>CM029611.1:24827533-26127533 GCA_017311315.1 Dendrocalamus latiflorus
AGAAAGGGAAGGATAATGTGATTGCTGATGCTTTGTCTCGACGCTATACCATGTTGTCTCAACTTGATTGTCGTATATTTGGGCTTGAAACAATTAAAGCACAATATGTTAATGATGATGATTTTAAAGTTGTGATGGAAAATTGTAAAGAGGGACGTACATGGAACAAATATGTCATACATGATGGGTTTTTGTTTAGAGCTAACCGCCTATGCATTCCAGTTGGTTCCGTTCGTCTTTTGTTGTTGCAGGAGGCACATGGAGGAGGTTTGATGGGACATTTTGGTGCCAAGAAGACGGAGGAGGTGTTGGCCACACATTTCTTTTGGCCAAGGATGAGACGAGATGTAGAGCGGTTCGTGGCTCGGTGCGCCACATGTCAAAAAGCTAAGTCGCGGTTGAACCCACATGGTTTGTATATGCCTCTTCCCGTTCCTTCTATTCCTTGGACTGATATATCTATGGACTTTGTTTTGGGATTGCCAAGGACTAAGAGGGGGAGGGATAGTATTTTTGTGGTGGTTGATCGTTTTTCTAAGATGGCACATTTTATTCCTTGTCATAAAAGCGACGATGCTGTTCATATTGCTGACCTTTTCTTTCAAGAAATCGTTCGCTTGCATGGTATGCCTTCTACTATTGTTTCAGATCGCGATGCAAAATTCTTGAGTCACTTTTGGCGCACTTTGTGGAATAAATTGGGGACAAAGCTGCTGTTTTCTACAACTTGTCATCCCCAAACTGATGGACAAACAGAGGTCGTGAATCGAACATTGTCCACCATGTTGAGAGCGATCTTGAAACGCAATTTGAAGATGTGGGAAGAGTGTTTGCCGCATGTGGAGTTTGCATATAATAGGGCGGAACACTCCACCACCAAGGTAAGTCCCTTCCAGGTAGTGTATGGATTTAACCCCCGTGCTCCTATTGATCTTTTGCCTTTACCTACCACTGAGAGAACACATAATGATGCTAAAAAGCGTGCTGAATTTATTCTTAAATTGCATGAAACCACTACGGCAAATATTGAAAAGATGAATGAAAAGTATAGAATTGCTGGTAGTGAAGGTAGAAGGGAAGTTAAACTTGTACCGGGTGATTTGGTTTGGTTGCACTTGAGAAAGGATAGATTTCCTGAGTTAAGAAAATCAAAATTGATGCCTAGAGCTGCTGGTCCTTTTAAGATAGTTGAGAAGATAAATGATAATGCATATAAACTTGAGTTGCCTCCCGAGTTTGGGGTTAGTCCCACCTTTAACATTTCAGATTTGAAGCCATACTTGGGAGAAGAAGATGAGGCTGAGTTGAGGACAACTCCGCTTCAAGAGGGGGAGGATGATGAGGACATCACTTCTCCGGATACACACAACACACCTCCACTTGACATTCAAGGACCAATCACTAGAGCTCGCGCCCGACAATTGAATTTACAGGTGAGCTCGTTGCTAAGTACTTCTTTTTGTTCATTTGAGAATCGATTGCTACCTAATGATTTAATAATGATTAGGAACCATGGAGAGGACCTAGAAGTACTTGGCGAAGGACTACGAGGCGCACAAGTCCAGCAAGGGCGGTCGAATCATGTTGGAGGCCCAACTCAAACCGACTTCGAATCCAATTCGGAGTCCAGGACCAGGCCGCATTAAAACGGACGCCCAGATCGCATCCGGACTCCGTTTTGGATGTTCTACATATGCATGGAAAGCTGAGAAGACTACCTTTCCAATGGCTCTGGTACCATGTCAAAATTCCTTCTGAGTCGACGGGAATCGTCGAAACAAGTGGGCGTTCAGAATCTGTCAGGGTGCTGCGCCACCGTCTTTTGGGCCTTTCGGCTTTGTATCGCGTTGGAGCCCATTAGGGGCGCGTCCAGGGGTTTTGCACGCCCCTCAATCCTTTATATCCAGCCGCCACCCCCACCATTAGGGTTGGGTTTTGCTTAGATTAATTCTGTCTTTGAACAGTTTCGCCGTTCATCGGTTTGTGAGACCCCAACTTTCGAGTGCTAAATCAATACATCTGCAATTCAGTTGTGTTCTTCCTTGTTCTTGCTTGTGTTCTTCGATTCGCAGGCAAGGATTAGCCTTCTTGGCGAGGTCAACCGGCTGCGCACGGTTGATAACCTGAGGAGACGTGGTGCTGCGATTGCAGGGTTCGGAACGTGTCGTTCGGAAGCCGGATCGAATTGTGTCGTGCCTCCACCAAATCGAACATATCCAGAACCTGTTGGAAGATCGGGACCCCGTTCCCATCACCACTGCGTGGGCTTCTTTCCTCCTTGATCAGCTGCATGGGTTGCTTGGTTTTCTTCTTTCCATTCCCATGGGCTTTGAGCTTTTTGTTCTTGGTAGCAAATATAATTAACCTCCTTGTGCTTCTCCATTGCTTTGGCCCCAGAATCATCGTAATATTCAAACCTAATAATAAACAAGAATTTGGCACAAGGTAGCGTATCGTTCCCACGTATAGAAGGAAATTCATTAAGAAACAAATTCACCTGACAATATTTAATACGGCTCAATACTTCTTTCCAGTGAAATAATGTATTTGATCAGAAAGTACTAATCATGTGCGTATACGCATCATTTCTAATGTGCACAAGAGACATAGTTGGAAAGCTAATGAAGTCTATTTTACAACGAATCAAACGGCACTTGATTGGAGCTTCCTACACAAAGTTATGGCAATTTCATTGGATGCTGCACGAGCTGTCCTGAGAGACGCGTGATGTTGTGACCACGCCACAAACACATACGACACTAGCGCCCAATATCAAGATTGAACTAAAGGTGAATTCGTTTCTTCAGCCTTCATATGTTACTAAGAATAGACCGCTACCTAATGCAAGTGATTTAATTGTGCTTAGGAACTTGGGAAAGGATGAAGGAAAGGGACAGGGAGTCCTGGACATGCATGGAAGGAATAATGGAGGTCACCACGTCACTTTGGGACCAAGTCAAGCTCGAATTCGAGTTGGACACGTTTTGGAATCAGACTCGGACTGCTGCAATGGTGCAAGTTTAAACGGACGTAACATTCTCATACGGACTCCGTTTGAGACGTTCTTGGACTTGTTGGAAAGCTTATCAAGTCTACTTTCTAAAGGATTCAATCCCATCTTCAAATTCTATCCTAGACAGCCGCAATCATCAAAAGAGTCCGTGTTGGTCACGTACTGGATTCAGATTCGGACTGCTGCAATGGTGCAAGTTGAAACGAACGTAACTTTCTCATACGGACTCCGTTTGGGACGTTCTTGTACTTTGTGGAAAGCTTATGAAGTCTACTTTCCAATGGATCCAACCACATCTTCAAATTCCATCCGAGCCGGCCGAAATCATCAAAACAATCCACGTAGATTTCTGAGTCCGAGTCAAAAGGGTGCTGCGCCACCTCCACTTGGGCCCATGGGCCTTGTAACCCCAGGGTGTACCCTTTGGGACACCTCCCCTGGTTGTTTTCACTATATAGGAGCCGCCGCCTCCCTTTCTAGGACTTAGGTTTTGTTTATATCAGTTTAGCCCCTTGTGCAAACTCCACGTTCTCTTGTGTCGGCTAGACCAACAGATTCGTGTTACAGAACCTCAACTATCCTTGTGCGACTTTTATATCTAGCAAATTCAGGTTGCTCACTATCCTTGTTCTTGCTTGTTCTTCGATTGCATGCAGGAATAGACCTTCGTGGTCAGGTCAACCGCGTTCTTGGCACGGTTGATAACGACTTGGGTGTGGTTCAGCGATTGCTAAGGCGCAAGTGACGTCTCGTACGGTTGTAGTCGGATCGCAAGAGTCATCTCCACCAAAATCGATAGTTATCATCCTATCGGAAGATCGGGACCCCATCGCCTCATCAGTTGGTATCAGAGCTTCAGTTGACCGGTAGGAATTCTTTGTATCCCTAGTTAGTAGATTGATTTTTATTTCCCATAGTCCAGAAAAAAATTGCCCCACAAAAAGAGTTAATTTTCGCTGTCCAAACCCCGTTATGCCTTTCAATCTGTTAGTTTTGGTTTGCTAAATTGAATTTGTGTCCGTTTTAGCTTTGTCTAGTTGCTGGTCATATCCTTGATTCCATTAAAAAATCCAAACAAAAAAAATCCCCACCCCAAACCCTAATTCCAATTCGGCTGATTTTTCCTTCCTCTGCAGCCGCCACCAAAAACGCCATATCTTTTGATTCCGATCTTATTTTTGAGTGAAACCACCGCCATTAGATTCAAAACTTCATTGTCCATCTATCTATAAATTTCACGTCATTCCAGCAAGGAAGTTAAGAGATATCTGCGGTGAAAGTTGACCTAAAATTCCAGATTGAATCTGCAACAGCCGGCAATTGTGAATTTTGTGCGACTTTTTTGGTCGGTTTCCAGAACTTGGCCCCAAAACAAAAGTTGTAGAAAAAGCCGTCAGAAAACCGAGAAAAAAAGAATCATTGAAAAAAAGGCAACTGACAAAAAGTTACGGCCGAAATACCGACGTGCTGTCCAATGGACAGAAATCTTCAGTTTTCAAGTTTTGGATCAATCCTTGTGTTCTTCAATTGCAGATTGCATTCGATTGAATTATCTTGTATTTACCACTCCCATACATTGCCATACATATATTTTAGCCTTCTTCCATCCTTGGTTGATCAGCAACATAGGCTAAGTGCTAGATACGAACTATAATTCAATTCTGTGCAATTTCTGAAATTAATTGATTGTTTTCCTTTGCTACAAAATACATAGCCTATCCAAGCTCCAATTTTCTACTAACCGAATAGGTCTCGCTGTACCTTGCAATCGGTTTACTCATCACTTGAGTTAGATTTATCACGAACCAGCCACCGGTTGCACCACCTGTTTGCTTTGGTAAGAACTCGTAAGAATTTGGTAAGAGCTTGAGAGATGTGTGACTTGATATGAGCCTCCATATCCTAGTAGTTGATAGGAACATTTACTTGTGATTTGTTTCCTTGTTTTCTACTAACAATGACAGGCTTGAGAAAATTGGTAGATTATGATGTCATCGCGGGCAGATTTGAACTCGAAGGGAAACAATTACCGGTATATATCTTGCCACTCACCGCTGAGAGTACGTCGTCGGACTACTTCTTGTGGGTTACTATGATGGATAGCTACTTTGAAAGACAAGATCTTGATCCGTATGAGAAGATGAGCATGGCAAGGACGGCGCTGATTGGTGATGTTCAACATTGGTGGTCGAATCTTGAGTTCCACTACATCTACACATGGGAGGAGATGAAGAAGAAATTGCAATATCATTTTGTACCGCCACCACCCACGGTCACAAGCGAGGTGCAATCTGAGGTAACTGAAAATATTGATATTGTTTTGGCTCCTACTCCATCTACAGATATCACCGTGATACTTGAAGAGGTGAAGAATGATCTGGTGCATCTTATGCCATTAGAGGAGAAGTTTGAGGTACCTATAGTATCTGATGAGGACGATAATGACAAAGGTACTGATTTGGTGCCACAACAAGACATAGATCAACCTTGTGAGTATATACCTGCTGTAGTGCAATCTTGTGAAATTCCTTGTGTTGACTTGAACGAACCATGTGCTGATCTAAATTCTCATAATTTTGCACATGTCGAATTAATTACACATAAGGAAGTATTTGATAGAATATCCCCTGCTGATGCATTGTGCTATATCAAGCTTAATGAGGCCGTTAGTTTGGATTGTGCTATGGAGAAAGTTTCTGAACTTGCATGTTCGAAATTCTTGTTTAGTGCCTACACCCCTGGGTATAAGTTTAATTTGATTGGAGATTATGGTGTAGACAATCAATTTTTTGTATATCGAATATGCATAACTTGTGATCACATGGATGAATTGAAGCTTGCTGTTTTAGACAACAATTCTTGTGTGTTGAATCTTGTTCAATATGAGAGGGGAGTAAAATTTAGTATGCATCCAATGCCTATGTGTTCATCTCTTTTTGCATCATCTAGTATGGACAATCTGAATAAAGATGATGAATTTTGGAAGAACACACAAATCTCTTCACCCTTGCTGGATAAATTTGCTATTGCTCCATTGGGATATGATTATATGGATGAACTATGCTTAATTCCAAAAGTTGTAGCTTTGCCCATATGTGCCACCACTTCAAGTTTACAACTTCAGATATTTCAATTGCATAAATGCTTCACTTACATTTGCAAATCTAGTTGCAATAATTGCTGTGTGAGAAATTTTAATTTGGTCATTGACATATATGATTACTTTTGGGTTAATAATACAATGAGCTTTTATGATTGCTGCTGCGTTATAGCATTAATTGTGCAACAACGAAGAACCGTTAAAACGGATGACATATACATATACCATGCATACACCTTGGCTTCTTTATTACCAAACTTTCAGTTTATCAAAAGCCGAGGACGGCTTTGTTTTCAAGAAGGGGAGGATGATGAGGACATGACCCCTATGGATACAACCATATTTGCTATGCTTGTTGTCCTAATTACAAGAGTTCTTACGCATCGCTTAAATTATAAGGTGAGCTCGTTTCAAAGAGGTTTCACTTTGTTTGACAAAGAACTCATGATATTACATAATGAGAGTTTGTTGCGTTTGTTATTATGTACCGACATTTATGATGAAGATCATGCAATACGTGAGGCTACACATATGCTAAAACCGAGGACGGTTTTTCTATCAAGAAGGGGAGGATGATATGACCACGCCACAAACACATACGACAATAGCGCCCAATATCAAGATTGAACTAAAGGTGAATTCGTTTCTTCAGCCTTCATATGTTACTAAGAATAGACCGCTACCTAATGCAAGTGATTTAATTGTGCTTAGGAACTTAGGAAAGGATGAAGGAAAGGGACATGGAGTCCTGGACATGCATGGAAGGAATAATGTAGGTCACCATGTCACTTTGGGACCAAGTCAAGCTCGAATTCGAGTTGGACACGTTTTGGAATCAGACTCGGACTGCTGCAATGGTGCAAGTTTAAACAGACGTAACTTTCTCATATGGACTCCGTTTGGGACGTTCTTGGACTTGATGGAAAGCTTATCAAGTCTACTTTCTAAAGGATTCAATCCCATCTTCAAATTCTATACTAGACAGCCACAATCATCAAAAGAGTCCGTGTTGGTCACGTACTGGAATCAGATTCGGACTGCTGCAATGGTGCAAGTTGAACATTCACGCCAATGCACGAACCCTCAACTCTTCAGAATACGCCCAAAACACACCGGATAATTGTTCGTCGCGAGACCACAAATGACGAACGCCAAGTCCCCAATTCCCAATGGAACGACGGCTTGACCTTGAATTGCAGAACGAACCATGGATCGCCTAATTCTCTCTCAAAGTCCTCGCATGAACTCTGGTGTTGAAAGAACAAGCAATAGCTATGTTTCAATCTTACGCATAAAACTGGTCTCCCTCTAAAGGCTGCCAATACAAGGCTTATATAGCCCCTTGGGATGTCCATATGGTCCCCAAACCAATTACAACTCAACCCTATATGGTTTTGGATACGAACTCTCACAAAAAGAAAACTATATTTTTCATCCGTCATCTTGTTCCGGTCATACCTTTTTATCCGTGACGAATTTGAAGGTGGGACCAGATCCATTGCGTAGCCCTTGAAATGAGCTTTCCAACGAGTACAAGAACACCAGAATCGGACTCCGTTTATGAAAGTTATGTGCTTTTTAGTAACTTCCTGTCAGGCTGTCCCGAACCGAATCCGAATTGAATTCTGAGTTGAATCCGAGTTTGAATTGGGTTGAGCACGTGGGAAGTCCGAATTTGGCTTGAAAATCTTATCCAAAACTTGTAGTTTAAGTCCTTGGCCTTCTCCCCTTTTGCTCTCCCACTGCGTGGGCTTCTTTCCTCCTTGATCAGCTGCATGGGTTGCTTGGTTTTCTTCTTTCCATTCCCATGGGCTTTGAGCTTTTTGTTCTTGGTAGCAAATATAATTAACCTCCTTGTGCTTCTCCATTGCTTTGGCCCCAGAATCACCGTAATATTCAAACCTAATAATAAACAAGAATTTGGCACAAGGTAGCGTATCGTTCCCACGTATAGAAGGAAATTCATTAAGAAACAAATTCACCTGACAATATTTAATACGGCTCAATACTTCTTTCCAGTGAAATAATGTATTTGATCAGAAAGTACTAATCATGTGCGTATACGCATCATTTCTAATGTGCACAAGAGACATAGTTGGAAAGCTAATGAAGTCTATTTTACAACGAATCAAACAGCACTTGATTGGAGCTTCCTACACAAAGTTATGGCAATTTCATTGGATGCTGCACGAGCTGTCCTGAGAGACGCGTGATGTTGTGACCACGCCACAAACACATACGACAATAGCGCCCAATATCAAGATTGAACTAAAGGTGAATTCGTTTCTTCAGCCTTCATATGTTACTAAGAATAGACCGCTACCTAATGCAAGTGATTTAATTGTGCTTAGGAACTTGGGAAAGGATGAAGGAAAGGGACATGGAGTCCTGGACATGCATGGAAGGAATAATGGAGGTCACCACGTCACTTTGGGACCAAGTCAAGCTCGAATTCGAGTTGGACACGTTTTGGAATCAGACTCGGACTGCTGCAATGGTGCAAGTTTAAACGGACGTAACTTTCTCATACGGACTCCGTTTGGGACGTTCTTGGACTTGTTGGAAAGCTTATCAAGTCTACTTTCTAAAGGATTCAATCCCATCTTCAAATTCTATCCTAGACAGCCGCAATCATCAAAAGAGTCCGTGTTGGTCACGTACTGGAATCAGATTCGGACTGCTGCAATGGTGCAAGTTGAAACGAACGTAACTTTCTCATACGGACTCCGTTTGGGACGTTCTTGTACTTTGTGGAAAGCTTATGAAGTCTACTTTCCAATGGATCCAACCACATCTTCAAATTCCATCCGAGCCGGCCGGAATCATCAAAACAATCCACGTAGATTTCTGAGTCCAAGTCAAAAGGGTGCTGCGCCACCTCCACTTGGGCCCATGGGCCTTGTAACCCTAGGGTGTACCCTTTGGGACGCCTCCCCTGGTTGTTTTCACTATATAGGAGCCGCCGCCTCCCTTTCTAGGACTTAGGTTTTGTTTAGATCAGTTTAACCCCTTGTGCAAACTCCACGTTCTCTTGTGTCGGCTAGACCAACAGATTCGTGTTACAGAACCTCAACTATCCTTGTGCGACTTTTATATCTAGCAAATTCAGGTTGCTCACTATCCTTGTTCTTGCTTGTTCTTCGATTGCATGCAGGAATAGACCTTCGTGGTCAGGTCAACCGCGTTCTTGGCACGGTTGATAACGACTTGGGTGTGGTTCAGCGATTGCTAAGGCGCAAGTGACGTCTCGTACGGTTGTAGTTGGATCGCAAGAGTCATCTCCACCAAAATTGATAGTTATCATCCTATCGGAAGATCGCGACCCCATCGCCTCATCACGTGAGACTTGCCAAACATAAAGAGTTCGAGTATTGCAATGCAAGTAAGGATAAAATCCGACCACACCATGGCTTTCTAAAGGTTGAGAAGGACTCCTTTTCAGGTTCCAAACGGATTTGGAAGCCCCTTGAACAAGAAAACAAAACATATAAAGATTTGAAACCGATTCGGACTCGGATTGGGATAGCTGGCAAGACCGATACTAAAACGTCCATAACTTTCACAAACGAAGTCCGATTTGGGCGTTCCTGGACTCGTTGGAAAGCTATTTCGAAGCCCCACACAATGGACAAGGTGCCAGCCACGAAATCCTCATAGTCAGATCGCAAATTAAGAGAGAATTCAGAGGTAACAGTTTAGGTATTTCCTTTTTAGTTCGTATTGGAGTTTGTTTCGGCCTTAGGCCAAGTTGTGCGTGAGTTTTAGTCAAGGCCGTGCATTGTGCACCAATATAAGGCCAGGGCCTTAGCCCCTTTGTAACTCAGGTTATGATTTGAGAAATAGAAACCAGAAAATCACCGTGGTTTGGTGGCCATTGTTGGTGTGTTCTTGAGATTTCCATCGAGGAATTGCTCTTGGTGTGTTGAATCCAATTGTGGTGCTGGATTCTACTCGCTGAAACTTCGGTTTCTCTACCCTTCGTTCACGTGCTACGGTGTGCGTGGGAGAAGGCTTATCCTGGAGAGGGCATCCAATAAGGCGTATCGTGAAAGATCAGGGCCAAAGCAACGGGGTTCAGCTAGCTCGCTAGGTGGATCCGTATCGTCTTGGTGTCAGAGCGTGGTTGATCACGGTACGAGGTTGCTGAATTTTTCTTGATTGCGGGTTCTATGAAGATTGAAGCTGGCAAGGCGCGACATAATCATGCCGAGCCAATCGGGGAGGTGCCCCAATATGCGGCGTCTTCGCTGCCCGACGTGCGACACGGGCTTGAAGCGACACGTGACAACTTCTTAAGTTGTCACCGGAAGCTTGAAGGCAAGGTTGATGATTTGGGGGCGCGAATTGATGCTTTGATGGAGGCGCTACGCAACCAGCCACCACAATTTCTGCATGCTGAACGGGGACCTCAATATCCCGAACGGCGTGCACCATATGATGACGACAAACACGAAGACGTCTTTGATGGTGCAGCGGGCTTTGCTCCACAACCGTGCCATGCTCGGGACTACCGCGGTGCTGATCGTGGTCGGGACATGCGTGGCAGAGGTGCCTCCCATGGTAGAGGTATGCATGGTGGTGTTGGGTTTGCTCAGCGTGTTGCCGTGGATGATGGAATTGGGCGGATAAAAATTTCTATCCCATCATTTAATGGTAAAGCTGAACCGGACTTGGATTGGGAGATGCGTGTCGAACAAATTTTTGATAGCCATCACTATACTGAGGATAAGAAGATTCGTTTGGCGACAATTGAGTTCACTGGATACGCTCTTGTTTGGTGGAACCAATTGTGTCGTGCAGGAGCTCGTCCGGATACTTGGGTACAATTGAAGAATATTTTGAGGCGGCGTTTTGTCCCGACACACTACACGAGGACCTTGTACACCCGGCTACAACAACTACGTCAAGGTAATTCTAGTGTTGATGAATATTATAAAGAGATGGAGATGTTGATGATCCGTACAGGGACAGAAGAGCATGATGAGGCTACTATGGCACGTTTCTTTAATGGGTTGAATGAGGATGTGCAAGATAGGGTGGAGATGGTCCATTACTACAACATTCAAGACTTGGTGCATCAAGCTGAACGTGCTGAACAACAATTGAAGCGCAAACAAGCCAAGGGTGGACATGCTAACACTCAAACAAAGTCATGGAGGCGTTCATTACAGCAAGGCGACGATGTGGGTTCACACTCCAAAGTGGCGGCATCAAGCCGTTCAAGCGGTGCTCTTTCAAAGGAGGCAAGCAACAGAGGTAAAGAAGCAACTAAAACTGATTCTAGTTTGCATTCTAATGCTTCTGCTAGAGAAATTGAGTGTTTCAAGTGCAGGGGAAGGGTTCATATGATGCGTGATTGCCCAAATCAACGAAGAGTGCTTTTCGCTAAAGATGGCTATATTTGAACAAGTTCTAGTAGTGATTCTGAAAGCGAAAAATCTAACGATTCCAATGAGGATGTTGTCTATTGTGATCCAGAATTGAATGGTGTTAATCTTTTGATCCGAAAGGTGCAAAGTAAAGAAACTGAAACCAAAGGACAGCGGTGGAGTGTTTTCCAAGCGGAGTGCAAGATCAAAGATAAAGCATGCAAGTTGATCATTGATGGTTGAAGTTGTACCAATGTGATTAGCAAAGATTTGGTGTATGCTTTAGGGTTGTCCACGTGGAGGCATCCTCAACCACATCATGTGGAGTGGCTACACAACTCCGGAAGACTAGAGATAACTCACAAGGTACGTGTTCCGTTTGTTGTTGGTGACTATGTTGACAAGGTGGATTGCGACGTAGTTCCAAAGGATGCATGTGGGTTATTGTTGGGAAGACCATGCCAATTTGATCGCAATGCTAGGCATGAGGGCCGGTCCAACACATACACTTTTGAACATGGGGGAAAAAAGCATGTGTTGAAACCAAAATTGGAGAGTGCTATTCATGTTGATGAAGAAATTACAGCCAAGAAGAAGCAAGCTCCCAAGATTACCCCAAAGCCGAGGACGGCTTTGCTTCAAGGAGGGGAGGATGATGTGGCACCAAGTAGCACTACAACTTTCGTTAGTGCTTGCAGTTCTGTGATAATGTTCAAGAAGCTTTGAATACCAATTCTGAGGTTTCTTGATTCGGGGAGGGGTCCCGATCTTCTCAGTGAGGAATTATGGATAGTTGATGCGAAGTAGACGATGTCGCTAGTTGAACACTCGCGCCAATGCACGAACCCTCAACTCTTCGGAATACGCCCAAAACACACCGGATAATTGTTCGTCGCGAGACCACATACGACGAACGCCAAGTCCCCAATTCCCAATGGAACGACGGCTTGACCTTGAATTGCAGAACGAACCATGGATCGCCTAATTCTCTCTCAAAGTCCTCGCATGAACTCTGGTGTTGAAAGAACAAGCAATAGCTATGTTTCAATCTTATGCATAAAACTAGTCTCCCTCTAAAGGCTGCCAATACAAGGCTTATATAACCCCTTGGTACGTCCATATGGTCCCCAAACCAATTACAACTCAACCCTATATGGTTTTGGATACGAACTCTCACAAAAAAAACTATATTTTTCACCCGTCATCTTGTTTCGGTCATAACTTTTTATCTGTCATGAATTTGAAGGTGGGACCAGATCCATTGCATATCACTTGAAATTAGCTTTCCAACGAGTACAAGAACACCAGAATCGGACTCCGTTTCTGAAAGTTATGACCTTTTTAGTAACTGCCTGTCTGGCTGTCCCGAACCGAATCCGAATAGAATTCTGAGTTGAATCCGAGTTTGAATTGGTGTTGGCAGCCGGCAAGAACAGCACAAAATGTTACACAAGCACAGCCCTGTGACGTAGTAGATAATTTGTGGAGCTATAGGTGGCTGCAAGAAAAATCAAGGAATAGCTAGAACCACGTTAGCCAAAGCAAGTTGAATAAATGTTCACAATGGTACTGTGCTGGTCCTAGGCTAAACCATGTTAGAGACGTGAGCCTAGACACAAACGTAGTCACCAAACAGTGGCAAACAAGGCATAGAAAGAGAGCTATGCAGCAACAAGAACTCTTTTTTTTTCTTCCTTTCTTCTTTTCCTTCTTGTTTCTTCCTTTGTTTTTTTTCTATTCTTTTCAGGGGCCTCAAAAGTTATGTTTGGCACAATCAAACAAAACAATTACTTCACATAGCCCTCCTTGCTTTTAGATGCACAGATTACACAGCAGATATGCGGAAATCTCCATAGCGATTGCAAAGCGCTCAGAAAGAATTTGGTGGCAGGGTTAATTTTCCCTGAAAGAGCACAAAGTAAGCTTTCCAGAATGTATCTAAACACTTGAATTGGAGATCAGATGCAAGAAATAGAGCAGATTTCTTCTCGTGCAGATCTAGAAGTGGGGATTGCGAAAATAGTGGGAAAATGCAGCGGCGTGAAAGGGGGAAAAAGTGGCAGCGAAACTAATGGTGACAAAAACGTGACAAGAACTCAAAACTCTAATGGATTAGATCCTAAGAACCAGCACTTGACACCACGATGTAACCACAAACTCAACAAGCCAAGAACTAGGTAGAACAGCAAGGGCTCAAACTAGTTTTTGGGATTTCAGATCTAGTCTATTTTTTTGGGTATTTTTGGACTGTAGGTAAAGTAAAGAATGGGTAGATACTCTCACCGATTAACCTTGCTCTGATACCACATGATATAGCAGGGGCTGATCCCGATCTTTCGATGAGAGGAGGGGTAACTTCGATTTGGGGGTGGAATCGACGTTGGCTGTCCGACTACAACAATCACAGGATGCTGCGCCTTAGCAACAGGTACACCGATTCCGACGTTGGCTGTTCTTGCCGTGCCAAGAACACCCTTGAACCTGCTAGCAATCGAGAACAAGCAAGAACAAGATGAACAAGCAAATAAACTCACGGATCTGAACCAAATGAAACCTGAATCACGAGTTGGGGTCTTGAATCAAGCAAATCGGGTGGTCTAGTCGACACACGCGTTCACTAGGAAGTAGCAGTAGCTAAACTTGCATCTAAACAAAACCCAAGTTCATCCCAGCGGCTGCTACATGTATTTATACATGGGCAACAGCAAGGAGGCGTGGGAGGGTGTAAACCCTAAGCTAGAATGGGCCCCTAGTGGGCTGCACGAGATACAAGGGTTTCAGCCCAAGACTGGAAGGCCGAACGTCTCTTTGTCAATTCTGCTCAGCTCCGGTGGAATTTCGTCATGAGGTTGGATCCATCTGAAAGTAGACTTCAAGATCTTTCCAATGAGTACTCATATTCCTCAAACAACATCCGGAGTTGAGAAATATTGCCACGTCAATTTGATGTTGCCTGGCTGTACGGACTTGAAGTCTGAACTTGATGTCCGATCTTGTGCTTCCTTGTGTGATCTTGATGCCCAAACTGATTGGTTGATCCATTAGCCTCCTCTCCATCATTCCTAATAATAATAAAATCATCACAATGATTTAGTAGCATCCAATTCTGAGATGAGGGTTTATGGACAGTAAGGAACGAGTTTACCTGATAATTTAGCTCTCGTGCACGGGCTCTTGTCATTGGTCCTTGCTGCGTAGTAGGCATGGTTGTATCGTTGGAAGGGATGTCCTCATCATCCTCCCCTTCTTGCACTTGAGTCGTCCTCGACTCAAGTTCATCTTCCTCGCCCAAATATGGTTTCAAATCTGCAATGTTAAATGTGGGGCTGACCCCAAAATCTGCTGGCAACTCAAGTTTGTATGCATTATCATTGATCTTAGCTACAACTTTAAAAGGACCATCAGCTCTCGAAAGCAACTTTGACTTTCTCAAATCAGGAAACCGATCCTTTCTCAAGTGCAGCCAAACCAAATCACCCGGTTCGAAAGTAACATGCTTCTTTCCTAAGCTACCAGCAAGTTTATATTTAGCATTCATGTTCTCTATGTTCTCTTTTGTGGTCTCATGCATTTTTAACATCAACTCAGCACGTTGTTTAGCATCAAAATTCAATCTCTCAGAAGTTGGTAAAGGTAGCAAATCAATAGGGGCACGAGGCACAAAACCATAAACAATCTCAAAAGGGCTCTTTTTAGTAGTAGAGTGTTGTGAACGATTGTAAGCAAACTCAACATGAGGCAAACATTCTTCCCACATTTTTATGTTCTTTTTCAAAACTGCCCAAAGCATGGTAGATAAAGTTCTATTCACAACCTCAGTTTGTCCATCAGTTTGGGGATGACAAGTAGTGGAAAATAGCAACTTAGTACCCAATTTAGCCCACAAAGTTCTCCAAAAATGACTAAGAAATTTTGCATCACGATCTGAAACAATTGTGTTTGGCACACCATGCAAACGAACAATCTCACGAAAGAACAAATCAGCAACATGAGTAGCGTCATCGGTCTTATGACATGGTATAAAATGTGTCATCTTAGAAAATCTATCCACAACCACAAAGACACTATCCCTCCCCTTCTTTGTTCGAGGCAGTCCTAAAACAAAGTCCATAGAAATATCCTCCCATGGTGCATTAGGAACAGGTAGAGGCATATACAAACCGTGAGGATTAAGACGTGACTTAGCTTTTTGGCATGTTGTGCAGCGAGCAACGAATCTCTCCACGTCCCTCCGCATCTTGGGCCAAAAGAAATGATCAGCAAGGATGTCTTCCGTCTTCTTCACACCAAAGTGTCCCATCAGCCCTCCTCCATGCGCTTCCTGCAACAATAACATACGCACAGAGCCAGCTGGAATGCATAGCTTGTTAGCTCGAAATACAAACCCGTCATTGAGGACGAATTTGTTCCATGTTTTTCCCTCCTTGCATGTAACACCCCATTTTCAAAACCTGGCTTATTGTAAAATTCAAAGGTATGTTAATGAAAATTTAAAAGCTTTTATTCTCAGTTGGCTATTCTTTGTGTTTTAATGTGTGTATATATATACTAGAAAATGCAAAAAAAATAATTTAAAATGAAGACCTTGTTTATTTCCAAAGGAGTAAATCAAATTACCCTTTTAAAATCTGGAATCTGAAATATACTTCAAGGATTAAAGGATTTAGGAGGCTAAGAATGTGAAGAAAAGATATATACATGTGTATATGTATATATACCCGTATACATATATGCGTATGTATATATTATTAAAGGGAATTTCTCCCCAGCCAATCCTGGCCATCTATTTCTTCTTCCATGCCATTCCAACACCCTCCCATTCTCTCCCCTCTCTGATGGCAGAGCTTTTCCCTCCTCCCACCTGGTTCCAGCACCTCCTCTGCAGCTTGTCGTCATGCGCCACCAACTCCGTCGTTGAGTTATTGCGCTGTTAGCCCTCGTCTTCAGCACCGCTCCTCGCCATCAGCGCCCGACAATGGCAGCCGGCCTCAGTTTCTGTGAGACGTTGCCGTGCACGTCGCTCGTCCTTGTTGCTGCGCCACCGTGGTACGCCTGATCACGCCGTCCCATCATCATCGCTCGGCTGCTCCTCTGCCACCAGTCGCCTTCGCGTGCTGCATGCATGCACGGCGCCATGCCGTCTTGCGTCCTCGGCGTCTCAATGCATTTCCCCGGCCGCTTTAAGTGGAGACGCTTGCCTCACTGCCCACCTCGCCGAAGCGCGCTCGGGAATGCTCAGGCCGCCACCTCCTCTGCCGTGCGCGCGACCCTGGTGGAACTCGCCGCCGCGCCCCTCCGGCCGCCGCCGACCTCGTCTTGCCCGAGCACGGCGCCGGGACCCCGCCGGAGAACCGTTGCACCGCCGGCCGATTACTTGCGCGTGGAGCATCACCGGGACCCCGTGAGCGTCTTCCCCACCTCGCCGGACTCCGCCGCCCTCCCAGACGAGCCGCCACCGTGGTCTTCCTCGCCGCCAAGCCCCTCCCCGTCGCCAGCTTGCTCGGCTCCACCCCGGCCGCCGCTCGAGCTGCAGGTGCGCTCCATGACGCCCCGAGATGCCCTCATGCCGAGCAATTGGGCCCAATAGCCCGAGCCGCCGGCGCCCTCCTCCCCTGTCCCCGCGGCCGCCTCACCCGCCGTCGCCCTCCACCCGGCCAAATCCGGCCAGCTCTGGCCGGGTTTCCCCCTCCCTGAGGCGCGCACCGGGTTGGGCGACCCGTTTGGGCCAGCGCCGCCTCGCCTCCGGGTTCCCTCCGCCGCCGGCCGGCGCCGCTCTCCGCCTCCCCCTCGGTCGGGTTGAGCCCGAACGGAATGCCTTAATGCCACTATTAAATGGTTGCCTTAACCAGCCATTTAAACTGTCCTAAGCACCCACTAATCGCTAATTAATTACATTATTGATGGCCCCAACTGTCAGCTAAATGATTTTCCCGAATCTAAAACTTTGAAGCACCATAACTTATTAACCGTAACTCCGAACTTAACGAAACCAATTTCTAAATTCTTCTAAAATCAAGACATGTCTAATGGTTCTGGTTTGGTTCAATTCTGAGTTCATTTGAGTTGTTTTATTTTATTTGGTTCTTATTCGGCTCTCGTTTTCTCGTGTTGCTTTTTCCGGTTTCTCCTGTCCGAGTAGAGTTCGACGACGCGAACGAGCCTCCGCTTGAAGCAGCGCAAGACCCCCCAAGCCTTCGATCCAGGCGAGTCAATACTTTGATCATGTTGCACCTATATTTCATGTGAAACTATGTTCATTTAAATTATGAAAATCTGCATGCTTTACTTTATAAGCAAACGTATGTCACTCTTAAGGTAGCTAATAACCTGTATCCACCTCATAACGATATACCCCACTAGTAACATTGAACTACCTGATCATTTGTCGCCCTAGGTATAAACTATAGCTAAGATAGTTATAAGTCATATTACTGCCATGCTGGTCTTGTCGAATCCAGGGCCTTAGTAGCCCTGATAATCATTCTTTAGTCATGGAAACTAGTTTTGGGTCAGCCATGGGATGTACGTGGCTGAGTATTTATGTTAAAATGTGTTATGCTTCTCAAAACCCTGAAAATTGCTAAACCTGTTTGGGCGGATGGCAAGAGTGGTGGGTGTGGATGTAACACAGGGGATTGTGGAATGACCGCCCGAACAACCTAAGGACTTAATCCTGTGTGGACCCTCCGTGTATAACCGTACAACCACATGCTGGCAAAGTGTAGGCTTGGCTGACTAATTTACTAGACCCTTGAAGTCATCTCACGGGTAGGGGAAAGAAGGGATTGTGCAAGAGGAATAAACATCCGTCTTGAATGGGACACCGAGTAAAGGTGATGATCACCAGCTGCGCTAGACGTTGTGGAGAGTGGAGTCCAGCTGCGCTAGACGTTGTGGTGGATCTTCCCGCACAACTTATGGGACCTTCTTCGGGAAGGGTAAGCCCATATGGGTGAGATGACGATAGGGCGAGGTATTGTAAAGGCCTCGTGATGATCTCTCGATCCACATGGCAAAGGAATCATGTGGGCTCATCGAGCTGATAGTCTCTTGTGGGTAAAGATGTACAACCTCTGCAGAGTGTTTTAAACTATTCGAATAGCCGTGCCCACGGTCAAGGGCAGACATGGAAATCTTCCTCGAGTTAGTTCTATTTAAAAACTAATGTGGGTGGGGAGAAAACTGTCAGGCGGATGTAACCTGACTTTGGTAATTTGTCCTGGAGGGATGTACTCCAGTGTTGGAATTAAGGTGGATGTAACCTGCTATGCAAAAATGTTAGTAATTGGTGGATGTAACCATAAAATATGGTGGATGTAACCATAAAATTTGGAATTGGAAACTACCCCGTTTATTGCACACTTTCAGTATTTAAATCATAAGTTCTTGAAAAATGCTAGGTCATAGAAATTTTAATTATGGTAATTTCAAATGTCGCTTTATGCAAATAAAAGAACCCGAGCCTTCCTTGAATAGCCTTGCATCTATAATTATATGCATTTTGTGTGTTGGCTCGCGGAGCACGGTTGTTTGTGCTCAATCTCGCTCTTAACCCCCCTTTCAGAAGATGTGAATCAAGAGCACTACGCTTATCATGAGGATCAGGATGCCGAAGGAAATGAAGACGGTGGTTGTTAGAATAGGCTTCGGTAGTCTTGCCTCTCGCCTCAGTAAAGTTGACCAGGCTAGTTTTGGCGGGTGCCTTCGTTATTAGTCAGGTCCCTGATTAATAGCATTGGTACTCGGGTTATCCCAGTCGCTTGCCTGTGGTGAGTTGTGCCCCTACGCTATGTACGCTTCCGCTTCCGCTTTTATGTATTGTAAGACATTTGGCCTGACGGCTCTATTGTAATCCTGGCCCGATGTGGTCTATTTGAACTCTGGTATTGTAATGTATGAATTTATCGTGTATGAAATGATGTAGCGATGTATCTGTGAGCATTATCTACTGATCCAGGGAATAATGCAATGTTATCACAGAGGATTCCAGGTATTAAACTTGGGGTCCGACATTGCAATTCAGCAACACATCTTTAAAATCACCATCATGGGCATATTGCTCTTTTATTGTTTCCAAGCCAAAAATTTTGAAATCAAGTTGTGAAAGCATGGTATAACGTCTAGACAAAGCATCAGCAATTACATTTTCCTTCCCTTTCTTGTGTTTGATGACATAAGGAAAAGACTCAATGAATTCAACCCAGCGAGCATGCCTACGGTTCAGTTTTGCCTGACTTCGAATATGTTTCAATGATTCATGATCAGAATGTATAACGAACTCTTTGGGCCATAAATAATGCTGCCATGTTTCCAAAGTCCGAACTAGAGCAAGCAATTCTTTATCATAAGTAGAATAGTTCAAACTAGGTCCACTCAACTTCTCGCTGAAATATGCTACAGGTTTTCCGTCTTGTAACAAAACACCTCCCAAACCAATTCCACTAGCATCACATTCAAGTTCAAAAGTTTTAGTGAAATCAGGGAGTTGGAGCAAAGGGGCATGGGTTAACTTATCTTTCAATGTGTCAAAAGCACTCTTGTGTGCTGCAGCCCAAGTGAATGTAACGCCCTTCTTGGTGAGTTCGTGCAATGGGGCTGCAATGGTGCTGAAATCCTTCACAAAACGGCGATAGAATCCAGCAAGCCCGAGAAAGCTTCTCACTTGTGTGACCGTTGTGGGAACCAGCCAGCTATGTATTGCTTCAACCTTGGCTTGATCAACTTCAATTCCCTGTGGGGTCACAACATAGCCAAGAAAAGAGACTCGATCCGTGCAAAAGGTGCACTTCTCAAGGTTACCAAAAAAACGTGCATCACGTAGAGCATTAAAAACATCACGCAAATGATCAAGATGTTCCTCAAGTGATCTGCTGTATATCAAGATGTCATCAAAATATACCACAACAAATCTGCCAATGAAAGCGCGTAAAACTTCATTCATTAATCTCATGAAAGTGCTGGGTGCATTAGTGAGACCAAAAGGCATAACTAACCACTCGTATAGACCGAATTTAGTTTTAAACGTTGTTTTCCATTCATCTCCTAGCTTCATGCGAATCTGGTGGTAACCACTACGCAAATCAATTTTTGAGAACACAATTGAGCCACTTAATTCATCAAGCATATCATCTAGCCTAGGAATAGGATGACGATATCTGATTGTAATGTTATTAATCGCTCGGCAATCTACACACATGCGCCAAGATCCATCTTTCTTAGGAACCAAAAGAACAGGAACAGCGCAGGGGCTAAGAGACTCACGCACATAACCTTTATCGAGCAATTCTTGCACTTGGCGCTGAATCTCTTTAGTTTCTTCGGGGTTGGTCCTGTATGGCGCACGGTTGGGCAATGAGGCTCCGGGAATAAGGTCAATCTGGTGCTCAATCCCACGGGTGGGTGGTAGCCCCGGTGGCACCTCCTTTGGAAAAATGTCCGCATACTCCTGCAAAAGGTTAGTGACTGCAGGAGGCAAAGAAGAAGGTATCTCCTCAAGTGAAAACAAAGTTTGTTTGCAAATCAAAGCATAGCAAACAGCAGTATTAGCATCAATCTCATCCAAATCAGATTTGGTTGCAATGAAACATGACCCTTTCAGCTTGATCTCATTTTTATTATTGTGGGCAGATTTGGTGTTCTTCTTTTTGTGCTTTTCAAGTTCATTTGCCACAATCTGATTTTCACTCTTAGCATGCTCCTGAATCTTTACTTTACTAGCTCTAGCAAGTTCATCTTTCAAAACAGCTTCAGGAGACATTGGGTGCAAAACAAGTTTCTTGTCATTATGCATAAAAGAGTATTGATTTGTTTTACCATGATGCAAAGAATCAATGTCAAACTGCCATGGTCTACCTAACAACATAGAGCATGCTTGCATGGGTACAACATCGCAGTCAATAGAATCATGATAAGAACCAATAGCAAAATTAACTCTCACCAACCGTGTTACCTTCACCTTACCGCTAATGTTCAGCCATTGAATGTAGTAAGGTTGCGGATGTGGCTGGGTGCACAATGCAAGCTTCTCCACCATTTCAGCACTTGCCAAGTTGTTGCAGCTCCCTCCATCAATGATGACTCGGCAAGAACGCTCCTTGATCACACACTTGGTTTGAAACAAAGTGTGGCGCTGATTTTGTTCAGCCTTCTCCATTTGTGCACTCAACACTCGCTGCACCACGAGGCTCTCATAGTGTTCAGCATGTTCCGTTCCAATGTGCTCCTCATTTTTGTTGTGCTCCTCATCTTCCCCTACATTGTTAGCTGCAAGCAAAGCATATGTTTCTTCATCTAAATCACTAGCAGAGGAATACTCACCATCAGGACGCACAACTAGCACACGTGCGCTTGGGCAGTCCTTGCGCACATGACCGTAACCTTTGCAGCGGAGGCATTGAATGTCTCTCGTTCGCCCCGAAGATGCAATTGAGGATGAACTCTTGGTTGGTGCAGCAGCTGCCCCCTTTGTTGTTTCGGGAGGGCATGGTGAGGAGTTCGTTGTCGAAGGTCGTGGTTTGCTGCTTGATGAAGATGGGGCAGCGGGGTTGGATGGCGTCCAAGAGGTAGCACGACCTGCAGAAATGTTAGTTCTCGTGCTAGCTCTCCGTCCCTGTACTTCCCTTTCAGCTTTACAAGCAAGATGAAACAAACGAGTGATCGAATTGTATTCTTTGTAAGCCAAAATATCCTGAATTTCCCGATTCAGCCCACCCATGAACCTAGCCATAGCTGCATCCTCATTTTCTACCAAACCACAACGAAGCATCCCTGTTTGCAACTCTTGATAGTACTCTTCTACAGATTTGTTTCCCTGTCTCAAAAGCTGAAGCTTATGCAAAAGATCACGTGCATGATAAGAGGGAACAAATCTAGCTCGCATAACTCTTTTCATAGCATCCCAAGTTTGTGGAGTGTTGTTTGGGTGGCTGTGCACATATTCGCTCCACCAAATAGAAGCAAAATCAGTAAACTCACTAGTAGCAGCCTTAACACGTTTGTTTTCAGGAAAATCATGACATGCAAATTTTTGATCAACAGCTAGCTCCCAAGTAAGATATGCATTGGGGTCATATTTTCCATCAAAAGAGGGCATGCTAAATTTAATCTTCCCTAAAGAATCATCATTGTCGTGTACCTCACGTCGTGGTTGACGAGCACGTCCACCATGTCGACGGCGGCACTGCTGCTGATTATGTTGCCCATTTACCTCCCCATCAAGCTCTGTGTCAGCTGGATATTCTTCCTCATCTTGCCCAGCAATGCTACCCTCGGTGTTGTTGTTGTTGCGCCGTCCCGTACCATCACGACCCTCCTGTCCATCCTGTCCAAACGCTCCAAAATGCCTACAAGAGAGATGTTAAGAGCCCCAAGCGTGTTTTCCATTGAGGTCAGCTTAGTGTTTGTGTCGATCTGCGTGGCCTCCAATTGGCCAAGGCGTTCGTTGGTAACTCGAACATCCTCATCAAGGTGTTCAGCATGCACCCTCACTTGGCGTTCAAAGTGTTGAATGATGCCCCTTGTTCGAGGTGAATGAGCTTGGCCATCATCCTCATTTCCTGCCATGGTTAGCTTGCAGCAAAAAGAACAAGAGAAAAAAATGTCCTATCAACTAGTGGAACTAGGTGGCACCAAACTCCATTCTCTCAATCTTGTGCCATCAAGTTCTTACATGTTCTTACCACGCTAGGAAGTTGGTGTTGGCAGCCGGCAAGAACAGCACAAAATGTTACACAAGCATAGCCCTGTGACGTAGTAGATAATTTGTGGAGCTATAGGTGGCTGCAAGAAAAATCAAGGAATAGCTAGAACCACGTTAGCCAAAGCAAGTTGAATAAATGTTCACAATGGTACTGTGCTGGTCCTAGGCTAAACCATGTTAGAGACGTGAGCCTAGACACAAACGTAGTCACCAAACAGTGGCAAACAAGGCATACAAAGAGAGCAATGCAGCAACAAGAACTCTTTTTTTTTCTTCCTTTCTTCTTTTCCTTCTTGTTTCTTCCTTTGTTTTTTTTTCTATTCTTTTCAGGGGCCTCAAAAGTTATGTTTGGCACAATCAAACAAAACAATTACTTCACATAGCCCTCCTTGCTTTTAGATGCACAGATTACACAGCAGATATGCGGAAATCTCCATAGCGATTGCAAAGCGCTCAGAAAGAATTTGGTGGCAGGGTTAATTTTCCCTGAAAGAGCACAAAGTAAGCTTTCCAGAATGTATCTAAACACTTGAATTGGAGATCGGATGCAAGAAATAGAGCAGATTTCTTCTCGTGCAGATCTAGAAGTGGGGATTGCGAAAATAGTGGGAAAATGCAGCGGCGTGAAAGGGGGAAAAAGTGGCAGCGAAACTAATGGTGACAAAAACGTGACAAGAACTCAAAACTCTAATGGATTAGATCCTAAGAACCAGCACTTGACACCACGATGTAACCACAAACTCAACAAGCCAAGAACTAGGTAGAACAGCAAGGGCTCAAACTAGTTTTTGGGATTTCAGATCTAGTCTATTTTTTGGGTATTTTTGGACTGTAGGTAAAGTAAAGAATGGGTAGATACTCTCACCGATTAACCTTGCTCTGATACCACATGATATAGCAGGGGCTGATCCCGATCTTTCGATGAGAGGAGGGGTAACTTCGATTTGGGGGTGGAATCGACGTTGGCTGTCCGACTACAACAATCACAGGATGCTGCGCCTTAGCAACAGGTACACCGATTCCGACGTTGGCTGTTCTTGCCGTGCCAAGAACACCCTTGAACCTGCTAGCAATCGAGAACAAGCAAGAACAAGATGAACAAGCAAATAAACTCACGGATCTGAACCAAATGAAACCTGAATCACGAGTTGGGGTCTTGAATCAAGCAAATCAGGTGGTCTAGTCGACACACGCGTTCACTAGGAAGTAGCAGTAGCTAAACTTGCATCTAAACAAAACCCAAGTTCATCCCAGCGGCTGCTACATGTATTTATACATGGGCAACAGCAAGGAGGCGTGGGAGGGTGTAAACCCTAAGCTAGAATGGGCCCCTAGTGGGCTGCACGAGATACAAGGGTTTCAGCCCAAGACTGGAAGGCCGAACGTCTCTTTGTCAATTCTGCTCAGCTCCGGTGGAATTTCGTCATGAGGTTGGATCCATCTGAAAGTAGACTTCAAGATCTTTCCAATGAGTACTCATATTCCTCAAACAACATCCGGAGTTGAGAAATATTGCCACGTCAATTTGATGTTGCCTGGCTGTACGGACTTGAAGTCTGAACTTGATGTCCGATCTTGTGCTTCCTTGTTGTGTGATCTTGATGCCCAAACTGATTGGTTGATCCATTAGCCTCCTCTCCATCATTCCTAATAATAAAAAAATCATCACAATGATTTAGTAGCATCCAATTCTGAGATGAGGGTTTATGGACAGTAAGGAACGAGTTTACCTGATAATTTAGCTCTCGTGCACGGGCTCTTGTCATTGGTCCTTGCTGCGTAGTAGGCATGGTTGTATCGTTGGAAGGGATGTCCTCATCATCCTCCCCTTCTTGCATTTGAGTCGTCCTCGACTCAAGTTCATCTTCCTCGCCCAAATATGGTTTCAAATCTGCAATGTTAAATGTGGGGCTGACCCCAAAATCTGCTGGCAACTCAAGTTTGTATGCATTATCATTGATCTTAGCTACAACTTTAAAAGGACCATCAGCTCTCGGAAGCAACTTTGACTTTCTCAAATCAGGAAACCGATCCTTTCTCAAGTGCAGCCAAACCAAATCACCCGGTTCGAAAGTAACATGCTTCTTTCCTAAGCTACCAGCAAGTTTATATTTAGCATTCATGTTCTCTATGTTCTCTTTTGTGGTCTCATGCATTTTTAACATCAACTCAGCACGTTGTTTAGCATCAAAATTCAATCTCTCAGAAGTTGGTAAAGGCAGCAAATCAATAGGGGCACGAGGCACAAAACCATAAACAATCTCAAAAGGGCTCTTTTTAGTAGTAGAGTGTTGTGAACGATTGTAAGCAAACTCAACATGAGGCAAACATTCTTCCCACATTTTTATGTTCTTTTTCAAAACTGCCCTAAGCATGGTAGATAAAGTTCTATTCACAACCTCAGTTTGTCCATCAGTTTGGGGATGACAAGTGGTGGAAAATAGCAACTTAGTACCCAATTTAGCCCACAAAGTTCTCCAAAAATGACTAAGAAATTTTGCATCACGATCTGAAACAATTGTGTTTGGCACACCATGCAAACGAACAATCTCACGAAAGAACAAATCAGCAACATGAGTAGCGTCATCGGTCTTATGACATGGTATAAAATGTGCCATCTTAGAAAATCTATCCACAACCACAAAGACACTATCCCTCCCCTTCTTTGTTCGAGGCAGTCCTAAAACAAAGTCCATAGAAATATCCTCCCATGGTGCATTAGGAACAGGTAGAGACATATACAAACCGTGAGGATTAAGACGTGACTTAGTTTTTTGGCATGTTGTGCAGCGAGCAACGAATCTCTCCACGTCCCTCCGCATCTTGGGCCAAAAGAAATGATCAGCAAGGATGTCTTCCGTCTTCTTCACACCAAAGTGTCCCATCAGCCCTCCTCCATGCGCTTCCTGCAACAATAACATACACACAGAGCCAGCTGGAATGCATAGCTTGTTAGCTCGAAATACAAACCCGTCATTGAGGACGAATTTGTTCCATGTTTTTCCCTCCTTGCAATTCAGCAACACATCTTTAAAATCACCATCATGGGCATATTGCTCTTTTATTGTTTCCAAGCCAAAAATTTTGAAATCGAGTTGTGAAAGCATGGTATAACATCTAGACAAAGCATCAGCAATTACATTTTCCTTCCCTTTCTTGTGTTTGATGACATAAGGAAAAGACTCAATGAATTCAACCCAGCGAGCATGCCTACGGTTCAGTTTTGCCTGACTTCGAATATGTTTCAATGATTCATGATCAGAATGTATAACGAACTCTTTGGGCCATAAATAATGCTGCCATGTTTCCAAAGTCCGAACTAGAGCAAGCAATTCTTTATCATAAGTAGAATAGTTCAAACTAGGCCCACTCAACTTCTCGCTGAAATATGCTACAGGTTTTCCCTCTTGTAACAAAACACCTCCCAAACCAATTCCACTAGCATCACATTCAAGTTCAAAAGTTTTAGTGAAATCAGGGAGTTGGAGCAAAGGGGCATGATAATACTTATCTTTCAATGTGTCAAAAGCACTCTTGTGTGCTGCAGCCCAAGTGAATGTAACGCCCTTCTTGGTGAGTTCGTGCAATGGGGCTGCAATGGTGCTGAAATCCTTCACAAAACGGCGATAGAATCCAGCAAGCCCGAGAAAGCTTCTCACTTGTGTGACCGTTGTGGGAACCGGCCAGCTATGTTCATTAAGAAACAAATTCACCTGACAATATTTAATACGGCTCAATACTTCTTTCCAGTGAAATAATGTATTTGATTAAGAAACAAATTCACCTGACAATATTTAATACGGCTCAATACTTCTTTCCAGTGAAATAATGTATTTGATTGAAAAGTACTAATCGTGTGCGTATCCGCATCATTTCTAATGTGCACAAGGGACATAGTTGGAAAGCTAATGAAGTCTATTTTACAACGAATCAAACGGCACTTGATTGGAGCTTCCAACACAAAGTTATGGCAATTTCATTGGATGCTGCACGAGCTGTCCTGAGAGACGCGTGAGACTTGCCAAACATAAAGAGTTCGAGTATTGCAATGCAAGTAAGGATAAAATCCGACCACACCATGGCTTTCTAAAGGTTGAGAAGGACTCCTTTTCAGGTTCCAAACGGATTTGGAAGCCCCTTGAACAAGAAAACAAAACATATAAAGATTTGAAACCGATTCGGACTCGGATTGGGACAGCTGGCAAGACCGATACTAAAACGTCCACAACTTTCACAAACGGAGTCCGATTTGGGCGTTCCTGGACTCGTTGGAAAGCTATTTCGAAGCCCCACACAATGGACAAGGTGCCAGCCACGAAATCCTCATAGTCAGATCGCAAATTACGAGAGAATTCAGAGGTAACAGTTTAGGTATTTCCTTTTTAGTTCGTATTGGAGTTTGTTTCGGCCTTAGGCCAGGTTGTGCGTGAGTTTTAGTCAAGGCCTTGCGTTGTGCACCAATATAAGACCAGGGCCAAAGCAACGGGCTTCAGCTAGCTCGCTAGGTGGATCCGTATCATCTTGCATCAGAGCGTGGTTGATCACGGTACGAGGTTGCTGAATTTTTCTTGATTGCGGGTTCTATGAAGATTGAAGGTGGCAAGGCGCGACATAATCATGCCGAGCCAATCGGGGAGGTGCCCCAATATGCGGCGTCTTCGCTGCCCGAGGTGCGACACGGGCTTGAAGCGACACGTGACTACTTCTTAAGTCGTCACCGGAAGCTTGAAGGCAAGGTTGATGATTTGGGGGCGCGAATTGATGCTTTGACGGAGGCGCTACGCAACCAGCCGCCACAATTTCAGCATGCTGAACGAGGACCTCAATATGCCGAACGGCGTACACCATATGAAGACGACGAACACGAAGAGGTCTTTGATGGTGCAGCGGGCTTTGCTCCACAACCGTGCCATGCTCGGGACTACCGCGGTGCTGATCGTGGTAGGGACATGCGTGGCAGAGGTGCCTCCCATGGTAGAGGTATGCATGGTGGTGTTGGGTTTGCTCAGCGTGTTGCCGTGGATGATGGAATTGGGCGGATAAAAATTTCTATCCCATCATTTAATGGTAAAGCTGAACCGGAGGAGTACTTGGATTGGGAGATGCGTGTCGAACAAATTTTTGATAGCCATCACTGTACTGAGAATAAGAAGATTCGGTTGGCGACAATTGAGTTCACCGGATACGCTCTTGTTTGGTGGAACCAATTGTGTCGTGCAGGAGCTCGTCCGGATACTTGGGTACAATTGAAGAATATTTTGAGGCGGCGTTTTGTCCCGGCACACTACACGAGGACCTTGTACACCCGGCTACAACAACTACATCAAGGTAATTCTAGTGTTGATGAATATTATAAAGAGATGGAGATGTTGATGATCCGTACAGGGACAGAGGAGCATGATGAGGCTACTATGGCACGTTTTTTTAATGGGTTGAATGAGGATGTGCAAGATAGGGTGGAGATGGTCCATTACTACAACATTCAAGACTTGGTGCATCAAGCTGAACGTGCTGAACAACAATTGAAGCGCAAACAAGCCAAGGGTGGACATGCTAACACTCAAACAAAGTCATGGAGGCGTTCATTACAGCAAGGCGATGATGTGGGTTCACACTCCAAAGTGGCGGCATCAAGCCGTTCAAGTGGCGCTCTTTCAAAGGAGGCAAGCAACAGAGGTAAAGAAGCAACTAAAACTGATTCTAGTTTGCATTCTAATGCTTGTGCTAGAGAAATTGAGTGTTTCAAGTGCAAGGGAAGGGGTCATATGATGCGTGATTGCCCAAATCAACGAAGAGTGCTTTTCGCTAAAGATGGCTATATTTCAACAAGTTCTAGTAGTGATTCTGAAAGTGAAAAATCTAACGATTCCAATGAGGATGTTGTCTATTGTGATCCAGAATTGAATGGTGTTAATCTTTTGGTCCGAAACGTGCAAAGTAAAGAAACTGAAACCAAAGGACAGCGGTGGAGTGTTTTCCAAGCGGAGTGCAAGATCAAAGATAAAGCAAGCAAGTTGATCATTGATGGTTGAAGTTGTACCAATGTGATTAGCAAAGATTTGGTGTATGCTTTAGGGTTGTCCACGTGGAGGCATCCTCAACCAAATCATGTGGAGTGGCTACACAACTCCGGAAGACTAGAGATAACTCACAAGGTACGTGTTCCGTTTGTTGTTGGTGACTATGTTGACAAGGTGGATTGCGACGTAGTTCCAAAGGATGCATGTGGGTTATTGTTGGGAAGACCATGCCAATATGATCGCAATGCTACGCATGAGGGCCGGTCCAACACATACACTTTTGTACATGGGGGGAAAAAAGCATGTGTTGAAACCAAAATTGGAGAGTGCTATTCATGTTGATGAAGAAATTACAGCCAAGAAGAAGCAAGCTCCCAAGATTACCCCAAAGCCGAGGACGTCTTTGCTTCAAGGAGGGGAGGATGATGTGGCACCAAGTAGCACTACAACTTTCGTTAGTGCTTGCAGTTCTGTGATAATGTTCAAGAAGCTTTGAATACCAATTCTGAGGTTTCTTGATACGGGGAGGGGTCCCGATCTTCTCAGTGAGGAATTATGGATAGTTGATGCGAAGTAGACGATGTCGCTAGTTGAACACTCGCGCCAATGCACGAACCCTCAACTCTTCGGAATACACCCAAAACACACCGGATAATTGTTCGTCGCGAGACCACAAATGACGAACGCCAAGTCCCCAATTCCCAATGGAACGACGGCTTGACCTTGAATTGCAGAACGAACCATGGATCGCCTAATTCTCTCTCAAAGTCCTCGCATGAACTTTGGTGTTGAAAGAACGAGCAATAGCTATGTTTCAATCTTATGCATAAAACTGGTCTCCCTCTAAAGGCTGCCAATACAAGGCTTATATAGCCCCTTGGGACGTCCATATGGTCCCAAACCAATTACAACTCAACCCTATATGGTTTTGGATACGAACTCTCACAAAAAGAAAACTATATTTTTCATCCGTCATCTTGTTCCGGTCATACCTTTTTATCCGTGACGAATTTGAAGGTGGGACCAGATCCATTGCGTAGCCCTTGAAATTATCTTTCCAACGAGTACAAGAACACCAGAGTCGGACTCCGTTTATGAAAGTTATGTGCTTTTTAGTAACTTCCTGTCAGGCTGTCCCGAACCGAATCCGAATTGAATTCTGAGTTGAATCCGAGTTTGAATTGGGTTGAGCACGTGGGAAGTCTGAATTTGGCTTGAAAATCTTATCCAAAACTTGTAGTTTAAGTCCTTGGCCTTCTCCCCTTTTGCTCTCCCACTGCATGGGCTTCTTTCCTCCTTGATCAGCTGCATGGGTTGCTTGGTTTTCTTCTTTCCATTCCCATGGGCTTTGAGCTTTTTGTTCTTGGTAGCAAATATAATTAACCTCCTTGTGCTTCTCCATTGCTTTGGTCCCAGAATCATCGTAATATTCAAACCTAATAATAAACAAGAATTTGGCACAAGGTAGCGTATCGTTCCCACGTATAGAAGGAAATTCATTAAGAAACAAATTCACCTGACAATATTTAATACGGCTCAATACTTCTTTCCAGTGAAATAATGGATTCGATTGAAAAGTACTAATCGTGTGCGTATCCGCATCATTTCTAATGTGCACAAGGGACATAGTTGGAAAGCTAATGAAGTCTATTTTACAACGAACCAAACGGCACTTGATTGGAGCTTCTACACAAAGTTATGGCAATTTCATTGGATGCTGCACGAGCTGTCCTGAGAGGCGCGTGAGACTTGCCAAACATAAAGAGTTCGAGTATTGCAATGCAAGTAAGGATAAAATCCGACCACACCATGGCTTTCTAAAGGTTGAGAAGGACTCCTTTTCAGGTTCCAAACGGATTTGGAAGCCCCTTGAACAAGAAAACAAAACATATAAAGATTTGAAACCGATTCGGACTCGGATTGGGACAGCTGGCAAGACCGATACTAAAACGTCCACAACTTTCACAAACGGAGTCCGATTTGGGCATTCCTGGACTCGTTGGAAAGCTATTTCGAAGCCCCACACAATGGACAAGGTGCCAGCCACGAAATCCTCATAGTCAGATCACAAATTAAGAGAGAATTCAGAGGTAACAGTTTAGATATTTCCTTTGTAGTTCGTATTGGAGTTCGTTTCGGCCTTAGGCCAGGTTGTGCGTGAGTTTTAGTCAAGGCCTTGCGTTGTGCACCAATTTAAGGCCAGGGCCTTAGCCGCATTGTAACTCAGGTTATGATTTGAGAAATAGAAACCAGAAAATCACCATGGTTTGGTGGCCATTGTTGGTGTGTTGTTGAGATTTCCATTGAGGAATTGCTCTTGGTGTGTTGAATCCAATTGTGGTGCTGGATTCTACTCGCTGAAACTTCGGTTTCTCTACCCTTCGTTCACGTGCTACGGTGTGTGTGGGAGAAGGCTTATCCTGGAGAGGGCATCCAATAAGGCGTATCGTGAAAGATCAGGGCCAAAGCAACGGGGTTCAGCTAGCTCGCTAGGTGGATCCGTATCATCTTGCATCAGAGCGTGGTTGATCACGGTACGAGGTTGCTGAATTTTTCTTGATTGCGGGTTCTATGAAGATTGAAGGTGGCAAGGCGCGACATAATCATGCCGAGCCAATCGGGGAGGTGCCCCAATATGCGGCGTCTTCGCTGCCCGAGGTGCGACACGGGCTTGAAGCGACACATGACTACTTCTTAAGTCGTCACCGGAAGCTTGAAGGCAAGGTTGATGATTTGGGGGCGCGAATTGATGCTTTGACGGAGGCGCTACGCAACCAGCCACCACAATTTCAGCATGCTGAACGGGGACCTCAATATGCCGAACGGCGTGCACCATATGAAGACGACGAACACGAAGAGGTCTTTGATGGTGCAGCGGGCTTTGCTCCACAACCGTGCCATGCTCGGGACTACTGCGGTGCTGATCGTGGTATGGACATGCGTGGCAGAGGTGCCTCCCACGGTAGAGGTATGCATGGTGGTGTCAGGTTTGCTCAGCGTGTTGCCGTGGATGATGGAATTGGGCGGATAAAAATTTCTATCCCATCATTTAATGGTAAAGCTGAACCGGAGGAGTACTTGGATTGGGAGATGCGTGTCGAAGAAATTTTTGATAGCCATCACTATACTGAGAATAAGAAGATTCGGTTGGCGACAATTGAGTTCACCGGATACGCTCTTGTTTGGTGGAACCAATTGTGTCGTGCAGGAGCTCGTCCGGATACTTGGGTACAATTGAAGAATATTTTGAGGCGGCGTTTTGTCCCGGCACACTACACGAGGACCTTGTACACCCGGCTACAACAACTACGGCAAGGTAATTCTAGTGTTGATGAATATTATAAAGAGATGGAGATGTTGATGATCCGTACAGGGACAGAGGAGCATGATGAGGCTACTATGGCACGTTTCTTTAATGGGTTGAATGAGGATGTGCCAGATAGGGTGGAGATGGTCCATTACTACAACATTCAAGACTTGGTGCATCAAGCTGAACGTGCTGAACAACAATTGAAGCGCAAACAAGCCAAGGGTGGACATGCTAACACTCAAACAAAGTCATGGAGGCGTTCATTACAGCAAGGCGATGATGTGGGTTCACACTCCAAAGTGGCGGCATCAAGCCGTTCAAGTGGTGCTCTTTCAAAGGAGGCAAGCAACAGAGGTAAAGAAGCAACTAAAACTGATTCTAGTTTGCATTCTAATGCTTGTGCTAGAGAAATTGAGTGTTTCAAGTGCAAGGGAAGGGGTCATATGATGCGTGATTGCCCAAATCAACGAAGTGTGCTTTTCGCTAAAGATGGCTATATTTCAACAAGTTCTAGTAGTGATTCTGAAAGTGAAAAATCTAACGATTCCAATGAGGATGTTGTCTATTGTGATCCAGAATTGAATGGTGTTAATCTTTTGGTCCGAAAGGTGCAAAGTAAAGAAACTGAAACCAAAGGACAGCGGTGGAGTGTTTTCCAAGCGGAGTGCAAGATCAAAGATAAAGCAAGCAAGTTGATCATTGATGGTTGAAGTTGTACCCATGTGATTAGCAAAGATTTGGTGTATGCTTTAGGGTTGTCCACGTGGAGGCATCCTCAACCACATCATGTGGAGTGGCTACACAACTCCGGAAGACTAGAGATAACTCACAAGGTACGTGTTCCGTTTGTTGTTGGTGACTATGTTGACAAGCTGGATTGCGACGTAGTTCCAAAGGATGCATGTGGGTTATTGTTGGTAAGACCATGCCAATATGATCGCAATGCTACGCATGAGGGCCGGTCCAACACATACACTTTTGTACATGGGGGAAAAAAGCATGTGTTGAAACCAAAATTGGAGAGTGCTATTCATGTTGATGAAGAAATTACAGCCAAGAAGAAGCAAGCTCCCAAGAGTCTTTGCTTCAAGGAGGGGAGGATGATGTGGCACCAAGTAGCACTACAGCTTTCGTTAGTGCTTGCAGTTCTGTGATAATGTTCAAGAAGCTTTGAATACCAATTCTGAGGTTTCTTGATACGGGGAGGGGTCCCGATCTTCTCAGTGAGGAATTATGGATAGTTGATGCGAAGTAGACGATGTCGCTAGTTGAACACTCGCGCCAATGCACGAACCCTCAACTCTTCGGAATACGCCCAAAACACACCGGATAATTGTTCGTCGCGAGACCACAAATGACGAACGCCAAGTCCCCAATTCCCAATGGAACGACGGCTTGACCTTGAATTGCAGAACGAACCATGGATCGCCTAATTCTCTCTCAAAGTCCTCGCATGAACTCTGGTGTTGAAAGAACAAGCAATAGCTATGTTTCAATCTTATGCATAAAACTGGTCTCCCTTTAAAGGCTGCCAATACAAGGCTTATATAGCCCCTTGGGACGTCCATATGGTCCCCAAACCAATTACAACTCAACCCTATATGGTTTTGGATACGAACTCTCACAAAAAGAAAACTATATTTTTCATCCGTCATCTTGTTCCGGTCATACCTTTTTATCCGTGACGAATTTGAAGGTGGGACCAGATCCATTGCGTAGCCCTTGAAATTAGCTTTCCAACGAGTACAAGAACACCAGAGTCGGACTCCGTTTATGAATGTTATGTGCTTTTTAGTAACTTCCTGTCAGGCTGTCCCGAACCGAATCCGAATTGAATTCTGAGTTGAATCCGAGTTTGAATTGGGTTGAGCACGTGGGAAGTCCGAATTTGGCTTGAAAATCTTATCCAAAACTTGTAGTTTAAGTCCTTGGCCTTCTCCCCTTTTGCTCTCCCACTGCATGGGCTTCTTTCCTCCTTGATCAGCTGCATGGGTTGCTTGGTTTTCTTCTTTCCATTCCCATGGGCTTTGAGCTTTTTGTTCTTGGTAGCAACTATAATTAACCTCCTTGTGCTTCTCCATTGCTTTGGCCCCAGAATCATCGTAATATTCAAACCTAATAATAAACAAGAATTTGGCACAAGGTAGCGTATCGTTCCCACGTATAGAAGGAAATTCATTAAGAAACAAATTCACCTGACAATATTTAATACGGCTCAATACTTCTTTCCAGTGAAATAATGTATTTGATTGAAAAGTACTAATCGTGTGCGTATCCGCATCATTTCTAATGTGCACAAGGAACATAGTTGGAAAGCTAATGAAGTCTATTTTACAACGAATCAAACGGCACTTGATTGGAGCTTCCTACACAAAGTTATGGCAATTTCATTGGATGCTGCACGAGCTGTCCTGAGAGACGCGTGAGACTTGCCAAACATAAAGAGTTCGAGTATTGCAATGCAAGTAAGGATAAAATCCGACCACACCATGGCTTTCTAAAGGTTGAGAAGGACTCCTTTTCAGGTTCCAAACGGATTTGGAAGCCCCTTGAACAAGAAAACAAAACATATAAAGATTTGAAACCGATTCGGACTCGGATTGGGACAGCTGGCAAGACCGATACTAAAACGTCCACAACTTTCACAAACGGAGTCCGATTTGGGCGTTCCTGGACTCGTTCGAAAGCTATTTCGAAGACCCACACAATGGACAAGGTGCCAGCCACGAAATCCTCATAGTCAGATCGCAAATTAAGAGAGAATTCAGAGGTAACAGTTTAGGTATTTGCTTTTTAGTTCGTATTGGAGTTTGTTTCGGCCTTAGGCCAGGTTGTGCGTGAGTTTTAGTCAAGGCCTTGCGTTGTGCACCAATATAAGGCCAGGGCCTTAGCCGCATTGTAACTCAGGTTATGATTTGAGAAATAGAAACCAGAAAATCACCATGGTTTGGTGGCCATTGTTGGTGTGTTGTTGAGATTTCCATTGAGGAATTGCTCTTGGTGTGTTGAATCCAATTGTGGTGCTGGATTCTACTCGCTGAAACTTCGGTTTCTCTACCCTTCGTTCACGTGCTACGGTGTGTGTGGGAGAAGGCTTATCCTGGAGAGGGCATCCAATAAGGCGTATCGTGAAAGATCAGGGCCAAAGCAACGGGGTTCAGCTAGCTCGCTAGGTGGATCCGTATCATCTTGCATCAGAGCGTGGTTGATCACGGTACGAGGTTGCTGAATCTTTCTTGATTGCGGGTTCTATGAAGATTGAAGGTGGCAAGGCGCGACATAATCATGCCGAGCCAATCGGGGAGGTGCCCCAATATGCGGCGTCTTCGCTGCCCGAGGTGCGACACAGGCTTGAAGCGACACGTGACTACTTCTTAAGTCGTCACCGGAAGCTTGAAGGCAAGGTTGATGATTTGGGGGCGCGAATTGATGCTTTGACGGAGGCGCTACGCAACCAGCCACCACAATTTCAGCATGCTGAACGGGGACCTCAATATGCCGAACGGCGTGCACCATATGATGACGACGAACACGAAAAGGTCTTTGATGGTGCAGCGGGCTTTGCTCCACAACCGTGCCATGCTCGGGACTACCGCGGTGCTGATCGTGGTAGGGACATGCGTGGCAGAGGTGCCTCCCATGGTAGAGGTATGCATGGTGGTGTTGGGTTTGCTCAGCGTGTTGCCGTGGATGATGGAATTGGGCGGATAAAAATTTCTATTCCATCATTTAATGGTAAAGCTGAACCGGAGGAGTACTTGGATTGGGAGATGCGTGTCGAACAAATTTTTGATAGCCATCACTATACTGAGAATAAGAAGATTCGGTTGGCGACAATTGAGTTCACCGGATACGCTCTTGTTTGGTGGAACCAATTGTGTCGTGCAGGAGCTCGTCCGGATACTTGGGTACAATTGAAGAATATTTTGAGGCGGCGTTTTGTCCCGGCACACTACACGAGGACCTTGTACACCCGGCTACAACAACCACGGCAAGGTAATTCTAGTGTTGATGAATATTATAAAGAGATGGAGATGTTGATGATCCGTACAGGGACAGAGGAGCATGATGAGGCTACTATGGCACGTTTCTTTAATGGGTTGAATGAGGATGTGCAAGATAGGGTGGAGATGGTCCATTACTACAACATTCAAGACTTGGTGCATCAAGCTGAACGTGCTGAACAACAATTGAAGCGCAAACAAGCCAAGGGTGGACATGCTAACACTCAAACAAAGTCATGGACGGCTTGATGTATTTGATTGAAAAGTACTAATCGTGTGCGTATCCGCATCATTTCTAATGTGCACAAGGGACATAGTTGGAAAGCTAATGAAGTCTATTTTACAACGAATCAAACGGCACTTGATTGGAGCTTCCTACACAAAGTTATGGCAATTTCATTGGATGCTGCACGAGCTGTCCTGTAGGGACCCAGATATTAACATCCGGATTCCTCTGTGATTACTGCACTATTCCCTGGATCAGTAGATAGTGCTCACAGTTACAGTAATGAATATCATAATACATATCATGCGGGAGCGTAAAATTTAATAGTAGACTTACTCATGGGCCGATTAGGCCGAAATTATTAAATTGCAGCAGCGGAAGAACGAAGCACACAGGTGGGACCTTCAGGACATGCCCACAGGCAGCCAACTGGAGGTTCGCGACCTAGCCCTTGACATCTTCATCTTCTCTGCCAGCTTGTCCAATCTTGTTGCTGCGGAGCAGTGACTTGATTCCTGATTCTAAATTTTGTCGCAAAAGCGAGCGTGAGCACTCCGACCCCGTGCTCCGCGAGCCAATACACAGAATGCAAATAAATAGTATGCATGGCTTAACAAAGGAGAGGCTCGGTTTATTTTATTTTGCAAGGAGTGCTTTTGAATATAGTTAATTAAAAAGCCCTATGACTTAGCAATTTTGGAACAAATCATAATGTACAAGGAAATGCATTATTAATATCGATTCAGATTCCATCTACCGTTACATGGCATCTGCACCATATAGCATTTTCTTCAGCGTTATAGCCGCTTAACTTACCACTGGGACGACACCCAGGACAATTCCAAACTAGGGCCTTACACTGCCCTTCACTTTTCCAATACCATCCACAAAGCATTTTGAAATGGAACTATATCTGGTTAAGTTCCCATGTCCGCCCTTGACCGTGGGCACGGCTATTCGAATAGTTTTAGACTCTGCAGAGTTTGTACACTTTCACCACAAGAGATAATCAACTCGTTGCCCCACAAGATTCCTTAGTCATGTGGTTGAGCAGACCATCACAGTGACCGTTCAAAGTACCTCGCCCCTTCCGTCATTTCACCCTATGGGGCGCTCCCACTTGCGGTGGGTCCCATACGTTGTGCGGGATGTTCTCCTTCTGAACGTCTAGCAGCTGGCTACTCCCCTGCTAGCCCGCCACAGCAGAACTTCACTCTCTACGAGTGCCCCATTCAAGCCGTCTCACAGACCGCCGCTTGCACTACTCCAACACCCACTCCTGGAAGGATGACTTTCAGGGTCCGGCACATCTACTAAGCCAAGCTATAGTTTACAGACTTGTGGTTGTACTGTTTTACCCGGGAGGTCATGACAAGATTCAGTCCTTAGTGGTATCTGGGCGGTCTATCACTAACCCATTTTGTGCATCCACTGCACCACACTCACACCATCCAACCAATCCGCCCAGATATTTAAGCAAGTTGGGGATTTTGAGGGTATAAAATAGTCATGTCAAATATACCAGTCATTCCCACCATGACTGCCCAACCAATTTTTCTCAGGATTAAAAAGTGATGCTTGGGCGCTCTCGCGCCCATGAGTATCTACGCAATACTAAGCATGGCATATAATTAGGGACTTAATTTCAAAAGGTCAATATTATAATTTTGCTAGGGCGACAAGGTTTACACATTCAAATATTCCAAAGAGGGTGTAATATTATTCAAGGTAAACAATAGGCATGTAACTAGAATCTTAAATTAACATGTATTTGCATATAACATAACAGCATGCAATTTGATAATTTAAACCAAAATAATTTGCAGAAAATGTAGGTTCAACATGATCAAAGTATTGACTCGCCTGGGCGGTTTATCGCGGTCTTGAGCTCACACAACGACTTCTCTTAAGCTTCTGATCTTTGTCTTCACTTCGAGCTTGATCTCGCTGGATCCACTGAATCTTCACGGCTTCCAACTTCTAATTACGCGACTAGCGACTGAATCCAAATGAAAGCGCATAACTCAAAAGATCCGAATAAATCCGAATAAACTCATCTTTTGCTTTATGAGTTAATAGATGATTTGGGTGATTTGACGCAAGACCGGTGGTAGGATACGATGACTCGATCTTTTATTAATAATTTCTTTTATTATTTTTATATTTATCAAGGAAGTTCCATGAGTTAGAATGGACCTATGAGTAGGTACCATTTTGTCAAACGTTACTTTTCAGGGCATTTTGGCTTACCGAATAAATGTTAGAGTGTAAGTGTGTAGCATTTTGTAGGGTGACATTTTATGCGCATTTAGTTGTCACTAACTCATACCTTATTATTTCATGCTCATCGTTTTTATTTGTTAATCTAGTTTTTAAGATTTGATTAATGATACCATTATTATTTTATTTCTACTTAAATTACTATTAGGCATAATATTATGCTTAACTTTATTTCAAATTCCATTTTAAACTTAGCAACTGAGCATTGCTTGATATGTATCATTTTATGCAAACCTAATTGTTCATGTTAATGGTTACGCATGTATTTTATGGTATATATATATATATATAGATGTTATACATATATTTACTTGGAAAGTCTCTACACTTTAGTTGCTATCAGTTCTAATTAAAATTGACTTATCTACCTAGGATATATTTCGATATGTGCTAGTTAGTAAAATCTACCACTATAATTTATTTGATGGCAACATGTTAAATATTGGCATATACCCTATTTTCAATTAACGGAAATCTTTATTTGGTCATTTACCCTAAGCTAGTTTTCTTTATTAAAATCTCTATTTTAATTTTTAGTTCTTTAATTGATTATTCAAACAGGATTAATTATTCAAACATAATAACTTAAACCACATTCATACACTAATCAGTTTGATGTTATGATCCAATTAAGCATTTAATTTACATTAGTTGCTTATGCAGTAAATAACCGGATATTAAATGTTAAATGACCTTGTTTTTCATCCTAACTAAATCTGTTATATTTTCTAGGCTATTTCCTTTGATTTTTATGAGTTAACATGAGCTACAAAAATAAAATACAAAAATGAAATAATGTGTGGGTGAGAATTTGTAGCCGGCCCGAATTGAACTCACCACCTCAGGCTGGATCACGTTATTGCACAGTCGGCTAACCAAGCGGGCGAGGCGGCCGGACTGGCAGAGGGGGCGCAGGAAACATGAAAAGGTGAGGTGGGGCTGAGGCCAAAACAGAGGATCTGGCCGGCGCGACGGGGCTGCGGCGGCGCCGGCGAGGTGAGGTCGGAGAGAGGCTGGCGAGTAGGAAAATGGAAAGGACATGAGACGAGGGAGCCGGTGGAGATCGTGCCTCTGGCCGGAAGGCAGCCTCGGCGACCAACATCAGTGTGCGGCGGCCGGAACACGGGTGGAAGGTGGCGGCGCCGCCGTGGTGGGAGAGAGGGGGATTGGAGAGGAGCGTGAGTAGGAGTGGGGTGTGGGGAATCTCACCGCGGGTCTGGTTGAGCCGGGGAAGCACCGAGGCGAGCCGGCACCGGGAGCCTACGGCGGCGCGGGGAGGGCCATCTTCGCCGGCGAGCTGGGGTGGGGGAGGAACTCTGGCGGCAGTTGGGGAAGGTCCGGGGTGGCGCAGGGGTGCTCCACTGGCGAAGAATCGGAGAGAGACTTGCCGAGGGGGAAATGGGGTGGTGGGGGCGTTTTTGGCCGGCGGCGGAGAAGATGGCCGCAGCGGCAAGCTTGAGGCGCGAAAACCCGATTCTTTGGAGGGGGAGGGAGATTGAAGTGTGGGGAGGTCCATGGAGGCTTCGGCGGCTCTTATTGGCGAGCGAGGAGGGCCAGCATCGGGAAAGCGGCATGTGCGGTCATTTCGGCGGGCGGCGGAGCAGCGGCAGGCGCAGACGGCAGGCAGAGCAGGGGTAGGGTATGAGTACCTGTGGCGCTCGAGGAGTGGTGGCAGCGAGCTCGAGCCGTGCGCTCGAGGAGACGGGTTGGCAGTGCAGGGGAGGAAAAAGAGGGCGCGGTGGCAGAGCTTCGCGCGGCGGACCGATGGGCGGAGACCGGTGGTTCGAGCGCGGGTGGGAGAGCGGGCTGGGCTGCAGGGACGGGCGAGCGCGGGGCCGGGGCGCGAGGGAGCTGCGGCCCAGAGAGAGAGCGGAGTGCGGGGAGGAAGAAGAACAGTGGCCGGTGGGGGGAGCCGTTCGGCAGAGGAAGCAAGCGGGGGAGGCGGGGTCGGGCTGGGCCGAGGCGGCCTGGTCTGACTCCCCTCTTACTCTTTTTTTTGTTTTATTTTACTTATTGTGTGTATATGCATGTATATATATAAATATATATACACATGTATAATATATATAGTTATTTATTTATTCATTTTTGTTTCTGTGTATGCACATATACATTTATTTTATTTACATATATATTTATATATTTTATTTGCACATATGTATATTTATGTATAATTCCTTATATTGTTATTTTGCTGGCTTAATTAATTCTTGCTTATTTTTATTTGCTATTCTTAACAGGCCTTTTTCTTGCACAATTTATACATACATATATATGCATTTGTATTTTTATTCATGTACTTTTATTGCTAGTTATGCCATTATTTTCAAAATATAATCTTACATTTTATTTCAGGTTCCTCTTTTCCTAGACTGGATCATACTTTCATATTCTTATTTAAAACTTTAGTTTTCTATTGTTTGCATATTCCCTTTTTGGTATCACTAATGTTTGTCTTCACCTTTTATGAATTATTCAATTTTTGAAATCTCATCCAAATATGATAAAACACCACAAAATCCAAATTTCAACAAAATAAATTGCAAATATAATTCAAGAAATTCATATAATTAAAATTCAGATTTTTCAGGATGTTACATGTCCTGAGAGACGCGTGAGACTTGCCAAACATAAAGAGTTCGAGTATTGCAATGCAAGTAAGGATAAAATACGACCACACCATGGCTTTCTAAAGGTTGAGAAGGACTCCTTTTCAGGTTCCAAACGGATTTGGAAGCCCCTTGAACAAGAAAACAAAACATATAAAGATTTGAAACCGATTCGGACTCGGATTGGGACAGCTGGCAAGACCGAAACTAAAACGTCCACAACTTTCACAAACGGAGTCCGATTTGGGCGTTCCTGGACTCGGTGGATGATGGAATTGGGCGGATAAAAATTTCTATCCCATCATTTAATGGTAAAGCTGAACCGGAGGAGTACTTGGATTGGGAGATACGTGTCGAACAAATTTTTGATAGCCATCACTATACTGAGAATAAGAAGATTCGGTTGGCGACAATTGAGTTCACCGGATACGCTCTTGTTTGGTGGAACCAATTGTGTCGTGCAGGAGCTCGTCCGGATACTTGGGTACAATTGAAGAATATTTTGAGGCGGCGTTTTGTCCCGGCACACTACACGAGGACCTTGTACACCCGGCTACAACAACTACGTCAAGGTAATTCTAGTGTTGATGAAAATTATAAAGAGATGGAGATGTTGATGATCCGTACAGGGACAGAGGAGCATGATGAGGCTACTATGGCACGTTTCTTTAATGGGTTGAATGAGGATGTGCAAGATAGGGTGGAGATGGTCCATTACTACAACATTCAAGACTTGGTGCATCAAGCTGAACGTGCTGAACAACAATTGAAGCGCAAACAAGCCAAGGGTGGACATGCTAACACTCAAACAAAGTCATGGAGGCGTTCATTACAGCAAGGCGATGATGTGGGTTCACACTCCAAAGTGGCGGCATCAAGCCGTTCAAGTGGTGCTCTTTCAAAGGAGGCAAGCAACAGAGGTAAAGAATCAACTAAAACTTATTCTAGTTTGCATTCTAATGCTTGTGCTAGAGAAATTGAGTGTTTCAAGTGCAAGGGAAGGGGTCATATGATGCGTGATTACCCAAATCAACGAAGAGTGCTTTTCGCTAAAGATGGCCATATTTCAACAAGTTCTAGTAGTGATTCTGAAAGCGAAAAATCTAACGATTCCAATGAGGATGTTGTCTATTGTGATCCAGAATTGAAAGGTGTTAATCTTTTGGTCCGAAAGGTGCAAAGTAAAGAAACTGAAACCAAAGGACAGCGGTGGAGTGTTTTCCAAGCGGAGTGCAAGATCAAAGATAAAGCATGCAAGTTGATCATTGATGGTTGAAGTTGTACCAATGTGATTAGCAAAGATTTGGTGTATGCTTTAGGGTTGTCCACGTGGAGGCATCCTCAACCACATCATGTGGAGTGGCTACACAACTCCGGAAGACTAGAGATAACTCACAAGGTACGTGTTCCGTTTGTTGTTGGTGACTATGTTGACAAGGTGGATTGCGACGTAGTTCCAAAGGATGCATGTGGGTTATTGTTGGGAAGACCATGCCAATATGATCGCAATGCTACGCATGAGGGCCGGTCCAACACATACACTTTTGTACATGGGGGAAAAAAGCATGTGTTGAAACCAAAATTGGAGAGTGCTATTCATGTTGATGAAGAAATTACAGCCAAGAAGAAGCAAGCTCCCAAAATTACCCCAAAGCCGAGGATGTCTTTGCTTCAAGGAGGGGAGGATGATGTGGCACCAAGTAGCACTACAGCTTTCGTTAGTGCTTGCAGTTCTGTGATAATGTTCAAGAAGCTTTGAATACCAATTCTGAGGTTTCTTGATACGGGGAGGGGTCCCGATCTTCTCAGTGAGGAATTATGGATAGTTGATGCGAAGTAGACGATGTCGCTAGTTGAACACTCGCGCCAATGCACGAACCCTCAACTCTTCGGAATACGCCCAAAACACACTGGATAATTGTTCGTCGCGAGACCACAAATGACGAACGCCAAGTCCCCAATTCCCAATGGAAGGACGGCTTGACCTTGAATTGCAGAACGAACCATGGATCGCCTAATTCTCTCTCAAAGTCCTCGCATGAACTCTGGTGTTGAAAGAACAAGCAATAGCTATGTTTCAATCTTATGCATAAAACTGGTCTCCGTCTAAAGGCTGCCAATACAAGGCTTATATAGCCCCTTGGGACGTCCATATGGTCCCCAAACCAATTACAACTCAACCCTATATGGTTTTGGATACGAACTCTCACAAAAAGAAAACTATATTTTTCATCCGTCATCTTGTTCCGGTCATACCTTTTTATCCGTGACGAATTTGAAGGTGGGACCAGATCCATTGCGTAGCCCTTGAAATTAGCTTTCCAACGAGTACAAGAACACCAGAGTCGGACTCCGTTTATGAAAGTTATGTGCTTTTTAGTAACTTGCTGTCAGGCTGTCCCGAACCGAATCCGAATTGAATTCTGAGTTGAATCCGAGTTTGAATTGGGTTGAGCACGTGGGAAGTCCGAATTTGGCTTGAAAATCTTATCCAAAACTTGTAGTTTAAGTCCTTGGCCTTCTCCCCTTTTGCTCTCCCACTGCGTGGGCTTCTTTCCTCCTTGATCAGCTGCATGGGTTGCTTGGTTTTCTTCTTTCCATTCCCATGGGCTTTGAGCTTTTTGTTCTTGGTAGCAAATATAATTAACCTCCTTGTGCTTCTCCATTGCTTTGGCCCCAGAATCATCGTAATATTCAAACCTAATAATAAACAAGAATTTGGCACAAGGTAGCGTATCGTTCCCACGTATAGAAGGAAATTCATTAAGAAACAAATTCACCTGACAATTTTTAATACGGCTCAATACTTCTTTCCAGTGAAATAATGTATTTGATTGAAAAGTACTAATCGTGTGCGTATCCGCATCATTTCTAATGTGCACAAGGGACATAGTTGGAAAGCTAATGAAGTCTATTTTACAACGAATCAAACGGCACTTGATTGGAGCTTCCTACACAAAGTTATGGCAATTTCATTGGATGCTGCACGAGCTGTCCTGAGAGACGCGTGAGACTTGCCAAACATAAAGAGTTCGAGTATTGCAATGCAAGTAAGGATAAAATCCGATCACACCATGGCTTTCTAAAGGTTGAGAAGGACTCCTTTTCAGGTTCCAAACGGATTTGGAAGCCCCTTGAACAAGAAAACAAAACATATAAAGATTTGAAACCGATTCGGACTCGGATTGGGACAGCTGGCAAGACCGATACTAAAACGTCCACAACTTTCACAAACGGAGTCCGATTTGGGCGTTCCTGGACTCGTTGGAAAGCTATTTCGAAGCCCCACACAATGGACAAGGTGCCAGCCACGAAATCCTCATAGTCAGATCGCAAATTAAGAGAGAATTCAGAGGTAACAGTTTAGGTATTTTCTTTTTAGTTCGTATTGGAGTTTGTTTCGGCCTTAGGCCAGGTTGTGCGTGAGTTTTAGTCAAGGCCTTGCGTTGTGCACCAGTATAAGGCCAGGGCCTTAGCCGCATTGTAACTCAGGTTATGATTTGAGAAATAGAAACCAGAAAATCACCATGGTTTGGTGGCCATTGTTGGTGTGTTGTTGAGATTTCCATTGAGGAATTGCTCTTGGTGTGTTGAATCCAATTGTGGTGCTGGATTCTACTCGCTGAAACTTCGGTTTCTCTACCCTTCGTTCACGTGCTACGGTGTGTGTGGGAGAAGGCTTATCCTGGAGAGGGCATCCAATAAGGCGTATGGTGAAAGATCAGGGCCAAAGCAACGGGGTTCAGCTAGCTCGCTAGGTGGATCCGTATCATCTTGCATCAGAGCGTGGTTGATCACGGTACGAGGTTGCTGAATCTTTCTTGATTGCGGGTTCTATGAAGATTGAAGGTGGCAAGGCGCGACATAATCATGCCGAGCCAATCGGAGAGGTGCCCCAATATGCGGCGTCTTCGCTGCCCGAGGTGCGACACGGGCTTGAAGCGACACGTGACTACTTCTTAAGTCGTCACCGGAAGCTTGAAGGCAAGGTTGATGATTTGGGGGCGCGAATTGATGCTTTGACGGAGGCGCTACGCAACCAGCCACCACAATTTCAGCATGCTGAACGGGGACCTCAATATGCCGAACGGCGTGCACCATATGAAGACGACGAACACGAAGAGGTCTTTGATGGTGCAGCGGGCTTTGCTCCACAACCGTGCCATGCTCGGGACTACCGCGGTGCTGATCGTGGTAGGGACATGCATGGCAGAGGTGCCTCCCATGGTAGAGGTATGCATGGTGGTGTTGGGTTTGCTCAGCGTGTTGCCGTGGATGATGGAATTGGGCGGATAAAAATTTCTATCCCATCATTTAATGGTAAAGCTGAACCGGAGGAGTACTTGGATTGGGAGATGCGTGTCGAACAAATTTTTGATAGCCATCACTATACTGAGGATAAGAATATTCGGTTGGCGACAATTGAGTTCACCGGATACGCTCTTGTTTGGTGGAACCAATTGTGTCGTGCAGGAGCTCGTCCGGATACTTGGGTACAATTGAAGAATATTTTGAGGCGGCGTTTTGTCCCGGCACACTACACGAGGACCTTGTACACCCGGCTACAACAACTACGTCAAGGTAATTCTAGTATTGATGAATATTATAAAGAGATGGAGATGTTGATGATCCGTACAGGAACAGAGGAGCATGATGAGGCTACTATGGCACGTTTCTTTAATGGGTTGAATGAGGATGTGCAAGATAGGGTGGAGATGGTCCATTACTACAACATTCAAGACTTGGTGCATCAAGCTGAACGTGCTGAACAACAATTGAAGCGCAAACAAGCCAAGGGTGGACATGCTAACACTCAAACAAAGTCATGGAGGCGTTCATTACAGCAAGGCGATGATGTGGGTTCACACTCCAAAGTGGCGGCATCAAGCCGTTCAAGTGGTGCTCTTTCAAAGGAGGCAAGCAACAGTGGTAAAGAAGCAACTAAAACTGATTCTAGTTTGCATTCTAATGCTTGTGCTAGAGAAATTGAGTGTTTCAAGTGCAAGGAAAGGGGTCATATGATGCGTGATTGCCCAAATCAACGAAGAGTGCTTTTCGCTAAAGATGGCTCTATTTCAACAAGTTCTAGTAGTGATTCTGAAAGTGAAAAATCTAATGATTCCAATGAGGATGTTGTCTATTGTGATCCAGAATTGAATGGTGTTAATCTTTTGGTCCGAAAGGTGCAAAAGTAAAGAAACTGAAACCAAAGGACAGCGGTGGAGTGTTTTCCAAGCAGAGTGCAAGATCAAAGATAAAGCATGCAAGTTGATCATTGATGGTTGAAGTTGTACCAATGTGATTAGCAAAGATTTGGTGTATGCTTTAGGGTTGTCCACGTGGAGGCATCCTCAACCACATCATGTGGAGTGGCTACACAACTCCGGAAGACTAGAGATAACTCACAAGGTACGTGTTCCGTTTGTTGTTGGTGACTATGTTGACAAGGTGGATTGCGACGTAGTTCCAAAGGATGCATGTGGGTTATTGTTGGGAAGACCATGCCAATATGATCGCAATGCTACGCATGAGGGCCAGTCCAACACATACACTTTTGTACATGGGGGAAAAAAAGCATGTGTTGAAACCAAAATTGGAGAGTGCTATTCATGTTGATGAAGAAATTACAGCCAAGAAGAAGCAAGCTCCCAAGATTACCCCAAAGCTGAGGACGTCTTTGCTTCAAGGAGGGGAGGATGATGTGGCACCAAGTAGCACTACAGCTTTCGTTAGTGCTTGCAGTTCTGTGATAATGTTTAAGAAGCTTTGAATACCAATTCTGAGGTTTCTTGATACGGGGAGGGGTCCCGATCTTCTCAGTGAGGAATTATGGATAGTTGATGCGAAGTAGACGATGTCGCTAGTTGAATACTCGCGCCAATGCACGAACCCTCAACTCTTCGGAATACGCCCAAAACACACCGGATAATTGTTCGTCGCGAGACCACAAACGACGAACGCCAAGTCCTCAATTCCCAATGGAACGACGGCTTGACCTTGAATTGCAGAACGAACCATGGATCGCCTAATTCTCTCTCAAAGTCCTCGCATGAACTCTGGTATTGAAAGAACAAGCAGTAGCTATGTTTCAATCTTATGCATAAAACTGGTCTCCCTCTAAAGGCTGCCAATACAAGGCTTATATAGGCCCTTGGGACATCCATATGGTCCCCAAACCAATTACAACTCAACCCTACATGGTTTTGGATACGAACTCTCACAAAAAGAAAACTATATTTTTCATCCGTCATCTTGTTCCGGTCATACCTTTTTATCTGTGACGAATTTAAAGGTGGGACCAGATCCATTGCGTAGCCCTTGAAATTAGCTTTCCAACGAGTACAAGAACACCAGAGTCGGACTCCGTTTATGAAAGTTATGTGCTTTTTAGTAACTTCCTGTCAGGCTGTCCCGAACCGAATCCGAATTGAATTCTGAGTTGAATCCGAGTTTGAATTGGGTTGAGCACGTGGGAAGTCCGAATTTGGCTTGAAAATCTTATCCAAAACTTGTAGTTTAAGTCCTTGGCCTTCTCCCCTTTTGCTCTCCCACTGCATGGGCTTCTTTCCTCCTTGATCAGCTGCATGGGTTGCTTGGTTTTCTTCTTTCCATTCCCATGGGCTTTGAGCTTTTTGTTCTTGGTAGCAAATATAATTAACCTCCTTGTGCTTCTCCATTGCTTTGGCCCCAGAATCATCGTAATATTCAAACCTAATAATAAACAAGAATTTGGCATAAGGTAGCGTATCGTTCCCACGTATAGAAGGAAATTCATTAAGAAACAAATTCACCTGACAATATTTAATACGGCTCAATACTTCTTTCCAGTGAAATAATGTATTTGATTGAAAAGTACTAATCGTGTGCGTATCCGCATCATTTCTAATGTGCACAAGGGACATAGTTGGAAAGCTAATGAAGTCTATTTTACAACGAATCAAACGGCACATGATTGGAGCTTCCTACACAAAGTTATGGCAATTTTATTGGATGCTGCACGAGCTGTCCTGAGAGACGCGTGAGACTTGCCAAACATAAAGAGTTCGAGTATTGCAATGCAAGTAAGGATAAAATCCGACCACACCATGGCTTTCTAAAGGTTGAGAAGGACTCCTTTTCAGGTTCCAAACGGATTTGGAAGCCCCTTGAACAAGAAAACAAAACATATAAAGATTTGAAACCGATTCGGACTCGGATTGGGACAGCTAGCAAGACCGATACTAAAACGTCCACAACTTTCACAAACGGAGTCCGATTTGGGCGTTCCTAGACTCGTTGGAAAGTTATTTCGAAGCCCCACACAATGGACAAGGTGCCAGCCACGAAATCCTCATAGTCAGATAGCAAATTAAGAGAGAATTCAGAGGTAACTGTTTAGGTATTTCCTTTTTAGTTCGTATTGGAGTTTGTTTCGGCCTTAGGCCAAGTTGTGCGTGAGTTTTAGTCAAGGCCGTGCATTGTGCACCAATATAAGGCCAGGGCCTTAGCCCCATTGTAACTCAGGTTATGATTTGAGAAATAGAAACCAGAAAATCACCGTGGTTTGGTGGCCATTGTTGGTGTGTTCTTGAGATTTCGATCGAGGAATTGCTCTTGGTGTGTTGAATCCAATTGTGGTGCTGGATTCTACTCGCTGAAACTTCGGTTTCTCTACCCTTCGTTCACATGCTACGGTGTGCGTGGGAGAAGGCTTATCCTGGAGAGGGCATCCAATAAGGCGTATCGTGAAAGATCAGGGCCAAAGCAACGGGGTTCAGCTAGCTCGCTAGGTGGATCCGTGTCATCTTGGTATCAGAGCGTGGTTGATCACGGTACGAGGTTGCTGAATTTTTCTTGATTGCGGTTTCTATGAAGGTTGAAACTGGCAAGGCGCGACATAATCATGCCGAGCCAATCGGGGAGGTGCCCCAATATGCGGCGTCTTCGCTGCCCGAGGTGCGACATGGGCTTAAAGCGACACGTGACTACTTCTTAAGTTGTCACCGGAAGCTTGAAGGCAGGGTTGATGATTTGGGGGCGCGAATTGATGCTTTGACGGAGGCGCTACGCAACCAGCCACCACAATTTCAGCATGCTGAACGGGGACCTCAATATCCCGAACGGCGTGCACCATATGAAGACGACGAACACGAAGAGGTCTTTGATGGTGCAGCGGGCTTTGCTCCACAACCGTGCCATGCTCGGGACTACCGCGGTACTGATCGTGGTAGGGACATGCGTGGCAGAGGTGCCTCCCATGGTAGAGGTATGCGTGGTGGTGTTGGGTTTGCTTAGCGTGTTGCCGTGGATGATGGAATTAGGCGGATAAAAATTTCTATCCCATCATTTAATGGTAAAGCTGTACCGGAGGAGTACTTGGATTGGGAGATGCGTGTCGAACAAATTTTTGATAGCCATCACTATACTGAGGATAAGAAGATTCGGTTGGCGACAATTGAGTTCACCGGATACGCTCTTGTTTGGTGGAACCAATTGTGTCGTGCAGGAGCTCGTCCGGATACTTGGGTACAATTGAAGAATATTTTGAGGCGGCGTTTTGTCCTGGCACACTACACGAGGACCTTGTACAACCGGCTACAACAACTACGTCAAGGTAATTCTAGTGTTGATGAATATTATAAAGAGATGGAGATGTTGATGATCCGTACAGGGACAGAGGAGCATGATGTGGCTACTATGACACGTTTCTTCAAAGGGTTGAATGAGGATGTGCAAGATAGGGTGGAGATGGTCCATTACTACAACATTCAAGACTTGGTGCATCAAGCTGAACGTGCTGAACAACAATTGAAGCGCAAACAAGCCAAGGGTGGACATGCTAACACTCAAACAAAGTCATGGAGGCGTTCATTACAGCAAGGCGATGATGTGGGTTCACACTCCAAAGTGGCGGCATCAAGCCGTTCAAGTGGTGCTCTTTCAAAGGAGGCAAGCAACAGAGGTAAAGAAGCAACTAAAACTGATTCTAGTTTGCATTCTAATGCTTGTGCTAGAGAAATTGAGTGTTTCAAGTGCAAGGGAAGGGGTCATATGATGCGTGATTGCCCAAATCAACGAAGAGTGCTTTTCGCTAAAGATGGCTATATTTCAACAAGTTCTAGTAGTGATTCTGAAAGCAAAAAATCTAACGATTCCAATGAGGATGTTGTCTATTGTGATCCAGAATTGAATGGTGTTAATCTTTTGGTCCGAAAGGTGCAAAGTAAAGAAACTGAAACCAAAGGACAGCGGTGGAGTGTTTTCCAAGCGGAGTGCAAGATCAAAGATAAAGCATGCAAGTTGATCATTGATGGTTGAAGTTGTACCAATGTGATTAGCAAAGATTTGGAGTATGCTTTAGGGTTGTCCACATGGAGGCATCCTCAACCACATCATGTGGAGTGGCTACACAACTCCGGAAGACTAGAGATAACTCACAAGGTACGTGTTCCGTTTGTTGTTGGTGACTATGTTGACAAGGTGGATTGCGACGTAGTTCCAAAGGATGCATGTGGGTTATTGTTGGGAAGACCATGCCAATATGATCGCAATGCTACGCATGAGGGCCGGTCCAACACATACACTTTTGTACATGGGGGAAAAAAGCATGTGTTGAAACCAAAATTGGAGAGTGCTATTCATGTTGATGAAGAAATTACAGCCAAGAAGAAGCAAGCTCCCAAGATTACCCCAAAGCCGAGGACGTCTTTGCTTCAAGGAGGGGAGGATGATGTGGCACCAAGTAGCACTACAACTTTCGTTAGTGCTTGCAGTTCTGTGATAATGTTCAACAAGCTTTGAATACCAATTCTGAGGTTTCTTGATACGGGGAGGGGTCCCGATCTTCTCAGTGAGGAATTATGGATAGTTGATGCGAAGTAGACGATGTCGCTAGTTGAACACTCGCGCCAATGCACGAACCCTCAACTCTTCGGAATACGCCCAAAACACACTGGATAATTGTTCGCCGCGAGACCACAAACGACGAACGCCAAGTCCCCAATTCCCAATGGAACAACGGCTTGACCTTGAATTGCAGAACGAACCATGGATCGCCTAATTCTCTCTCAAAGTCCTCGCATGAACTCTGGTACTGAAAGAACAAGCACTAGCTATGTTTCAATCTTATGCATAAAACTGGTCTCCCTCTAAAGGCTGCCAATACAAGGCTTATATAGCCCCTTGGGACGTTCATATGGTTCCCAAACCAATTACAACTCAACCCTATATGGTTTTGGACACGAACTCTCACAAAAAGAAAACTATATTTTTCACCCGTCATCTTGTTTCGGTCATAACTTTTTATCCGTGACATATTTGAAGGTGGGACCAGATCCATTGCATATCCCTTGGAATGAGCTTTCCAACGAGTACAAGAACACCAGAATCGGACTCCGTTTATGAAAGTTATGGCCTTTTTAGTAACTGCCTGTCAGGCTGTCCCGAACCGAATCCGAATAGAATTCTGAGTTGAATCCGAGTTTGAATTGGGTTGAGCACGTGGGAAGTCCGAATTTGGCTTGAAAATCTTATCCAAAACTTGTAGTTTAAGTCCTTGGCCTTCTCCCCTTTTGCTCTCCCACTGCATGGGCTTCTTTCCTCCTTGATCAGCTGCATGGGTTGCTTGGCTTTCTTCTTTCTATTCCCATGGGCTTTGAGCTTTTTGTTCTTAGTAGCAAATATGATTAACCTCCTTGCGCTTCTCCATTGCTTTGGCCCCAGAATCATCGTAATATTCAAACCTAATAATAAACAAGAATTTGGCATACGGTAGCGTATCGTTCCCACGTATAGAAGGAAATTCATTAAGAAACAAATTCACCTGACAATATTTAATACGGCTCAATACTTCTTTCCAGTGAAATAATGTATTTGATCGAAAAGTACTAATCATGTGCATATCCGCATCATTTCTAATGTGCACAAGAGACATAGTTGGAAAGCTAAAGAAGTCTATTTTACAACAAATCAAACGGCACTTGATTGGAGCTTCCTACACAAAGTTATGGCAGTTTCATTGGATGCTGCACGAGCTGTCCTGAGAGACGCGTGAGACTTGCCAAACATAAAGAGTTCGAGTATTGCAATGCAAGTAAGGATAAAATCCGACCACACCATGGCTTTCTAAAGGTTGAGAAGGACTCCTTTTCAGGTTCCAAACGGATTTGGAAGCCCCTTGAACAAGAAAACAAAACATATAAAGATTTGAAACCGATTCGGACTCGGATTGGGACAGCTGGCAAGACCGATACTAAAACGTCCACAACTTTCACAAACGGAGTCCGATTTGGGCGTTCCTGGACTCGTTGGAAAGCTATTTCGTAGCCCCACACATTGGACAAGGTGCCAGCCACGAAATCCTCATAGTCAGATCGCAAATTAAGAGAGAATTCAGAGGTAACAATTTAGGTATATCCTTTTTAGTTCGTATTGGAGTTTGTTTCGGCCTTAGGCCAAGTTGTGTGTGAGTTTTAGTCAAGGCAGTGCATTGTGCACCAATATAAGGCCAGGGCCTTAGCCCCATTGTAACTCAGGTTATGATTTGAGAAATAGAAACCAGAAAATCACCGTTGTTTGGTGGCCATTGTTGGTGTGTTCTTGAGATTTCGATCGACGAATTGCTCTTGCTGTGTTGAATCCAATTGTGGTGCTGGATTCTACTCGCTGAAACTTCGGTTTCTCTACCCTTCGTTCACGTGCTACGGTGTGCGTGGGAGAAGGCTTATCCCGGAGAGGGCATCCAATAAGGCGTATCGTGAAAGATCAGGGCCAAAGCAATGGGGTTCAGCTAGCTCGCTAGGTGGATCCGTATCATCTTGGTATCAGAGCGTGGTTGATCACGGTACGAGGTTGCTGAATTTTTCTTGATTGCGGGTTCTATGAAGATTGAAGCTGGCAAGGCGCGACATAATCATGCCGAGCCAATCGGGGAGGTGCTCCAATATGCGGCGTCTTCGCTGCCCGAGGTGCGACACGGGCTTGAAGCGACACGTGACTACTTCTTAAGTTGTCACCGGAAGCTTGAAGGCAAGGTTGATGATTTGGGGGCGCGAATTGATGCTTTGACGGAGGCGCTATGCAACCAGCCACCACAATTTCAGCATGCTGAACGAGGACCTCAATATCCCGAACGACGTGCACCATATGAAGACGACGAACACGAAGAGGTCTTTGATGGTGCAGCGGGCTTTGCTCCACAACCGTGCCATGCTCGGGACTACCGCGGTGCTGATCGTGGTAGGGACATGCGTGGCAGAGGTGCCTCCCATGGTAGAGGTATGCATGGTGGTGTTGGGTTTGCTCAGCGTGTTGCCGTGGATGATGGAATTGGGCGGATAAAAATTTCTATCCCATCATTTAATGGTAAAGCTGAACCGGAGGAGTACTTGGATTGGGAGATGCGTGTCGAACAAATTTTTGATAGCCATCACTATACTGAGGATAAGAATATTCGGTTGGCGACAATTGAGTTCACCGGATACGCTCTTGTTTGGTGGAACCAATTGTGTCGTGCAGGAGCTCGCCGGATACTTGGGTACAATTGAAGAATATTTTGAGGCGGCGTTTTGTCCCGGCACACTACACGAGGACCTTGTACAACCGGCTACAACAACTACGTCAAGGTAATTCTAGTGTTGATGAATATTACAAAGAGATGGAGATGTTGATAATCCGTACAGGGACAGAGGAGCATGATGAGGCTACTATGGCACGTTTCTTTAATGGGTTGAATGAGGATGTGCAAGATAGGGTGGAGATGGTCCATTACTACAACATTCAAGACTTTGTGCATCAAGCTGAACGTGCTGAACAACAATTGAAGCGCAAACAAGCCAAGGGTGGACATGCTAACACTCAAACAAAGTCATGGAGGCGTTCATTACAGCAAGGCGATGATGTGGGTTCACACTCCAAAGTGGCGGCATCAAGCCGTTCAAGTGGTGCTCTTTCAAAGGAGGCAAGCAACAGAGGTAAAGAAGCAACTAAAACTTATTCTAGTTTGCATTCTAATGCTTGTGCTAGAGAAATTGAGTGTTTCAAGTGCAAGGGAAGGGGTCATATGATGCGTGATTGCCCAAATCAACGAAGAGTGCTTTTCGCTAAAGATGGCTATATTTCAACAAGTTCTAGTAGTGATTCTGAAAGCGAAAAATCTAACGATTCTAATGAGGATGTTGTCTATTGTGATCCAGAATTGAATGGTGTTAATCTTTTGGTCCGAAAGGTGCAAAGTAAAGAAACTGAAACCAAAGGACAGCGGTGGAGTGTTTTCCAAGCGGAGTGCAAGATCAAAGATAAAGCATGCAAGTTGATCATTGATGGTTGAAGTTGTACCAATGTGATTAGCAAAGATTTGGTGTATGCTTTAGGGTTGTCCACGTGGAGGCATCCTCAACCACATCATGTGGAGTGGCTACACAACTCCGGAAGACTAGAGATAACTTACAAGGTACCTGTTCCGTTTGTTGTTGGTGACTATGTTGACAAGGTGGATTGTGACGTAGTTCCAAAGGATGCATGTGGGTTATTGTTGGGAAGACCATGCCAATATGATCGCAATGCTGTGCATGAGGGCCGGTCCAACACATACACTTTTGTACATGGGGGAAAAAAAGCATGTGTTGTAACCAAAATTGGAGAGTGCTATTCATGTTGATGAAGAAATTACAGCCAAGAAGAAGCAAGCTCCCAAGATTACCCCAAAGCCGAGGACGGCTTTGCTTCAAGGAGGGGAGGATGATGTGGCACCAAGTAGCACTACAACTTTCGTTAGTGCTTGCAGTTCTGTGATAATGTTCAAGAAGCTTTGAATACCAATTCTGAGGTTTCTTGATACGGGGGAGGGTCCCGATCTTCTCAGTGAGGAATTATGGATAGTTGATGCGAAGTAGACGATGTCGCTAGTTGAACACTCGCGCCAATGCACGAACCCTCAACTCTTCGGAATACGCCCAAAACACACCGGATAATTGTTCGTCGCGAGACCACAAACGACGAACACCAAGTCCCCAATTCCCAATGGAACGACGGCTTGACCTTGAATTGCAGAACGAACCATGGATCGCCTAATTCTCTCTCAAAGTCCTCGCATGAACTCTGGTTTTGAAAGAACAAGCAATAGCTATGTTTCAATCTTATGCATAAAACTGGTCTCCCTCTAAAGGCTGCCAATATAAGGCTTATATAGCCCCTTGGGACGTCCATATGGTCCCCAAACCAATTACAACTCAACCCTATATGATTTTGGATACGAACTCTCACAAAAAGAAAACTATATTTTTCATCCGTCATCTTGTTTCGGTAATAACTTTTTATCCGTGACGAATTTGAAAGTGGGACCAGATCCATTGCATATCCCTTGAAATTAGCTTTCAAACGAGTACAAGGACACCAGAATCGGACTCCGTTTATGAAAGTTATGGCCTTTTTAGTAACTGCCTGTCAGGCTGTCCCGAACCGAATCCGAATAGAATTCTGAGTTGAATCCGAGTTTGAATTGGGTTGAGCACGTGGGAAGTCCGAATTTGGCTTGAAAATCTTATCCAAAACTTGTAGTTTAAGTCCTTGGCCTTCTCCCCTTTTGCTCTCCCACTGCATGGGCTTCTTTCCTCCTTGATCAGCTACATAGGTTGCTTGGCTTTCTTCTTTCCATTCCCATGGGCTTTGAGCTTTTTGTTCTTGGTAGCAAATATGATTAACCTCCTTGTGCTTCTCCATTGCTTTGGCCCCAGAATCATCGTAATATTCAAACCTAATAATAAACAAGAATTTGGCATAAGGTAGCGTATCGTTCCCACGTATAGAAGGAAATTCATTAAGAAACAAATTCACCTGACAATATTTAATACGGCTCAATACTTCTTTCCAGTGAAATAATGCATTTGATCGAAAAGTACTAATCATGTGCATATCCGCATCATTTCTAATGTGCACAAGAGACATAGTTGGAAAGCTAAAGAAGTCTATTTTACAACAAATCAAACGGCACTTGATTGGAGTTTCCTACACAAAGTTATGGCAGTTTCATTGGATGCTGCACGAGCTGTCCTGAGAGACGCGTGAGACTTGCCAAACATAAAGAGTTCGAGTATTGCAATGCAAGTAAGGATAAAATCCGACCACACCATGGCTTTCTAAAGGTTGAGAAGGACTCCTTTTCAGGTTCCAAACGGATTTGGAAGCCCCTTGAACAAGAAAACAAAACATATAAAGATTTGAAACCGATTCGGACTCGGATTGGGACAGCTGGCAAGACCGATACTAAAACGTCCACAACTTTCACAAACGGAGTCCGATTTGGGCGTTCCTGGACTCGTTGGAAAGCTATTTCGAAGCCCCACACAATGGACAAGGTGCCAGCCACGAATTCCTCATAGTCAGATCGCAAATTAAGAGAGAATTCAGAGGTAACAGTTTAGGTATTTCCTTTTTAGTTCGTATTGGAGTTTGTTTCGGCCTTAGGCCAAGTTGTGCGTGAGTTTTAGTCAAGGCCGTGCATTGTGCACCAATATAAGGCCAGGGCCTTAGCCCCATTGTAACTCAGGTTATGATTTGAGAAATAGAAACCAGAAAATCACCGTGGTTTGGTGGCCATTGTTGGTGTGTTCTTGAGATTTCGATCGAGGAATTGCTCTTGGTGTGTTGAATCCAATTGTGGTGCTGGATTCTACTCGCTGAAACTTCGGTTTCTCTACCCTTCGTTCACGTACTACGGTGTGCGTGGGAGTATTTTTAATATCAAAAGTGGTTCCCCTTTACAATGGGAGTCTACCCCTCAATATATAGTCTCAGACTAAGACTACTCAACACTAAATTTTCCATGTGGTACTATTCACGCGCAAGCACTGTAGCACGGTACTGTAGCATGGGCCGGGTACTGTTCACGGCCCGCAAGCAGTGTAGCACGGGTACTGTAGCACGCCCTGGTACTGTTCACGCATTGCACTATTCATGGGCTGATCATTGTTCATGCCGTGGACTTGTGCTTCCTAGGATGACGACCACATATCCTTGATCTCCATCCATCGCTAACTCTTCAAACCTGAGTACAAGTAAAACATTGTTTTTAGCTAGTATAAAATTCTCATTTAAATTATTGACATATTCATTAAGGAACAGGTTCACCTGAGATTGTAGTTTCTTGGCTCGTGCTCTTGTTATTGGTCCTGTTATTGATGTCTCATTACTAGCGATGTCCTCATCATCCTCTCCTTCTTGAAAAGGAGTCGACCTCGACTCTGTACAATCTTGTCCAAAGAAGGGTGATAGATCAGCAACATTAAATGTAGAACTTACCCCATAGTCATCACCGGGAAGCTCAATCTTGTATGCATTGTCATTTATCTTGGCAAGAACTTTAAAAGGTCCATCACCACGGGGCATCAATTTGGATCTACGCTTCTGCGGGAAGCGATCTTTGCGAAGGTGTACCCACACTAAATCACCTGATTCAAAAAGCATTTTCTTTCTAGATTTGTTAGCTTTGGAAGCATAAGCACGTACCTTCTTTTCAATTACCTCTTTGGTTGTGGCATGGAGTTTTTTTTCACAAAATCAGCACGTTTAGAAGCCTCCATATTTGCACGTTCTTGCAGTGGGAGAGGAAGTAAATCAAGGGGCATGATTGGTTTGAAGCCGTACACCACCTCGTATGGACTCAATTGAGTTGTAGAATGTACCGCCCTGTTATATGCAAACTCCACATGCGGTAGACAATCTTCCCACTCTTTCAAGTTCTTCTTTATCATGGTACGTAGCAACGTTGAAAGTGTGCGGTTCACCACCTCCGTTTGCCCATCTGTTTGTGGGTGACAAGTCGTTGAAAACAACAACTTTGTCCCAAGCTTGGCCCACAAAGTCTTCCAAAAGTAGCTCATGAACTTGACGTCGCGATCTGAAACAATGGTTCTTGGCATTCCATGCAATCTCACAATCTCCCTGAAAAACAAATCAGCTACATGCGACGCATCGTCGCTCTTATGACAGGGAATAAAATGTGCCATTTTAGAGAACCTATCTACAACAACAAAGACTGAATCCCTTCCCCTCTTGGTCCTAGGCAGTCCTAACACAAAATCCAGGCTAATATCCTCCCAAGGAGCACTAGGAACAGGAAGTGGAGTATACAAACCATGTGGATTGAGTTTTGACTTCGCCTTATGGCATGTGATGCATCTTTGAACAAACCTCTCGACGTCTCGCCTCATCTTTGGCCAATAGAAGTTATCAGCCAACATCATGTAAGTCTTCTCCCTCCCAAAATGCCCCATCAATCCTCCTGCATGAGATTCCTGCAACAATAACAAATGCACAGAGGAATCCGGAACACATAGCTTATTCATGCGAAAGAGAAAACCATCATGAATATGAAATTTATCCCACCCTTTCCCATCTTTGCAATTAGAATATGGAGCTGCAAATTCATGATCGAAAGCATATAAATCTCTCAAACTTTCCAACCCTGGTACCTTTACTTCCAACTGAGTCAACAGCACATGTTTTCTAGACAAAGCATCAGCTACCACATTCTCTTTGCCTTTCTTATATTTGATAATGTATGGAAAGGTCTCAATGAATTCTACCCACTTAGCATGTCTACGATTCAATTTCGCTTGGCCCTTTAAATATTTCAAAGATTCATGATCAGAATGTATTATGAATTCCTTAGGCCAAAGACAATGTTGCCAAGTTTCCAACACACGCACAAGAGCATATAGTTCTTTATCATAAACAGGATAATTCAATTGTGCTCCATGAAGTTTCTCACTGAAATATGCAACAGGTTTTCTTTCTTGCATCAAAACACCACCAATACCTATTCCACTAGCATCACATTCAATCTCAAAAGTTTTTGTGAAATCAGGTAAAGCAAGCAATGGTGCTTCAGTCAAACACTTCTTCAATTCAGCAAAAGCTTTTTCTTGTTTTTCTCCCCACTCAAAAATCACTCCCTTTTTAGTTAACTCATTTAATGGGGCAACAATGGTGCTGAAATCTTTCACAAATCGCCGATAGAAACTAGCAAGCCCATGGAAGCTACGAATTTGACTAACATTCACAGGAATTGGCCAATTTCTAATAGCTTCAATTTTAGATTCATCCACTTCAATGCCATGAGCTGAAACAACATAGCCTAGAAACACAACCTTACTAGTGCAAAACGTACACTTCTCAAGATTGGCATACAAGCATTCTTTCCTAAGCACTTCTAGCACTTGTTTGATGTGTTCAATATGATCTTCCAAACAGCGGCTATATGTCAGAATATCATCAAAGTAAACTACCACAAATTTTCCAATGAAGTGTCTCAAAACATGGTTCATTAAGCGCATGAATGTACTAGGAGCATTGGACAATCCAAAAGGCATCACTAACCATTCATACAAGCCAAATTTTGTTTTAAAAGCAGTTTTCCATTCATCACCATGTTTCATTCTTATTTGATGGTAGCCACTACGCAAGTCAATCTTAGAAAAGATAGTAGAACCACTTAACTCATCAAGCATATCATCTAACCTAGGAATAGGATGACGATAGCGAACAGTTATGTTGTTAATAGCTCTACAGTCTATGCACATTCTCCAAGTACCATCTTTCTTAGGAACAAGAATAACTGGAACGACACAAGGACTAAGGCTCTCGCGTACGTACCCTTTGTCCAAAAGTGCTTGCACTTGGTGCTGAATCTCCTTTGTTTCTTCTGGATTTGTGCGGTACGGCGGCCGGTTGGGAAGAGGGGCTCCCGGGACTAAGTCAATTTGATGCTCAATACCTCGAATAGGTGGTAGACCAGCGGGTACCTCCTCTGGAAACACGTCGTCATAGGCCTGCAAAACTTGAGAAACAGCACTAGGAAGAGATGTTAAATCATTAGTAGAAAGCAATGCATCCTTGTACAGCAATACAAGGTGCATCAAAGCGGGATCATCTTTCATCTCTCTTAGATCAGATTTGGTGGCTATCATGACTAAGTTTTTCTCTCCCACACTCTTGCTTTTACCTCTCGGTTTTGGTTTGTGGCTCTCACTCACCTTTTGTGGAATCACACTCTTTGGTTCTCTCCCTTTCTCACTCTCAACTTGCACTTCAATCTTCTGCACATTATCATTTACAATTTGAGAAGGAGTCAACGGTAGTAGCACCACTTGTTTTTTGTTCCACCAAAACTTGTATTGATTAGTTCTTCCATCATGAATCACAGCACGATCATATTGCCATGGCCTTCCTAGCAGCAAGTGACATACGTTCATAGGTACCACATCACACTCCACTGTATCACGATAAGTGCCAATTTCAAATTCAACATCCACGGTGTATCCCACACTCAATGAACCTCTCTCATGCAGCCACTGGATCTGATATAGATGTGGGTGTTTCTTGTACTTCAACCCGAGTTTATTGCAAAGCTCTTTGCTAGCCAAATTATGACAACTCCCACCATCAATGATTACCTTCCAAAATTTACCATCTTTGCTAACTTGAGCTCTTGTATGGAATAAATTGCAGCACTGTTCATGGGAAGGCTTTGGTTGCACACTCAACACTGTCGTAGCACACACAACTATAGGACCAACACCGGGTTCACAATACTCTATGTCTTGCTCCTCCTCATGTGCATCATCATATGTCCCTAAATCAGCATGGTGATCATTCTCTTCTTCACTTGCAGAATCATACTTCCCATTCTCTAATATCAACATCGCCTTGTTATTTGGGCAATCCTTTTGCATATGACCACGACCAAGGCATTTGAAGCATTGTATACCGCTACTCTTCGCTGTAGAACCCACAGAAGAGGAACCACTGGTTGCTGGATTTGATGGCTTTCTTGCACTTGGAGTGGCTTCTTCCTTCTTGCTAGATGATGGGCGAAAACTTGAACCACCACTTGGAGCTGTTCGTTGGCTTATTTGTGATTTGGAACCATATCTTCCTCCGCTGGACGGTGTACGTGCAGCAAAGGACGTTGATCTTCCAAACTTAGCATCCTCTTGCAATTGTTGTTCTGCCTTTGTAGCTTGATGCACTAACTCATAAAGATTGGTATAAGGCTGAAAATTGACAATTCTTTTGACTTGATGGTTCAAACCTGAGAGGAAGCGTGCCATAGTTTGCTCTTCTTGTTCTTGAACCTTGGCTCGAATCATGGCTAGCTCCATCTCCTTGTAGTACTCCTCCACAGAATGTGCTCCCTGCTTCATATTCTGTAATTTATCAAATAGATCACGCTTGTAATGACGAGGAACAAAACGGGCTCTCATTTCCCGCTTCATCTCTTGCCATGTTGCTACAGGGTTTTCTCCATTCTCAGCTCTTTGAGTAATGACTTGTTCCCACCAATCCAAAGCATAACCTTCAAACTCAAGTGATGCCAACTGTATCTTTCTCTCATCCGTATAGTGATGCATACGGAATATTTTGTCAACCTTCAATTCCCAAGCGAGATACTCCTCGGGATCAGTCCCACTTGCAAACTTGGGCATGGAAAACTTGAGCTTGCCCAATCCATCATCTTCATTGCGTGGACGACGATAATGGTCATTGTAATGCAAAGCAAAATCACCATCCTCTTCCATCGCATGTACAGCACCACCACGCCCACCACGGCCTCCACCTAGACCCTGGCCACGCCCTCCATGGGCTCCTCCTCGTCCTCCTAGCTGTGGTGGACGCACCACATTGGCCGCCACTTGGTGTTGCGGTGCAGGAGGTACATGTGCAGCAGCTTCTCCTCCTTGAACACTTGCTTCATCGCCACCATTGCGAGCTTGTATGAGCCTAGTGTGGGTTCCAATGTCTTCCCGCAATTGGCGCACATTTTCATCAGCTTGTATCTCCATATTTTGCATATCCCTTGCAATTTGATCAGCAAAAGCATCATGTTTCTCATGGAGTTGATCGAGCCCTTGGCGTAGCTCACGTTGAAAGTGTTCACGGAGTGCTCCAAATTGATATTGCTTGACAAATGGTTGAGTTTCATTTGTCTCACCACTCTCATCATGGTGTTCTCCTCCACCTGACATGGTTAGCTATGCAAGAAACCGTTAGCTATGTGGAATAATCCTTTATGGAAATCACTCAATCTCACTGTTTTCTCTCCCAAGTAAAGTTCTTACCCTTCCGAAGTGAATTAAAGCCAATAAAAACTTACACCTGGTGGAAGTGACAACAGCACAGTGATGATCAAGCGAATTTAAGAGTGTTCACTACTTGCACAACAACAGTTATATGGTGGAGCTTGGCATGAGAGTGTATATCCTAGCAATCTGAAATTCTTGATGTTGTAAAGTTAAGTAATAATCCAAGCTAGAATACTTTGCCTAAGTGCTGATCCAAAAGATTTAAGTGTAGTATATGAACGCACACGCAAAGATTAATGTGACTCGATGCAAACAAAGGAATGAGCTAACTAGAGGCAATCTGAAATTAAAGATTAGATAGCTCGTTTTGCACCAAGTACTAGGAGAGACGCTAGCCAATTGCAATGATATGAATGTAAGGGCACGAGATTGCTCAAGAGATTAAATTACACAATCTGCATTTATTGATTAAGAACTCACCCAAATTCGGCCAATGCTTTTTCTTTCTTTCTTTCTTTCTTTCTTTCCTCCACTGTTTTTTTTTGCTCAACTTCCTTTTTTTTCTTTCAAAGGCCAAACTAGGTTGAATTGTTCTTTTGGTTTTGCACAGGTCACAAATATTCAGCAAGGTGTAAAGTACTCAAGAGCAGCCCTAGATGCAATATTCAACAACTAGTCTCAATTGATGAAGAGAATATCAGCAAGACTTTTTTTTGGATTTTCGGACTGGACACAAAGATTAGGCTACGCAAATAAACACGAACGATCAGCACCTAAACAAAAATTCTAATGGATCAAAACCTAACAAAACTCACAAAATTAACAGATGCAAAAACTAGGGTTTGGTTAATTTTTGTTGCAATTTTCAGTTTAATGGACTATAGGACAAAAATAAATCAATATAAAAGTAAGGGTAAATAATCCTACCGAGTAAACCGCGCTCTGATACCAAGATGATACGGGGTCGCCCGATCTTCTTGACGTAGGATCAAGATACTCACGTGGAATTGATGAATCGTAGTGATCCCCCGTTGCCAATGCAAGAGTTAGCACTCTATAATTCGCCCAATCACACGTGTTGAACTTCACGACCACCAGATGAAGTTCTATCGCGCTCCCAATTCCCAGCGGAAAGGTTGAACGATCTTGATTTTTGACTAACTCCCAATTCCTTCAATGTTGTTTGGCCAACAGAAAGAACAAGAGTATTTTTAATATCAAAAGTGGTTCCCCTTTACAATGGGAGTCTACCCCTCAATATATAGTCTCAGACTAAGACTACTCAACACTAAATTTTCCATGTGGTACTATTCACGCGCAAGCACTGTAGCACGGTACTGTATCATGGCCGGGTACTGTTCACGGCCCGCAAGCACTGTAGCACGGCCCTGGTACTGTTCACGCATTGCACTATTCATGGGCTGATCATTGTTCATGCCGTGGACTTGTGTGTTCCTTGGATGACGACCACATATCCTTGATCTCCATCCATCGCTAACTCTTCAAACTTGAGTACAAGTAAAACATTGTTTTTAGGTAGTATAAAATTCTCATTTAAATTATTGACATATTCATTAAGGAGCAGGTTCACCTGAGATTGTAGTTTCTTGGCTCGTGCTCTTGTTATTGGTCCTGTTATTGATGTCTCATTACTAGCGATGTCCTCATCACTTCGTTCACGTGCTACGGTGTGCGTGGGAGAAGGCTTATCCTGGAGAGGGCATCCAATAAGGCGTATCGTGAAAGATCAGGGCCAAAGCAACGGGGTTCAGCTAGCTCGCTAGGTGGATCCGTATCATCTTGGTATCAGAGCGTGGTTGATCACGGTACGAGGTTGCTGAATTTTTCTTGATTGCGGGTTCTATGAAGATTGAAGCTGGCAAGGCGCGACATAATCATGCCGAGCCAATCGGGGAGGTACCCCAATATGCGGCGTCTTCGCTGCCCGAGGTGCGACACGGGCTTGAAGCGACACGTGACTACTTCTTAAGTTGTCACCGGAAGCTTGAAGGCAAGGTTGATGATTTGGGGGCGCGAATTGATGCTTTGACGGAGGCGCTACGCAACCAGCCACCACAATTTCAGCATGCTGAACGGGGACCTCAATATCCCGAACGGCGTGCACCATATGAAGACGACGAACACGAAGAGGTCTTTGATGGTGCAGCGGGCTTTGCTCCACAACCGTGCCATGCTCGGGACTACCGCGGTGCTGATCGTGGTAGGGACATGCGTGGCAGAGGTGCCTCCCATGGTAGAGGTATGCATGGTGGTGTTGGGTTTGCTCAGCGTGTTGCCGTGGATGATGGAATTGGGCGGATAAAAATTTCTATCCCATCATTTAATGGTAAAGCTGAACCGGAGGAGTACTTGGATTGGGAGATGCGTGTCGAACAAATTTTTGATAGCCATCACTATACTGAGGATAAGAATATTCGGTTGGCGACAATTGAGTTCACCGGATACGCTCTTGTTTGGTGGAACCAATTGTGTCGTGCAGGAGCTCGTCCGGATACTTGGGTACAATTGAAGAATATTTTGAGGCGGCGTTTTGTCCCGGCACACTACACGAGGACCTTGTACAACCGGCTACAACAACTACGTCAAGGTAATTCTAGTGTTGATGAATATTATAAAGAGATGGAGATGTTGATGATCCGTACAGGGACAGAGGAGCATGATGAGGCTACTATGGCACGTTTCTTTAATGGGTTGAATGAGGATGTGCAAGATAGGGTGGAGATGGTCCATTACTACAACATTCAAGACTTGGTGCATCAAGCTGAACGTGCTGAACAACAATTGAAGCGCAAACAAGCCAAGGGTGGATGATACGGGAAAGGGGTCCCGATCTTCTCAGTGAGGAACCGTGGATAGTTGATGCGAAGTAGACGATGTCGCTAGTTGAACACTCGCGCCAATGCACGAACCCTCAACTCTTCGGAATACGCCCAAAACACACCGGATAATTGTTCGTCGCGAGACCACAAACGATGAACGCCAAGTCCCCAATTCCCAATGGAAACGACGGCTTGACCTTGAATTGCAGAACGAACAATGGATCGCCTAATTCTCTCTCAAAGTCCTCACATGAACTCTGGTGTTGAAAGAACAAGCAATAGCTATGTTTCAATCTTATGCATAAAGTTGGTCCCCTTCTAAAGGTTGCCAATACAAGGCTTATATAGCCACTTGGGATGTCCATATGGTCCCCAAACCAATTACAACTCAACCCTATATGGTTTTGGATACGAACTCTCACAAAAAGAAAACTATATTTTTTACCCGTCATCTTGTTTCGGTCAAAACTTTTTATCCGTGACAAGTTCAGATCCATTTGCGTAGCCCTTGAAATTATCTTTCCAACGAGTATAAGAACACCTGAATCGGACTCCGTTTGTGAAAGTTATGACCTTTTTAGTAACTGCCTGTCAGGCTGTCCCGAATCGAATCCGAATTGAATTCTGAGTTGAATCCGAGTTTGAATTGGGTTGAGCACGTGGGAAGTCCGAATTTAGCTTGAAAATCTTATCCAAAACTTGTAGTTTAAGTCCTTGGCCTTCTCCCCTTTTGCTCTCCCACTGCATGGGCTTCTTTCCTCCTTGATCAGCTGCATGGGTTGCTTGGCTTTCTTTTTTCCATTCCCATGGGCTTTAAGCTTTTTGTTCTTGGTAGCAAATATGATTAACCTCCTTGTGCTTCTCCATTGCTTTGGCCCCGGACTCATCATAATATTCAAATTAATCATGTGCATATCCGCATCATCCTCCCCTTCTTCAAGAAAAGCCGTCCTCGGCTTTTGGTAGCCTGAAATTGTACTAAGCAAAGAATACAACGTATATGCATGGTATATATATTTGTCGTCAACACTTCTTTTGTTTAGCATATCAAGAACATCTGAAGGCGTAGTAGATAAAAAGAAAAACACATACGCATGGTATATGTATGAATCAATTATTGTGTCATTCTCGTTGTTCCACACAAACCAGTTAATATAACGACAACCATAAAATGTATACATTGCAATATTTTCTTTCATATCATTCTCCCTCCCATGAGAAAAAGTCGTCCTCGACTTTGCTAAGCACATGGACAAGTCATTAATGGGCCAAACCAAATTAAGTTGTTCAAATATGGGGGAGAAAATTTTTAGTTCCTTCCATGCTTCAACTGCGCTACTCTGATTATTTGTACATGATGTATATTAAAGGATGAATAAGTAGGCTTAAGAAATCTTTTAAAACATGAAGCACTATTGTTGAAACTCATCTCATTGTGATCATGATATGGCACAAAAGTTTGTTTATCCAAAATATGCAATTTCAATTCAGCAAGCTTATCACTGTAATGCATATTCGGTAAACATAAAACTTATCATCTATACCATAATTTCCAATCAAATTGAACTTATATGTATATGCATAGGTACTAACTAGTGATTTGAAACACGAAATTTCAGCAACTTTCTCAATCACACTAGATAGCTCTCTAGGATCATCAAACATGATATAGCACAAAGAATCACTAGGAGATATTCGAGTAAGAACTTCCTTATGAGTAATCAATTCCACATTATGTAAATTGAGCAAAGAAATTTCAGAACATGGAATTTTTATTCGCACATATGAGTTCTCACAAGTACTCACCGTTCCACTATTAATTCTAGCGCCAATATTGTTACCTTTATTGTTCTCCTCAGTTGATATAGGTGTTGTAGGTATTAAATCATCATGATGTAACAACGGGGCAGCAAGTACTTCATCTTCAACCGTGGTTATCTCCTCATCTTTGACTTCCAATGATGTTGGTTGTTGAATGTTTAACTCCTCATCTTCAATTTCAACCTGCACAATGTGAGAAACAACACTAGAAGTAGATATTAATGTGTTAGTTTCAAAATCAACCTCACTTTGTCCATCAGCTACCTCTTTCTTCTCTTTTGGTGTTTCTCTCACACTCTCAATTGGGATGCTCTCAAATTCATGTATGGTGGAATCACACAACGCACTCTTTTTAATACTCTCTTTCCCTTTGGCTATGTGGCTCTCACTCTCACATGGGTGTTGATGCATCTCAAGTGTTGTTTGTAGCAATGGGGCAGCATGTGCACTTGGAGTAAAACTTCCAATAGATGGATTAGTTTTAAACGAATTGAAACGAGATGTGGTTTTACCTCCTGTTGGTGCTATACGGGGAGTGTAGGAACATGATTTAGAAACCCTCATGTCCTCCTCGGTCTCATTGTGCATAACGACCGGAGGGCCGTGCACACTTGTGTCATCAGCTGGTGCACCCCCACGTAGATTGTGGTGTGCGAACATGGCACGCAGCTCCCGAAAGTTATTGTTGATGGTCGTACGCAACTGTTTGACCTCCACCCTGAGGGTGTTCAGTCCAGTCTGAACTTCCCTGAGCTCATCACGCACGCCATTGTCACCATTATGACGTTGTTTTTGTCGCATCTCGCGCAACCGAGTGTACTCGGTCCACATAACCGGCGCCTCCAGATTAGGTGGATCCTCCTCGTGACCTGACAACGGAACGACTCACAAACAAGAAATGAGGTTATATCCGGGTTAGTAAAAAAAACTCTCTCTATGCTTGCAACTCACTGCCTGAAAACAAGACAAGCTTACCGTTCCAAAGTGAATCAAGGACGGCAAATCGACAATTGTGACAGCGAACGACCTCAACCCGGTAATGTATGAGCGTAACCAAGAGCAAGGGAGTACACAAACGGGTGTCGGTGGAGTTTGGAGAGTTATGTATTTTGTAGCAAGGGAAAACAATCCATTAATTTCAGAAATTGCACAAAATTGAATTATAGTTCGTATCTAGCGCATAGCCTATGTTGCTGATCAACAAAGGATGGAAGAAGGCTAAAATAAGTGTATGGCAATGTATGGTAGTGGTAAATACAAGATAATTCAATCGAATGCAATCTGGAATTGAAGAACACAAGGGTTGACCCAAAACTTGAAAACTGAGGATTTCTGTCTACTGGACAGCACGTCGGTATTTTGGCCATAACTTTTTGTCAGTTGCCTTTTTTTCAATGATTCTTTTTTTCTGAATTTTCTGACGACTTTTTCTACAACTTTTGTTTTGGGGCCAAGTTCTAGAAACCGACCGAAGAATTCGCACAAAATTCACAAGTGCCGACTGTTGCAGATTAAATTCAGAAATTTGGGTCAACTTTCAGCACATATATCTCTTAACTTCCTTTCTAGAATGACGTGAAATTTTACAAATAGATGGACAATGAAGTTTTGAATCTATTGGCGGTGATCTCACTCAAAAATAATCTCGGAATCAAAAGTTATAGCTTTTTTGTGGCGGCTGCAGAGAAAGGAAAAATCAGCCATTTTGGAATTAGGGTTTGGGGTGGGGAATTTTTTTTGTTTGGATTTTTCATGGAACAAAGTTATGACCAGCAACTAGACAAAGCTAAGACGGACACAAATTCAATTCAGCATACCAAAACTAACAGATTGAAAGGCACAACGGGGTTTGGACAGCGGAAATTAACTCTTTTTGTGGGGCAAAATTTTTTTTCTGGACTATAGGAAAGAAAAAAAACCAATCTACTGACTACGGGTAAAGAAGTTCTCACCGAGTAAACCTAGAATCTGATACTTGGGTACAATTGAAAAATATTTTGAGGCGGCGTTTTGTCCTGGCACACTACACGAGGACCTTGTACAACCGGTTACAACAACTACGTCAAGGTAATTCTAGTGTTGATGAATATTATAAAGAGATGGAGATGTTGATGATCCGTACAGGGACAGAGGAGCATGATGAGGCTACTATGGCACGTTTCTTCAATGGGTTGAATGAGGATGTGCAAGATAGGGTGGAGATGGTCCATTACTACAACATTCAAGACTTGGTGCATCAAGCTGAACGTGCTGAACAACAATTGAAGCGCAAACAAGCCAAGGGTGGACATGCTAACACTCAAACAAAGTCATGGAGGCGTTCATTACAGCAGGACGATGATGTGGGTTCACACTCCAAAGTGGCGGCATCAAGCCGTTCAAATGGTGCTCTTTCAAAGGAGGCAAGCAACAGAGGTAAAGAAGCAACTAAAACTGATTCTAGTTTGCATTCTAATGCTTGTGCTAGAGAAATTGAGTGTTTCAAGTGCAAGGGAAGGGGTCATATGATGCGTGATTGCCCAAATCAACGAAGAGTGCTTTTCGCTAAAGATGGCTATATTTCAACAAGTTCTAGTAGTGATTCTGAAAGCGAAAAATCCAACAATTCCAATGAGGATGTTGTCTATTGTGATCCAGAATTGAATGGTGTTAATCTTTTGGTCCGAAAGGTGCAAAGTAAAGAAACTGAAACCAAAGGACAGCGGTGGAGTGTTTTCCAAGCGGAGTGCAAGATCAAAGATAAAGCATGCAAGTTGATCATTGATGGTTGAAGTTGTACCAATGTGATTAGCAAAGATTTGGTGTATGCTTTAGGGTTGTCCACGTGGAGGCATCCTCAACCACATCATGTGGAGTGGCTACACAACTCCGGAAGACTAGAGATAACTCACAAGGTACGTGTTCCGGTTGTTGTTGGTGACTATGTTGACAAGGTGGATTGCGACGTAGTTCCAAAGGATGCATGTGGGTTATTGTTGGGAAGACCATGCCAATATGATCGCAATGCTACGCATGAGGGCCGGTCCAACACATACACTTTTGTACATGGGGGAAAAAAGCATGTGTTGAAACCAAAATTGGAGAGTGCTATTCATGTTAATGAAGAAATTACAGCCAAGAAAAAGCAAGCTCCCAAGATTACCCCAAAGCCGAGGACGACTTTGCTTCAAGGAGGGGAGGATGATGTGGCACCAAGTAGCACTACAACTTTCGTTAGTGCTTGCAGTTCTGTGATAATGTTCAAGAAGCTTTGAATACCAATTCTGAGGTTTCTTGATACGAGGAGGGGTCCCGATCTTCTCAGCGAGGAATTATGGATAGTTGATGCGAAGTAGACGATGTCGCTAGTTGAACACTCGCGCCAATGCACGAACCCTCAACTCTTCCGAATGCGCCCAAAACACACCGGATAATTGTTCGTCGCGAGACCACAAACGACGAACGCCAAGTCCCCAATTCCCAATGGAACGACGGCTTGACCTTGAATTGCAGAACGAACCATGGATCGCCTAATTCTCTCTCAAAGTCCTCGCATGAACTCTGGTGTTGAAAGAACAAGCAATAGCTATGTTTCAATCTTATGCATAAAACTGGTCTCCCTCTAAAGGCTGCCAATACAAGGCTTATATAGCCCCTTGGGACGTCCATATGGTCCCCAAACCAATTACAACTCAATCCTATATGGTTTTGGATACGAACTCTCACAAAAAGAAAACTATATTTTTCACCCATCATCTTGTTTCGGTCATAACTGTTTATCCGTGATGAATTTGAAGGTGGTACCAGATCCATTGCATATCCCTTGAAATTAGCTTTCCAACGAGTACAAGAACACCAGAATCGAACTCCGTTTCTGAAAGTTATGACCTTTTTAGTAACTGCCTGTCAGGCTGTCCCGAACCGAATCCGAATAGAATTCTGAGTTGAATCCGAGTTTGAATTGGGTTGAGCACGTGGAAAGTCCGAATTTGGCTTGAAAATCTTATCCAAAACTTGTAGTTTAAGTCCTTGGCCTTCTCCACTTTTGCTCTCCCACTGCATGGGCTTCTTTCCTCCTTGATCAGCTGCATGGGTTGCTTGGCTTTCTTCTTTCCATTCCCATGGGCTTTGAGCTTTTTGTTCTTGGTAGCAAATATGATTAACCTCCTTGTGCTTCTCCATTGCTTTGGCCCCAGAATCATCGTAATATTCAAACCTAATAATAAACAAGAATTTGGCATAAGGTAGCGTATCGTTCCCACGTATAGAAGAAAATTCATTAAGAAACAAATTCACCTGACAATATTTAATACGGCTCAATACTTCTTTCCAGTGAAATAATGTATTTGATCGAAAAGTACTAATCATGTGCGTATCCGCATCATTTCTAATGTGCACAAGAGACATAGTTGGAAAGCTAATGAAGTCTATTTTACAACGAATCAAACGGCACTTGATTGGAGCTTCCTACACAAAGTTATGGCAATTTCATTGGATGCTGCACGAGCTGTCCTGAGAGACGCGTGAGACTTGCCAAACATAAAGAGTTCGAGTATTGCAATGCAAGTAAGGATAAAATCCGACCACACCATGGCTTTCTAAAGGTTGAGAAGGACTCTTTTTCAGGTTCCAAACGGATTTGGAAGCCCCTTGAACAAGAAAACAAAACATATAAAGATTTGAAACCGATTCGGACTCGGATTGGGACAGCTGGCAAGACCGATACTAAAACGTTCATAACTTTCACAAACGGAGTCCGATTTGGGCGTTCCTAGACTCGTTGGAAAGCTATTTCGAAGCCCCACACAATGGACAAGGTGCCAGCCACGAAATGCTCATAGTCAGATCGCAAATTAAGAGAGAGTTCAGAGGTAACAGTTTAGGTATTTCCTTTTTAGTTCGTATTGGAGTTTGTTTCGGCCTTAGGCCAAGTTGTGCGCGAGTTTTAGTCAAGGCCGTGCATTGTGCACCAATATAAGGCCAGGGCCTTAGCCCCATTGTAACTCAGGTTATGATTTGAGAAATAGAAACCAGAAAATCACCGTGGTTTGGTGGCCATTGTTGCTGTGTTCTTGAGATTTCGATCGAGGAATTGCTCTTGGTGTGTTGAATCCAATTGTGGTGATGGATTCTACTCGCTGAAACTTCGGTTTCTCTACCCTTTGTTCACGTGCTACGGTGTGCGTGGGAGAAGGCTTATCCTGGAGAGGGCATCCAATAAGGCGTATCGTGAAAGATCAGGGCCAAAGCAACGGGGTTCAGCTAGCTCGCTAGGTGGATCCATATCATCTTGGTATCAGAGCGTGGTTGATCACGGTACGAGGTTGCTGAATTTTTCTTGATTGCGGGTTCTATGAAGATTGAAGCTGGCAAGGCGCGACATAATCATGCCGAGCCAATCGGGGAGGCGCCCCAATATGCGGCATCTTCGCTGCCCGAGGTGCGACACGGGCTTGAAGCGACACGTGACTGCTTCTTAAGTTGTCACCGGAAGCTTGAAGGCAAGGTTGATGATTTGGGGGCGCGAATTGATGCATTGCCGGAGGCGCTACGCAACCAGCCACCACAATTTCAGCATGCTGAACGGGGACCTCAATATCCCGAACGGCGTGCACCATATGAAGACGACGAACACGAAGACTTCTTTGATGGTGCAGCGGGCTTTGCTCCACAACCGTGCCATGCTCGGGACTACCGCGGTGCTGATCGTGGTAGGGACATGCGCGGCAGAGGTGCTGCCCATGGTAGAGGTATGCATGGTGGTGTTGGGTTTGCTCAGCGTGTTGCCGTGGATGATGGAATTGGGCGGATAAAAATTTCTATCCCATCATTTAATGGTAAAGCTGAACCGGAGGAGTACTTGGATTGGGAGATGCGTGTCGAACAAATTTTTGACAGCCATCACTATACTGAGGATAAGAAGATTCGGTTGGTGACAATTGAGTTCACCGGATACGCTCTTGTTTGGTGGAACCAATCGTGTCGTGCAGGAGCTCGTCCGGATACTTGGGTACAATTGAAGAATATTTTGAGGCGGCGTTTTGTCCCGGCACACTACACGAGGACCTTGTACAACCGGCTACAACAGCTACGTCAATGTAATTCTAGTGTTGATGAATATTATAAAGAGATGGAGATGTTGATGATCCGTACAGGGACAGAGGAGCATGATGAGGCTACTATGGCACGTTTCTTTAATGGGTTGAATGAGGATGTGCAAGATAGGGTGGAGATGGTCCATTACTACAACATTCAAGACTTGGTGCATCAAGCTGAACGTGCTGAACAACAATTGAAGCGCAAACAAGCCAAGGGTGGACATGCTAACACTCAAACAAAGTCATGGAGGCGTTCATTACAGCAAGGCGATGATGTGGGTTCACACTCCAAAGTGGCGGCATCAAGCCGTTCAAGTGGTGCTCTTTCAAAGGAGGCAAGCAACAGAGGTAAAGAAGCAACTAAAACTGATTCTAGTTTGCATTCTAATGCTTGTGCTAGAGAAATTGAGTGTTTCAAGTGCAAGGGAAGGGGTCATATGATGCGTGATTGCCCAAATCAACGAAGAGTGCTTTTCGCTAAAGATGGCTATATTTCAACTAGTTCTAGTAGTGATTCTGAAAGCGAAAAATCTAACGATTCCAATGAGGATGTTGTCTGTTGTGATCCAGAATTGAATGGTGTTAATCTTTTGGTCCGAAAGGTGCAAAGTAAAGAAATTGAAACCAAAGGACAGCGGTGGAGTGTTTTCCAAGCGGAGTGCAAGATCAAAGATAAAACATGCAAGTTGATCATTGATGGTTGAAGTTGTACCAATGTGATTAGCAAAGATTTGATGTATGCTTTAGGGTTGTCCACGTGGAGGCATCCTCAACCACATCATGTGGAGTGGCTACACAACTCCGGAAGACTAGAGATAACTCACAAGGTACGTGTTCCGTTTGTTGTTGGTGACTATGTTGACAAGGTGGATTGCGACGTAGTTCCAAAGGATGCATGTGGGTTATTGTTGGGAAGACCATGCCAATATGATCGCAATGCTACGCATGAGGGCCGGTCCAACACATACACTTTTGTACATGGGGGAAAAAGCATGTGTTGAAACCAAAATTGGAGAGTGTTATTCATGTTGATGAAGAAATTACAGCCAAGAAGAAGCAAGCTCCCAAGATTACCGCAAAGCCGAGGACGGCTTTGCTTCAAGGAGGGGAGGATGATGTGGCACCAAGTAGCACTACAACTTTCGTTAGTGCTTGCAGTTCTGTGATAATGTTCAAGAAGCTTTGAATACCAATTCTGAGGTTTCTTGATACGGGGAGGGGTCCCTATCTTCTCAGTGAGGAATTATGGATAGTTGATGCGAAGTTGACGATGTCGCTAGTTGAACACTCGCGCCAATGCACGAACCCTCAACTCTTCGGAATACGCCCAAAACACACCGGATAATTGTTCGTCGCGAGACCACAAATGATGAACGCCAAGTCCCCAATTCCCAATGGAACGATGGCTTGACCTTGAATTGCAGAACGAACCATGGATCGCCTAATTCTCTCTCAAAGTCCTCGCATGAACTCTGGTGTTGAAAGAACAAGCAATAGCTATGTTTCAATCTTATTCATAAAACTGGTCTCCCTCTAAAGGCTGCCAATACAAGGCTTATATAGCCCCTTGGGACGTCCATATGGTCCCCAAACCAATTACAACTCAACCCTATATGGTTTTGGATACGAACTCTCACAAAAAGAAAACTATATTTTTCACCCGTCATCTTGTTTCAGTCATAACTTTTTATCCGTGACGAATTTGAAGGTGGGACCAGATCCATTGCATATCCCTTGAAATTAGCTTTCCAACGAGTACAAGAACACCAGAATCGGACTCCGTTTATGAAAGTTATGGCCTTTTTAGTAACTGCCTGTCAGGCTGTCCCGAACCGAATCCAAATAGAATTCTGAGTTGAATCCGAGTTTGAATTGGGTTGAGCACGTGGGAAGTCCGAATTTGGCTTGAAAATCTTATCCAAAACTTGTAGTTTAAGTCCTTGGCCTTCTCCCCTTTTGCTCTCCCACTGCATGGGCTTCTTTCCTCCTTGATCAGCTGCATGGGTTGCTTGGCTTTCTTCTTTCCATTCCCATGGGCTTTGAGCTTTTTGTTCTTGGTAGCAAATATGATTAACCTCCTTGTGCTTCTCCATTGCTTTGGCCCAGAATCATCGTAATATTCAAACCTAATAATAAACAAGAATTTGGCATAAGGTAGCGTATCGTTCCCACGTATAGAAGGAAATTCATTAAGAAACAAATTCACCTGACAATATTTGATGTGACCACGCCACAAACACATACGACAATCGCGCCCAATATCAAGATTGAACTAAAGGTGAATTCGTTTCTTCAGCCTTCATATGTTACTGAGAATAGACCGCTACCTAATACAAGTGATTTAATTGTGCTTAGGAATTTGGGAAAGAATGAAGGAAAGGGACATGGAACCCTGGACATGCATGGAAGGAATAATGGAGCTCACCACGTCACTTTGAGACCAAGTCAAGCACGAATTCGAGTTGGACACGTTTTGGAATCAGACTCGGACTGCTGCAATGGTGCAAGTTTAAACGGACGTAACTTTCTCATACGGACTCCGTTTGAGACGTTCTTGGACTTGATGGAAAGCTTATCAAGTCTACTTTCTAAAGGATTCAACCCCATCTTCAAATTCCATCCGAGCCAGCGGCAATCATCAAAACAATCCACGTTGGTTTTTGAGTCCGAGTCAAAAGGGTGCTGCGCCACCACCAATTGGGCCCATGGGCCTTGTAACCCTAGAGCATGCACTTTGGACGCCCCTCCTGGTTGTTCTCCCTATAAAGGAGCCGCCGCCTCCCTTGTTAGGACGGGGATTTTGTTGAGTTTAGGTTTAGCTATTATGCAAACTTCTGTTCTTCAGTTGTGTCGGACGACCACCTGTCAAGACAGCCTTCGGAATCCCACCTTTTGATCTTCATATCAATATTTGCAATTTCAGATTGCTTGTTATCTTGTTCTTGCGTGTTCTTCGGTTGCATGCAGGAATAGACCTTCGTGGTCAGGTCAACCGCGTTCTTGGCACGGTTGATAACAACTTGGAGTGTGGTTCAGCGATTGCTAAGGCGCAAGCGACGTCGTTCGGTTGTAGTCGGATCGCAAGGGTCGCCTCCGCCAAAATCGATAGTTATCATCCTATCGGAAGATCGGGACCCCATCGCCTCATCAGTTGGTATCAGAGCTTCAGTTGACCGGTAGGAATTTCTTGTATCCTTAGTTAATAGGTTGATTTTTATTTCCCATAGTCCAGAAAAATTGCCCCACAAAAAGAGTTAATTTCCGCTGTCCAAACCCCGTTGTGCTTTTCAATCTGTTAGTTTTGGTTTGCTAAATTGAATTTGTGTCCGTTTTAGCTTTGTCTAGTTGCTGGTCATATCCTTGTTCCAAGAAAAATCCAAATAAAAAAAATTCCCCCACCCCAAACCCTAATTCCAATTTCGGCTGATCTGTCCTTTCTCTGCAGCCGCCACCAAAAACGCTATATCTTTTGATTCCGAGATTATTTTTGAGTGAGACCACCGCCATTAGATTCAAAAATTTATCATCCATCTATCTGTAAAATTTCACGTCATTCCAGAAAGGCAGTTAAGAGATATCTGCGGTGGAAGTTGACCCAAAATTCCAGATTGAATCTGCAACAGTCGGCACTTGTGAATTTTGTGCGAATTTTTAGGTCGGTTTCCAGACCTTGGCCCAAAAACAAAAGTTGTAGAAAAAGCCGTCAGAAAACAGAGAAAAAAAGAATCATTGAAAAAAAGGCAACTGACAAAAAGTTACGGCCGAAATACCGATGCGCTGTCCAGTTCTATCTTCAGTTTCCAAGTTTTGGAACAATCCTTGTGTTCTTCAATTCCAGATTGCATTCGATCGAATTATCTTGTATTTACCACTCCCATACATTGCCATACACTTATTTTAGCCTTCTTCCATCTTTGGTTGATCAGCAACATAGGCTAAGTGCTAGATACGAACTATAATTCAATTCTGTGCAATTTCTGAAATTAATTGATTATTTTCCTTTGCTACAAAATACATAGCCTATCCAAGCTCCACTTTTCTACAACCGAACAGGTCTCGCTGTACCTTGCAATCGCTATACTCATCACTTGAGTTAAGTTATCACGAACCAGCCACCAGTTGCACCACCTGTTTTGCATTGGTAAGAACTTGTAAGAGCTTGGTAAGAGTTCGAGAGATGTGTGACTTGCGAAGCTCCACCTCCTAGTAGTTTATAGGGACTTACATAATTCTAGTGTATTTCCTTGTTTTCTACTAACCATGACAGGTTCAAGATCACATTGTAGCAATTTTTGTGAGACCAACAACTTGTTGGATCGTATTAATAAGACCCTCACCACCATCAACAACAGAATTGAGGGATCCAATGATCACGACCGTTGTCGACTTCGACAAAATCAACAAGGCACAGGTAGGTTAACAAGAGAGGTATGTGATGATGATGCCAAGTTTACAATTCCGCCATTTGCTGGTAGATATGACCCTGAAGCTTATCTTGATTGGGAAATACAATTAGATGGAAATTTTGCATGCTATGATTTTCCTGATGATGAAAGAGTTAGGGCTGCTACTAGTGAATTCACTGATTTCGCATTATTTTGGTGGAGGAAACAATGTAGACTACCACATGTACCTAAAACTTGGAATGTTTTGAAACGAGTGATGAGATCTACATTTGTTCCTTCATATTATTCACGTGACTTGTTAAACAGATTGCAACGTTTAGAACAAGGTAGGAGAACTATAAGTGAATACTATGAAGAATTGAAAGCTCTTTTGTTGCGTTGTGGCTTAGAGGAACATGCTGAAGTTACAGAGAATAGATTCTTACGTGGCCTTAATAAAGAAATTCAGGACCTTCTCATTCACAAAGAATATAATTCTCTCCCTCATTTGTTTATACTTGCATGTAATGTTGAACGTCAGATTGAGAAGAAATTGAGAGTGCTTGATGATAAGAAACATGAGAGCCAACCCATGTTTGTGCCTTTTTCTGTGACTAACATCTTGCAGGCAGTTGAGAACCATGTCAAAAAGGAGCATGAGTTGATTGAACCATCGATTCCATTCGTTGAGAACGAAGATGAGGAGATGGATGCACCTACATCATCTGAGGGGAGCCAAAAAGGTAAAGATCATGGTGCTATCATCACTCACGGTGAGTATGCTTGTGAAGAACAACAATTATGCACCGTTCATGCTATTTTAGAGCAAAACTTAGTGGAAAACAATTCTGACCTGCCCATATTTCAAGTAGAGAATTCACACTGCATTGATTTGAGTGTTGAGAATACGTTGAGTGCACCTTGTCAAAAAATAATTGAATTGCCTACTGTTTTGAGTGATTCATGTGATGAATTAATCACATACAATGATCATGTGGCTTTGGTTAGACATAAAGAAGTTTTAACTAGAATTTCTCCTGCCAATTCATTGTGTTACATCATGTTGGATCTTCCTATGAAATTGTCACATGCTTTGGAGAAAGTTTCTGAACTTACATGTTCAAAATTCTTGTTTAGTGCCTACACCCCTGGGTATAAGTTTAATTTGATTGGAGATTATGGTGTAGGAAATCAATTTCTTGTATATCGAATATGCATAACTTGTGACCACATGGATGAATTGCAGCTTGTTGTTTTGAACAACAACTCTTGTATGCTCAATCTTGTTCATTATGAAAGAAAAATAAATTTTAGTGATCATTCAATGCCTATGTGTTCTTCTCTTATTGAACCATCTAACATTGGCAATCTGAATAATGAAATTGATGTATGGAAGAACTTGCAAATATTTTCACCCTTACTAGATGAATTTGCTATTGCTCAATTGAAATCTGATTATATGGATAAACTTTGTTTGATTCCAAAAGTTGTAGCTTTGCCTATATGTGCCACCACAACAAGTTTACAACTTCAAGGATTTGAATTGCATAAATGCTTCACTTACATTTGCAAAACAAGTTGCGATAATTACTGTGTGAGAAATTTTGATTTGTTCATTAACATATATGATTACTTTTGGGTTAATAATACAATGAGCTTTTATGATTGCTGCTGTGTTATAACATTAATTGTGCAACAACGAAGAACTGTTAAAACGGATGACATATACATATACCATGCATACACCTTGGCTTCTTTGTTACCACACTTTCAGTTTATCAAAAGCCGAGGACGGCTTTGTTTTCAAGAAGGGGAGGATGATGAGGACACGACCCCTATGGATACAACCATATTTGCTATGCTTGTTGTTCCAATTACAAGAGCTCCTACGCATCACTTAAATTATAAGGTGAGCTCGTTTCAAAAAGGTTTTACTTTGTGTGATAAAGAACATATGATATTACATAATGAGAGTTTGTTGCGTTTGTTATTATGTACCGAGATTTATGATGAAGATCATGCAATACGTGAGGCTACACATATGCTAAAACCGAGGACGGTTTTCTATCAAGAAGGGGAGGATGATGTGACCACGCCACAAACACATACGACAATCGCGCCCAATATCAAGATTGAACTAAAGGTGAATTCGTTTCTTCAGCCTTCATATGTTACTGAGAATAGACCGCTACCTAATACAAGTGATTTAATTGTGCTTAGGAATTTGGGAAAGGATGAAGGAAAGGGACATGGAACCCTGGACATGCATGGAAGGAATAATGGAGCTCACCACGTCACTTTGAGACCAAGTCAAGCACGAATTCGAGTTGGACACGTTTTGGAATCAGACTCGGACTGCTGCAATGGTGCAAGTTTAAACGGACGTAACTTTCTCATACGGACTCCGTTTGAGACGTTCTTGGACTTGATGGAAAGCTTATCAAGTCTACTTTCTAAAGGATTCAACCCCATCTTCAAATTCCATCCGAGCCAGCGGCAATCATCAAAACAATCCACGTTGGTTTTTGAGTCCGAGTCAAAAGGGTGCTGCGCCACCACCAATTGGGCCCATGGGCCTTGTAACCCTAGAGCATGCACTTTGGACGCCCCTCCTGGTTGTTCTCCCTATAAAGGAGCCGCCGCCTCCCTTGTTAGGACGGGGATTTTGTTGAGTTTAGGTTTAGCTATTATGCAAACTTCTGTTCTTCAGTTGTGTCGGACGACCACCTGTCAAGACAGCCTTCGGAATCCCACCTTTTGATCTTCATATCAATATTTGCAATTTCAGATTGCTTGTTATCTTGTTCTTGCGTGTTCTTCGGTTGCATGCAGGAATAGACCTTCGTGGTCAGGTCAACCGCGTTCTTGGCACGGTTGATAACAACTTGGAGTGTGGTTCAGCGATTGCTAAGGCGCAAGCGACGTCGTTCGGTTGTAGTCGGATCGCAAGGGTCGCCTCCGCCAAAATCGATAGTTATCATCCTATCGGAAGATCGGGACCCCATCGCCTCATCAATATTTAATACGACTCAATACTTCTTTCCAGTGAAATAATGTATTTGATCGAAAAGTACTAATCATGTGCGTATCCGCATCATTTCTAATGTGCACAAGAGACATAGTTGGAAAGCTAATGAAGTCTATTTTACAACGAATCAAACGGCACTTGATTGGAGCTTCCTACACAAAGTTATGGCAATTTCATTGGATGCTGCACGAGCTGTCCTGAGAGACGCGTGAGACTTGCCAAACATAAAGAGTTCGAGTATTGCAATGCAAGTAAGGATAAAATCCGACCACACCATGGCTTTCTAAAGGTTGAGAAGGACTCCTTTTCAGGTTCCAAACGGATTTGGAAGCCCCTTGAACAAGAAAACAAAACATATAAAGATTTGAAACCGATTCGGACTCGGATTGGGATAGCTGGCAAGACCGATACTAAAACGTCCATAACTTTCACAAACGGAGTCCAATTTGGGCGTTCCTGGACTCGTTGGAAAGCTATTTCGAAGCCCCACACAATGGACAAGGTGCCAGCCACGAAATCCTCATAGTCAGATTGCAAATTAAGAGAGAATTCAGAGGTAACAGTTTAGGTATTTCCTTTTTAGTTCGTATTGGAGTTTGTTTCGGCCTTAGGCCAAGTTGTGCGTGAGTTTTAGTCAAGGCCGTGCATTGTGCACCAATATAAGGCCAGGGCCTTAGCCCCATTGTAACTCAGGTTATGATTTGAGAAATAGAAACCAGAAAATCACCGTGGTTTGGTGGCCATTGTTGGTGTGTTCTTGAGATTTCGATCGAGGAATTGCTCTTGGTGTGTTGAATCCAATTGTGGTGCTGGATTCTACTCGCTGAAACTTCGGTTTCTCTACCCTTCGTTCACGTGCTACGGTGTGCGTGTGAGAAGGCTTATCCTGGAGAGGGCATCCAATAAGGCGTCTCGTGAAAGATCTGGGCCAAAGCAACGGGGTTCAGCTAGCTCGCTAGGTGGATCCGTATCATCTTGGTATCAGAGCGTGGTTGATCACGGTACAAGGTTGCTAAATTTTTCTTGATTGCGGGTTCTACGAAGATTGAAGCTGGCAAGGCGCGACATAATCATGCCGAGCCAATCGGGGAGGTGCCCCAATATGCGGCGTCTTCGCTGCCCGAGGTGCGACACGGGCTTGAAGCGACACGTGACTACTTCTTAAGTTGTCACGGGAAGCTTCAAGGCAAGGTTGATGATTTGGGGGCGCGAATTGATGCTTTGACGAAGGCGCTACGCAACCAGCCACCACAATTTCAGCATGCTGAACGGGGACCTCAATATCCCGAACGACGTGCACCATATGAAGACGACGAACACGAAGAGGTCTTTGATGGTGCAGCGGGCTTTGCTCCACAACCGTGCCATGCTCGGGACTACCGCGGTGCTGATCGTGGTAGGGACATGCGTGGCAGAGGTGCCTCCCATGGTAGAGGTATGCATGGTGGTGTTGGGTTTGCTCAGCGTGTTGCCGTGGATGATGGAATTGGGCGGATAAAAATTTCTATCCCATCATTTAATGGTAAAGCTGAACCGGAGGAGTAAGAAGATTCGGTTGGCGACAATTGAGTTCACCGAATACGCTCTTGTTTGGTGGAACCAATTGTGTCGTGCAGGAGCTCGTCCGGATACTTGGGTACAATTGAAGAATATTTTGAGGCGGCGTTTTGTCCCGGCACACTACACGAGGACCTTGTACAACCGGCTACAACAACTACGTCAAGGTAATTCTAGTGTTGATGAATATTATAAAGAGATGGAGATGTTGATGATCCGTACAGGGACAGATGATAGCACTAGGCGTCCCGATCTTTCGATGAGAGTGGTAGATTCGATTGGGGAAGGAGTTGACGTTGACGACCCGACTACAACCATCCAAGGACGCTGCGCCTTTGCGATCGATACACCAACTCCAGAGATTGTTCGTGACCTTGTCGGCGCACGATCAACCTAACCACGAGGGTTCTTGTTCCTGCAGGCAATCGAAGAACAAGCCAGAACAAGATGAACAACAACTCAATTGCAAATAACGATGTAAGATTCAATCAAAAACAGAAAACGGTGGGGTTCCGAAGACAAGTATTCGGGCGGTCTAGCCGACACGCGCGAGTACAAGGCAAAGCAGCAAAAGCTAACTTAGTCTAAACAAAACCAAAATCCTAGAAGAGGGTGCCTATTTAAGGGTCACGGAAGGTGGAGGGTCGGCCAAAACACAAGGAAGCCGAATAGGACTCGAATTACAAGGCCCAAGGCCCACTTTGACTCGGACTGGAAAAGTGACATGAATTGTTTTGCATTTTCTGGTCGACTCGGATGGAATTTGGAGGTGAGGCCAGATCAATCTGAAAGTAGACTTCAAGAGCTTTCCAACAAGTACTCACGGGCCCCGAGAAACCTTCTGGATCAAAAGTTACGTCCGTTTGAAGTAGGCACTGTCAACAAGGCCGAATCCGAGTCAAACTCGTGAACAGGACTTGGTTTGCGCTTGACGGTTCCACTTCTATACTTGAGCTCATGTGGTTCTTCCCCATGGTTCCTAAGGACAATTAAATCATCACAAGAATTAAGTAGTATTCCATTCTTTGAAACATTTGTATGCAAACTTAGGAACGCATTCACCTGATGGTTAAGTTGACGTGCTCGCGCTCTAGTCATTGGTCCTTGTATCATAGTTTCAGTTTGATATGGAGTCGGCATGGTTGTATGCATGGAAAGGATGTCCTCATCATCCCCCCTTCTTGCATTTGAGTCGTCCGTGACTCAAGCTCATCTTCTTCTCCCAAGTATGGCTTCAAATCTGCAATGTTAAAGGTGGGACTAACCCCAAAATCTGCAGGCAACTCAAGTTTATATGCATTGTCATTAATCTTTTCCAACACTTTGAAAGGACCATCAGCTCTAGGCATCAACTTAGACCTCCTCAATTCAGGAAATCTTTCTTTTCTGAAATGCAACCAAAATAAATCACCCCGGTTGAAAAGTTAAATGCCTCCTTCCTTTACTACCAGCAAGTTTATATTTAGCATTCATGCGTTCAATATTTTCTTTGGTTGTCTCATGCAATTTCAACATCAAGTCAGCACGCTGTTTAGCATCAAAATTTAACTTCTCCGAAGATGGAAGTGGTAGCAAATCAATAGGAGCACGAGGCACAAAGCCATAGACAATCTCAAAAGGGCACAACTTTGTAGTAGAATGCAGCAAACGATTATAAGCAAATTCAATATGAGGCAAGCATTCTTCCCACATTTTAATGTTCTTTTTCAAAACAGCCCTAAGCATGGTAGATAAAGTTCTATTCACAACTTCAGTTTGCCCATCAGTTTGGGGATGACACGTAGTCGAAAATAACAGCTTAGTCCCCAATTTAGCCCATAAAGTTCTCCAAAAATGGCTAAGGAATTTAGTGTCACGATCGGAAACTATTGTATTTGGCACACCATGCAAACGAACAACTTCACGAAAGAACAAATCAGCAATATTGGTAGCATCATCACTTTTATGACATGGTATAAAGTGTGCCATCTTAGAAAATCTATCCACAACAACAAATATGCTATCCCGTCCCTTCTTTGTCCTAGGCAGTCCTAAAACAAAGTCCATAGAAATATCTTCCCAAGGCACACTAGGAACAGGTAGAGGCATATACAAACCGTGAGGATTAAGTCGTGACTTAGCCTTTTGACACGTAGTGCAGCGAGCAACAAAACGTTCCACATCACGTCTCATCTTTGGCCAAAAGAAATGACTAGCAAGTATGTCTTCCGTCTTCTTCGCTCCAAAATGCCCCATCAGCCCACCTCCATGCGCTTCCTGTAACAACAACAAACGAACGGAGCTAGCTGGAATGCATAGTTTGTTAGCTCTAAACACAAATCCATCATTTAGAACAAATTTATTCCACGTTTTTCCCTCTTTGCAATTCAGCAACACGTCTTTAAAATCATCATCATGAACATAATGCTCCTTAATTGTTTCCAATCCAAAAATTTTGAAGTCAAGTTGTGAGAGCATGGTATATCTCCTAGACAATGCATCAGCAATAACATTCTTATTTCCCTTTTTGTGTTTTATGACATAAAGAAAAGACTCTATGCATTCAACCCACTTTGCATGCCTACGGTTCAATTTTGCTTGACTTCTAATATGCTTTAATGACTCATGATCAGAATGAATGACAAATTCTTTGGGCCATAAATAATGTTGCCATGTCTCTAAAGTTCGAACTAGAGCATATAATTCCTTATCATAAGTAGAATAGTTCAAACTAGGCCCACTCAATTTTTCACTAAAGTATGCCACAGGTTTACCTTCTTGCAACAGCACACCACCCAATCCAATTCCATTAGCATCACATTCTAGCTCAAAAGTCTTACTAAAATCTGGAAGTTGGAGTAATGGTGCATGTGTTAACTTATCTTTCAATGTGTTGAAGGCGTCTTCCTGTGCATTCCCCCAAGTAAACGGCACCCCCTTTTTAGTGAGTTCATTCAATGGTGCAGCGATGGTGCTGAAATCCTTCACAAAACGACGATAGAATTCAGTAAGTCCTAGAAAACTTCGCACCTGCGTGACCGTTTTAGGAGTCAGCCAACTCTGTATTGCCTCAACCTTGGCTTGATCAACTTCAATGCCCTGTGGAGTAACAACATAGCCAAGAAAAGAGACTCAATCCGTGCAAAATGTGCACTTCTCAACGTTACCAAATAAACGTGCATTACGTAAAGCATCAAAAACAGCACGTAAATGGCAAAGGTGTTCCTCTAGTGATCTGCTATACATCAATATATCATCAAAATAGACCACTACAAATTTACCAATGAAAGCACGCAAAACCTCGTTCATTAATCTCATGAATGTGCTAGGTGCATTAGTTAAACCAAATGGCATCACTAACCACTCATACAAACCGAACTTAGTTTTAAATGCTGTTTTCCATTCATCTCCCAATTTCATGCGAATTTGGTGGTACCCACTACGCAAATCAACTTTAGAGAAAACAATAGAGCCACTTAATTCATCAAGCATATCATCTAACCTAGGAATAGGGTGACGATATCTAATGGTAATGTTATTGATCGCTCTACAGTCCACACACATACGCCATGATCCATCTTTCTTAGGCACTAAAATTACCGGAACAGCACAAGGGCTAAGAGACTCACGCACATAACCTTTATCAAGCAATTCTTGAACTTGACGCTGAATCTCCTTAGTTTCTTCCGGATTGGTCCTGTATGGCGCACGATTGGGCAAAGATGCCCCGGGAATCAAATCAATCTGGTGCTCGATCCCCCGCACTGGTGGTAGCCCTGGTGGCACGTCCTTTGGAAAGACATCCATGTACTCCTGCAAAAGATTAGTGACAGCAGGAGGCACAGAAGAAGGTACCTCCTCGAATGAAAATAAAGCTTGTTTGCAAAGTAAGGCATAGCAAATAGAAGTACTAGCATCCAGCTCAGTCACATCAGACTTAGTAGCAAGAAAACATGCACCTTTCAATTTAATCTCATTTTTCATCTCATGAACAGATTTAGAGTTTTTCTTTTTATGTTGCTCAAGTTCGCTTGCAACAATCTGATTTTCACTCCTATTATGCTCCTGATTTTTCTCTCTACTAGCTCTAGCAATCTCATCTTTGAAAATAGCTTCAGGAGACATAGGATGTAACACAATTTTCTTGTCATGATGCACAAAGGAATATTGGTTTGTCTTACCATGATGCAGTGAATCTTTATCATATTGCCATGGTCTACCTAACAGCATAGAGCATGCTTGCATAGGTACAACATCGCATTCTACAACATCGTGATAAGAACCAATAGCAAAATTTACTCTCACCATTCGTGTTACCTTTACCTTGCCGCTGTTATTGAACCATTGAATGTAGTAAGGTTGTGGGTGAGGTTTGGAGTTCAACGCAAGCTTCTCCACCATATCGGAGCTCACCAAGTTGTTGCAGCTCCCTCCATCAATTATCACTCGGCATGAGCGTTCCTTCATGACGCACTTTGTTTGAAAAAGGATGTGCCGCTGATTTTGCTCCGCCCTCTCCATTTGTGCACTCAACACACGCTGCACAATGAGGCTCTCATAGCGCTCTGCATCTTCAGCACCAATGTGCTCTTCTTCTTGCTCCTTCCCACTACCTGCATGGTCAGTTGCAAGCGTAGCATATGTATCCTCATCCAAATCACTAGCAGAAGAATACTCACCATCATCTCTCGCAATCAGAACACGCTTGGTTGGGCACTCACTCCTCACATGGCCATACCCCTTGCATTGATGACATTGGATATCCCTCGTTCATCCCGTAGATGCAACGGACGAAGAGCTCTTCGCATGTGCTTGGGCTGTCCCCTTTGTTGCTTCGGATGCCCGAGATGCCGAATTTGACGATGAAAACCGTGGCTTGCTGTTGGAGGAAGAAGGTGCAGGGGTTGGCTTGATGGTGCGGCAGATGCACGTTGAGACCAAATGTTTGCACGACCTGTAGAAACGTTAGTCCTAGTGTTCGCGCGTCGTCCCTGTACATCTCTTTCAGCTTTACAAGCAAGATAAATAAATGAGTGATAGAATTATATTCCTTGTAAGCTAAGATATCCTGAATTTCCCGATTCAAACCACCCATAAACCTAGCCATAGCGGCTTCCTTAGTTTCCTATAAGTCACAACGCAGCATGCCTGTTTGCAATTCTTGAAAATATTCCTCTACGCTTTTACTACCTTGCCTCAATTGTTGCAACTTATGTAACAAATCACGTGCATAATATGAGGGAACAAATCTAGCTCGCATGATTCTTTTTAATGCATCCCAAGTTGGTGGTATGGTGAAAGGATTTTTCTTACAATATTCACTCCACCAAACAGATGCAAAATCAGTAAACTCACTAGTAGCAGCCCTAACCCTTTTGTTTTCAGGGAATGCATGACAAGCAAATTTCTGATCAACAGCTAATTCCCAAGTGATATAAGCATCAAGGTTATATTTTCCATCAAAAGGTGGCATAGTGAACTTAATCTTACCAAGCGATTCATCATTCTCACGTACCTCATTCCGGCGTGGTTGACGATGACGGTGAGCGTCCTCATCATCATCAATCTCAGTGTCAGCCGCATATTCGTCTCCACCATTTTCGTCCACCCTGCTGCCCAAGACACCAATATTGGCACGAGTACGCTGAGTTGGTGCAGCGGGAGATGCACGGCCCCTCTCATCAAGACGTGTCAAAATCTCAGCAAGTGAAGTGTTGACGGTGCCAACGGAAGCCTCCAATGTTGCAAGCGTAGTGTTGGTGTCGATCTGCGCGGCCTCCAATTGGCCAAGGCGTTCGTTGGTGACCCTTACATCCTCATCAAGTCCCTCAGTGTGCAGCTTCATTTGGCGCTCAAAGTGTTGTATGATGCCCCTAGTCCGAGGGGAATGTGGCGCTGCCCGCAGGTCCACTGGTTCTCCTGACATTGTTAGAAGACAAGAAACAAACCAAGAAGAGAAAAAAAATAATAAAACTGCAGGTTATGCCCTCACAACTACTGGGATGTGGTTAAATCAAGTCGCACACTCTCAACCTGTTCTGTCAAGCTCTTACAAGTTCTTACCACAGCAAGCAGGAGGTGATTGCAGCCGACAAGATAAGACAATATCTCCTGGAAATTGGGTGTATCGCTGCCTCGGTCGCTAGTCCCTGTGAGGTGGTAGCCAAATCTGTGGAGCTATGGGTGGGCTGAGAGTGAACAAAGGATAACTAGAGCCACATTAGTCAAAGCAAGTTGAATAAACGCTCAACGACGACACCGTGCTGGTCCTAGGCTAGACCGTACTAGAGACGCGAGCCTAGAACACAAACGAAGACACACCGTGCAGAAAGAAAATAGATGGCGTTGCACACAGAGTTCTGGAGCTCAAAAAAGGGTGCCGTCTTCACAGGGTACCTTAGAATCACGTGCAGAAGGGCTCTGTCAATTTTGAACGAATTCTGAGAAACTTGATTTTTCCTCGGTTTGCGGACCCGTTTTGAGGGCCTAAACGACGTTTTTTGGGGTCGAAGCTGCCGCGTATGTGCCTGGAGGCTTACGCGGATCTGAAATCTCCAGTTTTTCCAGACTCTATCTTCCGATTTCCTTTCCAACGGATCAAGAATCGCCTCAATCGGAGGTCGTATGCAAAAGTTAGGTTTTTCTCTCTCTTCTGTTTTTTTTCTTTTTTTTATGCCGCGGCTCTTCTAGATGCGGCTGCCTGTTCCTTCTTGTCTCTCTTTTTTTTCTCTCTCTCTCTTTTTTTCACACACAATGCAGTTGAATCCGAATTCGTGCCCTACTCCAAGACCAATTAGGGCAAAGCCTCCGTAGCAACCGAGTCCTCCTCTTTTTCTACCCTCCTATGACAGTTCGGATCTAACTGCAACGGTGAGTCCAAAATGTGAACAGAACTCGAAACTCTAAAGGAACTAGACACTAAGACCAGCAAAGGACACGACGATGCAACCGAAGACTCAACAAACAAAGACTATGCAGCAAAAGCGTAAGGCTCAAATTGTTTCGGATTTTGGGGAATAGATCTGATCTGCTATTTTTTTTGTTTCTGGACTGTAGGTAAAAATTGCAAAGACTAGATAAGATCTCTCGCCGATCAACCTTGAGCTCTGATACCAACTGATAGCACTAGGGGTCCCGATCTTTCGACGAGAGTGGTAGATTCGATTGGGGAAGGAGATGACGTTGATGACCCGACTACAACCATCCAAGGACGCTGCGCCTTAGCGATCGATACACCAACTCCAGAGATTGTTCGTGACCTTGTCGGCGCACGATCAACCTAACCACGAGGGTTCTTGTTCCTGCAAGCAATCGAAGAACAAGCAAGAACAAGATGAACAGCAACTCAATTGCAAATAACGATGTAAGATTCAATCGAAAAAAGAAAACGGTGGGGTTCCGAAGACAAGTATTCGGGCGGTCTAGCCGACACGCGCGAGTACAAGGCAAAGCAGCAAAAGCTAACTTAGTCTAAACAAAACCCAAACCCTAGAAGAGGGTGTGGCTGCCTACTTAAGGGTCACGGAAGGTGGAGGGTCGGCCAAAACACAAGGAAGCCGAATAGGACTCGAATTACAAGGCCCAAGGCCCACTTTGACTCGGACTGGAAAAACGATGTGAATTGTTTTGCAGTTTCTGGTCGACTCGGATGGTATTTGGAGGTGAGGCTGGATCCATCTGAAAGTAGACTTCAAGAGCTTTCCAACGAGTACTCAAGGGCCCTGAGAAACCTTCTGGATCAAAAGTTACATCCGTTTGAAGTAGGCGCTGTCAACAAGGCCGAATCCGAGTCAAACTCGTGAACATGACTTGGTTTGCGCTTGATGGTTCCACTTCTATACTTGAGCTCATGTGGTTCTTCCCCAAGGTTCCTAAGGACAATTAAATCATCACAAGAATTAAGTAGTATTCCATTCTATGAAACATTTGTATGCAAACTTAGGAACGCATTCACCTGATGGTTAAGTTGATGTGCTCGCGCTCTAGTCATCGGTCCTTGTATCATAGTTTTAGTTTGATATGCAGTCGGCACGGTTGTATGCTTGGAAAGGATGTCCTCATCAACAGAGGAGCATGATGAGGCTACTATAGCATGTTTCTTTAATGGGTTGAATGAGGATGTGCAAGATAGGGTGGAGATGGTCCATTACTACAACATTCAAGACTTGGTGCATCAAGCTGAACGTGCTGAACAACAATTGAAGCGCAAACAAGCCAAGGGTGGACATGCTAACACTCAAACAAAGTCATGGAGGTGTTCATTACAGCAAGGCGATGATGTGGGTTCACACTCCAAAGTGGCGGCATCAAGCCGTTCAAGTGGTGCTCTTTCAAAGGAGGCAAGCAACAGAGGTAAAGAAGTAACTAAAACTGATTCTAGTTTGCATTCTAATGCTTGTGCTAGAGAAATTGAGTGTTTCAAGTGCAAGGGAAGGGGTCATATGATGCGTGATTACCCAAATCAACGAAGAGTGCTTTTCGCTAAAGATGGCTATATTTCAACAAGTTCTAGTAGTGATTCTGAAAGCGAAAAATCTAACGATTCCAATGAGGATGTTGTCTATTGTGATCCAGAATTGAATGGTGTTAATCTTTTGGTCCGAAAGGTGCAAAGTAAAGAAACTGAAACCAAAGGACAGCGGTGGAGTGTTTTCCAAGCGGAGTGCAAGATCAAAGATAAAGCATGCAAGTTGATCATTGATGGTTGAAGTTGTACCAATGTGATTAGCAAAGATTTGGTGTATGCTTTAGGGTTGTCCACGTGGAGGCATCCTCAACCACATCATGTGGAGTGGCTACACAACTCCGGAAGACTAGAGATAACTCACAAGGTACGTGTTCCGTTTGTTGTTGGTGACTATGTTGACAAGGTGGATTGCGACGTAGTTCCAAAGGATGCATGTAGGTTATTGTTGGGAAGACCATGCCAATATGATCGCAATGCTACGCATGAGGGCCGGTCCAACACATACACTTTTGTACATGGGGGAAAAAAGCATGTGTTGAAACCAAAATTGGAGAGTGATATTCATGTTGATGAAGAAATTACAGCCAAGAAGAAGCAAGCTCCCAAGATTACCCCAAAGCCGAGGACGGCTTTGCTTCAAGGAGGGGTGGATGATGTGGCACCAAGTAGCACTACAACTTTCGTTAGTACTTGCAGTTCTGTGATAATGTTCAAGAAGCTTTGAACACCAATTCTGAGGTTTCTTGATACGGGGAGGGGTCCCGATCTTCTCAGTGAGGAATTATGGATAGTTGATGCGAAGTAGACGATGTCGCTAGTTGAACACTCGCGCCAATGCACGAACCCTCAACTCTTCGGAATACGCCCAAAACACACCGGATAATTGTTCGTCGCGAGACCACAAACGACGAACACCAAGTCTCCAATTCCCATTGGAACGACGGCTTGACCTTGAATTGCAGAACGAACCATGGATCGCCTAATTCTCTCTCAAAGTCCTCGCATGAACTCTGGTATTGAAAGAACAAGCAATAGCTATGTTTCAATCTTATGCATAAAACTGGTCTCCCTCTAAAGGCTGCCAATACAAGGCTTATATAGCCCCTTGGGACGTCCATATGGTCCCCAAACCAATTACAACTCAATCCTATATTGTTTTGGATACGAACTCTCACAAAAAGGAAACTATATTTTTCACCCGTCATCTTGTTTCGGTCATAACTTTTTATCCGTAACGAATTTGAAGGTGGGACTAGATCCTTTGCGTATCCCCTGAAATTAGCTTTCCAACGAGTACAAGAACACCAGAATCGGACTCCGTTTATGAAAGGTATGGCCTTTTTAGTAACTGCCTGTCAGGCTGTCCCGAACCGAATCCGAATTGAATTCTGAGTTTAATCCGAGTTTGAATTGGGTTGAGCACGTGGGAAGTCCGAATTTGGCTTGCAAATCTTATCCAAAACTTGTAGTTTAAGTCCTTGGCCTTCTCCCCTTTTGCTCTACCACTGCATGGGCTTCTTTCCTCCTTGATCAGCTGCATGGGTTGCTTGGCTTTGTTCTTTCCATTCCCATGGGCTTTGAACTTTTTGTTCTTGGTAGCAAATATGATTAACCTCCTTGTGCTTCTCTATTGCCTTGGCCCCAGAATCATCGTAATATTCAAACCTAATAATAAACAAGAATTTGGCATAAGGTAGCGTATCGTTCCCACGTATAGAAGGAAATTCATTAAGAAACAAATTCACCTGACAATATTTAATACGGCTCAATACTTTTTTCCAGTGAAATAATGTATTTGATTGAAAAGTACTAATCATGTGCGTATCCGCATCATTTCTAATGTGTACAAGAGACATAGTTGGAAAGCTAATAAAGTCTATTTTACAACGAATCAAACGGCACTTGATTGGAGCTTCCTACACAAAGTTATGGCAATTTCATTGGATGCTGCACGAGCTGTCCTGAGAGACGCGTGAGACTTGCCAAACATAAAGAGTTCGAGTATTGCAATGCAAGGATAAAATCCGACCACACCATGGCTTTCTAAAGGTTGAGAAGGACTCCTTTTCAGGTTCCAAACGGATTTGGAAGCCCCTTGAGCAAGAAAACAAAACATATAAAGATTTGAAACCGATTCGGACTCGGATTGGGACACCTGGCAAGACCGATACTAAAACGTCCATAACTTTCACAAACGGAGTCCGATTTGGGCGTTCTTGGACTCGTTGCAAAGCTATTTCGAAGCCCCACACAATGGACAAGGTTCCAGCCATGAAATACTCATAGTAAGATTGCAAATTAAGAGAGAATTCAGAGGTAACAGTTTAGGTATTTCCTTTTTAGTTCGTATTGGGGTTTGTTTCGGCCTTAGGCCAAGTTGTGCGTGAGTTTTAGTCAAGGCCGTGCATTGTGCACCAATATAAGGCCAGGACCTTAGCCCCATTGTAACTTAGGTTATGATTTGAGAAATAGAAACCAGAAAATCACCATGGTTTGGTGGCTATTGTTGGTGTGTTCTTGAGATTTCCATCGAGGAATTGCTCTTGGTGTGTTGAATCCAATTGTGGTGCTGGATTCTACTCGCTGAAACTTCGGTTTCTCTACCCTTCGTTCACATGCTACGGTGTGCGTGGGAGAAGGCTTATCCTGGAGAGGGCATCCAATAAGGCGTATCGTGAAAGATCGGGTCCAAAGCAACGGGGTTCAGCTAGCTCGCTAGGTGGATCCGTATCATCTTGGTATCAGAGCATGGTTGATCACGGTATGAGGTTGCTGAATTTTTCTTGATTGCGGGTTCTATGAAGATTGAAGGTGGCAAGGCGCGACATAATCATGCCGAGCCAATCGGGGAGGTGCCCCATTATGCGGCGTCTTCGCTGCCCGAGGTGCGACACGGGCTTGAAGCGACACGTGACTACTTCTTAAGTTGTCACCGGAAGCTTGAGGCAAGGTTGATGATTTGGGGCGCGAATTGATGCTTTTACGGAGGCGCTACGCAACCAGCCACCACAATTTCAGCATGCTGAACGGGGATCTCAATATCCCGAACGGCGTGCACCATATGAAGACGACGAACACGAAGACGTCTTTGATGGTGCAGCGGGCTTTGCTCCACAACCGTGCCATGCTCAGGACTACCGCGGTGCTGATCGAGGTAGGGACATGCGTGGCAGAGGTGCTGCCCATGGTAGAGGTATGCATGGTGGTGTTGGGTTTGCTCAGCGTGTTGCCGTGGATGATGGAATTGGGCGGATAAAAATTTCTATCCCATCATTTAATGGTAAAGCTGAACCGGAGGAGTACTTGGATTCGGAGATGCGTGTCGAACAAATTTTTGATAGCCATCACTATACTGAGGATAAGAAGATTCGGTTGGCGACAATTGAGTTCACCGGATACGCTCTTGTTTGGTGGAACCAATTGTGTCGTGCAGGAGCTCATCCGAATACTTGGGTACAATTGAAGAATATTTTGAGGCGGCGTTTCGTCCCGGCACACTACACGAGGACCTTGTACAACCGGCTACAACAACAACGTCAAGGTAATTCTAGTGTTGATGAATATTATAAAGAGAAGGAGATGTTGATGATTCGTACAGGGACAGAGGAGCATGATGAGGCTACTATGGCACGTTTCTTTAATGGGTTGAATGAGGATGTGAAAGATAGGGCGGAGATGGTCCATTACTACAACATTCAAGACTTGGTGCATCGAGATGAACGTGTTGAACAACAATTGAAGCGCAAACAAGCCAAGGGTGGACATGCTAACACTCAAACAAAGTCATGGAGGCGTTCATTACAGCAAGGCGATGATGTGGGTTCACACTCCAAAGTGGCGGCATCAAGCCGTTCAAGTGGTGCTCTTTCGAAGGAGGCAAGCAACAGAGGTAAAGAAGCAACTAAAACGGATTCTAGTTTGCATTCTAGTGCTTGTGCTAGAGAAATTGAGTGTTTCAAGTGCAAGGGAAGGGGTCATACGATGCGTGATTGCCCAAATCAACGAAGAGTGTTTTTCGCTATAGATGGCTACATTTCAACAAGTTCTAGTAGTGATTCTGAAAGCGAAAAATCTAACGATTCCAATGAGGATGTTGTCTATTGTGATCCCGAATTGAATGGTGTTAATCTTTTGGTCCGAAAGGTGCAAAGTAAAGAAACTGAAACAAAAGGACAGCGGTGGAGTGTTTTCCAAGCGGAGTGCAAGATCAAAGATAAAGCGTGCTAGTTAATCATTGATGGTTGAAGTTGTACCAATGTGATTAGCAAAGATTTGGTGTATGCTTTAGGGTTGTCCACGTGGAGGCATCCTCAACCACATCATGTGGAGTGGCTACACAACTCCGGAAGACTAGAGATAACTCACAAGGTACGTGTTCCGTTTGTTGTTGGTGACTATGTTGACAAGGTGGATTGCGACGTAGTTTCAAAGGATGCATGTGGGTTATTGTTGGGAAGACCATGCCAATATGATCGCAATGCTACGCATGAGGGCCGGTCCAACACATACACTTTTGCACATGGGGGAAAAAAGCATGTGTTGAAACCAAAATTGGAGAGTGCTATTCATGTTGATAAAGAAATTACAGCCAAGAAGAAGTAAGCTCCCAAGATTTCCCCAAAGCCGAGGACGGCTTTGCTTCAAGGAGGGGAGGATGATGTGGCACCAAGTAGCACTACAACTTTCGTTAGTGCTTGCAGTTCTGTGATATTGTTCAAGAAGCTTTGAATACCAATTCTGAGGTTTCTTGATACGGGGAGGGGTCCCGATCTTCTCAGTGTGGAATTATGGATAGTTGATGCGAGGTAGACGATGTCGCTAGTTGAACACTCGCGCCAATGCACGAACCCTCAACTCTTCGGAATACGCCCAAAACACACCGGATAATTGTTCGTCGTGAGACCACAAACGACGAAAGCCAAGTCCCCAATTCCCAATGGAACGACGGCTTGACCTTGAATTGCAGAACGAACCATGGATCGCCTAATTCTCTCTCAAAGTCCTCGCATGAACTCTGGTATTGAAAGAACAAGCAATAGCTATGTTTCAATCTTATGCATAAAACTGGTCTCCCTCTAAAGGCTGCCAATACAAGGCTTATATAGCCCCTTGGGACGTCCATATGGTCCCCAAACCAATTAAAACTCAACCTTATATGGTTTTGGATACGAACTCTCACAAAAAGAAAACTATATTTTTCACCCGTCATCTTGTTTCGGTCATAACTTTTATCCGTGATGAATTTGAAGGTGGGACCAGATCCATTGCGTAGCCCTTGGAATTAGCTTTCCAACGAGTACAAGAACACCAGAATCGGACTCCGTTTATGAAAGGTATGGCCTTTTTAGTAACTGCCTGTCAGGCTGTCCCGAACCGAATCCAAATTGAATTCTGAGTTTAATCCGAGTTTGAATTGGGTTGAGCACGTGGGAAGTCCGAATTTGGCTTGAAAATTTTATCCAAAACATGTAGTTTAAGTCCTTGTCCTTCTCCCCTTTTGCTCTCCCACTGCATGGGCTTCTTTCCTCCTTGATCAGCTGCATGGGTTGCTTGGCTTTCTTCTTTCCACTAGTAGTGTGCCCGTGCTAACGCTACGGTAAAATACAAAACAAGATAAAATTTGTTGATCTGCAAAATATAATATTTGATGACGACGAGCGTGTTGTAAAGGCCTTACGTCCTCCCAGGACTTTTTTACGACCAGTTCCAATCAATTACGACTGGTTCCGACCACTTCTGTTGCCATATGACCACTCAAGTAGCCGTTTGACCACTTTGCTTTGTCGCTGCGCTCGAAATACCGTGATCGCAAACTCCTACGATCACTCAGTGATGCTGGCGATCACTGTTCACCGTGGTTGAACACCCTTTCGACCACGTTCACGTCCATCTTCAACCATGAGCATTCAACCACGTCCATCTTCGACCACGGCCATCTACGACCACGAGCTTCTTCGACCACAGTCATCTTCGACCACAGCCATCTTCGACCACGGTGATCTATGACCACGGTCATCTCTACGACCGTGCAGCCGCTTCGACTACGGTAAGGGCAAAATGATGCATTATATTAGGAAGGAAAACAAACTATTTCTTAGTATCTAAAGAATGATGCATTTTCTGTCTTTCTGCAGCCTCTCCAGTCTTACCTGCTGAAACACGTACAATATCAAGTTGAACTTCACGCACAGGGGCAGTTCTTAGAAGGCCACCACGAGCAGGCAGAGAAGGATGAAGCTTCCTAAAACCCATAACTAAACATCCCACAGGCCTAACCATGGGCTGACCTTTGCTAACTGGTTCTGTGACCATATCTCAATACCACAGATCCATGCTCGGAAATACTGGTTGATCACCATCTACTCACTCTACTTGACCATACTGAGAGAGCCATTTCTCCTCTGGGGAAACATTATTTGAAACCAAATATCAGGCTCAAGAAATGAAAAGGTACAGCAGATAATCACAACATGATATTCAATTTTGATACTCAATACACTTGGAAAACGAAGGTGGTAACATAATGACCCTCACCTTCCCCCAAAGATTCATGCACAGCTGTGAAAGTCTCAGTTTGCATTTCATCTTCTATTTGTTGCGGTGTAGCATCGTTTAGAGAGGCTGATGCATCCAAAGCCAAGCTACCAAGTTTGTCTTCAACTGTATCTTTTATGTCTTCCTCTGGAGACAACAAATTAATTAGGATTGACAGTACAAATTTCAGCTCCTTCCAACACAACAAAACAAAGTGGAAAAATAGAGTAAAATTCGTGCCAACCATTTGTTTGCGAGTCTCCCAGTGAACTTTCAGCATTGACATCTCTATTAGAGTAGCCAGACAAATACATATTGATTAGTGTTTCCTCCATCCTGTAGAGAAAAAAAGGCAAGCATAAAATATCAGAAGATCTGCACAAAAATGTTCATCAAATAAGAGTGAGGCATTTTTTTTATGAAATAACCATTCTGATGGTAGTTGCTGTGTTTCATTCTGGTCACCTGGTATATTTGGTTCCAATCCTGCTATTAAACATGAAAAGCAATCACATTATTTTTCCAATGCTGACTGTACAAAGAATTATCTTTTCCACAATTTGTTTCCCAAAAAATGTAGTCTGGCCCATTTTCTATTAGAAAAAACCCCAAATTTACAGACTACAGTTCCCCTTTTCACAGATTTCACGTGTCATTAGTGTCAGTGACCTGAATTACAAGATTACATGTTCCTTTTTCAAAATTTTCAACCGAAAGATAGTAAGATTATAAATAAATGAAGACCAAGACAGAAGCGAAAGCTAGATATGCTGAATAAACATGTCCCCAAAAAATTGTAGCATTTTCGAATGATGACAATTACAAGAGTGTTCCAGGAAAACTTGGTTAGCTTCATCTCATGGATAATGTGTTTTGGGTTCATTGCCCTGTTTGAATATGGATGTATAAAAGACACATGAGCCAATGACAAGCTGCGAAGTTTGGAGGAACCAGTTGAAGTCCTAATTACCGCATCTGACATCCAGGGCATGTAATTTCCATTCTCATAGATGTAGTATTGCCCATCTCTGCTGCTGCAGTACCATCCAGCGACAGGGTCATGCTAAAACCCAGTACTGAAAATGATACATTCATGTAAATATCAGAAGTAAAATTCAAAGCATAACAATGGTAGTGACCAAAATGGAAAGTGAAAGAAAAGAAGCAATACTTAAAACGAATCAAATAAGCTGAAGTAACAAAGGATTCAGAAAAGGTTTAGACAGAGAAGGCCTTCTATATCTTGAATTGTATCTAATGAATGAATTGGGTCTATGAAAGCAAGGGAACTAAGAAAGGCTGCGTAAACTGCCAGCAATTTGCACTCAATATTCTCCGCCAAGTCATTCGCCATGCAAGTAAGAATTAGGTGAGTGGTATATCCATTTATCACCAAACCTCTATATACCATAAGGATATAAAAGGATAATTGCATTAGCTCAGTCAAAAAGGCCACCCAGACGGTTATGATGATACCTTAAAGCACACTCCATATGATTAACAACCAGCTATTTACACAGAACCAACACGGCAGCACACTCTTAAGTTGTTTTTCAAAGTGACAAAAGAAAACATTGTACAAGTGGTGATCAACCACAAGGCAACGTTTTCAAATTTAAGTGGTTGTCTAAGGCTACTAACGAAAGTACTTGAATTCCAAAAGAAATATTTCCTTAAGTTAATATGAACGTAATCCAAACAAGTAACACAAACAGAAGATGGAGCATACCTGCTTTTTCTGCAACTCCTCGTTCAGCTCTTTAAGTTTTGCCACCTCAGCTTCTAACTCCATCATATAAGCCTGTAGCATATCAGAAAGCACAAATTTAAGTCCACATTTGACTTTAAGTTTTAGAAGCTCAACAGCAAGGAGAATAGATTAATTTTAGAAATAGTTTTTACGTAAGGTTCCTGCACTGCTATCAAAGAACCTATCTACATGTTTATCACAGAAGGGGGGCAAAAGCACCCTTAAATGTAAAAGACATTATCATATCACATTCAGCAAGTAGAACTCACCATAGAGTGAAATAATTAAATTACAAAAAGAGAGCAGATGGTTCTAGACAGGGGGCACTAAATTGGCCAAAACGGATTATGGGTTGGTCTCATACAATTTTGATGCAAACATAATTGTGAAATGCTAACAGACTGTTTAAGAAATCATCGAATCTTCAAGTACGACGACAATCTTCCCAGAAGTATTGTTAGATGATTTAAATAGCAGAATTTCAGTTGTCCAAGTATACAATTAACTTTCAAGTTCTCACATGCTAGAATTTATCCATGTAATTAAGCGAATTTTCTAATCAAGTATCTAGAAAAGACAAGGTTGCATACTCAGTTACCCCTACGAAATTAGTTTAACAGACAACAGTGTGGACCACATAGAAATAAATATATTTTTGTTGATTCTTAGTTGCAAGTCCATATACAGAAGAAAATTGGATGAAGACTTCTCATGTTAAGGAAATACACATTTGTACGTCCAGAACAGTAACATAAAACTGATATTGAAGTAGACTTGCCTGCTTACCAAACAATGAAGCAATAAGCGAAATGATGCGTTCTTCTAGCTCCTCCTAATAACTCTCTTTTTTGTTTTTCTTGTTCATAGGAATCTGAAAAACCATGCCTCGGAAGAATTTTAATATGCTTACAAGTATCTCAGAAAACAGCAATAAGTTAAAAATTAAAATGCGGCGAGCTGTTTTGTAATAGAGGCCATCTTGAGTTTAAACTGTTTCTTAAAATAGAGAAACTCCAACCTCACCTACTGCCAACATCTAGACACATTCAGAGAGGCTCTCAAACTAAAGTAAGTCACGAAACATCTAGAAACATGGAAATTCTGTCACCAAACATGACATTGCAAACAATCGATGACAGCTGCGGCCAAATCTCAAACTAAAGTAAGTCACGAGGCCGACGTATGAACGGTTCTAAGATTGAGGCAATTAACATGAGCATGACGGCTTCATTGCAGCAGCGCAACATCAATGGCTAATTACCAGTACCAAAACAACAGGTGATATCATCTTAAAGGGCAGAAGACCTTACCCATGCCGAGGGCCGAGAGCTCCACCTCGTCATGCAGCTGCATGTACCTCTGCAAAACATAACAACAACATTAGCTTCAGGTTATTACCCAAACAAACACCACAACGCTGAATACACCTTGGTGCCCCCCAACCGCAAACTCCACAGATGAAAGAAAACAAAGTAAATCCTAATTCAAAAAACCCACAACTGATAGATAGAAGAGATAAAAAAAGCACCCTTTTTTAGGGTTCTAGACCAAAACCCACAACGGATCCAAGCACCAACAGCTTTTTTTTACTTTTTTTATTTATGTTAATAATCGGCCATAAGGACCGAGCAGCATCCACGCTATTGGCTCAAGAGCCCACACAACACTGCAAAAATCTAAGAGCAAAACAGCAACAAGAACCAGCAAAAGAATCAAAAAATCCTCACCTTGGCGAGGTTGACGTAGAAGAAGAGGGGCTTCTTGGTGTTGGAGACTTGGATCCGGTTCTTCTTGTGCGGCTCCATTATGGCCAGGTTGTTGACCCCCTCCATCACCTCCTCCATCTCCCCCCTGCTCCCCTCGAACACGCCCTACCCCGAATGCCTAACCCTAGCTCACTGATCAAAGAGATGAGGGGGGGAGGGAGGGGAGGAGGCGGCAGCGCGGGGTGGGGTGGGGAGGAGGAGGCAGCGGTGGCGCAGGGGGTGGAGGAGGCGGCGGCGGAGCGGGGGAGGAGGCGGAGGAGGAGGAGCAGGGGAGGCAGCGGTGGAGGAGGAGCGAGGGCGGAGCGGGAGATGGGACGCGGCGCCGGGGGGGTGGAGCAGCGTCGCGAGGTGGGGAGAAATATCTGAGAGAGGAGAGGTTCAATGATGTGCACGATCCGGATGATTTTTGCCTAAGGATCTTCAATGAGTAAGAGAAGAAGGCTTGAGGAGCGATCTAGGCCATTCATTTGTATAAAGTTGGATTACTTTGGTACACAAATCTGGGTGGACTTAGATTAGGCATGACTGTGGGGGTGGTTGAGCGGGGTGGATTTAGTAAAGAAAATTTTGGTGTATTATAGAGTAGGGTAGATTCCCATGGGCTTTGAGCTTTTTGTTCTTGGTAGCAAATATGATTAACCTCCTTGTGCTTCTCCATTGCTTTGGCCCCAGAATCATCGTAATATTCAAACCTAATAGTAAACAAGAATTTGGCATAAGGTAGCGTATCGTTCCCACGTATAGAAGGAAATTCATTAAGAAACAAATTCACCTGACAATATTTAATACGGCTCAATACTTCTTTCCAGTGAAATAATGTATTTGATTGAAAAGTACTAATCATGTGCGTATCCGCATCATTTCTAATGTGCACAAGGGACATAGTTGGAAAGCTAATGAAGTCTATTTTACAACGAATCAAATGGCACTTGATTGGAGCTTCCTACACAAAGTTATGGCAATTTCATTGGATGCTGCACGAGCTGTCCTAAGAGACGCGTGAGACTTGCCAAACATAAAGAGTTCGAGTATTGCAATGCAAGTAAGGATAAAATCTGACCACACCATGGCTTTCTAAAGGTTGAGAAGGACTCCTTTTCAGGTTCCAAACGGATTTGGAAGCCCCTTGAACAAGAAAACAAAACATATAAAAATTTCAAACCGATTCGGACTCGGATTGGGACAGCTGGCAAGACCGATACTAAAATGTCCATAACTTTCACAAACAGAGTCCGATTTGGGCGTTCCTGGACTCGTTGGAAAGCTATTTCGAAGCCCCACACAATGGACAAGGTGCCAGCCACGAAATCTTCATAGTCAGATCGCAAATTAAGAGAGAATTTAGAGGTAACAGTTTAGGTATTTCCTTTTTAGTTCATATTGGAGTTTGTTTCGGCCTTAGGCCAAGTTGTGCGTGAGTTTTAGTCAAGGCCGTGCATTGTGCACCAATATAAGGCCAGGGCCTTAGCCCCATTGTAACTCAGGCTATGATTTGAGAAATAGAAACCAGAAAATCACCCTGGTTTGGTGGCCATTGTTGTTGTGTTCTTGACATTTCCATCGAGGAATTGCTCTTGGTGTGTTGAATCCAATTGTGGTGCTGGATTCTACTCGCTGAAACTTCGGTTTCTCTACCCTTCGTTCATGTGCTACGGTGTGCGTGGGAGAAGGCTTATCCTGGAGAGGGCATCCAATAAGGCATATCGTGAATGATCAGGGCCAAAGCAACGGGGTTCAGCTTGCTCGCTAGGTGGATCCGTATCATCTTGGTATCAGAGCGTGGTTGATCACGGTACGAGGTTGCTGAATTTTTCTTGATTGCGGGTTCTATGAAGATTGAAGGTGGCAAGGTGACATAATCATGCCGAGCCAATCGGGGAGGTGCCCCAATATGCGGCGTCTTCGCTCCCCGAGGTGCGACACGGGCTTGAAGCGACACGTGACTACTTCTTAAGTTGTCACCAGAAGCTTGAAGGCAAGGTTGATGATTTGGGGGCGCGAATTGATGCTTTGACGGAGGCGGTACGTAACCAGCCACCACAATTTCAGCATGCTGAACGGGGATCTCAATATCCCGAACGGCGTGCACCATATGAAGACGACGAACACGAAGACGTCTTTGATGGTGCAGCGGGCTTTGCTCCACAACCGTGCCATGCTCGGGACTACCGCGGTGCTGATCGAGGTAGGGACATGCGTGGCAGAGGTGCCTCCCATGGTAGAGGTATGCATGGTGGTGTTGGGTTTGCTCAGCGTGTTGCCGTGGATGATGGAATTGGGCGGATAAAAATTTCTATCCCATCATTTAATGGTAAAGCTGAACCGGAGGAGTACTTGGATTGGGAGATGCGTGTCGAACAAATTTTTGACAGCCATCACTATACTGAGGATAAGAAGATTCGGTTGGTGACAATTGAGTTCACCGGATACGCTCTTGTTTGGTGGAACCAATCGTGTCGTGCAGGAGCTCGTCCGGATACTTGGGTACAATTGAAGAATATTTTGAGGCGGCGTTTTGTCCCGGCACACTACACGAGGACCTTGTACAACCGGCTACAACAGCTACGTCAATGTAATTCTAGTGTTGATGAATATTATAAAGAGATGGAGATGTTGATGATCCGTACAGGGACAGAGGAGCATGATGAGGCTACTATGGCACGTTTCTTTAATGGGTTGAATGAGGATGTGCAAGATAGGTTGGAGATGGTCCATTACTACAACATTCCAGACTTGGTGCATCAAGCTGAACGTGCTGAACAACCATTGAAGCGCAAACAAGCCAAGGGTGGACATGTTAACACTCAAACAAAGTCATGGAGGCATTCATTACAGCAAGGCGATGATGTGGGTTTACACTCCAAAGTGGCGGCATCAAGCCGTTCAAGTGGTGCTCTTTTAAAGGAGGCAAGCAACAGAGGTAAAGAAGTAACTAAAACTGATTCTAGTTTGCATTCTAATGCTTGTGCTAGAGAAATTGAGTGTTTCAAGTGCAAGGGAAGGGGTCATATGATGCGTGATTGCCAAATCAACGAAGAGTGCTTTTCGCTAAAGATGGCTATATTTCAACAAGTTCTAGTAGTGATTCTGAAAGCGAAAAATCTGACGATTCCAATGAGGATGTTGTCTATTGTGATCCAGAATTGAATGGTGTTAATCTTTTGGTCCAAAAGGTGCAAAGTAATGAAACTGAAGCCAAAGGACAGCGGTGGAGTGTTTTCCAGGCGGAGTGCAAGATGAAAGATAAAGCATGCAAGTTGATCATTGATGGTTGAAGTTATACCAATGTGATTAGCAAAGATTTGGTGTATGCTTTAGGGTTGTCCACGTGGAGGCATCCTCAACCACATCATGTGGAGTGGCTACACAACTCCGGAAGACTAGAGATAACTCACAAGGTACGTGTTCCGTTTGTTGTTGGTGACTATGTTGACAAGGTGGATTGCGACGTAGTTCCAATGGATGCATGTGGGTTATTGTTGGGAAGACCATGCCAATATGATCGCAATGCTATGCATGAGGGCCGGTCCAACACATACACTTTTGTACATGGGGAAAGAAGCATGTGTTGAACCCAAAATTGGAGAGTGCTATTCATGTTGATGAAGAAATTACAGTCAAGAAGAAGCAAGCTCCCAAGATTACCCCAAAGCCGAGGACAACTTTGCTTCAAGGAGGGGAGGATGATGTGGCACCAAGTAGCACTACAACTTTCCTTAGTGCTTGCAGTTCTGTGCATAATGTTCAAGAAGCTTTGAATACCAATTCTGAGGTTTCTTGATACGGGGAGGGGTCCCGATCTTCTCAGTGAGGAATTGTGTATAGTTGATGCGAAGTAGACGATGTCGCTAGTTGAACACTCGCGCCAATGCACGAACCCTCAACTCTTCGGAATACGCCCAAAACACACCGGATAATTGTTCGTCGCGAGACCACAAACGACGAACGCCAAGTCCCCAATTCCCAATGGAACGACGGCTTGACCTTGAATTGCAGAACGAACCATGGATCGCCTAATTCTCTCTCAAAGTCCTCGCATGAACTCTGGTATTGAAAGAACAAGCAATAGGTATGTTTCAATCTTATGCATAAAACTGGTCTCCCTCTAAAGGCTGCCAATACAAGGCTTATATAGCCCCTTGGGACATCCATATTGATACGGGGTCGCCCGATCTTCTCGACGTAGGATCAATATACTCATGTAGATTTGATGAACCGTAGTGATCTCCCGTTGCCAATGCAAGAGTTAGCACTCTATAATTCGCCCAACCACATGTGCTGAACTTCACGACCACCGATAAAGTTCTATCGCGCTCCCAATTCCCAGCGGAAAGGTTGAACGATCTTGATATCAGCGAACTCCCAATTCCCTCATATTGGTTCGGCCAACAGAAAGAACAAGAGTATTTTATTATCAAACGAGGTCTGGGCCCTAAAGGCTGCCAATACAAGGCTCATATAGCCTCTTGTGACGTCCATATGGTCCCCAAACCAAGTACAACTCAACCCTATATGGTTTTAGATACGAACTCTTACAAAAAGGAAACTATGTTTTTTCACCCGTCATATTGTTTCGGTCATAACTTTTTATCTGTGATGAATTTTAAGGTGGGACCAGATCCATTCCGTAGCCCTTGAAATTAGCTTTCCAACGAGTACAAGAACACCTGAATCGGACTCCGTTTGTGAAAGTTATGGCCTTTTTAGTAACTGCCTGTCAGGCTGTCCCGAACCGAGTCCAAAAAGAATCCTGAGTTGAATCCGAGTTTGAATTGGATTGAGCACGTGGGAAGTCCGAATTTGGCTTCAAAATCTTATCCAAAACTTGTAGTTTAAGTACTTGGGCTCCTCCCTTTTTGCTCTCCCACTGCATGGGCTTCTTTCCTCCTTTATCAGCTGCATGGGCTTCTCTATTGCTTTGGCCCCGGAATCATCATAATATTTAAACCTAATAATAAACAAGAATTTGGCACAAGATAGTATATCGTTCCCACGAATAGAAGGAAATTCATTAAGAAACAAATTCACCTGGCAATATTTAATGCGGCTCAATACTTCTTTCCAGTGAAATAATGTATTTGACGTAAAAGTGCCAAGCATGTGCGTATCCGCATCACATATGGTCCCCAAACCAATTACAACTCAACCCTATATAGTTTTGGATACAAACTCTCACAAAAAGAAAACTATATTTTTCATCCGTCATTTTGTTTCGGTCATAACTTTTTATCTGTGACAAATTTGAAGGTTGGACCAGATCCATTGGGTAGCCCATGAAATTAGCTTTCCAACGAGTATAAGAACACCAGAATCGGACTCCGTTTATGAAAGTTATGGCCTTTTTAGTAACTGCCTGTCAGGCTGTCCCAAACCGAATCCGAATTGAATTCTGAGTTGAATCCGAGTTTGAATTGGGTTGAGCACGTGGGAAGTCCGAATTTGGCTTGAAAATCTTATCCAAAATATGTAGTTTAAGTCCTTGGCCTTCTCCCCTTTTGCTCTCCCACTGCATGGGCTTCTTTCCTCCTTGATCAGCTGCATGGGTTGCTTGGATTTCTTCTTTCCATTCCCATGGGCTTTGAGCTTTTTGTTCTTGGTAGCAAATATGATTAACCTCCTTGTGCTTCTCCATTGCTTTGGCCCCAGAATCATCGTAATATTCAAACCTAATAATAAACAAGAATTTGGCATAAGGTAGCGTATCGTTCCCACGTATAGAAGGAAATTCATTAAGAAAAAATTCACCTGACAATATTTAATACGGCTCAATACCTCTTTCCAGTGAAATAATGTATTTGATTGAAAAGTACTAACCATGTGCGTATCCGCATCATTTCTAATGGGCACAAGGGACATAGTTGGAAAGCTAATGAAGTCTATTTTACAATCAAACGACACTTGATTGCAGCTTCCTACACAAAGTTATGGCAATTTCATTGGATGCTGCACGAGCTGTCCTAAGAGACGCGTGAGACTTGCCAAACATAAAGAGTTCGAGTATTGCAATGTAAGTAAGGATAAAATCCGACCACACCATGGCTTTCTAAAGGTTGAGAAGGACTTCTTTTCAGGTTCCAAACGGATTTGGAAGCCCCTTGAACAAGAAAACAAAACATATAAAGATTTGAAACCGATTCGGAATCGGATTGGGACAGCTGGCAAGACCGATACTAAAACGTCCATAACTTTCACAAACGGAGTCCGATATGGGCGTTCCTGGACTCGTTGGAAAGCTATTTCGAAGCCCCACACAATGGACAAGATGCCAACCATGAAATCCTCGTAGTCAGATCACAAATTAAGAGAGAATTCAGGGGTAACAGTTTAGGTATTTCCTTTTTAGTTCGTATTGGAGTTTGTTTCGGCCTTAGGCCAAGTTGTGCGTGAGTTTTAGTCAAGGCCGTGCATTGTGCACCAATATAAGGCCAGGGCCTTAGCCCCATTGTAACTCAGGTTATGATTTGAGAAATAGAAACCAGAAAATCACCATGGTTTGGTGGGCATTGTTGGTGTGTTCTTAAGATTTCCATCGAGGAATTGCTCTTGGTGTGTTGAATCCAATTGTGGTGCTGGATTCTACTCGCTGAAACTTCAGTTTCTCTACCCTTCGTTCACGTGCTACGGTGTGCGTGGGAGAAGGCATATCCTGGAGAGGGCATCCAATAAGGCGTATCGTGAAAGATCTGGGCCAGAGCAACGGGGTTCAGCTAGCTCGCTAGGTGGATCCGTATCATCTTGGTCTCAGAGCATGGTTGATCACGGTACGAGGTTCCCGAATTTTTCTTGATTGCGGGTTCTATGAAGATTGAAGGTGGCAAGGCACGACATAATCATGCCGAGCCAATCGGGGAGGTGCCCCAATATGCGGCGTCTTCGCTGCCCGAGGTGCGACACGGGCTTGAAGCGACACGTGCTACTTCTTAAGTTGTCACCGGAAGCTTGAGGCAAGGTTGATGATTTGGGGCGCGAATTGATGCTTTGACGGAGGCGCTACGCAGCCAGCCACCACAAATTTCAGCATGCTGAACGGGGATCTCAATATCCCGAACGGCGTGCACCATATGAAGACGACGAACACGAAGACGTCTTTGATGGTGCAGCGGGCTTTGCTCCACAACCATGCCATGCTCGGGACTACCGCGGTGTTGATCGAGGTAGGGACATGCGTGGCAGAGGTGCTGCCCGTGGTAGAGGTATGCATGGTGGTGTTGGGTTTGCCCAGCGTGTTGCCGTGGATGATGGAATTTGGCGGATAAAAATTTCTATCCCATCATTTAATGGTAAAGCTGAACCGGAGGAGTACTTGGATTGGGAGATGCGTGTCGAACAAATTTTTGACAGCCATCACTATACTGAGGATAAGAAGATTCGGTTGGCGACAATTGAGTTCACCGGATACGCTCTTGTTTGGTGGAACCAATCGTGTCGTGCAGGAGCTCGTCCGGATACTTGGGTACAATTGAAGAATATTTTGAGGCGGCATTTTGTCCCGGCACAGCTACGTCAATGTAATTCTAGTGTTGATGAATATTATAAAGAGATGGAGATGTTGATGATCCGTACAGGGACAGAGGAGCATGATGAGGCTACTATGGCACGTTTCTTTAATGGGTTGAATGAGGATGTGCAAGATAGGGTGGAGATGGTCCATTACTACAACATTCAAGACTTGGTGCATCAAGCTGAACGTGCTGAACAACAATTGAAGCACAGACAAGCCAAGGGTGGACATGCTAACACTCAAACAAAGTCATGGAGGCGTTCATTACAGCAAGGCGATGATGTGGGTTCACACTCCAAAGTGGCGGCATCAAGCCGTTCAAGTGGTGCTCTTTCAAAGGAGGCAAGTAACAGAGGTAAAGAAGCAACTAAAACTGATTCTAGTTTGCATTCTAATGCTTGTGCTAGAGACATTGAGTGTTTCAAGTGCAAGGGAAGGGGTCATATGATGCGTGATTGCCAAATCAACGAAGAGTGCTTTTCGCTAAAGATGGCTATATTTCAACAAGTTCTAGTAGTGATTCTGAAAGCGAAAAATCTGACGATTCCAATGAGGATGTTGTCTATTGTGATCCAGAATTGAATGGTGTTTATTTTTGGTCCGAAAGGTGCAAAGTATGGAAACTGAAACCAAAGGACAGCGGTGGAGTGTTTTCCAAGCGGAGTGCAAGATCAAAGATAAAGCTTGCAAGTTGATCATTGATGGTTGAAGTTATACCAATGTGATTAGCAAAGATTTGGTGTATGCTTTAGGGTTGTCCACGTGGAGGCATCCTCAACCACATCATGTGGAGTGGCTACACAACTCCGGAAGACCAGAGATAACTCACAAGGTACGTGTTCCGTTTGTTGTTGGTGACTACGTTGACAAGGTGGATTGCGACGTAGTTCCAATGGATGCATGTGGGTTATTGTTGGGAGGACTATGCCAATATGATCGCAATGCTACGCATGAGGGCCGGTCCAACACATACACTTTTGTACATGGGGGAAAGATGCATGTGTTGAACCTAAAATTGGAGAGTGCTATTCATGTTGATGAAGAAATTACAGCCAAGAAGAAGTAAGCTCCCAAGATTACCCCAAAGCCGAGGACAACTTTGCTTCAAGGAGGGGAGGATGATGTGGCACCAAGTAGTACTACAAATTTCCTTAGTGCTTACAGTTCTGTGCATAATGTTCAAGAAGCTTTGAATACCAATTCTGAGGTTTCTTGATACGGGGAGGGGTCCCGATCTTCTCAGTGAGGAATTGTGGATAGTTGATGCGATTTAGACGATGTCGCTAGTTGAACACTCGCGCCAATGCACGAACCCTCAACTCTTCGGAATACGCCCAAAACACACCGGATAATTGTTCGTCGCGAGACCACAAACGACGAACGCCAAGTCCCCAATTCCCAATGGAACGACGGCTTGACCTTGAATTGCAGAACAAACCATGGATCGCCTAATTCTCTCTCAAAGTCCTCGCATGAACTCTGGTATTGAAAGAACAAGCAATAGCTATGTTTCAATCTTGTGCATAAAACTGGTCTCCCTCTAAAGGCTGCCAATACAAGGCTTATATAGCCCCTTGGGACATCCATATGGTCCCCAAACCAATTACAACTCAACCCTATATGGTTTTGGTACGAACTCTCACAAAAAGAAAACTATATTTTTCATCCGTCATCTTGTTTGGCACGTTTCTTTAATGGGTTGAATGAGGATGTGCAAGATAGGGTGGAGATGGTCCATTACTACAACATTCAAGACTTGGTGCATCAAGCTGAACGTGCTGAACAACAATTGAATCGCAAACAAGCCAAGGGTGGACATGCTAACACCCAAACAAAGTCACGGAGGCGTTCATTACAGCAAGGCGATGATGTGGGTTCACACTCCAAAGTGGCGGCATCAAGCCGTTCAAGTGGTGCTCTTTCAAAGGAGGCAAGCAACAGAGGTAAAGAAGCAACTAAAACTGATTCTAGTTTGCATTCTAATGCTTGTGCTAGAGAAATTGAGTGTTTCAAGTGCAAGGGAAGGGGTCATATGATGCGTGGTTGTCAAATCAACGAAGAGTGCTTTTCGCTAAAGATGGCTATATTTCAACAAGTTCTAGTAGTGATTCTGAAAGCGAAAAATCTGACGATTCCAATGAGGATGTTGTCTATTGTGATCCAGAATTGAATGGTGTTAATCTTTTGGTCCGAAAGGTGCAAAGTAAGGAAACTGAAGCCAAAGGACAGCGGTGGAGTGTTTTCCAAGCGGAGTGCAAGATCAAAGATAAAGCATGCAAGTTGATCATTGATGGTTGAAGTTATACCAACGTGATTAGGAAAGATTTGGTGTATGCTTTAGGGTTCTCCACGTGGAGGCATCCTCAACCACATCATGTGGAGTCGCTACACAACTCCGGAAGACTAGAGATAACTCACAAGGTACGTGTTCCGTTTGTTGTTGGTGACTATGTTGACAAGGTGGATTGCGACGTAGATCCAATGGATGCATGTGGGTTATTGTTGGGAGGACCATGCCAATATGATCGCAATGCTACGCATGAGGGCCGGTCCAACACATACAGTTTTGTACATGGGGGAAAGAAGCATGTGTTGAAACCAAAATTGGAGAGTGCTATTCATGTTGATGAAGAAATTACAGCTAAGAAGAAGCAAGCTCCCGAGATTACCCCAAAGCCGAGGACGGCTTTGCTTCAAGGAGGGGAGGATGATGTGGCACCAAGTAGCACTACAACTTTGGTTAGTGCTTGCAGTTCTGTGCATAATGTTCAAGAAGCTTTGAATACCAATTCTGAGGTTTCTAATGTGCACAAGAGATATATTTGGAAAGCTAATGAAGTCTATTTTCCAACGAATCAAACGGCACTTGATTTGGAGCTTCCTACACAAAGTTATGGCGATTTAATTGGATGCTGCACGAGCTGTCCTGAGAGACGCGTGAGACTTGCCAAACATAAAGAGTTCGGGTATTGCAATGCAAGGATAAAATCCGACCACACCATGGCTTTCTAAAGGTTGAGAAGGACTCCTTTTGATGTTCCAAACGGATTTGGAAGCCCCTTGAACAAGAAAACAATACATATAAAGATTTGAAACCGATTCGGACTCGGATTGGGACAACTGGCAAGACCGATACTGAAACGTCCATAACTTTCACAAACGGAGTCCTATTTGGGCGTTCCTGGACTCGTTGGAAAGCTATTTCGAAGCCCCACACAATGGACAAGGTGCCAGCCACGAAATCCTCATAGTCAGATCGCAAACTAAGAGAGCATTCAGGGGTAACAGTTTAGGTATTTCCTTTTTAGTTCGTATTGGAGTTTGTTTCGGCCTTAGGCCAAGTTGTGCGTGAGTTTTAGTCAAGGCCGTGCATTGTGCACCAATATAAGGCCAGGGCCTTAGCCCCATTGTAACTCAGGTTATGATTTGAGAAATAGAAACCAGAAAATCACCACGGTTTGGTGGCCATTGTTGGTGTGTTCTTGAGATTTCCATCGAGGAATTGCTCTTGGTGTGTTGAATCCAATTGTGGTGCTGGATTCTACTCGCTGAAACTTCAGTTTCTCTACCCTTTGTTCACGTGCTACGGTGTGCGTGGGAGAAGGCATATCCTAGAGAAGGCATCCAATAAGGCGTATCGTGAAAGATCAGCGCCAAAGCAACGGGGTTCAGCTAGCTCGCTAGGTGGATCCGTATCATCTAGGTATCAGAGCGTGGTTGATCATGGTACAAGGTTGCCGAATTTTTCTTGATTGCGGGTTCTATGAAGATTGAAGGTGGCAAGGCGCGACATAATCATGCCGAGCCAATCGGGGAGGTGCCCCAATATGCGGCGTCTTCGCTGCCCGAGGTGCGACACGGGCTTGAAGCGACACGTGACTACTTCTTAAGTTGTCACCGGAAGCTTGAAGGCAAGGTTGATGATTTGGGGGCGCGAATTGATGCTTTGACGGAGGCGCTACGCAACCAGCCACCACAATTTCAGCATGCTGAACGGGGACCTCAATATCCCGAACGGCGTGCACCATATGAAGACGACGAACACGAAGACGTCTTTGATGGTGCAGCGGGCTTTGATCCACCACCGTGCCATGCTCGGGACTACCGCGGTGCTGATCGAGGTAGGGACATGCGTGGCAGAGGTGCTGCCCATGGTAGAGGTATGCATGGTGGTGTTGGGTTTGCTCAGCGTGTTGCCGTGGATGGTGGAATTGGGCGGATAAAAATTTATATCCCATCATTTAATGGTAAAGCTTAACCGGTGGAGTACTTGGATTGGGAGATGCGTGTCGAACAAATTTTTGACAGCCATCACTATACTGAGGATAAGAAGATTCGGTTGGCGACAATTGAGTTCACCAGATACGCTCTTGTTTGGTGGAACCAATCGTGTCGTGGAGGGGCTCGTCCGGATACTTGGGTACAATTGAAGAATATTTTGAGGCGGCGTTCTGTCCCGGCACACTACACGAGGACCTTGTACAACCGGCTACAACAGCTACGTCAAGGTAATTCTAGTGTTGATGAATATCATAAAGAGATGGAGATGTTGATGATCCGTACAGGGACAGAGGAGCATGATGAGGCTACTATGGCACGTTTCTTTAATTGGTTGAATGAGGATGTGCAAGATAGGGTGGAGATGGTCCATTACTACAACATTCAAGACTTGGTGCATCAAGCTGAACGTGCTGAACAACAATTGAAGCGCAAACAAGCCATGGGTGGACATGCTAACACCCAAACAAAGTCATGGAGGCGTTCATTACAGCAAGGCGATGATGTGGGTTCACACTCCAAAGTGGCGGCATCAAGCCGTTCAAGTGGTGCTCTTTCAAAGGAGGCAAGCAACAGAGGTAAAGAAGCAACTAAAACTGATTCTAGTTTGCATTCTAATGCTTGCGCTAGAGAAATTGAGTGTTTCAAGTGAAAGGGAAGGGGTCATATGATGCGTGATTGCCCAAATCAACGAAGAGTGCTTTTCGCTAAAGATGGCTATATTTCAACAAGTTCTAGTAGTGATTCTGAAAGCGAAAAATATGACGATTCCAATGAGGATGTTGTCTATTGTGATCCAGAATTGAATGGTGTTAATCTTTTGGTCCGAAAGGTGCAAAGTAAAGAAACTGAAGCCAAAGGACAGCGGTGGAATGTTTCCAAGCAGAGTGCAAGATCAAAGATAAAGCATGCAAGTTGATCATTGATGGTTGAAGTTATACCAATGTGATTAGCAAAGATTTGGTGTATGCTTTAGGGTTGTCCACATGGAGGCATCCTCAACCACATCATGTGGAGTGGCTACACAACTCCGGAAGACTAGAGATAACTCACAAGGTACGTGTTCCGTTTGTTGTTGGTGACTGTGTTGACAAGGTGGATTGCGACGTAGTTACAATGGATGCATGTGGGTTATTGTTGGGAGGACCATGCCAATATGATCGCAATGCTACGCATGAGGGCCGGTCCAACACATACAGTTTTGTACATGGGGGAAAGAAGCATGTGTTGAAACCAAAATTGGAGAGTGCTATTCGTGTTGATGAAGAAATTACAGCCAAGAAGAAGCAAGCTCCCGAGATTACCCCAAAGCCGAGGACGGCTTTGCTTCAAGGAGGGGAGGATGATGTGGCACCAAGTAGCACTACAACTTTCCTTAGTGCTTGCAGTTCTGTGCATAATTTCAAGAAGCTTTGAATACCAATTCTGAGGTTTCTAATGTGCACAAGAGACTTATTTGGAAAGCTAATGAAGTCTATTTTCCAACGAATCAAACGGCACTTGATTTGGAGCTTCCTACACAAAGTTATGGCGATTTAATTGGATGCTGCACGAGCTGTCCTGAGAGACGCGTGAGACTTGCCAAACATAAAGAGTTCGGGTATTGCAATGCAAGGATAAAATCCGACCACACCATGGCTTTCTAAAGGTTGAGAAGGACTCCTTTTCAGGTTCCAAATGGATTTGGAAGCCCCTTGAACAAGAAAATAATACATATAAAGATTAGAAACCGATTCGGACTCGGATTGGGACAGCTGGCAAGACCGATACTGAAACGTCCATAACTTTCACAAACGGAGCCCGATTTGGGCGTTCGTGGACTCGTTGGAAAGCTATTTCGAAGCCCCACACAATGGTCAAGGTGAAAGCCATGAAATACTCCTAGTCAGATCGCAAACTAAGAGAGAATTCAGGGGTAACAGTTTAGGTATTTCCTTTTTAGTTCGTATTGGAGTTTGTTTCGGCCTTAGGCCAAGTTGTGCGTGAGTTTTAGTCAAGGCCGTGCATTGTGCACCAATATAAGGCCAGGGCCTTAGCCCCGTTGTAACTCAGGTTATGGTTTGAGAAATAGAAACCAGAAAATCACCATGGTTTGCTGGCCATTGTTGCTGTGTTCTTGAGATTTCCATCGAGGAATTGCTCTTGGTGTGTTGAATCCAATTGTGGTGCTGGATTCTACTCGCTGAAACTTCGGTTTCTCTACCCTTCGTTCACGTGCTACGGTGTGCGTGGGAGAAGGCTTATCCTGGAGAGGGCATCCAATAAGGCGTATCGTGAAAGATCAGGGCCAAAGCAACGGGGTTCAGCTAGCTCGCTAGGTGGATCCCTATCATCTCGGTATCAGAGCGTGGTTGATCACGGTACGAGGTTGCTGAATTTTTCTTGATTGCGGGTTCTATGAAGATTGAAGGTGGCAAGGCGCGACATAATCATGCCGAGCCAATCGGGGAGGTGCCCCAATATGCGGCGTCTTCGCTGCCTGAGGTGCGACACGGGCTTGAAGCGACACGTGACTACTTCTTAAGTTGTCACCGGAAGCTTGAAGGCAAGGTTGATGATTTGGGGGCGCGAATTGATGCTTTGACGGAGGCGCTAGGCAACCAGCCACCACAATTTCAGCATGCTGAACGGGGACCTCAATATCCCGAACGGCGTGCACCATATGATGACGACGAACACGAAGAGGTCTTTGATGGTGCAGCAGGCTTTGCTCCACAACCGTGCCATGCTCGGGACTACCGCGGTGCTGATCGTGGAAGGGACACGCGTGGCAGAGGTGCTGCCCATGGTAGAGGTATGCATGGTGGTGTTGGGTTTGCTCAGCGTGTTGCCATGGATGATGGAATTGGGCGGATAAAAATTTCTATCCCATCATTTAACGGTAAAGCCGAACCGGAGGAGTACTTGGATTGGGAGATGCGTGTCGAACAAATTTTTGACAGCCATCACTATACTGAGGATAAGAAAATTCGGTTGGCGACAAATGAGTTCACCGGATACGCTCTTGTTTGGTGGAACCAATCGTGTCGTGCAGGATCTCGTCCGGATACTTGGGTACAATTGAAGAATATTTTGAGGCGGCGTTTTGTCCCGGCACACTACACGAGGACCTTGTACAACCGGCTACAACAACTACGTCAAGGTAATTCTAGTGTTGATGAATATTATAAAGAGATGGAGATGTTGATGATCCGTACAGGGATAGAGGAGCATGATGAGGCTACTATGGCACGTTTCTTTAATGGGTTGAATGAGGATGTGCAAGATAGGGTGGAGATGGTCCATTAGTACAACATTCAAGACTTGGTGCGTCAAGCTGAACGTGCTGAACAACAATTGAATCGCAAACAAGCCAAGGGTGGACATGTTAACACCCAAACAAAGTCATGGAGGCGTTCATTATAGCAAGGCGATGATGTGGGTTCACACTCCAAAGTGGCGGCATCAAGCCGTTCAAGTGGTGCTCTTTCAAAGGAGGCAAGCAACAGTGGTAAAGAAGTAACTAAAACTGATTCTAGTTTGCATTCTAATGCTTGTGCTAGAGAAATTGAGTGTTTCAAGTGCAAGGGAAGGGGTCATATAATGCGTGATTGCCCAAATCAACAAAGAGTGCTTTTCGCTAAAGATGGCTATATTTCAACAAGTTCTAGTAGTGATTCTGAAAGCGAAAAATATGACGATTCCAATGAGGATGTTGTCTATTGTGATCCAGAATTGAATGGTGTTAATCTTTTGTTCCGAAAGGTGCAAAGTAAAGAAACTGAAGCCAAAGGACAGCGGTGGAGTGTTTTCCAAGCGGAGTGCAAGATCAAAGATAAAGCATGCAAGTTGATCATTGATGGTTGAAGTTATACCAATGTGATTAGCAAAGATTTGGTGTATGCTTTAGGGTTGTCCACGTGGAGGCATCCTCAGCCACATCATGTGGAGTGGCTACACAACTCCGGAAGACTAGAGATAACTCAAAAGGTACGTGTTCCGTTTGTTGTTGGTGACTATGTTGACAAGGCAGATTGTGACGTAGTTCCAATGGATGCATGTGGGTTATTGTTGGGAGGACCATGCCAATATGATCGCAATGCTACGCATGAGGGCTGGTCCAACGCATACAGTTTTGTACATGGGGGAAAGAAGCATGTGTTGAAACCAAAATTGGAGAGTGCTATTCATGTTGATGAAGAAATTACAGCCAAGAAGAAGCAAGCTCCCGAGATTACCCCAAAGCCGAGGACGGCTTTGCTTCAAGGAGGGGAGGATGACGTGGCACCAAGTAGCACTACAACTTTGGTTAGTGCTTGCAGTTCTGTGCATAATGTTCAAGAAGCTTTGAATACCAATTATGAGGTTTATAATGTGCACAAGAGACATATTTGGAAAGCTAATGAAGTCTATATTGCAACGAATCAAACGGCACTTGATTTGGAGCTTCCTACACAAAGTTATGGCGATTTAATTGGATGCTGCACGAGCTGTCCTGAGAGACGCGTGAGACTTGCCAAACATAAAGAGTTCGGGTATTGCAATGCAAGGATAAAATCCGACCACACAATGGCTTTCTAAAGGTTGAGAAGGCCTCCTTTTCAGGTTCCAAACGGATTTGGAAGCCCCTTAAACAAGAAAACAATACATATAAAGATTTGAAACCGATTCGGACTTGGATTGGGACAGCTGGCAAGACAGATACTGAAACGTCCATAACTTTCACAAACGGAGTCCGATTTGGGCGTTCCTGGACTCGTTGGAAAGCTATTTCGAAGCCCCACACAATGGAGAAGGTGCCAGCCATGAAATCCTCATAGTCAGATCGCAAATTAAGAGAGAATTCAGGGGGTAACAGTTTAGGTATTTTCTTTTTAGTTCGTATTGGAGTTTGTTTCGGCCTTAGGCCAAGTTGTGCGTGAGTTTTAGTCAAGACCGTGTATTGTGCACCAATATAAGGCCAGGGCCTTAGCCCCATTGTAACTCAGGTTATGATTTGAGAAATAGAAACCAGAAAATCACCATGGTTTGGTGGCCATTGTTGCTGTGTTCTTGAGATTTCCATCGTGGAATTGCTGTTGGTGTGTTGAATCCAATTGTGGTGCTAGATTCTACTCGCTGAAACTTCGGTTTCTCTACCCTTCGTTCACGTGCTACGGTGTGCGTGGGAGAAGGCTTATCCTGGAGAGGGCATCCAATAAGGCGTATCGTGAAAGATCGGGGCCAAAGCAACGGGGTTCAGCTAGCTCGCTAGGTGGATCCGTATCATCTTGGTATCAGAGCGTGGTTGATCACGGTACGAGGTTGCTGAATTTTTCTTGATTGCGGGTTCTATGAAGATTGAAGGTGGCAAGGCGCGACATAATCATGCCGAGCCAATCGGGGAGGTGCCCCAATATGCGGCGTCTTCGCTACCCGAGGTGCGACACGGGCTTGAAGCGACACGTGACTACTTCTTAAGTTGTCACCGGAAGCTTGAAGGCAAGGTTGATGATTTGGGTGCGCGAATTGATGCTTTGACGGAGGCGCTACGCAACCAGCCACCACAATTTCAGCATGCTGAACGGGGACCTCAATATCCCGAACGGCGTGCACCACGTGAAGACGACGAACACGAAGAGGACTTTGATGGTGCAGCGGCCTTTGCTCCACAACCATGCCATACTCGGGACTACCGCGGTGCTGATCGTGGTAGGGACATGCGTGGCAGAGGTGCTGCCTATGGTAGAGGTATGCATGGTGGTGTTGGGTTTGCCCAGCGTGTTGCCGTGGATGATGGAATTGGGCGGATAAAAATTTCTATCCCATCATTTAATGGTAAAGCTGAACCGGAGGAGTACTTGGATTGGGAGATGCGTGTCGAACAAATTTTTGACAGCCATCACTATACTGAGGATAAGAAGATTCGGTTGGCAACAATTGAGTTCACCGGATACGCTCTTGTTTGGTGGAACCAATCGTGTCGTGCAGGATCTCGTCCGGATACTTGGGTACAATTGAAGAATATTTTGAGGCGGCGTTTTGTCCCGGCACACTGCACGAGGACCTTGTACAACCAGCTACAACAACTACGTCAAGGTAATTCTAGTGTTGATGAATATTATAAAGAGATGGAGATGTTGATGATCCGTACAGGGACAGAGGAGCATGATGAGGCTACTATGGCACGTTTCTTTAATGGGTTGAATGCGTGATGAGGCGATGGGGTCCCGATCTTCCGATAGGATGATAACTTCGATTTTGGCGGAGGTGACTCTTACGATTCGACTACAACCGTACGACGACGCTTGCGCCTTAGCAATCGCTGAACCAACCCCCAAGATGTTATCAACCGTGCCAAGAACGCGGTTGACCTGACCACGAAGGTCTATTCCTGCATGCAACCGAAGAACACGCAAGAACAAGGATAGTGAGCAACCTGAAACTTGCTAGATATAAAAGTCGCACAAGGATAGTTGAGGTTCTGTAACACGAATCTGTTGGTCTAGCCGACACAAGAGACAACGTGGAGTTTGCACATGTGGCTAAACTGATCTAAACAAAACCTAAGTCCTAGAAAGGGAGGCGGCGGCTCCTATATAGTGAAAACAACCAGGGGAGGCGTCCCAAAGGGTACACCCTAGGGTTACAAGGCCCATGGGCCCAAGTGGAGGTGGCGCAGCACCCTTTTGACTCGGACTCAGAAACCTACATGGATTGTTTTGATGATTCCGGCCGGCTCGGATGGAATTTGAAGATGAGGTTGGATCCATTGGAAATTAGACTTGATAAGCTTTCCATGAAGTACAAGAACGTCCCAAACGGAGTCCGTATGAAGAAGTTATACCCGTTTAAACTTGCACCATTGCAGCAGTCCGAATCCGATTCCAGTACGTGTCCAACACGAACTCTTTTGATGATTGCGGTGCGTACAGAAGGAATTTAGAGGTGATACCAGATCCATTGGAAAGAGGATAAGCAAAGCTTTCCAACAAGTACTCATGGACCTCAAACGGACTTCGTATGTGAAAGTTATGCACATTTGAAATTGGGCTTGTCAGGCTGAATCCGAATTGATCTGGAGGCCGAATTGGATTCCAAAACGTGTCCAACTTGAACTCTTGCTTGAATTGATGTAAAAATAATGTGGTGCTATCAAAATATATATTTTATCATTAGGTAGCATCATATTCTCATTTAAAATATGTTTAAGCTGAAGAAACGAATTCACCTTTAGTTCAATCTTGATATTGGGCGCTATTGTCGTGTGTGTTTGTGGCGTGGTCACATCATCCTCCCCTTCTTGACAGAAAACCGTCCTCGGTTTGAACATTTGTATAGCCTCACGTATTGTATGATCTTGATCATAAATCTCGGTACATGATAACAAACGCAACAAACTCTCATTATGTAATATCATAAGTTCTTTGTCAAACAAAGTGAAACCTGTTTGAAACGAACTCACCTGATAATTTAAATGGTGCGTAGGAGCTCTTGTAATTCGAACAACAAGTATAACAAATATGATTATATCCATAGGGTACATGTTCTTATCATTCTCCCCTTCTTGAAAATAAAGCCGTCCTCGGCTTTTAATAAGCTGAAAGTATGGTAACAAAGAAGCCAAGGTGTATGCATGGTATATGTATATGTCATCCATTTTAACAGTTCTTCGTTGTTGCACAATTAATGTTATAAAACAACAGTGATCATAAAAGCTCATTATATTATTAACCCAAAAGTAATCATATATGTTAATGAGCAAATCAAAATTTCTCACATAGCAATTATTGCAACTTGTTTTGCAAATGTAAGTGAAGCGTCTATGCAATTCAAATCTTTGAAGTTGTATACTTGTAGTGGTGGCACATATGGGTAAAGCTACAACTTTTGGAATCAAACAAAGTTCTTTCATATAATCAGATTTCAATTGAGCAATAGCAAATTCATCTATTATGGGTGAAAAGATTTGCAAGTTCTTCCATACATCAATTTCATTATTCAGATTGTCAATGTTAGATGGTTCAACAAGAGAAGAACACATAGGCATTGAATGATCACTAAATTTTATTTTTCTTTCATAATGAACAAGATTGAGCATACAATAGTTGTTGTTCAAAACAACAAGCTTCAATTCATCCATGTGATCACAAGTTATGCATATTCGATATACAAGAAATTGATTTCCTACACCATAATCTCCAATCAAATTAAACTTATACCCAGGGGTGTAGGCACTAAACAAGAATTTCGAACATGCAAGTTCAGAAACTTTCTCCATAGCACAATCCAAACTAACGGCCTCATTAAGCTTGATATAGCACAATGCATCAGCAGGGGATATTCTATCAAATACTTTCGTATGTGTAATTAATTCGACATGTGCAAACTTATGAGAATTTAGATCAGCACATGGTTCGTTCAAGTCAACACAAGGAATATCAAAAGATTGCACTACAGCAGGTATATACTCACAAGGTTGATCTATGTCTTGTTGTAGCAACAAATCAGTACCTTTTTCATTATCGTCCTCATCAGATACTGTAGGTACCTCAAACTTCTCCTCTAATGGCATAAGATGCACCAGATCATTCTTCACCTCTTCAAGTATCTCGGTGATATCTATAGATGGAGTAGGAGCCAAAACAATATCAATATTTTCAGTTACCTCATATTGCACCTCGCTTGTGACCGTGGGTGGTGGAGGTATAAAACGATATTGCAATTTCTTCTTCATCTCCTCCCATGTGTAGATGTAGTGGAACTCAAGATTCGACCACCAATGTTGAACATCACCAATCAGCGCCGTCCTTGCCATGCTCATCTTCTCATACGGATCAAGATCTTGTCTTTCAAAGTAGCTATCCATCATAGTAACCCACAAGAAGTAGTCCGACGACGTACTCTCAGCGGTGAGTGGCAAGATATATACCGGTAATTGTTTCTCTTCGAGTTCAAATCTGCCCGCGATGACATCATAATCTACCAATTTTTCCAAGCCTGTCATTGTTAGTAGAAAACAAAGAAACAAATCACAAGTAAATGTTCCTATCAACTACTAGGATATGGAGGCTCATATCAAGTCACACATCTCTCAAGCTCTTACCAAATTCTTACGAGTTCTTACCAAATTCTGAGGTTTCTAATGTGCACAAGAGACATATTTGGAAAGCTAATGAAGTCTATTTTCCAACGAATCAAACGACACTTGATTTGGAGCTTCCTACACAAAGTTATGGCGATTTAATTGGATGCTGCACGAGCTGTCCTGAGAGACGCGTGAGACTTGCCAAACATAAAGAGTTCGGGTATTGCAATGCAAGGATAAAATCCGACCACACCATGGCTTTCTAAAGGTTGAGAACGACTCCTTTTCAGGTTCCAAATGGATTTGGAAGCCCCTTGAACAAGGAAACAATACATATAAAGATTTGAAACCGATTCGGACTCGGATTAGGACAGCTGGCAAGACCGATACTGAAATGTCCATAACTTTCACAAACGGAGTCCGATTTGGGCGTTCCTGGACTCGTTGGAAAGCTATTTCGAAGCACCACACAATGGACAAGGTGCCATCCACGAAATACTCATAGTCAGATCGCAAATTAAGAGAGAATTCAGGGGTAACAGTTTAGGTATTTCCTTTTTAGTTCGTATTGGAGTTTGTTTCGGCCTTAGGCCAAGTTGTGCGTGAGTTTTAGTCAAGGCCGTGCATTGTGCGCCAATATAAGGCTAGGGCCTTAGCCCCATTGTAACTCAGGTTATGATTTGAGAAATAGAAACCAGAAAATCACCATGGTTTGGTGGCCATTGTTGCTGTGTTCTTGAGATTTCCATCGAGGAATTGCTCTTGGTGTGTTGAATCCAATTGTGGTGCTGGATTCTACTCGCTGAAACTTCGGTTTCTCTACCCTCCGTTCACGTGCTACGGTGTGCGTGGGAGAAGGCTTATCCTGGAGAGGGAATCCAATAAGGCGTATCGTGAAAGATCAGGGCCAAAGCAACGGGGTTCAGCTAGCTCGCTAGGTGGATCCGTATCATCTTGGTATCAGAGCGTGGTTGATCACGGTATGAGGTTGCTGAATTTTTCTTAATTGCGGGTTCTATGAAGATTGAAGCTGGCAAGGCGCGACATAATCATGCCGAGCCAATCAGGGAGGTGCCCCAATATGCGGCGTCTTCGCTGCCCGAGGTGCGACACGGGCTTGAAGCGACACGTGACTACTTCTTAAGTTGTCACCGGAAGCTTGAAGGCAAGGTTGATGATTTGGGGGCGCGAATCGATGCTTTGACGGAGGCGCTACGCAACCAGCCACCACAATTTCAGCATGCTGAACGGGGCCCACAATATCCCGAACGGCGTGCACCATATGAAGACAACGAACTCGAAGAGGTCTTTGATGGTGCAGCGGGCTTTGCTCCACAACCGTGCCATGCTCGGGACTACCGCGGTGCTGATCGTGGTAGGGACATGCCTGGCAGAGGTGCTGCTCAAGGTAGAGGTATGCATGGTGGTGTTGGGTTTGCCCAGCGTGTTGCCGTGGATGATGGAATTGGCGGATAAAAATTTCTATCCCATCATTTAATGGTAAAGCTGAACCGGAGGAGTACTTGGATTGGGAGATACGTGTCGAACAAATTTTTGACAGCCATCACAATACTGAGGATAAGAAGATTCGGTTGGCGACAATTGAGTTCACCGGATACGCTCTTGTTTGGTGGAACCAATCGTGTCGTGCAGGATCTCGTCCGGATACTTGGGTACAATTGAAGAATATTTTGAGGCGGCGTTTTGTCCCGGCACACTACACGAGGACCTTGTACAACCGGCTACAACAACTACGTCAAGGTAATTCTAGTGTTGATGAATATTATAAAGAGATGGAGACGTTGATGATCCGTACAGGGACAGAGGAGCATGATGAGGCTACTATGGCACGTTTCTTTAATGGGTTGAATGCGGATGTGCAAGATAGGGTGGAGATGCTCCATTACTACAACATTCAAGAGTTGGTGCATCAAGCTGAACGTGCTGAACAACAATTGAAGCGCAAACAAGCCAAGGGCCCGTGAGTACTCGTTGGAAAGCTCTTGAAGTCTACTTTCAGATGGATCTGGCCTCACCTCCAAATTCCATCCGAGTCGGTCAGAAACTGCAAAACAAGTCACGTCACTTTTCCAGTCCGAGTCAAAGTGGGCCTTGGGCCTTGTAATTCGAGTCCTATTCGGCTTCCTTGTGTTTTGGCCGACCCTCCACCTTCCGTGTCCCTTAAATAGGCAGCCGCACCCTCTTCTAGGGTTTGGGGTTTTGATTGACTAAGTTAGCCTTTGCTACTTCGCCTTGTACTCGCGCGTGTCGGCTAGACCGCCCGAATACTTGTCTTCGGAACCCCACCGTTTTTCTATTTCAGATTGAATCCTACATCGTTTATTTGCAATTGAGTTGTTGTTCATCTTGTTCTTGCCTGTTCTTCGATTGCTTGCAGGAACAATTACCCTCGTGGTTTGGTTGATTGTGCGCCGACAAGGTCACGAACAACCTCTGGAGTTGGTGTATCGATCGCTAAGGCGCAATGTCCTTGGATGGTTGTAGTCGGGTCGTCAACGTCATTCCCTTCCCCAATCGAATCTACCACTCTCATCGAAAGATCGGGACCGATAGTGCTATCAGTTGGTATCAGAGCTAAAGGTTAATCGGTGAGAGATCTTATTTAGTCTTTGCATTTTTTTACCTACTGTCCAGAAATCCAAAAAAAAATAGTAGATCTATTCCCCAAAATCCGAAACAACTTGAGCCTTACTCTATTGCTGCATAGTCTTTGTTTGTTGAGTCTTCGGTTGCATCGTCGTGTCCTTTGCTGGTCTTAGTGTCTAGTTCCTTTAGAGTTTCGAGTTCTGTTCACGTCTTGGTATCACCGTTGCAGTTAGATCCGAACTCGGTTTCTAGGGAGGCTTTGCCCTAGTTGGTCTCGGAGTAGGACACAAATTCGGATTCAACCGCGTCGTGTGTGTAAAAAAAAGAGAGAGAGCAAAGAAGGAACAGGCAGCCGCTTTTAGAAAGAGCTGCGGCAAAAAAAAAAGAAAAAAAAGAAAGAGGAGAGAGAAACACCTAACTTTTGCATACGACCTCCGATTTGGGCGTTGTTGCTATCACGTTGGAAAGCTATTTCGAAGCCCCACACAATGGACAAGGTGCCAGCCACGAAATCCTCATAGTCAGATCGCAAATTAAGAGAGAATTCGGGGGTAACAGTTTAGGTATTTCCTTTCTAGTTTGTATTGGAGTTTGTTTCGGCCTTAGGCCAAGTTGTGCGTGAGTTTTAGTCAAGGCCGTGCATTGTGCACCAATATAAGGCCAGGGCCTTAGCCCCATTGTAACTCAGGTTATGATTTGAGAAATAGAAACCAGAAAATCACCATGGTTTGGTGGCCATTGTTGCTGTGTTCTTGAGATTTCCATCGAGGAATTGCTCTTGGTGTGTTGAATCCAATTGTGGTGCTGGATTCTACTCGCTGAAACTTCGGTTTCTCTACCCTTCGTTCACGTGCTACGGTGTGCGTGCGAGAAGGCTTGTCCTGGAGAGGGCATCCAATAAGGCGTATCGTGAAAGATCAGGGCCAAAGCAACGGGGTTCAGCTAGCTCGCTAGGTGGATTCGTATCATCTTGGTATCAGAGCGTGGTTGATCACGGTACGAGGTTGCTGAATTTTTCTTGATTGCGGGTTCTATGAAGATTGAAGGTGGCAAGGCGCGACATAATCTTGCCGAGCCAATCGGGGAGGTGCCCCAATATGCGGCGTCTTCGCTGCCCGAGGTGCGACACGGGCTTGAAGCGACACGTGACTACTTCTTGAGTTGTCACCGGAAGCTTGAAGGCAAGGTTGATGATTTGGGGGCGCGAATTGATGCTTTGATGGAGGCGCTACGCAACCAGCCACCACAATTTCAGCATGCTGAACGGGGACCTCAATATCTTGAACGGCGTGCACCATATGAAGACGACGAACACGAAGAGGTCTTTGATGGTGCAGCGGGCTTTGCCCCACAACCGTGCCATGCTCGGGACTACCGCGGTGCTGATCGTGGTAGGGACATGCGTGGCAGAGGTGCGGCCCATGGTAGAGGTATGCATGGTGGTGTTGGGTTTGCCCAGCGTGTTTCTGTGGATGATGGAATTGGGCGGATAAAAATTTCTATCCCATCATTTAATGGTAAAGCTGAACCGGAGGAGTACTTGGATTGGGAGATGCGTGTCGAACAAATTTTTCACAGCCATCACTATACTGAGGATAAGAAGATTCGGTTGGTGACAATTGAGTTCACCGGATACGCTCTTGTTTGGTGGAACCAATCGTGTCGTGCAGGATCTCGTCCGGATACTTGGGTACAATTGAAGAATATTTTGAGGCGGCGTTTTGTCCCGGCACACTACACGAGGACCTTGTACAACCGGCTACAACAACTACGTCAAGGTAATTCTAGTGTTGATGAATATTATAAAGAGATGGAGGTGTTGATGATCCGTACAGGGACAGAGGAGCATGATGAGGCTACTATGGCACGTTTCTTTAATGGGTTGAATCAGGATGTGCAAGATAGGGTGGAGATGGTCCATTACTACAACATTCAAGACTTGGTGCATCAAGCTGAACGTGCTGAACAACAATTGAAGCGCAAACAAGCCAAGGGCCCGTGAGTACTCGTTGGAAAGCTCTTGAAGTCTACTTTCAGATGGATCCGGCCTCACCTCCAAATTCCATCCGAGTCGGTCAGAAACTGCAAAACAAGTCACGTCACTTTTCCAGTCCGAGTCAAAGTGGGCCTTGGGCCTTGTAATTCGAGTCCTATTCGGCTTGCTTGTGTTTTGGCCGACCCTCCACCTTCCGTGTCCCTTAAATAGGCAGCCGCACCCTCTTCTAGGGTTTGGGGTTTTGATAGACTAAGTTAGCTTTTGCTACTTCGCCTTGTACTTGCGCGTGTCCGCTAGACCGCCCGAATACTTGTCTTCGGAACCCCACCGTTTTTCTATTTCAGATTGAATCCTACATCGATTATTTGCAATTGAGTTGCTGTTCATCTTGTTCTTGCCTGTTCTTCGATTGCTTGCAGGAACAATTACCCTCGTGGTTTGGTTGATTGTGCGCCGGCAAGGTCACGAACAACCTCTCGAGTTGGTGTATCGATCGCAAAGGCGCAACGTCCTTGGATGGTTGTAGTCGGGTCGTCAACGTCATTCCCTTCCCTAATCGAATCTACCACTCTCATCGAAAGATCGGGACCGATAGTGCTATCAGTTGGTATCAGAGCTAAAGGTTAATCGGTGAGAGATCTTATTTAGTCTTTGCATTTTTTTACCTACTGTCCAGAAATCCAAAAAAAATAGTAGATCTATTCCCCAAAATCCGAAACAACTTGAGCCTTACTCTATTGCTGCATAGTCTTTGTTTGTTGAGTCTTCGGTTGCATCGTCGTGTCCTTTGCTGGTCTTAGTGTCTAGTTCCTTTAGAGTTTCGAGTTCTGTTCACGTCTTGGTATCACCGTTGCAGTTAGATCCGAACTCGGTTTCTAGGGAGGCTTTGCCCTAGTTGGTCTCGGAGTAGGACACAAATTCGGATTCAACCGCGTCGTGTGTGTAAAAAAAAGAGAGAGAGCAAAGAAGGAACAGGCAGCCGCTTTTAGAAAGAGCTACGGCAAAAAAAAAAGAAAAAAAAAGAAAGAGGAGAGAGAAACACCTAACTTTTGCATACGACCTCTGATTTGGGCGTTGTTGCTATCACGTTGGAAAGCTATTTCGAAGCCCCACACAATGGACAAGGTGCCAGCCATGAAATCCTCATAGTCAGATCGCAAATTAAGAGAGAATTCGGGGGTAACAGTTTAGGTATTTCCTTTCTAGTTTGTATTGGAGTTTGTTTCGGCCTTAGGCCAAGTTGTGCGTGAGTTTTAGTCAAGGCCGTGCATTGTGCACCAATATAAGGCCAGGGCCTTAGCCCCATTGTAACTCAGGTTATGATTTGAGAAATAGAAACCAGAAAATCACCATGGTTTGGTGGCCATTGTTGCTGTGTTCTTGAGATTTCCATCGAGGAATTGCTCTTGGTGTGTTGAATCCAATTGTGGTGCTGGATTCTACTCGCTGAAACTTCGGTTTCTCTAGTTCACGTGCTACGGTGTGCGTGCGAGAAGGCTTGTCCAGGAGAGGGCATCCAATAAGGCGTAGCGTGAAAGATCAGGGCCAAAGCAACGGGGTTCAGGGATTCGTATCATCTTGGTATCAGAGCGTGGTTGATCACGGTACGAGGTTGCTGAATTTTTCTTGATTGCGGGTTCTATGAAGATTGAAGGTGGCAAGGCGCGACATAATCTTGCCGAGCCAATCGGGGAGGTGCCCCAATATGCGGCGTCTTCGCTGCCCGAGGTGCGACACGGGCTTGAAGCGACACGTGACTACTTCTTGAGTTGTCACCGGAAGCTTGAAGGCAAGGTTGATGATTTGGGGGCGCGAATTGATGCTTTGACGGAGGCGCTACGCAACCAGCCACCACAATTTCAGCATGCTGAACGGGGACCTCAATATCTTGAACGGCGTGCACCATATGAAGACGACGAACACGAAGAGGTCTTTGATGGTGCAGCGGGCTTTGCCCCACAACCGTGCCATGCTCGGGACTACCGCGGTGCTGATCGTGGTAGGGACATGCGTGGCAGAGGTGCGGCCCATGGTAGAGGTATGCATGGTGGTGTTGGGTTTGCCCAGCGTGTTTCTGTGGATGATGGAATTGGGCGGATAAAAATTTCTATCCCATCATTTAATGGTAAAGCTGAACCGGAGGAGTACTTGGATTGGGAGATGCGTGTCGAACAAATTTTTCACAGCCATCACTATACTGAGGATAAGAAGATTCGGTTGGTGACAATTGAGTTCACCGGATACGCTCTTGTTTGGTGGAACCAATCGTGTCGTGCAGGATCTCGTCCGGATACTTGGGTACAATTGAAGAATATTTTGAGGCGGCGTTTTGTCCCGGCACACTACACGAGGACCTTGTACAACCGGCTACAACAACTACGTCAAGGTAATTCTAGTGTTGATGAATATTATAAAGAGATGGAGGTGTTGATGATCCGTACAGGGACAGAGGAGCATGATGAGGCTACTATGGCACGTTTCTTTAATGGGTTGAATCAGGATGTGCAAGATAGGGTGGAGATGGTCCATTACTACAACATTCAAGACTTGGTGCATCAAGCTGAACGTGCTGAACAACAATTGAAGCGCAAACAAGCCAAGGGCCCGTGAGTACTCGTTGGAAAGCTCTTGAAGTCTACTTTCAGATGGATCCGGCCTCACCTCCAAATTCCATCCGAGTCGGTCAGAAACTGCAAAACAAGTCACATCACTTTTCCAGTCCGAGTAAAAGTGGGCCTTGGGCCTTGTAATTCGAGTCCTATTCGGCTTCCTTGTGTTTTGGCCGACCCTCCACCTTCCGTGTCCCTTAAATAGGCAGCCGCACCCTCTTCTAGGGTTTGGGGTTTTGATAGACTAAGTTAGCTTTTGCTACTTCGCCTTGTACTCGCGCGTGTCGGCTAGACCGCCCGAATACTTGTCTTCGGAACCCCACCATTTTTCTATTTCAGATTGAATCCTACATCGTTTATTTGCAATTGAGTTGCTGTTCATCTTGTTCTTGCCTGTTCTTCGATTGCTTGCAGAAACAATTACCCTCGTGGTTTGGTTGATTGTGCGCCGGCAAGGTCACGAACAACCTCTCGAGTTAGTGTATCGATCGCTAGGGCGCAACGTCCTTGGATGGTTGTAGTCGGGTCGTCAACGTCATTCCCTTCCCCAATCGAATCTACCACTCTCATCGAAAGATCGGGACCGATAGTGCTATCAGTTGGTATCAGAGCTAAAGGTTAATCGGTGAGAGATCTTATTTAGTCTTTGCATTTTTTTACCTACTGTCCAGAAATCCAAAAAAAATAGTAGATCTATTCCCCAAAATCCGAAACAACTTGAGCCTTACTCTATTGCTGCATAGTCTTTGTTTGTTGAGTCTTCGGTTGCATCGTCATGTCCTTTGCTGGTCTTAGTGTCTAGTTCCTTTAGAGTTTCGAGTTCTGTTCACGTCTTGGTATCACCGTTGCAGTTAGATCCGAACTCGGTTTCTAGGGAGGCTTTGCCCTAGTTGGTCTCGGAGTAGGACACAAATTCGGATTCAACCGCGTCGTGTGTGTAAAAAAAAGAGAGAGAGCAAAGAAGGAACATGCAGCCGCTTTTAGAAAGAGCTGCGGCAAAAAAAAGAAAAAAAAGAAAGAGGAGAGAGAAACACCTAACTTTTGCATACGACCTCCGATTTGGGCGTTGTTGCTATCACGTTGGAAAGCTATTTCGAAGCCCCACACAATGGACAAGGTGCCAGCCACGAAATCCTCATAGTCAGATCGCAAATTAAGAGAGAATTCAGGGGTAACAGTTTAGGTATTTACTTTCTAGTTTGTATTGGAGTTTGTTTCGGCCTTAGGCCAAGTTGTGCGTGAGTTTTAGTCAAGGCCGTGCATTGTGCACCAATATAAGGCCAGGGCCTTAGCCCCATTGTAACTCAGGTTATGATTTGAGAAATAGAAACCAGAAAATCACCATGGTTTGGTGGCCATTGTTGCTGTGTTATTGAGATTTCCATCGAGGAATTGCTTTTGGTGTGTTGAATCCAATTGTGGTGCTGGATTCTACTCGCTGAAACTTCGGTTTCTCTACCCTTCGTTCACGTGCTACGGTGTGCGTGCGAGAAGGCTTATCCTGGAGAGGGCATCCAATAGGGCGTATCGTGAAAGATCAGGGCCAAAGCAACGGGGTTCAGCTAGCTCGCCAGGTGGATCCGTATCATCTTGGTATCAGAGCGTGGTTGATCATGGTACGAGGTTGCTGAATTTTTCTTGATTGCGGGTTCTATGAAGATTGAAGGTGGCAAGGCGCGACATAATCATGCCGAGCCAATCGGGGAGGTGCCCCAATATGCGGCGTCTTCGCTGCCCGAGGTGCGACATGGGCTTGAAGCGACACGTGACTACTTCTTAAGTTGTCACCGGAAGCTTGAAGGCAAGGTTGATGATTTGGGGCCGCGAATTGATGCTTTGACGGAGGCGCTACGCAACCAGCCACCACAATTTCAGCATGCTGAACAGGGACCTCAATATCCCGAACGGCGTGCACCATATGAAGACGACGAACACGAAGAGGTCTTTGATGGTGCAGTGGGCTTTGCTCCACAACCGTGCCATGCTCGGGACTACCGCGGTGCTGATCGTGGTAGGGACATGCGTGGCAGAGGTGCTGCCCATGGTAGAGGTCCCAGCGTGTTGCCGTGGATGACGGAATTGGGCGGATAAACTATCCCATCATTTAATGGTAAAGCTGAACCGGAGGAGTACTTGGATTGGGAGATGCGTGTCGAACAAATTTTTGACAGCCATCACTATACTGAGGATAAGAAGATTCGGTTGGCGACAATTGAGTTCACCGGATATGCTCTTGTTTGGTGGAACCAATTGTGTCGTGTAGGAGCTCGTCCGGATACTTGGGTAAAATTGAAGAATATTTTGAGGCGGCGTTTTGTCCTGGCACACTACACGAGGACCTTGTACAACCGGCTACAACAACTACGTCAAGGTAATTCTAGTGTTGATGAATATTATAAAGAGATGGAGGTGTTGATGATCCGTACAGGGACAGAGGAGCATGATGAGGCTACTATGGCACGTTTCTTTAATGGGTTGAATGAGGATGTGCAAGATAGGGTGGAGATGGTCAATTACTACAACATTAAAGACTTGGTGCATGAAGCTGAACGTGCTGAACAACAATTGAAGCGCAAACAAGCCAAGGGTGGACATGCTCACACCAAAACAAAGTCATGGAGGCATTCATTACAGCAAGGCGATGATGTGGGTTCACACTCCAAAGTGGCGGCATCAAGCCGTTCAAGTGGTGCTCTTTCAAAGGAGGCAAGCAACAGAGGAAAAGAAGCAACTAAAACTGATTCTAGTTTGCATTCTAATGCTTGTGCTAGAGAAATTGAGTGTTTCAAGTGCAAGGGAAGGGGTCATATGATGCGTGATTGCCCAAATCAACGAAGAGTGCTTTTCGCTAAAGATGGCTATATTTCAACAAGTTCTAGTAGTGATTCTGAAAGCGAAAAATCTGACGATTCCAATGAGGATGTTGTCTATTGTGATCCAGAATTGAATGGTGTTAATCTTTTGGTCTGAAAGGTGCAAAGTAAAGAAACTGAAACCAAAGGACAGCGGTGGAGTGTTTTCCAAGCGGAGTGCAAGATCAAAGATAAAGCATGCAAGTTGATCATTGATGGTTGAAGTTATACCAATGTGATTAGCAAAGATTTGGTGTATGCTTTAGGGTTGTCCACGTGGAGGCATCCACAACCACATCATGTGGAGTGGCTACACAACTCTGGAAGACTAGAGATAACTCACAAGGTACGTGTTCCGTTTGTTGTTGGTGACTATGCTGACAAGGTGGATTGCGACGTGGTTCCATTGGATGCATGTGGGTTATTGTTGGGAGGACCATGCCAATATGATCGCAATGCTCCGCATGAGGGCCGGTCCAACACGTACAGTTTTGTACATGGGGGAAAGAAGCATGTGTTGAAACCAAAATTGGAGAGTGCTATTCATGTTGATGAAGAAATTACAGCCAAGAAGAAGCAAGCTCCCGAGATTACCCCAAAGTTGAGGACGGCTTTGCTTCAAGGAGGGGAGGATGATGTGGCACCAAGTAGCACTACAACTTTGGTTAGTGCTTGCAGTTCTGTGCATAATGTTCAAGAAGCTTTGAATACCAATTCTGAGGTTTCTAATGTGCACAAGAGACATATTTGGAAATCTAATGAAGTCTATTTTCCAACGAATCAAACGGCACTTGATTTGGAGCTTCCTACACAAAGTTATGGCGATTTAATTGGATGCTGCACGAGCTGTCCTGAGAGACGCGTGAGACTTGCCAAACATAAAGAGTTCGGGTATTGCAATGCAAGGATAAAATCCGACCACACCATGGCTTTCTAAAGGTTGAGAAGGAGTCCTTTTCAGGTTCCAAACGGATTTGGAAGCCCCATGAACAAGAAAACAATACATATAAAGATTTGAAACCGATTCGGACTCGGATTGGGACAGCTGGCAAGACCGATACTGAAACGTCCATAACTTTCACAAACGGAGCCCGATTTGGGCTTTCTTAGACTCGTTGGAAAGCTATTTCGAAGCCCCACATAATGGTCAAGGTGCTAGCCACGAAATCCTCATAGTCAGATCGCAAATTAAGAGAGAATTCAGGGGTAACAGTTTAGGTATTTCCTTTTTAGTTTGTATTGGAGTTTGTTTCGGCCTTAGGCCAAGTTGTGCGTGAGTTTTAGTCAAGGCCGTGCATTGTGCACCAATATAAGGCCAGGGCCTTAGCCCCATTGTAACTCAGGTTATGGTTTGAAAAATAGAAACCAGAAAATCACTATGGTTTGGTGGCCATTGTTGCTGTGTTCTTGAGATTTCCATCGAGGAATTGCTCTTGGTGTGTTGAATCCAATTGTGGTGCTGGATTCTACTCGCTGAAACTTCGGTTTCTCTACCCTTCGTTCACGTGCTACGGTGTGCGTGGGAGAAGGCTTATCCTGGAGAGGGCATCCAATAAGGCGTATCGTGAAAAATCAGGGCCAAAGCAACGGGGTTCAGCTAGCTCGCTAGGTGGATCCGTATCATCTTGGTATCAGAGCGTGGTTGATCACGGTACGAGGTTGCTGAATTTTTCTTGATTGCGGGTTCTATGAAGATTGAAGGTGGCAAGGCGCGACATAATCATGCCGAGCCAATCGGGGAGGTGCCCCAATATGCGGCGTCTTCGCTGCCCGAGGTGCGACACGGGCTTGAAGCGACACGTGACTACTTCTTAAAGTTGTCACCGGAAGCTTGAAAGCAAGGTTGATGATTTGGGGGAGCGAATTGATGCTTTGACGGAGGCGCTACGCAACCAGCCACCACAATTTCAGCATGCTGAGCGGGGACCTAAATATCCCGAACGGCGTGCACCATATGAAGACGACGAACACGAAGAGGTCTTTGATGGTGCAGCGGGCTTTGCTCCACAACCGTGCCATGCTCGGGACTACCGCGGTGCTGATCGTGGTAGGGACATGCGTGGCAGAGGTGCTGCCCATGGTAGAGGTATGCATGGTGGTGTTGGGTTTGCCCAGCGTGTTGCCGTGGATGATGGAATTGGGCGGATAAAAATTTCTATCCCATCATTTAATGGTAAAGCTGAACCGGAGGAGTACTTGGATTGGGAGATGCGTGTCGAACAAATTTTTGATAGCCATCACTATACTGAGGATAAGAAGATTCGGTTGGCGACAATTGAAATCACCGGATACGCTCTTGTTTGGTGGAACCAATTGTGTCGTGTAGGAGCTCGTCCGGATACTTGGGTACAATTGAAGAATATTTTGAGGCAGCGTTTTGTCCCCGCACACTACACGAGGACCTTGTACAACCGGCTACAACAACTACGTCAAGGTAATTCTAGTGTTGATGAATATTATAAAGAGATGGACGTGTTGATGGTCCGTACAGGGACAGAGGAGCATGATGAGGCTACTATGGCACGTTTCTTTAATGGGTTGAATGAGGATGTGCAAGATAGGGTGGAGATGGTCAATTACTACAACATTAAAGACTTGGTGCATGAAGCTGAACGTGCTGAACAACAATTGAAGCGCAAACAAGCCAAGGGTGGATATGCTCACACCAAAACAAGTCATGGAGGCGTTCATTACAGCAAGGCGATGATGTGGGTTCACACTCCAAAGTGGCGGCATCAAGCCGTTCAAGTGGTGTTCTTTCAAAGGAGGCAAGCAACAGAGGTAAAGAAGCAACTAAAACTGATTCTAGTTTGCATTCTAATGCTTGTGCTAGAGAAATTGAGTGTTTCAAGTGCAAGGGAAGGGGTCATATGATGCGTGATTGCCCAAATCAACGAAGAGTGCTTTTCGCTAAAGATGGCTATATTTCAACAAGTTCTAGTAGTGATTCTGAAAGCGAAAAATCTGACGATTCCAATGAGGATGTTGTCTATTGTGATCCAGAATTGAATGGTGTTAATCTTTTGGTCCGAAAGGTGCAAAGTAAAGAAACTGAAACCAAAGGACAGCGGTGGAGTGTTTTCCAAGCGGAGTGCAAGATCAAAGATAAAGCATGCAAGTTGATCATTGATGGTTGAAGTTATACCAATGTGATTAGCAAAGATTTGGTGTATGCTTTACGGTTGTCCACGTGGAGGCATCCACAACCACATCATGTGGAGTGGCTACACAACTCCGGAAGACTAGAGATAACTCACAAGGTACGTGTTCCGTTTGTTGTTGGTGACTATGTTGACAAGGTGGATTGCGACGTGGTTCCATTGGATGCATGTGGGTTATAGTTGGGAGGACCATGCCAATATGATCGCAATGCTACGCATGAGGGCCGGTCCAACACATACAGTTTTGTACATGGGGGAAAGAAGCATGTGTTGAAACCAAAATTGGAGAGTGCTATTCATGTTGATGAAGAAATTACAGCCAAGAAGAAGCAAGCTCCCGAGATTACCCCAAAGCCGAGGACGGCTTTGCTTCAAGGAGAGAGGATGATGTGGCACCAAGTAGCACTACAACTTTGGTTAGTGCTTGCAGTTCTGTGCATAATGTTCAAGAAGCTTTGAATACCAATTCTGAGGTTTCTAATGTGCACAAGAGACATATTTGGAAAGCTAATGAAGTCTATTTTCCAACGAATCAAACGACACTTGATTTGGAGCTTCCTACACAAAGTTATGGGGATTTAATTGGATACTGCACGAGCAGTCCTAAGAGACGCGTGAGACTTGCCAAACATAAAGAGTTCGGGTATTGCAATGCAAGGATAAAATCCGACCACACCATGGCTTTATAAAGGCTGAGAAGGACTCCTTTTCAGGTTCCAAATGGATTTGGAAGCCCCTTGAACAAGAAAACAATACATATAAAGATTTGAAACCGATTCGGACTCGGATTGGGACAGCTGGCAAGACCGATACTGAAACGTCCATAACTTTCACAAACGGAGCCCGATTTGGGCGTTCTTGGACTCGTTGGAAAGCTATATCGAAGCCCCACACAACGGTCAAGGTGCCAGCCACGAAATCCTCATAGCCAGATCGCAAATTAAGAGAGAATTCAGGGGTAACAGTTTAGGTATTTCCTTTTTAGTTCGTATTGGAGTTTGTTTCGGCCTTAGGCCAAGTTGTGCGTGAGTTTTAGTCAAGGCCGTGCATTGTGCACCAATATATGGCCAGGGCCTTAGCCCCGTTGTAAGTCAGGTTATGGTTTGAGAAATAGAAACCAGAAAATCTCCACGGTTTGGTGGCCATTGTTGCTGTGTTCTTGAGATTTCCATCGAGGAATTGCTCTTGGTGTGTTGAATCCAATTGTGGTGCTGGATTGTACTCGCTGAAACTTCGGTTTCTCTACCCTTCGTTCACGTGCTACGGTGTGTGTGGGAGAAGGCTTATCCTGGAGAGGGCATCCAATAAGGCGTATCGTGAAAGATCAGGGCCAAAGCAACGGGGTTCAGCTAGCTCGCTAGGTGGATCTGTATCATCTTGGTATCAGAGCGTGGTTGATCACGGTACGAGGTTGCTGAATTTTTCTTGATTGCGGGTTCTATGAAGATTGAAGGTGGCAAGGCGCGACATAATCATGCCGAGCCAATCGGGGAGGTGCCCCAATATGCGGCGTCTTCGCTGCCCGAGGTGCGACACGGGCTAGAAGCGACACGTGACTACTTCTTAAAGTTGTCACCGGAAGCTTGAAAGCAAGGTTGATGATTTGGGGGCGCGAATTGATGCTTTGACGGAGGCGCTACGCAACCAGCCACCACAATTTCAGCGTGTTGAGCGGGGACCTCAATATCCCGAACGGCGTGCACCATATGAAGACGACGAACACGAAGAGGTCTTTGATGGTGCAGCGGGCTTTGCTCCACAACCGTGCCATGCTCGGGACTACCGCGGTGCTGATCGTGGTAGGGACATGCGTGGCAGAGGTGCGGCCCATGGTAGAGGTATGCATGGTGGTGTTGGGTTTGCCCAGCGTGTTTCTGTGGATGATGGAATTGGGCGGATAAAAATTTCTATCCCATCATTTAATGGTAAAGCTGAACCGGAGTAGTACTTGGATTGGGAGATGCGTGTCGAACAAATTTTTGACAGCCATCACTATATTGAGGATAAGAAGATTCGGTTGGCGACAATTGAGTTCACCGGATACGCTCTTGTTTGGTGGAACCAATTGTGTCGTGTAGGAGCTCGTCTGGATACATGGGTACAATTGAAGAATATTTTGAGGCGGCGTTTTGTCCCGGCACACTACACGAGGACCTTGTACAACCGGCTACAACAACTACGTCAAGGTAATTCTAGTGTTTATGAATATTATAAAGAGATGGAGGTGTTGATGATCCGTGCAGGGACAGAGGAGCATGATGAGGCTACTATGGCACGTTTCTTTAATGGGTTGAATGAGGATGTGCAAGATAGGGTGGAGATGGTCAATTACTACAACATTAAAGACTTGGTGCATGAAGCTGAACGTGCTGAACAACAATTGAAGCGCAAACAAGCCAAGGGTGGACATGCTCACACCAAAACAAAGTCATGGAGGCGTTCATTACAGCAAGGCGATGATGTGGGTTCACACTCCAAAGTGGCGGCATCAAGCCGTTCAAGTGGTGCTCTTTCAAAGGAGGCAAGCAACAGAGGTAAAGAAGCAACTAAAACTGATTCTAGTTTGCATTCTAATGCTTGTGCTAGAGAAACTGAGTGTTTCAAGTGCAAGGGAAGGGGTCATATGATGCGTGATTGCCCAAATCAACGAAGAGTGCTTTTCGCTAAAGATGGCTATATTTCAACAAGTTCTAGCAGTGATTCTGAAAGCGAAAAATCTGACGATTCCAAGGAGGATGTTGTTTATTATGATCCAGAATTGAATGGTGTTAATCTTTTGGTCCGAAAGGTGCAAAGTAAAGAAACTGAAACCAAAGGACAGCGGAGGAGTGTTTTCCAAGCGGAGTGCAAGATCAAAGATAAAGCATGCAAGTTGATCATTGATGGTTGAAGTTATACCAATGTGATTAGCAAAGATTTGGTGTATGCTTTAGGGTTGTCCACGTGGAGGCATCCACAACCACATCATGTGGAGTGGCTACACAACTCCGGAAGACTAGAGATAACTCACAAGGTACGTGTTCCGTTTGTTGTTGTTGACTATGTTGACAAGGTGGATTGCGACGTGGTTCCATTGGATGCATGTGGGTTATTGTTGGGAGGATCATGCCAATATTATCGCAATGCTACGCATGAGGGCCGGTCCAACACGTACAATTTTGTACATGGGGGAAAGAAGCATGTGTTGAAACCAAAATTGGAGAGTGCTATTCATGTTGATGAAGAAATTACAGCCAAGAAGAAGCAAGCTCCCGAGATTACCCCAAAGCCGAGGACGGCTTTGCTTCAAGGAGGGGAGGATGATGTGGCACCAAGTAGCACAACAACTTTGGTTAGTGCTTGCAGTTCTGTGCATAATGTTCAAGAAGCTTTGAATACCAATTCTGAGGTTTCTAATGTGCACAAGAGACATATTTGGAAAGGTAATGAAGTCTATTTTCCAACGAATCAAATGGCACTTGATTTGGAGCTTCCTACACAAAGTTATGGCGATTTAATTGGATGCTGCACGAGCTGTCCTGAGAGACGCGTGAGACTTGCCAAACGTAAAGAGTCTGGGTATTGCAATGCAAGGATAAAATCCGACCACACCATGGCTTTCTAAAGGTTGAGAAGGACTCCTTTTCAGGTTCCAAACGGATTTGGAAGCCCCTTGAACAAGAAAACAATACATATAAAGATTTGAAACCGATTCGGACTCGGATTGGGACAGCTGGCAAGACCGACACTGAAACGTCCATAACTTTCACAAACGGAGCCCGATTTGGGCGTTCTTGGACTCGTTGGAAAGCTATTTCGAAGCCCCACACAATGGTCAAGGTGCCAGCCACGAAATACTCATAGTCAGATCGCAAATTAAGAGAGAATTCAGGGGTAACAGTTTAGGTATTTCCTTTTTAGTTCGTATTGGAGTTTGTTTCGTCCTTAGGCCAAGTTGTGCATGAGTTTTAGTTAAGGCCGTGCATTGTGCACCAATATAAGGCCATGGCCTTAGCCCCGTTGTAACTCAGGTTAAGGTTTGAGAAATAGAAACCAGAAAATCACCATGGTTTGGTGGCCATTGTTGCTGTGTTCTTGAGATTTCCATCGAGGAATTGCTCTTGGTGTGTTGAATCCAATTGTGGTGCTGGATTCTACTCGCTGAAACTTCGGTTTCTCTACCCTTCGTTCACGTGCTATGGTGTGCGTGGGAGAAGGCTTATCCTGGAGAGGGCATCCAATAAGGCGTATCGTGAAAGATCAGGGCCAAAGCAACGGGGTTCAGCTAGCGCGCTAGGTGGATCCGTATCATCTTGGTATCAGAGCGTGGTTGATCACGGTACGAGGTTGCTGAATTTTTCTTGATTGCGGGTTCTATGAAGATTGAAGGTGGCAAGGCGCGACATAATCATGCCGAGCCAATCGGGGAGGTGCCCCAATATGCGGCGTCTTCGCTGCCCGAGGTGCGACACGGGCTTGAAGCGACACGTGACTACTTCTTAAAGTTGTCACCGGAAGCTTGAAAGCAAGGTTGATGATTTGGGGGCGCGAATTGATGCTTTGACGGAGGCGCTACGCAACCAGCCACCACAATTTCAGCATGCTGAGCGGGGACCTCAATATCCCGAACGGCGTGCACCATATGAAGACGACGAACACGAAGAGGTCTTTGATGGTGCAGCGGCCTTTGCTCCACAACCGTGCCATGCTCGGGACTACCGCGGTGCTGATCGTGGTAGGGACATGCGTGGCAGAGGTGCTGCCCATGGTAGAGGTATGCATGGTGGTGTTGGGTTTGCCCAGCGTGTTGCCGTGGATGATGGAATTGGGCGGATAAAAATTTCTATCCCATCATTTAATGGTAAAGCTGAACCGGAGGAGTACTTGGATTGGGAGATGCGTGTCGAACAAATTTTTGACAGCCATCACTGTACTGAGGATAAGAAGATTCGGTTGGCGACAATTGAGTTCACCGGATACGCACTTGTTTGGTGGAACCAATTGTGTCGTGTAGGAGCACGTCCGGATACTTGGGTACAATTGAAGAATATTTTGAGGCGGCGTTTTGTCCCGGCACACTACACGAGGACCTTGTACAACCGGCTACAACCACTACGTCAAGGTAATTCTAGTGTTGATGAATATTATAAAGAGATGGACGTGTTGATGATCCGTACAGGGACAGAGGAGCATGATGAGGCTACTATGGCACGTTTCTTTAATGGGTTGAATGAGGATGTGCAAGATAGGGTGGAGATGGTCAATTACTACAACATTAAAGACTTGGTGCATCAAGCTGAACGTGCTGAACAACAATTGAAGCGCAAACAAGCCAAGGGTGGACATGCTCACACCAAAACAAAGTCATGGAGGCATTCATTACAGCAAGGCGATGATGTGCGTTCACACTCCAAAGTGGCGGCATCAAGCCGTTCAAGTCGTGCTCTTTCAAAGGAGGCAAGCAACAGAGGTAAAGAAGCAACTAAAACTGATTTTAGTTTGCATTCTAATGCTTGTGCTAGAGAAATTGAGTGTTTCAAGTGCAAGGGAAGGGGTCATATGATGCGTGATTGCCCAAATCAACGAAGAGTGCTTTTCGCTAAAGATGGCTATATTTCAACAAGTTCTAGCAGTGATTCTGAAAGCGCAAAATCTGACGATTCCAATGAGGATGTTGTCTATTGTGATCCAGAATTGAATGGTGTTAATCTTTTGGTCCGAAAGGTGCCAAGTAAAGAAACTGAAACCAAAGGACAGCGGAGGAGTGTTTTCCAAGCGGAGTGCAAGATCAAAGATAAAGCATGCAAGTTGATCATTGATGGTTGAAGTTATACCAATGTGATTAGCAAAGATTTGGTGTATGCTTTAGGGTTGTCCACGTGGAGGCATCCACAACCACATCATGTGGAGTGGCTACACAACTCCGGAAGACTAGAGATAACTCACAAGGTACGTGTTCCGTTTGTTGTTGGTGACTATGTTGACAAGGTGGATTGCGGCGTAGTTCCAATGGATGCATGTGGGTTATTGTTGGGAGGACCATGCCAGTATGATCGCAATGCTACGTATGAGGGCCGGTCCAACACATACACTTTTGTACATGGGGGAAAGAAGCATGTGTTGAAACCAAAATTGGAGAGTGCTATTCATGTTGATGAAGAAATTACAGCCAAGAAGAAGCAAGCTCCAAAGATTACCCCAAAGCCGAGGACGGCTTTGCTTCAAGGAGGGGAGGATGATGTGGCACCAAGTAGCACTACAACTTTGGTTAGTGCTTGCAGTTCTGTGCATAAAGTTCAAGAAGCTTTGAATACCAATTCTGAGGTTTCCAATGGGCACAAGAGACATATTTGGAAAGCTAATGAAGTCTATTTTCCAACGAATCAAACGGCACATGATTTGGAGCTTCCTACACAAAGTTATGGTGATTTCATTGGATGCTGAACGAGCTGTCCTGAGAGACGCGTGAGACTTACCAAACATAAAGAGTTCGAGTATTGCAATGCAAGTAAGGATAAAATCCGACCACACCATGGCTTTCTAAAGGTTGAGAAGGACTCCTTTTCAGGTTCCAAATGGATTTGGAAGCCCTTGAGCAAGAAAACAAAACATATAAAGATTTGAAACCGATTCGGACTCGGATTGGGACAGCTGGCAAGACCGATACTAAAACGTCCATAACTTTCACAAACGGAGTCCGATTTGGGCGTTCTTGGACTCGTTGCAAAGCTATTTCGATGCCCCACACAATGGACAAGGTTCCAGCCATGAAATCCTCATATTCCGATCGCAAATTAAAAGAGAATTCAGAGGAAACAGTTTAGGTGTTTCCTTTTTAGTTCGTATTGGAGTTTGTTTCGGCCTTAGGCCAGGTTGTGCGTGAGTTTTAGTCAAGGCCTTGCATTGTGCACCAATATAAGGCCAGGGCCTTAGCCCCACTGTAACTCAGGTTATGATTTGAGAAATAGAAACCAGAAAATCACCATGGTTTGGTGGCCATTGTTGGTGTGTTCTTGAGATTTCCAGCGTGGAATTGCTCTTGGTGTGTTGAATCCAATTGTGGTGCTCGATTCTACTCGCTGAAACCTCGGTTTCTCTACCCTTCGTTCACGTGCTACGGTGTGCGTGGGAGAAGGCTTATCCTGGAGAGGGCATCCAATAAGGCGTATCGTGAAAGATCAGGGCCAAAGCAACGGGGTTCAGCTAGCGCGCTAGGTGGATCCGTATCATCTTGGTATCAGAGCGTGCTTGATCACGGTACGAGGTTGCTGAATTTTTCTTGATGGCGGGTTCTATGAAGATTGAAGATGGCAAGGCGCGACATAATCATGCCGAGCCAATCGGGGAGGTGCCCCAATATGCGGCGTCTTTGCTGCCCGATGTGCGACACGGGCTTGAAGCGACACGTGACTACTTCTTAAGTTGTCACCGGAAGCTTGAAGGCAAGGTTGATGATTTGGGGGCGCGAATTGATGCTTTGATGGAGGCGCTACGCAACCAGCCGCCACAATTTTAGCATGCTGAGCGGGGACCTCAATATCCCGAACGGCGTGCACCACATGAAGACAACGAACACGAAGAGGTCTTTGATGGTGCAGCGGGCTTTGCTCCACAACCGTGCCATGCTCGGGACTACCGCGGTGCTGATCGTGGTAGGGACATGCGTGGCAGAGGTGCTACCCATGGTAGAGGTATGCATGGTGGTGTTGGGTTTGCTCAGCGTGTTGCCGTGGATGATGGAATTGGGCGGATAAAAATTTCTATCCTATCATTTAATGGTAAAGCTGAACCGGAGGAGTATTTGGATTGGGAGATGCGTGTCGAACAAATTTTTGACAGCCATCACTATACTGAGGATAAGAAGATTCGGTTAGCGACAATGGAGTTCACCGGATACGCTCTTGTTTAGTGGAACCAATTGTGTCGTGTAGGAGCTCGTCCGGATACTTGGGTACAATTGAAGAATATTTTGAGGCGGCGTTTTGTCCCGGCACACTACACGAGGACCTTGTACAACCGGCTACAACAACTACGTCAAGGTAATTCTAGTGTTGATGAATATTACAAAGAGATGGAGATGTTGATGATCCGTACAGGGACAGAGGAGCATGATGAGGCTACTATGGCACGTTTCTTTAATGGGTTGAATGAGGATGTGCATGATAGGGTGGAGATGGTCCATTACTACAACATTCAAGACTTAGTGCATCAAGCTGAACGTGCTGCACAACAATTGAAGCGCAAACAAGCCAAGGGTGGACATGCTAACACTCACACAAAGTTATGGTGATTTCATTGGATGCTGCACGAGCTGTCCTGAGAGACTCGTGAGACTTACCAAACATAAAGAGTTCGAGTATTGCAGTGCAAGTACGGATAAAATCCGACCACACCATGGCTTTCTAAAGGTTGAGAAGGACTCCTTTTCAGGTTCCAAACGGATTTGGAAGCCCCTTGAACAAGAAAACAAAATATATAAAGATTTGAAACCGATTCGGACTCGGATTGGGACAGCTGGCAAGACCGATACTAAAACGTCCATAACTTTCACAAACGGAGTCCGATTTGGGCGTTCTTGGACTCGTTGCAAAGCTATTTCGAAGCCCCACACAATGGACAAGGTGCCAGCCATGAAATACTCATAGTAAGATTGCAAATTAAGAGAGAATTCAGAGGTAACAGTTTAGGTATTTCCTTTTTAGTTCGTATTGGGGTTTGTCTCGGCCTTAGGCCAAGTTGTGCGTGAGTTTTAGTCAAGGCCGTGCATTGTGCACCAATATAAGGCCAGGGCATTAGCCCCATTGTAACTCAGGTTATGATTTGAGAAATAGAAACCAGAAAATCACCACGGTTTGGTGGCCATTGTTGGTGTGTTCGTGAGATTTCCATCGAGGAATTGCTCTTGGTGTGTTGAATCCAATTGTGGTGCTGGATTCTACTCGCTAAAACTTCAGTTTCTCTACCCTTCGTTCTCGTGCTACGGTGTGCGTGGGAGAAGGCTTATCTCATGGCGTGCACAAGATGTGGCCTGCGTGCCAATGGGTGACCGAGTCCAACTCAATCTCGGTCTTGTAATAGGATAGGGGCTTAGCCCAAAAATAAAGGAAACAGATTGCTAAGTTTTAGGAATTGGAATAGGACACTTTGACCGATAAGGGATTGATTCGGCCAAGACTTTCTTTGCGTGAGTTCGGGGTGGCACTATAAAACCCCTTTGTATCCCCTTTGTTTTGCTCAGACCACGTTTGAGAAAAATCAATCTACTAAAGCTTTCGAGTTTAGCATTGCTGCCGAAATTCCTAAGGGAATTAGGAGTGTCTTCTTCAATCAAGATTGTTCAGCCTTTCCGTTGGGAATCGGGTGCGCGATAGATCTTCGCTTGGTGGTCGGCGAAATCAACACGAGTGTGTTTTGGCGGATTAAAGAGTGTTCGTCCCTTGCATTGGCATTGGAGGATCATTACGATTCATCAAGACTCCCGGAGTATCCATCCTACGTCGAGAAGATTGGGCGACCCCGTATCATCTTGGTATCAGAGCGCGGTTTACTCGGTAGGATCTTATCCCTTTAAATTTTAGTTTATTACTTTCTGTCCTATAGTCCATAAACTGAAAGCACAAAAAAAAAATCCAAACCCTAGTTTCGCATCTGTTGTTTTCGTGAGTTTTATTAAGTCTTGATCTATTAGAAATTTTGTTTACATGCTGATCTTTGTGTTCCTTCGCGTAACTTGATCTTGTGTCCCCATAAAAAAAGTAGATTCTATTTACTCTTGAAGTTGAGTCTGTATCCACAACTCCTCCCAGATCAATCCGAGTACAACCCCAGAATCCAAGTCGGTTTTGGCTAGCTGTCCACTTCCAAATCCATTTGGAAATCCGAAACCAACTCTAGGGAGGTGTTAGTGTTCGCATTGGCTTCCTCGGACACCATACGGCCGAACACCATACATACGAGCTTCACTTATATCCTTTGAATACTTGAGACTAGTCATTGATATTGCATTGAGGGCTGCTCTTGAATACTTCTAGCTGAACATTGGGCTTGTGCATCACTCGCCCGGCCAATCAAAAAAAATTTCAATGGACTCAGAACAGTGAGTTGAACATATTTGGGTTAGTGGCTTGGTAGTAAAAAAAAAGAGGCGAGCAAAAAAAGAGAGCGAAAAAAAGGTGAGGAGGTTGATTTGGATGAGTGGTTCTAGTTCATAATTTCAGTTTGAGTGACTAAAATTCTTGAGCAATCTTGTGCCCTTATTTCCATATTATTGCAATTGGCTAGCGTCTCTCCTAGTACTTGATGCAAACGAGCTAATTTTCCTGTTTGTTTCCATCTAGCTCATTCCTTTGTTGCATTGAGTCACATTGATCTTTGCATGTGCGTTCATACACTTCACTTATATCTATTGGATCAGCACATAGGCAATATTTTCTAGCTTAGATTATTACTTAATTTTACAACATCGTGAAATTCAGATCATGTAGGATAAATACTTCCTAACCAAGCTCCACAAAATATCCTTTGCCGTGCAATTGTGAGTCACTTTTAAATCCGCTTGATCATCACTTGTTATTGTAGCCACCACCAAGTGTAAGTTTCTTTTGGCCTCAATTTACTTCGGAAAGGTAAGAACTTTACTTGATTGAGGAAAAGTGAGATTGAGTGACTCCACATATCACCCATATATTTGTGGCTTTTGTGTCTTCTTTGTGCTACTAACCATGTCAGGTGGAGACGACAACATGGGAGAGGAGCACGGTGTGAATTCCCCGGTGACTCGTTTTCAATTCCAGCCTTTGAGGGGAACTTTGCGCAATGAGTTCGCCGCTACTACTCCTGCCTTGGAGGAGCAACTCAAGGCAGAGATCAACATCTCCACACAAGACATGCGCATTGAGATGAACCAACAATGAATGTGCTACGTACCAACATCGGGAACGACGTGGTGCGCGCACTTTGACCACAACACGAGGAAGGCAGTGTTCATCGTGGGGGTGGCCTACCTCCATGAGATGAGGAAGCCGGCGTTGCTCGAGGTGGCCAAGATGCACAGCAACGGCGAGACCATGTGGTGGCGAACGCCATCCGTCCACCCCTGCCTGGGAGAGGTGCAGGGGGCGGCTTCTATGGTCCAGGGAGGGGCCATGGACATGAAGGCCGTGGTGGGGGAGCACTTCACTTTGACGACGATATCTTTCTGCACTACGATGACGGCTACCACCGTCGTAATCGTTACGGCGAAGAACGACCACACGAGGAGAAATTTGGAAGCTCAAATTTACAATGGCATCATTTTCAGGTACACATGAGCCCGAAGAATACCTCACTTGGGAGCTCAAGATAGACAAGGTATTCTGAAGAAAAGAAAATCCATATGGCGGGACTAGAATTTAATGATTATGCTTTGGTTTGGTGGGAACAAGTGCAAAACCAAAGGATGGAGAACAATGATCCACCCATCACAACATGGGAAGAGATGAAGTACCATATGAGGGAAAGGTTTGTTCCTAAACATTACAAACGTGACCTTTTTGATAAGTTGCAGAATTTGAAGCAAGAGAGTTTCACGATTGAGGAGTACTACAAAGAGATGGAAATGGCTATGATAAGGGCTAATGTTTATGAACAAGAAGAGCAAACTATGGCACGTTTCCTTACTTGTTTGCATCCTTCCATCAAGCGAATTATCGAATTTCAACCATACAACAACATGGTGGAGTTGGTACATCAAGCCACTAAAGCTGAGAGGCAAGTACAACAGAACATAAGGGTTTCAAAATCATCTTCCTACACTTCCCGTACAGCACCTACAGGAGGTAAAACCACATCTCGTTTCAATTCATTTAAAACTAACCCATCTAGTGGAAGTTTTAATCCTAGTGCACATACTGCCCCGAGTACCAAGAATGCCACTCCTTCCTTCCCAAAGAAAGGACCAGCCCCTTCTTCATCATCTTCGGTTGGTTCTGCGGCCAAGAGTAGCTCCATCCAATGCTTCAAGTGTCTTGGTCGCGGACATATGCAAATGGATTGCCCAAATAGCAAGGTAATGTTGGTAACTGAGAATGGAGAATATGATTCTGCTGAAGAAGATGGAGAGCACCTTGCTGATTTGAGGCGTTTGAGGATGGCCATGGGGAAGAAAGAGAAGAAGAAACACATAGGGATGGGTATTGTGACCCCGAGTCCGGCCCTATCCTTGTGTGCACCCCTTCGGTATTGAGCGTTCAAGCAAAACCCAACCATGGACAACACTGCAATCTTTTCCAAACAAGAGCTCAGGTAAGTAAAGATGGTAAGTGTTGCAAAGTTATTATTGATGGGGGTAGTTGTCATAACCTAGCTAGCAAAGAACTTTGCACTAAACTTGGATTGAAATACAAGAAACACCCACATCCATATCAAATTCAGTGGTTGAATAATAATGGTTCCATGAATGTTGGGTACACTGTTGATGTTAGCTTTCAAATTGGTTCTTATCATGATACTGTAGAATGTGATGTTGTGTCCATGGAAGTATGTCACTTGTTATTAGGTAGACCATGGCAATATGATCGTTCTGTGATTCATGATGGAATAATAGAGAAATATTGTTACGACCATTGACTCCTTCTCAAATTATACATGAAAACATGCAAAAGATTGAGGTGAAAGTGGAAAGTGAGAAAGGGAAGGAGCAAAAGAATGTGATTCCACAAAAGGTGGGAGAGAGCCACAAGCTAAAATTGAGTGGAAAAAGAAAGGATGAGGGAGAAAAACGTTGGTTATGATAGCCACCAAATCTGATCTGAGAGAAATGAGAGATGATTCCACTTTGGAGCATTTGGTATTGTTGTATAAAGATGTTTTGCTTTCTACTAATGACTTAACCTCTCTTCCTAGTGTGGTTTCTCAAGTGTTACAGGCTTATGAAGATGTCTTTCCGGAGGAGGTACCCGCTGGTTTACCACCCATTCGAGGCATCGAACATCAAATTGACTTGGTGCCGGGAGCTCCACTTCCCAACCGGCTGCCGTACCGCACAAACCCGGAGGAGACAAAAGAAATTCAGCGGCAAGTCCAAGCGCTTATGGAAAAAGGGTACGTACGCGAAAGTCTTAGTCCTTGTGCCGTTCCTGTCATTCTTATTCCTAAGAAAGATGGTACATGGATAATGTGCGTATACTATAGAGCTATCAACAATATTACCATTCGATATCGTCATCCTATTCCTAGGTTAGATGATATGCTTGATGAATTAAGTGACTCTACTATCATTTCTAAGATTGATTTGCGTAGCGGATATCATCAAAATAGAATGAAACATGGTGATGAGTGGAAGACAGCTTTTAAAACAAAATTTGGAACCGTGGATAGTTGATGCGAAGTAGACGATGTCGCTAGTTGAACACTCGCGCCAATGCACGAACCCTCAACTCTTCGGAATACGCCCAAAACACACTGGATAATTGTTCGTCGCGAGACCACAAACGACGAATGCCAAGACCCCAATTCCCAATGGAACGACGGCTTGACCTTGAATTGCAGAACGAACAATGGATCGCCTAGTTCTCTCTCAAAATCCTCGCATGAACTCTGGTGTTGAACGAACAAGCAATAGCTATGTTTCAATCTTATGCATAAAATTGGTCTCCCTATAAAGGCTGCCAATACAAGGCTTATATAGCCCTTGGGACGTCCATATGGTCCCCAAACCAATTACAACTCAACCCTATATGGTTTGGATACGAACTCTCACAAAAAGAAAACTATATTTTTCACCCGTCATATTGTTTCGATCATAACTTTTTATCTGTGACGAATTTGAAGGTGGGACTAGATCCATTACGTAGTTATTGAAATTATCTTTCCAACGAGTACAAGAACACCTAAATCGGACTCCGTTTGTGAAAGTTATGGCCTTTTTAGTAACTGCCTGTCAGGCTGTCCCGAACCGAATCCGAATTGAATTCTGAGTTGAATCCGAGTTTGAATTGAGTTGAGCACGTGAAAAGTCCGAATTTGGCTTGAAATTCTTATCCAAAACTTGTAGTTTAAGTCTTTGGTCTCCTCCCTTTTGCTCTCCCAAGTCTTCACATGAGTCATACCTAAGAATACATAAAACACTAGCATGAGGTAGTATTCCAAGTTCATCATCAATTAAAGGAAACTCCTTAAGAAACAAAAGCACCTGTTTGTTTAAACGCTTGGCTCTTGCCCTCGTCATTGGGCCCTCTGGTTCTTGGTTATTCTCATGCATGCCTGGAATAGAAGATGTATATGTAATGGGGATGTCCTCATCAGTATGTGCAAGACCACCAATAGGAGAAGATGTATAAGTATTTGGGATGCCCTCATCAATCCCTAGTTAGTTGATTAGTTTTTATTTCCTATAGTCCAAAAAAAATTGCCCCACAAAAAAGAGTTAATTTCCGCTGTCCAAACCCCGTTGTGCCTTTCAATCTGTTAGTATTGGTTTGCTAAATGAAATTTGTGTCCGTTTTAGCTTTGTCTAGTTGCTGGTCATATCTTTGTTCCTATAAAAATCCAAACAAAAAAAATTCCCCCACCCCAAACCCTAATTCCAATTTTGGCTGATTTTTCCTTTCTCTGCAGCCGCCACCAAAAAAGCCATAACTTTTGATTCCGAGATTATTTTTGAGTGAGACCACCGCCATTAGATTCAAAACTTCATTGTCCATCTATCTGTAAAATTTCACATCATTCCAGGGAGGCAGTTAATAGATATCTACGGTGGAAGTTGACCTAAAATTGCAGATTGAATCTGCTACAGTCGGCACTTGTGAATTTTGTGCGAAATTTTCGGTCGGTTTTCAGAACTTGGCCCCAAAACAAAAGTTGTATAAAAATCCATCAGAAAACGGGGAAAAAATAATCATTGAAAAAAAGACAACTGAAAAAATGTTACAACCGAAATACCGACGTGCTGTCCAGTGGACAGAAATCTTCAGTTTTCAAGTTTTGGATCAATCCTTGTGTTCTTCAATTCTAGATTGCATTCAATTGAATTATCTAACATTTACCACTCCTATACATTATCATACGCATATTTTAGCCTTCTTCCATCCTTGGTTGATCAGCAACATAGGCTAAGTGCTAGATACGAACTATAATTTAATTCTGTGCAATTTTTGAAATTAATTGATTGTTTTCCTTTGCTACAAAATACATAGCCTATCGAAGCTCCACTTTTCTTCTAACCGAACAGGTCTCGCTGTACCTTGCAATCGCTTTACTCATCACTTGAGTTAGATTTATCACGAACCAGCCACCGGTTGTACCACCTGTTTGCTTTGGTAAGAACTTGTAAGAATTTGGTAAGAGCTTGAGAGATGCGTGACTTGATTTGAGCCTCCATATCCTAGTAGTTGATAGGAACATTTACTTGTGATTTGTTTCCTTGTCTTCTACTAACAATGACAGGCTTGAGAAAATTGGTAGATTATGATGTCATCGCGGGCAGATTTGAACTTGAAGGGAAACAATTACCGGTATATATCTTGCCACTCACCACTGAGAGTACGTCGTCGGACTACTTCTTGTGGGTTACTATGATGGATAGCTACTTTGAAAGACAAGATCTTGATCCTTATGAGAAGATGAGCATGGCAAGGACGGTGCTGATTGGTGATGTTCAACATTGGTGGTCGAATCTCGAGTTCCACTATATATACACATGGGAGGAGATGAAAAAGAAATTACGACATCGTTTTGTACATCCAGTACCTCCAGCACCCATTGGTGATATTCCTTGTGTTGACTTGAACGAACCATGTGCTGATCTAAATTCTCATAATTTTGCACATGTCGAATTAATTACACATAAGGAAGTATTTGATAGAATATCCCCTGCTGATGCATTGTGCTATATCAAGCTTAATGAGGCCGTTAGTTTGGATTGTGCTATGGAGAAAGTTTCTGAACTTGCATGTTCGAAATTCTTGTTTAGTGCCTACACCCCTGGGTATAAGTTTAATTTGATTGGAGATTATGGTGTAGAAAATCAATTTTTTGTATATCGAATATGCATAACTTGTGATCACATGGATGAATTGAAGCTTACTGTTTTGGACAACAATTCTTGTGTGCTGAATATTGTTCAATACGAAAGGGAAGTAAAATTTAGTACTCATCCAATGCCTATGTGTTCATCTCGTTTTGCACCATCTAATATAGACATTCTGAATAAAGATGATGAATTATGGAAAAACTTACAAATCTTTTCACCCTTGCTAGATAAATTTGCTATTGCTCAATTGAGATATGATTATATAGATGAACTTTGCTTGATTCCAAAAGTTGTAGTTTTGCCCATATGTGCCACCACTGCAAGTATACAACTTCAAAGATTTGAATTGCATAAATGCTTCACTTACATTTGCAAAACAAGTTGCAATAATTACTGTGTGAGAAATTTTGATTTGTTCATTAACATATATGATTACTTTTGGGTTAATAATACAATGAGCTTTTATGATTGCTGCTGTGTTATAATATTAATTGTGCAACAACAAAGAACTGTTAAAACGGATGACATATACATGTACCATGCATACACCTTGGCTTCTTTGTTACCCTATTTTCAGCTTATCAAAAGCCGAGGACGGCTTTGTTTGCAAGAAGGGGAGGATGATGAGAACACGTACTCTATGGATACAACCATATTTGCTATGCTTGTTGTTCCAATTACAAGAACTCCTACGCATCACTTAAATTATCAGGTGAGTTCGTTTCATACAGGTTTCACTTTGTTTGACAAAGAACTTATGATATTACATAATGAGAGTTTGTTGCGTCTATTGTTATATACTGAGATTTATGATCAAGATCATGCGATACGTGAGGCTACACATTTGTTAAAACCGACGACGGTTTTCTATCAAGAAGGGGAGGATGATGTGACCACGCCACAAACACATACGGCAATAGCGCCCAATATCAAGATTGAACTAACGGTGAATTCGTTTCTTCAGTCTCAACATATTTTAAATGAGAATATATGATGCTATCTAATGATGAAAATATATATTTTTACAGCACCACGTCACTTTTACACCAATTCAAGCAAGAGTTCAAGATGGATACGTTTTGGAATCCAATTCGGCCTTCAGATCAATTCGGATTCAGCCTGACAGGCCCAACTTCAAATGTGCATAACTTTCACATATGAAGTCTGTTTGAGGTCCACGAGTACTTGTTGGAAAGCTTATCAAGTCTACTTTCCAATGGATCTTATGAGGCGATGGGGTCCCAATCTTCCGATAGGATGATAACTACCGATTTTGGTGGAGGTGACTCTTACGATCCGACTACAACCGTACGACGACGCTTGCGCCTTAGCAATCGCTGAACCAACCACAAAGTGTTATCAACTGTGCCAAGAACGCGGTTGACCTGACCACGAAGGTCTATTCCTGCATGCAACCGAAGAACACGCAAGAACAAGATAACAAGCAATCTGAAATTGCAAATATTGATATGAAGATCAAAAGGTGGGATTCCGAAGGCTGTCTTGACAGGTGGTCGTCCGACACAACTGAAGAACAGAAGTTTGCATAATAGCTAAACCTAAACTCAACAAAATCCTCGTCCTAACAAGGGAGGCGGCGGCTCCTTTATAGGGAGAACAACCAGGAGGGGCGTCCAAAGTGCATGCTCTAGGGTTACAAGGCCCATGGGCCCAATTGGTGGTGGCGCAGCACCCTTTTGACTCGGACTCAAAAACCAACGTGGATTCTTTTGATGATTGCAGGCGACTCGGATGGAATTGGAAGATGAGGTTGGATCTGTTGGAAAGTAGACTTCATAAGCTTTCCATGAAGTACAAGAACGTCCCAAACGGAGTCCGTATGAGAAAGTTACGTTCATTTCAACTTGCACCATTGCAGCAGTCCGAATCTGATTCTAGTACGTGACCAACACGGATTCTTTTGATGATTGCGGCTGTCTCGGATAGAATTAGAAGATGGGGTTGAATCCTTTAGAAAGTAGACTTGATAAGCTTTCCATAAAGTCCAAGAACGTCCCAAACGGAGTCCGTATGAGAACGTTACGTCCGTTTAAACTTGCACCATTGCAGCAGTCCGAGTCTGATTCCAAAACGTGTCCAACTCGAATTCGTGCTTGACTTGGTCCCAAAGTGACGTGGTGACCTCCATTATTCCTTCCATGCATGTCCAGGACTCCATGTCCCTTTCCTTCATCCTTTCCCAAATTCCTAAGCACAATTAAATCACTTGCATTAGGTAGCGGTCTATTCTCAGTAACATATGAAGGCTGAAGAAACGAATTCACCTTTAGTTCAATCTTGATATTGGGAGCGATTGTCGTATGTGTTTGTGGCGTGGTCACATTAGGATCCAACCTCATCTTCAAATTTCATCCGAGCCGGCCATAATCATCAAAACAATCCACGTTAGTTTCTGAATCCGAGTCAAAAAGGGAGCTGAGCCACCTCCACTTGGGCCCATGGGCCTTGTAACCCTAGGGTGTGCACTTGGACATCCCAAGGGGTTATATAAGCTTTTTATGCATAGCTTTTAGGGTTAGGTTTTGTTTAGATCAGTTTAGCCCCATGTGCAAACTCCACGTTGTCTCTTATGTCGGCTAGACCAACATATTCATGTTACAGAACCTCAACTATCCTTGTGCGACTTTTATATCTAGCAAATTTCAGGTTGCTCACTATCCTTGTTCTTGCGTGTTCTTCGGTTGCATGCAGGAATAGACCTTCGTGGTTAGGTCAACCGCGTTCTTGGCACGGTTGATAACGATTTGGAGTGTGGTTCAGCGATTGCTAAGGCGCAAGCGACATCGTACGGCTGTAGTCGGATCGCAAGAGTCACCTCCGCCAAAATCGATAGTTATCATCCTATCGGAAGATCGGGACCCCGTCGCCTCATCACTTTTCCATACGTTGTTAAATACAAGAAAGGCAAGGAAAATGTGGTAGCTGATGCATTGTCTAGAAAACATGTGCTTTTCACTCAATTGGAAGTAAAGGTTCCAGGGCTAGAGAGTTTGAAAGATTTGTATGCTTCTGATCATGACTTTTCAGCACCATATTCTAATTGCAAAGATGGGAAAGGGTGGGATAAGTTTCATGTTCATGATGGATTTCTCTTTCGTATGAACAAACTGTGTTCCAGATTCTTCTGTGCGTTTGCTACTTTTGCAGGAATCTCATGCAGGAAGATTGATGGGTCACTTTGGAAGAGAGAAGACATACCTGATGTTGGCTGATCACTTGTATTGGCCAAGGATGAGGCGCGATGTCGAGAGATTTGTTCAAAGATGCATCACATGCCATAAAGCAAAGTCAAAACTCAATCCACATGGTTTGTACACTCCACTTCCAGTTCCTAATGTTCCTTGGGAAGATATTAGCATGGATTTTGTGTTGGGATTACCTAGGACCAAGAAGGGGAGGGATTCAGTCTTTGTTGTTGTGGATCTGATGAAGCGATGGGGTCCCGATCTTCCGATAGGATGATAACTTCGATTTTGGTGGAGGTGACCCTTGCGATCCGACTACAACCGAACGACGTCGCTTGCGCCTTAGCAATCGCTGAACCAACCCCAAGATGTTATCAACCATGCCAAGAACGCGGTTTACCTGACCACGAAGATCTATTCCTGCATGCAACTGAAGAACAAACAAGAACAAGATAACAAGCAATCTGAAATTGCAAATATATAAATTGAGTTCAAAAGGTGGGATTCTGAAGGCTGTGTTGACAGGTGGTCGTCCGACACAACTGAAGAACAGAAGTTTGCATAATGGCTAAACCTAAACTCAACGAAATCCAAGTCCTAGCAACGGAGGCGGCGACTCCTATATAGGGAGAATGACCAGGGCTGGCGTCCAAGTGCACGCCGTAGGTTTACAAGGCACATGGGCCCAAGTGGTGGTGTCATAGCACCCCTTTTTGACTCGGACTCAGAAACCAACGTGGACTCTGGACTCTTTTGATGATTGCGGCCGGCTCAGATAGAATTTGAAGATGAGGTTACATATATTGGAAATTAGACTTCATAAGCTTTCCACTAAGTACATGAACGTCCCAAACGGAGTCCGTATGAGGAAGTTATGTCCATTTAAACTTGCACCATTACAGCAGTCCGACTTCGATTCCAGTACGTGCCTAATACGGACTCTTTTGACGATTACGGCAAGCTCGGATAGAATTTGAAGATGGGATTGAATCCTTTAGAAAGTAGACTAGATAAGCCTTCCAACAAGTCCAAGAACGTCCCAAACGGAGTCCGTATGAGAAAGTTACGTCCGTTTAAATTTGCACCATTGCAGCAGTCCGAATCCGATTCTAGTACGTGTCCAACACGGACTCTTTTGATGATTTCGGTGCACACAGAAGTAATTTAGAGGTGATACTAGATCCATTGGAAAGAGGATGAGAAAATCTTTCCAACAAGTACTCGTGGACCTCTAACGGACTTCATATGTGAAAGTTATGCATGTTTGAAGTTGGGCCTATCAGGCTTAATACGAATTGATCTGGAGGCCGAATTGAATTTCAAAATGTGTCCATCTTGAACTCTTGCTTGAATTGGTATAAAAGTGACGTGGTGCTGTAAAAATATATATTTTCATCATTAGGTAGCATCATATTCTTATTTAAAATATGTTGAGTCAGAAAAACGAATTCACCTTTAGTTCAATCTTGATATTGGACGCAATTGTCGTATGTGTTTGTGGCGTGGTCACATCATGCTCCCCTTCTTGACAGAAAACCGTCCTCGGTTTTAACATTTGTGTAGCCTCACGTATTGCATTATCTTGATCATAAATCTCGGTATATGATAACAATCGCAACAAACCCTCATTATGTAATATCATAAGTTCTTTATCAAGCAAAGTAAAACCTCTTTGAAACGAGTTCACCTGATAATTTAAGCGATGCATAGGAGCTCTTGTAATTGGGACAACAAGCATAGCAAATATGGTTGTATCCATAGGGGTCATGTCCTCATCATCCTCCCCTTCTTGAAAACAAAGCCATCCTCGACTTTTGATAAACTCGTCCGTTTTATGGTAACAAAGAAGCCAAGGTGTATGCATGGTATATGTATATGTCATCCGTTTTAACAGTTCTTCGTTGTTGCACAATTAATGTTATAACACAGCAGCAATCATAAAAGCTCATTGTATTATTAACCCAAAAGTAATCATATATGTTAATGAACAAATCAAATTTTCTCACACAATAATTATTGCAACTTGTTTTACAAATGTAAGTGAAGCATTTATGCAATTCAAATCTTTGAAGTTGTAAACTTGTTGTGGTGGCACATATGGACAAAGCTACAACTTTTGGAATCAAACAAAGTTTATCCATATAATCAAATTTCAATTGAGCAATAGCAAATTCATCTAGTAAGGGTGAAAAGATTTGCAAGTTCTTCATATATCAATTGCATTATTCAGATTGTCAATGTTAGTTAGTTCAACAAGAGAAGAACACATAGGCGTTGAATGATCACTAAATTTTATTTTTTTCATAATAAACAAGATTGAGCATACAAGAGTTGTTGTTCAAAAGAGCAAGCTGCAATTCATCCATGTGATCACAAGTTATGCATATTCGATATACAAGAAATTCATTTTCTACACCATAATCTCCAATCAAATTAAACTTATACCCAGGGGTGTAGGCACTAAACAAGAATTTCGAACATGCAAGTTCAGAAACTTTCTCCATAGCATGTGACAATTTCATAGGTAGATCCAATATGATGTAACACAATGAATTAGCAGGAGAAATTCTAGTCAAAACTTCTTTATATCTAACCAAAACCACATGATCATTGTATGCGATAAATTCATCACATGAATCAATCAAAACAGCAGGCAATTTATTTATTTTATGACATGGTGCACTCAAGTCAATGCAGTCTGAATTCTCTACTCGAAACGTGTGCGTGTCAAAATCGTTTTCCACTAAGTTTTGCTCTAAAATATCATGAACAGTGAATAATTGTAGTTCCTCAGAAGCATACTCACCGTGAGTGATAATAGCACCATGTTCTTTACCTTTTTGGCTCTCCTCAGATGGTGTAAGTGCATCCATCTCCTCATCTTCGTTCTCTACTAATGGAGTCGATGATTGAATCAGTTCATGCTCCTCTTTGACATGGTTCTCAACTACCTGCAAGTTGTTAGTCACAGAAAAAGGCACAACAAGGGTTTGTTTTCATGTTTCTTATCATCAAGCACTCTCAATTTCTCCTTAATCTGACGTTCAATATTACAAGCAAGTATAAACAAATGAGGGAAAGAATTATATTCTTTGTGAATGAGAAGGTCCTGAATTTCTTTATTAAGCCCACGTAAGATATATTCTCTGTAGCTTCAGCATGTTCCTCTAAGCCACAACGTAATAAACAAGTTTTTAAATCATGATAATATTTCCTTACAGTTCTACTTCGTTGTTTTAAACGTTGCAATCTAGCTAGCAAATAATCAGCATGATATTTAGGAACATGATGATCTCTCAAAAGTTTCTTTAATGCATGTCATGTTTGAGGCACTCTTCCAAGTCTACTTACGTATTTCCACCAAAGCATTACATTATCAATAAAAACACTAGTGGCAGCTCTAATCTTTTGCTTATCAGACCAATCATGATATTCAAATTCTTTGTCTAGCGCTATCTCCCAGTCAATATATGCATCAGGATCAAATTTACCAGCAAAGGATGGCAAAGCGATTTTAGTTTTACCGAACGCACTATCACGATCATATACCTCCCATGGTGAAGAAGCTTGTCTTAAGCGTGCATCTTCCTCGCGAATTTCTTTGCGCTCCCAGTCAATGGCTCGAAGAAGATATGGATCTATCTTATAATCATCCCGTGAACCTGCCATGGTTAGTAGCAAACAAGGAAACAAATCACAAGTATATGTTCCAATCAACTACTAGGATATGGAGGCTCAATTCAAGTAATGCATCTCTCAAGCTCTTACCAAATTCATACAAGTTCTTACCAAAGCAAACAGGTGGTGCAACCGGTGGCTGGTTCGTGATAAATCTAACTCAAGTGATAGGTAAAGCGATTGTAAGGCACAACGAGACCTATTCGGTTAGTAGAAAAGTGGAGCTTGGATAGGCTATGTGTTTGTAGCAAAAGAAAACAATTAATTAATTTCAGAAATTGCACAGAATTGAATTATAGTTCGTATCTAGCACTTAGCCTATGTTCCTGATCAACCAAAGATGGAAGAAGGCTAAAATAAGTGTATGGCAATGTATGGGAGTGGTAAATACAAGATAATTCAATCGAATGCAATCTGGAATTGAAGAACACAAGGATTGACCTCAATCTTGAAAACTGAAGATTTCTGTCCACTGGATAGCACGTCAGTATTTCGGCCGTAACTTTTTGTTTGTTGTCTATTTTTCAATGATTATTTTTATCCCATTTCCTGACGTCTTTTTCTACAGCTTTTGTTTTGGAACCATGTTCTGGAAACCGACCACAAAATTCGCACAAAATTCACAAGTGCCGACTGTTGCAGATTCAATCTGGAATTTTAGGTCGACTTGCACCGCTGATATCTTTTTACTGCCATACTGGATTGAATCGAAATGTTACAGGAAGATATATAATTACGTTATGAATCCAATGGTAGTGGTCTCACTCAAAAAGGATCACGGAATCAAAAGTTATGGCTTTTTTGGTGGCGGCTGCAGTGAAAGGAAAAATCAGCTGAATTGGAATTAGGGTTTGTGATGGGGGAATTTTTTTTGTTTGGATTTTTTATGGAATCAAGGATATAACCAGCAACTAGACAAAGCTGAAACAAACACAAATTCAATTTAGCAAACTAAAACTAATAGATTGAAAGGCACAACGGGGTTTGGATAGCGGGAATTAACTCTTTTTGTGGGGCAAATTTTTCTTGACTATAGGAAATAAAAACCAGTCTACTAACATGGATACAAGAAATTCCTACCGGTCAACTGAAACTCTGATACCAACTGATGAGGCGATGGGATCCCGATCTTCCGATAGGATAATAACTTCGATTTTGGTGGAGGTGACCCTTACGATCCGACTACAACCGAACGACGTCACTTGCGCCTTAGCAATCGCTGAACCAACCCCAAATGTTATCAACTGTGCCAAGAACGCGGATGACCTGACCACGAAGGTCTATTCCTGCATGCAACCGAAGAACAAACAAGAACAAGATAACAAGCAATCTGAAATTGCAAATATATAAATTGAGTTCAAAAGGTGGGATTCTGAAGGCTGTCTTGATAGGTGGTCACACAACTGAAGAACAGAAGTTTGCATAATGGCTAAACCTAAACTCAACGAAATCCAAGTCCTCGCAACGGAGGCGGCAGCTCCTATATAGGGAGAATGACCAGGGGTGGCGTCCAAGTGCACGCCCTAGGGTTACAAGGCACATGGGCCCAAGTGGTGGTGGCGCAGCACCCTTTTTGACTCGGACTCAGAAACCAACATAGACTCTTTTGATGATTGCGGCCGGCTCAAATGGAATTTGAAGATGAGGTTACATCCATTGGAAAGTAGACTTCATAAGCTTTCCATGAAGTACAAGAACATCTCAAACGGAGTCCGTATGAGGAAGTTATGTCCATTTAAACTTGCACCATTGCAACAGTCCGAATCCGATTCCAGTACGTGCCAACACGGACTCTTTTGATGATTGCGGTGCGCACAGAAGAAATTTAGAGGTGATACTAGATCCATTGGAAAGAGGATGAGAAAATCTTTCCAACAAGTACTCGTGGACCTCTAACGGACTTCATATGTGAAAGTTATGCATATTTGAAGTTGGGCCTGTTAGGCTTAATCCGAATTGATCTGGAGGCCGAATTGGATTCCAAAACGTGTCCATCTTAAACTCTTGCTTGAATTGGTGTAAAAGTGATGTGGTGCTGTAATAATATATATCTTCATCATTAGGTAGCATCATATTCTCATTTAAAATATGTTGAGTCTGAAGAAACGAATTCACCTTTAGTTCAATCTTGATATTAGACGCAATTGTCGTATGTGTTTGTGGCATGGTCACATCAGGATCGGTTTTCTAAAATGCACACTTTATTCCCTGTCATAAGAGCGACTATGCGTCGCATGTAGCTGACTTGTTTTTCAGGGAGATTGTGAGGTTGCATGGAATGCCAAAAACTATTGTTTCCGACCGTGACGTCAAGTTCATGAGCTACTTTTGGAAAACTTTGTGGGCCAAGCTTGGGACGAAGTTGTTGTTTTCAACGACTTGTCACCCACAAACAGATGGACGGACGGAGGTGGTGAACCGTACACTCTCAATGCTGCTGCGGACAATGATCAAAAAGAATTTGAAAGAGTGGGAAGATTGCCTACCGCATGTTGAATTTACATATAATCGGGCGATGCATTCTACAACTCAATTGTGTCCATTTGAGGTGGTGTATGGTTTCGAACCGATCACGCCACTTGACTTGATGCCACTTCCATTACAAGAACGTACAAATATGGAGGCTTCTAAGCGTGCTGATTTTGTGACAAAACTCCATGAAAAAACTAAAGAGGTAATTGAACAGAAGGTACGTGCTTATGCTTCTAAAGCTAACAAGACTAGAAAGAAAATGCTATTTGAACCAGGTGACTTAGTATGGGTGCATCTTCGCAAAGAACGCTTTCTGGAGAAGCGTAAATCAAAATTGATGCCCCACGGTGATGGTCCTTTTAAAGTACTTGCCAAGATCGATGACAACACATACATGATAGAGCTTCCAGGGGACGATTATGGGGTGAGTACTACTTTTAATGTTGCTGATTTATCATCATTCTTTGGACAAGATGGCACAGAGTCGAGGACGACTCCTTTTCAAGAGGGGGAGGATGATGAGGACATCTCTATTACATATTCTTCATCCACTCTAAGTGTGCATGACAAAGCTAGTGATGAGGCTTCAAAAGGTCCTATGACAAGAGCAAGAGGTAAGCTACTTCAACAACAGGTGCTTTTGTTTCTTAGAGAGTATTCTATTATGTTAGATGAGAATAGCATACTACCTAATGTAAATATGTTATGTGTTCTCAGATTTGAAGCAACAGAAGATCAAGTGGAGAAGGACCAAGTGGCCACGAGTCATGAGAGGAAGAGTCCATGCGGGCAAGGGGCTAATCAATGGAAGGCCACATGATCATATATCTCATGGCGTGCACAAGATGTGGCCTGCGTGCTAAAGGGTGACCGAGTCCAACTCAATCTCTGTCTTGTAATAGGATAGGGGCTTAGCCCGAAAATAAAGGAAACATATTGCTAAGTTTTAGGAATTGGAATAGGACACCTTGACCGAATAAGGGATTGATTTGGCCAAGACTTTCCTTGCGTGAGTTCGGGGAGGCACTATAAAACCCCCTTGTATCCCCTTTGTTTTGCTGAGACCACGTTTGAGAAAAATCAATCTACTAAAGCTTTTGATTTTAGCATTGCTGCCAAAATTCCTAAGGAAATTAGGAGTGTCTTCTTCATTCAAGATCGTTCAGCCTTTCCGTTGGGAATTGGGTGCACGATAGATCTTCGCTTGGTGGTCGGCGAAATCAACACGAGTGTGTTTTGGCAGATTAAAGAGTGTTCGTCCCTTGCATTGGCATTAGAGGATCATTACGATTCATCAAGACTCCCGTGAGTATCCATCCTACGTCAAGAAGATCGGGCGACCCCGTATCAGTTCCTATAGTCCATTAAAACCGAAAATTGCCACAAAAAAAATCCAAACCCTAGTTTCGCATCTCTTATTTTTGTGAGTTTTATTAAGTCTTGATCCATTAGAAATTTTGTTTAGGTGCTGGTCATTCGTGTTTATTTGCATAGCTTAATCTTTGTGTCCAATCCAAAATTCAAAAAAAATCTTGCTGATATTTTTTCACCAATTGAGACTAGCTGTTGAATATTGCATCTAGGGCTGCTCTTTAGTATTTTACACCTCGCTGAATATTTGTGATCTGTGCAAATTCAAAGAGACTATTAAATCTAGTTCGACCTTTGAAAAAAAAACAGAAAAAAGTCGCAGATTGACAAAAAAAAGAGAGAGAAGAAGAAAAAAAGAAAGAAAAAGAAACAATGGCTGAATTTGGGTGAGTTCTTAGTCCATAAATTCAGATTGTGTAATTTAATTTCTTGAGCAATCTCGTGCCCTTACATTCATATCATTGCAATTGGCTAGCGTCTCTCCTAGTACTTGGTGCAAAACGAGCTATCTAATCTTTAATTTCAGATTGCCTCTAGTTAGCTCATTCCTTTGTTTGCATCGAGTCACATTGATCTTTCGTGTGCGTTCATATACTTCACTTAAATCTTTTGGATCAGCACTTAGGCAAAGTATTCTATCCTGGATTATTACTTAATCTTACAACATCGTGAAATTCAGATTGTGTAGGATAAACACTTTCATACCAAGCTCCACCATATAACCGTTGTTGTGCAAATAGTGAACACTCTTAAATTCGCTTGATCATCACTGTGCTATTGTCACTTCTACCAGGTGTAAGTTTTTATTGGCCTTAATTCACTTCGGAAGGGTAAGAACTTTACTTGGGAGAGAAAACAGTGAGATTGAGTGATTTCCATAAAGCATTATTCTACATAGCTATTTGTTTCTTGCATAGCTAACCATGTCAGGTGGAGGAGAACACCATGATGAGAGTGGTGAGACAAATGAAACTCAAGCATAATGTGGAATTAATTATTCATAAGGAAGTTCTTGCTAGAATATCTCCTGATGATTCTTTATATTATATCATGTTCGATGATCCTAAAGAGCTATCTAGTGTCATTGGGGATGTTGCTGAAATTTCATGTTCAAAATCACTAGTTAGTTCTATGCCTACATATATAAATTCAATTTGATCGGAGATTATGGTGTAGATGACAACTTTTATGTTTATCGAATATGCATTGCATGTGATAAGCTTGCTAAGTTGAAATTGCATATTTTGGACAAACAATCTTTTATGCCACGTCATGATCACAATGAGATGAGGTTTAACAATAGTGCTTGCTGTTTACAAAGATTTCTTGTGCCTACATGTTCCTCTTTCGATGAACAATCATATACAAATAATCAGAGTAGCGCAGTTGAAGCAAGGAAGGCCCTTAAAATTTTCTCTTCCATATTTGAACTGTTTGATTTGGTTTTGCCCATTAATGACTTGTACACGTACTTCACAAAGTCGAGGACGACTTTTTCTTATGGGAGGGAGAATGGTGTGAATGAAAACATTACAATGTATGCATTTGATAGCTGTTGTAGTATCAATTGGTTTGTGCAAAACAGTGAGAATGAGAATGACACAATAATTGATTCATACATATACCACGCATATGCGTTGTTCTTTTTGCTGACTACACCTCCAGGTAATAATAATGTGAATGACGGAAGGGGTATAACTGACCAATACATATACCATGCATACGTATTGTATTCTTTGTTTAGTACAATTTCAGGCTATCAAAAGCCGAGGACGGCTTTTCTTGAAGAAGGGGAGGAGGATGCGGATACGCACATGCTTAGCACTTGACTTGATGCCACTTCCATTACAAGAACGTACAAATATGGAGGCTTCAAAGCGTGCTGATTTTGTGAAAAAGCTCCATGAAAAGACTAAAGAGTAATTGAAAAGAAGGTACGTGTTTATGCTTCTAAAGCTAACATTGGGCTTGTGCATCACCCAGCCCGGCCGATCAAAAAAAAATTCAAAGTTTAGAGAGAGAGAGAGTGAAAAGTGATTTGAACAGTGATTTGAACATATTTGGGTCAGTGGCTCGGTAGCAAAAAAAAAGAGATCGAAAAAAGGTGAGGAGGCTGATTTGGGTGAGTGGATCTAGTTCATAATTTCAGTCCATATTTCCATATTATTGCAATTGGCTAGCGTCTCTCCAAGTACTTGATGCAAACGAGCTAATTGTTCCTGATTGTTTCCATCTAGCTCAATCCTTTGTTGCATTGAGTTACATTGATCTTTGCGTTTGCGTTCATACACTTCATTTATATCTATTGGATCAGCATATAGGCAATGTTTTCTAGCTTGGATTATTACTTAATTTTACAACATTGTGAAATTCAGACTGTGTAGGATAAAAACTTCCTAACCAAGCTCCACAAATATCATTTGCCGTGCAATTGTGAGTCACTTTTAAATCCGCTTGATCATCACTTGTTATTGAAGCCACCTGCAAGTGTAAGTTTCTTTTAGCCTCAATTCACTTCGGAAAGGTAAGAACTTTACTTGGGAGAAGAAAAGTGAGATTGAGTGAACTCCATATATTACCATATATTTGTGGCTTTTTGTGTCTTCTTTGTGCTACTAACCATGTCAGGTGGAGACAACAACATGGGAGAGGAGCATGGCCTAAATTCCCCGGTGACTCGTTTTCAATTCCAAGCTTTGAGGGGAACTTTGCGCAGTGAGTATGCCGCTACTACTTCTACTTTGGAGGAGCAACTCAAGGCAGAGATCAACAACTCCACACAAGACATGCGCATTGAGATGAACCAACAAATGAATGTACTACGTATCAACATTGTGAACAACATGGTGCGCGCACTTCGACCGCAACAAGAGGAAGGCAGTGTTCATCGTGGGGGTGGCATCCCTCCACGAGATGAGGAAGCGGGCATTGCTCGAGGTGACCAAGAAGCGCAACACAGACGGGACCGTGTGGTGGAAAACGCCATTCGTCCACCCCTACCAGGAAGAGGTGAAGGGGGCGGCTTCCATGGTCTGGGGAGGGGCCATGGGCATGGAGGCCGTGGTGGAGGAGCACCTCGTCTCGACGACGATGACTTTCTTCACTACGACGACGACTACCACCGCCGTAATCGTCGCGGCGATGAACGTCCCAATAAGGATAAATTTGGTAAGCTTAAATTTACCATGCCCACATTTTCAGGTACACATGACCCGGAGGAATACCTTACTTCGGAGCTTAAGGTGGGCAAGGTGTTCCGCTTACACAATTATTCAGAGGAGAAGAAAATTCACATGGCGGGACTTGAGTTCACTGATTATGCACTCATATGGTGGGAACAAGTCCAAAATCAAAGGAGAGAGAACTATATGCCTCCCATCACTGCATGGGAAGAGATGAAGTACTATATGAGAGCAAGGTTTGTTCCTAAACATTACAAACGTGACCTCTTTGATAAATTGCAGAAGTTGAAGCAAGGGAGTTTCACGATTGAGGAGTACTATTGTTGTGGTTACAGACCAAACAGAGAGAGAGATGGTAGTGGAGAGGTGGGAGTGTTATGCCACATCTTCCCCCTCATCCTGATATATATATTCACATGGAGTATGCTTTTACAGTTATGCCCATACATCCGTACCTCCCTATTAGGGGCACTTATGTCATTACACATGTTACTCTGGTTCTTATAACCTCCTAACAGGCCTGCTGGGCTTAGGTGGGGGCCACCCCTACGACAGGAGCCTCTCATGGTGAAGGGCTTCACAGGGCCGAAGCCATGTCGCCGAGTCCTTTGGCCCCCTCCGTCCCCTGCGGCCTGTGAATTTCTCCGAGCTTGTGGTTGGGGAGCCCGAGGTCTGGGATGGAAGGTGCCTTGTTGAAGCAGACACGCGCGCACTCCGTCCCCTACCCTTCGCACGGGTGACAGCGGAGGCTGGCGCCAGGTCGAAGCCGAGGCGCGCGCGCTCCGTCCTCAACCCTTCAAACGGGTGGCAGCGGAGGCTGGCGCCCAGTCGAAGCCGAGGCGCGCGCTCCGTCCCCCACCCTTCGCACGGGTGGCAGTGGAGGCTGGCGCCTAGTCGAAGCCGAGGCGCGCGCGCTCCGTCCCCTACCCTTCGAACGGGTGGCAGCGGAGGCTGGCGCCTAGTCGAAGCCGAGGCGCGCGCGCTCCTTCCCCTACCCTTCGAACGGGTGGCAGCGGAGGCTGGCGCCAGGTCGAAGCCGAGGCGCGCGTGCTCCGTCCCCTACCCTTCGAACGGGTGGCAGCGGAGGCTGTCGCCAGGTCGAAGCCGAGGCGCGCGCGCTCCGTCCCCTACCCTTCGAACGGGTGGCAGCGGAGGCTGGCGCCAGGTCGAAGCCGAGGCGCGCGTGCTCTATCCCCTACCCTTCGAACGGGTTGCAGCGGAGGCTGGCGCCTAGTCGAAGCCGAGGCGCGCGCGCTCCGTCCCCTACCCTTCGAACAGGTGACAGCGGAGGCTGGCGCCTAGTCGAAGCCGAGGTGCGCGCGCTCCGTCCCCGCGCTAAAATTGGAGCTTGGCGCCGATATTGTTGCGCTTTGGAGTTGTTGTGACCTTGCAGTCTGGTAGTACGCTTTTAATGGCGGCTGGAATCACGCCGACGCCTGGCTTGGCAGAAGTCAGGCTGTCACGTCGTGTCGTCTGCCATTCTGCGGGTGGGAAACGCGGCGACTCACGACTGGTGCGTCGTGGGATGTGAGCGGTTGCGTGACCGCGGCCGTTCGCCTCTTCCCCAGGGAAGTTGGACACGTGTTGAAGGCGTGGAGGCGTTGTGCGCTGCTTGGTCACCTACCGGGCACGGCCCTCTAAGCCCCGGCGGTTCTTCTTTCCAAATCGTGGGCAGCCGAATCGCTGCGAGTTTGATCTGTCTGCGCTTCGAGCCACATGATAGGCGAGCGGCTTTATAAGGTGCCAGTGTTGAGGTGGAGGCACCCTTGTTTGCTTTTTGTTTGTTTTTGATCTGCCGCCTTGCTTCCGCCCGTGCTAATTGTAACGCCAGTTGCTCCTTTCCCAGCTTCTTTCTCCCTGGTCGCGGAGAGTGATGGCTAGCCCTGACGACGCCACCTACCATCCCCACAGCGGTTCCTTGCCTAGCCAGGGCGAGGTGTCCCATCCTTCCAGGGAGTACGAGCTGGTGCCACGGGGGAGCTCGCGCGCCAACAAGTGGTGGGACGCCATGGAGCACTCGGGAGGCTACTGTTCCTGTGTGTTGGGGAAGAGCCGTGTGACCGAAGGGACGCTTCAGTGACTCGTGGATGAGAGGAAGATCGTGGATCGCGATGGGGCTCGCCTACCCCGTCGGGACGAGACGGAGCCGAAGCCCTGGGCAATGGAGGCGATTGTTTTTGTCGCGTTCTTCGACGCCGGCCTTCGAATGCCCTCGACGTTGTTCGTGGGCGAAGTCCTGCGGGCCTTCAAGTTGGAGCTAGCCCAACTGACGCCCCACGCAATACTCCGCCTAGCTGTCTTCACATGGGCGATGCGGACAGAGGGGGGGCGTCCCAGCGCGAGCTTATTCGCCACATTGCACGACGCACGCTGTTGACCCCGAAGAGTTGACGGGGCGGTGTCCAACTTTGGTGGTGTGGACTTCGTGCTTCGGGCGTCGTTCGCGACGTTGTTCCCCGCGTCGGCCTCGCCGAGGCAATGGGAGTTCGGCTGGACTCGGCAGTGGTTCTACTACACCGTGACCGACAAGAGCGGAATGCAATGCCGAGGTGGGCCGATCTCGTTTAACAGTACGCCGAGTCTGAAGGCGGAGACCGATGACATGCGAAAGTTACAGAGTCTTGTCGGTGTCGCCCGTCGAATGAGCCTGCGCGACCTAGCCGAGGAGTTCACAATGTATGGGGCGGCGCCACTCTCCTCCCGGGGGAAGTATGTTGGATAGAACGGCCCCCGTGAGGACGGGTTCAGCCCATCCGTATCTCGCCTGCTTCCGCCCTCCGCTCCTTGTAAGTCGCCCAGCACGTTTTACGCGTGCCATTGTATCTGTTTGGTCTCCGCCTGACTGACGTGATCTCCTGCGCAGTGGCTCGGCTAGAAGATGCGAAGCGCGCGGTTGCGGCGCTCCTCGGCCCGTACACGCTTAAGGAGCACCAGGCTCGCGAGGCCACAGTCAAGGCGGCTAAGCAAGGGCGGGTAAACCGCACATGCGAGGCTCTGGGCATTACTGTGCCCGAGCGCTCGGTGCCGGGGGAGCTTCCCGCCGGGACTCCGGGCACTCAGGACGGTGATAGCCCAGCGGGGGTGTTATCCTCGCGACGCCAGGCCCGTTCCCCGTCTGCCGTATGCGACCCCGCAGGCCCCTCGGCAACTATCACAGCTGGGACGGGGCGTGCGATCGGCCGTGGGCCCGGCCACACTGCTTCGGAGGAGCGCGCCGCCTCGGATCCCCCGGCACCCTCTGCCGACGCCAACGAACCCGTGCTCACGGCCATCGTTGAGCTGGAACTCGCCAACCCGGGGGGAGCACCGTTCCCGGCGAGAAAACCATGGTTGATGGTGCGCTATCAACCGCAGCGGCCGGCGAGGGCACGCCCCCTACAGAGGAAACCGTGGGGGCGACGGGAACCGTAGCTGGCGTTGCCCCGGAAGAATCGCTTGTGTCACCGCCGGCGAAACGCCCTCGGACGCAGTCCCCGCCGCCAGCGAGGGGCCGATACGCCGTTGCGGGGCCTTGTCGCGGGATTACGGCGTCTGGCGCGGCCGAGAAGACCTCCTCGCCGACCACTGAGGCGCCCGCCTCCCCCTTGGCCATCAAAACGGCGCCACTTCCTACCGCGACGAGAGGCGCAGGAGGTAGGCGTGAGTCCCTTTCTTCTCGTGAGTTCGCGAGACTCTCTCCGATCTGCTCGCTTATCCTGCCAACATCAGGCGAGACGAGGTCTCCCGGACATGGCGAAGGATCGAGCAACGGAGGTATGCGTGAAATCCAAAGCCTTGTGCAGGGTGCCCCGCAGGTGTCCGTTGCCGTTGACGTGGCCGCGGCCTCGGTAAATCCTGGCGCGTTGGGGCCGGGCCTCGTTCGCTCGGACTTCCTCCCTCGCCTGGAGATACTTCGCATGCTCACCGCAGCCGCAGAGCGTGCCGACAACGGCCTTGACCGAGAGATGTTGTCGTCATGCGAGGGGGATCTCCTAGCGCTCGCGCTGCAGGCCTCCGAGATGAGGGTAAATATGTGCGCTTCCGCTTGCAAGGTACTGCTGGGCGCCTGCTGACTTGTTGTTTTTACCGGACGCTTGCCCTTAGCCGGTCCTTTGACGAGGCCCGTGTTCGGGAGCGGAGGGCTCTAGAAGCCAGCCTTCGTGAAGCAAACAATGCTCTCGCAGCGAAGGATGAAGAACTTCACGCGCTGGAGGGCGCCATGGCGGCCGCACAACTCGAGGCCACGGAAGCCAAGTGTGCCGCGGCTGAGGAGCGCACCGCCTTCCTACAGCAGATCGCCGTCCTAGAAGGGGAGAACGCCTAGCTGGCGGAGTCTGCTGCAGGGAATAGTCTCGTCTTGGAAAATGCGTCCACGTCGGCGTGGCGGGCCATGGAGTCTCTGAACCAGGCCCTCCGAGATCTGTGCGTCAGAGTGTCAGACACTACGCACGGGCCGGAGGCCCTGTCGGAGACGCTCGGGTTGATCGAGGAGGGGGCAGGGGTTGCTCTTCGTGGCGCCAGAACGTTTGGCGAGCACTACGGCTATGTTGGTGCGTGCTTCGCCCTCGCCCTGCTTCACACTCGTGGGTGCAGACATACCCATGAGCTGGCGAATCCTCAACTGGATCCTCCCGGTCGACCCGAGGTTATGTCGGACGCCATTCGCTCCATCGGACCTAGCTTGCAGAACTTCCATCAACGGAACTGGGGCCGCTTCGGGGAAGATGCAGCGAGGGTCGCCGTGCAGCAGACGCTGCATGGGGAGGGGGACCTCCTCCACTGGCTCGAAGGAGTCCTTCAGCGTCACGGCGACGACGGCACGGGTTCTTCTGCACCGCGCCAAGGCTGAGCGGTTGGTTGGGTAGGGCGGGGGGATGATGTACTGGTTCGTATACTTGTAACCATGTAACCCCTTTGCTTTTATAATGAAACCACGTAGTACCTTTCTTGGTGTTACCTGCCGCCGAACGCGAAGGGAAGACCTCCACATCTTATTTATATTCCGTAGAGCGCGCAGGGAGGACACCCGCAACTTATTTAGACTCCGTAGACTGGCGCGTGCGGAGGCGAACCTCGACGCTACGACTTGCTTTATAGTCCGGAGACTCGTGCGTGCGGAGGCGGACCTCGACGCTACGTCTTATTTAGAGTCCGTAGACTGGTTCGTGCGGAGGCGAACCTCGACGCTACGATTTTCTTTATAGTCCGGAGACTCGCGCGTGCGAAGGCGGACCTCGACGCTACGTCTTATTTAGAGTCCGTGGACTGGCGCGTGCGGAGGCGAACCTCGACGCTACGACTTGCTTTATAGTCCGGAGACTCGCGCGTGCGGAGGCGGACCTCGACGCTACGTCTTATTTAGAGTCCGTAGACTGGTGCGTGCGGAGGCGGACCTCGACGCTACGTCTTATTTAGAGTCCGTAGACTGGTGCGCGCGAGGGCGTCCCCCCGTTGCGTCTTATTTAAAGTCCGTAGACTGGTGCGTGCGGAGGCGGACCTCGACGCTACGTCTTATTTAGAGTCCGTAGACTGGTGCGTGCGGAGGCGGACCTCGACGCTACGTCTTATTTAGAGTCCGTAGACGGGTGCGTGCGGAGGCGGACCTCGACGCTACGTCTTATTTAGAGTCCGTAGACTGGTGCGTGCGGAGGCGGACCTCGATGCTACGTCTTATTTAGAGTCCGTAGACTGCTGCGTGCCAAGGCGGACCTCGACGCTACGTCTTATTTAGAGTCCGTAGACTGGTGCGTGCGGAGGCGGACCTCGACGCTACGTCTTATTTACAGTCCGTAGACTGGTGCGTGCGGAGGCAGACCTCGACGCTACGTCTTATTTAGAGTCCGTAGACTGGTTCGTGCGGAGGCGAACCTCGACGCTACGATTTTCTTTATAGTCCGGAGACTCACGCGTGCGGAGGCGGACCTCGACGCTACGTCTTATTTAGAGTCCGTGGACTGGCGCGTGCGGAGGCGAACCTCGACGCTATGACTTGCTTTATAGTCCGGAGACTCGCGCGTGCGGAGGCGGACCTCGACGCTACGTCTTATTTAGAGTCCGTAGACTGGTGCGTGCGGAGGCGGACCTCGACGCTACGTCTTATTTAGAGTCCGTAGACTGGTGCGCGCGAGGGCGTCCCCCCGTTGCGTCTTATTTAAAGTCCGTAGACTGGTGCGTGCGGAGGCGGACCTCGACGCTACGTCTTATTTAGAGTCCGTAGACTGGTGCGTGCGGAGGCGGACCTCGACGCTACGTCTTATTTAGAGTCCGTAGACTGGTGCGTGCGGAGGCGGACCTCGACGCTACGTCTTATTTAAAGTCCGTAGACTGGTGCGTGCGGAGGCAGACCTCGACGCTACGACTTCCTTTATAGTCCGGAGACTCGCGCGTGCGGAGGCAGACCTCGACGCTACGTCTTATTTAGAGTCCGTGGACTAGTGCGTGCGGAGGCGAACCTCGACGCTACGACTTCCTTTATAGTCCGGAGACTCGCGCGTGCGGGGGCAGACCTCGACGCTACGTCTTATTTAGAGTCCGTGGACTAGGGCGTGCGGAGGCGAACCTCGTCGCTACGACTTGCTTTATAGTCCGGAGACTCGCGCGTGCGGAGGCAGTCCTCGACGCTACGTCTTATTTAAAGTCCGTGGACTAGTGCGTGCGGAGGCGAACCTCGACGCTACGACTTCCTTTATAGTCCGGAGACTCGCGCGTGCGGAGGCAGACCTCGACGCTACGTCTTATTTAAAGTCCGTGGACTTTGTTCTGCTCAGCGCGGACAGAGAATGCTCTGGGAACAGCAATCTTTATTGAACTCCCGTTTGCGCGGGCGCGCATCGTATAACAAAGGGCTGGTGGCTCTACGCTTGTTTCTAGGCGTAGTATCGCCGCAACCTGTCCGCATTCCATGTGTGCCGGTGGGTTTGTCCTTCGAGCGTGGCGAGGCGGTACGCCCCCTTTGGCAATGCCTCCATCACAATGTACGGGCCTTCCCACTTGGACTCCAGCTTGCCAGCGGTCTCCGCCTGAAGCGCCACTCTGAGAACGAGATCCCCAGGCTTGAATCCCCATGGGCATATAGAGCGGTCTCGAGTACGCATTGTCTGCCGCGCATACTTCTCGACATGGTGGGCTGCATCTGCCCGTAGCCCGTCGAGGAGGTCCAAGGACACACGGCGCTCCTCTTCGGGTGCTTGGACGAGGACCCTCCACGAGCCGGCCTTGATTTCCTCGGGCGTCACTGCTTCGTCGCTGAAAAGGAGCTTGAACGGCGTGAATCCCGTCGGGCGCGTTATCGTTGTGCGAAGCGACCAAAGAACGCTGTAAAGCTCGCTTGGCCACTTGCCCTTCGGCAACCCGACCAGGCGCTTTTTGATGGCAGCGGAGATGGCACCATTCGCCCGCTCAACCGCCCCGTTGGACTGGGGATGCCCTACCGAGGCAAATCGGAGGGTGATGCCCATGCTGTCACAATAGTCTTTGAATAGGGTGGCGTCGAACTGCAGGCCATTGTCAACCATGAGCTCCCGGGGCACGCCGAAGCGACATATGATGTTTTGCCAGAGGAAGCGCTGTATGGCCGCAGAAGTTACTTTAGCCAGGGCGACCGCTTCCGGCCATCTGGAGAAATACTCCAGCGCGACCACCACGAACCGGAGGTCCCCTGGAGCTCGGGCAAGTGGTCCTACTATGTCGACGCCCCAGCGTGCCAGTGGCCACACCAGAGGAATATGGTTGAGGCTCGTCGGGGGCCTGCGGATGATGCGCGCCATCCACTGGCACCCTTGGCACTGACGGACAAGGTCCTGGGCGTCAGTGATGGCGGTTGGCCAGTAGAAGCCTTGCCTGAACGCCTTGCCGACTAATGACCTCGGTGCCAGGTGGGATCCACACGCGCCCGCGTGGATCTCCGCAAGGAGCTCCTTTCCCCCCTCAGTCGAGAGGCAGCGCAGGAGCGGTGCACAAACCCCTCTCTTGTAGAGTATCCCTTCGAACACTTGGAAGGACCTTGCGCGGTGCTGCAAGCGCCGAAGCTCGGCGGGGTCCTCCGGCTCGGCGATGCCTTGCAAGAAATTGAATATGGGCTCTCGTCAATCACCCGGCCGGTCAATGTGGTGGACGAGTGCCGCGTCCCGGTTGTCCTGCGCGATGGCCGCCTGCACTAATATCTCGTAAAATGCCCCCTCAGGGGGGGCAGTTGCTGGCTGGCCGCCTTAGCAAGGGCGTCGGCCTGCTCGTTCTCCGCGCGGGGGATGGCCTTGACGGTGACGCCCAAAAAGTACCTTTCCCTCGCCCTCACAGCCGCGAGGTACTTGGCCAACTCAGGGTCCTTGGCTTGATACGACTTGTCCACATGACTGGCCACCAAGCGCGAGTCGGTGCGGACTAGCACTCGTCTCGCGCCGACTGCCTTGAGCTTCACCAGGCCAAAGAGCAGCGCCTCGTATTCAGCCGTGTTGTTGGTAGCGGGGAAGGCAAGGCGCGCCGAGTATAGCAAACGCTGTCCTTCGGGCGTGACGATTACCGCACCTACACCCGCGCCCGCGACGCCGTAAGCTCCGTCAATGGTAAGCGTCCAGACGGGGTCATCATGCGTCTGGACTGGTTGGGCCGGCGGGGTCCATTCGGCGAGAAAATCCGCCAGGACTTGGGATTTGATTGCCGTTCGTGAAGCATACGTCAAGGAGAAGGGGGCGAGCTCGGCAGCCCATTTGCCGATGCGCCCTGTGGACTCCTTGTTGTGTAACATCTCTACCAGGGGGAATGAGGAAGGCACTGTGATCGGGTGGGCCAAAAAGTAATGCCGAAGTTTCCTGGAGGCCATGACCAGCGCGTAGGCGAGCTTCTCAAGCTCCGTGTATCTTGTCTTGGCGCCTTGGAGGGCTTCAGAGACAAAGTATACGGGCCGCTGCATGGCGCCTTCCTCTAAGACGAGGACGGCGCTGACCGCGGTGGCTGACGCGGCCAGATAGATCAGGAGGGGAGCCTCTGGTGCTGGGGCGACCAGAGTGGGGAGGCTTGCCAGGTGCTCCTTGAGCTCGTTGAAGGCCTTCGCGCAATCTCCGTCCCAACGGAATCCATCGCACCCAAAGAGTGCCTTGAAAAATGGCAGGCCCCGCTCCGCCGCCCTGGATAGGAAGCGGCTTAGTGCTGCCATGCAGCCCGCCAGCCTCTGGATCTCCCTCATTGTCTTGGGCGGCTCCATACCCAAGATGGCATCTACTTTATCGGGGTTCGCCTGGATGCCCCGTCCGGACACGAGGAAACCTAGGAGTTTGCCCGCATGCACCCCGAAGACACATTTGTCGGGGTTGAGCTTGATGCCCGCCTTCCGGAGGTTGTCGAAGGTCTCCTGGAGGTCCCGGTCATGCAGGGCAAGCTGCCGGGTTTTGACCACCACGTCATCGACGTAAGCTTCAACGTTCCTCCCGAGCTGGGCGGCCAGGGCAATAGCGATGAGACGGGTAAAGGTAGCGCCTGCGTTCTTCAAGACAAAGGGCATTCTGACAAAGCAGAACGTCCCAAGCGGTGTGATGAAACTGGTCTTCTCCTCGTCGTCTTCGGCCATGTACACCTGGTGGTAGCCGGAATAGGCGTCCAGGAAACTCATGAGTTCGCACCCCGCGGTGGCGTCGACCAGCTGATCAATGCGCGGCAAGGGGTAATTGTCCTTTGGGCACGCCTTGTTGAGTGCCGTGAAGTCAATGCACATACGCCAGGCCCCGCTAGCCTTTTTGACTAGTACCGGGTTAGCGAGCCACTCTGGATGGTGGACCTCGCGGATGACCCCGGCGCGAAGAAGCTTCGCCACCTCTGTCTTGGCCGCCTGCTGCCGATCCATCGACATACGCCGAAGCCTTTGCTTGACCGGCTTGGCGTCGGGGCGGACCGCCAAGCGATGCTCGATTACTGCTCGGTCTACGCCCTTGATGTCCTCCGGGGACCATGTGAAAATGTCAACGTTGTTCTGAAGCACTCGGAGCAGATCCCGTTCGACCCCCGGTGGGAGCCCCTCGCCGATGGACACAAACTGCCCCTCCGCCTGGAGCGGCACCTTCTTGACTCCGCCCTCGGGCCGAGGCTTGGGCGTCCACCCAGGGGCGGAGGGCCCATCGCCGAGCGTGCCGGAGAGGGCGTGCACCGGGCGACGCGGAACGCGGCTGCCGACCTCGGCACGTCTGGCCAGGTCCTGATCACCGAAGACGGTGATAACACCCTCTGGGCCCGGGAGCTTCACACACAAAAACGCGTAGTGCGGGATCGCCTCGAAAGAGTTGATAGCGGGTCGACCTAATATGGCGTTGTAGGGATGTGGGATATCTGCGACGTCAAAGATGACATGCTCGGTCCGGATGTTACCCTTGTTGCCCTCCTGACGGAACGTGACCGGAAGGGACACGTGCCCCAAGGCCTGCAGCGGTTGACCCCCGAGGCCTTGAAGTCGAGCTCCTGGCTGCTCTAGCCGGCTTCGGGGGATCCCCATACGATCGAGGGCTTCGGTGAATAAGATATTCGCGGAGCTTCCCCCGTCGACAAGGACGCGCCTGACGTCACAGCGTGCTATGTGGGCCTGGATGACTAGAGGGTCTTGGTGAGGGTACTCCACACCCCTGGCGTCGTTCACGTCGAAGGTGATGTCGCAGGGCGGCATCCACAATTGCGGCTGCTTCCCGGGGGCCCTTGAGGAGGAGCCTCCGGTGATGACGCTAACAGTGCGATGCTGCGCGCCCTCCGTTGCGGCGGCTCGTATGGGGCTACCCCTTGGGTGCTCCACGTGGGCTCCGGCGGGGGGCCGAGGAGGCAGAGCTCGAGACCCGGCCGTCACCCTCCGTAGCTCCATAACTGCGGTGCACGTCCTTGTGTAATGATCACCGTAGCCGTGTACCTCGCACCACTTGCCATAGTGTAGGAGCTCTTGTTCTGCGTGGGGCTGGCCGCCGCAATCGAGTCCGCCTTCCGATCCCCGGTCCCCCCTCCATGAAGCGGGGTCGGGTCCTTGGCGGGCGCTCTCGGTGTCGAGGACATGATGGGCCGCCTGTGACCTGCGCTGGCGGCGCCGAGGTTTATGCCTGCTCCTTGAAGAGCCTTCCTGTACCCCGGTGTCGCTGCCTCGGGAGGGCCTCCCCGAGGCTCTCGGCCGCGGCCCTGCTTCGAGGAGGGACCACCCGCCCCCAGTTTGCGCGGGGGGCGCTCCCCATGGGCGAGGTCGAGGGCGGTAATGCTGCGTCTTCGAGCATCCTCCTCCGCCCGCGCATACTCGTCCATTTCGTCGAAGAGCTTGGCGACTGTCTTGATTGGTCTCCGCGCGTTGTACTCGGCCATCGGGCCCGGACGAAGGCCCTGTATGGCTGCCTTAACGACGGTGGTTTCATTAACGTCTTTTACTTGGCATCGAATCTTGGTGAAGCGCTTGAAGTAGTCCCGGACCTTCTCCGAGGGTCTTTGCTTCACAGCGAAGAGTTGGTCCGCGTCGACTCGCTCGACATAGTTTCCTTGGAAGTTGTTGTGAAGGCGGTCGTGGAGCTGCTCCTACGCATAGATGGAGCCCGGCTCTATGGTAAAGAACCAAGAGAGCGCCACTCCTTGCAGCGCGAGGGGGAGTCCCTTCGCCTTCGTGGTGTCGTCTCCGCCCGCGGCCTCGATCGCGGTTTCGTACACACGCACGAACTCGCGGGGGTCCGAGTCGCCTTTGTACGAGTTGATGACGCTAGGAAACTTAAAGTCTTCGGGCCATGCCGCCTGCTGCAGCCCCGCCGAAAGCGGGGACTCCGGATCTACGCGCCGCAGCGGCACGCGGCTAGACGTGGGGGCTTCGCGACTGTCCGCCCTCTCCGGCGTGGGCTCGGGCGCGGCCTGCTGGCTCCGAGCCTCTTGCATATCTCGGACGGCTCCGCGAAGGTCCCCTAGCTCCCGCTGGAACGCGTTGAGGGCTGCTAGTATGGCGCTTTCCACCGCAGGTGTTGTCGGAGCCGCCGGAACACCCAGCGGACGGGTCGGTGCAGGGACCATCGCCTCCTGATCTCCAGATCCGCCGGATGATTCATTGCGGCTACCCCCGGCCGCCTGATCCGCGTTGCCGGCGAGGGTGGCTGGGGCTGTCGTTGTAGCGGCGCTGGCGGGGTCGGTTGTTGTAGTGCGAGCGTCGACGCCCACGACCACGGCGCCTGCACCGCCGCCAGCTCCTTCGGCGGCCGATGCCGAAGCCCTGGTATTCACGCGCTGCTCTGACCCAGCCGTCTTCGTTCCCTTCGCCGCCGCTGATGAAGCTTTTTTTGGTGCCATCCTTCTTCTTCGGTCTTCGGGCTTGTCCTTGTCCTCCCCACGGACGGCGCCAACTGTTGTGGTTACAGACCAAACAGAGAGAGAGATGGTAGTGGAGAGGTGGGAGTGTTATGCCTCATCCTCCCCTCATCCTGATATATATATTCACATGGAGTATGCTTTTACAGTTATGCCCTTACATCCGTACCTCCCTATTAGGGGCACTTATGTCATTACACATGTTACTCTGGTTCTTATAACCTCCTAACAGGCCTGCTGGGCTTAGGTGGGGGCCACCCCTACAACAACTACAAAGAGATGGAAATGGCTATGATAAGGTCTAATGTTTATGAACAAGAGGAGCAAACTATGGCCCCTTGGGACGTCCATATGGTCTCCAAACCAAGTACAACTCAACCCTATATGGTTTGGGATACGAACTCTCACAAAAAGGAAACTATATTTTTCACCCGTCATATTCTTTTGGTCATAACTTTTTATCCGTGATGAATTTGGAGGTGGGACCAGATCCATTGCGTAGCCCTTGAAATTATCTTTCCAACAAGTACAAGAAAATCTGAATCGGACTCCGTTTATGAAAGTTATGGTCCTTTTAGTAACTGCTTGTCAGGCTGTCCCGAACCGAATCCGAATTGAATCATGAGTTGAATCCGAGTTTGAATTGGGTTAAGCACGTAGGAAGTTCGAATTTGGCTTGAAAATCTTATCCAAAACTTGTAGTTTAAGTCCTTGGGCTCCTCCCTTTTGCTCTCCCACAGAGACATAGGATGAGAGAGAGAACAGAGGTTAGAGTTTATTTGTATCTTTACCTCTTTGGGCCTGTATGAGGAGGGCTGAGATAGGAAGAAAAATGGGTCTAATGTGTTACATGGGCCGTGTGTGAGATATGGGGAGTGCGGGCTGAATTCATTTGAGGGCAGAAATATATAGTTTTAGACCAACTAACAATATATACATCTATTATATATATATATCGTATTTTACAACAAAATATAGGTGTCCAACTGAACACCCATGGCCTTATGCTGGTCCATCCCTGCCTAGGAGATAGCATTTATGTTGAAAGCTAAGAAATCAGGAGGGAGAGAACTACTGTAAGTTAAAACTCCAATTAGATTGGTTTTGGTGATTAATAACAAATATAAATATGAGACTAACTCAATTAATGACAAATCTAAATGTGAGCTTAACTCATTAATGACAAATCTAAATGTGAGACAAACTCAATTAATGACAAAGCTAAATGTGAGTTTAACTTATTAATGACAAATCTAAATATGAGACTAACTCTTCTGTGGAGTATGTTATTGCTTAGTCTTATTTGGATGAAAAGGTGCAAACCATGGATATGCATTCAGCAGCTTATTTTTATATCTTATTGCATTCCTTAGATTCAAAATATAGTTTGAACACCACCACAAGTCTAACTTAAATATGTGCATATGTTTTTATTACACATTTTTGTATGCAAACATTTAGGGGAGTTCACTCTATATTTTGTGGTTTCATCGGTATTGATCCATGTTTCTTTTCGACATATATTGGGATCTCTACTTCGAAATATATCCTTTGAGTATATAAAACTTGTGAAGTTCATATATATACTCATATTGCATTATATTCAATTATTTGTGTATAGAACTAAGATGTTTTCAAGTGTTTGAAAGGTTTAGTCCTAGATTTTGCTTGATGACTTGGAGATGCATGCCAAGGTTGACAAGAAGATCGACATGGCTTGAGCAAAAGGTCATGCATGTACTTGAATTTAAATTCTAAAGCAAACTATGCATTGTTATGAAATTCAATAGTACCGATGTGTAATTAGCGGCACTACCATAGTGCGGTATGACCGAGCGATATGTGCGGTAGTACCGCACCCTGGCAGGACCAAACATTAGTTGGCATAATGTAATTTCAAAAAATGTATGTTTTGGAGCATGTTTGCTACCTAGGAAAATGGTAGTACCAGAGTACCATTGGCGGTACTACCACATCGCGGTATGACGACAAATATGAAGCAGAACTACCGCACCTCGGTAGTACTGGACCTTAGATGGCGGTAGCACCGTACTTTGAGTTCAACGACTTTTATATTCAATTATGTGCAATATGGTAGTTATCATCAATTACTAAAAAGGGAAAGATTGAAGAATCTAGACCCGCCATTATGAGTTAATGGCATGTTTTGTAATTGACGATAATCACATTGAGGGACTGATGAGGACACCCCTGCTAGTCCTAGTTCGTCCACTCCTATACAAGATGCTCCAACTCCTCCAATTGAACCAACAGGGCCGATTACACGAGCACAAGCAAAGAAGCTCCAAAATAGGTGAATTTGTTCTTTAAAGAGTATAATTTTGATAAGAATTTGCTACTACCTAATTCTAGTGTGTTGTGCGTGCTTAGATATGAGGAGGAGCTCACTCACGAAGGTCGATGCGGTCGAGAAGAGGGATTGTGCTATCCAGGAACATGGAGGCCGTTTTCAGGGCCTAAATGACGTCTTTTGGAGATGCACTATTTTTCGGAGCCTCACGACTGAATCAAATCCGGCCTTTATGGATTTTTGGATCAAGCTCTTCGTTAGCTTCAAAACAAGTACAAGAACGTCGGAAATGGAGCTCGTATGCAAAAGTTATGGCTGTTTCTTTGAAGGTCGCTCCAAAACAAAAGAAAACACGTGCCCAGCCTGCGTGCCACTTGGGCTGACCGAAACCCATCTAATTTCAGTCATGTATCTTGTTTTTATGAGTTGAGTCCGAACCATATCAAGTAGTTGTGTCCGAGTTGTTGCGGGATTGAATAGTAGAGTTTGATTCGGTCTCTTGGGCCGAACCAGATTGGAACTCAGCCTTAGGCCCAAATGTGTGCGTGCGTGAGATTAGGGTGTACATTTAAGTAGCCGCCACCCCCCTCCATTAGGGTTAAAAAGACCACTTTTTCAGATTGAAACGAGAACAGCATATTGCTTGTTTCTTTTCACCATGGTGTTCATGCGAGGATTACTTGAGAGGAATTGAGTGATCGTTCTCGAATCAATGTCGTGTTTACTTTTCCACTGGGAATTGAGGGCACAGCGTTTCTCCACTCGTGGTGTCGTGGAGAAAGCTTGGTGTATCTTGGCGAATTTCCAAAGAGCTATGAGTGCATGCATTGGCACGGGCGTGCAGCTAGAGAGATTGGTTGAGAGGCACTAGTTATTGTGATCCTACGTCGAGAAGATCAGGGCTGCCCAAATCAGGCACTAACACTTTTCATAAGTTAGATGAATAGGTTATGTTCCATGATGATGGAGACTTTGAATGACTTCATGTGTTGAAGATCATCAAGTCAAGGTTCAAAATAGAAGATGGCTTCATAAGTTGAAGGCCATCAAGAAGAGGATTCATCATGTGTTAAAGAGGAGATGCATCATGTGTTGATGCACATCAAGATCTCAAAAAGGAAATGATTATGAGTTTATCATCAAGTCAAGAGAAGACAATGACCTAGACTTGAAGTAAAAATAAGCGTCATCAAACTTTAAGAGGATGCTCAAGGCAAAGGTATAACTAGTTAGGGCTAAGAATGTATTTGTAGTCCTTTACCAGTCTTAGTGTTTGGTTAGAAGACCAAATTGCTAGTATAGGTTTATCGTATAATTAAGAGGAGTCTTGTCTAGTAGCTTAAGTCTCATCATGTGTTGATAGCTCAATCTCGCTTACTCTAGCTCTCCGTAGTATGATACTATTGTTTACAAATGTGTTTTACAAATAGTTCATGCTCATGCATCTAATCCTTACAACATGTGACTATACTTTGCAAATGTATTTTACAAATGGTTGAAGTCCATGTACCTACTCTTTGTGGCATGATATAAGTTTGTAAATATGTTTTGCAAATTATTGGAGGTCATGCATTATCCCTTAGCATGGTCTAAGATTGTTTGTTGCTACTTTCATGGAGTTAGACCATGGTAGTGACTCCTTAGATCTCTTGTGGTTTCCGCATTAATCTAATGTGTTTGAGAGTGTGCAAATAGGTTGATTGTGTAACCCTCTAAATAAGCTTTCAATAGAGTGCAACAAGACTCAATTCCAACACTTGAGTCAAAAGTTATGACCATTTTTCCGAATGTTGTCCGTGCTGAAAAATGAAAATGGTAGTACGCCCTTGTACCTATGGTATGACTGCAAAAAGGTAGTGATATGGGGAGGGGTCCCGATCTTCTCAGTGAGGAACCGTGGATAGTTGATGCGAAGTAGACGATGTTGCTAGTTGAACACTCGCGCCAATGCACGAACCCTCAACTCTTCAGAATACACCCAAAACACACCGGAAATTGTTCGTCGCGAGACCACAAACGACGAACGCCAAGTCCCCAATTCCCAATTGAACGACGGCTTGACCTTGAATTGCAGAATGAACAATGGATCGCCTAGTTCTCTCTTAAAGCCCTCGCATGAACTCTAGTGTTGAAAGAACAAGCAATAACTATGTTTCAATCTTATGCATCAAATTGGTCGCCCCCTAAAGGCTGCCAATACAAGGCTTGTATAGCCCCTTGGGACGTCCAAATAGTCTCCAAACCAAGTACAACGCAACCAAAAAGGAAACTATAATTTTCACCCGTCATATTATTTTGGTCATAACTTTTTATCCGTGATGAATTTGACAGTGGGACTAGATCCATTGCGTAGCCCTTGAAATTATGTTTCCAACGAGTATAAAAACACATGAATCGGACTCCGTTTATGAATGTTATGGACCTTTTAGTAACTGCTTGTCAGGCTGTCCCGAACCGAATCCGAATTGAATCATAAGTTGAATCCGAGTTTTAATTGGGTTAAGCACGTAGGAAGTTCGAATTTGGCTTGAAAATCTTATCCAAAACTTGTAGTTTAAGTCCTTGGGCTCCTCCCTTTTGCTCTCCCACACAGACATAGGATGAGAGAGAGAACAGAGGTTAGAGTTTATTTGTATCTTTACATCTTTGGGCCTGTATGAGGAGGGCTGAGATAGGAAGAAAAATGGGTCTAATTTGTTACATGGGCCGTGTGTGAGATATGGGGAGTGCGGGCTGAATTCATTTGTGGGCAGAAATATATAGTTTTAGACCAACTAACAATATATACATCTATTATATATATATCGTATTTTACAAAAAAATATAGGTGTCCAACTGAACACCCATGGCCTTATGCTGGTCCATCCCTGCCTAGGAGATAGCATTTATGTTGAAAGCTAAGAAATCAGGAGGGAGAGAACTACTGTAAGTTAAAACTCCAATTAGATTGGTTTTGGTGATTAATAACAAATATAAATATGAGACTAACTCAATTAATGACAAATTTAAATGTGAGCTTAACTTATTAATGACAAATCTAAATGTGAGACAAACTCAATTAATGACAAAGCTAAATGTGAGTTTAACTTATTAATGACAAATCTAAATATGAGACTAACTCTTCTGTGGAGTATGTTATTGCTTAGTCTTATTTGGATGAAAAGGTGCAAACCATGGATATGCATTCGGCAGCTTACTTTTATATCTTATTGCATTCCTTAGATTCAAAATATAGTTTGAACACCACCACAAGTCTAACTTAAATATGTGCATATGTTTTTATTACACATTTTTGTATGCAAACATTTAGGGGAGTTCACTCTATATTTTGTGGTTTCATCGGTATTGATCCATGTTTATTTTCAACATATATTGGGATCTCTACTTCGAAATATATCCTTTGAGTATATAAAACTTGTGAAGTTCATATATATACTCATATTGCATTATATTCAATTATTTGTGTATAGAACTAAGATGTTTTCAAGTGTTTGAAAGGTTTAGTCCTAGATTTTGCTTGATGACTTGGAGATGCATGCCAAGGTTGACAAGAAGATCGACATGGCTTGAGTAAAAGGTCATGCATGTACTTGAATTTAAATTCTAAAGCAAACTATGCATTGTTATGAAATTCAATAGTACCGATGTGTAATTAGCGGCACTACCATAGTGCGGTATGACCGAGCGATATGTGAGGTAGTACCGCGCCCAGGTAGGACTGAACATTAGTTGGCATAATGTAATTTTCAAAAATGTATGTGATACGGGGTCGCCCGATCTTCTCGACGTAGGATCAAGATACTCACGTGGATTTGATGAACCGTAGTGATCTCCCGTTGCCAATGCAAGAGTTAGCACTCTATAATTCGTCTAACCACACGTGCTGAACTTCACGACCACCGATGAAGTTCCATCACGCTCCCAATTCCCAGCGGAAAGGTTGAACGATCTTGATTTCAGCGAACTCCCAATTCCCTCAAGTTAGTTCGGCCAACGGAAAGAACAAGAGTATTATATTATCAAAAGTGGTCTGAGCCCTAAAGGCTGCCAGTACAAGGCTTATATAACCCCTTGGGACGTCCATATGGTCCCAAACCAAGTACAACTCAACCCTATATGGTTTTAGATTCGAACTCTTACAAAAAGGAAACTATATTTTGCACCAGTCATATTGTTTCGGTCATAACTTTTTATCCGTGGTGAATTTGAATGTGGGACCAGATCCATTACGTAGCCCTTGAAATTATCTTTCCGACGAGTACAAGAACACCTGAATCGGACTCCGTTTGTGAAAGTTATGGCCTTTTTAGTAACTGCCTGTCAGGCTGTCCCGAATCGAATCCGAATTGAATCCTGAGTTGAATCCGAGTTTGAATTGGATTGAGCACGTGGGAAGTCCAAATTTGGCTTGAAAATCTTATCCAAAACTTATAGTTTAAGTCATTGGGTTCCTCCCTTTTGCTCTCCCCAGTCTTCACATGAGTCATACCTAAGAATACATAAAATACTTGCATGAGGTAGTATTCCATGTTCATCATCAATTAAAGGAAACTCCTTAAGAAACAAAAGCACCTGTTTGTTTAATCGCTTGGCTCTTGCCCTTGTCATTGGGCCCTCTGGTTCTTGGATCTTCTCATGCATGCTTGGAGTGGAAGATGTATATGTAATGGGGATGTCCTCATCATCCTCCCCCTCTTGAAAAGGAGTCGCCCTCGACTCGGTGTCTTCGTGCCCAAAGAATGGAGATAAATCAGCAACATTAAAAGTAGTGATCACCCCATAGTCGTCTTGATGCGGATACGCACATGATTAATACTTTTCAATCAAATACATTATTTCACTGGAAAGAAGTATTGAGCCGTATTAAATATTGTCAGGTGAATTTGTTTCTTAATGAATTTCCTTCTATTCGTGGGAACGATATACTACCTTATGTCAAATTCTTGTTTATTATTACGTTTGAATATTTTGATGATTCCGGGGCCAAAGAAATGGAGAAGCACAAGAAGGTTAATCATATTTGCTACCAAGAACAAAAAACTCAAAGCCCATGGGAATTAAAAGGAGAAAGCCAAGCAGCCCATGCAGCTGATCAAGGAGGAAAGAAGCCCATGCAGTGGGAGAGCAAAAGGGGAGAAGCCCAAGGACTTAAACTATAAGTTTTGGATAAGATTTTCAAGCCAAATTCGGACTTCCCACATGCTCAACCCAATTCAAACTCGGATTCAACTTAGAATTCAATTCGGATTCGGTTTGAGACAGCCTGACAGGCAGTTACTAAAAAGGCCATAACTTTCACAAACGGAGTCCGATTCAGGTGTTCTTATACTCGTTGGAAATATAATTTCAAGGGCTACGCAATGAATCTAGTCCCACCTTCAAATTCATCACGGATAAAAAGTTATGACCGAAACAAGATGACAGGTGAAAAATATAGTTTTCTTTTTGTGAGAGTTCGTATCCAAAACCATATAGGGTTGAGTTGTAATTGGTTTGGGGACCATATGGACGTCCCAAGGGGCTATATAAGCCTTGTATTGGCAGACTTTAGAGGGAGACCAATTTTATGCATAAGATTGAAACATAGCTATTGCTTGTTCTTTCAATACCAGAGTTCATGCGAGGACTTTGAGAGAGAATTAGGCGATCCATGGTTCGTTCTGCAATTCAAGGTCAAGCCATCGTTCCATTGGGAATTGGGGACTTGGCGTTCGTCGTTTGTGGTCTCGTGACGAACAATTATCCGGTGTGTTTTGGGCGTATTCCGTAGAGTTGAGGGTTCGTGCATTGGCGCGAGTGTTCAACTAGCGACATCGTCTACTTCACATCAACTATCCATGGTTCCTCACTGAGAAGATCAGGATCCCTCCCCGTATCACGTCTCCCGGAAGCTCTATCTTGTATGCATTATGATTGATCTTGGCAAGTACATTAAAAGGTCCATCACCACGGGGCATCAATTTAGATCTACGCTTCTCCGGAAAGCGGTCTTTGCGAAGGTGTACCCACACTAAATCACCTGGTTCAAAAAGCATTTTCTTTCTAGACTTGTTAGCTTTGGAAGCATAAGCACGTACCTTCTTTTCAATTACCTCTTTGGTTGTGGCATGGAGCTTTTTCACAAAATCAGCACGTTTAGAAGCCTCCATATTAGCACGTTCTTGTAGTGGGAGTGGAAGCAAATCAAGTGGCGTGATTGGTTTGTAACCATACACCACCTCGAATGGACACAATTGAGTTGTAGAATGTACCGCCCTGTTATATGCAAACTCCACATGCGGTAGACAATCTTCCCACTCTTTCAAGTTCTTTTTTATCATGGTACGTAGCAATGTTGAAAGTGTGCGGTTCACCACCTACGTTCGCCCATCTGTTTGTGGATGACAAGTCGTTGAAAACAACAACTTTGTCCCAAGCTTGGCCCACAAAGTCTTCCAAAAGTAGCTCATGAACTTGACGTCACGATCTGAAACAATGGTTCTTGATATTCCATGCAATCTCACAATCTCCCTGAAAAACAAGTCAGCTACATGCGACGCATCGTTGCTCTTATGACAGGGAATAAAATGTGCATTTTAGAGAACCTATCCACAACAACAAAGACTGAATCCTTTCCCCTCTTGGTCCTAGGCAGTCCTAACACAAAATCCATGCTAATATCTTTCCAAGGAGCACTAGGAACAGGAAGTGGAGTATACAAACCTTGTGGATTGAGTTTTGACTTTACCTTATGACATGTGATGCATCTTTGAACGAACCTCTCGACGTCTCGCCTCATCTTTGGCCAATAGAAGTGATCAGCCAACATCATGTAAGTCTTCTCTCGCCCAAAATGCCCCATCAATCCTCCTGCATGAGCTTCCTGCAACAATAACAAACGCACCGAGGACTCCGGGACACATAGCTTATTCATGCGAAAGAAAAAACCATCATTAATATGAAATGTATTCCACCCTTTCCCATCTTTGCAATTAGAATATGGAGCTGCAAATTCATGATCGGAAGCATATAAATCTTTTAAACATTCTAACCCTGGTACCTTTACCTCCAACTGAGTCAAAAGCACATGTTTTCGTGACAATGCATCAGCTACCACATTCTCTTTGCATTTCTTATATTTGACAATATACGGAAAGGTCTCAATGAATTCTACCCACTTAGCATGTCTACGATTCAATTTCGCTTGGCCCTATAAGTATTTCAAAGATTCATGATCAGAATGTATTATGAATTCTTTAGGCCAAAGATAATGTTGCCAAACACACGCACAAGAGCATATAATTCTTTATTATAAACAGGATAATTCAATTGTGCACCATGAAGTTTCTCACTGAAATATGCAACAGGTTTCCTTCTTGCATCAAAACACCACCAATACCTATTCTACTAGCATCACATTCAATCTCAAAAGTTTTTGTGAAATCAGGTAAAGCAAGCAATGGTGCTTCAGTCAAACACTTCTTTAATGCAACAAAAGCTTTGTCTTGCTTTTCTCCCCACTCAAAAATCACTCCCTTTTTAGTTAACTCATTTAATGGGGCAGCAATGGTGCTAAAGTCTTTCACAAATCGCCGATAAAAGCTAGCAAGCCCGTGGAAGCTACAAATTTGACTAACATTCACAGGAATTGGCCAATTTCTAATAGCTTCAATTTTAGATTCATCCACTTCAATTCCATGAGCTGAAACAACATAGCCTAGAAACACAACCTTACTAGTGCAAAAAGTGCACTTCTCAAGATTGGCATACAAGCATTCTTTCCTAAGCACTTCTAGCACTTGTTTAATGTGTTCAACATGATCATCCAAACAGCGGCTATATATGAGAATATCATCAAAGTAAACTACCACAAATTTTCCAATGAAGTGTCTCAAAACATGGTTCATTAAGCGCATGAATGTACTAGGAGCATTGGACAATCGAAAAGGCATCACTAACCATTCATACAAGCCAAATTTCATTTTAAAAGCAGTTTTCTATTCATCACCATGTTTCATTCTTATTTGATGGTAGCCACTACGCAAGTCAATCTTAGAAAAGCTAGTAGAACCACTTAACTCATCAAGCATATCATCTAACCTAGGAATAGGATGACGATAGCGAACAGTTATGTTGTTAATAGCTCTACAGTCTACGCACATTCTCCAAGAACCATCTTTCTTAGGAACAAGAATAATAGGAACGGCACAAGGACTAAGACTCTCGCGTACGTACCCTTTGTCCAAAGTGCTTGCACTTGGTGCTGAATCTCCTTTGTTTCTTCTGGATTTGTGCGGTACGGCGGCCGGTTGGGAACAGGGGCTCCCGGGACTAAGTCAATTTGATGCTCATGCCTCGAATAGGTGGTAGGCCAGCGGGCACCTCCTCCGGAAACACATCGTCGTAAGCCTGCAAAACTTGAGAAACAGCACTAGGAAGAGATGTTAAATCATTAGTTGAAAGCAATGCATCCTTGTACAGCAATACAAGGTGCGTCAAAGCGGGATCTTCTTTCATCTCTCTTAGGTCAGATTTGGTGGCTATCGTGACTAAGTTTTTCTCTCCCTCACTCTTGCTTTTATCTCTCGGTTTTGGTTTGTGGCTCTCGCTCACCTTTTGTGGAATCACACTCTTTTGTTCTCTCCCTTTCTCACTCTCAACTTGCACTTCAACCTTTTGTACATTATCATTTACAATTTGGGAAGGAGTTAACGGTCGCAGCACCACTTGTTTGTTGTTCCACTAAAACTTGTGTTGATTAGTTCTTCCATCATGAAGCACAGCGTGATCATATTGCCATGGCCTTCCTAGCAGCAAGTGACATACATCCATAGGCACCACATCACACTCCACCGTATCACGATAAGTGCCAATTTCAAATTCAACATCCACGGTGTACCCCACATTCAATGAGCCTTTCTCATGTAACCACTGAATCTGATATGGGTGTGGGTGTTTCTTATACTTCAACCCAAGTTTATTGCAAAGCTCCTTGCTAGCCAAAATATGACAACTCCCACCATCAATGATTACCTTGCAAAATGTAACATCCTGGAAAATTCGAATTTGAAAGTATAAAGTTTTTAAAAATATTTTACAATATAATCTATTGGAATTTGAATCTTCTTTGGTGTTTCTTAACTTTTTGTGAGGTTTCGAAAGTGGAAGAGAGTCATGAAAATAAAATTTATCATAATAAGACCATGAGGGATATATGCAAATAAAGGAAAACTCAAAATCTTAAATTCGAATATGAAAAGATGATCCAGTATAAGGGGAAATAAATGAAGCCAGAAAAATATATAAGTATGTATATACCTGTATGCATAAATATGTATATGAAAAGACATATTAAATCTCTGTAAATAAGCATGAAATATCATCCCTAAAAATTATGGCAAGCAAATTAAAGGAGGCTAGCATTTACATATATATGCAAACACATATGAATATCAATATATATATAAATAAGCATGTATGTACATACACAAAAATCAGAGAGAAATGAAAATATGTATACATGTACATGCCCCTAGGATATATGTGTAAATGTATATATATATATATACATATTCAAATGTAAAAACAAAATAAAAGTAAAAATAATAACATTTACAAATATATGTATGCATACAATTGAATATAACAAGAAAATAATATTTACGTAATGAGTATCAACAAAATGGTAGATATAGGATTACAGGGAGAAAGGAAGTGAATATATAGTATATATATATACCTATGTATACACACATGAATACCCAAAAAGAAAATCAAAGAAATACAAAAAGGAAAAGAAAAAGAAAAAGAATTTAAAAGAAAATAACACAGCCGGGCCGGCCGTCACCCTGGCCCAGCCGTTCCGTCCACGCGCGACCAGCGTGCACGCGCAATCCAGCGCTCCGCGGCCCAGCCCGTCGCCACCCGCGCCGCGCTGCCTCTGCCATGCGGGCCCGCGCCCCCGATCGCACCTCTCCTCTCGCTGCCGCGTGGCCGCGCGGTCGCCCGCGTTGTCCCGGCCGCGTCTGCCAGTGGCCCCGCCTCCATCGCGCCTTCTCTCACTGCCGCGCGAGCCCCACGCGTCAGATCTCTCTTCCTCTGGCCGGTGGACCTCCCGCCCCCGCTCTCTTCTTCCTCCCCCGGCTTCTTCTTCCTCCACGCGCTGGCAACGCAGCTCTCCCTTGCGCTCGCTCCTTGCCGCAGCCAATCTCCCTCCCTCTCTCTCATACACCCCCGAGCAAGTTCAATGCACCTCGTTCTCTCTCTCTCCCACAAAATCTCGGAAGAGATTTGGTTCATTCCCCCCCCCCCCCCCCCCCGCCAGCGTGAACAGGGCGGAGGCGACGCTGCCTCGCTACATACCTCCCCCCTCCCAGCTATAAAAGCCTTGCCTGGGAGCCCCAAACGCGCCGCACTCCCCTCTTCTTCCCTCCCCCGTAAACAATTGAACCGAGAGCCCCAATTCCCCGCCGGCCCCCTCCTTCTTCCCGAACTCCGGTGATCGCCGATCCGCCAAACCGAGCCACCAGAGCTCAATTCCTTGCTCTTGAACCATCTCCGGAGCGTCGCGAAGCTATCCCCGGTCTCATCCGCACCTCCCGAAGCCCGTACCTCGCCATCACCGGAGCTCCTGCCCGAACCACCGCCACCATTCGCCGCCAGCCATCTCCGGTGACCGTCACCTCCGGCCGTCTACACCAACATCTTCACCATCACCTGGGGGCTGCATTTCACGAAACCCCCGAACCTCTCCGGCCACCACTCGCCGCCGTCACCACCGCCTTCTTCTTCCTCTGCCCGGCACCCTCCTAGAGCTACTTTAAGGGGATTTATTACCCTTATAGGGTAAGCATCGCTCGGGCTGACCGAGTGGCTTTCAGCGCTATTCTTTCCTCCCTCCTGCTTCCGCGACGCGCGTTCGAGCCCGTTGACGACCCGACTACAACCATCTAAGGACGTTGCGCCTTAGTGATCGATACACCAACTCTAGAGATTGTTCGTGACCTTGTCGGCGCACGATCAACCTAACCACGAGGGTACTTGTTCCTGCAAGCAATCGAAGAACAGGCAAGAACAAGATGAACAGCAACTCAATTGCAAATAAACGATATAGGATTCAATCGAAAATAGAAGAACGGTGGGGTTCCGAAGACAAGTATCCAGGCGGTCTAGCCGACACGCGCGAGTACAAGGCAAAGTAGCAAAAGCTAACCTAGTCTATCAAAACTCAAACCCTAGAAGAGGGTGCGGCTGCCTATTTAAGGGACACGGAAGGTGGAGGGTCGGCCAAAACACATGGAAGCCGAACAGGACTCGATTACAAGGCCCAAGGCCCACTTTGACTCGGACTGGAAAAGTGATGTGACTTGTTTTACTGTTTATGACTGGCTCAGATGGAATTTCGAGGTGAGACCAGATCCATCTGAACGTAGACTTCAAGAGCTTTCTAACGAGTACTCATGGGCCCCGAGAAACCTTCTGGATCAAAAGTTATGGCCGTTTGAAGTAGACGCTGTTGGGAAGGCCGAATCCGAGTCGAACTCGCAAACATGACTTGGTTTGCGCTTGACGGTTCCACTTCTATACTTGAGCTCACGTGGTTCTTCCCCATGGTTCCTAAGGACAATTAAATCATCACAAGAATTAAGTAGTATTCCATTCTTTGAAACATTTGTATGCAAACTTAGGAATGCATTCACCTGATGGTTAAGTTGACGTGCTCGCGCTCTAGTCATTGGTCCTTGTATCATAGTTTCAGTTTGATGTGGAGTCGGCATGGTTGTATGCATGGAAAGGATGTCCTCATCAAGTGATTTGTTCAAAGATGCATCACATGCCATAAAGCAAAGTCAAAACTCAATCCACATGGTTTGTAAACTCCACTTCCAGTTCCTAATGTTACTTGGTAAGATATTAGCATGGATTTTGTGTTGGGATTACCTAGGACCAAGAGGGGGGAGGGATTCTGTCTTTGTTGTTGTGGATCGGTTTTCTAAAATGGCACATTTTATTCCCTGTCATAAGAGCGACGATGCGTCGCATGTAGCTGACTTGTTTTTCAGAGAGATTGTGAGGTTGCATGTAATGCCAAAAACTATTGTTTACAATCGTGACGTCAAGTTCATGAGTTACTTTTGGAAAACTTTGTGGGCCAAGTTTGGGACAAAGTTGTTGTTTTCAACGACTTGTCACCCACAAACAGATGGACAGACGGAGGTGGTGAACCGTACACTCTCAATGCTGCTGTGGACAATGATAAAAAAGAATTTGAAAGAGTGGGAAGATTGCCTACCGCATGTTGAATTTGCATATAATCGGGCGGTGCATTCTACAACTCAATTGTGTCCATTTGAGGTGGTGTATGGTTTCAAACCGATCACGCCACTTGACTTAATGCCACTTCCATTACAAGAACATACAAATATGGAGGCTTTTAAGCGTGCTGATTTTGTGAAAAAGCTCCATGAAAAGACTAAAGAGGTAATTGAAAAGAAGGTACGTGCTTATGCTTCTAAAGCTAAAAAAACTAGAAAGAAAATGCTATTTGAACCACGTGACTTAGTATGGGTGCATCTTCACAAAGAACGCTTTCCAGAGAAGCGTAAATCAAAATTGATGCCCCGTGGTGATGGTCCTTTTAAAGTACTTGCCAAGATCAGTGACAACACATAAAAGATAGAGCTTCCAAGAGACGATTATGGGGTGAGTACTACTTATAATGTTGTTGATTTATCACCATTGTTTGGACAAGATGGCATAAAGTCGAGGACGACTCCTTTTCAAGAGGGGGAGGATGATGAGGACATCTCTATTACACATTCTTCATCCACTCCAAGTGTGCATGACAAGCTAGTGATGAGGCTCCAAAAGATCCTATGACAAGAGCAAGAGCTAAGCTACTTCAACAACAGGTGCTTTTGTTTCTTAGAGAGTCTTCTATTATGTTAGATGAGAATAGAATACTACCTAATGCAAATATGTTATGTGTTCTTAGATTTGAAGCAACAGAAGATCAAGTGGAGAAGGACCAAGTGGCCACGAGTCATGAGAAGAAGAGTCCATGCGGGCAAGGAGCTAATCAACGGAAGGCCACGTGATCATATATCTCATGGCGTGCACAACATGTGGCCTGCGTGCCAAAGTGTGACCGAGTCCAACTCAATCTCGGTCTTGTAATAGGATAGGGGCTTAGCCCGAAAATAAAGGAAACATATTGCTAAGTTTTAGGAATTGTAATAGGACATCTTGACCGAATAAAGGATTGATTCGGCCAAGACTTTCCTTGCGTGAGTTCGGGGAGGCACTATAAAACCCCCTTGTATCCCCTTTGTTTTGCTCAGACCATGTGTGAGAAAAATTAATCTACTAAAGCTTTCGAGTTTAGCATTGCTGCCGAAATTCCTGAGGGAATTAGGAGTGTCTTCTTCAATCAAGATCGTTCAGCCTTTCCGTTGGGAATTGGGTGCACGATAGATCTTCGCTTGGTGGTCGGCGAAATCAACACGAGTGTGTTTTGGCGGATTAAAGAGTGTTCATCCCTTGCATTGGCATTAGAGGATCATTACGATTCATCAAGACTCCCGTGAGTATCCATCCTACGTCGAGAAGATCGGGTGACCCCGTATCATCTTGGTATCAGAGCGCGGTTTACTCAATAAGATCTTATCCCTTTAAATTTCAGTTTATTACTTTCTGTCCTATAGTCCATAAACCGAAAACACAAAAAAAATCCAAACCTTAGTTTCGCATCTATTATTTTCGTGAGTTTTATTAAGTCTTGATCCATTAGAAATTTTGTTTACGTGCTGATCTTTGTGTTCCTTCGCGTAACATGATCTTGTGTCCCCATAAAACAAAAAAAAAGTAGATTCAATTTACTCTTGAAGTTGAGTCCGTATCCACAACTCCTCCCAGATCAATCCGAGTACAACCCCAGAATCCAAGTCGGTTTTGGCTAGCTGTCCACTTCCGAATCCGTTTGGAAATCCGAAACCAACTCTAGGGAGGTGTTAGTGTTCGCATTGGCTTCCTTGGACACCATACGGCCGAACACCATACATACGAGCTTCACTTATATCCTTTGAATACTTGAGACTAGTCATTGATATTGCATTGAGGGCTGCTCTTGAATACTTCTAGCTGAATATTGGGCTTGTGCATCACTCACCCCGGCCGATAAAAAAAATTCAAAGTTTAGAGAGAGAGAATCTTTTAATTACCTTTATACCCCTACCTTCCACAAAAAGTTTGTGACCCATATACCTCAATAGACTCAGAACAGTGAGTTGAACATATTTGGGTTAGTGGCTCGGTAGCAAAAAAAATGAGGTGAGCAAAAAAAAAAGAGAGCGAAAAAAAGGGTGAGGAGGCTGATTTGGATAAGTGGTTCTAGATCATAATTTCAGTTTGAGTGACTAAAATTCTTGAGCAATCTTGTGCCCTTATTTCCATATTATTGCAATTGGCTAGCGTCTCTCCTAGTACTTGATGCAAACGAGCTAATTTTCCTGTTTGTTTCCATCTAGCTCATTCCTTTGTTGCATTGAGTCACATTGATCTTTGCGTGTGCGTTCATACACTTCACTTATATCTATTGGATCAGCACATAGGCAATATTTTCTAGCTTGGATTATTACTTAATTTTACAACAACGTGAAATTCAGATCGTGTACGATAAATACTTCCTAACCAAGCTCCACAAAATATCCTTTGCCGTGCAATTGTGAGTCACTTTTAAATCCGCTTGATCATCACTTGTTATTGTAGCCACCACGAAGTGTAAGTTTCTTTTGGCATCAATTTACTTCGGAAAGGTAAGAACTTTACTTGGTTGAGGAAAAGTGAGATTGAGTGACTCCACATATCACCCATATATTTGTGGCTTTTGTGTCTTCTTTGTGCTACTAACCATGTCAGGTGGAGACGACAACATGGGAGAGGAGCATGGTGTGAATTCCCCAGTGACTCGTTTTCAATCCCAAGCTTTGAGGGGAACTTTGCGCGATGAGTTCGCCGCTACTACTTCTGCCTTGGAGGAGCAACTCAAGGCAGAGATCAACAACTCCACACAAGACATGCACATTAAGATGAACCAATAAATGAATGTGCTATGTACCAACATCGTGAACAACGTGGTGCGCGCACTTCGACCACAACACGAGGAAGGCAGTGTTCATCGTGAGGGTGGCCTACCTCCACGAGATGAGAAAGCAGGCGTTGCTCGAGGTGGCCAAGATGCACAACAACGGCGAAACCGTGTGGTGGCAAACACCATCCGTCCACCCCTGCCTGGGAGAGGTGCAGGGGCGGCTTCCATGGTCCCGGGAGGGGCCATGGACATGGAGGCCGTGGTGGGGGAGCACTTCACTTTGACGACGATGACTTTCTGCACTACGACGACGGCTACCACCGCCGTAATCGTTACGGCGAAGAACGACCACACGAGGAGAAATTTGGTAAGCTCAATTTACAATGCCATCATTTTCAGGTACACATGAACCCGAAGAATACCTCACTTGGGAGCTCAAGGTAGACAAGGTGTTCCGCTTGCACAACTATTCTGAAGAAAAGAAAATCCATATGGCGGGACTAGAATTCAATGATTATGCTTTGGTTTGGTGGGAACAAGTGCAAAACCAAAGGATGGAGAACAATGATCCACCCATCACAACATGGGAAGAGATGAAGTACCATATGAGGGCAAGGTTTGTTCCTAAACATTACAAACGTGACCTTTTTAATAAGTTGCAGAATTTGAAGCAAGGGAGTTTCACGATTGAGGAGTACTACAAAGAGATGGAAATGGCTATGATAAAGGCTAATGTTTATGAACAAGAGCAAACTATGGCCCGTTTCCATGCTGGTTTGCATCCTTCCATCAAGCGAATTGTCGAATTTCAACCCTACAACAACATGGTGGAGTTGGTACATCAAGCCACTAAGGCTGAGAGGCAAGTACAACAGGACATAAGGGTTTCAAAATCATCTTCCTACACTTCCCGTACAGCACCTACAGGAGGTAAAACCACATCTCGTTTCAATTCATTTAAAACTAACCCATCTAATGGAAGTTTTAATCCTAGTTTCAATTCATTCAAGAGCTTTCCAACGAGTACTCACGGGCCCCGAGAAACCTTCTGGATCAAAAGTTATGGTCATTTGAAGTAGACGCTATTGGGAAGGCCGAATCCGAGTCGAACTCGCGAACAGGACTTAGTTTGCGCTTGACGGTTCCACTTCTGTACTTGAGCTCACGTGGTTCTTCCCCATGGTTCCTAAGGACAATTAAATCATCACAAGAATTTAGTATTCCATTCTTTGAAACATTTGTATGCAAACTTAGGAACGCATTCACCTGATGGTTAAGTTGACGTGCTCGCGCTCTAGTCATTGGTCCTTGTATCATAGTTTCAGTTTGATGTGAAGTCGGCATGGTTGTATGCATAGAAAGGATGTCCTCATCAACTATAAACAACCCCTTGGCCGATTGAGAGATAATCATTGGCACTCCATTTCACTCTCTTGTATTAGTGTAAGTTTTTCCTCTCAATTGTGCATTTGTTGCACCTTGTGAGCAAGGAGAAAGGTCTCTAGTTCCATGTATTGCATCTAGAGGTGAATTTCATATCCACTTAAGCTTGTGCATTCATTGCACGTGGTGAGAATCAAACAAAGGGCTTGACTTGTTACTCTTGGAGGGTGCCGACTCCTAGACGGTATTGGAGGCGTCGTGTCTGGTGATCATCTCAAAGAAGGTTGTGAGAAGGCATGTTGTGAAGGTTGCAGCTCACCTACCCAGAGCACGAAAAAGCTACCTCTAGTGGAATTGAGTTGTTTGGCTTAATTCATGGAATTAGTCTAATTCATTTGGGCTTTACCTCAAAGCGGACTAGGTGAGACTAGCAAGTCTCTGAACACCACGGTAAAAGTAAACCGTGCCATTGTGGTTTGTTCTCTTATGCTCAATTTACATTCAAGCAATTTATATTTATAGAATTAAATTTATTGCTTGTCACCCTAGGTTGTCATCCTAAGATTGCAAACCTTTGACACAGACTTAGGTTGTTGGTGCACTTAGATGAACCTAGTTGATTCAGGCCTTATTTGTGCTAAACCAAATTGATTTGTACTTCTGCATTATAAACTTGGTTTTAACTAAAGAAATTTTAAAATCACTTATTCACCCCCATCTAGTCGGCCTCCTCGATCCTACAAGTTGTATTAGAGCTTGGTCTCTTATTTATTAGGAACTTCACGGCCTAGAGAGTAAAGGATGGTAACTACTGATATAGTGTACCTTGGAGAGACACCTCTATTTGATGGCACAAATTATGCTTATTAGAAAAGCTGCATGTCATGCTACTTTAAGGTCATGAGCCCTAAAATATAGCGGATTGTAAATATGGGCTTTTCTCCTCCAATAGATCTTCTTGCTCCAACAATTGAGAAACAGAAATGCTTACATCTCGAGGCTCAAGTAATTATGCTTTATTTAGTGCTTTAAGTGTAGAGGTGTTCGATGTCGTATGCAATCTCAAGAGTGCTCATGAGATGTGGACACAACTTCAAGATAATTATGAAAGGTCCATCTCAACCAAGGATGATTGTATAGAAGAGTGGATGTCAACAGAAGAATGCTCAATCTCTAGCTCCAACAATGAAGAATCCACAAGCCGCTCCACATCAACTCATTGTTTTATGGCTAAAGGTAATAAAAAGGTAAATAATAATAATGAAAATGTTGAACCTATTTATGATGAGTTGATGGATATGCTAGAGGACTTGAATGAGTACCTTGGTAAGGATAAGTTAAAATTTAAATTCTTAAAAAAGAATTCCTTTCTCGTAAGTATTCTTTTGACGAGCTAAAGGAAGCTCATGAGACTCTCCTTCTCAAGGATCTTACCAAGTCTAAGGTGGATATAGGCATTACATGTTATTTATTAGATGATATGACATGTGTAGCTTTGAACTCTTGTATGACATCTAAGGTTAGCATATCCACCTTTTATGATGATTTGCTTGACATGCCTTAGTGCTCTTAATTAGACACTTCTATTTCCTCTATGCTTGTTGAGACTAACTTTGTAGAGGAAAACAAAGAGCTTAAAGCCCAAGTCACCAAGTTGAACAACGACTTGGAGAAGTTCTTCAAAGGAAAGGCCTCTCTTGATGATATCTTGAGCAAGTAACGAAGCTTGAATGACAAGAGAGGTACTGGCTTCATCTCCAAGAAGAAGGAGAATAGCATGACACGATATAATGCAAAATACATGAAAAATATCAAGTGTCTTGGTTTCAACAAGAAGGGTCATTTTGCCTCAAAGTACCCCAACAAGATAAATAACAAGTAAAGGTCATCAACAAAGAGGCAAGCCAGCAAAAAGAAACACAAGATGACTATGGGTGGAATAAAATGTCAAACTTACTACAATTACCGGGAGAAGGGACATTTTAGTAAGTATTGTCCCAAAGGTATCACTCCTAAGCCTATTATCTATAATGATCATTATTTGCTTAGGAATGCTAGAGATGGTAGGGTGATTGCTTGATGCGTTTGTTCACCTAAGACTATTACTAGGGTTATTTGGGTGTCCAAATCTATTGTAACTAATATTCATACACCCAACCAAGTTTTGGGTACTAAAATACGTTTAAATGCTTACTAGGTACTTGGAGAGTCATTGGAGGCTTGGCTCATTCATGAAGAGGTAAACTCCACCATGTGCAAAAATTAGAGCCAAGCATGAGGATGATCATTTCATATTGAGAACCAATGCCATCTCGGTAAGAATCATTTAAAATTTAAGTATCTAGCCCTTGTCATGTGTAGATTGAATTGCATTCATGAAAATCCATTTTTAAATTGTGTTCTTGCTCTTGTTCAAAATTTCATTATTGCAATCTTGAGCAATATGGGTAGATGGCACATTAAGGGGGAGAACTAAATTATAATCATCTATATCACATCCCTAAGTGTGCCCAAATTGAATCAGTGCTAGTATTAATTTTCAAATTTGACTTATTTAGCCAAAAGTCAAAAACTTGAAATTATTAGTATATCTTTGAAAAAATAGTTGAAAAATATATACAAATACATTTCAAAGGTTTTCCAAAAGTTTTGGCTTGAGAAAATTTTATTTTAGGTAAAATTGTGTTTCCAATTCAAAACTAGCAATCTAGTATCTTGTTTTGGCTTTAAACTCAAAAATTGGCCAAAATCAATTCTAAAAGGAATTTGAAAATGTGGCCAATACCAAAAACCTAGAGTTGGTTGTTTTAAACATTATTGGTATACAAAAGTTTTCCAAAAGGCTAACCAAATGAAAGTTATTTGGTTTTGAAACTCATCCAAAATCTTGAGTTGATCCAAGTGGTTAGATCTAGCACTTAAATGTGTTTTATCATTTGAGCCAAATTTTTTGACATATATTGGCTAATAAGGGTATTACATACTCATATATACAAATGGATGCTAAAACACCATCACATGCTCATTTTGTCAATCTTGAAGAAATTTATTAAGAATGAGATTGTTTTGAAAAATGAAAGTATAATTTGTTAAACTACCTTCAAAAGAGTTTTAACATTGGCATATAGTTACAAATGCTGTAAAAATAGTTTATGTTTCTTTGTGAAAAATTTTGGAACAAATTAAAACATGGTATCTAACTTCTCCTCAAAGTTTCAATCATCAGCGTGCATTCTATTGCACACTGGTACAACCGCATCTCCTCAGCGATACGACCGGTGTCCAGCGGTCTAACCGGACCTAGAGAGACTTGGTTGATTTATCCAAATTTTTAATTTCTAATTCCCTCAGTCATTCTCTTTGATCCCCAAAGTCAAGTTGATTCTTGCTATCTTTGCTAGCTGCCCTCAAGTACCTTTTTGACTTCACATGCCATTTTGATCATATTGTGATGCTTTTAGCATAAAAATGGTATCTCTCTAAAAGTGGTAGCACTTTCAATCACCTTTACCTTGGAGTGAGATTCATCTTTTTCTTTACAAGTGATATCATCTTTTTCCTTCAAGTGGTATCAAGTTTCTACCAATGGAATCAATTATTCTCACAAGTGGTATCAAATATCATCATAAGTAGTATCAATTTCAAAGTAGTGTATGCTCTTTATGGAAAAGACAAAAGGACCACAAAATGTTAAAAGCACCTATTATAGAGAAAAGAAGAAATATTTGATGACAAAGGAAAAGGTGGCAAGATCGAAAAGAATCATTTTTGTGCCAAAGAAGAAGAAAGAAATGGCAAGAGAAATCTATGTGTAAGGGGGAGTTTTTGTGAAAAAAATTATTAAATATTTTGGGCTTACATAAAACAGGGTAAAGTATTAATATTGAGAAAGCTATTTTGTCTAATTACCCAAAATAATTTATGGATCTTGTAAATGCATGGTTTTCATTCTCATTAGCTTCATTTTGCATTCATGGAGTGAAACTTCTAGTGATATGCAAGTTTAGATTTTCAGAAGAGCCTCTTAGTTCAAAAGTCAAAAGTCTTGTTTAAAATGGCCAAAATTGTGAAAAACTAAGTGAAAGTATTTAAATATGTATTTCAAATGTTTTCAGTGCTTTTGGAGTAAAAATTTCTATTTTAGAAATAAAATAGCAAATGTGGCCTCAAAATGATCTTGTATAATCTGATTTTGAATTAAAAGACATTTATATAAATTAAAATGTATTGAGTTTTTACAGAAGTTTCCAAACTCATAGGGTAGTCATTTCTACTATTTCTCTAGTTGAAAGTTTTTACAAAAGATCAACCGTTGAAAAGTTATATTCATCTGAAGTTCACCGAAAATTAGTTTCGACCCGAAATGACCTATTCTTGCAAGTAAGTTTGGCTATTTGAGATAGATTTATTTGTGTATATTGGCTTGAAATAGTATTTGTAACTCATACAAAGTCAAGTGAAATTCAAATTGGATTACATTTGAAGTTTGGATGAAAAATATTTCTTTTCTCTTGCATTCAAAGTGCATTTTGCCATATCTTTTGAGATTAAACTCCTTTTCAAAAAATTATTTTTGGTAAATGATTTAATTAGTCCAAAATAAAAATTTAGAAAATTTCAAAATATATGGACCTCATTTGAAAGATTTTTGCATTTCTCCTCTCATTATGCGAAAATTTTGCAAAGAAAGCGCATTTTGGCATAACTTTTGAATGAAGACTTCTTTTCAAAAATTCTTCTTGGAAAAGTTTATAAAGAGTCCAAAGTTTGTTTATGCCAAATTTTAAAGTATTTCAACATTATTTGCAAAATTTTAACTTTTTCTCACTTCGCTCAAATGCTGAAAATTCGAAGTTTTGCATTGTTTTAAGCAGATTTGTGATTTTTATATCTTCAAATGGGTTCACATTATAAGAAAGGTACAATAATAAGTTTTGATCCTCTATAGTTTATATTCTTTTCCAAAGTTTCTTAGATTTTCTTAATATCATTTGATCAGTTTTTCAACCTTATCTCAAAGCTCAAATGGAATGTCAAAATATGAAAACCTGAAACTTTCAGTTTTCTGAAATTTTATGATTTTCATATTATCAAAATGGTTGAAATTTTGAAGAGCTTCCCAAAATAAAATTTGTGTGTTTTGTAAGGACTAGCTCCATAATTTATCTCAGATTTTTGTGACCTTGTTTCTCCGCTTATCAACATGCATTAAGGAGCTTTGGCTTTGTCTTTTTGAGAACTTTTGCAAATTGAAAATGTATTTCGAGGAGATTTCAAGAGTGAGCTTCTTTGAATATGTTTGAAATATCATTTCCTAGCATAAATCAAATATAGCCTTGTTTCAAGTTGTTTTTCTCTTTTAGGCCATAAAGAGGGAGTTTATGGAATTCTTGGCTTTTATTGAAATTTTTTGAAACCTCACCCCAAATAGGTCATATGTGTCTATTCATACTCTTTATGACCAAATTAAAATGAATTCATTGCCAAGCTCTTTATTTTGGAAAGACTCCATTTTGGCTTCACTTTCTTTTGCATTTTTGGTGATTATTGCCAAAAGGGCGAGAATTTTGTTAAGTAAATTGCCACATTTGGATGATTGATATATTGTATTGTGATTTCACCTTTTTTGTGCATGTCTTGAGGAGGAGCATCTCATTCATACACATAGCCTCCTATATACATCATGTGTATAAGCATGTCATTATCATATGCATAATGCTCAATTGCTTAGTGACATGCATGGATATAGTTCAATATCTTAAATTTCTATCATATGTTGATTTATATCCAAATATTATCATTAATAATGGATTCATCATCAATCACCAAAAAAGTGGCAATTGTAAGTTCAAACTCCAATTAGAATGGTTTGGTGATTAACGACAAATCTAAATGTGAGACTAACTCGATTAATGACAAATATAAATGTGAGCTTAATTCATTAATGACAAATCTAAATATGATACTAACTCAATTAGTGACAAATCTAAATATGAACTTAACTCATTAATGACAAATCTAAAGGCAAGACTAACTCTTTTGTTGAGTATGTTATTACTTAGTCTCATCTAGAAGAAAAGGTGAATCATGGAAGTATGCATTTGACGTCATATTTTTATATCTTATTGCGTTCTTGCATGCACACATTTAGAGGGGAGTTCACTCTATGTGTTTGTGGTTTTATTAGTGTTGACCCATGTTTTCTTTCCACATATATTGGGATTTCTACTTTAAAACATATACTTTGAGTATATAAAATATGTGTAGTTCATATATATACTCATATTAATCTATATTCAATTATTTGTGTATTGGACTAACATGTTTATCATGTATTTGAAAGGTTTAGTCCCAGATTTTTCTTGACGACTTGAAGATGCATGCTAAAGTTGACAAGAAGATAGACATGGCTTGTGACTAAGGTCATGCATGCACTTGAATTTAAATTCTAAAGCCAAATATGCATTGTTAAGAAAATTGGTAGTACCAGTGTGTAAGTGGCGGTACTACCACAGTGCGGTATGACTGGGCGATATGTGCAGTAGTACTGCACCCTGGTAGGACCAAACTTTAGTTGGCGGTATGTAATTTTCAGAAAGATACATTTTGGAGCGTGTTTGCTCTCTGGTAAAGTGGTAGTACCAAAGTACCATTAGCGGTACTACCACATCGTGGTATGACCACAAAGATGAAGCGCAACTACCGCACCCTAGTAGTATCGGACCTTAGATGGCGGTAGTACCATACTTTGAGTTCAATGATTTTATATTCAATTATTTGCAATTGTCATGGTTGTCATCAATTACAGAAAGGGAAATATTCAAGAATTTAGACCTGCAATTATATGTTTTGGTAATTGACGATAATCACATTATGGGACTAACAATTTCCATGAGTTAGATGAATAGGTTATGTTCCATGATGATGTAGATTTTGGATGGCTTTATGTGTTGAAAATCATCAAGTCAAGGTTCGAAATAGAAGATGGCTTCTTGAGTTGAAGGCCATTAAGAAGGCAATGCATCATGTGTTGATACATGTCAAAAAGGATATGCATCATGTGTTGATGCACATCAAGATCCCCAAATAGATGATCATGAGTTGATCATCAAGTCAAGAGAGGACAATGACCTAGACTTGAAGTGATAATGTGCGTCATCAAACTTCAAGAGGATGCTCAAGGCAAAGGTATAACTAATTAGGGCTAATGATGTGTTTCTAATCTTTTACCGGTCTTAGTGTTTGGTTGGAAGACTAGATTGCTAGTATAGGTTTGTCGTACTATAAGAGGAGTCTTATCTAATAGTTTGAGTCTCATCATGTGTTGATAACTCAATATCGCTTACTCTAACTGATGTGACCACGCCACAAACACATATGACCATAGCGCCCAATATCAAGATTGAACTAAAGCACCACATTAGTTTTGCACCAATTCAAGCAAGAGTTCAAGTTGGACATGTTTTGGAATCCAATTCGGCCTCCAGATCAGTTCGGATTCAGTTTGGCAGTCCAACTTCAAATGTGCATAACTTTCACATACGGAGTCCATTTGAGGCCACGAGTACTTGTTGGAAAGTTTTTCTTGTCCTCTTTCAAATGGATCTAGTCTCACCTCCAAATTCCATTTGTACGCACCGCAATCATCAAAAGAAGATGCTACATCACCTGTTTGGGCCAAATTGGGCATTGTAAAGCTTGGGCCCAAGGGGAAGGCGCCCCCTCTCTAGGCCCATACTATTCACATGAACAGTACTATAAATAGTATCACCCCTTGTTTCTTAGTTTTGTGCGGCTTTCCTCCCCTATTTAAGGAGGCCGCACCCTTCTAGTTTCCTTGAATTTCATTTGCTAAGTTTTTCCATTGTGAAAACTCCCGTCCTTCACTTGTGTCGACTAGACCAATCGTAAAGAACCTCTATGGAATCCCACCTTTTGAACTCAATATAAATATTTACAATTTCAGATTGATTGTTATCTTGTTCTTGCATGTTCTTCGGTTGCATGCAGAAATAGACCTTCGTGGTCAGATCAACCGCGTTCTTGGCACGGTTGATAATGACTTTGAGTGTGGTTTAGCGATTACTTGGTGTTCTGGTCATGACCGGTTAGAAACCTGCATCGTCAAAGTCGTTCTCCTCCAAATCGAAGTTATCATCCTATCGAAAGATCGGGACCCTATCGCCTCATCACTAACTCTCTGTGGCATCATGCAATTGTTTGCGAATATGTTTTGCAAATAATTAAGGCTCATGCATGTAATCCTTGTAACATGTGACTATACTTTGCAAATGTGTTTTTCAAATAGTTCAAGTCTATATACATACTCCTTGTTGCATGATCTAAGATTGCAAATATGTTTTTGCAAATTATTGGAGGTCATGCATTATCTCTTAGCATGGTCTAAAATTGTTTGTTGCTATTTCCTTGAACTTAGACCATTGTAGTGACTCCTTGGATCTCTTACGATTTCTGTATTGATCTAATGTGTTTGAGATATTGCAAATAGATGGGTTGTATAGCCTTCTGAATAAGCTTTCAATAGAGTCCAAGATCACCCAATTCCGACATCAAAGTTAAAAGTTATGACTGTTTTTTCGAGTGTCATCTGTGCTAAAAAATTGAAAACGGTAGTACCGCCCTTAAACCAATGATATGATAGCAAAAAGGTAGTACCACTCTTATGCCTGCGGTAATACCACAATGTTGAATAACAGCCATTTGTCCAGCAGTTATGATGGCAAATGGTCGTACCAGTCCCAAAACTACAATACTACCGCAATCTTCCAGCAGTTACTCCTAACGGCTAGTTTTTGTGGTGTGGGATATAAATAACACTTGGTCGGTTGAGAGACAATCTTTGGCACTCTATTTCACTCTTTTGAGCTAGTGTGAGCTTTTCCTCTCAATTGTGCATGTGTTTTTTAGGAAAAATAGTGGAAGAGGCTCCTACTGTGTTATATTAAATAAATAATAACACATAGGAGAAAACAGAAAGGGTGGATGAAGAAAAGAAAAGAAAAGAAAAGGCTAAAAGGGCCGAAGCCAGGAGCAATTTGAAGGATGATCATCCGGTCTCATTCTATTAAGGAGCAAAGTAGCTTCAGATTTCATATTTGCCTTCCAGTCATCTAGATTAAGCAGCTGCTAGTGAAAAATAAACTCATTCCTAACTTTCCAGATGTACCAAGCAGCCATGATGAACTTTCTCCATGAAGAAGGAACTGAAGTGCATTGATCTTGCAGTGAGAACCCTCTCTAGTGTACCTAGATCCGCCCCCCCCCCCCCCATTGAATCCCAATGATATTCCAACATTGAAAGATGAAATGGCACTCAAAAAAGAGGTGTGCAAGGGTTTGCATCCTATTGACCCGCAAAAAGAACACATAGGTTGTCCCCATTCACATTAGGATTCTTCCTCATTACATTTCTTTTGTGTTCAGCCGATTTTTAGGAGTAACCAAATGAAGACTTTATGCTTGGGCATACATTGTGCGTGTGTAGCACCTTGTGAGCAAGAAGAGGGGTATCTAGTTGCATGTGTTGCATCTAGAGGTCAATTTCGTATCCACTTGAGCTTGTGCATTCGTTGCACATTGTGAGAGTCAAACAAAGGGCTTGACTTGTTATTGTTGGAGTTTGCCGACTCCTAGATGGCGTTAGAAGCGTCATGTCTGGTGATCTTCTCAAAGAAGGTTGTGAGAATGCCCAGCGTGTTGTATAGGCTGGAGCTCACCTACCCGGAGCGAAAAAGAGCTACCTCTAGTGGAATTGAGGTGTTTGGCTAAATTCGTAGAGCCAGTCCAATTCGTTTGGGGTTTACCTCAATGTGGACTAGGAGAGACTGACAAGTCTTCGAACACCACGGTAAAATGAAACCGTGTCATTATGGTTTATTCTTTTGTACTCAATTTACATTCAAGTAATTTATATTTATAGAATTAAAATGATTGCGTGTCACCCTAGGTTATTACCCTAGGATTGCAAACCTTTGACATAGACTTAGATTGTTGGTGCACTTAAGTGAGCCTAGTTGATTTAAGTCTTATTTGTGCTAAATTGAATTGATTTATGCTTTCACATTATAAACTTGGTTTTAACTAAAGAAATTTTAAAACCGTCTATTCACCTCCTGTAGTCCGCCTTCTCAATCGTACAACTTCTCAAGATGGATTTCCTTGCACAACAGGAGATAAGGTCGGTGCATCCTACTTTGTATTGCTTCGCATGTTTCTTTCTCTTCGCAATATTGGATGGGGCCCACCTAGCAATCAAATTCAATCCATGGACAACAAAATGGCGCACATGAATTTCTCAAGTTGGTTAAGTCTATTTGCTAGTCAATAATTTAGTTCTAAACAAAGCATGACCGAGAAGTAAAAGGCATGCACCATTTTTTGGATATGTTAGCTATTTAGGAGAGTCTAGTACGTTAGTTGTTAGGAAAGTCTTGAGTTTCAGTCGGCTATAAGGCCAAGGGGGTGTGCGCATTGGATGGAAGAGTTGAATTTTGAGTATTGTTTTCAAGAGAGAATTAGCTATGATGGTTTGTTAGAGTCTACTCTTTATTACAAGTTTAGTGAAAGCTTATCAAAAATAACTAAGTTATTTAATGTCCTTTAGGGGTTACTTCTGGTTGTGCGAGATCAAGAACTTTGTTCTTGGGGCGTTCAATTTATCTAGCGAGTCCATCTATTATAGATCAATTTGTGAGATTGCTACCTATTCGTGTTGTTCCACTACGAAAGATCGGGCCAAGTAAGAAATTAATCTCGTCTTGAGGTTGATCCGCATCAGTACCTCAATTAATTCTCATATGATAATCTATCTCCTATAATTGATTTAAATTCACTGAGTTAAACATTTGAACATCCTTAAATTATCTAGTCAATCCTATAAATTAAAATCCAATTATCTATCAATGATCTGATAATTTCACGAATTTCAAATTAACATATCAAAATCCACTTTTTAATGATAAGATTAATCCAACAAATTTTGAAAAAAATGTACTAATATCAATAGATCCATCAAACTCTGATAATCAATTAACTCCACAAAGTTCACCATTTCTAACTGATTTAACAAATCACCCAAAATTGATGTTATGAATCGTTTATGATAATCTAACTTTTTAATCTTTTAATCTCTATCTTTACTAGATCAATTTCTTGATACTAATTTTTCAATAATCATAACTAAAATCTGATTTAAATCTAATTACTACTTTCAGATCTATAGCAGTGGCTACTGATGTGCATCCCTACAGTGGACTAGCGCACTCTCTTGGCAAGAGAGCAACGCCATCGTCAAAGACATCCGCAGCGTCGACAATCATCATCTGTGCCCAAGATCGAGTCTTCAGCGTCGGCATCACCTCGACAAGTGTAACATCCTGATTTTCAGAGCCTTTTTGAAGCTTTTGAAATAAAATTCGCCATTTGGATTTTTCTGGAATTAATTAAAGCTTAATTGGAATTTTTGTTAATTAAAAGGGTTTAATGTGATTAAGTTAAACATTAACATTTGCCAAGAATATTTTATTTGAGTTCCTTGAGCCTCAAGGGCTTTGTTGGTATTTTCCTGGGTATTTCTGGATTTATTTGCTATTTTCTAGAGCTCAAAAATGATTTATTGGAATTTCTGGAAAAAGAAAAGAAAAACCAAACCGGCCGGTGGGCCGCAGCCCACCCAGCCGGCCGCCAGCCCAGCCAGCTCGCCGCCTCCGGCCCGGCCTGCCCCGCCCGCGCCACGCGTCGCCAATCCGCTCGCACCCGCGCGCCATCCTTGCCGCCCGCTCGCCCGGTGCCACCGACAGGTGGGGCCCACCTGTCAGGTGTCGTCTCAGCCCAGGACTCGTTCCCGTCTCCGATCGGGACTCCGCCGCCGCCTTCCGTTTTCCGCCGCCGTCTCCGCCCCGGACTCGACGTCCGCGCCGCCAGGACTCTTCGCCTCCCGGGTATAAAAGGGGACCCGACCCCCTCGGTTTCCTCGTCCCGAGCCGCCGCCTCCGCCGCCGCTCACCGTCGCCGACGCCCGTGCGACCGCCACCGGAGCCGCCGTCCGCTGTCTCCGGAGGCCGTCGACCCCCGCCTCGCCTCACCGGTAGCGCCGCCGTCGCCGCCGTCGACGTCATCGTCGGTGAGCCCCCGCCGCCGCCCCGGACCCCCGTCGGCCAGACCCGCCGCCAGCGGAACCGCGACCGCGCCCGCGACGCCTCGGCCCCCGCGCCCACCACGTCAGCCCTGACATCAGCGCCCGCGCCCCTTCGCCTCCCCGTGGACGCCATCCACCGTGCACCCTGTCGCCGCCATGTGGGCCCCGTCTGTCAGCCGAGCCCCGTAGACCCGTGCGCCTTTGTGCCACGTCAGCCGAGCCCGGTCAGCCGCCCCGTCAGCGCCACCTCAGCCCTACCCGCACGCGTGTCTGCCCCGTCAGCTGCCGCATCAGCCCTAGCCGCTTGCGCAAGCAGCCCCGTCTCCGCACTGTTCCGTGCGCCGGTTCCACCGTAGACTCAGCTCCTCGTGCGCCCGGTCCACAGCACAGTGCAATTTCTTAATTTCCCCGATTTTTCTTTAGATCCAATTTTCCAAGAGCCCGTTCTCCCTCGTCCTAGCTCCGATTGACCCAATTCTTTTTCCTAAATTCATCTAAAATTGAGCTCTACCTTTTGGTTCAGGTTTGAAAGTTTTTGGAGTTCATTTGAATTTTATTTGATTTTATTTTGTCTTTTCGATTCGCTTTCTCTCTCGTTAGATCACGTGTTCGAGGGAGCGGAAGTTGGATTTGAAGATCAAGAGCCCTTAACTGAGCAAGGCCAAGGCAAGTCGTGTCCTTTGATCATGTTGAACCCAGTTTGCAATCTATTATTTAATTATTTTGCTTTAAATTACCTTGTATCGCTATTTTTTTATTCAAACCCTTGTATTGGTAGTTATCGTCCCAACTGGTTACTTCCCTTCTTGATATTTTGGAATACCTTGATGCCATTGTCACCTTAGGTTGGGAATTTAATTAGTGATGCTATGTTATTTGTCACATTGGGTTGGTACGATTAGAATGCTTAGCCTTGCTTATTTTGCGAAAGGGTTCATCATCGCATGTGGTTAATTAATCTTGACTTAATGATATACTTGAATGTGGTGGTTGACCACGCTTATAAAACTTGTTGCCATGGCATGGGTAGTGTCATTGGTGTTGGTTATACAAAATTGGTTTTCACTTGGGCGATTGATCGTGCAGTAAAGGTGGTGCGAGAGGCACATGGGATGTGGATGTTTCGCCTGAGTAAATTTAAGGACTTAACTTTGTGCACCATTGATCTGAGTCTTACCGTACTACCACATGTCCAGTATGGGATGGACCTGGCTAATTAATTTGGGATGTTTCAATTTCGGTTCCGTCATGGTGATGAGTGTGGTTTGGCGTGGCCATGGACCCACATTGGCGCAAGAGGGGGTGAGAGGCGAAACCTTAGCGAGACGGAACTGGGTTGAGATTGAACATTGTAAAGGCCTTGTCATGATCTCCTCGCCGCACACCAAAGGAAGTGTGTTAATCTAGTGGCAATATGGGATGATCATGTCTTGTGGGTAAAGTTGTACAACCTCTGCAGAGTGTAAAACTATTCGAATAGCCGTGTCCTCGGTCATGGACAATGCTCGGTGATTTCACACGAGGTATAGTTATTTCTAAAAAGTTTTGGACAGTGGATGATTAATTCACTGTTGGTTTAGCTTAGGGATGGGAGGTACATAAGTGGTTGGTTTAGCTTGTGGATGGGAGATCCATAAGTGGTTACTTCAATTCCTTTGATTACTATTTATTATTGTTTTACTTCAAATGCGCCTTCAATCTATTTATTGTATTTTCAAATGCTGTTTTATGCAAATTAACCTTTCAGCCATCCATTGTTAAGCCTTGCATATTATATTGCATTCATTTGTTACAAACGGCTTGCTGAGTACCAATGTACTCACGGCTTTATGCCCCTGTTGCTCAGTTGAGGAGGAGTATCACCAGCAGGAGGTTCCAGAAGGAGAGTACTTCGACGTCTTCGCGGATTAGGCTTCGTTCTCCACTCGATAGCTTGTGGGCGTGTCGATTGGCTGCTGCGCTTTCTTTTGGATTTCCGCTGCTAATTTTTGTTAAGCCCTTCGGGCTAGTCTAATGTAAGCTTGGCCATAAGGTCGTACTCTGATGATTATTAATAATATTTGAGTCTTTTCTTAGTGAATCGTGATATGTTCGATATTTCATCTTTGTTTTTACTGTGTGCACTAGCGTGATCCTGGACTAGTGCAGAATACACAGGAGAGTCCGGATTTGCATATTCGGGTCTCTACAACAAGCTCGCTCCAGCATTCAGTCAAGGCTCCCAGATAAGGACACGAAGCAGCACACGTGTCAAGCATATGGCCACGTAGTCAAAATGGCATTGTTGCCATTTATGATGTTACTAGGGGCAAAATTGTCATGTTTCAATTGGATGTACTCGGGACTGTATCTTTACTCCTTAAAAAGAAGGAGTTGGTGGTTGGTGCGGCCTCCTAACCCTCCTCACAGAAATCTTGCGCCGACATGTGGGCTTCTCTCCTCCCCACCAAATCCCCTCCCACGTTCCCCCCACCGAATCCCCTCCCACGTTCTCCGCGCCGCATCCTCCCACCAAATCCTCTCCTCCGTTCTCCGCGGCGCTATCCTCCCCACCGAGCCCTCCTCCCCCGCTCCTCCGCTCCACCGCCGCCTCCCCACTCATCTGCTCCACCGCCGCCTCCTCCTCCTCACCTGCCCCCACTGCCTCCTTCTCTCACACACCGACGCCTCCTCTCCCCCGCACCGTCGCTTCGTCGAAGCTTCGCCACCGACCAGGCCCCTCCTTTCTCCTTTACCCCCTGCCACCGTGTGATGCCCCGCATCCCACCTTTGAACAGATCACGATGCCACCATCGCCACCAATGGCAAAACCCTAGGCGCTACATCTCCAGCCGACCCCTGCAGCTGAAGAGACCCTAGGTGCTTCCTTTGCCTCCGCCACCGTTGATTCACTTCAGAGCCTCGCTCGGAATGCCGCTGCGGAGCCGGTGCACGCTCTCGGGTAGCAGGGACCCACCTACAATGGCTAGGTGCGTGGCGACGGAGGAGGGTGATTGTGGGAGTGAAAGGGAGGGGAGGAGATGGAGGAGGACGGTGCCGGCATCACGCTGGGGTTGGGGAAGGAGCATGTGGTGCTGATGTGGGGGTACCTCCCCAGCGTCTTGCCACTACTTGGGCCTGTGCTCGTGAGGCTAGCCCCGGCGGCCACCGCCAGCAATGGATGGAGGGACGTGTGCAGTGGTGGGTGCAGATTTGCCATGGCCATCTCCGGTGTTGCCTCGTGCTCTCCCTTCTCATTGTTGCTCTGTTTGTGTTCTGTTGCTTCCAGTTCATTTGTTGGGTGAGAGGATTGGCCGTCTTCTCTCGGCCTAGAAAATTTCTCCCAAATCTTTTGGTTTTCTTCTTGCCCTCCCTGGGAACCCTCTAGAAGCTTTTGGAACCGACCTTGGTATCAATCTTTGTCGGGTTTCTTTTGTGGTTAATCTATGTCGATTCCTCCGGTTGTAAAGCATTTGTTGTGGTTAATCTAGGAGCTGCCTACCATGGTGAAGAACCGTGCCTACAATGACGACTTGGGGTCAGTGTGGATGCCTCCTCCGCCGAGATCAAGAAGGTCTATTATCTCAAGGTGATTCCTTTGCGCCCTTGAATCCTTTGGTTTGTTGCCTTCAGTATCATGTAGATAGCAGTTGAGCTCATCTCTATATGCCAAATTGCTAGGTTTCTCTTCCTTTCAAGCGAAGCTGGTGCATCCAGACAAGAATCTCGGGAAGCTCAATGCGGCAGAGAAATTTCAGGTAGATTTTCCATGTCTTCTATTGCCGCTTGTTCTATTTAATCTGTTGTATTTGACTGCGAACAAATAAAATGGCGTGTCCATAGGCTAGAGATAAAATATTAGTTTTCTGAAGTTTGTTTGGATTTTTCGAACAAAGATCTATATTATATGGGCGTAAGGTAAATTCATGGGCATGAACCCTTCTATCCTGCTATTGAATCTGCATGGTCCAACTGGCTGTTGAGAGGAATCTGAGCAGACTGTGGTCTGCCCAAAAAATAGTTAAATTTTCAGTTTCCTCAATTTATCAGAGAACAATATGAAACAGCGTATCTACATGCAAGGATAAGGAACTTGGTCAGCATCAATGCAAACCATTCATGAAATGTCCTATTTGGGGGTAAAACAGTTCTGCTTTGTAGTTTGTAAATTTGCTGGTCCACTATTTCTGGTTCTGATTCACTGTCATTGTACAATTACTCCAGCTTTCTGAAATTGGAAAAAAAGTCATGAATAATAAAAGGACCTTGGATGTTTGAATATATTTTTGATTGAGTCCTCCCAATGAAGTTCGAGTGGTTTTTAATTTCGATGTGCACACATTTAAAAAATGTGCCAAATAATCAAATGTGGTATTCATCCATATGAGTGTTTTTAGTTAGTCTGCCTCAATGCTAAATTTTGTGACCATATGTCTGCTGTTGCTTTTGCAGTTCCTTGGCTTATTGATTGATGCCAATGCCTTAATCCGAAATGCTGCACACAAAATCCTAGGGTTAGTGAATCTTCTGAAACTTCAATTGTTTAAATCTACAGTTGATGTTCTCATTACAAGTTAGAGAAAAATCTAGAGGTATGTTAGTCTGATACCCCCGCAGAACAATCACCATGCTTATTGGTTATGCCTCCTTTTGCTATTCATGTTTTGTTCTTTTCTTGATCTATAACATTTTTGTACTATCATACCGCAGAACAATCCAGACGTATGCTTTATCTTGCAGTCATGGACAAAATTTTCAATAGTCTACACCATCAGGGATCCCAAAACCATGAGATCAAGCACCTTAGTATTAAATCATCTCGTATTTGTGAAAGCAAGCCTCTAACCATTTCTGCTGGTCTATTAAATTTTCTGTCATATGGAAAGTAAGTTGGATGCCATTTTATTCTTTGTTTTATTTTTGAACAGAAGGTGGGGAATAGCCAGAAATATCCAACCATATTCTTCTATACCAATGGTCCTTCATCTGTATAACCCTATACAAACAGCCCTTTATCAAAAGCCAAGTTAATTTTGTGCAGCCATTTTCAAGGCATGATTTTATAATCTGATCTAACAGATAGGGATAAAACATATAAATTGATCTTGTAGAATATATGCATTGACATGAATACATCAATCCAGTTCATTTGTATGTCAAATATCAAAAACTATGGTTTATCCTTCCCATTGTTCAGGTCACTGCAGTTGTTGTCACTTAACGATGCTAAGCTGCAGCCATCATTTGCTAAATTGATTAGTCATGCTCTCCTTGATTCTTCATGTGGTTTACAAACTCGTGAGATATCTGGAAACAATGTGAGTTGACATGAGAACCATTTTTCGCCTTTATTTCTTTTGTGCGATCTGGAAATAATGCATCTCTTATAGATCGCAGGTTGGCTTTCTTCTGTAGACAAAAGTTCTAAAAGTTTCTCATCAGCTAAATCTTTAATTTTTGTACTCATATTTATCCTACTAAATCTTTAATTTTCAGCATTTGTCAACATATAGGATTTACCTTACTATGCAGATTTACCTTATCTCTCATTGGACAAAGGAGACAAAAGATGTTAGATGAGTACTATTTGTTTTTTCTTACCACGAAATGCTCTTATATTCATTCTAGGTTGTCAAAGTGCATGTCTTTTTTAGGGTGATGGACAGTAAGCTTGATAAGCATCCATCACAATTGCTCCTTGATTTGACACCCACAAAATTTATTTCCAATGGGATCATTATAAATTTGTTCTTCATTTTCTTTGATTTAGTCTCTTCATCTATGTTGTAGAGAAAGTTGTATGTAAATCCAGATTGAACTTTACTCCCATCTATATATATGTACAACATTTTTCATGGACAAGTGAAGTGCCTATCGGTATATATGGTTTCTAAGGTCACTCTCATACCGTTCCGTATAATCAGTTATTACCCATGTGGCTTCACCAAAACTTGTACATGGCCTCAGTCATAGTTTTTCCTTCTTTCTTAATGCATACATGATTTGTATTTTATAGTTTTGACTTATGATTGCTTTGTTTTTGCGGAGCATAGTTTTTGCTCATGTTGTTTGTCCATTTCATAGTTAAATATAGTTAAAGATTATCACCAAGCCTTTGTAGTTAAGCATTTTTGTTCTTGAAACCAAAGATAGTTTGATTATGTGAGTCAAACACTACATTTCCATTCATTTCTTGAGGGTTGATATGTCACCACAAAACTTTATTTACATTGTTAGTTCTTATTCTTCTTATTGTCATTTGAGTGACCTGTGATTGTTATGGTTGTGGTCAGTGCCTTCCCTGTATGTAGAAAACTTGGTTTTCATACTGATGTTCTTCTTATTTTTCTAGGTTTTGGTGCATTGGTCATTAGAATCTATTGGCCATGTAAAGAAATGCATCAATGCATTGTGCACTTAATTCAAACTGGCATGTTTATTCTCCTCGAGAAAACATCGATGACACCTCTGATTTATGTGCTTAAAAGATTTGTGTGTTAACTGCCAAATTTTTTCCAGTAGAACCGTACTTCTCTGATGGCTGGAACAAGAAATGAGGCAAAACTAAATAGTTGACATTTACCGATCTCTTTAAGTTAGTTCACCATAATGATGCTCCAGGTTAAGCAGCAACAAGGACATTGTGTACATGCCATTGTCTATGTAAGTAGACTTGCTAATTTTGTAAATTATGTGCTGTCAAGTAATTCCAAGTACAACTTTCAGTTAAGCTAATGCGCGATATCCTTCGCAAGTAGGTACGAGGCTATGAACATATTTTTTTCTTCCTCATAGGCTATTACTATTACATTTTATCCTTTTATTGATTTTATAGAAAGTCTTCTAGATATGGTCCGCTGCCCTAAATAAGTTCAGAGTAATACATGAACAAAGTTGAATTGCAATAAAATGATTATACTACATTTATCATGATGCCTAGCTAGGTATATCGTATCTGCAATATGCCTGCCAATGTATCACATTTCACCGCTTTATACATCCAATTCAGAGCTCTGCTTTTTACCAAATGTTCAAATTGAATCAATTTTAAGCCAAATGGACATGCAATATAATGAATGTGAGATATATCATATGTGTAATCTGTTATTATATGGTTTGGAATTACGTTTGATAATATATATCATCTTTTTAAAGACTCCGTTGCAACGCACAGGCACCTTACTAGTATTAATATAAGAGGGGAGTCCGAATACGGCCGTTTAACCTTGAAAAAAAAACTAGTGTCTGTGCATAGGATGAGGGAAATCCGCAAGCCCCATTTTCATACAATCAAATCGCCAGCAACCCCAGCAGATGAAAAGTGAAAGTTGATTCTTAATTGGGATAGCTCTACACCAACCTGTCTGAGTAAGGGAATTCAGATAATCAAATTACAGTGAGCTCATTCTTGTTTACAAATTACAATAAGTGGCATTCTAATGGAACAATCTTGGAAGCCGCTTTACATGAACTCTTGCACCTAATGATACAGACGAAAACAAAATACTTACGTTACAGCAGTAACGTCACCAATTTGATCACAGTATATTAAAGGCTGTCATATTTAACATACTATAGCTTCTCGCTGCATCCGCATCTTATCATGAAAGGAAGCTTTCTACAGTTATTTCGGTCCAGTTGAGAGCAGCTTGTTTGATTCTTTATTTATCAGAAAGCTTGCCTTATTATGATAAAATTGGTTGATGTCAACCAGTTCAAAGAATGTTATAACTCTCTCTGCCATTCAGAAAGAAGAGATGCTTGTCCATCATTAAACACCTTGACATGGCAGAGCGTTCCTCCAGCTTCATCTGCGAATGTAATCTTCTTTCGTTTCCTCAGCACTTCAGGACGAGGAACAGCCTTCTTCCCCGCTAGTGTCTGCCAGAAAACATTTTATTGTGACAACAGGAATGCCACTTGAGAGTTCAGAAAACACTCCAATGATAGCAAACAATCTTACAAGCAGAGAGATACCAACCAGTATTTTACAAAAGCGATTGCAATCTTTGTTCATTATCGTCAACCATTTCCTCGTAGTTCTCTCCACTTCTTGTGCATCCTCAGAGGCTGCTCTGATCTGTGCATGTGATATGTAAGATATCAGTCAAATATCTGACCAGATTACTGTTGCTTCACTTTCATAGCAAGACAAGCATGTCAGCAAACAAAATTATAATTATAAAATCTCTTATGTTATCTTTTTCTTAAAATAATATTTTAAACAAGACAATTGGGAAGCTTAGGCCTCATATACTCGTCAAGAGAGGTATTAACTTCAAACAGTCTAGTGTATCAGAGGCAATTCATAAGTTCTTACTATATCAGAGGCAAGAAACCACTTTTTCAGAACAGAAAAAGTTCTACCTGCACTAACTAATGCGCAAATAGGACAAAGGAGTGCAGACTAAGTATATTAACTACTGATAAGGCACTCTCAAAAGTATGATTTTTTCATCCCAACAGATGGTTTACATGAGAACTGCACATGTAAGTCAATAGTAATTCTTCTACACAAAAAGACATTACCATGTACTAATGTTAGCATCTATTTACTAGTAACAGAAGGAGCTTAGCTAGGTATTATGTGTTATAAATAAATGTAGCTAACCGCAGAAAGACAAATGTAAAATACTAACATTTGGTTTTAAGGTTAAGGAGAACATGAAATTTCGTGTACAACTTTAGGTATCAAAATAAAGAATCTCCAACATCTTGAATCATGTTCCTCGAGTAACATCTTTCCGTGCTCCAGAGTCAATATATGGTGTAACTTCATCAAACAACAATTCTAATGTACTTGCTTTGTTGTACCATCAATTGATCGCACAGCAGTAAACTTAACTAGAATTTTAAAATGAGAAGCATATAGTCCACTTAATATTGTCTCACCTCAGCAGTGTTAAAATTAGGAAGTAAAGAATGTGCTTCTGAAGACAAACTTTCGTCCACTATACTTTTCATGTGCTTCAAGCTCCTGATAAGTTTTGCTGCAATGTTTTCTATATCATGCATTTGCCTTTGTGAAAACTCAACAGCTTTCTCAATGTCCAAGAGAACTGATGAACTTCTCATGCAAGAACAGGTTGTCCGTTGAGGGGACAGGGATTCTGTTGACTTGAGAATTCCTTTGCTTGTGGGGGAGAAAAAAGTCCTTCCCTTAAGTCTCCTGTCCATGCTTAACATTGATTGGTCTTGCTTGTTTTCTATCTTAGGTAATGTTCTTCTGATTTTATCACAATCGTCAAGAAGGATCTTTCTCTCTGAAATCAGTAATGATCACATAAACAACAAGAAATAGAATGATTATTAACTACTCTAAAAATATTAGAAACACTACAGACAGTATAGATTGCTTACTCAGCCTTTGGACTCCACACAAATCGATACCAGTCAAAGCATTGCAAAGCTTCTCCTGAGAAGTCGGTGACATAATCTGAAAAATTAAAATTAAAGTGTAAATATGACAAACTTGTTCATAAATTTGCTTTGGGACTTGGTTAAAAGAGCACCGCAGACCTTTCTCTTGGACAACAGTTTTTTTGGAGCATGCTGTTCAGGTAATCCTTCATCAATGGAAAGTTCTGACTTCTTAGGTTGTCCATCAGTTTCCAGGGAGGTTGCAGTAGAATTTAAAGCTCCAGCAAGCATTTCCTGTGTTTCCTCAGGACTAGAGGAACTCTCTGATGTTACACCGCCAGTTTTGTCCATGTCAACACAAGCCTGGAATAACTGAGGTTGAAACACAAATTGTTCTCTTGATCCTTGATCATTAACAAATTTACAAATGTCACCATCCATTGTAGCATTTAACTGACTCATATCTTTTGATGCCCACTCCGTATCATTGGGAAATAAGATTTGACCATCATGTGAAGCATTTGCTGCATGAGGACAGTTATCAGTGAACCCATCTACCTGTGGCCTCAGAATCACAGCAGTATCTGGAACTCCAACAAAAGTTTTATTTTCAGAATTCTTCCTCTGTGCATGATTATTCAGAGCATCATATACTATACTTTCTAGCCGCCCATCTTGCGTAATAAAATTGGCAGTCCGAACCAAGTCAAGAGTCTTGTCAAAAGCAAAATTATGGGCAGTGGCTGCTTGTTCAATGTCCATGTGCAGAAATATATCCTTTGGTCTAACACCATGGCAGACTAGTGAATCAAATTGACCTTCTGCCTGCATCTGGACAACCTCCTCAAGTGAAGTGCAAGTCCTCTCTGTGCTTCCACATAAATCAGATTGCATGACCACCAATGGAGACCCCATCTCTGTGTTGAACTCGTCAATAGGAGAAGACTCTTCCACATTCTTTACGCTTTCTGGAGAGCCTTGAACAACTCTTGGATACCAGTATTCATCGTTATCTATATGACCATCACAAGACTGATTAACACAACACACCAAATATCCATTAGCAACAGAAGACTTATCCACATCTGAACCAGTTATATCATCTGATGGTTTCTGATGGCTGCTCACTTCATCAATGAAATCCAATGAAGAAACAATGTTAGTTTTCTTGTTTTGAAGTACAATGTTGTCCAAAGAGTATGCTTCGACACTGTGAGTTAGTTCACAGGAATGATCAGAAACATCATCTAATTCAGTTGGTTGGGTGATGAAAACAGGCTGTTGTCCACATCCATCATCCTCTATCGGCACTTGAAGCAGCTCAACAGATGAATGCTCAAAGGAGTTCTTTCCATAACTAGATACAACTTCCTCATCAATGTAAATATCTATACCCTCTGTTTTCATTTTGCAAAATGTGTCAGGGCTTCCACTACTCATTCTAGCTCCAGCAGATAATATCGTGTTTTTCATTTCAGCACAGCTAATGTCCTCCCCAACTATTTCTTCAGTATGATCTGAAAGTAGAGAACAGAAACAACATTTATTGATATAATTGAAAATAGGGACCTCAGAAGCTTTATATCAAGAAAAAAGTACAGAAACAAGAGGGAAGATTTCACAATTCATCTGCTACATCTGGACAACAAAAAACTTTAATAAAAGAACTGTATTTTGTTCAAATAACCAGTGACTCACCAATAGCAATTTTGGAGTGCTCTAGATCTGTAGCTCTCCTTTTGAGCTTCTCTGTCATTGAGCCATGCAATGTTGCCTCAAGTGGGGAAGCTTGCACAGGACTAGCCTCATCTCTCTTTGATGCTATATCAGGAGCATGTGGGGAAGATGTTGGTGCATCCGTCCTTCTGTTCGCTTTACTAGGGGATGTCTTTTGCCTCTTCTGTTTCAAGGAAATAAGCAGCTCACCAAGATCGACTTCCTCTTTTGGTTTTTCATTCTCAAGATTCCTGTATTGAGTATGATTCGTAGTGCTAGGTCCTTCAGAAATAATTTTTTGAGCCTTCCGATTCTTAGCTTTACACTGAGCTCTTAGATCCCTGAGAGATACATCGTGATAATCTTGTTCACCATCATTGCCACCAATAGAAGCAATATTAAGTTCTGAGGTTGAAGGAGAGGCAATTTCTTCAAGATCAATTATCTCAGTTTTGACACGCTTCAAAGTAGAGAAATCAGTTTCAGAATCTTCATCGTATACTACATGAATGTTCTTGAGCCTTGGAGATCTTCTAGGAGGTCTTGGGTCTAGATTTCTGCGAGCCGCACTGGGCATTGTGGCTTTAAGTAACAGCCTACAGATTGTCTTGTTTGTAGCAAATCAACTTGGCAACGAAAATGTTAAAAGGTTTCCTGTGGAAATAAAGAAAACGAGGAGTTATGACCAAGTAAATGCTCCATACATGCATCAATATCTTCACTAAAAATGCAGTTAACTTTCAAGAACAGAAACTGTATTCAACGAAAGCATCAAACAGAAGGCAACAAGAAAATATTTTGTCATAATGCAATTAGCTCTTCCATTCTTCATAATAGAGCAGAAAAATAAGCTCATCCCATCCAAACAGCAGGAAGAAACAGAACATACAAGTAAGCAAGTGATCTTCTAATAAGCTATTGTGAAAGAATGCTTTTAGTAATCATACAAAAAGGGTTAAGCCTCAAGGCACTAGCGTGCATTAAGAAGCAGACCTTCCATGACCCAACAAAACATGGGCAAAAGTTGAACAACTAGCCGACGCGTTGAACGGACGATCTGGCATACAGATGGAGAAAATTGCAAATTTTTACATTAGCCTCTTATGAATTGAGTAAGCTGCAGACGCCATTTGGCACAAAAAAAAGGCGCACAGGATTCACAATCCTGTCCGCGTCAAGAAGCTCCCAAGCTCATTAATCTTGATGAACTGCACAATCACGAATTCCTCAAACAAGCCCTAACTCTTAGCTCACATTTGTAGCTCCAACGCCCACTATTACCTACCACCACAGAATGATTATAAACGAGAAGCACAAGAATCCTAGCCATGGCTCATCTAACCGAACCCACAAACAAATCTGCAATTTATCCGCAAGAAATGCCAAAATAAACATAGATCTACACGCTACAGCTACCTGAAGCCAGCAAGCTCCGAACAAATTAAGAAAAGCCGCGGCTCGGTCGGCGTCAAACCCTAAGAACCGCCGCCGCCGGCGCTGTGGCGTGTCCAGGGAGGTGCTAACCTTGCGGGGGAGGGACGGAGGGAACTGAGGCGGCGGGTGTAGGGGAGGTGGCGCTCGGAAGCCGACTCGAATAGAACCCTAATAGGCTTCTTGAGAACTCGAGATCGGAAGCCAGGCGTCGCGTGTGAGGTGGGGAGGGAGGGGAGGAGCTCAACTGGGTAAAAGTTTGTCTTGTTGCTTGTTACTGGGGTAGTATTATTGCCGCAATGTGTTGGGAGGGAGGGAGGGAGGGAGGGAACGCGAGCGAGCGAGGGAAAATTCGCGCCAGTGTTGGTGTTGGTTGGCGGGAAGGAGCAGCAAAATTGCCGCAGCAGCCCGCTCCGTCGGTTTGGGTTTGGAGGATAGGGACCAAAAAGAATTGAGTTGGCGGCGGCGGTCAGGTTTCCGGGTGGGTCTGGCAGCCTTGGCCGCTTGTTTCTGAATTTTCGGTCATTTTGGCGCTAACGCTATGAAAATACCGCATTTAGGCCCCGTTTGGCACGGCTCCACTTCACAAGTAGAGCTGTTTTTTTTGACTTCACAAGTGGAGCTGGGTGAAGCTACTTTTTTCAGCTCCACCCAAGGAGTTACTTTTGTCTCAGCAGGTTTTAAGGGACTCCTTGGGTGGAGCTATTTTGTTGTATCCCGTTTGGCACAAAACAGCTCCAAACAGCTGCAGGAGCCGGTGGTGGAGCTGTGCCAAACGGGGCGTTAGTCTTCTCTCGTGTGTATTGCCACCTTTCTCTCCTGCCGCTGGGGAGTGTGCAAAAGGAGGTGGACGGTCGGGCACCACATAGGGGAGATAGCGTGGTCGAGGTGTACGTGAGGACGGTGGCGCAGCCGAGCTATGCGCGAGGGGGAGGCAACGCAGTACACGGTTGCACCAGGAGGTGGCGCGGTACGGGCGATGTGTTGGCAAAGTAGCATGACGACAAGCGTATGGAGGATGAAGCTGGCAAAGAGGGGACAACAACGCTGGCAGAGAGGAGACGTCGCCGTGGAAGGAGAGACAATGCCGTAGACGATGTGAAATGCTTTCTTGATTTACTAATAGGTGATGTCTAGACCACGTCGGCAGAGAGACCGCCACCACCTCCCCCTCGCACGCATCCCAACCATGCCACCTCGCTCGCGCACACCTCGACTGCGCCATCTCCCCTCGCATGGTCCCTGACCACATCACCTCCCCTAGCGCGCACCCCAGTCACACCAGGGGGTCAGAACCAACAATACACGCAGGAGGGACCAAATGCAGTATTTTCGTGCGGCTTAGGGCCAAAATGGCTGAAAATTCCTTGTTTCTATCCTGGAATAAATGTTAGAGGGTGGGGGCCACAAGTCACCAAATGTTGTTAGTTGTAACATGTATGTTTTTGAAAGAATATCGTATTGACTGTGATTGATATTTTTTTAAATAAATAGTTATTACGGAGAGATGTGTGTGTGAACGTGAGCGAGAGGAGTATGGTGCGTAATACGCTCATGACCTCTATCTTTTTTAGAGCGAGATGAGAGCAAGAAGAGTGAAGAAATAGCTTTAAGAAAGGTGTTTATATTGATTTCTGAATTCTTTAAGCTGAAGCCAGTAAACAAAAACCAATGCGGCATGTTCTTTTTTGCTTCGACTTACGATTTTTGGTTACAAATTATAACTTTTAGGCTATTCGTGAGAGAGAGTACGGAGTAACAGAAACTCGCGTGCGACTTTGACTGATATAAATTAAGTCGCTACACTGTATAATATAATCAATTTGTTGATCTTGATTTGAAAAGATACTTCGTTTAAAAACTATTTACTGTAGAAAAGCTGAAAATTAGCTTTTGAAAACCAAAAAGAAAGGACACATAAATAAAACCTACATCAAAAAGTACATCAAAATCAAGAGCACAACACGCGCTCCCCCGCGCTTTAGCCACATGCAGACATCTTAGAAAATTTTACAAAGGCTTCAAGGTCTCACTGAACATAGATATGTGTTTTTTTACTGAACAGACACGTACGAGCAGCCACCATCCTGTGCCCTATTTCCACAAACGGACTCTCTACGACATACTGTATTTTCTATTAAAATAGTAATTAATAATCACAAAAATTTTAAAAGTAGGAAATGTAACACCTCTATTTTTGGGAATAGGGAAGTCAAACAACCCACGAATTCAATTGCGAACAGAAAGAGTATCATACCTACTTATGAAAGTTTGAAAAGAGTTAATTTGATTAAAATATAACCTAATGGTCAACTTAAATAACAATACGGGCATTCAAACTCAAAATTTAACTTACATTCAGAAGAACCGAAGTAAACTCCACACGAACGTTTGAGTGCAGTTATAACCCTAACACGAAAACTTGCAACATCCTCTTTTCTTCTGGTATCTATTGTGGTGGAAATATTGCAAGACTAAGTACAATCAACCATACTCAACAAGTCACATAGAGAATGCTATATAGCTACTTGCCAGGATTCAAGTGATGAGGATATAGTTGTTTCATTATGATATGTGGATGCAGTTTTGTTTGCAAATATTTTTAAATGCAAAAGAATAATAACTACTTAAGAATTTAGTGTTTCAAGACTTGATTAACAGACCTCAGTATTTTTCAAATTAATTCTAAATCTACTTATGCTTCACTGTTGGAATCACCCATCGAACATAGCTTCTTTTACCGAAAACACGGCGTATTTGAGATACCATTGTGATTACTCCGTAGAGTTGCCTAGCTTTACCCACAAGATTTCTTAACCCTCATGATAGAGTTAAGAAAACAAGCTCGTTTCACTGCTCATCTCTTTATATAGGCTCTACCCGGTATATCTTCGACTCAGACCCAGGTATCCACCGTCTTAGTCGGATATCTTCTGCCCATCCTAAGAGGAATCTACCGTTGTTCAGTATGGTTTTACCCCTCCCATACTCATAGAGATTCAATCGATTTGAGCAGCTACTAAACTAGGTTTGACGAGTCAAAACTTGTGGTTGGGCGATCATTATGTTCTTTGCTCAGCATAAGGTCATCCTTACTTTCTCCGAGCTTTGTCCTCATTTTACTCCAAGACATTTTGTCTCTAAACCCATATCACAATACTCAGTGGCAGTATTATCCAACCTACTCATGGTTTCCCCATGATGATCATTTTCCTAGAAACACTTTTGCAAAATTATCGGCAAAATGATCTCTAAACACTAGTTTAAAATAGTTGAGTTTTCTACACTACCATGGTTATTTAAGTAGTAGATTTAGCATTACTAAGTCTTGTCAAGGTGAATATGGCCATCAAAGTAAACAGGGTTTTTTCAGTGGAAGGATGTAACCAGGTATCATGCCATTCTAAACATTTTATTGTACGTAAAATATCAGAACGTAAATAAAAGGTAATGAAAGTACTGATAAGTAAATAATTAACAGAATGTAGGTTCAATATGATCAAAAATATGTTACTTGCCTTCTTCCTGTTGGTCTTCTCTACCGGCTTCAACTTACTTCAATTGAATGCAACCTCCTTCATTGACCAACTCGCTTGGTCCATTCACTAGCGCGGAAAACGAGAGCAAATAAGTTCCTACTTTGTAGAATGCAAGTTAGGAACAAAATACAATCTAAATAACTAAAAAGACTTAAATATAATAGGTTTGGGTGGCTAGGATTTAGGTGGTGTATGGGTTGGCTAATCGGAATTGGAAATGGGCTAGATGGGTTCAAGGTGGTCAAAATGGTGGTATAAACAAGTTGGACAGATTTTGGAAGTGGAGGATTGATTTTAAAATAGTGTAAGTTTGAATTTTATGAGGTTTGATTTGGCAAAACAAAGGTCGAAAATGAATTCACGGGGTCAAAATGGTCAAAATGAAGTATTTTTGCAAATTAGGGTTTCAGATGAACAATAGCGAGTACAATACTATTCATCACAGATCAAGTGACTACAGTACCTGGTTCAAACAATGACAGGTTGGGTTTTACTGTTTATAACGGGTTTAGTCCTTATCAGGTTGTCGCAGCGTACTCTGCAAACAGAGGAGTTACGATCAACCGGGTAGTCTCGAGTATGACTACAAAGTCGGGTGAGTGGTCGAGGTTCGACTTCGAGCGGGAAGTCGGCAGAGATCAGATGGTGTATGAGTTGCTATAGAGATCGGGCTGCATCCAAGTGGCTCGAAAGATCAGACGGTGTTCAAGCGGTTTAAGAGCATCAGACGACGTTCGAGCCGTTAAAGCGCATCGGACAGCGTTCGAGCGGTGTAAGCACAGCGGACGACATTCAAGTAGTTTAAGCACATCGGACGGTGCTTGAGTGGTTTTTGCTCAGAACTCGAAGTGGAGCGGTTGAAGCTCCCCTCGATTACAAGGTGGTCGAAGAGTTCAAGCAGTGGAGCAGTCAGAGAGTTCAAGCGGTCGGGCGGCCGAAGATTTCAAGCAATGGAGCGGTCGGAGAATTCATGGTCAAAATAAATAATTGGTGACCATGGGTGGGTTCCTAGGGCCACGAGGATTCCAATTTTTAGGTTGACTGGGCTTAAGGGGCAGTGGTTTTGGTCGGCGATGAGGAGCAGTTCTGTAGGCAGGGGCATGGCACAGGGTAGCTCCGGTGCAGTTCTAGCGGAGCGCTAGGGTTTTTAACCATCTACGAAATAAGGTGAACTAAGTGGCTATGGTGGCTCTAGCTAAGATGGCCTATGTTGGGCTGTCCACGGTGACCCCCTTTCCTGACAGCGGTGGTACACGGCACCGGTGAGGATGAGACCGAGGCAAGGCTCACCGAGCTAGGCTCTAGGTTCCTCGCAGCCTAAAAATCCTTTGGTCGCTAGGAATTGAAAATGTATTAGCTAAATCATGAGATTGGCTAGGGAGGCTTACTGGTGCAAGGGAGAGAGACGACGGTGAGGTAGAACGACGACGGATGATTGGATGATTTGGTGAGGTACTAAAGATGCTCGTGAGGCAAATTCGGTGCTCAGCTGGGTTTAAAAATAGGAGGATGGTGGTGGGAATAGAATCCGAAGTCGGTGGCATTGGCACGAGGCAGATTTGGTGATGGTCAGGCTCGGTCGGTGAGACTAGTTTATGGTCAAGTGACAGGGTAATACTACGGTTTTGACAGTGCCACGTAGGCTGATGGGAGTGGAGCATGGCAGGTGTGGTCGTGTCAGTTGCATGGCGTGCTGGTTTGCAGCGGCTGCAACAATCAGCGCGAGCGATTGGTGAGGCACAGCCGAAGCAACAACTGACCAAGGTTGAGATGATGTGTGGCGAAGCTTGCAGCGGCTGGTTTGAATGGCAAGGTCGGTTGCAGCGTGGGCAAAGCGGATGTAGCTGTGTGGCCAGGGTGCTGCAGAGGAAGGAGGCAGCTTCTTGAAAGACGCCAGAGAGAAGGGAAAGTAGCTAGCCAAAAGGGAAAGGCAAAAATTCAAAGGAATTTGCTAAATTGGGAAGGAAAACCAAATTCAAATGAAATTCAAGAAAGTTCAAAATTTTGAAAATTTTTCAAGTTGTTTCAGCCTACCCCCCTTAAAAATAATCCCGACCTCGAGATTCACCTAAACTAGTGAATGGGTTGAAAAATAAAAACTGTTACAATTCTGATTCCTTTACTTAATTTTACCCTTTAATCAAGCATGAAATACTTGCTATCATCAGACAGTTATGTCAGTTCTTGTCTTGTCTTATTATATCTAGGTTTCCTATAGTTCTTACTATGTGTACCTATATATCATCCTAGTGTATGTTGCAGACCTATACATTTCTGGTTTATCTTGTACCAGTGCTCTGTATGTTCGGTTTTATCATGCTTTCATTGTTGGCACTTCGTGTGTTTGGATCTACCATACTTCCACTGCACCACTCTTCTTTTTTTACCCCTTTTCCTTCTTTGTAGTCTGATGTTGAAAATCAAGTCCACCTGGATTGACTTTAAGATAGCACAACCCTCTTATTCTTTACACCTTGTACATGTAGTTTTCATACACTTCCTGAAACGGGGTCGCCCGATCTTCTCGACGTAGGATCTGGATACTCACATGGAATTGATGAATCGTAGTGATCCCCCGTTGCCAATGCAAGAGTTAGCACTCTATAATTCGCCCAATCACACGTGTTAAACTTCAAGACCACCAGATAAGTTCTATCGCGCTCCCAATTCCCAGCGGAAAGGTTGAACGATCTTGATTTTTGACTAACTCTCAATTCCTTCAATGTTGTTCGGCCAACAGAAAGAACAAGAGTATTTTTAATATCAAAAGTGGTTCCCCTTTACAATGGAGGTCTACCCCTCAATATATAGTCTCAGACTAAGACTACTCAACACTAAATTTTCCATGTGGTACTATTCACGCGCAAGCACTGTAGCACGGTACTGTAGCACGGGTCTGGTACTGTTCATGGCCAGCAAGCACTGTAGCACGCGTACTGTAGCACGGGCCTGGTACTGTTCACGTATTGCACTATTCATGGGCTGATCATTGTTCATGCTGTCCTTGATCTCCATTCATCGCTGACTCTTCAAACCTGAGCACAACTAAAACATTGTTTTTAGGTAGTATACAATTCTCATTAAAATTAATGACATGTTCATTAAGGAGCAAGTTCACCTGAGATTGTAGTTTCTTGGCTCGTGCTCTTGTTATTGGTCCTGTTATTGAAGTCTCATTACTAGCTTTGACATTACTAGCGATGTCCTCATCATCTTCCCCTTCTTGAAAAGGAGTCGACCTCGACTCTGTACAATCTTGTCCGAAGAAGGGTGATAGATCAGCAACATTAAATGTAGAACTTACCCCATAGTCATCACCGGGAAGCTCAATCTTGTATGCATTGTCATTGATCTTGGCAAGAACTTTAAAAGGTCCATCTCCACGGGGCATCAATTTGGATCTACGCTTCTGCGGAAAGCGATCTTTGCGAAGGTGTACCCACACTAAATCACCTGGTTCAAATAGCATTTTCTTTCTAGATTTATTAGCTTTGGAAGCATAAGCACGTACCTTCTTTTCAATTAACTCTTTGGTTGTGGCATGGAGTTTTTTCACAAAATCAGCACGTTTAGAAGCCTCCATATTTGCACGTTCTTGTAGTGGGAGAGGAAGTAAATCAAGAGGTGTGATTGGTTTGAAGCCGTACACCACCTCGAATGGACTCAATTGAGTTGTAGAATGTACCGCCCTGTTATATGCAAACTCCACATGTGGTAGACAATCTTCCCACTCTTTCAAGTTCTTCTTTATCATGGTATGTAGCAACGTTGAAAGTGTGCGGTTCACCACCTCCATTTGTCCATCTGTTTGTGGGTGACAAGTCATTGAAAACAACAATTTTGTCCCAAGCTTGGCCCCACAAAGTCTTCCAAAAGTAGCTCATGAACTTGACGTCGCGATCTGAAACAATGGTTCTGGGTATTCCATGCAATCTCACAATCTCCCTGAAAAACAAATCTGCTACATGCGACGCATCGTCGCTCTTATGACAGGGAATAAAATGTGCCATTTTAGAGAACCTATCCACAACAACAAAGATTGAATCCCTTTCCCTCTTGGTCCTAGGCAGTCCTAATACAAAATCCATGCTAATATCTTCCCATGTAGCACTAGGAACAGGAAGTGGAGTATACAAACCATGTGGATTGAGTTTTGACTTCGCCTTATGGCATGTGATGCATCTTTGAACAAACCTCTCGACGTCTCGCCTCATCTTTGGCCAATAGAAGTTATCAGCCAACATCATGTAAGTCTTCTCTCTCCCAAAATGCCCCATCAATCCTCCTGCATGAGATTCCTGCAACAATAACAAACGCACAGAGGAATCCGAACACATAGCTTATTCATGCGAAAGAGAAAACCATCATGAATATGAAACTTATCCCACCCTTTCCCATCTTTGCAATTAGAATATGGAGCTGCAAATTCATGATCGGAAGCATATAAATCTTTCAAACTTTCCAACCCTGGTACCTTTACTTCCAACTGAGTCAACAGCACATGTTTTCTAGACAAAGCATCAGCTACCACATTCTCTTTGCCTTTCTTATATTTGATAATGTATGGAAAGGTCTCAATGAATTCTACCCACTTAGCATGTCTACGATTCAATTTCGCTTGGCCCTTTAAATATTTCAAAGATTCATGATCAGAATGTATTATGAATTCCTTAGGCCAAAGATAATGTTGCCAAGTTTCCAACACACGCACAAGAGCATATAGTTCTTTATCATAAACAAGATAATTAAATTGTGCTCCATGAAGTTTCTCACTGAAATATGCAACATGTTTTCTTTCTTGCATTAAAACACCACCAATACCTATTCCACTAGCATCACATTCAATCTCAAAAGTTTTTGTGAAATCAGGTAAAGCAAGCAATGGTGCTTCAGTCAAACATTTCTTCAATTCAGCAAAAGCTTTGTCTTGTTTTTCTCCCCACTCAAAAATCACTCCCTTTTTAGTTAACTCATTTAATGGGGCAACAATGGTGCTGAAATCTTTCACAAATCACCGATAGAAACTAGCAAGCCCATGGAAGCTACGAATTTGACTAACATTCACAGGAATTGGCCAATTTCTAATAGCTTCAATTTTAGATTCATCCACTTCAATACCATGAGCTGAAACAACATAGCCTAGAAACACAACCTTACTAGTGCAAAAAGTACACTTCTCAAGATTGGCATACAAGCATTCTTTCCTAAGCACTTCTAGCACTTGTTTGATGTGTTCAATATGATCTTCCAAACAACGGCTATATATCAGAATATCATCAAAGTAAACTACCACAAATTTTCCAATGAAGTGTCTCAAAACATGGTTCATTAAGCGCATGAATGTACTAGGAGCATTGGACAATCCAAAAGGCATCACTAACCATTCATACAAGCCAAATTTCGTTTTAAAAGCAGTTTTCCATTCATCACCATGTTTCATTCTTATTTGATGGTAGCCACTACGCAAGTCAATCTTAGAAAAGATAGTAGAACCACTTAACTCATCAAGCATATCATCTAACCTAGGAATAAGATGACGATAGCGAACAGTTATGTTGTTAATAGCTCTATAGTCTACGCACATTCTCCAAGTACTATCTTTCTTAGGAACAAGAATAACAGAAACGGCACAGGGACTAAGACTCTCGCGTACGTATCCTTTGTCCAAAAGTGCTTGCACTTGACGCTGAATCTCCTTTGTTTCTTCTGGATTTGTGCGGTACGGTGGCCGGTTGGGAAGAGGGGCTCCCGGGACTAAGTCAATTTGATGCTCAATACCTCGAATAGGTGGAAGACCAGCGGGCACCTCCTCCGGAAACACGTCATCGTAAGCCTGCAAAACTTCAGAAACAGCACTAGGAAGAGAGGTTAAATCATTAGTAGAAAGCAATGCATCCTTGTGCAACAATACAAGGAGCATCAAAGTGGGGTCATCTTTCATCTCTCTCAGATCAAATTTGGTGGCTATCATGACTAAGTTTTTCTCTCCCTCACTCTTGCCTTTACCTCTCGAGTTTGGTTTGTGGCTCTCACTCACTTTTTGTGGAATCACACTCTTTTGTTCTCTCCCTTTCTCACTCTCAACTTGCACTTCAATCTTTTGTACAGTATCATTTACAATTTGAGAAGGAGTCAACGGTCGCAGCACCACTTGTTTGTTGTTCCACCAAAACTTGTATTGATTAGTTCTTCCATCATGAAGCACATCACGATCATATTGCCATGGCCGTCCTAGCAGTAAGTGACATACATCCATAGGCACAACATCACACTCCACCGTATCACGATAGGTGCCAATTTCAAATTCAACATCCACGGTGTATCCCACATTCAACGAGCCTTTCTCATGCAACCACTGGATCTGATATGGATGTGGATTTTTCTTGTACTTCAAACCAAGTTTATTGCAAAGCTCCTTGCTAGCCAAATTATGACAACTCCCACCATTGATGATTACCTTGCAAAATTTTCCATGTTTACTAACTTGAGCTGTTGTGTGGAATAAATTGCAGCGTTGTTCATGGGAAGGTTTTGGTTGCACACTCAACACTGTTGGCGCACACACAAGTATAGGACCAACACCGGGATCACAATATTCTATGTCTTGCTCCTCCTCATGTGCATCATCATATGTCCCCAAATCAGCACGGTGATCATTCTCTTCTTCACTTGCAGAATCATATTCCCCATTCTCTAATATCAACATCGTCTTGTTATTTGGGCAATCCTTTTGCATATGACCATGACCAAGGCACTTGAAGCATTGTATGCCGCTACTCTTCGCTGTAGAACCCACAGAAGAAACACCACTAGCAGCTGGATTTGATGGCTTCCTTGCACTTGGAGTGGCTTCTTCCTTCTTGCTAGATGATGGGCGAAAACTTGAACCACCACTTGGAGCTGTTCTTTGGCTTATTTGTGATTTGGAACCATATCTTCCTCCACTGGACGATGTACGGCCAACAAAGGACGTTGATCTTGCAAACTTAGCATCCTCTTGCAATTGTCGTTCTGCCTTTGTAGCTTGATGCACTAACTCATAAAGATTGTTATAAGATTGAAAATTGACAATTCTTTTGACTTGATGTTTTAAACCTGAGAGGAAGCCTGCCATGGTTTGCTCTTCTTGTTCTTGAACCTTGGCTCGAATCATGGCTAGCTCCATCTCCTTGTAGTACTCCTCCACAGAATGTGCTCCCTGTTTCATATTCTGCAATTTATCAAATAGATCACGCTTGTAATGACGAGGAACAAAACGAGCTCTCATTTCCCGCTTCATCTCTTGCCATGTTGCAACAGGGTTTTCTTCATTCTCAGCTCTTTGAGTAATGACTTGTTCCCACCAATCCAAAGCATAACCTTCAAACTCAAGTGATGCCAACTGTATCTTTCTCTCATCCGTATAGTGATGCATACGAAATATTTTGTCAACCTTCAATTCCCAAGTGAGATACTCCTCGGGATCAGTCCCACCTGCAAACTTGGGCATGGAAAACTTGAGCTTGCCCAATCCATCATCTTCATTGCATGGACGACGATAATGGTCATTGTAATGCAAAGCAAAATCACCATCCTCTTCCATCGCATGAGCAGCACCACCACGCCCACCACGGCCTCCACCTAGAACCTGGCCACGCCCTCCATGGGCTCCTCCTCGTCCTCCTAGCTGTGGTGGACGCACCACATTGGCCGCCACTCGGTGTTGCGGTGCAAGAGGTACATGTGCAGCAGCTTCTCCTCCTTGAACACTTGCTTCATCGCCACCATTGCGAGCTTGTGTGAGCCTAGTGAGGGCTCCAATGTCCTCCCGCAATTGGCGCACATTTTTATCAGCTTGTATCTCCATATTTTGCATATCCCTTGCAATTTGATCAGCAAAAGCATCATGTTTCTCATGGAGTTGATCGAGCCCTTGGCATAGCTCACGTTGAAAGTGTTCACGGAGTGCTCCAAATTGATACTGCTTGACGAATGCTTGAGTTTCATTTGTCTCACCACTCTCATCATGGTGTTCTCCTCCACCTGACATGGTTAGCTATGCAAGAAACCAATAGCTATGTAGAATAATGCTTTATGGAAATCACTCAATCTCACTGTTTTCTCTCCCAAGTAAAGTTCTTACCCTTCCGAAGTGAATTAAAGCCAATAAAAACTTACACCTGGTAGAAGTGACAACAGCACAGTGATGATCAAGCGAATTTAAGAGTGTTCACTACTTGCACACAACGGTTATATGGTGGAGCTTGGCATGGGAGTGTATATCCTAGCAATCTGAAATTCTTGATGTTGTAAAGTTAAGTAATAATCCAAGCTAGAATAATTTGCCAAAGTGCTGATCCAAAAGATTTAAGTGAAGTATATGAACGCACACGCAAAGATTAATGTGACTCGATGCAAACAAAGGAATGAGCTAACTAGAGGCAATATGAAATTAAAGATTAGATAGCTCGTTCTGCACAAAGTACTAGGAGAGACACTAGCCAATTGCAATGATATGAATGTAAGGGCACGAGATTGCTCAAGAGATTAAATTAGACAATCTGAATTTATGGATTAAGAACTACCCCAATTCGGCCAATGCTTTTTTTCTTTCTTTCCTCCACTGTTTTTTTTGCTCAACTTCTTTTTTTTCTTTCAAAGGCCAAACTAGGTTTAATTGTTCTTTTGGTTTTGCACAGGTCACAAATATTCAGCAAGGTGTAAAGTACTCAAGAGCAGCCCTAGATGCAATATTCAACAGCTAGTCTCAACTGATGAAAAGAATATCAGCAAGATTTTTTTTTGGATTTTGGATTGGACACAAAGATTAGGCTACGCAAATAAACACGAACGATCAGCACCTAAACAAAAATTCTAATGGATCAAAACCTAACAAAACTCACAAAATTAACAGATGCAAAAACTAGGGTTTGGTTAATTTTTGTTGCAATTTTCAGTTTAATTGACTATAGAACAAAAAATAAATCAATCTAAAAGTAAGGGTAAATAATCCTACCGAGTAAACCGCGCTCTGATACCAAGATGATACGGGGTCGCCCGATCTTCTCGACGTAGGATCAAGATACTCACGTGGAATTGATGATTCGTAGTGATCCCCCGTTGCCAATGCAAGAGTTAGCACTCTATAATTCGCCCAATCACACGTGTTGAACTTCACGACCACCAGATGAAGTTCTATCGCGCTCCCAATTCCCAGCGGAAAGGTTGAACGATCTTGATTTTTGACTAACTCCCAATTCCTTCAATGTTGTTCGGCCAACAGAAAGAACAAGAGTATTTTTAATATCAAAAGTGGTTCCCCTTTACAATGGAGGTCTACCCCTCAATATATAGTCTCAGACTAAGACTACTCAACACTAAATTTTCCATGTGGTACTATTCACGCGCAAGCACTGTAGCACGGTACTGTAGCACGGGCCTGGTACTGTTCATGGCCAGCAAGCACTGTAGCACGCGTACTGTAGCACGGGCCTGTTACTGTTCACGCATTGCACTATTCATGGGCTGATCATTGTTCATGCTGTCCTTGATCTCCATTCATCGCTGACTCTTCAAACCTGAGTACAACTAAAACATTGTTTTTAGGTAGTATACAATTCTCATTAAAATTAATGACATGTTCATTAAGGAGCAGGTTCACCTGAGATTATAGTTTCTTGGCTCGTGCTCTTGTTATTGGTCCTATTATTGAAGTCTCATTACTAGCTTTGGCATTACTAGCGATGTCCTCATCACGCGCATTCTAACTACCTTGTCAGACAGACCTGTGATGTAGTAAGTCGTCGTAGATAAGCCAGTTGGAGATAGACTAGTCGTAGAAAGGTCCATGATCACGAGATGGTCGTAGGATAACTTATGACTATGTTGATGAGGACATCCTTTCCATGCATACAACCATGCCGACTCCACAACAAACTGAAACTATGATACAAGGACCAATGACTAGAGCGCGCGCACGTCAACTTAACCATCAGGTGAATGCGTTCCTAAGTTTGCGTACAAATGTCTCAGAGAATGGAATACTACTTAATTCTTGTGATGATTTAATTGTCCTTAGGAACCATGGGGGAAGAACCACATGAGCTCAAGTATAGAAGTGGAACCATCAAGTGCAAACCAAGTCCTGTTCACGAGTTTGACTCGGATTCGGCCTTGTTGACAGCGTCTACTTCAAGCGGCCATAACTTTTGATCCAGAAGGTTTCTCGGGGCCCGTGAGTACTCGTTGGAAAGCTCTTGAAGTCTAATTTCAGATGGATCCAGTCTCACCTCCAAATTCCATCCGAGTCGGTCAGAAAATGCAAAACAAGTCACATCATTTTTCCAGTCCGAGTCAAAGTGGGCCTTGGGCCTTGTAATTCGAGTCCTATTCGGCTTCCTTGTGTTTTGGCCGACCCACCACCTTCCATGTCCCTTAAATAGGCAGCCGCACCCTCTTCTAGGGTTGGGGTTTTGTTTAGACTAAGTTAGCTTTTGCTACTTTGCCTTGTACTCGCGCGTGTCGGCTAGATCGCCTGAATACTTGTCTTCGGAACCCCACTGTTCTTCTGTTTTCGATTGAATCTTACATCGTTATTTGCAATTGAGTTGCTGTTCATCTTGTTCTTGCCTGTTCTTCGATTGCTTGCAGGAACAAGTACCCTCGTAGTTAGGTTGATCGTGCGCCGACAAGGTCACGAACAATCTCAGGAGTTGGTGTATTGATCGCTAAGGCGCAACGTCCTTGGATGGTTGTAGTCAGGTCGTCAACGTCATCTCCTTCCCCAATCGAATCTACCACTTTCATCGAAAGATCGGGACCGCTAGTGCTATCATATGTGGTGGTAGAAGAACATACGACTAAGGAGTGGATGTAGACGGGCTTACGACTAAGTGGTCATAGAAGGTCTTACGACTAAAGAATGGTTGTAGAAAGATTTACGACTACCATATGAAATCTCTCCCTTATCGATAAGGGGTATATTCGAAGAATATAATGACATACTAATTAGAGGATTATTATATCCTCGTCACCATCTGTACATTCCTGGAAACATTTTACAAAATCTAAAGCTACTTATCGTGGGATATAATCAAGTGAAGTCTATAACCAGGGACACGACTATTCAAATAGATTTACACTCTAAAGAGATTGTTCAACTTTACACACATGATATAATGGCCTGTTCATATTGCCTTTTGCTAATCGCTTTTGGCTTTAGCTTATGAATAGTAACAGCTTGTGGAGAGCTATACGGAGAGAGAGAATTTTGCATGCAATTTTGGCCAATAATTCACAACAGTGTGTAGTACAATCGACTAGTAGACCCCGTCTAGAAAAGACACCCCGTTTGGATCTAGGTACTGTAAAAAAGCCATTTACTGTAGAAAAGCAGCTTTTATAAGCCAAATGAACAGGGCCGATATCACCATGTTATACATATCGCGCAATACTATAGGTATCCGATTTGGAAGGTCATAACGAAGCTTTTATATTACTGGTCCTAACAACCACGGTGCTATGAAACACTCCTAAGATTTGGAGTGTCCTCCAACATCCCAAAACTCATACCGTAATATCTCATTTCTTCACTCGAGGGACTAGAAAAAAAACAAGGAGAGAGTAGAAAAAAAAGACTTGGGTAGGGTCGTGCCAAGTCAGTCATCGTAGGTGCGTGTGTGCGTGTGGCTTATATGGGGCGATGATGAACCCTAGCCAAGCCACCCTTTTTCCCTACCATCACTAGCCCAAGATACGTCACCACCATGCTGTGTTGCTACGCTAATCTGGTATTGCTATTGCCAAGCATCGCTGCCGTGCAGCCACGACTACCTCTCGTACGCCTCTGTCTGCATGCCTACATGGTTACATGTTGCTAGTGGTACAGGCTGCACATTGTGCCGAGCTAGCTGCTGCGACCATACGTGGCTATTGTCACGTGCTGCTGCTATTGCTGCTTGGTTGTTGCGACAAGGAAGCAACGAAGAAGGAAGAAGCAAGAAGAAAGCAAGAAAGAGGGAGGAACGAGTAGAGAAGTAGAGATGGATGTGTATTGAGGTGTTGTACTATGATTGTCGTTAGGTTCTAATACTTTGGTTTGGTGGTTGGTCGCCAATCAACACGTCTTTCTTCACGGTTCAGGTCTTCTAAGAAACAAAACTCCGTAGCTCTTTCCACCGTCGAAGCTGAATATGTTTCCACAGGTAGTTATTGTGCTCAATTGCTATGGATGAGGCAAATGTTGATGGATTATGGAATTAAATTTGACAAAATGCCTCTTTTGTGTGATAATGATAGCGTAGTAAAAATATTGAACAAACTAGTCCAACACTCAAGAACCAAGCATATAGATATACGCCACCATTTCTTGAGAGATCATGTTAGCAAAGGAGATATCACAATTAGCTACATCCGAACCGAAGAACAATTAGCAGACATTTTCACCAAACTTCTAGATGAAAGCCGCTTTTACAAGTTGAGGAATGAATTAAATGTCATAGACTACTCAAATATTACTTGAGCTTATCCCTCGTGCTTTTGTGCTTATTTGGAGTTGTTTGAGGCTTTTGTGAAAAATGTTTTTCTCCTAATTTTTGCTAAAAACTATATGTCCATTTTGATATATTCCAAAGGTATATTTAATGCATAATGATCCTGAATGATTTTATTTGAGTACAAAACTAGGGAACATTTGCATATTTATTCTGATCCAAGTCCTATTCCCTGAAGTTCCAGAACTATTGGAACTACCGCTATTGTCTTTGCGGTACTTCCACATTCCAGAATTACCGCTGTTGTTTTTGCGGTACTTCCGCATCCCAGAACTACCGGTAATATAATCATGGTACTTCCGCATGCATTTATGTGCAGTGAGCCATAACCATCAAAACCCAAGTCTTTTTACCCCTGAACTCTCTCCTTCGGAAGGTCCGACCTCTGCTGCCACTCGTGTCCGTGTGCTCTTCCCTCTCTCCTCTCCAATGAAATCCCCAAAAGCCTCCGTTCGATCTCCAAATCCGGTGGGGGTTTCTTTAGTTTTTGGTGATTTCTTTCATCCTAATGGTCAACTCCTTCAATCCACAAGATAAACGGGATCAAATCCTCTCTTTCACCTTGTTCTAGAACCCTAGGTTTAAGTCTCGGTTTTGATCTGAAATGAGAATGAATTTGAGTTGTTTTGTTTCGGGCAAACTACTAGATTTGTTGTCTAATGATGTTTGCGCATATATTCCATGGATTCAATCCAAGAAAAACACTAAAAAGATTCATACATTGGTTGCCCTAGAAACGGTTAGGAAAATCGGAACTATCGCTCGACGAGTGCGGAAAGTTTGATGTGGTTGACTCATCGTCCAGGAAATTGTGTCTTCCAAAAATGATAGGATCAAAAGGATCAATTATGCTCCACACATTATGGCTTGATCCTTAGGAAGATCGAATTTCGTGGTGGTTTAGTTGGAGTCCATAAGGCTTATAAGCCTCGAGCAGATCCTCCTATTCCTCCAGCTTCCCGCCCTAGAGCTCAAAATCAAGAAGAGCCTGCAGCAGCACAAAGAAAAGAAGAAGAACAAATCTCTCTATCTCAAATTTATTCAGCTATTATCTAGGTTAGAGACTCTCAGGCTGAGACATTCACTTCCCTTTCCTCAAGGATGGACTCTATTGATGAGAGAGTCACCTCCATCGAGCATGCTTTGGCTCGTCCTCCATCTCCTGTTCGTTATGGTCGCCGTCGTCATCATGACCTTCCCCTCAAGGACCACAAGAGTAGCCTTTTTGGTCATCTGATGCCAAAGGGGGAGAAGACATGTATGGAGAAGACTTAAAAAGGAAAAGCACTAGGAAGAGAAGAGAAGAAGCCAAGTCTATCTTATATTTGTATATTTGAGTGTGTAAGGAACTTATGTAATGTATGATCTTATGTTATAATGCACTCTATCTCAACGCTATGCCTTTGTTAAATTCGCAATGTGAAAGTGTATGCATCTTGTGCAAATTGTTGCATTGTTTCTCCCTCAAGGTCATCAAACAAAAGAAACTTCGTCAAATGTTCTTAAAAATCATTACATATGCATGCAATAGTTTCTCTCATTTATATGCACATGTTTAAGGGGAGCTTTCCCTATATTGACTTTAAAAGCAACTAATTCTTTAAAAAAACTTATGTGAAATCATTGTAAGAATTACTTCCTTTCAAAGTTATAAAAGAATAGACAACTAGTTCTCAAACAAGTGGTATATTCAAAACCTTTTTAACTCACATAATATTTGTGTTGTCATCAATTACCAAAAAGGGGTAGATTGAAAGCATATAGGATCCTAAAAATGATTTTGGTAATTAACGAATTTATGTGAATATGGGACTGACATATTTATTAAGTGTTTAAAAGGTCTAGTCCATAAAATGATGATGAGACGCATGCCAAAGGTCAACATGAATATCAAAGTGGCCCAAGACAAAGGTATATGTAGACTAGAATCTTTTTTTCATTTTTATCGGTTTTAGAGGAAAGGATGGAAGACTGGATTATAGGATGAATGTCGTACCATTAAGTGGGATCTTGGTTAGGAACTTGATAGCATATCCTGTGCCATTTGGATCAATTTAGGATTACGCATTCATTTGAAACTAAAATCGGATTTAGTCTGTGCTCTGTTTGGATAACCAGAAATACCGGCATGCAAACCGCGGCAAAATCGACTGGAACCTTTTTTCCAGAGAGCACCCTCGAAATCACTTTTTCTCTACGGGAAACGGAAGTACTGGTGTTTCAACGGTGGAACTACCATAGGTGGTAGTACTACAGCCTTAAACGGAGCATGAAAGCTTCGAATAGTTCAGGCGGAATGTTTTTTCCAGTGAGTGCCAACTCTTGGTCTCAAAAGCAAACGAAAGTACCACACCAAAATTTTGAAAATTCTGAATATTGAAACTACTGGGATTTTAATGGCGGTAGTTCCACACTGACTTCCAACGGCTAGTTCAGAAGCTCTAAAATAGCCGTTACTGCTGTGTTAGAGTAGGTGCCGAAGTACCAGCCATTGCACGGTAGTACTTTCGCTCACCCTTAATTTTCCAGGAAATGTCATGTAATTGCTAGTTTTGGTTGGTAAGGGTATAAATACTCCACGACCTACCCAAAACAAAAAGAATAGACTCTATTGAATATCCTTGAGCATTGAGCATTCACTCCACAACTCATTTTCTCGTTGTGCTTTCATTTGAGGTAGTTGAGCCAAAACAAGTGCATTTCATCTTTACTTTGATCCTTTGGCACTTGATTATCGTCAAGCGAAGCTGTGATCCTTTACTCTTGATGCTTGCCGACACCTAGACTACTTGGTGGGAGTTTGCATGGTGACTTCTTCAAGAAGGTTGTGAAGAAGCCCGACACCAATTGTGAGTGGTTAGTGTCCACCATCTTCGGAGTGAAGAAAGGACAATCATTAGTGGATTGAGGAGCTGAGGCTTAATTCATGGAGCCAGTCTAAGTCGCTTGGGCTTTCCTCAACGTAGACTAGTGGAAACCGGAAAGTTTTCGATCACCACGGTGAAAACATCGTGTGTACATTGGGTATCTCTTTGTCTCTGTTTCAGCTCTTGTATTTCTAATACATTGTGTTTGTCATATCTATTTTTGCTAGAGCTATATTTGTAAAGTCTTGTGGTATTGGTGCCTTGGACACACTAGAATTGTGTAGGTTTAAATTGTTTAAAATCCTACTATACTAAAATTGCAGTAATAATTTAGAAAGCAAGATAATTTTTAAAAACCTTATATTCACCCCCTCTAATCGGTTATCCTTGATCCTACAGCCTCCCTCGCTGCCGTTAGCCTCCCGGCTCCCCCTGGTTTCCCTTGACCTCCGGTTGACCCCAGCTAGCTCTGCCGCCTCCACCTAGTGCCGCGCCGCCCCTAGACCATCCCTTCCTCCACTATCGCCGCCTCTGAGTTCATCACCATCTGCCCTGCCAAATCTGACCTGCCGGTGCTGGATCTGGTCGCATCCTTGCTTTCTTCACTGGCGCCCCAACTCCACCTGAGGGCGCCATGGCCTTCACTTCCCTCCTCTATTTCTAATTGGGAGCATCAATGTGGAGTGGAGCACGTGGTGGAGATGGAGCTCATGGTGGTGGCATATGCAAAAAGCGGGCCTCGATTATTCTACCTACTTTTATCACCCATGTTCTCCTCTCCGACGCTGCGAGTCCAACCGACGGAACTGCTCATGCGTCGCCTACTTCGTTCCTCCTGGTCCATGCCTCTGTCTCCTCCCCTTCGATTGGCTCGCTCCTCCTGTTCTCTCCCTCTCCTCTCTCCCAGGCTATTGCCAACGCCACCACCGCTCCGTTACCATGATGGTACTCCGACAAGCTCTTGTGCAGACACCCATCCTGTCAGTTGATGTCCTTCTCTCATTCCCCATCCACAACGGCTTGCGCGATCGTGCTCTTGTACCATCACCTTCTGCTCTCTAGTAGTCTGCTGCTCCTCTATGAATCTACAGGGTGTGTTCCTGTTCCCCAAATCAACCCCTTAAAAGTTAAAATCTATCCTTACATGTATGCTTTTCAGAATCCCTGTCTTATAAGCTTGCAACCCATCTAAATATTGTTGACATGTATGGCCATTTGGAAAGTTTTTTGATGGAGAAGCACTTCTTCCTCTTTCTTGCATAAATCAACCCATCAAATTATGAAATTTATCCTTGCATGCGTACTTTTCGCATTTCCCATCACATGACCTTGCCATCCATCTAGATTTATTGGCATGCATTGCCATTGGGGAGTTTTGAGCAACAGATCAGGACTACTCAATGTTTGGCATGGCGCGGTGGTCTCGACGAGAGGCAGTGGCTCAATAAGGTGGCAATCGCAGTGGCCCAGGAAGGAGAGAGAGAGAGATTTTATTTTCTTTTTCGATTTTTATTTTTCCAGAAAAGCCCAAAAAATCAAAAAGGCTCAAAAAATACCAGATAAGTTCCCAAAATTCACAAAAGTTCCTGGAGACATTTGGACTTAGATAAAATATTTGCAACTTAAAGTTGGATAATATTTTTATACTTAAAATACCCTTTTAATTTCAAAATAGATTTAAAACTCCAGAAAACCCAGAAAACCAAATAAAAGCTAAATAAATACAAATAATTAATTTGAAATAGGATTTTTATATAAAATCAAAATATCATATTGTTAATAATATTTTTATGTTTTTACTCAAATTACTTTTCAAATCCAGCCTTTTTAAAACAGAAAATCAAGGCAATTCAAAATTTTAAATTTAGGCACCAAAATACTTATTTTTATTTTAAACCAAAGTAATTTAATTTAATATTTTTTTGGCATAAAATAAAATAAACAGCTGGGTTGTTACACAATGCCATTAGAGGACACACCTGGAATGTGATTGATAACATCATGAATGCAGGAAGTTTGATGTGGTAAATCTTATCATTCAGGGCCTCTTCTAAGAATGATCAAGCCAAAAGAATATATTATGCTCCATATATCATAGCTTTGATCATCCAGAAGACCAGATATTGTGGGGGACTAGGATCCACCCACAAGCCATACAAACCACGAGAGGGTCCTCCTATCCCTGTAGCTCCTCATCCCCATGCTCAACAAGAAGTTGCATAAGAAGAAGACCAAGTTTCTATATCACAGATCTACTCCGCTGTTCTCCAGATTAAGAACAACCAATTGGAGACCAATGCAGCGCTTGCTTCTCTTAATGAGAGGGTCATCTCCATTGAGTACACTTTAGCAAATCCACCTTCCCCCATTCGCTATGGCCATCATCGCCACTGTGACCCCTCTCCACAGGAATAGTCCCCTTTTTGGTATTTTGATGCCAAAGAGGGAGAAGTAAAAAAGAAGGCACCAATGGGGAGAAGCAAAGAAGGAGAAAATCAAGAAAATCTATCTACTATATAATCTTATATATAATATGCTTCTATGAACTTTGTCTTGTGATGTAATAAACCTTGTCATGGTATTATATTTTTGTTGAACTTGGAAATGTGGTTAAGTTATGGTATTCTCTATGAATTGCAATCTCTATCTTGTTTAGTTTAATTATGGTATTGTCAATTTCCTCAAGTTCAATAAAGAAAAGAAGCTCCACCAAAATTTTCAAAAATCTCTATATGTGCTTACAAAACAATTTCTCAAATCTACATGCACATGTTTAGGGGAGCCTTCTTTGAAATGACTTTAAAAGAAAATAATTCTCAAAACTCATTTGAGCTCATTGCAAGAATTACTTGTTTTGCAAAGTCATAACAAGAATATACAACACGTTTTTCAACAAGTGGTATATTCGAAATTCTATCTTTTACTCTTATTGGTTGGGTTGTGATTATTTACCAAAAAGAGGGTGATTGAAAGCATCTTGACCTCTAAAAATTATTTTGGTAGTTAATGATAAAATATAATTATGGGACTAACAAGTTTATCGAGTGTTTGAAAGGTTTAGTCCTGGTGACGAATGCGACAACCTAAAGATGCATGACAAAGAGTTGAAGAGAAGATCACAATAACATGAAAGAAAGGTACAGGTAATCTACGATCTCTTTTTGATTTTACTGGTCTTTGGAGATTTGGTGGAAGACCGGATTATAGGCTAGATACTGTACTATTAAGAGACATCATGACTAGTAGCTTGATAGCATGTTCTTATGCCATTGGATCAAGTTACGATCATGCATATGCATAGAATTTAAATGAAAATCCAACTATGGATTCTTAGAAAAATTGGTAGTACCGGAGGTTACTTGGCGGTACTAATGCACTGCGGTATGATCGAGCAGTAGTGCGGCACTTTCACACCCTGGTCGGACTAAAATTTAGTTGACGGTATGTAATTTCCAGAAAGGCACTTTTGGAGCATGTTTGCTCCCCTGGAAAATGGTAGTACTGAAGTTCAATTGGTGGTACTACCTCATCGCGGCATGACCATAAATCTTGAGTAGTACCACCGCACTCCGGTTGGACCGTAGATTAATTGGCAGTACATTATTTCCAGAGAGAGCCAGTTTTGGTCCTCAAGAAAAGCGGTAGTGCCTAGTCATAGAAACGGAACTACCGAAGAGTGGAACTACCACACTTATTATTGTAATATATGTGGTATAAGCAAATACTCAGATTTAATTCTAGCATATATGTGGTATAAACATAAGCAAAGTATATTTCCAGCAACAAGTAAACGACAACATTAACATGAAAACATGTTAATCTATCATGTCATTTAACCAAGACAATACACTAAAAACATAGAGCATGAAAACAATTAAAATCAACATAATGCTTAGATTTTAAGTTGATTGTTGCTCTCAGAGGTAGAGCTGCCTAAGATTAGTTCTTGGTCTTCTCAATACTTTGTCTATACTCTTTACGAATCAAGAAATGACAACCAAACTTTAGGATTTGAGCTCTTAAAATATGCTTTACTGAAAATTCCCAGAAATCTGCCAACACTCAAGGAATCAATTTATTGTGAATTAACAGGAAAACACCAAAGGACTGATCTCAAAATAACAATACGTCTACCAACCATAGAAACTTGATCAACATATAATAAACAAGATCTCAAGATCTTAAAGATAGCAGGGTCTTCTGCAAATATGCTGAGAACAAGCTAGATAGTATTGAAAATATCAGAAATCACAGGACTGAAAGGAACCAGCACAGCTGACAACAAATGATCAATATACTACTAGCAAATGACAGCAGTAAGCACCTTTCGAAAGAGCCCAAATCTAAACTAGTTTATCATCTCAATTTCAGTAATAGATAAGTAATAGATAAGTATCTTCATTGAGCATTAAACCAAGTCCACAATCAATACTTGCAAAGTCTCCTAGTGCTAAGATAATTCACAAAAGTTAATTAACTAGCATGGCTCATAATGCTTGTAAAGTGAAGAAGGGCAACCGAAATACTCATAGAGTCAATGGTAGAAACCACCGAGAAGAACCAGGGCAAGGCATGCCTATAGGCACTGCTGTAACAACCCAGCTGTTTATTTCAATTTTTGAGTGAAAAAATTATTAAATTAAATTAATTTGGTTTAAAATAAAAATAACTATTTTGGTGTCTAAATTTTAATTTTGTTTCGCCCAGATTTTCTGCTTTTAAAATGCTAGATTTGAAAAGTAATTTAAGAAAAAACCTAAAAATATTATTAAATAAAAGGATATTTTGATTTTCCATAAAAATCTTAATTCAAATTAATTATTTGGATTTATTGGCTTTTATCTGGTTTTTTGTGTTCTTCTAGAGTTTAAAATATATTTTGAAATTAAAAAGTATTTTAAGTATGAAAATATAATACCAAATTAAGTTGGAAATATTTTATCTAATTCCAAAACATCTCCAGGAATTTCAATGAATTTTTTGAAATTTTTATACTTTATTTGCTATTTTCTAAGTATTTTTAAACCTTCCAAATGTTTCTGAAATTTTAAAACAAATTTTAAAGCCAAACTCCCCTGGGCTAACATGTGTCAAGCCCTGGTTCAATCTGCCCTTGCCTAATCTAATCTGAGCCATTCCCTCCCTCTTAGCCCTTCATTTCAGTTCGACGACATGGATTTAATCCTCATCCGCCGATCTAATCTCAGCCATCCGATGTCACTTAACCCCTCCCTCTCCATCAAACGACCCCGATTCCTCCTTGCGCCACGTGGCATGCATCCGACCGCCCTCTCCCTTCCCTCTCTTCACTCTCCTTACGCTGTGGGTCCCGCCTTTCAGGCCCGTCTTCCCCCGCCCCCTTCTTCCTCCTCGCACCGCCTCCTCCGTGCCATCCACGCCGCCAGGCCTCCACCCTACCCACCCACTTCGTCCTTCATGCGCCGCGCTCTTCGCACCTGAATTTCCCTATTTCCATGCCTGCCACCTCCCCTTCTTCCCGCAATCGTCGCCACCTCCCCGACTCCTCCAGCGAGCAATTCACATCGGCTCCGCCCTCTGCTCCCTACAAAACCCCACCCCGAGCATCGCCACCCTCGCTCCACCTCTCCCCCACCTCCACTCCCTCTCTCAGGTTCCCTATCACCCTGTGCCATGTTCCCTCTCTCCGAGCGCTGCCCCGAACTCCGACGAGCTCCCCTCGCTGCCTCGGTCCTCCTCATGCCCCGCCGCCTACTCCTCCGGCTTCACCGCGCCATCGCTAGTCTCACCCACCCCTCGGTCGAGCTGCTTCGCCGCTGGAGCGCCGTCGCACCGGAGTCCAAGCCGCTGTCGCCACCTCTCACCATCGTCGGCCACCTCCAAGCTTCCCCGGACCTTGCACCAAGGTAATTCGGGTTGCCCTCATCTCCCTCTTGCTTCTGGTTCCCTCGCCGTCCCTCGCCATGGTCTGTGCCACCAGCGACCCTAGGGTCCCGTGTGCCACTCGCTGGTGACCGTGCCACCTCAGCTGGCTCAGCCCTCGTGGCAGCCACACGGCGCCATCGAGCCAGCCAAATCAGCGCCTAAGCACCACACAGACGCCACGTGCGCAGCCAGTAGCCACGTGTGCGCCACCTGGCCGCCACATCAGCGTTCAAGCCTACGTGGCTACCACGTTAGTGACACGTGGATGCCACGTCGCACCAAAACCCTCCTGAGCCACGTGGCGGACACGTCAACGCCACCTGGCGGACACGTCAACGCCACCTGGCTGCCATGTCAGCAAAACAGCCCAGCCACCTACCATGTTAGCACCATGTCACCCTCCCTGCCACCTTAGCCTCTCCTCTGGTACATGGACCTGGTCCATAGACCAGGGCCCACCTATCAGCCTCTGGTCTGAAAAAATCAATCAGGGCTGACATCATGCTGACGTCATAAATCTGATTTTCCAGTAGAAAATAATTCAGCCAAAAATAAAATCCCAGGGCTGACGTCATAAATCCATTTTCCTTTAGAAAAATATTTCCAAAAAATCAGCCTTTTTCTTTTTCTCTTATTTTAAACTTCTGAGAGCCCGTTCTCCTTTATCCTAACTCCGTTTGAGCCCATTCAAATTCCTAAATTCATAAAAATTCCAATCTATACATTTCAGCCCTCAATTTAAATTTTTGGAGTTTATTTTAATTTATTTGAATTTTATTTGAGTTGGTGGTCATTTTCACGTGTAGACTGAAACGATTCGGAAGAATTCTTCGACGACGATTTGCACCCATCTTAAGAGCAAGGCAAGTCGCACACCTTGATCATGTTGATCCTAGATTATGAAATAAAATTATATTACATGCTTAATTTTATTCAATGTATTGCAATTCTAGTTTCAAAGTTAGTTATTGTCCATTTGTTAATTCCTCCATTGACATTGAATCCCTCGATACTTTGTCACCCTAGAATCAAACTCTAGTTAGTATACTAGTATGGGCTAAAGAACTTTATATCAAATGCTTAGACCTGCTTAGACATAATATTTGTTTGGGGTACCTTTTCACATAAAATGATAAAGTTTTCAAATGTATTCTTGACTTCGGTTAGTAAAGAAGGTGTATGAAATATTTTGAAATAAAATACAAAACCTGGTTTAGACTTAGGTTAATGGTTAGGTGGTGGGTGCAGGCTTGCACTGTTGTTCGGAGACACAGTGTTGATTGTCGGGCACAAGGGGTATGTGGTTGAGCCTAAGTCAAATTAAGGACCGATCTGTGAGCTACTGTTGCAAAGCCCTATCGTACTACCACATGGCTGGTATGGGACAGTCCTGGCTAATTAATTTGCGGGTCTCATTCTAAGTCATGTCATAGGTTGAAAGTGAGCGTGGCGTGTGCCATAAGAAGTCTCACTCGGCTCAAGAGGGGTCCCGGTCTGGTGGATTCCTTACTGGGGTGAAACCTTAGTGTTGGCTTGGCCAGGTTGAAGGCTTTGTATTGTAAAGGCCTTGTCTGATCTCTCCGCCGCACACCTAAGAAAGTGTGTTAATCGCATGGCAATATGAAATGATCATGTCTTGTGGATAAAGCTATACAACCTCTACAGAGTGTATAACCTATCCTGGATAGTCGTGCCCATGGTTATGGGCACGCTGAGTAAAGTTTTTCATGAATTAGACTTTGTTTTTCGAAAATGGTTTTTGAAAACCTTATGGATGGATGGAATCCATAAGAGATTGAAAGCTTGTGGATGGATAAAATCCATCAGCGATTGAAAGCGTGTGGATGGATGGAATCCATACGAGATCATTTGGAAAAAATGGACCAGGTGGGATGCCCGTGGTTAGGTTAGTGTTTGGTCGAAGCCTGCACTAATAGTATTAATTTTATTTATAATTACTGTCTTTACTTACTGTATTAAATTCATCATTTTCAATCTATTTAATGTATTTCTTTAAATGTTGTTCTATGCTCAAATAACCCTATATGCCTTCCTTTGTTGCCCTTATCATTATGTTGCATTTCTCTATGTGATTTGCGGAGTACAAGTTTGTACTCACTTTGCTATCTTCACACTGAGGAAGACGACTTCAACTACGGTGATGGCCTGGACGAGTAGGCCACGTTTTACAGTTGTTTGCCTATGGGCAGGCTTGGGCTTCGCTTTTATCAGATTGCTTCCGCAGTTATTTGCCTTTATTATTTTGCCAATAAGCATTGATGTAAACGCTGGTCATAAGGTTGTACCTTTTATTTAATATAGATGGTCATTTGTGCTTGATATGTATCTTTGTTCTACTGTGTGCACTAGCTGATCCTAGACTAGTGCGATTTACATAGAGGATTCAGGCGTTGTTACTCCGGGTTCCGACAACTGCCCAGAAAACCAATCGCCTAGCTGTGTCGCGAAAGTAGGCGAGGTTAATAGAGATGCAATGCCAATCTTCGCACTTCAGGACACATCAAAGAACAAAGCTGAGGTACAGGGGAGATGTCACACAAGGCCAACCATAGTGCTTCAGCCAAGAGCACTGATGAATTGGCTACAAATTCCTCTTTCTCAACTTGTTCTAGAGCTGGCCAGATTCAGCCTTCTAGGGCAATATCCCCAAATCCCTTACCATCAAATCTCAAAGAGATAGGGCACAAGGGAACCGAACGGGAAATGCCAAAGAAGCCAAATTTGCACCACACTATCGCCAACGTTGGTGAAGAACACGACAGAGCCACAACAACTAGACTCAAACCGGGATCCAACTGAGAGGAGGAGGAGATCGAGTATTAGGAGACTCACTAACTTTGGTGCTCAAAAGAGGAGAGGGAGGCTAACTTATATAGAGGAGTGAGGAGGCAGTCAACGTGATGAGGACATCCCTGGCTCACCTCATTCATTATCTACTCCACAAGATTCTACACAACTGCAAGTTGAAGCTTCTACAAAAGAGGCTTATTTGGGTCCCATGACTAGGAACCGTACTAAGCAAATACAACAAGAGGTGAATGCATGCCTAGCTGAATCTAATATTGTTGAAGATAAGAATTATATACTGTCTAAGTCTCGTATGCTTATTTTCCTTAGGTTTGCACCTACGGAGATAATTCAAGCAGAAGGAGCACATTGCATGGATCAAGACTTAGCTACTGGAGTACATTGTTTAACAACATCCACCTATAACTAGTTGGACGTGAAGAAGGCTGAGCTGGACATCAAGAATACTAGCAAGCTGTTCAGGCCATCAAGCGTTGCATGCGCAGCCTCAGAATTTGACTGCCAACTTTCTACCTAATCCCACATAAATATGGGCATGTCCAGCATGCATGGGGAGCAGGAATGGATAGGAAATTAAGTCCTCTTTCCAGCACAACAAACAGTGCATCATTTGGAGGCTTGAGTCAAAAGATATACGGCGTAAGATTTTAAAACAATCGCGGAGTCGCCGGTATTTCGGTAAATCGCGGGAAGGAAAAAAAATAAAAATTAAAGAACAGTATAAAATGAATAAAATAAATTAAAAATTTAATTAAAAACTCAGAGTGGGCTGCCAGGGGAGTGGGCCGACCGCCCTGGGCCAAGGCCCAAGGGTGGCCCACTCCCCAAGACCGCACCCCCTCTCCCCCTTAACCCTAGGCCTTTCCCCCTCCTCCCCCTTTTCCCCACACCCAGCCTCCACCCCCTCCTCCCCTTTCTCCACCTCTTTGGCCGCCCCTCCCCAGCAAGATCTGCGCCCCCTGCTGCTGCCATTGGAAGGAGAAGGAAGGAGAAGAAGGAAGGAGAAGGAAGGAGAAGAAGAAGAGGAGGAAAAGAGGGGTGACTCCTCCTCTAGGTAATTTTTCCCCCATCCCAAACCCTCTATTTCTCGAACTAATTAGGGTTCTTGGCACAGATTTTGAAGGGAGATTATAGATTAATTGCCCGATTAGAGATTACCTGCTGTCTGCCTGTAGATTGATTCGCGTAGCGCGTCTGGTCACGCGTCTGGTCGCACGGTTTAGACCTAGTTACGAAAATGTTAAGCAGCGCTGCTGCAGAGGGTAGTTTGCTAAATTATCAAGTGACGATCAAGAACAAGTATCCATTGCCTCGCATTGAAGATCTCTTCGATCAGCTGAGGGGTGCCAAGGTATTCTCAAAGATTGATTTGCAGTCTGGTTATCATCAACTGCAGATCAGGGAGGAGGATATAGAGAAGACAACTTTTAGCACAAGGTATGGGCATTTTGAGTCTGTCGTTATGTCTTTCGGACTAACAAATGCTCCTGCTGTCTTTATGGAAGCCATGAACAGGATGCTCCATGAGTACCTGGATTCTTTTGTGGTGGTTTTCATCGATGACATTCTGGTTTATTCCAAGACGGAGGAGGATCACGAGTTGCATGTCAGTCTGGTCTTGGATGCCCTTCGGAGGAATAAATTCTACGCGAAGCTGAAGAAATGTGCTTTCTGGCTATCCGAGGTGGGATTTCTTGGTCATACCATCAGTCAGCATGGTATTACAGTGGATCTAAAGAATGTGGCAGCGGTGGTGCAGTGGCGAAGGTCAACCAATGTGTCAGAGGTCCGGAGTTTCCTTGGTCTCGCCGGTTACTATCGGCGCTTTGTGCAGGATTTCTCTATCATCGCCAAGTCGATGACCCGACTCACACAAAAGGGTGTTCCTTTTGTATGGACAGATGATTGTGAGTCTGGCTTTCAGACTTTGAAGAGCAAGCTGGTGAATGCACCTATCCTATCCTTGCCCGAGAGTGGCAAGCGCTTCACGGTGTACACAGATGCTTCGCGGGTCGGTCTTGTTTGTGTGTTGATGCAGGATGGGCGAGTTATCGCTTATGCTTCTAGACAGTTGAAGACTCATGAGCAGAACTATCCTACTCACGACTTGGAGTTGGCAGCTGTTGTTTTTGCTCTGAAGTCTTGGAGGCATTATCTGTACGGGGAACAGTGTGACATCTTTACTGATCACAAAGCCTTAAGTACATATTCACTCAGCGAGAGCTGAATTTGAGGCAGCGGAGGTGGTTGGAGTTGATCAAAGATTATGATCTGACTATCCAATATCACCCTGGTAAAGCCAACGTGGTGGCTGATGCCTTGAGCAGGATAGGAGTCCCTCAGACATCGATGTCCTTTGATGAGGACATCACTAGCAAACACACTACATCATCTACTTCAAGTGTTGAACCCATTGGACCAATGACAAGAGCTAGAGCAAAACAAATGCAACAAGAGGTGAATCTTTTCCTTAGTGATTACTGTTGTACTCATAAGAATTTGTTGCTACCTAGTGTTTCTATTTTATGTGTTCTTAGATTTGAGGAAAAGTTAACGAATGGAAAAGAAGCTTTAAAGACACAGGAAGCCTAGCCACAAAAGATCGCATGGCCACAGAAGATCAACATGAAGTGATGTAAGCACATATGTCATCATTGCCACAAAAGATTGTATAGCCACAGAAGATCAACATGAAGTGATGTAAGCACATATGTCATCATTGCCACAAAAGATCGTATAGCCACAGAAGATCGTCTTGAACGAGATGTAAGCGCATATGTCATCATAGCCATAGAAGATCATATAGCCACAGAAGATCGTACAACATGACGTCAGCGCTTACCTCATATCTACTTAGCCCCCAAGTCATCTCACCGTATAAATAGGGGGGCACCCCCATGTATGGAAGGGGGAGTTTCATGGTTGAGTTTTTAGTAGAACACTTGTTCCTTTTGTGTGTGAGCCATTTCCACCACTAATTGGGATTGGGTGTTATTTCTGAGTTGCCACTCCGTTGTTCTTGTGATTCCTTGGGATTGCTTGAACGTGTCTGCTCCACGATAGCGAGTAGACGACGGCCGTAGCGTGTGGTTGAGTAATTTGAGTGCTGCAGGTTGCTGTATAGAGACAGTGGTTGGCCGCATCAATTGCTAGGTTGCACGGGCTAGTTATCCATAATCCTACGTCGTGAAGATCGGGCCACCCATCTCCCCGCATCATCCTTGATCTCGGAGTTTGAGAGGATGGGTATCTCTTTCTATCTCGCTGGAGTTGCACAGGCAGAGACACAGATGATTATCCAGTCCGCCATTCCCGAGTGAGTTCGTGAGGCTTAGTAGCACGACCGGCTCCTTTCAGAGGTGCGGAAGAGGATCTCGGAGGGTTGTTCCCGAGATTTTAGTGTGGATGAGAGTGGTGCAGTTCGTTTTAGAGGCCGGCTGTGTGTACCCCAGAAATCAGAGGTGAAGGATGATATTCTTCGTGAGGCTCACCGGACTCCGTACTCTGTACATCCGGGGGAGACCAAGATGTATCAAGATCTGAAGCAGGTCTTTTGGTGGAAACGCATGAGGGTGGACATTGCTAAGTATGTCGCTTCTTGTGGCATTTGTTAGCAGGTGAAGGCCGAGCATAAGCGGCCTGCTGGTTTGTTGCAGCCTTTGTAGATACCTGAGTGGAAGTGGGAGCATATCACGATGGACTTTGTGGTTGGATTGCCGCGCCCTCCTCGAGGGCGAGATGCAGTTTGGGTCGTGGTGGACAGGCTTACCAAGTCCGCACACTTCATTCCGATGAAGACGACCAATACAGCGCAGGACCTGGCTCCGTTGTATATTCGAGGGGTGGTGAGACTACATGGGGTGCCTAAATCAATTGTTTCTGACCGGGATGCCAAGTTCGTCTCTAAGTTCTGGCAGAGTCTTCAGGCCGCATTGGGCACGACAGTTTCCCTCAGTACAGCTTTTCACCCTCAGACGGATGGTCAGTCAGAGCGAACCATTCAGACTTTGGAGGACATGCTTCGGGCTTGTGTACTATCTTGGAATGGGTAGTTGGGAGGACCATCTGGCTTTGGCAGAGTTCGCGTATAACAATAGTTATCAGGCGAGTATCAAGATGGCTCCTTTTGAGGATCTGTATGGTCGAAGGTGTGTTTCTCCTCTTTGTTGGGATGCAGTGGGTGAGAGATCTTTACTTGGTCCAGACCTTGTTCAGCAAACTGCGGAGAAAGTGCGGGAGGTTCGTCAGAACTTGTTGGCTGCTCAGAGCCGACAAAAGAGTTATGCGGACGTTTGACGTCGTGAGTTGGAGTTTGCGGTTGGTGACTTTGTGCTCCTCCGAGTGTCGCCAACTAAGGGTATTGTTTGTTTTGGTACCACCGGGAAGCTTAGCCCACGGTACATTGGCCCTTTTCCAGTGGTTGCTCGTGTGGGCAGTTTGGCGTATCGGCTGGAGTTGCCGAGCTCGTTGAGTGGTGTGCACAATGTCTTCCACGTGTCTATGCTGAGGAACTATTTGCGGGATCCCGAGCACAAGATTGACCTGGGGCAGGTCACGGTGGATCAGGATTTCACTATGGAGAGTCGACCAGAGCGTATCTTGGATACTTCAGAGCGGGTCTTGAGGAATAAGACCATCAAGTATGTGAAGGTCCTCTGGACATTTCAGTCCGAGAGGGAGGCTACATGGGAGCTTGAGGATCAGATGCGAAAGAAGTACCCCGAGCTCTTCGAGGCTGGTGAGTACTCGTAGTTGTGGTTCTTTTTTTTGTGGATTGCTCTTTTCTTTGTTGCTATCTTGCTTTGTGGTTTGAGGAGTTAGATTCGAGGATGAATCATTTTTAGGTGGGGAGAATGTAATATCCTGAACGTCGTTACGGCGTAAGATTTTAAAACAATCGCGGAGTCGCTGGTTTTTCGGTAAATCGCGGGAAGGGAAAAATAAAAATTGGAGAACAGTATAAAATGAATAAAATAAATTAAAATTTTAATTAAAAACTCAGAGTGGGCTGCCTGGGGAGTGGGCCGACCGCCCTGGGCCAAGGCCCAAGGGGGTGGCCGCACCCCCCAAGGCCGCACCCCCTCTCCCCCTTAACCCTAGGCCTTTCCCCCTCCTCCCCCTTTTCCCCACACCCAGCCGCCACCCCCTCCTCCCCTTTCTCCACCTCTTTGGCCGCCCCTCCCCAGCAAGATCTGCGCCCCCTGCTGCTGCCATTGGAAGGAGAAGGAAGGAGAAGAAGGAAGGAGAAGAAGAAGAGGAGGAAAAGAGGGGTGACTCCTCCTCTAGGTAATTTTCCCCCCATCCCAAACCCTCTGTTTCTCGAACTAATTAGGGTTCTTGGCACAGATTTTGAAGGGAGATTATAGATTAATTGCCCGATTAGAGATTACCTGCTGTCTGCCTGTAGATTGATTCGCGTAGCGCGTCTGGTCGCGCGGTTTAGACCTAGTAAATGATTTTTCTTGCGGACCCTCCCAAAAGGAAAGTTGTATAGGACTTCCATACGCATCTCCTGTATTTTGTTTCGGAAATTTTGGCCATGGATCTAGGAGTTACAGGGTCGGTATTACCGCTGTTCGTCAGGCGAGCAGATTGGGACAGACTAATCTTAATCTGTGGTTTTGAGGTAGTAAATGATTTTTATGGTCATGGACGTAATTGAGAAAGTTGTAGAGAATCTGGTAATAAAGCTTCTGTAGAAAATTCAGAATTTTTAGACCCCTGTACTGTGCTGGGACGCATTTGATTGCTGCTGTCCAGTCTGCCAGAACAGAGATCTTCCTCTGTTTTGGGCATTAAATTATACCTATCTGTGATCAAAATAAAAATAGGTGTTCTGCATGAAAAATGTAGGCTTTTAAGTGATGAATCCAGAGAGGTATCGTTTGCTGTAAGTGGATCAATATTTTTAAAGTTACAAAAATGTTAAGCAGCGCTGCTGCAGAGGGTAGTTTGCTGAATTGTTGAGCGGAGAGGAGTTTGTGCGGGTTCGGGTTTCTAGCGACGTCTTTAATTATTTTAGTCATGTTTGTATGCTGTAACTTTGTGCTGAGAGATGCCTTTTGGACAGGTGGTCTTGCCCCTGAGCGCTCTTGATTTTGCTTCGCTTCGTCGGTTGAGGCAAGTAAACGTAGCGGTGGTTGCTACCGTTTAACTTGTTATTCCTTCTACTTGCAGTTTACATTATTATTGTAATTTGATACATTATGCCATGATTGCATGATAATTTAATTGTGGAGATGGTAGCAATTATTGATCCATTGATAAGTTGATAATCTGCTAGTAGACATGTGGAATTCTTGCTTAATGCTATAATGTGGAACATGAAAATAACATGTGGTGGATGTGGATATGTTGTGAGCATGATAATGCTCCTTGAGGATGGATTAATATGCTTTATGATTATCATATCATTCATGTCATATGCATATGTGGATGTAGCTGCACCTAGCCGCGACCGTACCGGTACAGCATCGTATATTGCCGTAATACGATGCACCTCTTATTCCGCTGGGAGCCTCGTATATTGCCGTAATACGATGCACCTCTAATCCCGCTGGAAAAGAGTGATGTGGAGCATAGCATGAAGCATTCATTTGCATTTATTTGTGGATAAAATGACTGCATTCATATGCCATTTAAATATGAAATTGAAGAGGTATGATCCATGGAAGTTTGTGGTGGTTTAATAATTGTGGACATGAATTGTGATTGTAGTTGTATGGAATTATAAATGATGATGTATAATTGTTTGTAGTTTGAATAGCCTGTTAAACTGTTTGCTTGCTGAGATTTTTATCTCACCCTTGCTTCCCCCTCCCTACAGGTGGACTTTGAGCATGCATGGGAAGGGTAGAGCGGCACCACACTGATGCACCTGAATTATATTTTAATACTGAAATAAAGTTGAAAGGATTCTAGTCTTTTGCTTAGCTATCTTATCGATGATTGTTTCACCTTAATTAATGTTAAATTTGGAATTGTTTCCTTTGGTTATTATTTTGGAGTTGATTATGAATATTGAATTGTCATCTCTATTCTGTTTTCCCTTAGTTGTTTATGCTTCCGCTTGTATTATCTTGTTTAATTTACTGCCAGTTTATTTTATTTTGTAAATTGGCTAGTTGTGGAGTGGTTTTAGTAGCATCCCAGGGTAATGTGGGTCCTGGGGTGTTACAGCCACATGAAATTACTGCCTCTCTAAGCCTAAGGGAACTCAAAGGGCACACGAAAATGGATTCCATTTTGGAGTATGTTCACACCTAGCTAGGAGGGTTGTTCCTAGTATAAATACTCCTTTCTTCTAAGGGGACAACTTTCAGCCATATGATTTCAGAATAGCTTAGCCAAGTGCTACCAAGGAAACTTGAGAATTCTCTCTTCCTTTGCTCTTGTAATTTTCCTAGTGAGATTGCAAAAGCGGTCGTTCGACGGCAACCTTTCTGTGCTTCCAACTTCGTGCGTGGTTGTGTGGATTGGGAACTTAGAGTGTGGTTGGGTGAATACTTGTTGCAGGTCATTGCAAAGGCAGTGGTTGGCCTCAAGAATTGTCAGGTTACACTACTATCTTGGCTGCTCGCAGCCAGTTATCTTCACCTAGCGTATTTCTCCTCCGTGAAGATCGGGCATCCCCCCCCCCCCCCGTGCATCACGACGGGTTGTAGCCAACGGCCAGTGCTTAGGCGCATGGGCTGGTGGCATCTCCAACGCCGCCACCATCATCACAAGAGTTGGCCACCCCCAAGAGTCAGTCAAGGCTGTAAGCCACCTAGCACCACAAGAGATGGGGCTAGAGACTTGGTCTCTAGCGCCTTATCTCTTCATGCGTCCCACCGACAGGTGGGACCACTCCCCTTTATTCAAATTGGGAAATTACCCAAATGCCCTCAACAGTCCAGCACTTATAATGGCGGTAGTACCGTGCCACAAATATAACGGCTAGTTCAGAAGTATTTAAGATGACTGTTATAGTTGTTACTATGCAGGTGCGGTAGTACCGACCAATGAACGTACTACCGTATTTGCTAAAAATTCAGGAATTTGCCCTCTAACAGTCAAATTGGTAAGGGGTATTCAGCCCCACTAGCTCAAGGACAGGTGGAATTTACTCCATTGAACATTCTTAAGTAAGTAGTGCACCTCAAACACCTCATTTACTCAATTTGCATCATTTGAGGTAGTTGAGCCAAAATTCAAGTGCATTCATTCCTAGATTGATCCTTGGCACTTGATTACCTTTAAGCAAAACTTGTGATTCATTACTCTTGGTGCTTGCCCACACCTTGACGGCTTGGAGGTGGTTTGCATGGTAAGCTCTTTAAGAAAATTGTGAAGAGGCTCAGCGCCAAATTGTCAGTGGATCGGTGTTCGCCATCTCTAGTGGAATCACTAGTAGAATCGAGGAGCAGGGCTTAATTCGTAGAGCTGGTCCAATCCGTTTGGGTTTTCCTCAACGTGGACTAGTGAAAACTGGCAAGTCTTTGATACCACGTCAAAACATCAGTGTCTCCATTTGGTTATTTCTTTGTCTCTACTATTCCGCATTTATATTTCTAGCAATTGAACTTGTCTTATATTGTTAAGCTAGAAACATATTTGTAGAGATTAATCTTGTGGTGTCATATCAATACTAGAATTGTGTAGGTCCTGTTTGGTATCAAAATCTTGCTTAGCTCGTAAAATTTTAGAAATTAGTTTTAGAAAGCAAGAAATTTTAGAACCTCCTATTCACCCCCTCTAGTCGGCTATCCTTGATCCTACACACGCCCTCCTTTCCTTTCTCTCCTCCTCTTGCCATCCCACCGCCGTGATCTCCGGTGATGATTTGACGTGCCATGTGCCCTCTTTGCTACCATATAAACCCCTCGATACCGCAACCCACTGCACAACAACACCCCACCTTCCTCCCCTCTACTGCAAACCCTAGAGCCCTAGCATCTTCACTCTCTCTCTCTCTCTCTGTGTGTGTCTGTGTGTGTGTGTGTGTGTGTGTCTCGGAGCTCTGGGAGATCTTCGGTGAGCATTTTCCATCAGCACAAGCAGAGCAAGCTGTCTCATCTCCGCTCTAACCTTTATTACCTCAGCGTTGACCTCATCCACCCCTTCACCATGAAGGAACACTATCGCAGCCCCAACTCCCTGAAGCTGAGATCTGCGCCTCTACTTCTTCCATGTTGCTGGTCACCTCCTTACACTTTGGAGCCCTGCGTCAAGTGAATAGCCTCCCTAGCCTCCGCTCTCTCTTTTCCCTAGATCATTGCCCTCAGACATGTTGTCGTTCATCAGTGACTCTCGGTCCCCATGCGCCACCACATCAACGACGACACCCTGTGGCTATGTCAGTAGCCCACATTTAGTCAGCACCACGTCTTCACTTGTGTGTCCGCTAGTGAGCCTGGTCACCGTAGACCTGACCTAATTTTGTGTACCTAGTCCATGGACCCCAGGCTCATATGTCAGCCCCTATTTTAAAATTCAATTATGCCCACGTCAGAATCAAGCCAAAATTCTAATTTTTCCTTTAGAAAGAAAAACAGGATAAATATGGAAAATCTCAAACAATGATTTCTCTCTCATTTTCATTGAATTAAAATCATCTAGAAGTGCATTCTCCTCCATCCTAACTCTGTTTAACCTTGTTCTTTTTTTCTAAATTCATCTAAAATACTAAACTTCCATCAAATACCAAATTTTGTAATTTTGGAGTTTATTTGAATCTAGACATTTTCACATTTAGATAGCATCTAGAAGATTTATGAGGACTTTAGCAACTAGTCGTACGAGGAAGGCAAGTTACACACCCTTGACCATGTTGATCGTAGTTTGCAAATAAAATTATGTTATTTTAAATTATTGTGCATGCTTTTGATTATTCAATGGACTTTAAACTCCAATTTTAATTCCTACTTGTGAGAGACCATGTGGTTGTAACCCCATGTGTGTGATGAGTAATTGACATCGGTTTAGGAGAGTCGAGTTTGGTTTGTGTGGTTCGGACCATGTCGTTGCGTGGTGCAATGGGTTCGGTCGGACTTGGTCAAACCTAGTCAAAGTGGTTAGAATGCAGATTATGTCGATTTGACAGGTTTGGGCTACTTCTTGCATAATGAGGTTCATTGATGCATTTATGCTTTAATGTATCGAGCGGTGCTATTTGATGTGTTTCTTGTCTGTGTGACTGCAGGACGTCGAGGCGGAGTCGTGGTGAGACACGAGGTGACCGGACTAGACACAGGAAGGTGTCGAGGTCAGAACGGTCGGATGTGCACAAGCGGGAGCGGGCTTCGTTTGATTTAGCGGGCGTAACGGGGTGGAGACCCGTTAGCCAAGCGCTATAAATAGGTGGAGGGGGCTGCATACCTCCCCATGGCTTTAGGAGAGAGTTAGGGTTTTAGTGGGTCAAAAGAGGCTTTGAGAGGTGATTTGCATTGCTCTTTAGTGGTTGAGGGCAGCAGCACCTTGTCTCCCACGATCATCTCCCTTCTCTGTGTGTGTTCCTCCCTAGCAAGCATGTAGAGAGGTGTGTTCTTGAGATGGGGAGAGGAGAGGATTCAGTGGTGAATCCATGTAATCATCCATGGTTCTAATGTCCATGCATATCGGGACTCCTCTGTATTTCTTTTGGTTCAATGAATGAAAATCTGAAGTTTCATTTCTTCTGTTCGTACTATGTGCTCTCTGTTCTTCCTTCGTTCTTCTTTTAGGTGATTTTTGATCTTTTGCGTTTCTTGTTGGTTGTTGCTTGGGAGTGCCAAAATAGGTTGCTCTATGTTGGGGTAGTGCCTCATGATCATTTGATCAGTTAAAATCCCAAAAACCCATCTCTAATTTCAGATTTCGTTTTTGAGCCACCCTGTTCTTCATTTCCTCCTTCTAGGGTTTAATGCAAATCTTGTTTCCGTTCGCGAGATGGCTTGAAATTTGGCATGGAGAGTCCATAGGCTATTGAGTAGCTATCCTCAAAGTTTCATAGCCAAAGGATCAAAGGTTGAGGAGTAATTTGATTTTTGGCTTGGTTCTTGCAAGATTTCAGATTTTTACCCAAATCTGAAATTCTTGTTTCTTGATGTGGTTTCTTTGTTTCCCAAAGCCCCCTTACTATTTGATATGTTGTAGTAATGCTTTGGGCCAAAAAGAATGAAAGAAAACCACTATTTGCCTTGATTTTCGAAGAGCTGCAGTCCTACCCGATGTTCAGTTTTTCAAATTTCAGTTTGCTGTCGCCTGATTTCATCGTGCAGTACTACCGCTCCTCGAAAGGTACTACCACTCGGCTCAGCAGTACTACCACTCGTCTCAGCGGTACTACCGCTTGCAGTCAGACTTGCTCTGAATTTATTTTTCTTAACTATTTCTTTCTGGATCTGTTTTATCCTTGTTGCTGTGTCTTCCAATAGTGCATATCTTCTATCTTCATAGCTTCCATAGCTATTGGAGAAGAAGCATAAGTGTGGATACTTGATGGGCGAATTTAATTTTAGAAAGCGCCATTCACCCTCCTCTGTCACCATTTCGGTCCAACAATTGGTATCAGAGCCGGTTAGCTCTTCTCAATAGATCTTAACCGGTCTCTAAGAGCCATGGCGACGGACAAATACTCGACCAAGCCTCCCGTCTTTGATGGCATCGATTACCCTTTCTGGAAGAGCCGAATAGAGGCATATATCCAGGCTCAGGGGTATGCCATCATTATCTCATCTTTATCCAGGGCCTGAGTCGTAGCGAGTTTGACCGCATATCTCATCTTTCGTCCGCCTTTGATATCTGGGAGACCCTCGATGCAACCATGAGGGCACCACCCAGATTAAGACGGTGAGACAGGACCAGTTTAAGCGTGACTACAACAAATTTGAGATGCTTGCTGGTGAGTCTTTGGATGAGTGTTTTGCGCGTTTTCATAAGATTTTGAGCAACCTCCGAGCGGTCGGTCTCACATACCCCGACTCGGACAACGCTCGTCAGATGCTCGCTGCACTCGACCTTCGTGTTTGGGAGATGAAGGTGACTACCATCAAGGACACCACCGACCTCTCGACTTTGACTCTTGATGCGTTGTACTCACGCCTCAAGACTCACGAGATTGACATTGTCTCTCGCAAGTCGAAGTCGCAGTCGATGGCTCTAGTCACTGATCCCACTCTGGCTTCTGGTTGTTCTTCCGATTCGCTCTGTGGTTTCTCCCTTGCTGCTCTATGTGGCGTAACTGATGATCAGTTAGAGCAGCTTGAGGATGAACAGCTGGCCCTCCTAGCTCGGAAGTTCTCTCATGCTTACAAGAGGAGGAGGGACAGAAAGAGAGGCGGACCAGTCATTTGCTTCGAGTGTGGTGGCCCCAACCACATTCGGGCAAACTGCCCCAAGCTGGAGAAGGGCAAGAACGACTACGGCGGTTCGGGCAAGATCGACTACACCGACAAGAACCGCAACAAGAAGCCTCCAGCTCCTACACAAGGCAAGAAGAAGTTCCGCAACCTTGGCAAAGCCAAGAAGCTGTTCCATCGCGTCCTCACTGCCTTCGACGAGCTCGACCTCAGCGAGGTGGAGGGATGGAGCGACGACGACGGGACGGGTGACCAAGAACCCAAGAGCGGCGACGACTTCTCCAGCATGTGCTTCATGGCCCTTGAGGGCGAACTGAGCGACAACGAGCTGTACTCCGACTCCGATGAGGTATGCCCCACCTACGACCAGCTCAATCATGCTTTTCTTAAGTTAGGTGGATTTCATGCTAGAGCTAGGGCTAGGTGTACTGAGTTAGAGAAGGAAGTAGATACATTGTCACTAGAGATTATTGCTCTTACATCTGCTCCCTCTAGTGATGATTGTGATACATGTTGTGCTCTGTTGGGTGACATGGAGAAACTAAGGACCTCGCATGATAGTCTGTCCTCTGAACTTGATCTTGTTAAGGTGGAGAATATTAGTCTCTTGGCTGAGCTTGAGATGAGTAGGGTAGTTCTTGTTTCATCTGCTGTTGTTGAGACTACATCTTGCACCTCATGTGAGGATAAGGATAATGCTTTTAGAGGTCTTTATACCATGCTCCTTGATCTGCCCGAAACTTGTAAAAGTTGTAATAATTTGAAGATGAACCTAAAACGGGCAGATCATAAAATTTCTGAGTTGTATGCTTGGTTGCTTGAGCCAGCCGCTTCATGCTTGAACTGTCCTAGATTAACTGCTGAACTTGAATCTATTTTCAAACAGTTTCAAGAAATGATTGACAACAACAAGAAAATGGCTCAGTATGCGACTAAGGATCCTGTTAGCTCACCATGCATTAGTTGTGATAAACTAAAACTTGAACTCGTTGCTTTGAATGAACAATGTGTGAAGCCAACTAAGGATTTACTAGAGAAGCCATCAACTCATTGTGATGTGATTGCTGAGGTGGGGGAGAAGCCCCAGGGTAAGGTGGAGACGCCTAGCGATGTGAACCAACTGGCTAGTAGTAGGTCTGTCCTTTCAGAGTCGGCTGTGCGTGCACAAGCCATTCTTTCCTCTACTGTTGGTTATTCTTCTGCTCCCTTACCTTCTGTTGTCTCTTCTTCCCCCTGCTCTTCTTGCACCTCTCTCTTTTGGGAGTGTTAGTACCTTATGAACACTCTCGAGAGATTTGTAGGCGGCAAGAAGAAGCTCAATCTTATTCTAGACCAATCCAAAATCTGCAGATTTAATCAGGGTCTAGGATACGATTTTTATGAGGACATGAGGAAGCATCCACCTGCCGTGCTTAGACCCATAGCACCAGGTGTGATCGAGACTGAGCCCAGGACCGAGAAAGTCCAATTTAAGTCAGCGGGTTTGTCCAGGGGATTTCTGACAGTAAGGCGATCTCACCTGCTGCTTCAGCCTCTCAGAAGGCGAAGCCTCCCCGTGCTACTTCTACCTCTCAGAAGATGAAGTACCACTGCACCTTCTGTCAGAAGGATGGACACTCGATCGATCGATGCTTCAGACGCGCCAAGATTGCGCGTAGAGACTGTGCTGAGGCACTTAGGCGTTTTCAGGGTCAGCCCCAGACCCTGAGTGCACCTAAGATCGGCACGAAGTCTAGGGTTGCTTCTGGTGATGGATTTGGGCAGCATTGAGGACTTGGTTTTTCTGAGTCTTCTGGTTTTCGTCCTCATGCTGCTCTTGGTCATGACTTCCGCCGTCCTGAGGATAGATCTCGTTTTCCCCGTCGAGATGGCTACCCGCGGCGTGATCAGCGTGTTGCCGGTACTCCGACTCACTTTATCGTAGTAGTCGGACCCAACAACAGCTTCAGGTCTGCTCACAGACCTTCTGCTTCTTTGAGCGACAGAGAGCGTATGGTAGTTAGAGGTCAGTCGTGCTTAACTACTTCTGCTGCTCGACGTGTTACTCAGTATTGGGTGCCAAAATCACTCTTGATTTACCCCAGTACTGAGACTTTACTCTCTGTTTGACTCAGGTTTGCCGGGCAGGGAAGGGAAAGGTTTGGCTTGTAGACTCCGGTTGTTCTCGTCATATGACCGGAGACTCCCGTTGGTTTTCTTCCCTTGCCCGTGCTCCAGGTGATGAGACAATCACCTTCGGAGACGCTTCATCTGGGCGCGTCATCGCCAAAGGTACAGTGCGCGTAAATGACTCTTTTATTTTGAGAGATGTTGCCTTGGTTAGTAAGCTGCAGTATAATTTGCTTTCTGTTTCTCAGCTTACCGATGACGGTTTCGAGGTGAGCTTTAAGAAAAACGCTTGCAAAATTCTTGATTCTTCGGGTAGTCTGGTTTGCGGGATTTCTCATTTTGGGAGGATCTTTCGTGCTGATTTTTCTGAGTCTTCTGGTGATCCTCTCCGGTGTTTGGTTGCTTCTGAGTCCCGCGACCTTTCCTTCTGGCATAGGAGACTTGGTCATATTGGATTTGACCATTTGACCCGAGTTAGCGGCCAAGACCTCATTCGTGGTCTGCCGAAGCTCAAGATGGTCAAAGATCTAGTTTGTGCTCCTTGCCGGCATGGCAAGATGGTTGCCGCCTCCCATCCTCCGGTCACAGTTACTATGACCGATGCACCAGGACAGCTGCTTCATATGGACACAGTTGGACCAGCTCGAGTGCAGTCAGCAGGAGGGAAGTGGTATGTTCTTGTCGTGGTCGATGACTTCTCGAGATATTCTTGGGTGTTTTTCTTAGCCTCGAAGGATGAGACATTTACACATTTTTGAGGTCTTTTTAGTAGGCTTTCTGTTGAGCTCCCGGGTGCCTTACGAGCGATCCGCAGTGACAATGGCACGGAGTTCAAGAATTCCTACTTTGAGAGGTTCTGCGATGAGACAGGTGTAGAGCATCAGTTCTCCTCTCCGCACGTCCCACAGCAAAATGGCGTCGTGGAGAGAAAGAACCGTACCTTGGTCGAGATGGCTAGGACGATGCTTGATGAGTACTCTACACCACGGAAGTTTTGGGCTGCTGAGGCTATAGACACCGCGTGCTATATCTCAAATCGAGATTTTCTTCGGGCACACTTGCACTGCACTTCTTATGAGTTGAGATGTGGGCGAAAGCCCAGTGTATCTCATTTTCGTGTGTTTGGTTGCAAGTGCTTTATTTTGAAGTCCGGGAACCTAGACAAGTTCGAGTCACGTTCTTGTGATGGCATCTTTCTAGGTTACTCAACTTCTTTGTGGGCTTATAGGGTCTGGAACTGCGAGTCTAGTAAATTGGTAGAGACCTGTGAGGTGACCTTTGACGAGGCCAGTCCGGGGACTAGGCCAGATATCTCAGGTTCTTTAGAGCAGTCCGAGCCCATCTTTGTGGATGATGAGGACGATGGAGATGAGGGTTGTTTACCCGATCCAGTTCCTCATCCTCCACCCGAGGTGCCGTCTTCCACCGCACCTCAAGGCGATCAGCCCATGCCCTCTGCGTCTTCTGGCGCTAGTGGCTCTGTTCCTACCTCTTCTGTTCATGAGGTAGAGGCCACTTCTTCATCTCATCCTGGACCTCCTAGACATATCCAGAAGGCTCATCCTTCAGAGCAGATGATTGGAGACCTTTTCGAGCGTGTGACCCGCTCAAAATCTGGCTTATCTCAATTCTGTCTCCATTCTGCCTTAATTGCTTTGTTCGAGCCCAAGGATGTTTCTCATGCTCTTTCTGATGAGTCTTGGGTCAATGCCATGCATGAGGAGCTAGAGAATTTCAAGTGAAACAAGGTCTGGTCGCTTGTTGAGCCCCCGCGAGGTCACAATGTTATTGGGACTAAGTGGGTGTTCAAAAACAAGCAGAGCGAGGATGGGGTGGTCATTCGAAACAAGGCTAGACTGGTAGCTCAGGGGTTTTCCCAGGTTGAGGGTCTAGACTTCGAGGAGACCTTTGCCCCTGTAGCTAGACTTGAAGCCATTAGAATTCTGCTTGCCTTTGCAGCTTCTAAGGGTTTCAAGCTTTACCAGATGGATGTCAAGAGTGCCTTCCTCAATGGTTTTATTGAGGAAGAGGTCTATGTCAGACAGCCTCTAGGTTTCGAGAACCCCAAATACCCAAACCATGTCTTCAAGCTTTCCAAAGCTCTGTATGGACTTAAGCAAGCGCCTCGTGCTTGGTATAAGAGGCTTAGTCCTACTTGTTGAGTCATGGTTTCGAAATGGGTAAAGTAGGCAAGACCTTGTTCATCCACCGGCATGGCACTGATCTTCTGCTCGTCCAGATTTATGTGGACGACATCATCTTTGGTGGCTCTTCCCATGCTCTCGTTTCACAGTTCTCAGATGTCATGAGCACCGAGTTTGAGATGAGCATGATGGGTGAGTTGACCTTCTTCCTTGGCTTCCAGATTAAGCAGACTCTGGAGGGTACTTTTCTGCATCAGGGCAAGTACACTCGTGACCTCCTGAGGCGTTTCGACATGAGTGATGGGAAGCCAGTGTCGACTCCTATGGCGTCTTCTTCCACGCTTGACCCATATGAGGATGGCGAGCCAGTTGATCAGAAGGAGTATCGGAGTATGATCGGCTCCCTCTTGTACCTCACTGCCTCGAGACCGGACATACACTTCTCCGTGTGTCTTGTGCTCGGTTTCAGGCTTCTCCTCGCGTATCTCACCGCCAGGCGATGAAGCGCATTCTTCGATACCTTCGAGCTACCATTGACTATGGTATCTGGTACTCTTCCTCTTCCTGTCTTTCCTTGAGAGCCAACTCGGACGCAGACTTTGCCGGCTATAGGATAGATAGGAAGAGCACTTCGGCCACCTGCCAGTTCATTGGCACTTCTCTCGTTTCCTGGTCTTCGAGGAAGCAGTCCGGTGTTGCACAGTCCACCGCAGAGGCCGAGTACGTTGCTGCAGCCAGTTGCTGTAGCCAGGTGCTTTGGATGGTCTCCACCCTGTGGGACTTTGGGTTAGTTATCGACAGTGTTCCACTCTTTTGTGATAACACTTCTGCGATTAACATTGCTAAGAACCTAGTGCAGCATTCTCGGATCAAACATATTGATATCCGATATCACTTCCTTAGAGACCATGTAGAGAAGGGTGACATAGTGCTTCAGTTCGTGGAGAGTGACCACCAGTTGGCTGACATCTTTACCAAGCCTTTGGATAGCTCTAAGTTTTCAGCTCTGCGGGGAGAGCTTGGGGTGGTTTGTCCTTATGGACTGTTGTGAGGGGGAGCTTTGTGCTTTTTTGCTTTACTATATTATGCTCTTACTCCTTTCTGTTGCATTGCATTTTGGGTGCATCGGGATTAGTCCTTTCAGCATAGGTTAGAGTACTTCTCTAGTCCAGCTGCTTAGATCTCTTATCTTATGATTCTAGGATGCTGCTTGTTAGCTGTTTCTCTTCTCACTAGGTTGAGCTCACTCACTGCTTATAGGTTCTAGTGAGGGTTGGGCCACCCTCGGGTAGACAGGGTACGTGTTTGCTCCTTAGGGTGTTAGATGATCAGTTGATAGTCCTGGAGTCATATGGGGTAGATGAGAGTCAGTCTGAGCCATAGTATCCTCTATATCTTATCTATGCTTTAAGGACTGCCTTTGCTGTTTTTCTTGCCAGCTTATCGATTTTATTGCTTTGGTTCAGGGGGAGTTCATTTGGGAGCTTCTGGAGCTTAATTTTGACATAATTCAACTTGAACTAAAAGTTGCATCACATGTTGAGGGGGAGCTGTATTTCTTGCATATCATTCTGCATTGTAAATACTTACATTGAGCCTTGATTATTATCCTTTCATGACATGTTTACATCGCTTTACATCCTGCCATGATTTGTGCTTCATTGCTAGATTGATCATGACTTCATATGTATAGACTAGCTTTTGCCATGATAAGTTCATTAAAATTGCTCAAATTGAATTAAAACTTGTCATGAAAATTCTCAAAACTAGTCTTACTCTAGTTATCCTTTTATAATTCATGCCATGTCAAATAGGCTGAGCTGAGCGTTGAATCTTTATTAAGCTTTAGATTGAGCTATGTTAGTTCTTGATGACGCATAAGGTAGTACAATCTTTTACGAATGCAAAAAGATCTCTTTTGTGCGAAAAAACTGATCTCATCAATTCTTTCTCATGAGACGGTTTGCCATTGCACTTGGCATGAACTCAGGGGGAGTTTTGGATGACCAAGATAATCTCTTTAAGCTTCTCGCTTGCAGTGATCGCATAAGGCTTGAGATCTAGCACATGATACAACAAAAATCTGGTTGGCAACAATCATGAGATTTCTAAAGAAAAACTTACCAAATATGCTCAATTTGCTAAAATTACAAAGATTACAAGTACTTGAACAAATGTCTCATTCTAGAACTTGTAGCACTCTATTTTAGCTCAATACTAGCTTCTTGGTTCCGCTTAGCTTATTGACATGGTTTGCATCATCCTTGGTGATGTGCATCATATTTGCAGTATATTTTATGACATTATCATGTTGCTAGTAGCTTGAATTGGCTTTAATTTCATCAATTACACATAAACTTGCCCTCATTTTGGACAATTTACAGTGTTTTGTAATCTTCTTGTAGGTCGACGCGAACCAGGCGCAAATTCCACAGAAAATCAAGAAGTTGGCAGTGAGTTAGGGTTGCAAAACAGAACAAAAAGGGGGGACCAAAATGCAAATTGCACGGAAACCCTAGCTGTGCCCCCGCGCCTCACTGGAAACCCTAGAGGACGCCGCTGGTATAAAAGGGGCAAGCGCATCCTTACTAGGGGGGATCACCACATGCCAAACCCTAGCCGCAATCCACTGAGACCGAAGCCATCCACCCAGCCATCCCACTCCATCGCCTGGAAGAACCAGATCCCATAGCCGCCACCCATCTCTTCCCCATCTCCCACACCCGATCGCCCCCTTCAGATTCAGCGCCGCGACCATCTCATCTCGCCGCCAACTCCTCAGCCACTCACCGGCCATTTTGCTTCTTCTCCACCGCCTCCCTACCACAGCTCTTCCATCTCCAATACCCAGCCGCCCCCACTACTCCATCTCCTCCAGAGCCTCCACGATCTCCACCCCTCAACGGACCGAAAAGATGCAGCCGCCCTAGCCTCCACCAACACCACCGCGCCGCCTCTTCCCAGCTCTCCTCCACCGGCGACTAGCTCCACCAGCCAACCCTACTCCATGTAGCCCCCCCTAAATCCCCCCATCAAACTGCACTTTTGCTCCATCCCTCAATGCCGAATGTTGAAACCTGAGTAGGAGGAAGTTAGAGCCGGATCTGCAGCCATTTCTCCGGATCTACTTCACCTGCACCAAATCTGTTCTTCTTTGCGTGGGATCTGTTTGGTCCTAGCTGGATCCTGCTGCTGCTGGCCTGGATCCGTGCTTCTTCAACCTCTACGGGCATCTGCTTCTTCTACACGGCTGGATCTGTTGCTCCTCGCCTGGATCTGCTTCATCTGCTACGTCTACGGCTGATCTGCTACTTCTACACGGCATCCCCTTCGGTTCCTGCTCTAGATCTGCTTCCCACACCTGCCTGCATCCTCTACAGAACGATCTTCAACGGCGGATCCTCGTTTCTTATGGGTTGTTTCATTCCCGATCTCAGATTTCGTACTGTGATGTTTGCTTGGGATATTTGAATGGTGAATCTGTGATGCGCATGGATTTTGCTACTAAGGAGTGCTTGTCTTGTGCTTGCTTTTGTTGAGATGCTACCGTGTCATATCTGTGATGTGTGCATGATGTTTTTTAGATCTGGATGTTAAGAGTATATTCATGTTCTTGTTAAATCTGAGATGTTGATGTTGATGCTATTCTCTAGTGTAGATTTATGTTATTACTTTATGCTCTGTTAACTTTTCGTCAGATTATTTCCCTGTTAGTATGTCGGATATTCTTCTATGCTTATGCTATTTTCTGTTGGTTTAGATTCATCATCTTGTTAGGGTATATTTAGTTGCATGCTAATCTGTTAGGATCTTTTAACAGAAAAGATAAAAAAAAGTAGTAATAGTTAGATCTATTATGTCTTCTGTTGGTTTCTTTGTTAGATTAATTTGTTTGCTCTCTGAAGTATTTAGTTTGCTTTCTTTTTAAATACATGGTTAGGATTACTGTTTCTTTTTTCTGTGTTTATTCTGTTGTTGCAGTGAAGTATTGGGTTAGCAGTAGCATTTCTCCTCCCCTCTCGATCTCTTTCTTAAGTCTGCGCTCTCCTGCCATCCGATTCTTTTCCTCTCTTTCTCCTTAGGCCTCCCCCTTCCTTTTGGTCTCGCTAGCATCTTTAGCACTTAGGACTCTCTCTCGGTAGCTGTCTCTTCACCTTTTTATTTAACTCTTCTTTCTCAACTTCCCTTACCTCCTCCTGTCTGCAGATCTAAATTAGTCTTGTCTCTTCTCTTTTCTCTTCTAATCTAGTCTCAGTTTTCTTTTGCCCCTATCTTTTCTCACTGCTCTTTCCTTCTCTTCCTTCTCCAGTCTTCTATCTTTTCCTCTAAGGTTCTTTCCTCTAGCCTGCTTCTCTAGCTCCCTTCTGTAGTCCCTGCTTTCTCTCCCCTCTTTTCTTAAATTCTGTTGTTCTTCCAGTAGTGATCCGACGTCCTCTTCTTCAGCTCTTCTCTTCCACCTTTCCCCTCAGCTCTTCTCTTCTATTACTTCTACTCTTTTGCAGTTTGCTTTCTGGCGTTTAGCTAGCAAACCCTTAGTAGTGCGCCTCACGTCTTTCTCTAGCAGTCAATCTCTTCTCTAGTCTTCTAGTCTCCTACACTTTCTTCTTATCTATGCTTTCTTTCTTCTTCTCATCTTCTAGCCTAGCCGCCTCCTAGCCTCATTCTATTATCTATCCTTGCTCTTTCCCTTGCTCCTCCTCTTTTATTTCTCTTTAGACTTCCCTCTGTCTCTCTGTTAGTAGAAGTAATTTCTTTGTTGCTCTTCTTCTTGTCTTCCCAGTTCAGTTGGTCTTTATTTCTCAGCCCCTTAGTTCTCCCTTTCTCTTTCCTTCTTCTTCTGCAGATCTGATCCCTAGCTTTAGTTTGTCATAGGTTCTACGGTTAGTCTTCATCTTCCAGTTCGTGCAATTTAGCTTTAGTTTAGTGTCCTGTCACCGGTACTCTAGTCCCTGTGGAGAACACGACTTTCGCTGCTATCTTAGCGGCAGCCCGTTCACTTGCGGGTGTGCAGTTTTGCACGATCAAGAAATTGGCGCCGTTGCCGGGGAACTAGATATTGGTGATCGCGCTAGACCTTAGACTAAGTCATTTCTTTAGTTTCCTTCCTCCCTTTTTGGCCCGACTTCTCAGCTTATGCGTAGGAGTGGAGACCATTCGTTAGCTCCTTTTGACCCTGAGATTGAGCGAACGTTTCATAAGCTTAAGAGAGAAAATCAACTTCCCCATCAAGAGAAAATGGGTGATCAGAACCCCCAGCCTCTTCTTCGTGACCTTTGGATTCCTAGAGACCAAGGTATAGCCCCTGGAATTGTCCAACCTGCCATTCAGGCAAACAATTTTGAGCTCAAACCTGCACTAATCACCATGGTCCAGCAGACCAGATTGGAGGTTCTCCCACTGAGGATCCCAATGAACACATTCGCACCTTCTTAGAATATTGCAACACTTTGAAGTGCAATGGAGTCACAACTGATGCCATTAGGCTCTCATTGTTCCCTTTCTCTCTTAGAGATGGTGCTAAGACTTGGTTGCATTCTCTGCCCCTGCATCTTAAGGACACATGGGAGCACTTACTGCAGGCCTTTCTTGAGAGGTATTTTCCACCATCCAAGGCAGCAGAAGTGCGTGACCAGATCACTAGGTTTTCGCAGTTTGAGGGTGAGAGTTTGTATGATGCCTGGCAGAGGTACCAAACTTTGCTTAGGATGTGCCCCCACCACGGTCTTGAAAGGTGGCTGGTGTTGCAGATTTTTTACAAAGGCCTTACTCACCACACAAGAGCCTTTGTAGATTCTGCAGCAGGTGGAGGCATAATGAACAAAACTTTAGATGAAGCCTTCACATTAATTGAGAGTATGTCCTCCCACCATTTTCAGTGGTCCAGTGAGCGAGTTTCTGCTCCTCCACGCCCTGGAATCTATGAGGTTAGCTCTCAAGATGCATTATCAGCCCGAATCCAAGCTCTCACACGTCAAATGGCTCAGCTCATGCCATCTTCTTCAGCCCACATAGCTACAGGATGTCAGATTTGTGGATCTCAGGGGCATACTCCAGCTGAGTGCCCTTTAACTTCCACAGCTGAATCATCTGAAGTCAATTATGCTCAGTCAAATGGACCATATTCTCAAGTTTATAACCCAGGTTGGCGTCATCCAAACTTGTCTTACAAGAACACCAACCCTAGTGTGCCATCCTTCCCTGTGGGAACATCAGCACAAGGCTTTAGACAGCAGCAAGCCCCTTCCCATGCCTCATTCCAGCAGCCAATGATGCATGTTCCTAACCCTCCACCTACTACTTCTCAATCAGATCAGTTGACCAGAATTGAACAGCTCCTTGCATCACATGTAGCTAAGATGGAAGCTCAATACAATGATGCAAAGACTCAATTGACTGATTTGGCTAGTCGTGTGGAGAGTTTGCAAGCATCACAGGCTTCATCCAACACACCTGAGAGGCTTCCTGCACAGCCTGAGGTCAATCCTCGTGGCCATTGTGGAGCAATCACTACTAGGAGTGGTAAAACCACATCAGACCCACTTCTTCCAACACCACCCTTGTATGTGCCCCCTGTCTTTAGGTCTGTCCAGCAAGCAAATCCTGACTCACAGCAGCAGAAATTGCACCAACCTAGCTCCACTGCACCAGAACTAGCACCTGATATTCCATCTTCATCCATTTCAGCAGCTGTCCCTTCCACAAAGCCTAAAATGCCATTCCCTGAGCGGTTAGAAAAGTCAAATGAGGACAAGCAGTTTGCTAGGTTCTTAGAGATGATGAAAGATGTCCAGATCACCATTCCCATTCTAGATGCTGTCCTACATGTGCCTATGTATGCCAAATTCTTCAAGGAGCTGCTTACCAAGAAGCGGAGTATGGATGAGCTTGAGGTGTTCACTCTAACTAAGGAATGTAGTGCAATCATTCAGAATAAGCTACCTCCTAAGTTAGATGACCCTGGTAGCTTCTGCATACCTTGCAATTTAGGCTCCAAGAACTTTAGAGCCCTTTGTGACTTAGGCTCTAGTGTTAGTGTCCTTCCTCTTTCAGTCTGTGACGCGCTTCCTTTGGGAGATCTGCAGCCAACAACCATGACATTGCAGTTGGCTGATCGCACATATCGTCATCCAGCTGGAATTTTAGTAGATGTCCCTGTGGTAATTGGTACCCTGGCCTTCCCTGTAGACTTTGTTGTCTTAGAGATGGAAGATAGAATTGAGCCTATCATTTTAGGAAGACCTTTCTTAGCCACTGCAGGTGCTGTAATAAATGTGAAGGATGCCAAGCTTACTCTCCAATTTGGCCAAGAGAAGCTAGCATTTGATATGAAACATCCCACTAACCTTCCTCGCTGTCCAGATCAGTGTTTCTCACTTGATTGGGTTGACAAATGTGTTGTTGAGACATATGAAAAGGTTGAGGAGGTGGCATCAATTGAGGATGAATGCACTGCTGCAGATTCTCATCATGTGGCACTTATTGATGGTCCAGTAGAGCATCCTAACACCCATAACCTTAGACAGCCCACAGCCCCAAAGGTAGAGCTGAAACCACTTCCAAAACACCTTAGATATGAGTTTCTTGGACTAGATCAGACCTTCCCTGTTATTGTTAGTGACCATTTGACACCTTTAGAGGCTGAACAACTCCTCGAGATCCTTCGTAGATATCAAGCTGTCATTGGATATTCAATTGATGATATGAAGGGTATTGATCCAGCCACCTGCATGCACCGTATTCACCTTGAGGATGATGCTAAGCCCACTCGTGAGCACCAGCGTAGGCTTAATCCTCATCTGCAGGAGGTTGCCAAGAAAGAAATTCTTAAGCTTCTTGGTGCTAACATCATCTACCCCATTTCAGATAGTCAGTGGGTCAGCCCCATTCATGTTGTGCCTAAGAAAGGAGGCATGACAGTGGTTGCAAATGAAAAAGGTGATCTAATTCCCACAAGAACAACCACGGGCTGGCGCATGTGTACTGACTATAGAAAACTCAACAAGGCCACACGCAAGGACCACTTCCCTTTGCCTTTCATTGACCAAATGCTAGAGAGACTGGCCCGTCATTCTTATTTCTGCTATCTTGATGGATATTCAGGCTTTCTGCAGATTCCTATACATCCATCAGATCAGGAAAAGACCACATTCACTTGCCCCTATGGTACCTTTGCTTACCGTAGGCTGCCATTTGGGCTTTGTAATGCCCCAGGTACCTTCCAGCGCTGCGTCATGTCCATTTTCACTGATCTTATTGAGAAAATCATGGAGGTTTTCATGGATGATTTCACTGTTTATGGACAGACCTTTGAGAGCTGTTTGGCCAACCTTGAAACTGTCTTACAGCGCTGTCTTGAGGCCAATTTGGTCCTCAATTGGGAGAAATGTCATTTTCTAGTTAGAGAGGGGATAGTCCTTGGTCATTTGGTGTCTTCTAGAGGGATTGAGGTGGATAGAGCAAAAGTGGAGGTGATTGAGCGCCTGCCCCCTCCTTTAAATGTGAAAGGTGTTCGCAGTTTTTTGGGGCATGCTGGTTTTTACCGCAGATTCATTAAGGACTTTTCTAAAATTGCTCGTCCTCTCACTCATCTTTTGGGTTGCGATGTTCCTTTTGTTTTTGATGAGGCTTGCATGGATGGATTTAGTAAGATCAAGGCTGCTCTCATTTCTGCTCCCATTGTGCAGCCTCCTGATTGGGATTTGCCTTTTGAGCTTATGTGTGATGCAAGTGACTTTGCTGTGGGGGCTGTTTTGGGGCAGCGGCATGAAAAGGCCTTGCATGTCATTTACTATGCTAGCAGGACTCTAGATGACACTCAAATTAATTACACAACCACTGAAAAAGAACTGCTAGCTGTAGTATTTGCCTTTGACAAATTCAAATCTTACCTTGTTGGCTCAAAATGCATAGTGTACACAGATCATGCAGCCATTAGGTATCTTTTGAGTAAAAAGGATGCTAAACCTCGCCTCATTCGTTGGATTCTTTTGCTGCAAGAGTTTGATGTAGAAATTAGAGATAAAAATAGGGCTGAGAACTTAGTGGCTGACCATTTATCTAGACTGCCCCATTCAGATTCAGCTTCTATACTTCCTATTGAAGACTCTCTTCCTGGAGACCATCTATTAGAAGTTTCTCTTGTTCAGTCTCGCACCCCTTGGTATGCAGATATAGTTAATTACTTGGTCTGCAACACTATACCTCCTGATCTCTCCTATCAGTAGCGTAGGAAATTCACACATGAGGCACGTAAGTTCTTTTGGGATGACCCATATCTGTATAGGCATTGTGCAGATGGGGTTGTTCGACGTTGTCTTCCTCATGAGGAGGTTCAAAATGTGATTTTTCACTGTCATTCTGCTCCTTTTGGTGGTCATGCGGGTACTGTCAAGACCCAAGCAAAGGTTCTTCAAGCTGGATTTTATTGGCCTACCATGTTTAAGGACATTCATGCTTTCATTCAGTCTTGTGACCCCTGTCAGCATGCAGGGAACATGTCAAGACGGCATGAGATGCCTCAGCATGGTATTCTTGAGGTAGAACTCTTTGATGTTTGGGAATAGATTACATAGGACCTTTACCCTCTTCTCAAGGGTACAAGCACATTCTGGTTGCAGTAGATTATGTGTCCAAGTGGGTTGAGGCTATACCCACTGTTCATGCTGATTCAAAATCTGTGTGCAGGTTGTTTAGGCAAATCATCTTTCCTAGGTTTGGAATTCCTAGAGTTGTGATTAGTGATGGAGGGTCTCATTTTAATCACAGCCAATTTGAAGCCCTCTTAGCCAAGTATGAAGTCCATAATCATAGAGTTACCACTCCCTATCATCCTCAAGCTAATGGGCAAGTTGAAGTTTCTAATAGAGAGATAAAGCAAATCCTTGAAAAGGTTGTGTCCAAATCCAGGACTGATTGGTCCCTTAAGCTTTATGATGCATTGTGGGCTTATAGAACAGCATATAAAACACCCATTGGGATGTCCCCCTTTAGGTTGGTTTATGGAAAAGCTTGTCATCTTCCTGTTGAGCTTGAGCATAGGGCGCATTGGGCAATTAGAAAGCTCAACATGGACATGGGTCTAGCTGGGAAACATAGGAAGCTGCAGCTGTGTGAACTTGACGAATTGAGGCTTGATGCTTATGAAAGCTCAAGGATTTACAAAGAGAGAGCTAAAAAGATTCATGACCGTCACATTTTGAGGCGTGACTTCCATCCTAGAGAGCTTGTTTTAGTAGTATTTGACTCAAGATTCCATTTGTTCCCTGGGAAATTTAAGTCTAGATGGTTTGGGCCTTGCGTAGTCAAGAAAGTGCTAGGTAGTGGAGCTTTCGAGGTTGAGAGTCAATCTGGGGGTGTTTTCAAAGTTAATGGGCAAAGATTGAAACACTATTTCGTTGGGGAACCTATTCCTGAAATTAATGATGAGGATAATGGTGGAGATCAAGTCAGTCCTAACTATGATTCTCCAATTTCTTTTGAGCCAACGTGATGTTCATTTTGTGGTCAAGCTAAAGACCTAAAACAAGCGCTTCTCAGGAGGCAACCTGAGCTGTTTATTCTTTTTGTTCTACTTTAGTTTTTCTCTTTTATTTTACCTTTGTGTCGGTTTATCTTTCCCTTTTTGTTTCTTCCACTTTCAGGCACCTGCAGAACCATCAATCAAGCCTGGCAGGAAGCTTAAGGATGATGAGATACTGTTCTGGTTCAACTATTGCACCCGGTGAGCCGTTTCCAATCATTAAAACGTTTATTCTTGAGTTAATGTTTGATTTAAGCTTGGGGGAGGGATCTGTCTATTGATGAGGAATGCTTTAGCAAGATTCTTTTGTCATACTCTTGGGAACTGAAATTGATGATGTGTAGTTGATGATTTATGGCCAGTACAAATCTCATGCTAGAAATCTGTTTGATCATATGTGGCTGTCCTGATCATTATCATGAGCTGTTATAGACTGCTAATTTAATACTTGACTGTAATATGTGACTGTCTTTGTGTAATCCAGAATTATCAAACTGAAAATTGTTTAGGTTAACTGGTAATGGTATCAATTCTTTGGTTATCCAATTGGCTTACTCTTGAATACATTGAAATCTTGTGATGGCTTAGAAATCTTGTGATCCTAAAGTATTTGATGCATTTCGAGTTACACATGTATCTTTACCTTTTGCGGATTGTATTGATTCTAGTTATCACTTCTAGAATGATCATATCCTAGGATTCATGCTTGGGCATAATACTTTATTTTAGATGTTGATGCTTTTGCTTGAATGAAAAGTTGTGAAAGTGGTAGTCCTATCTTGAGCCAATAATTTGGTTGATTTACCTAAGTCCATGTCACATGGTACCTAGAGATAATGAAAACCGGTTAACGATGCTTAAAAAAAAAGAAAAGAAAAGAAAGAAAAGATCTTTATTTCTGTTTTGGGTTGCAAAGTGTGAGTTGAATAAGTGACTTTGTCACATTGAAAAAAAAGAGGTGTTGAATAAGTGGCAGTTTTGCCCAAATGAAGTTTGAAATGTGTGAATAAGTGGCAAGCTTGCCCAAGGATTGGAATAAGTGGCACATGTGCCCATGGTGTGTTTTAAACCTGTTGAAAATCAGCAAAAGTAAAGTATCATGGCTCAAGTGTGGGCTTTTTCATAAGCTTCATGCAAGCATTAGTCTCTTCATCTAAAATAGTAAATGCCTAAGTATGATTCTAGGATATGCTTATTCTTGACTGTGATATCTAGTCTTGATGCTTTTCAATCTTGGTTGGGTCCATGCAAACAATGGGTGCAATTTGACACTTTTGAGTAACTTGATCTGGTCAAAAACTCTAGAATCACTTTGATATCTTTGCTGGAGTATTGGTTCTAAATCTGGACAGCTTGTAAACATTAAGTCAGATAGTCTCTCTCACTAGCTGCAAGCATTCACTTATATCCATTCATGTTTTTTCTGGCTTCCCTGGGTTCGATATTGCCATATCACTTGCTTGAGGACAATCAAATGTTTAAGCTTGGGGGTATATGATGTGCATCATATTTGCAGTATATTTTATGACATTATCATGTTGCTAGTAGCTTGAATTGGCCTTAATTTCATCAATTACACATAAACTTGCCCTCATTTTGGACAATTTACAGTGTTTTGTAATCTTCTTGTAGGTCGGCGTGAACCAGGCGCAAATTCCACAGAAAATCAAGAAGTTGGCAGTGAGTTAGGGTTGCAAAACAGAACAAAAGGGGGGACCAAAATGCAAATTGCGCGGAAACCCTAGCTGTGCCCCCGCGCCTCACTGGAAACCCTAGAGGACGCCGCTGGTATAAAAGGGGCAAGCGCATCCTTACCAGGGGGATCACCACATGCCAAACCCTAGCCGCAATCCACTGAGACCGAAGCCATCCACCCCAGCCATCCCACTCCATCGCCTGGAAGAACCAGATCCCATAGCCGCCACCCATCTCCTCCCCATCTCCCACACCCGATCGCCCCTTCAGATTCACCGCCGCGACCATCTCATCTCGCCGCCAACTCCCCAGCCACTCACCGGCCATTTTGCTTCTTCTCCACCGCCTCCCTACCACAGCTCTTCCATCTCCAATACCCAGCCGCCCCCACTACTCCATCTCCTCCAGAGCCTCCACGATCTCCACCCCTCAACGGACCGAAAAGATGCAGCCGCCCTAGCCTCCACCAACACCACCGCGCCGCCTCTTCCCAGCTCTCCTCCACCGGCGACTAGCTCCACCAGCCAACCCTACTCCATGTAGCCCCCCCTAAATCCCCCCATCAAACTGCACTTTTGCTCCATCCCTCAATGCCGAATGTTGAAACCTGAGTAGGAGGAAGTTAGAGCCGGATCTGCAGCCATTTCTCCGGATCTACTTCACCTGCACCAAATCTGTTCTTCTTTGCGTGGGATCTGTTTGGTCCTAGCTGGATCTGCTGCTGCTGGCCTGGATCCGTGCTTCTTCAACCTCTACGGGCATCTGCTTCTTCTACACGGCTGGATCTGTTGCTCCTCGCCTGGATCTGCTTCATCTGCTACGTCTACGGCTGATCTGCTACTTCTACACGGCATCCCCTTCGGTTCCTGCTCTAGATCTGCTTCCCACACCTGCCTGCATCCTCTACAGAACGATCTTCAACGGCGGATCCTCGTTTCTTATGGGTTGTTTCATTCCCGATCTCAGATTTCGTACTGTGATGTTTGCTTGGGATATTTGAATGGTGAATCTGTGATGCGCATGGATTTTGCTACTAAGGAGTGCTTGTCTTGTGCTTGCTTTTGTTGAGATGCTACCGTGTCATATCTGTGATGTGTGCATGATGTTTTTTAGATCTGGATGTTAAGAGTATATTCATGTTCTTGTTAAATCTGAGATGTTGATGTTGATGCTATTCTCTAGTGTAGATTTATGTTATTACTTTATGCTCTGTTAACTTTTCGTCAGATTATTTCCCTGTTAGTATGTCGGATATTCTTCTATGCTTATGCTATTTTCTGTTGGTTTAGATTCATCATCTTGTTAGGGTATATTTAGTTGCATGCTAATCTGTTAGGATCTTTTAACAGAAAAGATAAAAAAAAGTAGTAATAGTTAGATCTATTATGTCTTCTGTTGGTTTCTTTGTTAGATTAATTTGTTTGCTCTCTGAAGTATTTAGTTTGCTTTCTTTTTAAATACATGGTTAGGATTACTGTTTCTTTTTTCTGTGTTTATTCTGTTGTTGCAGTGAAGTATTGGGTTAGCAGTAGCATTTCTCCTCCCCTCTCGATCTCTTTCTTAAGTCTGCGCTCTCCTGCCATCCGATTCTTTTCCTCTCTTTCTCCTTAGGCCTCCCCCTTCCTTTTGGTCTCGCTAGCATCTTTAGCACTTAGGACTCTCTCTCGGTAGCTGCCTCTTCACCTTTTTATTTAACTCTTCTTTCTCAACTTCCCTTACCTCCTCCTGTCTGCAGATCTAAATTAGTCTTGTCTCTTCTCTTTTCTCTTCTAATCTAGTCTCAGTTTTCTTTTGCCCCTATCTTTTCTCACTGCTCTTTCCTTCTCTTCCTTCTCCAGTCTTCTATCTTTTCCTCTAAGGTTCTTTCCTCTAGCCTTCTTCTCTAGCTCCCTTCTGTAGTCCCTGCTTTCTCTCCCCTCTTTTCTTAAATTATGTTGTTCTTCCAGTAGTGATCAGACGTCCTCTTCTTCAGCTCTTCTCTTCCACCTTTCCCCTCAGCTCTTCTCTTCTATTACTTCTACTCTTTTGCAGTTTGCTTTCTGGCGTTTAGCTAGCAAACCCTTAGTAGTGCGCCTCACGTCTTTCTCTAGCAGTCAATCTCTTCTCTAGTCTTCTAGTCTCCTACACTTTCTTCTTATCTATGCTTTCTTTCTTCTTCTCATCTTCTAGCCTAGCCGCCTCCTAGCCTCATTCTATTATCTATCCTTGCTCTTTCCCTTGCTCCTCCTCTTTTATTTCTCTTTAGACTTCCCTCTGTCTCTCTGTTAGTAGAAGTAATTTCTTTGTTGCTCTTCTTCTTGTCTTCCCAGTTCAGTTGGTCTTTATTTCTCAGCCCCTTAGTTCTCCCTTTCTCTTTCCTTCTTCTTCTGCAGATCTGATCCCTAGCTTTAGTTTGTCATAGGTTCTACGGTTAGTCTCTGTTGGGACCCCGGATTTTCGAACCCGGACCCGTTGTGTATTACTGCACTAGTCCCAGATCAAAGCTAGTGCACACAGTTAAACAGAAATGAATACATAACCAGCAACGCTTTATTACAATATTAAAGAGTACAGACCGAAAGGTCTCATTATTACAATTGATGTTTCAAGACCTCGCACACACGAAACACAGCGGAAGCAAAAGATAAACTCGGTGAAGACCCATCAATACGCCACAGGCAATTGACTGGGGAAGCGCGACCTAGAACTCCTGGAATCCTTCGTCCAATCCACCCGCGAAGAAGTCGTAGTCGCCTTCTTGAGCTTCATGTTCCTCTGCTTATTATTTTTGGAGTGTAGCATGTGAGTACATAAAGTACTCCGCAAGTCTTGGGAAAAATGCATAGATGCAAGGCTTGACAAAGGAAGGCTATATGGTTCTTTTGCACAAAGCAACATTTTAAATTCAATTACTACTAATTATTTTAGAAGGCATCAATTTAATAAAGTAAATATTTTAGCAGAAACTATCATTAACTTTCTAGTGAAGGTTCCATCTACCAACACTAGCCAACCAATTACAATTGGTCAAGTTTAAAACTGCGGGTTCCATCCACCCTCGCTGGCTCCAACTGCCAGGGTACCCTTCCAAGAGTTCCCTCCACTCTCGGAATACAAAACTTTTGATTTTAAAACAAAACCAGAAATCTACCATGTGCATGCATTCCTTGCCCGCCCTTGACCGTGGGCACGGCTATTCGAATAGTTTTACACTCTGCAGAGGTTGTACAACTTTACCCACAAGAGATAAATTATCCTAAAAGGTCAGCACGCTTCCTTTGGCATGAAACCCAGATAAAATATCACAAAGCCTTTACCTTACTCTAATCTAGCGAGATACCACCCGCTGAGGTTTCACCGCAGGTAGGCTAACTGCCCGAACCGAAACCCCTTCTTGCGCCATATGAGTACAGTAAATCTCTGTCCCTCACTGTGAATAACGAGTCCATCCCTGGCACCCACTTTCCACTGGTGGCACCTAAACTAGACTATCATAAGTTAGTCAGCTAGGTCGTACCCATATAGACTTGTGGTTGTACGGTTAATGCTCAGTCTGGACAAACACAAGCGTCGGTCCTTAATTGACTAGGGTGGAACATACACTTAACAAGATCTCGTGCTAACTGCACCAAACCAAACCAACCATCCACCCTAATCTAAACCAACTTTCACATTGTTATTTTTATTTTGAAAGCACAGTGGCAACTACAATTACCACTAATTTCATAAACACAAGGTTTTCTCAATAAATCTTAACTTCCCATTTGCAAGAGTTTAAATATATTAAATAGCATGACTAAGCATTTCACTACCATTCTAATATTCACAAAGATTAATATTAATCTCATTATTGAGACAAAGGAAGTTCTAGGGTGACAAAGGTACATGGCAATCAATGTCAAATGAGGGCATAACAAAGTTGGAGTAGCTAATTCCTAAAGATTTGAACTAATACTTTATGTAAATAGCAATGCACATAATTTAAAATAATTTGAAAACATTTCAAATCATGGGTTCAAGATGATCAAAGGAGACTTGCCTTCTTGTGCACTGATTGGTCCCTCTTGCTGTGGTTCGACAAACTCTTCGGCGACTTCGGGTTCTACGCGCGAAACGACAAAACAAACAAAATAAATTCAAATAAAATTCAAATGAACTCCAAAAACTGCAAAACCAGAACCAAAAGATAGAACTCAATTTTATATGAATTTAGGAAGAAGAATCGGGTCGATCGGAGTTCGGACGAAGGAGAACGAGCGAACTAAAGTTTGCCGGGGCGAGAAAATGCTGGAAATTCACAGATATTACTGTTCATCCGAGAACGGTACTTTTGGCGAGAAGGCTAGCGCTGGCGAGAGGAGGCATAAGAGATGAATCTAACTAGCAAAATGGGTTGCTAGGGACCTAAGGCACACATAGGAAGCGACGGCACGCCAAACGGAGTACGGTGACGGCACGGGCGGCTACAACGACATGGGTAGAAGAGAGGAATAAAACCCGGGCATAGGACATGGAGAAGTAGGGTGAGCACGGGCTAGAACGCGGCTTGGTGAAGCTAGGAAAATTATCGGCTTGGCCAGAAACCCATCGGAGACGGCGCAATCTACGTTTGAACGACGTCGGGAAGGGTAAAGGAAAAACTTAATATCTTGGTGCTCGGTGAACGAAATCTAAAACCACTTGAAGGGTAGCTACCTGGGATGGTTTGGCACAAAGTGACGTGAACGGATTGGTGGAAACATCACCGGGTAGATGGGGGACACGAGATGCCATTGACGGCCATGGCGAGGTTCGGAGGCGAAAATTTGTGGAGGCTTTTTGGGGAAAAGGGAGTGAGCACGGCGTAGAACGCGATGAGGCAAGTCTAAGAAAAATTACGGCAAGGGCTGAAGCTTACCGGAGATGACGAATCGATGTCGAGAAGCGCTCTTGACCTAGATTGGGGAAAACTCGATTCCGGGAGATTGGCTGCACCAAAACCAAATTAACTTGGCAAGAAGGTAGATGGCACATGATGGCACAATGTGACGCGAAAGGATCACGGAAAAACTCACTGAATAGCTCGAGACGTGACGAGCAAATTCGAGACCGAAGGGCCTCGATGCCGACGGCGTCCTGACCTTTGATGGGACTTGCCACGGCTTGGGATGGGTTTAGAGAAGCCAAGGGGTCCTATTTATAGGCTTGGAAGGGGTAGAAACTGACTCCAATTCGCGGATTTCGGTTTAGAGTCCACTTCAGAAAATTGGAGATAAAAGGCAAACGGATGAACGAAATGGAAGGAGACCAGTTGGGATGGATTCCTTGCGTGATTTGGCACAACTTTCCTTTTGGGAAGACATTGAGATAAGGTCCGGATTGAAAGTTATGAAGAGAGAGAAAATCGAAAGGAACTGTACACAGAGGGTGTGTTTGGTTCGTGGATGGAGGTTGCATCGTATATCCTGGATGAGTGGATGCAGGCTGAGTGGAATCGTATTTCAGAAAAAGAAGATGTTTGGTGAGGCTGTATGAGCGGATACAAAAAAACTGAGATGCTGTTTGGTTGCCTGTATGAGCGGATGCAGTCTACCAAACCTGAGAGGCTGACACGTGGGACCGCATAAGATACACTGCATCCACTCATCCAGGATGGCTAGTGAAGCTCATTTTGAGCGTATCCACCCATCCAGGATGAGGGCGTATTTTTGCATCCGCTCATACAGGCTGTATCCGCTCATACAGGCAACCAAACAGGCTCTTTCTCAGATTATACGGATCCACCCATCCAGGACGAAGGAGATTCAGGCAACCAAACACACCCAGAACGAACAGATGGATCGCGCTGGAGGTTGAAGACGCATGAACAGTACCCGCGCGGTACTGTTCATTCTCTCTCCTCTTTTTTTTGGAAATTTAAAATTGAGCTCAAACAAACTCCGAAAAATCCAAAAAAATGCAGGAAATTTCCTTATGACACAAGAAACATAAATAAAATATTTTTGACAAATATTAATATTTAATTTAATCATATTAAATCTTTTTAAGTAATGAAAATTCCAGTTAAGCTTTAATTAATTCCAGAAAAATCCAAATGGTGAATTTTATTTTAAAAGCTTCAAAAAGGCTCTGAAAATTAGGATGTTACAGTCTTCATCTTCCAGTTCGTGCGATTTAGCTTTAGTTTAGTGTCCTGTCACCGGTACTCTAGTCCTTGTGGAGAACACGACTTTCGCTGCTATCTTAGCGGCAGCCCGTTCACTTGCGGGTGTGCAGTTTTGCACGATCACTTGGATACCTCTAGCTAGACTTTGATCATGGATGACTTGACATGCTCTCAAATTGCACTAAATTTCATATTGTCATCTATTTGGTTTAGCTGTCTTATATATATCTTGTCATGATCTAGATAGCATTCTATTGAGTTATGGCTTGATGTAATACTTGTTGATCATCTTGGATAATTCTCATAGCTCTAAATGCTTAGAATAATCAAACTTCAGCCATTTCATCCATTTCCATGTCTTGTTCTCGTCCTTGCATCCTTGATGTGTTTATTGCCAAAAGGGGGAGAATAGTGGAGAAAAAGTCATTTGGGAGCTTTTTAGAGCTTTGGAGAACAATTTGCTCTTTCTGTTGTTGCTCTAGTGTTCCTTCTGTCGACATGGTCATTAGCTTCATTGCCCTCTTTTGGACCATGTTAGGCTTTTCAAATCAAACTCAACTTCATGCTTTTTCTGGGTTTGTCAATATACTCATCAAGGGGGAGATTGAGAGACCATGTGGTTGTAACCCCATGTGTGTGATGAGTAATTGACATCGGTTTAGGAGAGTCGAGTTTGGCTTGTGTGGTTCGGACCATGTCATTGCATGGTGCAATGGGTTCGGTCGGACTTGGTCAAACCTAGTCAAAGTGGTTAGAATGCAGATTATGTCGATTTGACAGGTTTGGGCTACTTCTTGCATAATGAGGTTCATTGATGCATTTATGCTTTAATGTATCGAGCGGTGCTATTTGATGTGTTTCTTGTCTGTGTGACTGCAGGACGTCGAGGCGGAGTCGTGGTGAGACACGAGGTGACCGGACTAGACACAGGAAGGTGTCGAGGTCAGAACGGTCGGATGTGTCGAAGACGGCAGAGATTCGATGTGGTTGCGAGTCGTGGACGACAAGGAGCGCGGAAGCTTCCCGGAAGGTGCACGAGGGGCGAATCGGTAAATTCGCAAGGCTGCACAAGCGGGAGCGGGCTCCGTTGGATTTAGCGGGCGTAACAGGGTGGAGACCCGTTAGCCAAGCGCTATAAATAGGTGGAGGGGGCTGCATACCTCCCCATGGCTTTAGGAGAGAGTTAGGGTTTTAGTGGGTCAAAAGAGGCTTTGAGAGGTGATTTTGCATTGCTCTTTAGTGGTTGAGGGCAGCAGCACCTTGTCTCCCACGATCATCTCCCTTCTCTGTGTGTGTTCCTCCCTAGCAAGCATGTAGAGAGATGTGTTCTTGAGATGGGGAGAGGAGAGGATTGAGTGGTGAATCCATGTAATCATCCATGGTTCTAATGTCCATGCGTATCGGGACTCCTCTGTATTCCTTTTGGTTCAATGAATGAAAATCTGAAGTTTCATTTCTTCTGTTCGTGCTCTGTGCTCTCTGTTCTTCCTTCGTTCTTCTTTTAGGTGATTTTTGATCTTTTGCGTTTCTTGTTGGTTGTTGCTTGGGAGTGCCAAAATGGGTTGCTCTATGTTGGGATAGTGCCTCACGATCATTTGATCAGTTAAAATCCCAAAAACCCATCTCTAATTTCAGATTTCATTTTTGAGCCACCATGTTCTTCATTTCCTCCTTCTAGGGTTTAATGCATATCTTGTTTCCCTTCGCGAGATGGCTTGAAATTTGGCATGGAGAGTCCATAGGTTATTGAGTAGCTATCCTCAAAGTTTCATAGCTAAAGGATCAAAGGTTGAGGAGTAATTTGATTTTTGGCTTGGTTCTTGCAAGATTTCAGATTTTTACCCAAATCTGAAATTCTTGTTTCTTGGTGTGGTTTCTTTGTTTCCCAAAGCCCCCTTACTATTTGATATGTTGTAGTAATGCTTTGGGCCAAAAAGAATGAAAGAAAACCACCATTTGCCTTGATTTTCGAAGAGCTGCAGTCCTACCCGAAGTTCAGTTTTTCAGGATTCAGTTTGCTGTCGCCTGATTTCTTCGTGCGGTACTACCGCTCCTCGAAAGGTACTACCGCTCGGTTCAGCGGTACTACCGCTCGTCTCAGCGGTACTACCGCTTGCAGTCAGACTTGCTATGAATTTATTTTTCTTAATTATTTCTTTCTGGATCTGTTTTATCCTTGTTGCTGTGTCTTCTAGTAGTGCATATCTTCTATCTTCATAGCTTCCATAGCTATTGGAGAAGAAGCATAAGTGTGGATACTTGAGGGGCGAATTTAATTTTAGAAAGCGACATTCACCCCCCCTCTGTCGCCATTTCGGTCCAACAACTTGTTATGTCCTCAGTTGACATTGGAATCCTTATACCTTCGACACCTTAGATAAAACTCACTGATTGGTACATTAATACAATATTAACTAGTGGTTTTAGTAGCAAATTGCTTAGACATGCTTCGACCTAAATTTAGGTTGGTTGGAGAATTTACCAAATAAAGCTCTTTTGATTATAAAATTTATCCTTGGCAAGGTTATTGCCAAGGAATGCTATAAAATGATTTGCAAAATAAAATAAAAAAATAGTTTAGATTTGTACAAGTGGTTGTTAGGTAGGTGGGGATTGACATGATACCTTATTTTGTGGGTAGTCTCCCCTAAGTTATTTAAGGACCGATCTGCAAGTTATTGTTGCAAAGCCTTTTCATACTACCACAAGTCTACTATGAGATAGACCTGATGAACTAATTTGCTATGTCTCAACTTGGGTTTCACCATTTCAGTAGAATGTGGGTGTGGTTGGAGCCACGAGAAGCCACAAGGCGCAAGAGGGGTCTCCCAACTTGTAGCTGGATGGTGGTAGAACCTTAGCAGGCAGAATCGGGTTGGGATGGCACAATATAAAAAGCCTTATTGTGGTCATCTTAGTCACACACCTAAAGAAGTGTGTTAGACAGACATTATAAGTTGATCATATCTTGTGGGTATTGCTATATGAACTCTGCGGAGTCAAAATTATTTGAATAGATGAGTCTGCATTCATGGGTATGCTGAGTAATGTTTTTTGTGGATCAGACTTGCTTTTCAACAATGGTTTACAAAATTGATTTATGTCATGGATGGATTTTCCATGTAGGAAAATTTTTGGGTGGTTTAACACTTCTTAGTTAGTGTTAGGAGGTTTATCCTGCACTAACTCTACCATTAAATGCTTCAAATTCAGTTTTTTTACTTCATTGTATTGAATTGCGCTTTTACATCTATTTATTGTATTTAAATATCAACTATTGTGTTACGCTCAAATAACCAATTATACCTACCTTGCTATTACCCTTACATTAATATTTGTATTTTCCATGTAACTCATTGCGTCCTCCATGCACTCACTCTTGCTCCATACACTACTGTTTAGACAATGAGGGCTTTGCTGACGATGACAAGTATGAGGGATGGACCATTGCCCTAGTTGATTGCTTGTGGCAAACTGGATAGGCCCACTGTTACTTCAAGTTTTCACTGCTTTATATTTATATTTGGCCTATGGGCTGTCAATGTAAATTTTGGCCATAAGACCCATATTTTTAATAATTAAAGAAATGCATGTTTATAGTTGATATTTCATCTTTGTTGCAACTGTATACACTACCTGATCCTGGACCAGGTAGAATGCATAGAGGATCCAGAGTCATTACTTCTAGATCGAACATACAATGCTGAAAGACATCATATGGTAGTATATTAACTATAGATTGGGTTTCGATATATGTAAACTTACTTTTGAAATTACTTAGTTTTGTACTACATCTTCAAAGTGAGTTCACAAGTCATGACAAAACAATTTTATCATGATGAAACTAGTTGTTTTTTGCTTCTTTTTTAGATTTATGCAAAAAGGTGTAGTGGCCTTGGTTTGCTGAGAATTGCAAAGCAAAGCAACTAGCTGACTAGTTGACATATCAATGTAGTATTTATCTTTTGTAATGTACATTTTTGTTGAATGGGAAACAGTGACCCAAGAAATCAGAGTTGTATTATCTTCTTTTGATCTCAAACCAAACAAGGGGCTCTAGTTTGGTAGTATGGATGCTCGTCTTATTTTGTGATACATGGTGATGTAATGGTACTTGCGATATATTAGCTATTATGGAAATGCAAACTTTGTGGTCAATTACTTCTTTTTTTAAATGTCTGTATGTGATGATCATGTGATGATGGCTAACATGTTGTGTGGAGCAATAGTGAGGTCCATAAACGTCGTTGTATAAATATAGGGGCATCTGTAAATGCCATGGTAGGGAGAGCAATGGGGGCATTTATAAACGTTGTTGTAGGCAGATATATGGGGGCGTTCGTAAACGCCATGGTAGGGGGGATATGGGGGGCGTTTATAAACACTGTAGCAACTAGGAATCGAGAGCTTTTGTATAAACCATGGACAATGACATATAGCATAGACCTACATGCTAGGGATTACTTTCCTCAACGCTGTTTATCTTGATTCTTATAAACACTGTTGAAAACAGATATGGGATGTTTATATGGTTTCTAAGGCTTATATAGATGCCCTAGAAAGTCGAACATGTTGTAGTGTCTTAGGGTCTGTAGATTCGACAAAGTGATGCCACATCCATCGTCACTAGCTTCCACATCTTTGCATCGCAGTTCTGATTAGGGTTAGGCCACTACTTCCTTCTCATCTCTCTCTAATTTGATTGTGTTCCAAAATGGATGCCATGTTCTGTGTGAGGAATTGCATGGTCCAATTTTCATGCCTCTCCTTTCTTTGTTGCAAATGGATAATTGCATGACTTAGTTTGCAATTGTGCATCTACATGTCTTCAATTGCACGATTTAATTTTCAATTCTGCATCTGCATGCGTTGGATCTACATGTTTTTCTGCATCTACGATTATCCTAGTGGTTGGGTCTATAAATAACTCCTCACCTACAGCAAGGGTATTTTTCTTGGAACTCTATTAAATACTCTTAAGCCCTTGCCTCCTCTTTTTCACTATATTCTTGAGGTAGTTGAGGGATTTCAAGTGCATTGCCTCCATTGATTGAACTATTTGGCACTTGAGCATCTTTAAGCGATCTTCATAAACTTATTACTTTTAGAGGTTACCGACTCCTAGATAGCTTGGAGGCATGAGAGCCGGTGACCTCTTCAAGAGGTTGTGAAGAGGCCTGGTTGTGTTGTGAAGGTTGGAGCTCACCTATCTGCAGTGAGAAAGAGTTGCTATTAGTGATTTGAGGAAGGTTCATTCGCTTGTGGAGCCTACTTGATTCATTCAAGCTCTCTCAATATGGATTAGTAGAGACCAGTAAGTCTCCGAGACTATGGGAAAAAGTCTTCATGTTCATCCTGTGGTTTATCTCCTTATTCTTTACTTTATGCATTTACTTACCTAGAGTTTATATTAATTTGTCATGCCCTACTTAGGTTGTTGATGCACATAGTAATATTTAGATAATATAGGCATTGGTTTGTGAAAAATGGTGTTTCATCTCATATTCGTTATTAAAATGTGTGTCTTACTCAAAAGTTTTTTAAAATCTCCTATTCATCCCCTCTAGTCGATTATCCTTAATCCCACACCGTGTACCTAGTCTTCCACCCCCACACCCCTCTTTCTCCATCTGCAACCTCGACGCTGACACCCTATCCTTTCCCTCCTCCGCATAGCTATTAGCAAGCACCGTGCGAGAGGAAGCAGTAGCTGCTACATGGGCCGGAGTGAGTGTTGGATATGTTGGCACCGCTGGTGACCTCAACGAGCGTGGATGCCCCATTGCTGGGACCTTGACGAGCGTGCTGCCAACCTCGAAGGTAGGGGAGGCCGCTGGGAAGGGAGAGCGTGACGAGCATAGCTGTGGAGGTGATAGGATGGAGAGCTCGGCTGGGAGCAAGAAGGCGCCTTCAGATCTAACTTTTGCCGTTCGACACCGCTGAAATTTCTGAACCCACAGGTGATCCCAATTGTAACATCATGGGTTGGAATACATTTTTAGCCTGACCTCAACTCGATTTTTTTTTAAACCCACCTTAACCTAGTCCAATCCTTATGGGTCTGTTTGGTTGCCTGCATGAGGGTGGCTCGCACCAGCTCATGCAGGGAGATGGTGTTTGGTTGCCTGCATGGAGGAGAGAGCCTGCATGAGTAGATGCAAAAAAATCAACTGGAGCCAGACTGAGGAGAAACGTGGCTGAGGAGCTTCCCTCCTCAGCCTGGCCACGCTCATGCAGCTGCATGAGCATATGCAGGCAACCAAACAGCCCCTATACAACTCAATGAGTTGGCTCTTCTAACTTATTTTCACTCATCCAAAGGTAACCTTATCAATGACCCTAACCCATTAGCACCCCTTATCACAAGCACTGTCACCAATCAATCCTTCGATATCCCTACCGGCACCTGGCCGCCACCGCGCGCTCCTCCGCCCCGCCTCCCGGCTCCTGTACACCGCCGGCAATTGGAAGACTCTCCTTCCTCGTACACCCCTCAGCCCCGTTCCCATGGCCGAGGCGGCCGCCTCGTCTGCCCGCCGGAGGATGGAGTCCGTCCGCCGCCACCTCTTCCGTCCCCCTCCGCCCGTCCTTCGCCCGGTACTGGCTACCTCGAAGAGACGCCACTCTCCCCAACTGCAATCACTCCTCTCCTCTTTAGCCTGACATCCCACTTAGTACCCTCCTAACTTGCGTTTCTGGTTTTTCTTTTTCTTGTCTAATTTGTCTGCTCTTCTGTGCAGAATCCGTTAAGCGCCGCGGAGGTGGAGCCGATCCCGGTGATCATTGGCGGAATGGTGCTGGACATCCACGCTAAACCATCTGTGCCGCCGCATCCTGGCACGACCGTTCCTGGGATGGTAACCATTCTCTTTCAACACGCTCTTTTTTTTCACTAATTGTTAGCTTGGAGCAAACTGCTATTTTGCTGGATTGCATGAAGCGAGGCATAAGCATGTGGCATGTTAGACGAGCCACGACCAATAGAATAATTCTGTGGAATGTAAACTAGAGTTGAATTTGTACCCTGGGATCTAGCTCCCGTGGAAAAGATTCTGCAAAAGTAGGTTTCTCTAGGAAGTTCCTACAATGTGCTTGTAATCTCCAGAGTCCATAAGCTTGTGAAGAAAGTTGGAGAATGGAGCTCCATACCCCTCGCAGGCTTTAATTGTTCAAGCAACTGTTGTGAAGTATTTTTATTTAAGATGCTGAATAGTTAATAATTCTGTCCTGAGTTTTAGGCAGTCCTTTCGAGTTGGGTAAAGGTATGGTCATCCCAATGATGGGATTTCTCATTGTTATATCAATGAAAAAAATCCATGATTAGGCAAAAAAAACCTCAGAAGTTATTTAATCTCGAATAATCATTCTTGGATGTTTTCTGGACAAAAGCTAGGTTATGGAGGTTGTCATCTTTTATCGTATGAGTTATTATTTTCATACAATTGTTTTTTTAACACCTTTTGGCTTATGTTCCAATGTTTTTTTGAGGGAAAACAGTAGGAGAGCCTCCTACTGTGCTATATTAAATAGATAATAAAAATGTACAAAAATGAAAGAAGGGCAGAGAAAGAGAAAAATAAAACTCAGAAAGACTCCATCCAATTACGGAGTGCTTGACGAGAGCCGAGAGCCAGCTTTGACTATGTGCAGATGCAGAGTCACCTCCAACCCGAGTCTTGTTCTCCAAGCATTGAGACTATGTTGTTGGTGCTGACATATGCATTCATTTCGTAGCTTCCAAATGTGCCAAGCAGCCATGATGAATTTCTCCATAAAAAGCCGTTGGTAAAATTTGCTTCCGTCTGGCACACCATTGTTGGGATATGAGCATCCGGAGTCTAGGAAATCCCAATAGTATTCCAACATTGCAAACTAAAGGGGCACGCAAAGAACAGGTGATGTGAAGTCTCGTTCACCCCACAATCATAGAGGACACAGCCCATGTTTCCATTAGTGTTGAAATTCTTCCTCTTTAGAATGTCTCCGTGCTCACTTTGTCCATCATAAGTAGCCAAGTAAACACCTTGAGTTTCATCATACACCTCCTTTTCCAAATGTGTGGGTATGCCGTGGATGTGTGCAGCTGGCTAAACTGATGAGCATACCATTTTTGCAATGAATATAGCGAGTTCCCCCAGATATAAGTCCACTGGTCTAGTGCTTGTTACCGAATTATGACACCAGTTTTGAACTGTTGTAACTGGGTGGTGTATTCTTGATAGGCCTCTTCTGAGAGCAGCAGCTGATAAAGAATGTATGGTTCATTTGCTTGCATGTAATCCTTCATCAAGATGTCTTGATTGGTGGCATAAGAAAAATCTCGGGTATTTTCAGCAAAGTAAATTTCCATCCCAGCAATCCTTCCAGAACAGGATGTCTTGACTATCACCAAGCTTCCCCATTGCAATACCATGGAACTGCATAACACTTTTCATGACATCCCTCCACCAAAGCGAGCCACAGGCGTTTGCCGCATGGGGGACTGAATTTGCATAGTGTTTCTCCCAAACTAGTTGAACCCATGGGGTGTCGTTCCTCCCATAGAACTTGTGAAGGTGCTTCAAAAGCAAGGCTTCATTCAGCAGACATAAATTGAGCACCCCAAGGCTACCTCTCTTCTTTGGCCTGCATACTGTCCAATGAAGCCAATGAGTTGCAATACACTTGTAAATCCGAAGCGCCCCTCCAGAGGCAATGGCCCCGTGCCCTGTCTATATGATCAATCATCTTTTTTGGCATCCTAAGCATGCACATGTTATATACCGGCTGTAGAGAAAGAACCGCATTGATCACAGTGAGTCTTCCACCGTAAGACAGGAATGCTGTCGTGCTATAAAGTCTTCTTTCAACCCTGTCCACCAGAGGAGAGAAGTCCTTCACTTTCGGTCTTGTTATTCCAACGGGCAGCCCCAGATAAGTAAACGACATCAAACAGATTTTGCATCCAAACACTCCCGCGAGGTGGCAAGCTTTCTCCACTGTGACATTAATTGGTATCATGAGCGATTTGTGGATATTGACTTTAAGGCCGATTGAGGTTAAGAATGTTTGAAGCAGTCCTCGTAGGCATAGAAGCTACCTCGTGCAGGTTGGCAGTATTATCAGGGTGTCATCCACATGCTGGACCACCAGGAAATCTTAATGACCTGTTGGCGGAATTGGGTGGTGTAGAAGCTCTCTTCTCGGTGCCTCATTAATTATTGACTGCAGGAGATCAGCTCCCAAGACAAATAGGAGAGGTGAGAGAGGGTCCCCTTGCCTTACCCCCCTCTTGCATTGGAAAATGTTTCCTGGCACCCCATTTAGCAGCACGGAGGAATAGCTTGACGAGAGGATATGAGTTATCCAAGAGATCCATTTATCAGGGAATCCTTTTGCACACATTACTTGATGCGGACCAACTAAGGATTAGTTGATGCGTAGGGATGGCCCGATCTTTCCCGGTACGATCAGCAAAGTTCCTTCTCCTTGGATAGAGTTTTCTCCTTGTCTTGATGCAGCAAACAATATTGATAAGAGCAATTTGCACTAGTATACAAGGCGCACACTAGAAATAATCCGCCGAACTCCCCAAACCGTGAATTCAGCAAGAAGACACGAATTAGAAGAGATGAACCTTGTAGATTCGATGGGCAATCTCAAGAATCTTCTATTCTTGCCTTGCACCAACTTTACAAACTCCAAACGAGAAAACCTTGCAATCACGCAATTTGGCCACCACCAACCATCATGGCGATTTTCTCCTTTATTTCACGAGTCTAAAAACTTATCATATCATAGTCTGAGTTACAATGGGGCTAAGGCCCTGGCCTTATATTGGTGCACAATGCACGGCCTTGATTACAACTCACGCACTACTTGGCCTAAGGCCGAAACAAACTCCAATACGAATTAAAAAGGAAATACCTAAACTGCTACCTCTAGTTTCTCTCTCAATTTGCGACTTAACCATGAGGATTTCGTGGCTGGCACCTCATCCATTGTGTGGGGCTTCAAAATAACTTTCCAACGAGTCCAAAAATACCCAAATCGGACTCCGTTTGTGAAAGTTATGGACGTTTTAGTATCGGTCTTGCCAGCTGTCCCAATCCGAGTCCGAATCAGTTTCAAATCTTTATATGTTTTGTTTTCTTGTTCAAGGGGCTTCCAAATCCATTTGGAACCTGAAAAAGAATCTTTCTCAACCTTTAGAAAGCCATGGTGTGGTCGGATTTTATCCTTACTTGCATTGCAATACTCGGACTCCTTATGTTTGGCAAGTCTCGCGCGTCTCTCCAGACAGCTCGTGCAACTTCTAATGAAATTGCCATAACTTTGTGTAGGAAGCTCCAAATCAAGCGTCGTTTGATTTGTTGGAAAGTAGATTTCATTAGCTTTCCAAATATGTATTTTGTGTGTCTTAGAAATCTCAGAATTGACGTTGAGAACTTCATGAACTTTGTGAACAGAACTGCAATCACGAGAACTTGATTGATCTTGTGTCTTCCTCTTGGCCACATCATTACTGCTATGATAGCCGCATGCTCAATTGTGTCAAAGGCCTTTTCGAAGTCTAGTTTGAGCACTAAAATTTATCTTCTGCTCTGGTGGCACTTATGAATGTATTCAAATGCACAAGCTAGGTAGTCTTGGATTGTCCTAGTCTTTACAAATCCATATTGTTTTTTGTGGACAAGCCTTATGATTACCTTCTGTAATCTATTTGCCAGTATCTTTGTTAGAAGCTTTAGACGAAGTTCAGCAGAGAGATCGGTCTGAATCATTAACTGTCTTAAGGGTTGGTTTCTTGGGGACTAAAGTGATGTATGATCCATTAATGCTTCTAATGTTAACTCTGGCACTTAAGAAGTCCTGACAGAGCACATAGAACTATAGAAGTCGTGTTTAATTAAGTTCCAGCATTTGCGTATGAACAGTCCATTGAACCCATGTTCCAATGTTGGTTGATACTATGCATCTTATTCGCCATAGGTTTTGGCTGTACGGCTTGTGAACTTGCACTAGTTTTATTTCAATCGTATAACAAGAGAAATTGAAGTATAATACCATTTGATAATGTATTTGAAATTCTTAGGTTAAGTACATCAGTGGGGGAGTAGCAAGAAATATTGCTGAGTGCATGGCTAAGCTTGGGACTCGACCGCTCATGATTAGTGTTGTTGGAAATGATATGGCAGGTATCATGTACTTATGGTGGCCTATCCTTTCTAATAGCTTAGTTTACTCATGTCGAAATACTCTTTCCTTTTCTGCCTTCTGAGTGGAGATTTGTTCCAATACTTTTCGTCTATTCCACTGTAGGAGATTTCCTATTGAAGTACTGGAGGTCGGCTGGACTATGTACAGATGGTAAGTGTGAAGATATCCATCTTATAGTATATATCCATGATATTACAAAATAAAGTTGTGTCCTTGTTATGTTTTGGTAAAAATAGTTGTAATATTTCTTTTGTGTGCTGTCAATCAACTCTTTATTTTGTTTCTTTGTATTGACTATTGAGTTGCTGGTTCTGCATTTGTTGAGTGTTGTTTGGCATTTACTCTACCTATTTTTGATGCAAGGATATAGGCCTACTATTTTGTGTAACAAACCAAAGCTAAAATTCCAGTAGTAGTAGATTTAGAGGGCAACTTTGTTTTCTATGAATGAAGATCAAAGAGTTCACAACTGTCGTGTGCCAATTTTGTACTAGACATGTACCTATCTGTGACCTACTCTACTCAGTACTGAGCATGTAACATCAATTTGTCAGATATGTGCAGTTCATCAAAGCGATACAAACTAGTTAGGATCCTACTACTGCAGAATGAAGAGGGCATAACATACTAAGTTACCTTTATATTTATTGACAAACTAAATTAATACTCGCTCCAGCCACAAAAGATTGACGTTTTGGGATATATGCAGTCAAACTTTCGAAACTTTAGCTATCAACATATTTAGGAATATTTATATTGGACACTTGAAAATGATAGGTGTTGATTTGTCATGGAAAGTACTTTCATATTATTATAATTTTATTAAATTTTATAAATATATTACAATAGAAATTAGTGGTCAAAGTTGTAAAGACCGTGTCAATGTCCTAAACGTCACTCTTTTGTGACTGGAGGGAGTATCTTTTTTTTTTCTGAAAAGCATGGTTTCCGTGAGAACTGAAGGTGTATTTGAATACATGTAAATTGATCAGATGGATAAATAAGTTTTAACTGTCTAAACTGATATGGCTAGGACCTGCACATAAATAATGAGGTAAGGGTTTATCAGTCTGTTAACTCAGTTTACAATTGTTTGTAATAGCTACTTTGTAGTTTGTACTCCATCCATACTTTTTAAAATGATGGTATTGACTTTTCATGGTCTTCAAGATGTAACTTTGACAATTTCTTTTATAATTTTATATTAGTATAAAATGGATAAAATTGTAGTATTATGAAACCACTTTTAGTGGCAAATCTAGTGATACAGTTTTCATATAGCCAATGTAGATAATTTTAAACATGTTGATGGCTAAATTTTAGAAAGTTTTTTAAAAAAGAGATCAGTCTGTTTACTAATTGGCTAAATTAAGTGAAAATCTGTTAATTAATTTGGTAGTACTAAATCTTCCAGATATGTTTTTTTTCAGTTTTAACACGATACCTCCACTTGTCTTGTAGCAAGTTGCATAGAATGGTGTACCACAAAGATGGTTTCCATTGTTATTGTGATAATATGGTATCTTATTTTAGGCCAACATTCCGAGTTATTATTTCACTGTTGATGCCGTTTATGGAATGCTAGCATTTTTTAAAAATTTTGAAATTTTTATTTTTAAATAATACTTTGTTGTTTTCTATTAGCTAACGTTACTTGATAATAATTACATAGGAATACTGCAGGTTCATGATGTTACAACCCCAGTAGTATCAAATGTATTTGATGGGAGTGGAGAATTAATTGCTGGTATTGCAAGTGTTGGGGCAGTTGTAAGAATTATGTAACGCAATTTTTACTCTTACCTCAAGAATGATCAGTAGTGTTTATCAATTACCACTGTACTTATCTCCATTTTTCTTTTGGCAGGAAGATTTCCTTACTCCCAGCTGGATATATCACTTCCATCTCCATATCTCCACTGCACCTCTACTAATGCTTGATGCAAATTTACCTCCTCGGTCACTTGAAGCTGCCTGCAAAAGTAGGCTGTTCCACCTTAATTTTTCTTTTTTTTCTTCTTCTATAAGAAAAAATCTCCTGAAGTTATGTAATTTTGGTGTGCATGTAAGATGGATAGAATAAATTTTGGTGACAAGATTAGGTGTCAATGTTGTCAGCAGAACCGTAATTATAATATCTATGCAATTTTAATTGTACACACCCACTAGTACTCTAGTAGAGTATCTATACTACATTATTTTTATTGGAGGCATTACTATTACATTGCAATGTCTTTTGGTATGCTAGTACGCTCCCCATCTCCCTTTTGACCATCTTTTTGATGAGCTTGCTCGAAAAAACTTAGCAAGAATGTCCTAGTTATTATCACTGATATGTTTTTGCTATCCTTGTTATATGGAGCATGGTCAAACAGTTGATTAACACTATGTTCTGTTATTTTTTTCAGTAGCATATGAATCAGGGGTGCCTGTGTTATTTGAGCCTGTCTCAGTGGTAAAGAGTTCAAGAATTGTGCCAATTGCAGAATATGTGAGTGCAAAGGATTGAATGTATTATCAGTATGTATTATGTATATTTTTGAAGGTAAGTATGTATTATATTTTAAAGTCTTACCTCTTCTTAGTAAGTTTCTGTGGTGATTCAGGTAACTTGCACTTCTCCAAATGAGATTGAGCTTGTTGCCATGGCAAATGCATTATCTCCTCCAGAGAAATTTAATTTTGTCAGAATGGAGCAGTGCAAGAACAAAGCAGAAGCTGTTGAATATTTGTTTGAAATGCTCAGCCCGGCAATGTTTTTTCTTCTTGAAAAGGGTATCAAGCTGCTCCTTGTGACACTTGGCTTGAACGGTGTTTTTGTATGTTGCAAAGAGCACACTAACTTCATGAAGGATCAGCAGAAGTGTAAACTGACGCCTTTCTTGGCTCAGCTACTTGAAAAATTAGAAGGATGTTTTCCATCCAGCATGCCTGTTAATTTGTCTAGAGAGGGCTCTTCCAGAACATGTGTCTTTCATTTACCTGCAATATCTGCCTCAGTGGTTAGCCTCACAGGTGCAGGCGATTGTTTTGTTGGTGGAGTCATTTCAGCGCTATGTGGAGGGTTGGATATTATGCAAAGTGTAGCAGTTGGAATTGCTATAGCAAAGGCATCCGTGGAATCTGAAGCTAACATACCTGATAATTTTTCTGCTGCAAGCATTGCAGGTCTGCTGCAATAATCTTTATCAGTATAGACTTTCCAATGGATATTTGGTAGTATGATTAAAGTGATGAGGCTATTTCCTTGGGTCAAAGTTCCCTGTCTTGTCCAATGTGTAAACATCATTTGGAGCGACAGGAACTTTAAATTTAAGAGAACTCTCTTGAGGTGCAATATTGGGCATACAGTTGTGAATCCACCCACTAAGTTCAAGTCTTACTTCTATCTTAAATTTGAATTGTTGGGGGGAGTCTTATCCCGTCACATTAAAAAAAGGAGCTTAAAAATTCAACATTTCTCCTGCATCTTTCCACCAGTGAATTCAAGTGCATTTATGAAACTGGCAATTATATCTTAGTGTTGATGGTGTCAAATTTACTTGTCTACACTGGGTGCTATGTACTTTCGTCTTTCAAATGTTCAACAATTGGAGTCGGTATGCAATTGTAATTTGTTGCCTTCTTGGACAGTTTTCTTATGGTCTGTGCTTATCTCCTTTTCATTTTCAATTGCAGCAAACTAACTACCATTTCTTCTATGCAGATGAGGCAAAAAGGACTTTGCTATCCGCTAAAAAGATTTGGCGCGAATGAAAGATGGAGGATTACTGCAAGCATTTTGGTGCTATTTATTTGAGATAGATAATTTCCTCGTGACAGTGTTGATTGTTTATGCGTTTTTTTACCAGGATTGTTTAGTGTGACACTGCTGTACGCTGCAGCCTGTTGATCAGTGTCCTAGCAAGTTCAGAACTGTAGAGATCTATCCTTTGGTACAATATTTGTTGTATCTCATGCTTCCTAAGGTACCCTTTTTTCTGGAGACACACCAGAATTGAAGCTTTGTCAGATGCATTACTAAGTAAAAGATAATAACACATCAACGCTAAAAGTACTGCTGTTCTTTTTCATGGTCCCTCTGCCTCCTTTGGCCATCTCAATGCGAAAGAAACCGAGGGGCTGCTTGGTTTGATGAGTCCCTAATGAACCTTACCAAACACCGGTAATGCAAACGCAATTTGGCGGTCACTTGATTGTTGCCAAAGTTTGGCTTGCCCTGAAAACTTCGGTATTGCCCAATTCAAAACGTTTGCCAAATCCTGGGCCAATTTATAGGTGGTGAAGCCTTCACAAAAATCCCAACACTCTTTGCGGGTCATCAAGCATTACGAGACATTTTACACTAAAATGCTAGGAAGTTGATGAATATTGATACACTATGTGAGACCATGCAAAGGTCACTGCATATTATGTGATGAGTATTTGACTTTTATATCTTGTTATTGAAGTTTGAGTTTGATTATGTCTATTGCAATCTTTAGTTTCTACTATTAGGTGCTAAGCGGTCTGACTGGCTATGGTTAGTGGTCTAATCGGGTTATAGTTGGTGGTCAGATTGGCCATGGGCGGCAGTCTGACCAGGGAGCGGTTGTACCGGCCTATAGTCGGTGATATGTTTATTCAAAAGAGGTTGTCGTTTTGTTGCGCAAATAATTTGAAAGCGGTGCGACCAGTCGTATGATGGCGGTCCAACTGGAGGTGTATCGAGCGGTCTGACTGGCATAGTTGCCGTAGTCAAACCGGCTCCCCTGTTACTGGGGTTTAACTGAAGTTGGCTAGCGTAGTCAGACCGTTCATTGGTTGGCGGTCCGACCGGCTAGACAGGGATCAAGAGCGTGGTTTGAGTGTGTGCATGGCATGTGTGCTGATATTTTGTGTGGTGTGTTGCATAATGCATTACTTTGACTAACGTGAGTTAAGTGTATAAAACTTGTGTTCGATATGGTTGCTTAGTCTTTGAATGTATAGGTGGCTTAGATGACATAGGAGACAATAACAATGGACTGTTACTATGCTGGGGTGCTAAGATCCGAGCGATCGTGTAAGTTTGGGTAGGACTGCATGGCTCAAATAGGAAGCACAGAGAAGTCAAGAATCGTGAATAGATGAGTTGATGCATGTAGTGCACCAAGTGATGAGGTCGATGCACGTAAAGATGGTTCAGGGGAGTCCGAATGTGTGAAGACATGATGACTAGCCATTGGGTAATACGGGCTGCGTGTCAAAGCATGCAAAGATACTTTGATGGAAGGTAAGGATTCTAATTTTCTGTTGTGCGGTTGTATGTGACTGTTTGCTTGTTGTTGTTAGTTGTAGTCTCCGGAGCTAGGTCATGGTGAGGCAAAAGGGATCGGGACTAAACTAGGGGAGCTGAGGTCTAAAGCAATTAAGGTGCCGCTGGAAGATAACTAAGGCTAGGGGAGTGGTTATAAACTGAAAAGACAAAAAACCAGAGTGAAAGCTACCAGTGGTGAACATAACGGGCGAAGGCAAGATTGATCGGGGCTAAGCTTAAGAAGGAGCTGAGACCCAGAACTATCAGGAAGCTGGGTATTGTCATGCTGCCGGAGAGGCATGTGGCGTGCCAAATGCTTTGTGCCCATTTGCAGGTGAGGACGATTTGGTAGGATCTAGATATGTGAAAGGCTTAGCAAAAAGTTATTGGGGCCAAATGGAGTTGAAGATAAAGCATGTGGTTACTTCAAGACAAAGGAAGGGCGAACTTCATGGAAGGTGGTTTGGGGGGGGGGGGGGGGGCAAAACGGTCTTTTTGCCTTAAACAAGAAAGTTGAAGAATTGATCAAACAATGGCGTGAGGAGGTGCAAGTGATGTGATTTAGGTCAAGAATGCGCTGAAAATGTTAAGTTGATCAAATGTTGATTTATTGACATGTTAATGGCTGTGTGCGCTTTAAGAAGCGTGCATATGTGAATATAAAACCCAGTATGGTGTTGGGTATGGATTAGCTCATATAAGTGAATGAAACCTAACTAGAGGGCTGGTTAGAGTTTCTTGTAAGCCTCCACTATATAAGGTGTGTGGAGGGAGTTAGGGTAAGTTCTCTTGGAAGCCAATTGGAGGAGGTTAGGGTTCTTAGAGAGAACATTTGAGAAATACGTTGTGGCTCTTTGTTTTGAGTTTTTTGTCATCCTTAGACTTTATGGTTAGCTAGGGAGTGGTTGTAAACATTCATCTTCAAGTATTAATAGATATCAAAATTCGTCCAAATCGTCCTTCTCTTTGCTCAAGTATTAAAATCTTGATTTGGCTTAGTTTTTGGTGTCTAGGGCCCATCTCCTCTCTTGATCTTACTTTGTGTGCCAAGGACATGTAAGTAATAGAGATATCTTTTAGAGACCAGATCCCATGCATATAGGCACCTTCCATAGCAAGTTCTTGTGATTGTCTAGTTTTGATTCAAGAAAGAGTGATTTGGAGGGGTCTTGATTTTGAGGGATTTTGGCTTGTGTTCTTGTGTTTTGCCCCATCTTGGTGCAACATTCCTTCAAATAAAAAAGATAAGAACTTTGGGAACGATCTTCTTGATCTTTGATTGGGATAAGTTCTTGACATCCAAGGGAAGGTGTGTCCAAAGTTCCAAGTGATGACATGGATTTTTGTGTTTGAAATCATGCTGATTTTCAGCTCTGACATGAGGAATCAGTCCAACCGCCCCTGAGACTAGTCAGACCGCCCATGGCCGGTCAGATCGCCCTTTGCACTTTAGTTTGATCGCCTGGATATGTCATGATCTATTTGGCTCAGTTTTTCTTGAAGGTTTCTTTGTGAGTGGTTAGGCTTTGTTCTTCATAAATCCTCATAACTATTGGAGTATGAGGACTGTGGTCTTCTCTTTTGAAGAACAGATTTACAAAAGACACTAATTGCGTTAGCTCCAAATCATCCCCTCTAGTTGCTGTTCTCAATCCTACACCCTCTAAGGGTGTGCCAACCATCTTGCGGCCAGGTACCATTTCAATGGGGAATTCATCGGTGCGGGCAGGGAGTTGCATTATATGGGTGTAGACATGTTTATGTCTTACATTGAGTGAGATAAGGTGTCTTTGCGTGAGATAAAAGGACATCTCTATGACCGCATTAGAGTAGAGCAAATGCAACTTCGTTGCAGTTTTCTTGGATAAAATCAAACTATGGGTTAAGATTCGAGTGCAAAAAACTATGGATTAATTGGTTGATGAAGGTGGAGTGGTTGACATATTGTAGTTTTCAGATAGTGCATACCTACGTGGTAGCAAGGACAGCTCAGGATATTTGCCAAGGAGTTCTAGCAAAATTTGAAGGCCAAGAAGCTTGGAGTTGATGACTATACTATAGTAGAGGTGGAACCCTTCTACATAGTACCACCTAAGGAAGGTAACTTGGAACATGGAAACCAGAATGGATACTTTGACTCTAGCGAGTACTACAGCCATGAGAATGATAGTAATGGCTATTAGCATTTGGGCTCATTTATGATTCATTCCTAAATTCGAAAGCATGGTATGGTTTAGTCCTGCATTGCTTGGGCAAGTGAGAGAAGGGAAATATAAAAGGTGGAGCCCTTGCCACCCCTTCAAACACGTGACACATGGCATGAGAGGGCATGAGGACCATAGCTAAACTCACGCGTGTGTGTACTCAGATTTTTCACTTGAGAATCATGCGACTTGCGACCGCGCCGTGGTGTAGTGCGACTCTTGGCACATTAAATCTATCTTTTATTTTGCTAAATCATGCCATTATCTCTCTCTTAATTATGTTTGAATTCGGCTTAATGGTGTTAACTACGTTAGTTACCAGTGAGTGATTCATGAGTCCTCAAAAGGACCTGGTGTAAGATCATGTGGAGGTCACCTTATGTTTGTGATGAGTATATGACATCTTTAAGGGCAATAGAATTGCATTTGAGTTGTCGAAATTGAAAATGACATAGTAGGGGAGAAGTTTTAAAATAATCCAGTCTGATTGGGTCAGTCTAACCATTGTGCATGGGTAGCCTGATCGACTTCTGCATGGTGGTTAGACCGGTCAGTGACTGCTCAGGCAAAATTGCCATGGGCAGTTTGACCGCCATCGGGTGAGCGGTCTGACCACTCACATGTACCCTTGAAAATGGATACCAAACACTTGTGTAGACATGTCTGAGGATGAATTTACACTAGGTGGCCTTACATATTAAAACTGAAATTGAAAGTAGATAGAAATTAACCAAAATTCCAGAGAGGGTGTTTTCTAGTGGAGTTGACCAGTCACATGTACACTTGAAAATGGATACCAAACACTTGTGTAGGCATGTATGAGGATGAATTTACACTAGGTGGCATTACAAATTAAAGCTAAAATTGAAAGTACAACTGAAATTTCAGAGAGGGTGTTTTCTAGTGGAGTTAGTTTGACTGGTATGGTAAGGATGGTCAAACTGGCATGCTTCTTTTAGGATGAAATGGTTTTGAGGTGAAAATGATGAATTGTGTTTGAAGTAGATAGAGATGTAAGGCTTGAGGCACTCATGCCAACTTGCGAGAAACTAGGATTTTAGAGGAGTGCTTAGAACTAGCCCTTGGGGTTTTCTCCTCCGGTTGGAGTTGCTGCAATCCTTCATCTCAAATTGATAATAGAAGATCAAACTTGCATAAAATATATCCCTTGTGTTCTTGTTTGATTTTTCTTGCCCTTTTGAGTTGGATTTGAGGTTTCTTGGTTCTTCTCATTTCTAGCTTGTTCCCTCATGTGGTTTAGCTTGTTGAGATGCCTTAGAACCCATCCAAGACCATTTGGCCATCTAGAACCTATGAGCTGCTTGTCTAGATCATTGTTTCCCTTCCTTACCCAGTTTTTGGTGCACTCTTCCCAAAATTGGAGAAAGTTTGGAAGTTTGACAATGACTCTTGAAATTGTTGGATGGAATAGGTTCCTGATATCCTAGAGAAGATGTATTTAAATTTCATGTGATTTGGACTTTTGGATCTAAAGTTAGGTCAATTTGCGGATTTAAAATCATGCTGAATTTTCAGGCCAGGAGCATGAGCGACTATACCACCATTGTGCTACTGGTCAAACTGTCCCTATGGGGATTCGTTGAGTTTGATTGGCTTTTGCAGTTTTAGGTCAATTTGTGCTATGGCAAGTTAAATATTGATCTTCTTAGCTCTCCATAGCTACAGAAGTAAAGAGATGTTGAATACCTAGAGGTAAAAATTTGTTGCAGTCATTTACACCCTCTCTGACTACCATATCCGACCCTACACCTAGAGACGTCTACATTTACACACCGAATTCCTCCTCTCCTTTTTTTCTTCCTCTCCAAATTACTGTGCTGCTAACCGAGTTGCTATACCATGCTAGTTTTCTTCTCGGCGTGCATCGGGAAGGAAGGAGAGCGAGATCTCTGAACTATTGTTGTAGAGTGCACATGCACAGGGTAGCAAAAAGGTTTTTGGTACAACGCAAAACCACTCAGCTTCTTCCTTGATATCGACTACTTCCACAACTACTTCTACACTGCTTCCTGTTCTTCATCTAGTCCTACTATAAGTTGTTCACGTGATCGATCAACTTTGTTGTTATTCTGTTCTTGCATATATTTCAAAGTTCGATGTTAGATTGCCTGCTTTTATTTCTGAGTATTGCATCACCAGTCTTATGTGATTTTAGTCTCTGTGAATATTTGAAATTAAAATATTACCCACACACTACTACAAAAGGGTAATCCTAGACGTATCATCACAAACAGTTCAACACAAATGTCAGAGATAAAGTTACCACAGACACTTTTACAAGATAGATCGTCTAAGTTCACCACGATGAAAAGAATCGTCTGTGATGACCTACTTATCACAGATAGTTTTATTTTGAATAGTCTGTGATACATCACAGACAGTTCAGAATAAAAATCATATGTGATGTCTGTACTTATCACAGACGTTTTTTGTTTTGAACCATCTGTAATAATTTAGGATGAAAAACCGTCTGTGATGTGAGCATACATCACAGACGTTTTTTAATCTAAACCGTATGTGATAATGCCACATCACCATTCCATGGCATCTTTTCTAGGATTTCGATCTCATTCATTCATTCTCTCCATATTGAACGGCATGCACCGGTCTCCACCCACCTCTTGCCCCTTGTAACTCCACTTCTCCCTTTCCCCAATTTCACTATAAGAACCAACACTGATGAGGAAATTTCATGCTACTCCTAGTTCATCTACTTATTCCTGCTTCCTCCCCAAAACCGAAGCGCCCTGTCCCCTCGACGATGCTGACTACCGCCGTGAGCTTCTCCGCCTCTAGTTGTGACATCACGATTCACTACATAAGACACTCTTGTCCTAAGTGTCGTAAAAGTGTCTTGTGTAGTGTTATCATCGTGACACAACAGTGATGCTGTCGTCGCCTCTCCTTCATCGTTGGTGATATAACCCCCATCCAAATTTTTTGGATGGCTAGGGTTTTGGCCATTTAAATCTTGATGCTTATGCATATGAAAATTATTTGTTGATGACTTAGTTCTTGTGATGATTGATAGCTAGGGTTTTGGCCCTTGTTGATATTCATGTTTTATTGCAGGATGAAGACATGGCACCAAAGTTTATTGCACGATGTTCATGTTCTCATAAATAGGCCTGCTTTGGTTCATCTGTATTCTCTTATTGCGCTATTTTATAGTGCAATTAGAGAATATTGATGAACTGAAGGAGACCTATTTATGAGGACACGAGAACACAATCACAGACAATTCTTAATTTGAACCATTCGTGATAACAAACATTACAGACGGTTCTTAACTAGAACTTAGAACCGCCTATGATATTAGACTATCACAGATGGTTCTTAACTAAAACCTTGTAGGATCAAGGATATCGACTAGACGGGGGGTGAATAGGAGGTTTTTAAACTTTTCTTGTTCACTTAATTAATTCTTCACAATTTTAACTAGCAAGAATGAAGAGCAAATAAGCCTATGCAATTCTAGTTATCAATATAGCAAGCCTAGCTCTAAACAAGCAAATGATCACAATGATATAAATACGTAAGAGCTAAGAACAAGTGAACACAACCGATGTTTTACCGTGGTGTTCGGAAACTTGCCGGTTTCCCCTAGTCCACGTTGAGGTAAGCTCGAACGAATCGAACCGGCTCCACGAATTGAGTCTAATCACCTCGATCACTATTGGTAGCCCTTTCCCTCTTCGGGTAGGCGAGCTCCAAGCCTTCACAATTTGCCGGGCCTTCTCACAACCTTCTTGAGAAGATCACCAAGCCAATCTCCGCCCAATCGTCCAAGTGCCGGCAAGCACTAAGAGTAATGAATCCCGGGCTTCACTTGAATGCAATTCTTGTGCTAAGTGGATCAACAAATGAATTTCTTGCACTAATTGCAATACCACCCCAATTTAATGCTCAATGAGAGAAGGAGGGTGGAATGAATGCTCTAGGGCTCAACAAATATGCAATGGGTCTCTAACTATTGCCCTTGTGCAGTGGTGGGGGTATTTATAGCCTCCACCAACCAAAACTAGCCGTTTGGCACAAATTCCTGAAAAATTCAGGATGAACGGTAGTGCCGCCCCTTCGCACCAGAACGGCTATGTCAGAGCTCTGCAGTGACCGTTGGATTTGGCGGCGCGGTACTACCGCCGTTGTAACTTGCGGTACTACCGCTCTCCGGTAGTTCCGCAAAGTCGGCGCGGTACTACCGCTCTGGCCCAAATCCGAAAGGTCCCAAAATTTGGCGCTCTCTGGAAAAAGACATCCGCTCTGAAACCGGATCTTCCGGACTCCGGAAGTACCGCTCTGAGTAGCGGAACTACCGCTCGCAACGGTAGTTCCGACGTTGAAATCGCCGGTACTTCCGCTCCAGAAAAATCTAGACTTTATCCAGAGGTGCTCTCTGGAAATAACATGCCGCTCATCCTCTGGATCTTCCGGGCTCCGGAAGTACCGCTCCATAATGCGGTACTACCGCTTGGTGCGGTAGTTCCGGCGTTCAAGTGGTCGGTACTTTCGTTCCCGCAAGAGCTCAGGTGCATCCACGGTTGCTCTCTAGAAAAAATGATCCGCTCGAAAAACGGATCTTCTGCTTGCCGGTACTACCACATCTGGGTGCGGAACTGCCGCTTTCTGGTAGTTCCGACGTTCAAAACCGCGGTACTACCGCCCTTCCAGAAAGAGCATAGATTTTGATTTAAAACGAATTTTTGATGAATGCAAGTTTCTAATGTTGATCCAATGGCACAAAATTTGTATTCAAGCTACTGGCCACGATCCCTCTTGATGGTACAATTATCTACCTTATAATCCGGTCTTCCACCATTCACCTAAAGACCGGTAAAAACAAAAAGAGGAACCTATGCTAAGTAAACCTTTGTCTTGAGCCAATTTGAGTCTTCATATATATCCTTTGTCTTGCATCTTGTTGCACATATGTGGACTAAACCTTCGCATGCTTATAAGACACGTTAGTCCCATATTCACATAATTTCATTAATTACCAAAACCATTTTTAGGGGCCTAGATGCTTTCAAACCTCTATGTTGTAACTTCACAGACGGTTCGAGAGCCGTCTGTGATAACCACCTATTATCACAGATACATAAATTCAGACTGGTTAGAAACCATCTGTGATGATGGTTTTAAACTGTCTGTGATGACCCTTTCTGTAGTAGTGACGTTTTCGACAATGGTAGCAATGAACATGCAGTGAGGAGTAAGAGTAGGCAAGCATGTCAAGTATGACAACAATGATGTCCTTGGCATGTCATATTAGAGACAAGGAGCAATTTAATAAAGTCCTTATAGAGGACGGTTTAGAAACAAATAGGTACTTAAACTTTGAGAAGGATGAGAGTACTAGAGTTAGAGCTAATTGCTCAGCTACCTTGGCTCATATATGGTTTAAAAACTTCAAGTGCAAATGGCTTTAGGTGTCCACCTTTGTTGATATCCACTAGTGCCCACCAAGGAGTGATAATAGGTTGGTGATTACAGAAAAGTATGAAGACATCATAAGGCAAGCATCCTTGGTTACTAAAATCTATAGTCACTAATATTATTGCTTAGTAACTAAGGCTTTCACTTATTGCCACCAAGTAATGGTTGGTAACTAATCATGTGAACTTTAGTCAATTATAAGCTCAATGTCGGTTGCTAAATACCTTTAGCATTAGGATCGTACCACCAAGATGCAGTTTCTTAGTTGTTAGACTCGTGGGATGTACATCTAGATTGTTGGATCAAGACACTTTGCTCTCAAGCACTCTCCGTTAGTTTGCTCTTTGTCTTCCCTCCGCCATAGCTCTGCAAACAACTGGTTCAAATTTCTCCCTCCCTCTCACCCTAACCCTAACCACACTACTCACTTCCCATCTCTGCAGATCGTCGGCACCATCTATGTCACCAAAGAGGCTCACCAGCTCCTAAAGTGTTGCATCGGCATCCTCTTGAGGTGATCCTTCATCAAATTATATACCACTACAAGAAAACCTATTTATTGCAATGAAAGTAATTGTTGCATTAAGCCCAAAATTGTTATAATATGTACATGTTGCAATGAAATTAAATTTGTTGTCAACTGTTGTAATAAACCTCGTAGCAATAACACATTGCAACAAAATTTTAATTGTGGCAAAAATTATGATATTGCAATGATTTTGTTGTTGCAATAGTGTTTTATCGCCATTACTTTGAAATGTTGCAATATGTACATATTGCCACAAAGTATTTTTCATGGTAGTAGCCTATTGCAACGATCTATTTGCTGTGATAATAGCCTATTGGAACAGGCAATTTTTTGTGGTAATAAGTTATGGCAACAAGCTTAAATGTTGAATTGAGGGCTATTACAACAAATATTTCATTGCAATAGAAATTTAAACTAGCAAAAAAAATTGCAATATAATGAACCTTAAAAAGACCAAAATTATTGAGAAGCTCATTTACCAATTGCAGTTGTATACTAAAAAGTAAAGCAATAATATGAAATATTTAGTTAAAGCACATAGACAATGATATGTTTTATTTTTGAATATGGTACATCGAATACTGTCTCAATGAAATGGAGCGTTCATATAGCAAGAAATGTAAAAAAAATAAAAGAGAAATGCTTGCCATGTTCTTCACAGTAGAGGATAAATTGGAGCATTGAGTATGTAGAATCCAATAATCCAAATACAAATCATTTCCATGGAGGTGACCAATCTCCAATCAAATTGGTAAAACCTAGCTACAAAATAGTAGGCAAAGATTCAAACTTAAATCTTTATACATGTTATTGTAACCTTGTTTTAATTCAGATACTGAAACAATGATAGTACAGATCGTACACTCTTGTATATTTGGATGTGTGTACTCTATGATTCAAGATGATTAGTGGAATTCAGATAAATTGCACATTTATATAGTTTCTTTCTACATTGATTCAACTGAGATGCATAGCACTAATCATATGAACTCAACAATATGGTTTTAAGCAAAGTGTTTTGCTTTGCTATGTTGTCTAAAGAAAGGCCAACATGAACAAGCCATTACAGATTCATATTAGGTGGTACAAAAGGTAATGTTCAAATCACTTTTGACTTAAAATTTTGATAATAGTTTATAATAGTAGCCTTAATAGACTAACAAAGATAGAAATATTTGTCCAAGTTTCAATCTAGCCTACTAGCTTCTAAGATTTCAAATAAGAGAAACAGGGAAGCCATTTTAAATGTTCTACATTCAGTTTTAACCTACATGTTTGCTTGAAAATATAATTGAAATGCTACAACCAAAAGGAATAGTTATCCAGAGAATATATCAAAATTTTAGGTAGGAATTTGGACAAAACAACCCTTTACAAGGAACTTGTCTGGGTTATTCCTTGAGGGTACTTGATGAGTAGTTAGTTTGTTGCTATCCTCAGTGGGTCTTGTACTCTTATATGGTGCCTGACAATCCATATATGAAGTTTTGTTTGTACATCTAGAAGGTGGATAAATAGATAAAAAATGTAGCTTGCAATGCTAGCGATTTATGAACAATTCAATAAATAGATAATATAAATTACTAGTCTTAGATAGCCATTTGATTTCAAAGATGTGTTGCCTGTAGGTATAGTTGTGGATAGTTTCATTAGAGCATCTTCGAGCACTGTTATGCTCCTAAACCCAATTGAAACAAATGGATCAAGCATAGATAAAACAAGGGTATCAAAGATGAAAAAAAAGCTATGAAGTATTCTATAGAACTTCTGCATAGATAAAAACAACAACATAGTAGAAATGATAGTTTTACTTAACGAAGGTATACTGGAAAACTTTTGCAACCTTTGGTCTCTTGCAAGGATCCCATGAGCGCAAAGACTAAAAGATGTACAAAGACGATGGTAATCAAAGAATCCAATGGTTTTAAGATATACCATATGGGACAAAACGAATATTGAACTAACAGAAATAGGGTTAATCACCTCACTAGTAGCTGATGTCAGTATCTCCAATAGTTGACTACAAGCTAAATTTTAGTACAAAACAAATTGAATGCAGCATGCACCACACACAAGTTACTAGTGCGAGATCAAATAATCCAAGTATTGAAATAAGAAAACATTTTACGTACTACAACACACTGCATCAAGATCATCGAATAAAAAATAGTTTGAATTGAGGAGGATGAGGTGTCATGATGGATCAAGCATTACCTCAAATACTTGGTGGGCAACTTTACTGAAGGCAGCTAGAAACAACGAATGACATCCTCTGCAACCTCTTCTCTATTTGCAATTAATGGGAGATGTTTGCGGTAGGGCTTTTGAGGCTTGCCACTCTCTACGACGATGACGACGACGGGGATTTGCGAGATCGGACAGTAGAGGGGTTGGTGCGCTAAAGGACGAGATCGAAGGCAAGGTTGCAGTGGAGGATGAAGTGTGAAGGCATGGTCAGAGGTTGGGGATAGCGGTGATGCACACGGGGATAGCGGTTGCAGTGCATGCAAGTGATCGTGGTGGTGGCAGTTAAGAAGGATGAGGAGGGGGAGGGGAGAGAGAGAGCGACGCCAAGGCCAGGGTTTGTCAGTGCCACTAGAGTTGAGACGAGGTTGGTGTCGCTGGACCGAGCGAGGAAGACAACATGGAGAAAGACAACACCAATGTCAAGGAAGACAACACTGAGACCTTGCCGATCTACTCGCCCCGTGCTGTCCAAATCCCATATATGCCAAAAATAGGTTATCATTGTTGGGAATAGGAGGAACATGGTTGTCAGTGGCGAGAAGAGTCGTTGCTAGCAGCAAATTTCATGGGATTGGCTAGCGACAATGGGGAGTGGGACGAGGATGGGAGGGGAGATAGGGGGATGGTGTGTTAAAGAAGTATGACACAGGTGGCCCCTTGAGAACCAATTTTTTCCATGGGATGAATACTTTTTTAAAAACTTATTTTATAGCTACTATATTCATTGCAATAGAATATAAATATCACAATGATATAAAATCGAGGTAATATCAAAATTTTAATGCAACAATTTATTTTTTTCGTTGCAATATGAATGACCTTTTGCAACAAAAATAAAAAAATATTGTAACGATTGAAACTCTTGGCAAGATGATATACTTATTGCTACAAAAAAAATAATTCATGGCAATAATAATAAATATTGCAATAAATTATGTGTTGTTGCAATTGTTTCATTGCAATATTTGGAAATCCTTGTAGATTATTGAATTTGAAAGTTCAAAACCCCCATCCTTTTTAGTCGAATGTCAATGTTTTTCAACACAAAAAAGTTCAATGTTTTGTAGTTGAACTTTTACAATTGAAAGTCTAATGACCATATCAAAGTTTTTAATTCCAGTTGAACGTTTTTAGAAGTTGAAAAAAAATGAAACCTCAAATTTTAAAGGCAGTAGACGGGAGGGCGGCAAGTTTGTCATTGGTGGGGTGGCTGCAGACGGAGAAAATGCAGGGCCGGCGGGACAATTGGGGAGAGGAGGTTTGGGAAGGTATACAGGAGGTCGACAACGTCCGGCGTCCACTACCAATGAATGTGGTAAAACCTGTGCCATAGGTACTCCAGCCTCCAGTATGTTGGTCTCATGGTGAAGTTATTTCCTTAGGTAAAACCTCCAGTATGTTGGTCTCATGGTGAAGTTATTTCCTTAGGTAAAACAATTATAACCCGGTCCACCCGCACCAACAGATCTCGCAAGATTAAAAGATATCAATATATTTTCTTAGTATGCTAGCTAGAATGGTAGCTACGCCGCCCATGGCAAATGAATTCAATTGTCACATGAGATAACAAAAGATGTAGTCTCAAATGTAGTACGATCCAACCTAAGCCCCCAATAATGACTTTTAGATCCCATGATTAGAAGACTAGGGGTGCAAACAGAGTAGATAATTTTCATCAGTCCAATGACCAACCGACTGACCGAAAGCATGCGGAGCGAATATGGAAGGGTAAATGGGTATCTGGTACTATCCGTGTCTGACTCCGGCTCCGATGAAAAAATAGAGAATAGGATACGTGATGAGTGGTATTCATTCGTATATATCTGTATGTCAAGTGATATGAGAAAGTTTATCGTGACTTCACTTAGAAAAAGATAATAGATAGGTGGATTGCCGTATTTAAACAAGCGGAGAATATTGAGTGCTCTTTGTTCAACATCTCGACGATTAATCTCTCCATGTTTACCCTTATTTCATCTTTACTATCCAATATTCTATGTAGCTAGGGGTGTAAAAGAAATAGATAATTTCCGTTCGACCGATCATCTGAAAGCTTGTGGAATGAATATGGAATGAAAAAATAGGTATCTGGTACACGGAATGAAAAAATAGGTATATGGTACTATCTGTGTTTGACTTCAATAAAAAAATACAAAATAGAATATAGAATGAGTGATATTTGTTTGTATCCGCTTCGGTTGCACTTATGTAGAAGACCACAGGAAGCAGCTATGGGCTACGTAGATGCGTAGACATCTTTCCTCTCTCGCCCTGATCGGCTGAAGCTTCCACGCACTGATATGAAAAAACAAGAAAAAGGAAAGGAAAGAAAAAAAAACTAAACGCCTTTTTCTGCGATTCCGATCTCCACTAGCTACGCAGCAAGCAGACCCGATCACCAAGTAAAAGTTGATCAATCCAGGCTAAGGAGAATAACATGCGCGCGGGGGGCGGGGCCATAATAATGCACGGAAATATTCTCATCATGTGCTCGATCGCCGCCTTTCCTGCCTTCTAGCTCAATCAGTGATCATATTCTATCTCCGCCGCGGGCTTCCTGGATCACACCATTAATTCCGCCCACGCATCAGCTTGCACGCGGTTGACACGACGAGACGACGGCCGGCCGGAGGATAGCCTTGCTTTGTTAGCTTGGCTTCCCACACACAAAAGATGGGTGGTTCGTGACAGGAGATTCTGAGCGAGATGAGGAGAGATTAAAGGCAGCTCATCACTTGGAAAAGGGGACATCATTGGCATCGTGCCCACTAGCACTGGGAGAGAAATAAAGGATTGGAAGAGACCCTACTGGCATACGCCCTTGCCGTTGGGGGTACCCTTTTTGCTTATTTCCTTTGTGTGACAACGGCTGCATGCATGGAGAAAATATTCTTTTCCGAGCGCGAGCTCTCTCTCTCTCTCTCTCTCTCTCTCTCTCTCTGGTTCTAACTCAGTTGTTTCCTAAGGAATTTTTTGATGGCAGCACATACGGTCTGTCCAAGTGTGCCATGCATGCCGGCCGACTTGGATATGCGGTCGTTAATGAAGTAATTCGTGAAAAATTGACAATCCAGTCAGCCCACATCGAGGTACTGCTCCTGAGCTCCAGACTAAGCTCATCACGTGCATTGATTTTCAATCCGACGGCACGTGCAGGACTGATGCAATGGCTGAGCGTTGAGCAACCTTAATTTCATGCATCCCCTTGCCGTAGCAAGCATGCATGGATTCGGATACATATCTAACGAAGGAGCCTAGCTACTCCGACAGCGCTCTAGTTTTTTACTTACTCTGTCTATAAATATAGGTTACCATAGGTTTCATGTAGTCAAACTTTTTAAATTTTAACCATTAATATATATTAAAATATATAAATTGAATATATAAAAAAATACCATTGAATTTGTTATGCAAAATTCTTTCATAATATATATTTTTTATTATTTTACTAGTATATTATGATAATAAATTATAGTCAAATTCTTGCATTGGAGAACTAAAAATAAAAAATGACTTGCATTTGTGGAAGAAGAGAGTATTTTTCTTTAGTGTGCAGCTGCTCATCTGAACCCCAGATTCGAGCCCTCTAGATATATACATGGTTAGAGCGCAGATCCAAGGAGCTCCAATCTTTCCAAACAGAGCCTAAATTGGTGACTCTCCACCGACGCAAACATCATCTTATAAGGAAAAAGCAGAGACAAAAAGACACAGATTAAATTACCAAAATTACATCAAAACAATTTTCTTAATCAGTGCAACACAAGCATATCATTATTAATTCACCCTCTTTCAAAAAATTAATTAAGCCGTAGATCATGCCATAGTGGTGCTCATTTGGGCTTAAAAGCCCAAGCTTATTGCATATTTTACACTGTAGCGGTTAAAAATGAATTGTAGTTGTTGGTAGCTTTTTCAACGTAATTAAATTTAAAAAATTTAAAAAATAAAAAAGTTATATCATCACAGACAATGAAAAGGAATAAGAAAAAAAGAAAAGGCAAAAAAGCCTCAAAAAACCATATCGCCAGAAAAGACGAAAGTAAGAAGTTATAAGCAAAATCTCTAATGAGCAGATACTAGATTCTAGTGCAAAATGATCAAATGCAGAATCCGAACAAGTAATTGTGGAGATTTGTGTTGGAACGTCCACTTTGCATTTTAAAGAAAGGGTACAAAAGCATATTTATTTCGAATCAGATGGGGAAATGCACTGGAGTGCTAATATTTACCATGCGCCCAAATATCAATATGGTAATCTTTATCAATTACCAAAAACAAGCTATTTATGGATATTGTCGATAAGTATGAACAAGGATTGATTTTACTTCCACATTTAGCTACTCTAGGTTGGGGAGTAGGGCCATGGGAAGAAGTTCTAGATATTTTTTTGTACTTTATATCTCGAGTACTTCATCTAATTTCCTCTGTAGTCTTAGGCTTCGGTGGCATTTATCACACACTTCTAGGACCTGAGACTTTTGAAGAATCTTTTCCATTCTTTGGTTATGTATGTAAAGATAGAAATAAAATGACTATAATTATGGGTATTCACTTAATTTTTGTTAGGTATAGGTGCTTTTTCTTCTAGTACTCAAGGCTTCTCATTTGTCTGTGGATGTTTCTTTGCAGCGTATTAGATACGATTTGCTAATAATTACTACCTCGGTTCCAAAATATATATTTTGTAGACAAACTTTTAAGACTTTAATCATTAATATACATGAAGTATTTAGATTTGTGATATGAATGAGTATATGTGTCACATCTATGTTGGAAAAATATATTTAATTTTTAGCAAAAACATTTCTTGTAAATTCATGATCAGATGATTAACTATGCTCTGTTAGATTTTTGAGGTTCGTGATCGAGTTAGGTTTTGGGTGTCAGCATCCTTGCGACTAGGGGCAATGAAGAAGGTGGACACCTGAGTAGATGGGTAGCTCAGTCTGCGCTCTCAACATAGCTGGTATCGCCGGTGAGGCTATGGGGTTGTGGTGTATTGGTGGGGCTGAGGGGGTGGTGGCTGCTAGGTTGATAGGATTAGGGGAGATGACCAAGTGGAGGTGGAGACCAATGGTAAGAAAATATTGGCAATTTTTGTCAAAAAGAAAAAAACATGTGTTTGTTACCTAAACAATCCCTATTAAACATGGGAGTGTCTAAACATCACTCGGATGTTTTCTTCCTAACTATCATCTAAATTTGTGACACTTGGATTAGAGATCAAGGGGTCCTTTGTTTTTGAGAGAAAGAGATTTTTTTTCAAGGGGGAGGGGGAGAACTTATGGCCATTGGATCTCTAATCTAACGGTCTTAAATTTGGATGATAGTTAGAAAAAAAACATCCAGATAATATTTAACAAAACCCATTAAACATTTCTTTCTATACTTATCTGAGTTTAATGTGCCATGCCATTTGTGTGTGTTTAGGTCCATTAGAGCAACTCCAAGAGAAGAGCTAAATCATTTTCTAAAGGTAAATTTGGCTATTATTGGAGAAAAAACGTCTCCAATAGACTCTGTAAATGACTCTCCAAATTTAGTAGCTCTCCATCCCTCCTCCTTCGCTCTCTATTTTTGGATAGCCTACCTCGCTCACCATCCAGCCTCTTGGCGCGGTCGGCGTTTCCTTCCCGCACGCTGCGCCCCATTCCCGCGCGTACGCGACCCACCGCGCGCCCTCTAGTTTAGATAGCCTGTTGGAGTAGTCTTGTTTTTTGGGTGAGATTCATTTTAAAGAATAGCTAAATCACTAAATTTAGATACTTCTTTTGGCTAATCTTTTGGAGTTGCTCTTACTCTTCAATAAAATACGCCGTGCAACTAGGCATGACAACCACCGACGAGCACGATCTCAACAATCGACACTCAGTGAGACAGTGGCCGGCCAGGGAATTGGGAAAACCCAACAATTGCTCAATATGTTTTTTTGAGTGTTTTATAGTTAGAAAATACTGTAACTGGTTAAAATTACACTGTAGCTGATGGTGCCTTATTTGGTATAATTAAATTTAAAACATTTAAAAATAAAAAATAGGTTAGCACATCACGAACAGTACAAACGAATATGGAAAAACTGACAAAAAAGTTAAAAAAAACCAAAAAACAGGAAAAAAGATGAAACTATTGAATAGTGGAAAATAAACCAGAAATTAGAAGTCTAAGCCGTTTTGAGTGGGACCTAAAGCATGCAGCGTGTCTTCAAAAAAAGAAAAAAAACGCATGCAGTGTGAACGCGGACCAGGGCTTCTCCCCGAAGCGTCCAAGCCGACAAAAGTGTACTTTTGACTCCTGTCGTCCATGCATGCATGTATGCATGGCTATCCCATCATGCATGCATTGCATTCCATGGCCACTTAACGGTTGACCCCATGCGCAGACTTAGTTACATGCAGTGTGTGTAAGAGCAGAACAGCAAAAGAGCAGGCCGATCGAGCCCTATAAAATCCCGTTTCCCACTATAACCAAAACCCCTCACCTTCCCTTGTTCGCTCAACACGACTCGGGGCAAAACACGTGACGCGACAGCCTTGTGGCTCAAGAGAGGCAAAAGAAGGTCGCGCACATGAAGTCTGGTACCACCACGAACACGAAGCAGTCACTCTCCGATTCCTCCTCCCCAGCCAGCCACGGCCACCACCGCCTCTGCAGCTACGAGCCCACCTCCGTGCTCGACCCCAACGCCACCTCCAGCCCCGCCACCGGCGGTGCAGCGGCGGAGCACACGCGCGCCGGCAACCAGCATCAGAACCACGTGCAGGCCGCGCTGCCGCATCATCCGTCCGACGACTGGGACGCGCTGTCCTGGCTCCTATCCCCGGACCACAAGGACGGCGCCGGCGATCTCTTCCCGCTCCAGGCGCAGCGCACCTCCGTCGACGCTCTGTTCGACGTTCTGGCTGACCCGTTCGATCCGTACAGCTCTCCCGTGGAGTCCTATGAGCAGCTTCTCCGGGCCGCCGCGGAGGCCGTCTGGTCGGGGGACTCGATAGCGGCGAACGGGATGCTGGCTCGGCTCAAGCAGGCCATCCCGTACCCTCCCCGGACGTCACCGCAGCGCGCGGCGTCCCACTTCAGGGAGGCGCTTCAGTCCCTCCTCGCCGCACCGGATCAGTTCTTGGCGCAGGCCGACTACCCTGCGCCATCCGCCGCCGACGTGGTGCGCCGCATCGGTGCGCAGCTGGCCTTCGCGTGCCTGTCTCCGATTCCCCAGTTCGCCAGCTTCACGGCCAACCAGACCCTCCTCGAGGCATTTGAGGCAGCCGGTGGCGCGTCTGCGCCGTTCCACATCATTGACTTCGACCTCGGCCTCGGTGGGCAGTGGTCCTCCTTCGTCGAGGAGGTCGCCGCGCGACGGCTGCCATCGCAGCACGCGCCGTCTGTCCGCGTGACCGCTGTCGTGCACGAGGAGACTGCGGAGACGTTGCTGGCCGCCGAGAACCTCCGGGATTTTGCCTGCGGCCTCGGGGTGCGCTTCGCCATCGACGTAGTCCGACTTGGCGGCCTCGGCACGCTTGCCCTCGGTAGCATCAGGGCCTCCGGCGCCGAGGCGGTCGCCGTCGTCCTCTCGCCGGCCATCTTCCGCAACCTCGCCGCAACCAGCGCGGACGCCTCCGACGCCCTCCTGCACTTCATCCGGAGCACCACCCCGCACGTCGTGGTCTTCGTCGACGCCGAGGTGGTGCCGGGCGGCGGGGACGGTGTGGCGTCGCTCATGCGCAGCGTCGAGTCCTGTGTGGTGGTGATGGAGTCCATCGAGACGGCCGCGGCTGCCGTGGGCAGCCGCGGCGCGGGTGAGGAAGCCGTGCGGCGCGTGGAGCGCGGCGTCGTCCGCCAGAGGGCCCTCGCGGCGGTAAGGTCATGGTGGGGCCGGTGCGAGCCGTGGAAGGAAGCCGCCGTGCGCGCGAGGTGGGCACCGGTGGCACTGAGCGACCTCGCCGCGGCGCAGGCCGAGTGGATCGTGCGTCGGGCGCCGGTGGAGGGCTACCACGTCGTCCGGCGGGACGGAGCCCTTGTGCTGTGCTGGCACGGGTACGAGCTGGCGTCCACGTCAGCATGGAGGTGGTGACACGCCAGATATTTACTTGCAGGCGTACGTGGACAATATACATGTATTTAGACATGAGTTGCCACTTGTTTTATTTTTTCTTAAAAGAGTGGCCCATGTTGATATGTGTGTACTTTGCAGGCGACAAGGAATTTCTTACCTTTAGTGCGTCTGCTTTTACGCGTGTAGATTCTTCGTTTTTTTTCCTCTTTCTTTTAACTTCAGCTGCAAGATATCTTCATGGAAGCGCGAATGCTGACCTGAGACCGAGATATTTTCTAGGCGGATGGACTTAGGGTGTGTTTGGTTGGTGGAATGGGGAGGAATGAGATGGGATGATTCCAGTTTTTTGGGATGGGATGGAACGGGATGGTTCTGTTAGGATGTTTGGTTAGTGGGATAGAATGGTTCTGTTTTTTGTTTGGTTAGTGGGATGGAGAAGAATGGAACCATTCCGTTTCTTGTTTGGTTGGTGGGGGGAGGCGCGGGCGGGAGGTCGCGGCGGCCGGGAGGTCGGCGCAGGAGGACGGCGCGGGCGGGAGGACGGCGGCGGGATGACGCCGCAGGAGGTCGGCGCGGGCGGGAGGTCGCGCGGCGGGAGGACGCCGCAGGAGGTCGGCGCGGGCGGGAGGCGCGGGCGGGAGGTCGCGTGGCGGCGACGGATGTCGTCGCGGGCGGCGGCGCAGAAGGTCGGCGCGGGCGGCCGGACGGCACGGGAGGCCGGCGGCGGGAGGACGGCGCGGGCGGGAGGACGGCGTTGGCGCTGGAGGCCGGCGGTGGAAGGACGGCGCAGGAGGACGGCGCCGGCGGGAGGCGCGGGCGGGAGGTTGCGGCGGCCGGGAGGTCGGGCGGCGGCAACGAGGGCGCCCGGGATGGGTTCGTCCGGGAAATTTTTGGGGATGGATTGATTCCGAATTTTGAAGGAATATTCCTTTAGGAGGAATGGTTTGCTTCCACTTCATGCCATTCCATCCCATGATCCAAACAGCTGGATGACCTCAAAATTGGAACAGGATGGTTCCATCCCATGGCCATTCCACCAACCAAACACACCCTTAAGGACTATGTAGAGCATAGACTTCGGGTCAATTTAATTTTTCCTTACTTAGAAGCTAAATTTACAGGCTAGGCCAACGGACACGGCCTAGTCACCAGCTAGTGGCTCTTCGCCACTTTTGTTCGCTAATGCCGCCAAAGTCCCGGACACCGTACCTTCCCAGCTTCATTCTCATGTAATCTCCTTTCCTCTACAATGGGCGATAGACCGACGGTAGTTCGTCCTCTAATAATTTTATAATAGATCATTTTCATAACTTGAGAAGTCATCAAAACCAACTATCAAATGTAATTTGCTTCACTTTATTCGACTATTCTGTAATTCTTTTACTTGAAATTTACTCGCTTATTATTTTTATTATCTATTTTGTAGGCAATTGGGTCAGATGTTGGTTTTTTTGCCGATGCTAACCATATTTTATTCTCGGATTCACTTTAGATCCTTACTAATAGTCAATTTTTTTATTTTGGTAAGATGTTTGATAAATTGTTATGGTTATGAACCATTGAGATTTGTTATGATGTTAGTTGATGTTACAAAATTTAGAACACATCACTATCTACTATATTGTTGATGAATGTATTGATAAGTACATGTATAGAACATGAGGTCCTCATGTTAGTTTTGTTCTGGATATAACTGTGGAGGATATGCTTGTTAGGTTTTCTTCAAAACCTAGATTACTTTTGTAGAGACTTTCGGTCTACCCTCTATTTCTCTGCCTTATCCGTGGTGCCGTTCACAATGCATAATGAGCCTAGAGAGTAGAGACCTATTTATAGACTCCACTTCCAAGTGTTATAAAGTGACCTACCTGTTTCCGATAACCCGTGAGACTCCTGAACCATATTACCAACCACGATCAGATAGGCCAGTTTTATGAATCTAAAATATATTAGTCCCAAGCACACATGTGTGAGTGATGCGCCATGATCAGGTTGTTTATGAGATCAATTCCAATCTGATCATGTAGGTCAACAGCCTGCAGAGCCAATCCTGCAAAATAAACCCAGCTATTCCGCCCTATGCTATGCTCGGGTCAAACAAATGCATGCATATCAAATTCCAGCTGACTTTGTAACATCCCAAAAAGGGAACTGTTGTAAATATGAAAATTTTAAAATCTTTTAATTGTTTTTCAGTGTTGTTTAGAAATTTTGGCGTTATTCGAATTTCTTGATTTGGGGTACTTGCTAAAAATCTGAATTAATAAAATGTTAATCTTGATCAAGAACCAAGACTGAAAATCAAATAAGGGAATTTCAAATTTCCTTTGCAAGTCCTAAAGTCTAGAAAAATATATAATAATTAAAATTAAAATAACAATGGAAAGCTTAAGATCAAGAATGGGAAATTTAAATCAAAGTTAATATTAAAATTTTTGCCATCTAATTAATTTAGCCAATTTATCAAAATTTGGAAATTCCAAAAGAAAAAAAATAAAACATCTTCTTGGGCCCCAGCCCATTTTTTCTTTCTTCCTCCCGGCCCATTTCTTTTTCTCCCGGCCCGCACGGCCTCTTCTTTTCTCTAGGCTTTCAGTCTACCCGGCGCCTTACTCTTCCTCCTTCCTTCTTCCCCTGCCCCTACCGTTCACGACCGATGGCCTAGGCGCGCTCGCGCAGGCTGCACCACCCGGTTTTTCCTAGCACCGCCTCTGCTCCCCTCCAGCTGCCGTCACCGTGCACGTCACCATCCCACCCCAGCGCCCCTCTCTTTCTCCCTCCTTCCTCTGTTCTTCCCCTGGCAGCCGACTAGCCGACCGTGCCCCTGCGCCTCGCCACGCCCGGTCCGAATCTGCTGTCGCCATGTCGCGCCACGCCCTCGCAAACGCCGAGGCATTGACCCCAGCAAGCATCGCTATTCGGAGCCATTGCTTCCCATGAATCCTGCTGTCGGCTATCTCCTCACCATCTCGTCGCATGGCCTTGCGCCTCGCCTGCACGCCCGTGGCACCCTGCCCCGCACAGCCTTGTTGTCTTCACGTGAAACTCGCCAGTCAACCACAACAGTGCTAGTCCGCCGGCTATAAGAAGCCCCGAGCGTTGCCGAGCCGCCTCTATGCCGCACTAGCCGTCGTGCCTCCACGCCATCCCGCCTATAAGGTAAAGCCCTCGCCAATCCGACCGCGTCACGGCATACTCCCCAGCGGTCTCTTACCTCCCCCCTCAATTAATTGAGCTCCAGTGCCCCCAGCTCGCCGCACGGCCATCTTTCTTCGTTTTCGACCAGCCACTGCCATTTCTGCTGGCATTTCTTCCTCGGAGTGCCACTGCCTGATTCCTCGCCTTGGGAGCACCTCCTTGGCACCTTGAGCTCTCCCAACCATTGCTCGGATCTCCTTTCGCTCGAGCTCCTCCCTCCGCGTGAGCCTCCCCATGCTGCCCACAGCTCCAGTCACCGGCTTGCCTCAGTGCCTCCCCGGCCAAGCCATCACCACTATTGAGTTTCTCTAGACCCCCTTATGCTTATTCCCACATATTTTACTCCCCTCCTCATAGGCTGTAGTCGCCCCTGTGGCCTCTCTTCGGCCGCCGAGAGCCGCCCCGGTCTGCCTTCACCCTACCAGAAGTAGCGCAGCTACCTCCACACGCTCCCTTGGCCTCCTGGGGACCCGTTTTGGTTGCCACCGATGCCTCCCCAGCAGTTCCCTGCTGGCGACGCCGCCCAGCCCATGCGCCTCCCCTCCTCCCCTGTTTTGGCCAGGATGGACTCCCCTCCTCTGTTCTTTGTCTTCCGTTTTCTCCCATCTCTCTCTCTTTGCATGACTTGTGGGCCCAGCTAGTAAGTGTCCTGAAACTCTTGTAATGCATGTCTCAACATTCTTTGATATAGTACTAACTTGTAAATTAACATTGTATAAATACTCAAGGAAACAATGTGATAAAATATGAACTAAGAAGAGAGAGGCATCGCATTGCATGTTGAGCATTCATGTTACATTGCGATGATCTAAGACCCCGTATGAAGAAGGACTAAGCGACCCTTCATGAAAAAGAATAGGGCTAGGCATGAGATAAATAGTTGAAGTGAGACCCTGTATGAAAAAGGACAGGGTGACCTTGTATGAAAAAGGATAGGGTAATGGTGTGTCATTCACAGGTGAACATCTAACAATACTGGTATATGCAGAAGAGGGGTTGAGTTTGAGCATTTACATTCATGAGAAGAGAATGGTAAAGTAATGGCATGTGTATAGAACTTGATGAAAATGAGTATGTGAAAAGGAGATATTGATAGTTTATGATGAAATGTTAAAATGATGCTAACCTTGTTTATTATTCTACTTGTACTTACTGAGTTATGGACTCACCCTTGCTTATTTGTTATTTTAGGTAAACATTGAAGGCGATATGCATGGGTGGTTGTAGCACATGGACAATTGCACTCTATAGCTCTTCACCTCATATGTTATTCATCACCTTTGGTTATGGACATTTGAGCATCACTTGTTGTAATAATTGGATAACTGATTGTTTCCCTTAGTTTTGACTCATGTTATTGCTAGATGATGTATTACGTAGTTTGGTCTTATTTATGATGCTCTTGGTATTTAATTGGTTCATATTAAGTTTAATTTATACCATTTTATGTGTTGAAATTTATAATTAAATTCTTATGGAATATTATTCTTGATATCTTTGTGACATTATTAACTGCTTATTGGTTTAATTTTGTAGCGATTATGGTTGTAGGTAACATCTTGGGCTTTTGTTAAGTTGGGATTTACAGTTGGCATCAGAGCGGGCATTAGGTCCGTGGTGAGTAAACTAATAACTTATTTGGTTAAACAACTAAAATTTTGATGTAGGATTTATAATTAAGTAGAAAATATATAATGACCTAGAACTTCTTATTGCTAAAACTTGACTTAGGATAGTTAATTGACTTAAAATTAAATTTGACACACTGGTACATAGTAGGATGGAATTAGGTCATGCATTGTATTTACGCTTTCGATATTTGCTTAGTTATTAAGGTGTAACACCCCAGCCATACCATGGCCTGGAATGCTACCTAACTAAGAAATGAAACAAACACAAACTACATTCACCTCACCAAAATTTCGGCAGAACCTCCTTTGTGTAGTTACCCTAGGTCGGAATTTTCAACAAACAGATCTATTAAATAAAGATAAATCAAATGGTAATGTCATCAAGACCAAATCAAAACTGACTATTCATTGCTACGACATCCATAGCAATTAACATCTAAGGTATAAATCATGAGCATCCTGAATCTTCTAATCGTTTATTACAGCTTACTTCTAGCAAGCTATAGTCATAAAAGTACTAAAAGTAATTCATTCATCTACTAATTAATTTTTCCTTTCTTTCCATTGTGGGTAGATCATGCAAAAGTGCAACAAGACTAATCCTTCCTTTCCCCATGCATGCCGATCTCATAAAGGTACCTAAAACACAACAAACAACAAGGGTGAGTCCAAAGACTCAGCAAATATAATAAACAGTAACAATAGCATACAAGAACACAACTCCAAAAGAAACACCCGACAATTGCTTTACAAATACATGCCATGCAATATGCTCAACAAGATCTTTATCTTTTCTCTCTCTTTTGTATTTTACCGGTAATGCAAAGTGTGCATCCGTCGATGCACACCCATGCCTGTACCATCTGGTACAGGGACCAATTGCACATACTCCGCAAGTATGGGGACCCAAGCCCATGCTCTTCAAGCATGGGGACCTTTAGCCCGTCATCAACATGACCGGGACCTCAGCAACTGCTTGGTCATCACATGACCAAGACTTCAAAAGGCCAACATGATGCATATGTATGAAAGTCTTAGTTTAATAAAAAGGTGCATCCACAACAACTTTGCACAAGGAAGACCTAATCATACTACAATGTTCACACTCATGAACTTCATAACTTTCAAAAAACCATGAATATTACCAAATACGCCTTCATCACAATCATGATCACACAATTGCTCATAATATATATATATCAAACATTGACATTCCATAACATCTATTATATCCATCATTATACTTGCCTCTACCGAAGGAGCGAAGGGATCAAGCACGGTCAGAAGCGAAGCCATCTATTCACAAGGCACCATTCAGTACAAAACCATAATACAATATTCACAACTGAGAAGTAAACGCCTCTACGCCCAAGACCTGCAACTCCCTCTCAAAGAGCTGTTCCCATACTCTGTTCTCTGCAACAGCGCTACTTGCCTTTTCCGTATCTTTTAATCTACTGATCAAATAACAACGATGTTATCTACCACTTTTGTTATTATGAGTTAATTCATAAAATTCATTAGGACCTCTGAATCACTCCACGATCAGAAACTAGATTTTGAATCCAGCTCTGCTGCTCAGTCGACTTCATCCCCTGTTGCACCCAAACCCCGCGTCCACAAATTCTAAAACAAATTACAGAAACTAGATCTCTACATCCTCTACAACTTTCGTGTTCAATGGTTCCTCAGGAAAAATCATTTTGACCTTCTAAACCACCCGAAAAGACACACTGCCCGATCTGACTGCGCGCAGAACACTGATTAATCGCTAATCAACGGTTTCCCTTAGATCATCCCCTTCTAACGACGAACCAAAAGTCCTAAGATCATCCTAGAAACAGAGAGGAAAGGTGGGGATTACAAACCTAGGTTGCCCATGCGAGAAATCTTTTCCTCCTTTCTTCTTCCTCTCCTCTCCTCCCTTCCCTTCTTCTTGTCCTTCCCTCCGTTCTTCCTTCCCCTTCTTTTTTTCTTTTCAGCAGTGCAGCAAGGGAGCCAGGAGGGTGGGTGTGACGTGGGGGTGGGGGTGGCGGCCAAGGGGGGAGAGGGGGACTAGGGTTAGGGGAAAAAGGGGAAAAGGTGCGGCTGGGCCAAGGGGGAGCGGCTGGGCCTCAGGGGCTGACTTGGGCCCAAGGTGGGAGGTGGAAAAGCCTGGCCTCCATCTCTGGACAGCCCACCAACCCTCTCTTTTATTTATTTACTTTAGACAAACCCACAACCCACACTCACCTTCACGATTCAATGGAAGAAAAAGAAATCTCAACGGATCCGATAAAACTTCCGTAAACACCGAAACGATGTCGAGGGCATTACATTCTACCCTCCTCAAAAGGATTCGTCCTCGAATCTAACACCTCAGAACCACAGAATAGAAGTATGACAAGGAGGGAGCAATAAAGATAAACAACTATGAGTGATCACCAGCCTCGAAAAGCTCAGGTACTTCTCCCGCATCTCATCCTCAAGCTCCCACGTCGCTTCCCGCTCAGACTAATGCGACTAAAGCACTTTGGCATAATTCAGTGCCTTGTTCCTCAGAATCTGCTTTGACTCCTCCAGAACCCGCACTGATCAGAACTCGAAAATATGGTCTTACTAATTGGTCCACGACTCTAATGAAACCTCACACTCCAGATCTTTCAAGCACTTCCCCGACACTGGGTCATACCAAAATGTTGTGTACCCCACCCTAGGACCCAAGGCGGCCCTAGCGATACGCCAACCTCCAAATCCTCGCAATTGACAGAAGCGATTAAATATACCTCAGGTTACCATTCCCTTTGGTACCAACCCAAACATCTTGCACAACACATGCACTCTTGTTCCAACTCTCAATCGATCTCTTTACCTTAACAAGGAGCACCTCCTTTAACCACTGACGCACAAAAGTGCTCATTGTAAACAAACTCTTTTATAAATAGAATCTAACTGAAAATAAAGGATTCTCATCGCAACGACACATCACCAACACCCGACCAAAAGAGTTAAATCAAAAAAGAAAAAAAAATGAGGATCCAACACGAAAACCTCTCCACATTCCAAGTAGGTAGTTTGTAAATAAACAACACATAAGTCAAAGGAGAATCACTCCAATGTCAAACCATTCCTTTGTTTTCCTGAACCGGAAAAACCGCACATGCCAACATAAAGTCAACTCAAACCACAAAAGACTTATGTTATCATCACATAGCTCAAACAAAAATCAAGAGAGCATCTCACTTCCTGAGAAAATGTTCTTTCCTCATTTTTTTTCTTTTAGGAATCAACTCTCATGAATCATGAGATTCCAATCATCCCATACCACACTAACTCATTTATCTTAAATTGGCAATATCGACACTACGCTCAAACTGAGTGCATCAACCACACCTTTGTAGAGAGACTCTACTGACCTCACAATAACATACTCTAGCCAACTCCTCTACCAACAGGGTTACTTTGATAAATAATTTCTAATGCACCTCATCATTGTTTTCACCCACAATCACTTCACCATAATCCTTTAAGGATAATCAACTTGAAATTCTCAGCACACACACTCATTTACTACACCCAAAGGATACTATCAAGGAGCATCACACTATTTAGAATCCACTTGTTCCACTATTCCCACACAACATCATTAGCCTCCAAGGTTCTAGCACAGAACACCAAACCAAAATTTTCCATCTCTAGGGCTCCTATATATGTACCTCGATATAATTGATACGAAGACTCTCGAATTCGGTGACTAAAATTCCCACAATCAAACATGCTCAATCATTAACAACCATATGAAAACATATTCTCAACCTAATTATCTTTAGGAAGATTCTAACTCCTGGAGGGTTACTCACTGAAGCCAAGTCATACATTGCAATAATTCAACAATCCCTACTATCCCAATAATTCCCATAATGGTTAGACTTCTTCACAATTATAATATCATTAACTACACCACCATAATCCTCCTACTAAACCTTGCAAAGTACCCAATCACGATACTCTAACAAAATTGATCAAGATTCTCATACTTTCGATAATTCTATTGTTCTATCAAGATGAACGAAAAATTCTTGAACAACAATTTATTATAGGTTCTTCTAGTTGCAACAATATAACCAGTTAGCTCTAAGACAAACATCTTCTTTAAATCAAATCCTCACCGAGAATTATTCCAAGGAATTAATTTATCATTCCATGAATCTCAAACAACTTGACATCCACAATCTCACCAAAATCAATCACATGACCACACCCACCAGTTGCCATACACATCCTAAAGGACTTTGCAACCCAAATCGGTTACCCCTTTCTTAGAAGAGGCAAAAAGAAGTAAATTTCAGCACATAGGAAGATGTTATCATTTGCAATAGACACCAGACCAAGGGAAATAGCAATGATATTATAAAACAAAAGATAAGATCACAATTGAAGGCACATGCCCCTCAAGAAGAAAATATCAAATCTCAACCAATAAAAATACAATATTGTTATTTAAACTCAAGAAACTCTTATACAGCGAAATAAGAAGTCAAGTACACCTCAAAAAGTTACACAACTTGATCCAATCTCTAATATTTTTACCACACTCTTTCCTTTAACAAAGAGAACAACTTTCTTTGATTACGGTATTACCTTGACAATTCGAACAAAATGGATTTGAAGACCACAACACATTAATCCCTTAAGAACTAATAAAGCCTCTCAACGTGTCACTTTGCTCAAAATAATTTCAGCTGCTACATAAGTCATGAGGTCCAAAAGATCACGTACGCAAATCTCAAAACTTGTGGTTTAAGTAGTATCATGGAAGTTATCAAATTATTTTATTTATGGAACATTCATCATTATCATCACAACCACATACTGACAATCATATTAACATCAAAATAATACATTCTTAACAAGAATCATCATATCCTCATATCCCTTGATAAACTTTTCCAAAAGGAACACAATAAATCACTTCATCATGTTCCTATTATCTAAATAAGATTGCAACTACTTGATCTATGGAAAGCCTAGTGCACAAGCCACAATATTGAAACAAAACTCTTTTAACAAGCTGGTACTAGAACATGGCAATCTCAAAAACCGTTATGAGCATAGATTCAACATTCCACCTTATGTTCAACAATTAGAACGAAATATCTTCAAACTTCAATAATATAAGCTCTATAAGACAAGGTTTTACAAGTCAATACATCAACAATTTAGCATGGTGAAAGATAGATGAACCTAGCAGTTGTACATGCTCATAAAGTATCTAAATAAATGACAGATTAAAGGTTAATATTACTAAGGCAATATTCCAACACCTCCTTACTTAATCATCTCGAACAATCAGATTAATTACCGAAGACAAAAATAATTCAATTTATCCAATAGGATAGAAATTTAAACAATCATAATAATCATACCAATTGTTTTTGCACACTCCGCAATAACTCCATGAGTTCCAATCATGTATAGACAAACTATTAATCACAATTCTTCAAGAAACTATTACAAGGCGACATCAAATTAATCAACTACACTTCCAAGGATACTAGTTGAAATTAATTATGCACCACGCTAATATCTCAACTTGATAATTCATACCTTATGAATTAATTTATATGATTACCACCTCCCACTTAAGCACAGCAAAACACCATGAAGGGTTTAACACTCTCTTTCATAAAGGAAAGGAATTAAATTTCAACACTCAAAATAATCCAAAAGAAAAACATAGATCCAAGGCTTTCACATGTTAATGAATTTGCAACATAAAACTTTCATTAATAAAAATACAAAGTGAACAAATGAATTATGTTTCACAACAAAACAAAACTCCCACGAAGGGACCAACCGTGCAAATCAACAATGTTCACAAGTAGCAAAAGTGTCTCAATAATCCAAAAAATAATAATTGCTTCAAAGAACAGGTAGAGACCAATTGAAAACCCTCAACTACATTGAACCACAAACCCAAGATAAATTCATCCACCACCATAGGATAAGAATTGACCAAATTCAACTCAAGGAAGAGAAAAACTTTCTAAATAACTCATTCCTAACCTCTAAAACTAAGTTGCCCAAGGAAAAAAAATACTTCACCACTTCAATACCACGAATAGTGATATAACCTGGTCATGCCCATGGCCGCACCACGGTCTTTATCTCTCGACATCAACTATCACCACACATAACAATCATATAATCGAATCATAAGCACAAAAGATCATCTCTTAACAAGTACAAAGTTGAACATTAAGCACACATTCAACTATGATAATCGACAGAAACGTAGATACAATGCAAACCCCATTCCCACATACAGTGCTTAGTGTGTCAAAATTAATATTTCGTTAACCACAGACCTACAGCCCACTCTGATACCAACTGTAACACCCCAGACACACCATGGCCTGGAATGCTACCTAACTAAGTAATGAAACAAGGACAAACAACATTCACCTCACCAAAATTTCGGTAGAACCTCCTTTGTGTAGTTACCTAGGTAGGAATTTTCAACAAACAGATCTGTTAAATAAAGATAAATCAAATGGTAATGTAATCAAGACATAATCAAAACAGACTATTCATTGCTACGACATCCATAGCAATTAACATCTAAGGTATAAATCATGAGCATCCTGAATCTTCTAATCGTTTATTACAGCTTACTTCTAGCAAGCTATAGTCATAAAAGTACTAAAAGTAATTCATTCATCTAATAATTAATTTTTCTTTTCTTTCCATTGTGGGTAGATCGTGCAAAAGTGCAACAAGACTAATCCTTCCTTTCCCCACGCATGCCAATCTCATAAAGGTACCTAAAACACAACAAACAATAAGGGTGAGTCTAAAGACTCAGCAAATATAATAAACGGTAACAATACCATACATGAATGCAACTCCATGAGAAACACCCAACAATTGCTTTACAAACACATGTTATGCAATATGCTCAACAAGATCTTTATCTTTTCTCTTTCTCTTTTGCATTTTACCGGTAATGCAAAGTGTGCATCCGTCGATGCACACCCATGCCTGTACCATCTGGCATAGGGACCAATTGCCCATACTCCGCAAGTATGAGGACCCAAGCCCATGCTCTTCAAGCATGGGGACCTTTAGCCCGTCATCAACATGATGGGGGACCTCAGTAACTGCTTGGTCATCACATGACCAAGATTTCAAAAGACCAACATGATGCATATGTATGAAAGTCTTAGTTTAATAAAAAGGTGCATCCACAACAACTTTGCACAAGGAAGACCTAATCATACTACAATGTTCACACTCATGAACTTCATAACTTTCAAAAAACCATGAACATTACCCAATACGCCTTCATCACAATCATGAACACATAATTGCTCATAATATATATATATATATATATATATATATATATATATATATATATATATATATATATATATATATATATATATATATATATATATATATATATATCAAACATTGACATTCTATAACATCTATTATATCCATCATTATACTTGTTTCTACCAAAGGAGCGAAGGGATCAAGCACGGTCAGGAGTGAAGCCACCTATTCACAAGGCACCACTCAGTATAAAACCATAATACAATATTCACAACTGAGAAGTAAATGCCTCTACACCCAAAACCCGCAACTCCCGGCTGTTCCCATACTTTGTTCTCTACAGCAGCGCTACTTGTTTTTTCCGTATGTTTTAATCTACTAATCAAATAACAACGAAACTAACATATTTGAAATCTTAAGATCAAAAGCTAAAATTTTCGTGAAGACACCATAATTTTATTATGTCATTTAAAGGGCATAATTCTCACTAGAAAACAGAGAACAGACTCTGCCTTTGAGTTCTGTCCAGCAACTTCCACAGACCACCACTGACAGCCTACTGCTCCAAAAATTATAAAATTATACCAAAAGCTAGTTCTAGATGTTATCTACCACCTTTGGTATTATGAGTTAATTCATAAAATTCATTAGGACCTCTGAATCAGTCCACGATCAGAAACTGGATTCTGAATCCAGCTCTGCTGCTCAGTCGATTTCAATCCCCTGTTGCGCCCAAACCTCGCGTCCACAAATTCTAAAAAACTTATAGAAACTACATCTCTGCATCCTCTACAACTTTCGTGTTCAATGGTTCTTCAGGAAAAATCATTTTGACCTTCTAAACCACCCAAAAAGACACACTGCCCGATCTGACTGCGCGCAGAACACTGATTAATCGCTAATCAACGGTTTCCCTTAGATCATCCCCTTCTAACGACGAACCAAAAGTCCTAAGATCATCCTAGAAACAGAGAGGAAAGGTGGGGATTACAAACCTAGGTTGCCCATGCGAGAAATCTTTTCCTCCTTTCTCCTTCCTCTCCTCTCCTCCCTTCCCTTCTTCTTGTCCTTCCCTCCCTTCTTCCTTCCCCTTCTTTTTTTCTTTTCAGCAGTGCAGCAAGGGAGCCAGGAGGGTGGGTGCGACGTGGGGGTGGGGGTGGCGGCCAAGGGGGGAGAGGGGGACTAGGGTTAGGGGGAAAAAGGGGAAAAGGTGCGGCTGGGCCAAGGGGGAGCGGCTGGGCCTCAGGGGCTGACTTGGGCCCAAGGTGGGAGGTGGAAAAGCCTGGCCTCCATCTCTGGACAGCCCACCAACCCTCTCTTTTATTTATTTACTTTAGACAAACCCGCAACCCACACTCGCCTTCACGATTCAATGGAAGAAAAAGAAATCTCAGCGGATCCGATAAAACTTCTGTAAACTCCGAAATGATGTCGAGGGCATTACATAAGGAATGTTGAGTTGTTACCTATATTTGTGTTGGATGGTTGGTTATTGAGATGGATAGTGACACCATGAGATAGAGGTCATGATTGTGGCTGTGGCAAGGTTAGGCTGTACCACCATTGTGATGCATGATTAATGAAAAATTTCTTGGACAACCTTAGTTTGCTATGATGGTGGATAAGTTTTTATTGGTCATTTTCTTTTGATTGGTGAGTTATTGTTCCTTCCATAAGTTTTCATTGGTTAATACTTTTATTTGCTATTTTGTTTGTGAAGAAATTATGGTTTTTCAAATGTTGAACTATTCTTGTAGCTCATGAAAGTTATCATGTTGCTGGGATGTCTTTTCGTGGTGGTTTTACTGTTGTATTGAGGGATTCAATTTATTTTTTGGCTTAATATTTTCTTTTCTGGATCGAGGAGAAGGTGAGAGACCATGTGGATGTGGCCCCATGTTTGTGATGAGTAATTGACACGTGTCCTGGATAGTTTGAGTTTGGTTTGAGTGGTTCGAACCATGTCGTTGCGTGGTGCAGTCGGTTTCAATCGGATCTGGCCGAACTAGGTCGAACGTGCTTAAGTCATTTATTCTTCTCGACCGGTTTGGGCTTTGAGTATTTCTTCTAATGCTAATGTATGGTTACAGTATTTCGAGCGGTGCTATGTAATGTGTTTTCTTGTTTGTGATGGCTGCAGGACATCAAGGCGGAGTCGTGACGAGGCACAGGATGACCGGACTAGGCACAGGCAGTGCTGAGGTCGGAGCGGTCGGGATGTGTTGAAGACGGCGAGGACTCGAGGTGGCTATGAGGCTTGAATGGCAAGGAATGAGGAAGCTTCCCGGAAGATGCAGGAGGGGCGTTTCGGTAAAAGCGCAAAGCTGGATGAGGAAGCGGATTTGGTTTTTGGTTTAGCGGGTAAAGCGAGTGAGAAACCCGTTAAAGCAAAGGCTATAAATAGGAGAGGTATCTCCTGGAGAATGTATGGCTCGTGAGAGGAGTTAGGCCTTTTGGGAAGTTTTGCTTTTTTATTTCTGTTGAGAGTTGGTGAAAGGATGTGGGGCTTTGTCTCCTGTATGTTACCTGTTCTTGTGTTCTTTTCTGCGTAAGTGATTTTAGTGTCTTGATTCTCCAATCGCGTATGGGGCTGTAGGTTGTGAGAAGTTGGCTGTAAGAACAATCTTTTGTAATCTTTCATCTCTCAGATTCAATATGAGAAGTTCATCTATGTTGAGATGTCTCTGTTTGATCAGCGCTATCTTATCTTTTTGTTTTGGGTTCTCACACTGTTTTTCCCTTTTTTATTCTTCTCTTCTAGTGATATGTTTTGAGTTGAATCCTTGATCTTTTTTGCATCGAGTTTTGTTGTTCTGGATTGGATATCTTCTCAAGATCACTTGGCCAGCATTTACTCAAGAGCAACTAGTTTAATTGCTCTTCTCTTCCCAAGTGACCATCAGCTGCGGACTTCCTTTATTTTTTTTATTTTCTAGGGTTTACTGTTCATACTAAGCAGAGGATTTATAGTCTCAGCTAAGAAGTACTCCTTTCTTGGTGATCTCTCCTTCTGAAGATATGTTATATCAATGTTTGAAAGCCTTTACCCGAGAATCTCAAGTGATTTGGACATTTGAGTCTGGCGATCAAGTGACACCCATGTCTCTCCTGCTAAGTTTTTCTTTGCTGTCGTTCTTGGTTGCTGCAAGAAGACTTCAATCAACTTGTGATTTCTCAACTTGAGATTATTCTGCTGCATTGGTTGAAGTCTCCTGGCTAAGAGTTTTCGAGTCTAGCAATTTTTGGTCCTTGAATCTTGTTGGTCTTTTGCGCTCTTGCTGTTTTCAATTTTCTCTGTTCATTTCTGTTGTAGTTAAATGTCTGAATTTACTGTGCTTCTTGTCTTCAGTAGCTCTGGTTTTCCAGTGCAATTTGTTCTTGTCCATGTGTCTCATTCGATGTCATCCATTTAGTTTCAGGTTCACTATTTTCCAATTGATTTGTCTTTTTCATTCTCTTTTGTATTTTTGGGTTGTCAAATCAGATTAGCATGCTACTCCTTTGTATTCAGTCCGGCTGAACTGCTATCAAACCTGGTATACGGCTGCATTTAGACCGGCCAAGCTGCTGCGATTAGTCCGGCCGCAATCTCTGTATGACGGTTGCCTAATTCCTTTTTGCTTTCGGTCTGCCGTGTCCAGTTTTGCTGTCTATAGCAAATACTGATTTCAGTTTTGCTTTCCCTTCTTTTTCTTTTCAGATTTGTTTTCTATTTTCAGTTGGCTTTTGCAGTATGCTCCTGGAGTGTTCTATTCTCTCGGCAGACTGTTCTTTGTTGTCGGTAGTACTGAGGTTCCCTTTTTAGTCAAAGCTTTTGGTTCGGAACTGCAGTAAACTGCATGCCATTTACTCTTTCCATTTCACTGCGAAATAGCTCATTCAATCCTTTTGTTCAGGTTTCCAGCCCATGTAGTCATCAGAGAAATTTCAGGTTTTAGCTTGGTTCTTTTTCAGTCTATTTTCGCTGCTAATTCAGTTTTCTTGTGTTGTCTGTTTATGGTCAGAATAGTCTGCATCATGTAATATTTTTGGGAAGTGTAATCTGTCTCTTTTGGTTCAGTTAAGTGAATAGTTTTTTTAGGTCTGTAACTCCCTGCTTGGTCTTGATTTCTTCTTCCAGTCTCAGAGCGCACTTTCTTTCTGTCTTCATAGTTGCGATAGCTATCGGAGAAGGTCGGTTGAATACTAGGGGCAGCATTTTTAACAGCACCATTCACCCCTTCTCTGTTGCCGTTTTCGATCATACAATTGGTATCAGAGACGGTTAGCTCTTCCTCGTAGATCTTAACCGGTCTCTAGAGCCATGGCGACAAACAAGTATTCCACCAAGTCCCCGATCTTCGATGGGATCGACTATCCCTTCTGGAAGAGTCGGATGGAGACCTACATCCAGGCTCATGGCTATGCCATCTGGAGGAAGGTCAAGACTCGATTTGTTGTTCCTGCCGATGAGAACATCAATGCCGGAAACATGGCCGATGTTGAGGCGAATGCTAAGGCTAGGAACATCATAATTCAGAGTCTGAGCAGAAGTGAATTCGATCGCATCTCTCATCTCACATCGGCCTTCGACATCTGGGTGACCCTCGACGCATACCATGAGGGCACCACCTAGATCAAGATGGTTCGACAGGACCAGTTCAAGCGAGATTACAACAAGTTTGAAATGCTCGCTGGTTTGTCTTTGGATGAGTGTTTTGCGAGATTTCACAAAATTCTGAGCAACCTCCGAGCGGTTGGTCTCACATACCCCGACTCGGACAATCCTCGTCAGATGCTTTCTGCTCTTGATCTGCGTGTTTGGGAGATGAAGGTGACCACAATTAAAGACACGACCGATCTTTCGACCCTGACTCTTGATGCGTTGTACTCACGCCTCAAGACTCACAAGATTGACATAGTCTCTCGTAGGTCGAAGTCGCAGTCGATGGCCTTAGTCACCGATCCCAGCTCTACTTCTGGATCTCCTGACATTGCTCTTTGTGAAATCGCCGATGATCAACTAGAGTAGCTCCCAGAAAACCAACTCGCCCTCTTAGCTAAAAAATTTTCCCATGCATACAAGAGGGTGAGGGACAGAAAGAGAGGAGGGCCCGTGATCTGCTTCGAGTGTGGTGGCCCCAACCACATTTGGGCGAATTGCCCCAAGCTGGAGAAGGGCAAAGGTGACTACGGCGGTGTGAGCAAGAACGACTACATCGACAAGAACTGCAACAAGAAGCCCCCAGCTCATGCCCAAGCAAGAAGAAGTTCTGCAACCTTGACAAAGCCAAGAAGCTCTTCCACCGTGTCCTCATCGCCTTCGACGACATCGACTTCAGCGACGTGGAAGGGTGGAGCGACGACGACGGCAAGGAGGATCAAGATCCCAAGGACGGCGACGACTTCATCGGGATGTGCTTCATGGCCCATGAGGGCGACGTCAGCGACGACAAGCTCTACACCGACACCGATGAGGTAGATCCCTCCTATGAATAGCTCAATGATGCATTCCTTAAGCTAGAAAGATTTTATGTTAGATCTAGAGCTAGGATTGCGTATCTTGAGAAGGAAGTAGATAGACTGTCACGGGAGCTTACTTCACTTATATCTGCTCCCTCCCGTGACGAATGTAACATGTGTTCTTCCCTGCTTGGAGATATGGAGAAACTAAGGACCTCTTATGATAGTCTGACTTCTGAATTTGACATTGTTAAGGTGGAGAATGTTAGTCTGCTTGCTGAACTAGAAATGAGTAGGGCAGCTGCCTTTTCAACTACTGTTGTTGAAACTATTTCTTGCACCTTATGTGAGGATAAGGACAATGCATTTAGAGGTCTTTATATTATGCTCCTTGATCTGCCAGAAACATGTGAAAATTGCAATAATTTGAAATTGAACCTAAAAAAGGCAGACCATAAAATTGCTAAATTGCATGCTTCCTTGCTTGAGACCATTATTTCTTGTACCAACTGTCCTAAATTGACCTTTGAGCTTGAATCAGTTTCCAAACAATTTCAAGAAATGGTTGATCAAAACAAGAAAATGGCTCAATATGCTTCTAAGGACCCTGTTAGCTCACCATGTAACACTTGTGAAAAACTAAAATCTGAGTTGATTGCTTTAGATGACAAATGTGTGAAGCTAACTAAGGACCTACTAGAGAAGTCACAATCTCCTTGTACTGTGTGTGCTGGTGTGGGGAAGAAGTCCGAAGGAGTAGAGACGCTTAGACACGATGAGCAAACAGCTAGAGGTAGGATTGTCCTTCCTAGTCCTGTGAAGACCTCAATGTTGAGGCGGCTGTGCGTGCACATGCCATTCCTTCTTCTGCTGTTGGTTCTTCCTCATCTCCTTCTGCTGTCTCCTCTTCCCCCTGCTCTTCTTGCACCTCTCTCTTTCGGGAGTGTCAGTATCTTATGAACACTCTTGAGAGATTTGTAGGAGGCAAGAAGAAGCTGAATCTTATTATAGACCAGTCCAAGATTTGCAAGTTCAATCAAGGTCTAGGATACGATTTTCTCGAGGATGTTAGGAAGCATCCACCTACTGTTCTCAGACCCATAGCAACAGGTGTGATCGAGGTCAAGCCCAAAGACAAAAAAGGTTGATTTCAAATCTGCGGGCTTTGTCCAAGGGATTTCTGACAGTAAGGTGGTAACACCTGGTGCTTCGACCTCCTAGAAGGCGAAGTTTCATTGTACCTTCTATCAGAAGGATGGACATATGATCGAGAGATGCTTCAGACGCGCCAAGATTGCGCAGAGAGATCGTGTTCATGATCTTAGGCGTATTCAGAGTCAGCCCCAGACCTTGAGTGCACCTAAGACCAACACGAGGTCTAGGGTTGATCATACTGATGTGTTTAGGCAGCATCGAGGACTTGGTTTTTCTGGTGTTTCTGATTTTGGTCCTCGATTTGCCTCGGCTCGTGATATCCGCCGTCCTGAGGGTAGATCTCGTTTTCTCCATCGAGACAGCTACCCGCGGCGAGATCAGCATGTTGCTAGTACACCGACTCGCTCTTCCATAGCAGTCGTATCCAGCAACAGCTTCAGGTCTACTCGTAGACCTTCTAGTTCTTTGAGCAATGGAGAGCGTAGGGTAGTTAGAGGTCAGTCGTGTGTGACTACTTCTTCTGCTCGTGTGACTCAGTATTGGGTTCCAAAATCTCTTTTGATTTATCCAAGTACTGAGCCATTTCTCTCTCGTTGACTCAGGTTCGCTGGGCAGGGAAGGGAGAGGTTTGGCTTGTTGACTCCGGGTGTTCTCGACACATGACCGGAGACTCTCGTTAGTTCTCTTCCCTAGCTCGAGCTCCAGGTGATGAGACGATCACCTTCAGAAACGCTTCATCTGGGCGTGTCATCGCCAAAGGTACAGTGCGCGTTAATGAGTCTTTCATTTTAAAAGATGTTGCTTTGGTTAGTAACCTGCAGTACAATTTGCTGTCTGTTTCTCAGCTTACCGATGACGGTTTTGAGGTGAGCTTTGATGAGGCGATGGGGTCCCGATCTTCCGATAGGATGATAACTTCGATTTGGAGGAGAACGACTTTGACGATGCGGGCTTCTAACCGGCCACGACCAGAACACCAAGCAATCGCTAAACCACACTCCGAGTCGTTATCAACCGTGCCAAGAACGCGGTTGACCTGACCACGAAGGTCTATTCCTGCATGCAATCGAAAAACACTCAAGAACAAGATAACAAGCAATCTGAAATTGCAAATATTTATATTGAATTCAAAAGGTGGGATTCCGTAGAGGTTCTTTACAGTTGGTCTAGTCGACACAAGCGAAGAACAAGAGTTTTCACAATGGAAAAACTAAGCAAACGAAATCCAAGCAAACTAGAAGGGTGCAACCTCCTTAAATAGGGGTGGGAAAGCCGCACAAAACTAAAGAAAATAGGGTGGCACAGTTGGGCCTATCAGGCTGAATCCGAATTGATCTGGGGGCCGAATTGGCTTCCAAAACCTGTCCAACTTGAACCCTTGCTTCAATTGGTTCCAAAGTGATGTGGTGCTACAAAAATATATATTTTCATCATTAGGTAGCATCATATTCTCATTTAAAATATGTTGAAGTCGAAGAAACGAATTCACCTTTAGTTCAATCTTGATATTAGCCGCTATGGTCGTATGTGTTGGTGGTGTGGTCACATCATCCTCCCCTTCTTGACAGAAACCGTCCTCGGTTTTAACATATGTATAGTATCACGTATTGCATGATCTTGATCATAAATCTTGGTACATGATAACAAACGCAACACACTCTCATTATGTAATATCATAAGTTCTTTATCAAATAAAGTAAAATCTCGTTGAAACGAGCTCACCTGATAATTTAAGTGATGCGTAGGAGCTCTTGTAATTGGAACAACAAGTATAACAAATATGGTTGTATCCATAGGGTACATGTTTTTATCATCCTCCCCTTCTTGAAAACAAAGCCGTCCTCGGCTTTTGATAAGCTGAAAATAGGGTAACAAAGAATCCAAAGTGTATGCATGGTATATATATATGTCATCCACACTTCTCCTATTTAGCACATCAATAACATCCGAAGGTGTAGTAAACAAGGAGAACAACACATATATATGCATCGTATATGTATGAATCAATGATGGTGTTAGTCTCGTTGTTTTGCACAAACCATTTAGCACAACAGCAGCTGTAAGATGTATACATTGTAATATTGTCATTCACATCATTCTCTCTTCCAAAAAACATTATTCTCGACTTTTCTAAGGACATAGACAAGATATTAAAGGTCATAACTCGATCAAGTTGTTCAAATATGGGGGAGAAAATGTTTAATGCTTTCCATGCTTCAACTGCGCTACTCTGATCACTTGTACATGATTGTACATCAAAGGATGAATAAGTAGGATTATGAAATCTTTCTAAACAGCAAGGACTATTGTTGAGACTCAACACATTGTGATAATGACATGGAACCAAAAATTGTTTATCTAAAACATGCAATTTCAATTCAGCAAGTTTGTTACATGTAATGCATATTCGATAAACATAATACTTGTCATCTACACCATAATCACCAATCAAATTGAACTTATATGTGTAGGCATAAGTACTAACTAGTGATTTTAAACATGAAATTTCAGCAAGGTTCTCAATCACACTAGATAGCTCTATAGGATTATTGAACATAATATAGTATAAAGAGTTATCAGGAGATATTCTAGTAAGAACTTCCTTATGAGTAATCAATTCCACATTGTGTAAATTGAGCAAAACAATTTCAGAACATGGAATTTCTAATTGAATACATGAGTTCTCATAATTACTCACCTTTTCACATTTAAATTTAGCAATATGGTTATTACCTTTGTCGACCTTCTTAGTTAATGTAGGTGTTGTAGGTGTCAAATCCTTATGATGAAACAACGGAGCAGCAAGCATTTCATCTTCGACCATGGTTATCTCCTCATCTTTTTCTTTTAGTGTATCTCTCTCACACTCAATTTGAATGCTTTCAATCTCACATGTTGTGGAAACACACAACTCACTCTTTTCGTCAGCATGGTTCTCAACTTCCTACAAGTTGTTAGTCATAGAAAAAGGTACAAATATAGGTTTGTTCGCATGTTTCCTATCATCAAGCACTCTCAATTTCTCAATCCGACTTTCAATCTTACAAGCAAGTATAAACAAATGAGGGAGAGAATTATATTCTTCGTGAATAAGAAGGTCCTGAATTTCTTTATTAAGCCCACATAAGAATCTATTCTCTGTAGCTTCAGCATGTTCTTTTAAGCGACAACGCAACAAGCAAGTTTTTAATTCATAATAGTATTCTCTTACAGTTCTACTTCGTTGTTTTAAACGTTGCAATCTAGCTAGCAAATAATCAGCACGATTTTTAGGAACAAATTCATCTCTCATAAGTTTTTTTAATGCATTCCAAGTTTGAGGCACTCTACCTTGCCTACCAAAATACTTCCACCAAAGTCTTGCATCATCAATAAAAACACTAGTGGCAGCTCTAATCTTTTGCCTATCAGACCAATCATAACATTCAAATTCTTTATCTAGTGCTATCTCCTAGTCAATATAGGCATCAGGATCAGGATCAAATTTACCAACAAACGATGGCAAAGTGATTTTAGTTTTACCAGACGTACTATCATGATCATATACCTCCCGTGGTGAAGAAGCTTGTCTCAAGCGTGCATCTTCCTCGCGAATTTTCTTGAGCTCCCATTCAGTGGCTCGACGAAAATGTGGATCTATCTCATAATCATCCAGTGAACCTGCCATGTTTAGTAGAAAACAAGGAAACAAATTACAAGAATATGTTCCTATCAACTACTAGGATCTGGAGCTTAACAAGTCACACATCTCTCAAACTCTTACCAAGCTCTTACAAGTTCTTACCAATGCAAACAAGTGGTGCAACCGGTGGCTGGTTCGTGATAACTTGACTCAAGTGATGTGTATAGCGATTGCAAGGGACGGTTCGACGTGATCTGCTCGGTTAGTATATGGTATAGCTTGGAAGGCTCGATATGTAGCAATGGAGAACAATCAGTTAATTTCAGAAATTGCATAAATTGAATTATAGTTCGTATCTAGCACTTAGCCTATGTTGTTGTTCAACCAAGGATAGAAGAAGGCTAAAATATGTGTATGGCAATGTATAGGAGTGGTAAATACAAGATAATTCAATCGAATGCAATCTGGAATGGAAGGACACAAGGATTGACCCAAAACTTGGAAACTGAAGATTTCTGTCCACTGGACAGCACATCAGTATTTTGGCCGTAACTTTTTGTCAGTTGCTTTTTTTCCAATAATTCTTTTTTTTCTCCGTTTCCTGATGGATTTCTATACAACTTCTGTTTTGGAGTTATGTTCTGGAAACCGACCAAACAATTCGTACAAAATTCACAACTGCCGGCTGTTGCAGATTCAATCTGGAATTTTAGGTCAACTTGCACCGCAGATATCTCTTAACTGCCTAGCTGGAATGATGTGAAATTTTACAGATAGATGGAAAATGAAGTTCTGAATCTAATGGCGGTGTTCTCACTCAAACATAATATCGGAATCACAAGTTATGGCGTTTTTGGTGGCGGCTGCAGAGGAAGGAAAAATCAGCCGAATTGGAATTAGGGTTTGGGGTGGGGAATTTTTTTGTTTGGATTTTTAATTGAACAGAGATATTACCGGCAACTAGACAATGCTAAGATGGACACAAATTCAATTTAGCAAACCAAAACTAACATATTGAAAGGCACAACGGGGTTTGGACAGCGGAAATTAACTATTTTTGTGGGGCAATTTTTTTTCTGGACTATAGGAAATAAAAACCAATCTACTAACTAGGGATACAAGAAATTCCTACCGGTCAACTGAAGCTCTGATACCAACTGATGAGGCGATGGGGTCCCGATCTTCCGATAGGATGATAACTTCGATTTGGAGGAGAACGACTTTGACGATGAGGCTTCTAACCGGCCACGACCAGAACACCAAGCAATTGCTAAACCACACTCCAAGTCATTATCAACCACGCCAAGAACGTGGTTGACCTGACCATGAAGGTCTATTCCTGCATGCAACCGAAGAACACGCAAGAACAAGATAACAGGCAATCTGAAATTGCAAATATTTAAATTGAGTTCACAAAGGTGGGATTCCGCTGAGGTTCTTTACGGTTGGTTTAGTCGACACAAACGAAGAATAAGAGTTTTCACAATGGAAAAACTAAGCAAACGAAATCCAAGCAAACTAGAAGGGTGCAACCTCCTTAAATAGGGGTGGGAAAGCCGCACAAAACTAAAGAAAACAGGGTGGTACTATTTATAGTACTGTTCACATGAATAGTAATCCGTGAACAGTACGGGCTTGGCGATGGAGGCGCCTCCCCCTTGGGCCCAAGCATTACAAGGCCCAATTTGGCCCAAACAGGTGATGCAGCACCTTGTTTTGATGATTACAGTTTACACAGGAGGAATTTGAAGTTGAAACCAGATCCATTGAAAAGAGGACGAGAAAAGCTTTCCAACAAGTACTCGTGGAGCTCAAACAGACTACGTATGTGAAAGTTATGCGCATTTGAAGTTGGGCCTGTCAGGCTGAATCCGAATTAATCTGGAGGCCGAATTGGCTTCCAAAACCTGTCCAACTTGAACCCTTGCTTCAATTGGTTCCAAAGTGATGTGGTGCTACAAAAATATATATTTTCATCGTTAGGTAGCATCATATTCTCATTTAAAATATGTTGAAGTCGAAGAAACGAATTCACCTTTAGTTCAATCTTGATATTAGCCGCTATGGTCGTATGTGTTGGTGGTGTGGTCACATCAAGCTTTAAGAAAAATGCTTGCAAAATTATTGATTCTTTGGGGAGTCTGGTTTACGGGATTTCTAGATATGGGAGGATCTTTCGTGCTGATTTTGTTGAGTCTTTTGGTGATCCTCTCAGGTTTAGTTGATTCTAAGTCCCGTGACCTTACTTTCTGGCATAGGAGACTTGGACATATTGGATTTGACCATTTGACTCGAGTTAACGGCCACGATCTCATTCGCGATCTCCCTAAACTCAAGATGGTCAAATATTTAGTTTATGCTCCATGCCGGCACGGCAAGATGGTTGCCGTTTCTCACCCTCCGGTCACAGTGTCTATGATCGATGCACCAGGACAGCTGCTCCATATGGACATAGTTGGCAGGAGGGAAGTGGTATATTCTTGTCGTGGTCGATGACTTCTCGAGATACTCTTGGGTGTTTTTCTTAGCCTCGAAGGATGAGACATTTTCCCATTTTCGGGGTCTGTTTAGTAGGCTTTCTGTTGAGCTCCCGGGTACCTTACGAGCGATCCGTAGTGACAATGGCACGGAGTTCAAGAATTCCTACTTTGAGAGATTTTGCGATGAGACAGGTGTAGAGCACCAGTTCTCTTCTCCTCATGTCCCGCAGCAAAATGGCGTCGTGGAGAGGAAGAACCGTACCTTGGTCGAGATGGCTAGGACGATGATTGATGTACTCTACACCTAGGAAGTTTTGGGCTGAGGCGATAGCCACCGCGTGCCATGTATCAAACAGAGTTTTTCTAAGGGCACACTTGCATCGCACTTCTTATGAGTTGAGATATGGGCAGAAGCCCAGTGTCTCTCATTTTCATGTGTTTGGTTGCAAGTGTTTTATTCTGAAGTCTGGGAACCTAGATAAATTTGAGTCATGATCTTATGATGAGATTTTTCTGGGTTACATGACTTCTTCGCGGGCGTATAGGGTCTGGAACTGCGAGTCTAGTAAAATGGTAGAAACCTATGAGGTGACTTTCAATGAGGCTAGTCCGGGGACTAGGCCCGATATCTCAGGATCAGTAGAGCAGTCCGAGCCCATCTTTGTGGACGATGAGGATGATGGAGACGAAGGTGGTTTACCTGATCCAGTTCCTCCTCCCCTTGAGGTGCCTGCTTCTTCCACTTCACCTCGAGGAGATCAGCCCATGCCTTCCACATCTTCTGGAGTTACTGGCTCTGTTCCTACCTCGTCAGCTAATGAGGTAGAGATCACTTCTTCTTCTCATCCAGGACCTCCCCGACATATTCAAAAAGACCATCCTTCAGAGCAGATGATCGGAGATCTTTTCGAGCGTGTCACCCGCTCAAAATCCGGCATGTCTCACTTCTGTCTCCACTCTGCCTTCGTTGCTTCCTTCGAGCCCAAGGATGTTAGTCATGCACTTTCTGATGAGTCTTGGGTGAATGCCATGCATGAGGAGTTAGAGAACTTTGAGAGAAATAAGGTCTGATCGCTTGTTGAGCCCCCTAGAGGTCATAATGTCATAGATACTAAGTGGGTGTTCAAAAACAAGCAGAGTGAGGATGGGGTAGTCATTCGAAACAAAGCTAGATTGGTAGCTCAGGGTTTCTCCCAGGTTAAGGGTCTAGATTTTGAGGAGACCTTTGCCCCTGTAGCTAGGCTAGAGACATTTGCAGCGTCTAAAGGCTTCAAGCTTTACCAGATGGATGTCAAGAGTGCCTTCCTCAATGAGTATATTGAGGAAGAAGTCTATGTTAGGCAGCCTCCAAGTTTCGAGAACCCCAAATACCCAAAGCATGTCTATAAACTTTCCAAAGCCTTGTATGGACTTAAGCAAGCCCCTAGAGCTTGGTATGAAAGGCTTAAATCCTATCTGTTGAGTCATGGGTTTGAGATGGGTAAGGTAGATAAGACCTTGTTCATTCGCAGGCATGGCAATGACATTCTACTCGTCCAGATTTATGTGGATGATATCATCTTTGGTGGCTCCTCTCATGCTCGTGTCTCTCAGTTCTCTGATGTCATGAGCTCGGAGTTTGAGATGAGCATGATGGGCGAGCTGAGTTTCTTTCTTGGCTTTCAGATCAAGTAGACTCGGGAGGGTACCTTCTTGCATCAGGGCAAGTACACTTGAGACCTCCTGAGACACTTTGATATGAGTGATGGTAAGCCGGTGTCCACTCCTATAGCTTCATCAGCTTCACTCGACCCAGATGAGGTCGGCGAGCCAGTTGATCAGAAGGAGTATCGCAGCATGATTGGCTCCCTCTTGTACCTCACTGCCTCAAGACCGGACATACACTTCTCTGTGTGTCTGTGTGCTCGATTTCAGGCTTCTCCTCGCGTTTCTCACCGCTAGGCAGTGAAGCGCATCCTTCGGTACCTTCGAGCTACCATTGACTATGGTATATGGTACTCTTCCTCATCCTGTCTTTCCCTCGGAGCCTACTCGGACGCAGACTTTGCTGGCTGTAGGATAGATAGGAAGAGTACTTCTGGCACCTTGGCACTTCTCTTGTTTCTTGGTCTTCTAGGAAGCAGTCCGGTGTTGCACAGTCCACCGCAGAGGCCGAGTACGTTGCTGCCGCTAGTTGCTGTAGCTAGGTGCTTTGTGTTGGACCGAAATGGTGACAGAGGGGGGTGAATGTCGACTTAAAAATTTACCTCCAAAAGAATTCCACTTAAAAATATTCTCCTCCTATAGTTATAAAACTATGAAGTAGAAGACATGTTCACTGCAATACATACTCTCTGGAACCTAAAGCAACTGAGAAAAGACGCGAGACAACACACAACAAAACCCCTCAAGAAATTGCACAAGCTGGAAGGGGTGGCCGGTCAGACCGTTTGGGCCAGGCCGGTCAGACTGCCTCCTCAAGGCCGGTCTGACCGCCGACAAAGCACCGGTCTGACCGGTGTGGTTTGCCCGGTCTGACCGCCTTCATCCCTCCGGTCTGATCGCTCCTCGGGATTCAGGGGGACAGCAAGCATATTTTTCAGATTAAGAACAAGAACTTTCCCCAACTGAGAATAAAGAGACTGTCACTTGATCTCCTCGGCCCAGACTAGCAGGGAAATAAAAGAAATACCCAGAGGAACTTGAGGAGGCAAAAGAAACCAACTCAACAACAAGAAATCAAGATTTTGGCAACAACTGAAAATATTCAGAGTGCAGCCCTAAACTTCAAATTCCCATCTAACCCTTGATCCTTTGGACATGAAACTTTGAGGATAGCTACTAGATAGCCTCTGGACTCAACAAGACAAGTTTCATTTCATCTCAAGAAGGGAAACAAGGATCTTGCCAAAACCCTAGAAATCAAGAACAGAGAAAAACATGAACAGAGGAGGCTGAGAGATGAAATCTGAGACTAAAATTGATTTGCTCTTGGAACTCGCTGACCAAAGACTCTAGAAGTGCAATTCTATCAAAGAGCAACCCATTTTGCCACTCCTCAGCAAGAATCGAGCCAAAACACAAAAAGTCAAAAATCTCACATAGAAGGCATCGAAGGAAAATAAGCAACAGAGAGCCAGAGACTTAATCAAATTCAACCAAAACCATCTCATATTGATATTGAGGAAGAGAGATACATGATTGCATAGGAGAAACAACTCACACCCTCTCTACTTCCCCATATATGCTTGAAATGATCAAGAACCCATCTCCCTATCTCTCAAGAACACACAGAGGGAGGAGACAAACGAGGGAGACACACACTGCTGCCCTCAACCACTAAAGCCTCAAAGCAAAACAACCTCCCAAAGGCTCTTTTAACTCAAACAAAACCCTAACTCTCTCCCAAAGCCATAGGAATACATGCAGCCACTCACTCCTATTTATAGCCTTTGGCTAACGGGTCTCCAACCCGTTACGCCCGCTAATTCCGAACGGAACCGCTTCTACCTGTGCAGCCTTGCGTTTTTACCGAAACGCCCCTCGTGCACATTCCGGGAAGCTTCCGCGTTCCTTGTCGTCCAAGCCTCGCAACCATCTCGAGTCTCCACCGTCTTAGACACATCCCAACCATTCTGACCTCAGCGTCACCTGCGCCTAGTCCGGTCACCTCGTGTCTTGCCACGACTCCGCCTCGACGTCCTGCAGCCCTTACAGACAAGAAACACATCAAATAGCACCGCTCGACACATATAATCATACATAGCATCAATGAAACATACTTACGCATGAAAAGAGCCCAAACCTGTCGAATCAACAGAATATGCATCCTAATCCCTTTGACCAGATTTGACCAAATCCGATCGAGCCCAATTGCACCACGCAACGTCAAGGTCCGAACCACACAATCCAAACTCGACTTTCCTAAACCGATGTCAATTACTCATCACACACATGGGGTCACAACCACATGGTCCATCAATCTCCCTCTTGATGAGTATATTGACAAACCCAGAAAAAACACAAGGTTGAGTTTGAAAAGAAAGTCAAACATGGTCCAAAGGAAGAAAATGATGCTAATGACCGTGTTGGCACAAGGAGCAAAAGAAAGATCAAGTTTTCCTCGCAAAAGAAAGAGCAAGTTTTTCTCAAAGCTCCCAAAATGGCTTTTTCTTCGCTATTCTCCCCCTTTTGGCAATAAGCACATCAAGGATGCAAGGAAGAGAATAAGACATGCTAAAGGATGAAATGGCTGAAATTGGTCTATTCTGAGCATGTAGAGCCATGAGAATTATCCAAAATGACCATATGAGAATTACATCAAGCCATAACACATAAGAATGCTATCAAGATCATGACAAGACATGTATAATCAAGCTAAGCCAAGTCACAATATGAAATTTAGTCCAATTTCTTAGCATGTCAAGTCATCCATGATTCTAGTCTAGCTAAAGGTATCCAAGAATGATGCAGGCCATGTCAATAAGCTAAGTGGAACCAAGAAGCTAGTATTGAGTCAAATTAAAGTGCTACAAGTTCAAGAATGAGACATTTGTTCATGTACTTGTAAGTCTTGTAATTTTTAGCAAATTGAGCACATTTGACATATTTTTCTTTAGAAATCTCATGATTGTTTCCAACTAGATTTTTTGTTTTAGTCATGTGCTAGGTTGAGCCACCCTTGAGTAGATAGGGTACGTGTTTGATCCTTAGTATGTTCGATGATCAGCTGATAGTCCTAGAGTCATATGGGGTAGATGAGAGTTAGTCTGAGCCATAGTATCCTCTATATCTTATCTATGCTTTAAGGACTGCCTTTTCTGATTTTCTTGCCAGCTTCTCATTTTATTATTTTAGGTTCAGGGGGAGTTCATGTGGGAGCTTCTGGATCTTAATATTGTCATAACTCAACTTGAACTAAAAGTACATCACATGTTGAGGGGGAGCTGGATTTTCTTGCATTTCATTTTAGCATTTTGCATTGTAATATAACTACATGGAGCATTGATTATTATCCTTTTATGACATATTTACAATGCATTACATCTTGCCATGATCTGTGCTTAATTGTTAGATTTATCATGACTTTGTATGTGTAATATAGTCTTTGCCATGATAGGTTGATTAAAAATGCACAACTTGAATTAAATCATGTCATGTTAGATCTTGAGCTTAGTTTGTTTTTAGTTATCCTTTTATGATTCATGCCATGTCAAATAGGCTGAGTTGAGTCTTGAATCTTTATTGAGTTTTAGATTGAGCTATACTAGTTTCTTGATGATGCATGAGTTAGTACACATTTTCTGCTCTTAAGAATGCAAAAAGATCTCTTTTGTGCGAAAAAACTGATCTCACCAATTCTTTCTCACGAGACTGCTTGCCATTGCACTAGGCATAAACTCAGGGGGAGTTTTGGATGACCAAGATCATCTTCTTAAGCTTATTGCTTGGAGTGGTCACATAAGGCTTCACGGGGAGGTGTGCGGCATACGGGGCCAAACACCTCTCTTTTGTTCAGAGATTGCAATTCAGTTTCTATTGCCTTTTTCCAATCTTCTCAATCTGATCTTTTCTTATATTCAGCGAGCGATGCAGGCTCGAGATGAAGATCGATGATTGTAGCAATTTTCTTTGCGAAGTAGATATCAATATTGGCTGTTGTCCTGTTCATGGACTCTCTCGTGTGCACATAATTTATAGCTATTTCTTCATGAGTTGCTACTTCTGGAACGATTGCTTCTTCTGGAGCTTCTCCTTGCACATCGCTTCTTTCAATTGCGATAGCAAGTCCCTTTAGTTTTGCGTCGGAGTCAGCAAAAGGCAAAAGGGCAGCAAGGTTAAGGTCTTAAGGATGAGGAAGAGCATCACCGACTGTCCTCGTGCGTGGTACTGGAGTTCGCCGCCATGGATGGAATGGAGGCAACAAGCGGCGAGAAGTGTGCGGCGGCTAGCAGGGGGAGGGGAAGGGGGAGGCCGGAGGTAGGAGGGGAGACCGGGAGAGGTGTGCGGCGGCGGCTAGCAGGGAGAGGGGGAGGCCGGATTGTCGGAGGCAGAAGGGGAGACTCGAAGGCAGGAGGGGAGACCGTGTGCGGCGGCGGCTAGCAGGGGGAGGGGACGAGGGGGAGGCCGCATGATTAGTCAGGAGTCGGCGAGTGGAATGGGAGACCGAATATGGGATTAGGCTAGGGTTTCTATCGGTCGGCACTCGGCACAGGCCATAGGTCTCCGCAGGTATATGGGCCATGAACCCATGGGTAGGCTGAATTGATAAGGTATGTGGGTATATTTTACCCTCGGGTATGCGGGTACGGGTAATATACAGCCGTACCCGCATCCGCTCTATCCGATGGGTAGAGATTTTTGCCTATCAGTATACCCGCGGGTGAAGATATCTTTCCATACTCACTTCCTTATCGGGTAAAACCCATCGGGTACTCGGGTTTTGGATACCCATTGCCACCTCTAATCGTGCATCTCCCTTCGCGCAGCGTGTCTTCGTCTCGGTCCTCGGTTCAAGCGCCTCAGCAACAGCGTGCGAAGCAGCAACACACCAGAAGATTCACCTCGTTCCGCGTGTGAGCCGAGATGCAACAGCAGCGAAGGAAACACTGGCAGGGAAACAGAGGTCAAGGAATTCATTTTTTTAAAAGGCAGAGTCCAGAGGCTGTCGGCTGCACAAAATCATTGGCCAGATTTGCTACACGTACCGGAGCGTGTATAGGAATTTTCAATTACGAGAATTTTGCTAGGTACACAGATTTATACAAGTAAATCTTGGATTTCTCTCTAACGACGTGAGGTGGTTTACGCTAATTTTATTAGAGCAGTTTATCATATTCTTTAACTATTAGAGAGAATTCGGTTTAAATTAAAGATTGCTGAAGTTGATCTGAATTTATACCGTATCTATATAGGCACTTCGTCGCCTCATACCAAACGTGGCATGCAGGTGTTAGGGCCATACATAGGTTGTATTAGATGTGATATTAATCTATAGCAACGGACTCTGATTCGATTTCCTCTCTATATAGGATTTGTTTCTCTTGCCTTATATATGTACCCCAGTAGTTTATAATAAAAGAAAACGTTCTATTGTAATCTTTTTTATTATAGTGATTTATCTTTATACGCACGTGATTTTTCTCATAAAAATTATTCATGTGAAAATTTATCTCTTTTCCGTCTATTTTTCTATGTATTATTTGCAATAATTCAAACCTCGCACGCTACATTCGACTGTTCGATGTCGTTGAACTGAACAGCATGAACCTATATACCTTATTTATGCTCTACTGCTCTCTCCATAATAGATGTCTCGATTGCTAGCTACTGCTGCTGTCCAAGACATGGAGCAGACGTTCGCAGTGTTGCTAGGCTTTCTCCTACTTCTCTTCTCCCTCCTAAAGCTCGGCAAGAACCACTCCTCGTCGCCGCTGCTGCGGCTGCCGCCCGGGCCATAGCAGCTTCCGATCATCGGCAGTCTCCACCACCTCCTCCTATCACGCTTCGGTCTGCCCCACCGGGCGCTGCGCAAGCTGTCCCGCAGGCACAGCCTGCTCATGTTCCTCCGCCTCGGCGCTGTGCCCACGCTGGTCGTCTCCTCCACCGAGATGGCCAGGGAGATCACGAAGACCCACGACACCACCTTCGCTAGTCGACACATGACGCCCACGCTTGACGTCTTCAGCGGCGGCCGTGGCATCCTCTTCTCCCCCTACGACGACCAATGGCGCCAGCTTCGCAGGCTGTGCGTGCACGAGCTCTTCAGCGCGCGCCGCTTCCAGTCCTTCCGTCACATCTGCGAGAACGAGGTCGCGCACCTCCTCCGCTCCATCGAGGACGGTTGCAGTGGCAGAGCGGGCGTGGACTTTGGCGAGAGGATCAGCCGCATGACCAATGACGTCGTGGTGCGGTGGCGGTGGGCGGCCGGTGCGCGCGCCGCGACGAGTTCCTCCGGTAGCTCGACGTATCGGTGCCGCATAACGTGTTGCTATGGATCACAAATATTACAAAAGTGTTTTTTTATGAATATAGTAGTTGCCATTAAGAGTGCCTTTGGTTGAGCTTTTGGGAGCTGCTTTTGCTTCCAAAAAGCCAAAAGCCACCCAAAGGGGTGGAAACCAGAAGCTGCTTTTTCAAAAGCAGCTACTTTTGGGTAGTACAGTTTTGAAAGCACCTTGGACCCTGCTTTTGGCTTTTGGCTTTCTGCTTTTTGAAATGATGAAAATAGAGAGTTGTTTCACAGTTGTTTCAAGGAAAATAGAGATAGGAGGTAAGTTTTATACTTGTTTGAACCAAACAGCTTACAGCTTTTGCACAGCCCACAACCTACAGCAGCTTTTCCACAGCCCACAGCTCACAGCAGCTTTTTCAGAAGCCACAGCTCAACCAAACACACCCTAAGTCGTTACAAATCAGCATCTCTGCCGTTTCCACCAGGAAATCTTTTTTGCGGGGAGTGAAACATCATCAACGACACTAGAATGGGCCATGTCAGAGTTAATGAGAAACCAGCAAGTGCTTCGGAAAGCCCAATCGGAGGTGCGAGAGTCCTTCATGGGACAAGAAATGCTAAGGGCCTGTTTGGCAGAGCTCCACCAACTCCAGATCCACCAAAAACAGGTCCACTCCACGAATTTTTACCCAAACGCTCCAGTTCCACGAAATCTGGATCCACCAAAATACTGAATCTAGCTCCAGATTCATTAAATCCATGGAGCACCTCAAGGGGTGCTCCACGAAACCTTGTTTCGTACCTACTCGTGGAGTTGGGTGGTAATTACCCACCTTTTGCCACTGGTTACACACCCCATCCCATACCACCATAAAACCCATGGGCAAAACAGGCCATTCCCACCAAAAACTTAGTTTCGTGGATCTGGAGCTGCTGTGCAAGCCAAACAGTTTTGTCTAGCTCCATGGTGGGATTCCAGATTCACGGTGGAGCTGTTTTGGTGGATCTGCTGCTCTAGATTCATTTTTTCAGTGGTGGAGCTCTGCCAAACAGGCCCTAACTGAGGATGGCATCCTCAGTTCCTTCTCCCTCGAGAATGCCGAGAGACATGCCAGGTTATGGGTTACGACATACCCAAGGGAACGAGGGTGCTCGTAAATGCTTGGGCTATAGGTACCAGTAGCAAGTATTGGCAGGATGCAGAGAGGTTCAAGCCAGAGAGGTTTGAGGCGAGCAATGTTGACTTCAAGGGCAGCGACTTTGGGTGCATACCATTCGATGTTGGAAGGAGGATGTGCCCTGGCATGATGCTTGGTTGGCCAACATGGAGCTAGCCCTTGGCAGCCTCCTCTACCACTTTGACTGGGAACTTCCAAATGGAATTAGGCCAGAAGAGCTGGACATGTCGGAGAAGTCTGGCGTGACAGTTAGACGGAAGCCCAAGCTTTGGCTGTATTCTAGAACTCGTGTTCCTCTCGCAAACTAGATACGTTCGAAAATGGTTCGATTCCTCTGCTTATGCAAAATAGATCGATCATAGAAGATAGAAATAGTAGATTGAAACACAGAGAGAGATAGAAAGAACTCCTGGTTTTCTTTATTGCTTTCTTTCGGATTCCGTATATAAAATAGCCAATAGTACTCCCTAACTGGTGAGGCGTCTACCATGGGTCAAAACTTCAAGCCCAGGCCCAGGTTTCCTAACACTCCCCCTTGGACACTCATTCGACACGTTCATGCCTCATCAAAACTCCATAAAAACCCTATGTGAAAGATTTGGAGATCATCAAAACTCCATAAAAACCCTATGTGAATGATTTGGAGAAAAAGTACATGATACATGTTGTGCTGCGTTGCACAAATTGTCTCATTAATAATCTTGGCCGAGAAACTTCAGGAAAATTCGTTAAGGGAAAAAGAGTACAATCCATCCAATTTCATCTAATTTGCAAGATTTATTCTTTGGGTACCCGATCTTCATGATCAAATTTTAATAGCGAGCTTGAGAAAATCTTCTCCTGAATTCTGCACTTCTCTAAGTCTCATCATTCCAATTCCTCGTATGCATCTTTTAAAACTAGATGCTGAAAGTTACTTAGTGAATAAATCTGCAAGATTTTCACATGATTTAGTATGCAGTACCTTAATTTCGTCCATCTTTTACAATTTATGAGCATAGAAGAACTTAGAGTTGATATGCTTTGTGAGATGACTCTTTATGTAGCCCGTCTGTACTTGTGCAACACAAACTACATTATCTTCATAGATAATTGTGGGAGTTTGCATAATATTCATCTCACATGACTGCTGGATGTGGTGAATTATTCGTCGGAGTCAAGCACATTCTCGTGCAGCTTCGTACAATGCTATGATTTCTGAGTGGTTTGTCGAAGTCGCTGCAAGACTTTGCTTAGACAATTTTCATGAAACTACAGTTCCACCACATAGGTATACATAGCCTGTTTGTGACCTTGCGGTATGCGGGTCCGACAGGTACCTTGCATCTGCATAGCCAGTTATATTCAAGTCTTAGTTCTTTCTGTTCAATAATCCAAGGTCCTTGCTTCCTTGGAGGTATTGGAAGATGTCATTTATTCTCTGCCAATGCCTTTTGGTAGGTTCTGCGTTATGCCTTGCTAATAAGTTTATAACAAATGCAATGTCCAGTCTAGTGCTGTTCACTAAATACATAAGTTCTCCTACTGCACTTAAGTATGGGACTTCTGGTACCAGGACTTCCTCGCCCTCTTCCCTAGGTCGGTATGAATATTTTTCGATGGGTATGCATTCTTAAAGCCAAACCTATCTAACACCTTCTAGGCGTAGGCTAACTGGTGCACTAATATTCTTTCAAGGACATGCTCAAGTTGCAGGCCTAAGTAGTATTTGATTTTACCTAAAATTTTCATTTTAAATTCTGACTCCAGGTAATAACTTGCTTCTTTTATATCTTCCATTGTCTCGATGATATTCAGATCATCTACATATACTGATATTATACAAAATCCATTCTTGGATCGTCTTATAAATATACAGGGACAATCGTAATTATTTGTGTAGCCTTTCTTGCATAAAAGTTGCTTAAGCGATTATACCTCATTCTGCCTGATTGCTTGAGTCCATATAGTGATTTCCTGAGTTTCACACTGTACATATTTCTATTTGCTCTGTCTTGGTTCAGGACAGGGATACCTTCAGGTACCTTCACATAAATTTCCGAATCTAACTTTACATAAAGGTATGCAATTACCGCATCCATCAATTTTATTTCTAAATTCAGGTTTACTGCCATTGATATTAAATATCTAAATGTGATTCCACTCATGAGTGGGGAGTAGGTTTCTTCATAATCAACTCCTGAACGTAAAGTGAATACTTGTGCAACAGCCATGCTTTATATCTTACAACTTCATTTCTTTCATTTCTCTTTCGAACAAATACCCACTTATGCCCTACAGGGTGCAAATGGGGAGGTGTGCGGCTTACGGGCCCAAACACCTCTCTTTTGTTCAAAGACAATAATTCAGTTTCTATTGTCTTGTTTCAATCTTCCCAATATGATCTTTTCTTACATTCAGCGAGCGATGCAGGCCCTGGATCAAGATCGATGATTGTGGCAATTTTCTTTTTAAAGTAGATATCAACATTGGCCGTTGTCCTATTCATGGACTCTCCCGTGTGCACATAATTTATAACTATTTCATCACGAGTTGCTTCTTCTTGTGCTTCTCCTTGCTCGTCGCTTCTTACAGTTGCGGTGGAAAGTTCCTTTAGTTTTTCAGGTCCGATATGTGCACACACATCCATGTTGATTTCTCCCTCTAGGGAAATGTTCAATTCCGGTATGCCCTTTTCTGAAGGTGTCATACTGGTGCCAGGTCTCAACTGGCTCCCCTTTTGGTTCTGGGGAATTTCAGTGATCAGCTGTGTCAAGTCCTTCTTATCTTTCTTCACCAAGCGTCCTCGGTTACTTAGGATTTGAGGGGCCAAAGTTCTGGTCCTTTTATTCTGAGGCCTCTGGACAGGATTAGGCATACCTTCAATTTTCTTTGGTATTTCAACCCTCTCCGGTGCATTACCTGCAGGCACATACGACTTGGTCACGCTTTTCAAATCACTAAATTGGTCAGGCAATTGATTTGCTAATGCTTGCAAATCAATAATCTTCTGGACTTCTGTATTTGCTTCACTAGTAAGCGGGTCATGTGCATGGATTCCTGTGGCTTGCCATGTAATTTCCCGATATTTTTCATTAAGGGGTTGATTTCCTCTCCCTAATATTGGGAAATTATCCTAATCAAATATGCAATCAGCGAAGCGGGCTGTATGCAAATCTCCTGTCATGGGTTCTACATACCTGATTATGGATGCTATCTCATAACCAACGTATATCCCAGCCTTTCGGAGGGGACCCATTACAGTACGCTGTGGAGGGGGTATAGGTACATAAACCTTGCATTCAAACCTTCGGAGATAAGAAATTTTCGGTGCTGACCCTTGCGCTAGTTGCATAGATGAATGGATGTTGTAGGCCGATGGTCTAAAGTTGATAAGAGTTGCCGCATGTAGGACTGCGTGTCTCCAACATGTAGCTGGTAAATTACAATTCTGCAAAAGTGATCGGGCAATAAATTTAATTCTCTTGATTAATGCCTCTGCTAGATCATTCTGGGTGTGGACATGTGGTACAGATTGCCCAACTGTAATTCCCATTGCCATGCAATAATCATCAAATGCCTTTCAAGTAAATTCTCCTGCATTGTCTATTCTGATGGATTTTATGTGATGATCAGGGAAAAAATTTCTAATGCGAATTATCTGTGAGATTAGCCTTGCGAACGCATGGTTTCTCGTAGACAATAAACATACGTGCGACCATTTCGAGGAAGTATCGATGAGTACTATGAAATATTTAAATAGCCCTGATAGTGGCTTATGGAACCGTAAATGTCTCCTTGGATGCATTCTAGGAATGCAGAGACTTTATCCTTCACTTTCAGAGTAGAAGGTTAGTAATTAATTTCCCAGTGGCACATGCAGGGCACACAAAATCTTCATGATTCGGGAAATTCTTTACATTAATATTATACCCCTGTGAATTTTTAATTATATTTCTCATCCTCATAAGAGCTGTGTGGCTCAATTTGTTATGCTAGAGAGAAAAATTCAGAGCTTCTAAATACTATTTTCAGGGCAGTATAGGCTGCAGGTGCCTTGATGTTGGTGTAGTATAACCCCGTTTCTAATGAAGAAAGTTTTTCTAATACCCTTTTTCCATTTGCTTCACGCTTTGTAATGAGTAGGTATTTCTTACCATACTCTTTTTTAGTCTCAACATGGAAACCGTTGGCGCGAATATCGTTGAAACTTAGGAGAATTCTAGTCGATTCTGGGTACAATAAGGTTTCTTGAATGACCAAAGTTGTGCCCATTGGAAATATAATTGTGGTTCTTCCGGAACCTATTATACAAGCATCGCTACCGGCGTTTGTTGTAAGGCTGCCAACATTCTTACTAATCGATTAAAAGTATTTCATCTCTCTTAAGATGGTATTCATTGTGCCGCTATTGGCTAAGCACACTTCCTCCATAGGGCGCCACACGTGTTCTAATATAAGGTATTTTATTAATATGCATTAGAAGACAATCAACACGTAAATAAAATACTTCAATATCAGAACGTATCATACCATTATATGCTGAATAAATGAATGAATTATTCAACATCATCCAACCATCACGAGAAAATAAAATTGTTTGAGTACCATCTATGCAAATTCTAACTTATTCTTCCACACAAAAATAAATGACAATTAAAGTCTAAATGTATTCTGTGCATTAGATTGAACCTACTAAGATGTTAGAGACTTCGGCTGGTATTTTCTCGATGATGATATGCTCTTCCAGAGAAATCATGTCGACGGTTGCTGCAATGTCAAAAGGGGTGCTGTTTCCGGAATGGTTTCAACCTCCATCGGCGTAGTCAGTTGTTCAGAACTCTCCCCCTCAATAGATGCAAAGTGGGCTTTATTCTGCCCTTTGCCATCCTTCTTCTTCTGTGCTTGGAAGGCATCGATGACATGCTGCGGCTCTTTACAGATCCGCGACCAGTGCCCCCACTTGTCACACTTGTAGCAGGATTAGTCTTGCTGACCATAGGACTTGCCGTCCCGCTTTGGCTTACTTGTCTTATTCTCACGTGGAGTATCTGACTTGCCTTTCTGGGCTGCAGCCTTACCCTTCCTTCCTCTTTTCTTCATCATGGGCTTTTGCACCTTGTAGCTCCCGGCGTTGGCTTCACGGTTAGTGTAACTCCTAGGTGGCTGTGTGACGTAGTTCTTGCGAAGAACTTCGTCCTGAGCCTCTGCAACCTACATCATATCTATCAATTCAGCATACTCCTTGTAGTCGTCTTGACGATAATTGCGTGTGGATTGCACTGCATTGGGGTGGAAGGTGGATAGGGTCTTCTTAATCTTTTGCTCATCTGTGATCTGCTTGTCACAAAGTTGAAGATTGGTACAAATTCTGTGCAAAGCAGAATTGTACTTCCCGACCGTTTTGAAGTCGGCAAATCTCAGTCGGATCCATTCTTGCTCTGCCTAAGGAAGAATGGTGTACTTTTGCCTCTCGAATCGTTTCTTAAGTGCAATCCATAATGCGAGTGTGCTCTTCTCTGCCATATACTCATTCTTGAGAGTAAGACAGAGATGGTGCCTGAGCAAGTGAAGTGCTTGATCATTTTCCTCAGAGGTGGGTTGGGCATCCTGCGGTGCACCAATCCCAATGGCAGAGCGGAGCTTCTTGGCTCCAAGTACTATCTCGACATTGGAAGCCCAAGTGAAGTAGTTTTGGCCATACTAGACCAGGTCCTCGAACTCCCGGTTCGTGATGCCTGCCATCTACATGTGCATGAAAGGAATATATAATTTTACTATCGGTAAACATGCAAGGGATAAATTTACTGCAGGTAAATAAATTGGATGATGGTACAAAAGATTCTCTTAATGTTCTAGAATTTTCCATGCATTTTGTATAAATTTTATTGTTAATTTCAGTGATTAAAGGCAATTTAAATAATTACGATTAATCAAAACAGTAAATAATACAGAAAACATAGAAAATAATAATGATAGAAATAAACATGCTTCAAATGCTAACAATAATTCAAAATTTGAATTCCCTAGGCCCTTTTATGTCGGAATATGAATTTTCAGTGAATTCCACAATTTTTGATGGCCTATATGCAAATTTTCAATTCAGAGAAAGTTTTCGCATAATTTTCTGATTTTCCGAGGGCCTTTCTGCAAAATTTAGGACCCGTCTGAAAATTTTGAGGACCCTTCCGCAATTTTCAGAACTCGGAGGGCCTTTTTGCAATTTTGTCTGCCCCCTCCCCCTCCCGGGCTGTTCTGGCCCAATTGGCTTGCTCTTCGGCCTGCTTAAGAGATCAGGTAGGGTTTCCCCTTCCCCTGTTGCTTTGGTGGCGGCAGCCTGACCAGCTCAGATGGCGTGGGCGGTAGGGCGGTTGGGCCGAGCGGCGGGGCCGGGCCGAGCTCAGGTGCCGGCGTCGGGCAGTGGAGTCGGTGGTCGGCCTTGGCTTCAGGCCGAGCGGAGCTCGGCGGCGCTTCGGGGCGTCGTGCAGGCCCGAGGCGACACGGGCGGCTGTGCAAGAGTCGAGGTGGTGCGCAGAACACGTGGCGACGCGGGCAGCGTTTTGGTGGTGCATCGGACGGCAGCGGCGTTTTGGGCGGCCTCAGACGGCAACTTCGGGTGGCACGCGAGGGGAGGCCGGCGGCCGACGTGTGCGGGGTGACCAGCGGCCGGATTCACGCACGGCGGCCGTATGGGGCCTGCCGTGCACATATTTTTTTCTTCTTCTTTTTTCAGTCTATAGTTCAATCAATATATACTCTTTCATGTAATCTACTGATCGACATTGTATCGACGACTTCAGGTCTGCTCGCGGTAGATTAGAGCAGATTTGTACCATAGAAAAATAATCTAGAAAGCGAAATCTGCGGATTTAGAGCGATCTAGATAGACAATTCAATCTACTAATGCTTTGATGATTACCTTTCAATTCACCGCAGCGATTCGTGCTGATATCGTGTTGAGGAACCGTTGCTGGCGACCAGTCCGATCGATTTCTCTGCTTATGCAAAACAGATCAATCACAGAAGACAAAAATAGTATATTAAAACACAGAGAGATAGAGAGAACTCCTGGTCTTTCTTTATTGCTTTCTTTCTAATTTCGTATACAAAATAGCTAATAGTACTCCTTATTTATAGTCAAGTGGTGAGGTGCCCACTATGGACCAAGGTTTCAAACTCAGGACTAGGTTTCCTAACAAGAAAGATAGTATCATAACGTCACTTCTTTCACGCACACAAATTACCACTATATATTGTTACATACCGTGCAAGGAGAAGTTGGCTTGCTTGAGCCTACTCCACGCCGTGGACTTGGAGGCCATCGAGCCCCTGGTGGCACTATGATTACTGTAGCTGAACCTACGTGTATATCTCTTTCCTTTTGTGTTCGATCATTGGCGTGAACTGAATGTGGCTGTGGACATAACCCTCTCTCTGTCTTCTCCTCCTCCTGGCTTTGTTGGCTAGACTAACTAGACGCATCTTAAGCGCCTACTCAAAAACAAGATGGCTAGGATCAGTTTGGACGCATGAGCGTGCTCCCCCACCAAACCTGACGGCTTGACGTTGAGGAGATGAAGTCCTTGCGACCACGTTATTACAAAAGTACAAAAGTCCTTGCGACCAGTTTTCATGCAGGAATTGACACACGGCCAAATTGGAGGGAGCACCATGCACTAGCTATCAAGGACTAGCTGCAGCGCACGCAACATTGAATTATCGAACTTGGATTGGAAACAACTTGACGGCATTGTAATACAAAACAGAATTACTTCATCTGTCTCCAAAAGGTGTGTTTACTTTTTGTTTTTTTTACTTTTCAAAGTCAAAGAAAGCACAACTTGATCACCACTGGTTTAAATAATAATATGTTGCTAAAGATTGTAGTGACTATCACTATTACAAAAATAGTCTTTCTGAACGTCTCATCATAGACAATGCAACACAAAATATCAGTGATAAAATTACCATAGATTATTTTACAAGATGAACCGTTTAAGTTCAATGCAATAGAAAGAACCGTCTGTAATAACCTACTTATCACAGACGGTTCAGAACAGATTAAAACTGTCTATGATGTCTGTACTTATCACAGATAGATTTTTTTTGAACCGTCTGTGATGTATCACAAATGGTTTGGAACAAAAATTGTTTGTAATGACCTACTTATCACAGACGATTCTTTACCAAGAACCGTTTGTGATAATATTTCAACTTACCCGTACTCGCCGAATTTGAATTTCCCGCCCATCTCGTTGGATTTGCTCTTTAAAATGCAAGGCTTGGCTGTCCTTTTCTCATCTTTTCTTCTCACTTCTCCTCCACTCCTCATCTCCTCTTCCCTCTTCTCACTTCTCACTTCTTCTCCACTTCTCCTCGCCAAGTTTTCCCTTAAAAATAGAAGGCTCGACCGATTACCTCTCCGAGCTCCTCCATCTTCGGTTGTGATGCCACAGTTCATTGCATAAGGCACTCTTGTCGTAAGAGTACCTTGTGCAGTGTCACCGTCGTGACACAACGGTGACGTAGCCGCGATCGACCTCTCATTCATCGCCAGTAATATATCCCCTACCCCTTCTATCTCTTTCTTGATGTTTGGATATGAAATTACGAAATTGTTGGATAGCTAGGGTTTCGGCCATGTAAATCTTATCTCCCTAAACTTGCATCACCGGAGATATATCCCCCACCACTTTACTCCAAGAACTTGTCTCCGTTTGCACTGTAGGTCGTTTCCTCTATTTACTAACAGAATTTGTTGATGTGGCGCACATGGCTACTAGCAACTAGGCGTATATGACCACAGCTTACGACCGTGCGCCTATGACCACAGCATACAACCATGCCTATTATAATGATGTGAGAACACAATTATAGAACCATCTGTGATATTAGTCTATCACAGACGGTTCTTAACTAAAATCATCTATGTTGTAACTTATCATAGACACATAAATTCAGACGGATCAGAAGCCGTCTGTGATGACGATTTTGAACCGTCTGTGATGACCCTTTCTGCAGTAGTGTATAATATTTGATGATAAATATACTATATTATCCACTTGTAGCATAACTTATTGCTGTGGCATCTTGTTTCTCTGGCTGATGACTAGAGTTGATTCCCACCAACCATGTGTTGGGAGGGTTATTTGTGTAGATTTTTGACTTTAATAGCTTGGGATCTGATCAACACATGAGCTGTGGGTTGTGAGCCTTGATATGACTACACTAGCTAATTGTCCCCACCTTCTCAAAGATATATACTAGTATTATTTAATTTCAATGAGACTAACCTACATATTTTTTGTATTAGTGGCAAAATTTTAAATGGTTTGTGTAGGTTTTTTTTACAGGTTTCACGATTAAGGTGAATGGCGAGTCTGTTCCCAAGATTTACCCCTACTCACAGATCAAGACAAGGAGATCCTATTTCTCGGTATCTATATCTAATTTGCACAAAAGGGTTTTCGACTCTTGTCAAATACTACCGTATGGTGTAGGGTTTATCGATCGTGGTATATATCCAGATGCAAGGACGGAGAGAAGGGGGCTGGCAGGGACGTGGTCCCTCCCAACGAAATTTTTTCCTTTATTATCCACGAAGTAGCCCCCACTGTTCAGCATGCATTATGCACGTGTGGCCCCCTCATCAAATTGCTAGTTAAAATACAAGTAGCAGGAGGAAACGCCAAAATTTAACTAACATTGTGCCTGGCGACTGCATATGACGCAGTGTGAACCTGATCTGTGGGTGTATAGCTTCAATCTGGACACTCTTGAACACACATCACAAATAGGAAATCGATGATATACTACATGTGCATAGATGCATGCCACCTTCTTGGATATTATGCAATCACTGTAACGATTAAACCGAACATTATTTTTAAAAATTAATTAAAGACAATAGTTTTTTGACGATGATTACATTATTCAAGGACAGGTCGCGGAACGCCGGAATCTATGTGGGCAAACGTTGCTACAAGAATGTATTGGCTTGGGGTGCAAATCGATAACATAATATAATTTATCTATATCTAACTATATATACATATAACAATTAGGCATTTCAAGGATGTTCTCACGTTAATTGAAGAAAAAAGATCTAGCCGTTTATGTGGCAGACCCAAGTTATAATGTATTAATTAAAGGAAAGATCCATATTAAGTAAAAAAACAAATTCAGAATAAAAACTAAAAAAATTAGCAATTTGATTTTCATGCTAATTTCAAAGTAAAATCCTTAAATATCTAAAATTCAAAATAAAAATTAAATACAAATTAGCAGTTGGATTGTATACGAATTTGAATGTGGGGACCCCGAGTGTCGAATACCCAAAGTCACTGTATATGTTCTATACTTGTCCAATGATCAGCGACTAGCACACACATTCACAACATCGAGATCACATCCATACACATTGCATATAAATAGTTTAGAACTAAGGAACAATATATAAGCGATGCATAATTAAAGTTTACAACATGGCGCTGATCGGCCAAATAAATATAAGTATCAAGAGTAAAGTGCAGCGGATAGGCAACCAATTAGAGTTAGACCTTAGAAAGACCCATCATCAAATTCCCCAGTGCCGCCTTAGAAAGACCCATCATCAAATTCCCCGGTGCTAGGGGCAAAGTACGCGTCGTCTGGCATGTTATCTTCCTCATTCTCTAAACAATAATTATTTATGCAAGGTTGAGTACATTGTGTACTTAGCAATACTTGTAATTTATTGCAATCTATATATATATGTGTGTGTGTATGTATGTATGTATGTATGTATGTATGTATGTATGTATGTATGCATGTATGCATGTATGTATGTATGCATGTATGTATGTATGTATGTATGTATGTATGTATGTATGTATGTATGTATGTATGTATGTATGTATGTATGTATGTATGTATGTATGTATGTATGTATGTATGTATGTATGTCTATATGTGTGTGTGTGTGTTTGTATTGCAAGGCTAGCAACAAGTAAGGCTCCATGCTACAAGTTAATTTTAGCATGAAGTAAGTTTCATTGGCAATATTCATAAGTAATAATTTGCAATGGAATTGTAAATAGTAGTTAACATGTAATGAAATAACATTTATATAACATTTAAAAACAGTAAATACACTTTCATTCACAACCCTCCTTGGCTGTGATCAACGAACAATTTCCAACCATAGGCATGGTACACGCGACACGTACATGCCATCTTAACTTTTTTAACGAAACAGTTTTGTAAAATGAAAGCTATATCCATTGTGGCTGCATCCATGTATGCTCATGACTACGAGCACGGCTACTTAAATAGTTTTTAACACTCTCAAGAGGTTGTACAATTTTGTCTACATGCATGAGATAATCAAATGCACTGTCAGCAACTACATGCTTCCATGGGCGTGTGATGAAAGTGATTATCATATAGCCTTTAGATCATCTAGTCCTAATCTTGCACCAGCCCAATGAATAGACATACCCTCGCTTGTGTGTGTCCTTCCCCCAAGTGAGCTGAATGATAGACCCTCACTTAGGCGTGTCCTTCCCTAAGTGAACATTATCGTTGTATTAGCAATATTTAGACCCAACACCTTGGTGAAGGAAACCCCTAAGAGAAAATCTTCTTGGAATGCCCTCACTACTTCCTACCACAATGTAAGGCTAGTCCTAGATAATTTAATCAACTAAAGCCAGCGCCTACATAGCACATATTACTATAAAACAAGCTATACTAGACATCTCATCACAGACGGTTCATGTGGAGCCGTCTGTGCTTTGATTATTACAAACAGTTCATGGCTAAAACCATCCCTGAAACTATCATAGATGGTTGGGTTTAAAAGCCGTCTGTGATATAATCATTATCACAGACGGTTTAAAAGCCCCTAGGATTTCGATCTCACCCGTCCATTCTCTCCACATCGGATGGCAGGCACCGGTTCCTCCCACCGCTTAGCCCTTATTAATTACTCCCCATCTACCTTCCCACCGCTCGGCCCTTATTAATTACTCTCCATCTACCTTCCCACCGGCAGTCACGCGTGAGTTCATCCACTATATAGCTTCCTCCCTTCAACGACACCGATCGACTACCACTGTGAGCTAGCGCCTCCGTTGTGACACCTCAGTCGAATGCACAACACACTTTTATCGTGAGTGTTATAAGAGTGTCTTATGCATTCTCACCATCGTGCCACAAAGGTGGCGCTACTGCCGCGTCTCCATTGCTGATGATATTCGACCGCCATCCGATGCATTCAGCTTGTTCCTCGACGACGCCGACATGCGGCAATAGCGTTCGGTCCTTAATTGACCTAGGTGAGAATCTCCCCTATCTACATGTGAGATACTCCCTCACATTGTACGGTTTATGATATAACTCACTCGCGTCTAAAAATTAGGTTTTTCATTTTATTTTATACCAAACTAACAGATGTTCCTCCTCTGGTCCAACATTTTGAAATTTTCCATGTCCATACGTAAATTTTTTTTGAATGACCAAACTTAGCAAAAACTATTGCGAGGCTAAGCATCTAGTCCATATATTCAGTGTAACATACCGAAAACAACATTAATTATTGTCTAATCCATGTCCTAAATGTTACAACAGTAAGGATATCAAATTTGTAAGGAGGCTCAATGCATTCAAGCAGATATAACTACCATTACCCATAGTATAGTAAATTTTAATGAAACATAAATGCATGCATAACAGATTTTGCAAAAAAAATATAATAATTGAAATATTGGGATCAATATGGTCAAAGAGGGTGCTTGTCTTCCTCTTGTTACTTAGAGAATGGTTCGGAAGTGTTCTCAAAATTGTCTGACGCGATGATGTCTATTCGATAAAATTTAGATAAATACAAATAAAAACCAAATGAATTCAAATAAAGAAACAACTTAAATATTTTTTTCATATTTGGATAGATCATAATTTTATAAAAATTTAGAGATAAAAATCACTTAACTTGGAGTTTATATGTAAAAGTTATGGCCATTTGAATTTTATTTAGTTTGAAAAATACCGAGAAAATGAAAATCGGTACTGTGCATAAACTTTGATTTTTAATTGTATTTTTCTTTCTAAAGAAAATCTAGATTTATTGCATCATTAGACTAACATGTGGGGTCCATTTGTCAGACTTTTATTAATTTTCAATTTAACTGACAAGTGGGTCATGCATGCTGGTCTCACAGGTTTAAGTCATGTTTTAATTATTTATTTACTGTATGGGTCCTTTGTGTTAGTGACTCATATTTTAATTTTTGGTTTAATTAAAATTCTTTCATTGATTTTGACTCGGCCTATTTGTCATAGGTTCACTAGTTTCAAATCTGTTATTAAAGCTAATTAGCATTCTGACAGGTGGGTCCTACATGTCATACTCTCATGTTTTATAACCTTATCTGTATGTGTGTCCTATATGTCATTATCACTATTTTTAAACATGGTTCTAAATATAAATCCAATTAACTAATTAAACTAGGTCCACATTTCATACACACACTAAGTTTGAATAGGTCATTAGCGCTAAGCTAAACTACCTGACAGGTCGGGCCCACTATTAGCGAGGGGAAGGAAGAGCCGAAAGGAGCAGAGCTCCAGCGAGCTCGCCAGTGGCGAGGAGTGCTATGGCTTGGCATTAGCATTGTCAAAATGGAACAACTCTGTCATTATGCACCTTTGGGCAGTGACAACGGCCAGAATGGTGGACGGTGCTGGCTGTGCGATGATGAGATATGGCTATGGTCCTCCAATGAACTCTGGCATGGCTAAGAAAGGCATGCATTTGTGCTAAGATTAATCGGTTCGGCTTAGGGTGAGGTCATAATGCATTTGGGGCTTGGCTTGGGGACCAAAGGTCACTAAAGTAGCAACAACGTGGTCTCTCGCAGTGGCGCTATGATAGGCTACGATGAAGATCATGCTACGATGAAGCATTTCCAAATTAAACTAGTGCATGAGTACCTAGGGGCTACTAGGAGACTACCGAGGGGTTGGCGGCGACAGGGAAGCTCTGGGATGGCTGGACGGTGAGGAGCAGCGGTGGCAGCGATGATGTGCACAACGACGGTCACTGTGATGGAAGACAAGTCAAAATCATGGTCAAGTTAGCATACTCAGGCTGTGGAGATGCTCAGAGAGCAAGGAATTGGCCTAATCCCAGAGAGAGACAATAGCTAGTGGCAGTGCTTCTAGTTGGAGATGGAGACAATGGCTCGATTTCAACGAGGGCCTGCACAAATTGAGTGATTAGCCCAGGGGAAAGCTTTAGATAGTATAGAACACATGATGACATGGTTAGAAAGAGAGGGGTGTAAGATCGAAGAGGCCGATTAAAGGGGGCGTGAATCGGTGATCTTAAAAATTCTTCTTTCAACTAATATTAATTTAAAGACATATTCTATTTGTTTAAACCAAGTATACAATGCAGATGCTTAAATCAATTTGTTTTAGCACAAATAGCGCCTAGATCAAATAAGTTCACCTAAGTGCACCAACACCTTAAGGCTATGTCAAGGTTTGCAATCTTAGGATAACAAGCAATCAATTTAATTCTATGTATGTAAATTGTTGGAATATAAATTGAGCACAAGGAAACAAACTACAATTGACACAGTCTCTTTTTACCGTGGTGTTCGAAGACTTGCCGACCTCCCCTAGTCCACATTGAGGTAAACCCAAACGAATTGGACCAGCTCCATGAATTATGGCAAAACACATCAATCCACTAGTGGTAGCTCTTTCCCGCTCCAGGTAGGTGAGCTCTAACCTTCACAATTTTGCTGGGTCTTCTCACAACCTTCTTTGACAAGATCACCACTCACAATGCCTCCAACATAATTTAGGAGTTGGCAAACTCTAAAAGTAATAAGTCAAACCCCTTGCTTGACTCTCACCACGTGCAACAAATGCACAAGCTCAAGTGGATATGAAATCCATATCTAGATGTAACACATGCAACTACAGACCTCTCTCTTTGCTCACAAGGTGCAACACATGCATAATTAAGAGAAGAAACTCACACTAGCTCAAGAGAGTGAAATAGAGTACTAAAAGACCTTGCCCCAGCCGACCACAAGGGAGTATTTATACCCCACACCTTGAAACTAGCCGTTGGAGACAAAAATCAGGATTTTTGGAACTGCCGCCATTATAGGAGTGGTAGTTCTGTTTTCCATCATAACGGCTAAAAAATAGCCGTTATTCAGCTATTTGTAGAGCTACCGTAGTTATAAAAGCGGTACTTCTGTTTTTCGAAACTACCGCAGTTATAAGGGCGATACTTTCATTTTCGGTTTTTCGGCACATATGACACACAAAAAACGGTCATAACTTTTGACTCCGATGTCGGAATTGAGTGATGTTAGACTCTATGGAAAGCTTATTCAGATGAATATACAACCCATCTAGTTGCATGATCTCAAACACATTAGATCAATGTAGAAATTATAAGACATCCAAAGAGTCACTACCATGGTCTAATGTCAAAAGAAATAGCAACAAACAATCTTAGACCATGCCAAGTGATAATGCATGATCCAACTTTTGCAAAACATATTTACAAACTTAGATCATGCTACAAGGAGTAGGTACATGGACTTTAACCTTTTACAAAACACATTTGCAAAGCATAGTCACATGTTACAAGGATTAGATGCACGAGCCTCAACTATTTGCAAAACACATTTGCAAATAATGCCATTATGCTACGGAGAGCTAGAGCAAGCGAGATTGAGCTATCAACATATGATGAGACTCAAGCTACTAGACAATACCCCTCTTAATAGTACACCAAACCTATACTAGCAATCTGGTCTTCCAACCAACACCAAGATCGGTAAAAGACTAGAAATACATTCTTAGCCCTAGCTAATTATACCTTTGCCTTGAGCATCCTCTTGAAATTTGATAACATACATTTTCACTTTAAGTTCGGGTCATTGTCTTCCCTTGACTTGATGATCAACTCATGATCATCTTCTTCTTGGGATCATGATCAACTTATGATCATCTCCTCTTCGGAATCTTGATGTGCATCAACACATGATGCATCCTCTTCTTGATGATCTTTAACTCATGAACCCATGCAAAATCTTCATCATCATGGAACCTAACCTATTCATTCAGTTTATGGAAAATGTTAGTCCCACAAATCGATTGTCATTAATTACCAAAACTCACCATTAACTCATAATGGAGGGACTAGATTCTCAATCTTTCTGTTTTGGTAATTGATGACAATCTCAATAAATAATAAGATAATGAATTAAATATAAAACCGTTTAAACTTAAAGTGCGGTGCTATCGCCATCCAAAGTCATGTAGTTCCGCTCTCCGATAATTCCGATTTCTGATGCGATACTTCCGTTTGTCTCGAGGGCCAAATCTTGGTGCTCTCTAGAAAAAAATGTACCGCCCCATAAATCCGGAACTTCCGGGGTCCGGTAGTACCGATCAGGAGTTGTGGTCATACTGCGCTGTAACATCCTGAAAATTTAAATTTAAAAAAATGTGAAGCTTTTGAATTATTTTGCAATATATTTTATTTGAATTTGGAGTTTATGACATTCTTCTGAGATTTGGTTGAGGTTCCAAAAAGTTAAAAAGTTCACGAAAGATACAAACATGTACAGATAATAGAGAATTAAAATTTAAAATTCAAATATGAAAATATGATCCATAAAAGGAAGGGAGAAACTTGACTTAAAACATAAAATCCCAATTCTGAAAATAATGGTATGAATAACAATGGGAGCAAGCAAATAAAGTACCAACATATATGGATATATATATCCACATATACATACATATACATACATACATATATATATATATATATATATATATATATATATATATATATATATATATATATATATATATATATATATATATATATACATACATACATACCAAAATTTTGCACTTACAAATTTAGTGCCAAAAATATATATAAATATAAAATTAGGTGAGCAAGAGGGAATGAATAAAACCTGAAAACCATACACACATATACACAAATTCAAAATCCAAAACAAAAAGAAAAAGAAAAAAAATGAAAATGGGAGCGGGAGCCAGGCCGGCCACCAACCCGGCCCAACCCTCTTCTCTCCCGCTCCTCCCCCGCTTCGGCCGAACGGCCCAACCCGCCTGCCCCGCTCCTTCCTGCCCCGGTCGGCCCAGCTCGCCCCTTGCTCCCTGCCACTGCCACGCGGGCCCCCGACTCCTCTCTCTGGCCAGCGGGCCCGATCCGCCCGCGCCTCTCTTCTTTCTCCTTTTTTCCCCCGTATGCCCGGACCCCCCATTTCCTCTGCTCTGGTCAAAAGCCGAGCGACACGGCCACCATGAGCCACGCTCGGATCGCCCGAATCTCGCTGCCTCCGAAAGCCCGAGTTCGATCCCCTCTACCGCCGAAGTAAAGCAGGGTTTTTGGAATGGTTTTTGCCGAGCTACAGTAAGGAGGAAAATCCGAAATAATTAATAAAAGATGCTAAAATTTATTTGAGCTTATTTAATGTTCATTCATGGATTAATCAATAAATGTTAACGACTAATGTGCCTTAAATCTTTATTTTAAAAGCTTATTTATTGCTCAAAGGCATAGTGAGGAATTTAGCCATAATCTTGTTTAGGTTATGCTCATATGAAATGACGACTACAAATGAGGTTGGTCTAAAGAAAGAAATCCTAAACCGTGGCATACTAGTAAATGTTATAGAATTAATCATAGCATGGTTTAAAACATAACCATCATCCTATGCCCCAAGCAATTAGAAGAACCCTTTTTGACTATTAAATGATTTGGGTATAAAGCCACAAGTATTTGGACTAGTTATCACATATAAATAATTAATGTGGTTTGCATAAATGAATTAAAAGACTAAATGTTAATTAAGGGCAATAATAAAGAAAATTTCTTTTGGTTAAATGTTCAAATTTAATAAAGACTACCATTAATTATAATTAATATCTATGCCCAATATTCAACATGCCTCCATTAAATAAATTTTAGCCGTAGATTTTGCTAAATAGCAAATATTGAAATATGACCTTATATACCAAGCTTTGCCTAAATAACTAAGTTTAAACTAAAATTGGAGATGAAGCTAAGCCTAATAGTAGCTAAGGTAAATGCAAGATAATAAAAATGACATTAATTAAATCATAATGTTAGTTTTAAATGAATAATGATACTGAACATAAATTTATATAACAAGCTAGGACTCAAACAAATAGACCCTAATTCAAATTAAACTTAGCCTAGTGATAAAAGGAGGTACATAAAATATCATACCACAAAATGCTATAAACATAGACTATAAAATTAACTCGGTAAGCTAACATTATATATATATATATATATATATATATATATATATATATATATATATATATATATATATATATATATATATATATATATCATACACCCCAAAAATTTACGCTCGCCAAAATAATATCCAGCTAGACTTGTACCCCGATTCATAGGTCCATCATAACTCATGGAACTTCCTTAATAAATATAAAAATAGAAGAAGCTCGCAATAAAAAGATCGAATCGTCGTATTCTATTACCGACCATGCCTCAAATCACCCGAATCACCCATTAACTCGTAATAAAACTAAATTGAGTTTATTCGGATTCATTTGGATCTTTTGAGTTATTTGCTTTATTTGGATTCAATCGTTTGTCGCGTAAATCGAAATTGGAAGTCGTGAAGATTCAATAGATCAAGCGAAATCAAGCTCGAAGTGAAGATAGAGACCAATAGCTCGAGAGAAAGCATTGCGCGAGCACAAGACCGTGGTTAACCGCGCTAGGCGAGTCAATACTTTGATCATGTTGAACCTACATTTTCTGCAAATTACTTTTGTTTAAATTATCAAATTGCATGTTGTTATTTTATATACAAATACATGTCTAATTTAAGATTCTAGTTATATGCCCATTGTTCAACTTGATTAATATTATACCTCCTTTGGAATAATTGATTATGTGAACCTTGTCACCCTAGTAAAATTTATAATGGTAACTTTTGAAAATAAGTCCCTAATTATACGCCATGCTTAGCACTGCATAGATACTAGGGGGCGCTGAAATGCCCCAAGCATCATTAACATTTACAATCGTGAGAAACTGGTTTGGGAAGTCATGGTGGTAATGACTGATATATGTTGGTATGATTATTTTATGTTCCAAAAAACCCCAACTTGCTTAAATATCTGGGCGGATGGTTCGAGGGTGTGTGTGTGGTGTAGTGGAAGCACAAAGTGGGTAGTGGTAGAACTGCCCAGTTACAACCACAAGTCTTATCTTCTTGCTTCCTTTTGCATCATGCGTCCATGGCATTAAATTGTGAGATATGCATTTAGATATGAGCTTTGATTATTACTCAATTGTAATGTAATTCTAATTTGATATTACTCATTGCTATGTTATGCCTATTTAGCTAGCTTTGTCATACTATTGTATGTATGATTAAATCTTTGCTATGCTATCTTAATTTGCAAACATGAACTAAAATTCACAAGTGATATCAATTATTGCAATTGGTATCTTTAAATTTGCAAGGTTTAGTCTTTTGACTAGTTTGCTTTCTAGTGATCCTATTATGATATATGTCAAGTCAAAAATGTTCTCTTGAATCTAGAATCTGAATTGAACTTTAGATTAATCTATGCTAATTTTTTATTGAAGCATGAGTTAGTGTTAGCTCTTTGTTCTTGAACTAAGCTAAGAAAAATAAAAAATGAATGATACCTTTTGTGCAAAAAAACTAATCCCACCAATTCTTTCTCATGAGACAGCTTACCATTGCACTAGGCATGAACTCAGGGGGAGTTTTCGATGACCTAAGACCACTTCTTTAAGCCTCTTGCTTAGGATGGTTGCATAAGGCTTGAGATCTAGCACATGGATAAGAAAATAAAAAAATTGTGAAAAATGAATTTTCAGAAAATGCCAAATGTGCTAAACTTGCTCAATTCCAAATGCTTGAACAAAATGATTTAATATTGAACTTAAAACACTCTAATTGATTCAATTTGAGCTTCTTAGTTCTATTTAGCCTTCTTGACATGGCTTAGCTTATACTTAGATACTTTTAGATAAACTTATCAATTTTGAAGTCTTACTTATCTTGAAATTAATTTGAATGCTTTAAATTGCGCTATCTAACCTAGACTTGTTATGTATGTCTTATCATGATCTAGATAGCTTTGTATTCATCTTATGGCTTCAAGTGGTATCCTTTTAACTTGAATCTCACTTTGAATAACTCTCAAAGCTCTTTAGGTTTTGCATTTCATGCATGCATACATGCTCTCTCTTATGCTCCAAATAGTGTCATGCACATTTTTAGGGGGAACTTTAGCCCTTGATGTTTCTATTGCCAAAAGAGGGAAAATGATTGAGAAAAAGACATTAAGGGGTGCAAAAGGCATTAAGGGGGAGAATATGCATTTCGAGTGATATAAGTGGTATGAGTTGCAAAACTTGCTAATTGGAACAAAAAAAAATGCAAAATAAGATATTTGAGTGAGGGGAAGATTCATTGCATATCAATTTGTTCAAAGTTGATTACTGTTTTACTTGAATCAATATATGTTCTTGCATAATAGATTTATAGAATATTGATTCAGACCATTAACTCTTTCTCTAAAGCCTTCAACAACCCGATGGGCTCAATCGTTAGTACGATGTTCCTTTCATTTTGTTTTATGTGCATCAGTAATTATATGCAAACTACTATATTCACATGTCAATCTCATTTTTTTCAAAAGATATTACCGCTAAATTTCAATTTTTATGTTTTTTGTATAGTCTTCTGTAAATATCTAAACATAAAATTACATATTACATCTATAAATTATGTTGTAATAACTCATTAAAATGTGCTTAAGATGATTCATTTCTTGGAAATCCTGCAACAAATGAATTTCAATCTTCAATGCTAATGCCGAACTCTTTGAACAATGATATGATGATTGTTGCATGTCACTAGTGGTACATCTATTCATCTGCATTAGATCTGCTTTGTAATTGGATTATTCTTACGTCTATCTGTTACTGGTAGTTTTTACTCATGATTTAGTATGTGCTTGTGATGATAAATTTCTTGCAAATTTCAGAATAAATTGTATTTTGATTTTCAATGCTTTTGACGTAGATTACACGTGCACGCTTACTAATTATAAAATAGGCGTTTAACTGAACATTGCTGAACCATTATAGGACCGCTTAGTGGTCATAGCTACAATGCACCGATCAGTTGTCAATGCTATAGGAACTGGTCGATAGTCAGAGCTATAGTAACCGGTGGGTGCTCGGAAGACCTCCATGGTCGAGACGCCATGGTCGGAGTGCCGTGGTCGAAAGACTCGAAGTTGGTTAGGTCTGTGTGTGGTCATAGACTTGGTCAGGTAGCAGTGTGTCTGCACTAGTCATGTCCACTAGCTATGTTAGTTGGTTAGTGGAGTGAATCTTTTAGGTAGTGCACAGTGTGTGAGCCATAGGGATCATGGATGGAAGAATTAGGCATTTTGTTAGCCTATTTTTGTGTGCAACCTGAGACAATAAATAAGAAGAGTAAAAAAAGGAAAAGCTGCATTTGTGTTTTACGACCACTGAGTGTGTGTGTTTTGATTCGTGGTCTGGGCCAACATTTGGTATTAGAGCCATGGTAATTCCCGTGAGTCAGAGAAGATGTCAAGAAAAGGAAGGAGTGTCTCTCCGACTACAGTACGAGGCCTGCTAAGAGGTAATTCGTCTGCCTTTAGCTCGTAGTTGGCCGTCAAGAGGGAGAGTGTGGTGACATTGTCGTACCCGTAGCTCACCTGCATGAACTACACGATTTGGGTGATAAAGATGTGTGTCTCTCTTCAGGCTCAGAATGTGTGGGAAGTAGTGGAGCCTAGCACTGCAGAGTACAAGAAGGATCAGATGGCTTTGTACGCCATATATCAGGTCATGTCGGAGGAAGTCATGTCTTTCCTCGCTAGGAAGGACATGGTCAAGTCAGCTTGGGAGGCAATCAAGACGGCGCACATGTAGGATCGAGAAGGCCGACTAGAGGAGGGTGAATAGTCGTTTCTAAACTTCTCTCTTTTAAAATCTATTTGAGCTATTTGGCTAAACACAAGTATATAATGCGGAAACTCAACTCAAATTTGTTTAGCACAACTAAAGCCTAAATCAACTAGTTCACCTAATAGCACCACCGATATGACTATGTCAAGGTTTGCAAATATAGAAAGGCAAGTAATCAATTTAATTCTACAAATGTAAATTGCTTGAATGTAAATTGAGTACAAGAAAACAAACCACAAATGACACGGTCTCTTTTTACTGTGGTGTTCGGAGACTTGCCGATCTCCCCTAGTCCACGTTGAGGTTAGCCCAAACAAATTGGACCGGCTCCACAAATTAAGTCATCCACCTCAAATCTACTAGTGGTAGCTCTTTCCCGCTCTGCGTAGGTGAGCTCCAACCTTCACACACGTCGGGTCTTCTCACAAGCTTCCTTGAGAAGATCATTGGGCACGACACCTCCAACATCGTCTAGGAGTTGGCAAACTCCAAGAGTAATAAGTCAAGCCCCTTGGTTGACTCTCACCGTGTGCAACGAACACACAATCTCAAGTGGATACAAAATCCACCTTTAGATGCAACACATGCAACTAGAGACCTCTCTCCTTGCTCACAAGGTGCAACACATGCACAATTGAGAGGAGAAACTCACACTAGCTCAAGAGAGTGCCAAAAACTATATCCCAACCGGTCACAAGTGAGTATTTATAGTCCACACCTCAAAACTAGCCATTCGAGTCAAAAAATAGGATTTTCGGAAGTACCACCGTTATAGGAGCGGTACTTCTGCTCCCCATCATAACAGCTAGAAAATAGCCATTATTCAGTCATTTGCGGAACTACTGCAGTTATAAAAGCAGTATTTCCATTTTTCGGAACTACCGCAGTTATACGGGCGGTACTTCCGTTTTCGGTTTTTCAGCACAGACAGCACTCGAATAAACGGTTATAACTTTTGACTCCGATGTTGGAATTGAGTGATCTTAGACTCTATGGAAAGCTTATTCAGAGGGCTATACAATCCAGCTATTTTCATGATCTCGAACACATTAGATCAATGCAGAAATCATAAGAGATTGAAAGAGTCACTACCATGGCTAAGTCCAAAGAAATAGTAATAAACAATCTTAGACCATGCCAAGGGATAATGCATGATCTCCAACTTTTGCAAAACACATTTGCAAAGTATAGTCACATGTTACAAGGATTAGATGCATGAGCCAAAACTATTTGCAAAACACATTCGCAAATAATGGCATCATGCCACGAAGAGCTAGAGCAAGCAGGATTGAGCTATCAACACATGATGAGACTTAACCTATTAGACAAGACCCCTCTTAATAGTACGGCAAGTCTATACTAGCAATGCAGTCTTCCAACTAAACACCAAGATCGGTAAAAGACTAGGAACACATCCTTAGCCCTAGCTACTTATACCTTTGCCTTGAGCATCCTCTTGAAGTTTGACAACGTACATCTTTACTTCAAGTTCGGATCATTGTCTTCTCTCGACTTGATGATCAACTCATTAACATCTTCTCTTCGGAATCTTGATGCGCATCAAGACATGATGCATCCTCTTCTTGATAACCTTCAACTCATGAAGTCATCTAAAGTCATCATCATCATGGAACCTAACCTATTCATCCAACTCATGGAAAATGTTAGTCCCACAAATTGATTTTCATTAATTACCAAAACTCATCATTAACTCATAATGGAGGGACTAGATTCTCAATCTTTCCCTTTTGGTAATTGATGACAATCTCAACAAATAATGAGATAATGAATTGAATATAAAATCGTTTAAACTTAAAGTGCAGTACTATCGCCATATAAGTTCCGCTCTCCGGTAGTTCCGATTTCTGACGCGGTACTTCTGTTTGTCTCGAGGGTCAAATCTTGGTGCTCTCTACAAAAGAGGTTCCACCCCATAAATTCAGAACTTCCGAGGTCTGGTAGTACCACTCAAGAGTTACGGTCATATCGCGCTGCAGTAGTTCCGCCGTTCAAACTCTGGTACTACCGATTATCCTGACAAAGCATAGTTGGATTTAGAATTTAAATTCAAATGCATGCATGACCTTTGTCTCGAGCTATGTCGATCCTCTTATCAACCTTAGCATGCATCTTTGAGTCATCAAGCAAAATCCAGGACTAAACCTATCAAACACTTGATAATCATGTCAGTCCCACACACAAATAATTGTTATGTTATTCATCTCTCCACATTGGGTTAGTAAATTAAGTGTGAGTAGTGATGGATGGAGCTCAGGACCAGTAACGCTAGTCTGGAAGTGAGTAAGTCCCGGGTGCATATATTAGCGCAGGTAGAGTGTTGGGCATTAGGAGCCATCCCCAACCAAAAGCTATTGGAAGTTGATAGAGCCCGGGTGAGTAACCTGGTACTCTGGTGGAAAAATAGATGGATTGGAGATTTGAGTAACGTAACTCAAAAACATTCTGTACTTTGAACTTGACCCCTGCACCAAAGGAAGTGTGGGATTCCTAGTTAATGATGGTTTAGATTAGCTATGGGTACAATGGTAGAAGCCTGCACAGTAAAATAAAATTATGAATCCATACCTGTGTATAATAAAATTATGAATCCATACCTGTCACTTGGATTGGAGACTACAGGGATCACTAGGGATCTTTCTTATCCCGAATGTAAAGTAGAGTTTTCATAAATTAAAATACGCCACTTAATTTGACAAGAGTATTTTCCAGAATCAGATGAGTACAAATTACAATGATGAATAGAAGAGAAGCATATAGTGCATTTTGCTATTATAATGGTTGCTGAGTACGTTAGTACTCGTCCTTGCCATTGTTTTCCTTTGTTAAGACCCTAGTTCGATCGGGGGAATTCTTTAAGCCGGATGAAGGGATTGTAGGCACCATCGAGGTCACAGGAGAGGAGGGCAATGGTTAGAAGGACCTAGGGGAGGTGGAGCCCTTATACTTTGGTTGGGACGAGTAGGCATCGCGCTGAGCCGAGCAGGCGGGCCTTAGGGTATATGCTCCGTGTCTTTTCTGCTTATGTATTTGTATTAAAGACCATAGCCCCCATTGCAAATGCTGTAATGAAGAGACAGTTTCTACATTATTGTTTTGCTGTGTGAATCTGGTAAAAGCTTATTATTAGTTGGAGTAGTGTTCTACTACTCAGATGAATAATAATTTGTTGCATAAGTGTGATTACCCTTAGGGTAATGACACGGGACGTCGCATGCTGCCCTCTAGCCAAAATCAATTCTATACATAGGACTTGAGAATTTCCATGTATCTCCCAAAAGGGTATATATGACGCAGAAACACGGGGCTATATATCTTTATCTCTTTCACAAGGTGGACAATGAGATGGACCATGATATCGAAAAATGATGGAAAGAAATACATCTCAAGATGATAGAGTTGTCACCACCTCGGCTTACAGAGCATTTAGTCCATCGGGATCGATGACCTTCTAAGCAATTGCGTTAAAGAAATAACACAGCCTCATGATTGTCACTCGAACCTTGCTTGGCAAAGTACTTCTAATTGCAATAGGTAGCAGTTGTGTCATTAGCACATGACAGTCATGAGGCTTCACGCCAATTAATTTCAAATTTTGCATAGAAACAAGTTTCTTTATGCTGGCAAAATAACCAAACAGAACATTCACACCATGTAAGTATTAGCACAGTTCAGTTCTCTAGAGTATAGCAAGCTAGGGGAAAGTACGTCTGGCCTTTATTGCCAGCGTGCCATTTTTTCTGGGATTTAGTGGGGGTTGTTAGTTATGAAAAAGTTACTATCTCTGTAAAGCCCTAGCTTAACAAAAGTCAATCACTATCACTACCAAAGTAAACCTAAGCCAGTAATAATGTCACAAAGATATCAAGAATAATATTCCATAAAAATTTAATTATAAATTTCAATAGCATAAAACAACATAAATTAAACTTAATTGGAATCAATTAAATACCAAGGGCATCATAAATAAGACCAAACTACGCAGCAGACCATCAAGCAATAATACGAGTGAAAACTAAGGGAAACCACAAGTTATTCAATTATTACAATAAGTGATGCTCAAATGTTCATCTAAAATAACAAATAAGTAAGGGTGAATCCATAACTCAGTAAGTACAAAGTAGAATAATAGACAAGGTTAACATCATTTTAACATTTCATCTCAAACCATCAATATCTCTTTTTCACATACTCTTTTTCATCAAGTTCCATACACATGCCATCACTTTACCATTCTCTTCTCATGAATGCAAAAGCTCAAGACTCAATCCCACTTTTGCATATACCGGTATAGCTAGGTGTTCACTTGTTGATGACATACCTTTACCCTGTCCTTTTTCATATAGGGTCGTCCTGTCCTATTTCATACAGGGTCTCAATTCAACTCTTTATCTCATGCCTAGCCTTGTCCCTTTTCATACAGAGTCGCCCTGTCCTTTTTCATACATGGTCTCAGCTCATCACTATATAACATGAATGCTCAACATGCATGCAACGTGATGCCTGTCTCTTTTCATTTAATAATCAACAACATTAAACAAGTGACATGTTCATAATTTTAACAATAACCATATGAACAATTTAAGAATAAGTATCATCATATGAGTCATCATAGCAAATAATTGTTTAAGCAACCATAAGTTCAAACACTTGAATACCATTCTACTAAGCACTTGCCTTTCTCTTAAGTGTGATAGTTGAAAGATTGAATATCGGACAATCCCCATGTTGTCCTGGTACTAAAAATATCACAACTCTCAATTCCCAAATCGTAAAATGGTAAACCATACAATTTCCAGAATCAACACAAAATTTTCCACACTTTTTTAGTTGGCACAATTGTCAGATTAATCCATCTAAATCACCAACTTTAACCTGGAAGATAGATCTGTCATTCCCCGAACAACAGACTTATTATTATTTTTGTATATTTTAATCTACAAGGGAAAATATAGTAAACAATGACATTATTAAAATATATAGAAAATTTCCCATCACTTTATAGTTATCACCAAATTTTAATTCTGGCATTTGGGTAGTCCAATTATCACTTGCCCACGACTAGTCCAGTAGCCACCCATCGCCAGACAGCTATACTGAAAAATTCATAGGTTTTAATCCACACATCTAAAAATTTTGTTCTTAAATTATATGGAAACCTTAAGAAATTATTTACAATGTTCATGGTCATCAAATTTCTATATTGATTCATCTTCTATTTTTAATCTGTTATTTAATACAGACTGCTGAAATCCAATTGCAGACTGAACAACAGTACTATAAAAATCATAACTCTCAAACTACTCATCGGATTGATGTGAACAAGTACTCTATAGAAAGAAAGCTATTGAGATCCTCTGCAATTCTATAGCAGATGAAATTCCCAAATTTTGCACCCAATGGGCCCAAAATCACAGTATACGACAGACTACACAGAATCGAGTTATTAATTGTTCTACTCCCGAACAAAAAATTGCTAAGACAAAAGAAGGAGAATTTGCTCATCACCCATGGAGACCATGATGAAGATCCCTGGAGTTCCCACAAGACTCCCTTTATTCCTCCCTTCCTCCGCTTTTCCCTTCTACTCCTTGATTCTCCCTTCCTTCTCTAGTTCGGCTGCATGGAGAGAAAGGGTTGGCTGCAGTGAGCAGCAAGGTGAAGGGGCTACTGTAGGGAGTAGGGCAGATATGGGAGGGGCTACTGCTGGCCAAGAGGGAGATAGGGAGCTGCAAGGAAGGGGGTGGCAACTCGGGTGAAATAGGGAGAAGGGGGCAACTAGGGTTAGGGTGATAGCACTAGCGGTCCCCATCTTTCGATGAAAGTGGTAGATTCGATTGGGGAAGGAGTTAATGTTGACGACCCGACTACAACCACCCAAGGACGTTGTGTCTTAGCGATCGATACACCAACTCCAGATGTTGTTCGTGACCTTGTCGGAGCATAATCAACCTAACCACAAGGGTACTTGTTCCTGCAAGCAATCGAAGAACAGGCAAGAACAAGATGAACAACAACTCAATTGCGAATAAAAGATGTAGGTTTCAATCTGAAACAGAAAGACGGGGGGTTCTGAAGACAGGTATTCGGACGGTCTTGCCGACACGCGCGAACACAAGGCGAAGTAGCAAAAGCTAACTTAGTCTATCAAAACCCCCAACCCTAGAAGAGGGTGCCGGCTGCCTATTTAAGAGACACAGGAGGTGGAGGGTCGGCCAAAACACATGGAAGCCAAACAGGACTCGATTACAAGGCCCAAGGCCCACTTTGACTCAGACTAGACAAGTGACACGACTTGTTTGGCAGTTTCTGATCAGCTCGGATGGAGTTTGGAGGTGAAACTAGATCCATTTGAAAGTAGACTCCAAGAGATTTCCAGAGAGTACTCACGGGCCCCGAGAAACCTTTTAGATCAAAAGTTATGGCCGTTTGAAGTAGATGCTGTTACGAAGGCCGAATCTGAGTCGAACTTGGATTGCGCTTGACGGTTCCACTTCTACACTTGAGCTCGTGTAGTTCTTCCCCATGGTTCCTAAGGATGATTAAATCATCACAAGAATTAAGTAGTATTCCATTCTTTGAAACATTGGTATGCAAACTTAGGAACGCATTCACCTGATGGTTAAGTTGACATGCTCGCGCTCGAGTCATTGGTCATTGTATCATAGTTTCAGTTTGTTGAGCTTGTTTTGGGGTTGGCACGGTTGTTTCCATGGAAAGGATGTCCTCATCATAGGGGAAGGGAGGGTGGTGGCTGGCCAGCCCTAAATGGGCCAGGCTACCATGGGCCAAAGGCCCGTGATCTAAAACTCCTCCAAAATTTTGAATTTTTCCCTTTTATAAACTCTAGAAAATCACTTCTTTAATTCTATTGATTTATCTTTTTTAATTCACCAAATCCTCTGAATGACATTCGGTATATTACATTCTGCCCCCTTAAACAGAATTTGACCCCGAATTCTACGCTCCACATGCCTGCACGGGACACTGAACTAAACTAAAAATTAAATCACACACATATTTGAGGCGAACAACTCTGGATATTTCTCGTGCATGTCAAACTCCAACTCCCAAGTTGCTTCCTACTCAGTCTGACACGTCCAAAGCACCTTGACACATTTTATGGTCTTGTGCCTCAAAAATCACTTTGACTCCCCTAGAATCTACACTAGCTGGGACTCGAAAGTGATATCTTGCTCAATGAAAAATAGCTCTAGCAATATCTCATGCTAAGGATTTTCCCACTAATCCTTCTCTGACACTAGACGTGGAACACATGCACACAACATGCATAGACTTAGGATGGTCCAATTGATGTGCCAGGTCTCACTATACGCCCCTGTCGGGAATGGTGCAACATACCTCGGGCTAATCTTCCCCTTGGTACCGGACCGCACAATGACCTTGGTGGAAAATACCTTCAGGAGTTACTAGACACCATCTTGGACTCCAAGTCTCGCCTTCTCACCTCGTCAAAGCTCTCCTGAGAGACCACTCCCTCTTTTATTATATGATTAGGCACAGTTGTCTAATCTTCATAAATCCACAAAGGCTTGTCCCAAACTCTGAACTGGCAAAATCGACATTATGAGCTCTATGCATCTATGATCTCGCATTCCCAAACTAACGGCATAATTTAGACTTACTTTTAACTACCGATCCAACTAAGGTTTAGGATATTATACTTGTTCCCCCTTAAGATTTCGCTCTCACATTCTACAGCAACCCATTCCACTCACAATAACTGAAACTCATCAAATAATTTTCTTTTCCTTGGGCACAAACATTCCTCGATAAAGACATCTAATCCACAATCCAGAAAACCAAATGGTCACACTTACCTTCCATGGCACAAATGCCCTAATTCAATAGCACTAGAAGCTCTTCTCTTTCTCTCATATGATCCCCTTACTTTGCGGAACACACCCCCTTTTTAACATGGGGGAAAAACACACCATACTCCTTAAACCAACCCTCTTTCAAAAGAATCCATTCACGAAATAACAAGGAGCTTACCAAGAATTATTCAAATTCCAGATAGGCAATACACATTCTAGAACCACTCTAAAAAGATTGATTCACTAAGAAATCATTTGACACACCAAATAAACAAGATGCAATTAAGAATCACATAAACCAAAGGGTCAAATAACTCCAATGCGCAAAATAACAATCTCCTTTTCTTTAGCAAGGAAAAGGACCATTCACAACACCAAGAAACCACTTTTCTTTTTAGATGGCAATGAACAAAACACATAAAGTAAACAGGAACAAGGCAAGCATTCCTTTGCCCCTAACATACTTTCCTCAACTTTGAAGTATATTATTTTTCGTTGAGCCATAAATTTTCTAAAACATCCTTATCGCATATACACATTCTTTTAAATTGGCAACTTCCAATTAAACCCAACCTTGCTAAAATATCACAACAAGTATAGAGACTCTATTACATAAGTCATAAAATACATTAGCAAGGCTCCATGAAAATAACACCATTTTTTCCTTTATTCCAACTGCACTTATAAATTGATTGTCCGATGAATCCTGTCAGCTCAGTTCTTTTTAAAAGACAAATACCCATAAATGTCCGCACACAAATATCACAACCTAACAAATTCCATCAAAGATCAACGCACATCTAACTTCTCTTGTTATTACCAAAAATCATATCAAGATTGCAACCTCCAACCCACCAACAATCACCATGGCACCTCAAGCAGATCAAGAACTAGATTGATTGTGAGACTATCTTTATTGCTAGAATTTAATCGATTTACAAAGTGCTATCACAATCACCCCTAAAAACCTTCTTAACAAAAGCCCTCTGAAAACCGCACTAAAACTTTCTCAAAAGCCACACGTTAGCCCTTAGCCTCTCCCTGCTTTTATATGCTAACATCCCAAATGTGTCCGTCTCAAACATAACACAAAACTCTATCTCTTCCTCAGATCAAGGGACCCAAAACTCTACTGAACACAGGTTTTATTCAAACTTGCAATCTTTTCAATTATGGACTCTATCCACAACTCCTAACTCAACACATAACGAAGCCCCAGGATAACACCTCCTGTATCTCCATCATGCACCATCAACTCCCGTGTCAAAGCCTTCAGGACCGCACCGCCTGTAGCTTCTCCACGAATCACCGCTTTTGATCTCCACATGCTCCAGCGTGAGCTTGACCACCTCGCATGACATCCTCGACCGCCTGGATCTCAGATTTCCCATCCTAGTCTCAATCCTTGTCGTCACCGACCATGATCACCTCCACACCAACCTGCACATCAAAAACCAAAGAATCATTTTCCCAACATAAGTTCTTCACAACTTGACCATCATCATCACATACACACACACACACACACTCAAACCACACCTTTAACCATCCATGAACACCAACCAGGTCATCTATGACCACAATATCCATCGCTTTCCAGAAATCAACTTCAGACAACTCATTATGACCGGTTACAACCGCTATCCATGACCGGTCGCTAGCTCATCGAGTACTCAAACACAAATACTCGGGAAATACCATTGCTCTAAACACTCAGAAATAATAAGTATCACTACTGACCAAAGATCACTACGACTAAGACACTAGATCACTAAGTCTACGACCGCTGATCTCTAGCCAATTGCATCACCAATGATCATCGAGTACTGCACAGACTACCATCCACGAGTACCGAAGCACCAACATAAATCTTCGATAACCGATCACTGACCACGATCATGAAAAGCATGACTATCGAGTACTGAGTCCTTCCAACTACCGAGTACCGAATCCATCGAGTACTATTCCTTCGAGCACTGTTCATCGATCATCGACCACCAAGCACCAACCAGTCATACCACTAGCCAAACATGAGTACTCGAGATAGTCAAAGATAGCAAGAATTGAAGCACTCGAATCGATAATGAAGTCTACGATACCAATCGTGAAGCCTATGGCAACCGATCGCAAAAGACTAAGACTACCGATCGCAAGGTCTATGACAACCCCTCGAAAAGCCTAAGACAACGACACCAAACTGCAAAGTCTACGACTACCGATCACAAAGTCATCGATTGTCGAGTACCGACTAGTAAAGTCCACGACTATCAACCGATTACTATAGCTATGACCATCGACAAAAGCATTGTAGCTATGACCATCAAAAAGTATTGTAACTTACCATCTTCAACCAGGTATGGTTATTTTGCTGTAGTCGATAATCCGTGGTCGAAATGTCATGATCAAAGCTGGACATGGTTGAAGCCTAATGTGGTCGAAGTAGAACGTGGTCGAAGCCGGACGTGGTAAAAGTTGGACGTGATCGAAGTCTGACGTGGTCGAAGTCTGCCATGATCGAAATGCCATGGTCAAAACTAGACGTGGTCATTTTATCATCCAAAAAACTCAAGCACAAAAGTGCATCGACCAGAACTTTCACGAATGCAAATTCTAATAAAACCAAATGTCAATTATTTATCATGAACAAAATGCATGACCATCACATTGTTTAACATCCTATAATAAAATTTCAGTTGTAATTAACTAAGAAACACTAACAAGTGAATCTAGTCTCCACCATCCACCTTTCAAAAAGATATCTAAATTCCAAAAGGGGTCATTCACTATGAAACAATTCGTATATCAATACCATCATTCATTATTCTTCACTATTCAATTTACTAGGACATTGATTAGGTCATTACACAATTTTCTCTTTCACTATATGACATGATCAAATTCCATCTAGAAAATTTGGCAATGTATACGGTGGTAATATTCTTAATAATGCATTAATTTTGCATGCCTTTGATAAATTCAATAACCTACAAGCATAAATAATGAAAGGTCACTAAAACATTAGCTCACGAGAAAGCTCTAACAAATTGCAATGAGAACATTTACGAGTTGAATAATTATATTAATATACATTCCTTCTTATAAACATTCTACTAAAGTTTTTTATTTTAATACTGCTACCATAGAAGCCAACAAACCTAAAACGAATTATGAGTACAAAACTCCAAACATTACATTAAATTCTTCCCGAAGGTTGACTCGTTCTTTTGATTAATTTATCATCATCATCATTATTATTTTATTAAGAGATTTAACACCACTCTAAAAAACACTTACCAACGATTACACAAATACCATTTCAACAAACTTTACAAATTTAGGCTAAATTGGTTAATAATATTTTATTTCCCTATCCTGAGTTTTTGCAAAACATCACAAGATTGCTGCACTAACCATAAGGTTCTAGCAAGACTCTTTAGTCAAGGATAAACTATAAATCAATAATTGCATAAAGTACATAGATATAAACATTTATTAAATGTAATCCATTCAACTCTTAGCAATTCGCAACTCATCAATCAACAATATAATTATCTTATCTGAAGAAATCTATTTATTGTCCTACTTTGCATGCAATCACATAAAATATTTACAAACACAAATTCAACATTCTCACCTTATATTCAAAACTTATATTAAAATACAATAAAAAAACATCAGCAAAATAATCTCTATGAAATAAGGTTCCATGCGATCATATAACAACACCCACCCATTCCTTTATACACTAGATCAATTTAGCATTGCAAAAGAACATATAAATCAAGCATCAACACATGTTCACTGAGCACCCCTAGGATAAATTAATTCAGGATTAATTTTTACCAATGAAAAAAATCACATATATATTTAGTGTAACATTCATAAACAATTAGAATAATTTACTAGAACCAAATAACCCAATTCATCCAATACAGATTGAGAATTTCTTAACATTATGGTTATATAACCAATTCAACCACGCTCTACACTTACTTAGAACCATAACAATTCAAGTTATATTGAACAGACCACTACTCACTATCCATCATAAAAACTACCACATGATACTATCACATTTAATCAGTTTCACTGACAAGATGTTACTCGAAATCAATTACATACTACTACTTTTCCTTAACTTATCATTTCAAATCTTTAGTCCTTAAAAAAAGGAGTTGGTGGTCGTCGGTGCGTTCTACTCTTGTCTTTCTTTCATAGCCATCCATTCTCCCTCCAGTCTTTATAGCTGTCCTATCTCAATCGCCTCCTCCCATGCGCGCAGCTCCTCACAATTGCTCCTCACGACACCACGACCAGAAAACACACCTACCTCTCTCGCCCCGCATTCTCCCTGTGTAATACCCCAAAAATTAAATCGGGAGAGAATAATTAAATCGGGAGAGAATAATTAAAATCGGGAGAATATTTCTTTTAGCAAAGCGATTGAACAGGAGAAAGAAGGGTTTTAATGTAATACTCCAATTTATTCTACGAAAGAAAGCGTTCAAAAGAGAAATTAGACAAAAAAAAGGGGGGGTTTCTGCAGTTTTTCGGCAACTTGGGCCTTGGGCCTTGGCCCAGGAGGCCCATGAGGGGTCGGCCACCAATAAAAGGAAGGGGGAAAACCCTAGATGCACTGCAGCTACAGTGCCGCCGCACTGTAGCACGGCTACTGTAGCACACCTCTCCTCCATGGTGGTGCCCCCCTCCATTAGTGCCTCCCTTCCTCGCCGTCGGTGCTCCCTGCTGCCGATCAAGTGAAGAAAGGAGAGGAGATCAACTTCGTGGGGAGAGTTCATCATCTTGCTGCGATTCTACAAGGGTAACGTCGCGTGTTCTTCGTTGTTTGATGCGTAGTAGTTGCGGTTGATGTCGTTTGGTAGATTGATTTGCGTCGGTTTAATAGATCGCGTTCTGTCCAGATTATTGCGCGGTCAGTTTCGTGTGTTTAGAGGCCGAATTAGGAGTTTTGGATTCCTAGAGTTATGTAGATAATGTTCTTAGCTTTCAGTGGCCGCCAAGAACGCCAAAATCCGATTAACGGTTGGAAAGTTATGAATTGTTTAGTGCCGCTGTCTGGTTAATCTGTCAACATCCTGACAGTCTGTAGAAAACTGAGTTAATCTATTAGTTAAAGACGAAATCAGAGGATCTCAATATAACGAATATTGTAGGTAATTTCCATACCTTTTCAGAGAGATAAAGAACGCAAGATTTGGACTTTCGTAGCAAAAGTTATGGTGGTTTTAGTGTACTGTCCAGAGAAGCCGACGTGAAAATTGTTGTTCTGTAGTTTGGCTTGGTAGGGGCAGTGGATGGCTTAATCAAAAGGGCTCCCCAAATAAGTTTATTTAGGTAATTTAATTACCTTTCCAGAAAGTCTAAGAACACCTCATTGGACTCCTGAGCAGAAAGTTATGTATTTTAGAAGTTGACTGTCCACAGAGGGGACAAAGCGACATCTAGAAATTGGGGCTGGGTTCGCGCTAAAGGAACTTTCGTGAGTCCGTGTTTACTTTTATGGTTTGAGTGGTCCTCTATTGCTGTCTTAGCATTTCTTAATTGAATGTTTAGGTGGGGGACTGGTTCCGGAGGCGGCACCCTCTTCTCGTCCTTCGTTCCCGCTCGGTTGAGGCAAGTGCATTGTTTGATCCTTGTTTGTGATTGCTTGGGTATGAATGCGGTTTTGATGCTTGTTAATGTCGTGTGGCTATTGATAAGTGTGCATAATCAGAGTGGTGAATGTTCAAACTATGGATATGCTTTATTCATGAATGTTGTTATTGCCTTTATTCATGAATGTTGTTATCGCCTTAATTCACGAATGTCGTTGTTGCCTTTATTCATAAATGTTGTTACCGCCATTGGTGCTTGATGTTGAAAAGAGATGGTGCATATGCATTTTGATATCATGTTGAGGCCTGGTCTTGTGATGACCAAGTATGCACATCTTTGAGGTCCCCGTCATGAATGTGACGGGCTTGAGATCCCCACACTCGTGGAGTGTGGGCATGAGGTCCCCAATACTTGCGGAGTATTGGGCAATTGGTCCCTGTGCGTGCGCGCACAGGCATGGGTATGCAGCGACGGTTGCATACTTTGCATTACCAGTGTAATGCACAAAGAGATAGAGAAAAGGAATCCTTGAGCATTGCATTTGCATGTGGAATGATTTAGTGATGTGCTCCTGAATATGGATGCTGATGCTATGGATTGAATTATGCGTCTGTTTATTTATGTACTTGTTGAGTCTGTGGACTCACTCTTGCTTTCTTGTTGTTTTTAGGTACCCAGTTCAAGCGCAGTATGCAAGGGAGGGAGTAGCGTTATGCTTTGCACGCACACTGTCATGAACTTTAATTCTCGGACCATGCCTTATTAATTAAGCTACTGATCAAAGATTTGACCTGTTTATGTTATCGTATCGGATTATTTGTAATAATGATGAGTAGTCTAGTTGGAAGTTTGAGGATTTGTTCAGTCGATTAGTAAGTTCATGAGTACTTCTTGTTGATCTTGAATATTGCAGTACTCCGTTATAACTCCCTTTTAACTGTTGAAACCCATGTGATGTTAGAAATACAAAGGAGACTCTGCCGAATTTTAGTAAAGTATCTTAGTTTAGTTTTGTGTAAGGTTACTTTAGTAGCATTCTTGGCTCTTGTGGAGTTGGGGTGTTACAGTTGGTATCAGAGCGGGCTTTAGGTCCGTGGTTAATAGAAAAATATTAAATTGACACACTGTGCACAGTAGGTGGGGTTGGGAATTACATTGCTTCCGCATTATCTGTTGTTATGTTGCATTTGTTGAGCAATTGTTGAATTGCCTCTGTCCTATCTTTCTTGTCGTTAAGCTATGAAATGATATGCTATGATATTCTATATCTATGAATCTATTCTATGATTACCATGAGATGATCATGTATAATTATATTTGATTATATTGTTTATGCGTGTCGGTAATGGTTGTTAAGAAGTGAAGGCCGTGGTTGTGGCCTTGGACTTTGTCAGGTTTTACCACCGTTCGTGGTAGACGAATAGAGTAGTTACCCCAAATACCATAGTTGCAGGAGTTGAGCGTGAGTTGTTTTAGAAAGTTGTTTTCCTTCTTGACCTCAAATCTTGGCAAATTCTTGTTTTGTGGTGGATGATGATTTTCTCTTGGGTTCGTGGTTCATGGTAATGGTTGTGTTTCAATGGTCTCTAATGGTTCTCTGAAACAAGTATTATTTTTCGACTGTTGAGCTGTCTTTACTACTTGTGATCGTCCTCAATTGGCATTACTGATAATTCCATAGTTGTTTCTTCTTTCTCATTGGAAAAGAATGACTCATGTATTCGTTTGAAAGTTTTGGTAATGAGAGTTTCTGTTGCAAGTTTGTTAACATGAGAAAACTTTGGCTCTATGTATTTCTTTTGGATTATTCCGAGTGATGAAGTTTAATGCATCTCTTTTCTGTTGGAAATTGCTAAAATCCTTTTCTGATGCCTTGTTATGGTTAAATCAGAGATTGTAATCAAATAACTTGATATGGTATGGGTATCAAGTTGAGTCATTGGTATGGTGCATAATTAATATTAATTAGTAACCTTGGAAGTGAAATTGATTAGGATGATGTTGTCTTTTTCTAGTTCTTGATGAACGGTATATATGAGTAGTGATTGAGAGATATCAAGAAGTATGGAACCTTGATGAACTAGTCTGGTCATTAAAACTGTTTAGGTTGTTAAATTTGTTGGGTTCTTTGGTTCCCATGGATTAATTTAATTGTGTGGAAAGGAAAATTAGAGGGAATACCAGATTTACATATTCCCTAGTATGATTAGTTATTAGAATTGTGTACAATCGGTTGAATGGATTGAATATCGGTGGATCTAGAAATTATGGGAGGAGTTCTATGTAGTTCTTCTATGTAGGATGACGCGATGAATTTGGTTGTAGTGTTGTTGAGACTCTTGATCGATAGAAGATTTTGATTTTTTTGAAGTTTTAGTGTATTTTTTGCCGAAATCCAATGTGAGGAGGAACAGTTGAATATGTGCTTGTTAATATCCATGTGATTTGGGAAGGAAAGTAGGTAGCAACTAGATTTCATAACGAAGCCAGTTGATAACAACAAGGGTTGTCGTATAACTGTTGTGTGTTGAAGTTTGATAATGAGCATCGCTAAAAGTTGAACAGATATGATATAATAGGTGGCTTATGCCCACATGATTGTGAAATAATTGGATGAAATTGTGTCCTTGATGAAAGGGTTTTGGTAGGAGCTTTTCAATTGGGTAGTAGACCCCTTCTAAACTTAAGAAGTTGATGTAGTGATGTTGTATGATTTTGGTATACTCTCATTTTGAAGATGGGATGAAAAGGCAGTATGGAACAAATTGGTGAAACTTTGGGGCTTTCTAATGGAATAGTTGATGATAAATATTCATGTTCAGAGTATATTATTCTTGATGTTAGTAAGATTATCTGCAAGAGATTGTGACTTGTGTGTGGTGATGATTCTTTTAGAAATAAAGAAATTTGATCGTCTTTCGTAACTTGGATTTTGTAGAAGTGTTTCGAGTTTTGCGATGGTGATCAATTGGATGCTTGAGTTATGTGGTGATTGAGTTGCTTTGAGCAAAGTGACATGCTGAAAGATTTTATTGGTTCTTAAGTTCTTCCTACGATTTGGTCTTAAGAGCTTATCTTGTTTAAGCTGGCAAAGTGATGTAGTAATCACAGAAAATAACCTTCCTTGTTAAAGGAATGAGTCAAGTATAAGTAATTGAGCTTTAAGTCTCGTTTCGCATCTTGAAGTTTATTTGAGAGTGCTTAAACCTTATGCAGTTGTCCCATAAGAGTTTATCAATTTTCAAAGGGCATTACCTTCTTCTCATTTGTGGTTTGGTATTCGCTTTCAGTAGGGCTTGAGCCCTCGACTGTTGACTTTCCCTTATGTTTTCCGAGTACTTTGCCTAAGTGACTATTTTCCTTGGTCTTGTGTTCACTGCGGTGGCACATGTTTTCCTAGTTGGAAAAAAAATTTTGATTCCATTCGCTCTTTCTTTTGAGGAAGATTCAACCTATTCGTTCACCTGAGTCTTTTGAGGTGTTGAATAATTGTAGTTGTGAAACGTTGGGTTGTAAGTTATTCGATGAGCATTGGAGGATGAAATAATTTCGTAATATAGTTCTTTGAGAGAAGTCTATCTCAATGGAAGATTGTCTTATGGGGTTAAACTGATTGCATTGTTACAGCTAGTAGAACCTATAGTGATTGTGATCCAAGATCTTTTGTTCACTTCGGGTGGAACATTAGAATTACCGAGAGTATGAAAATCCTGATCAATTTTATAGAGTATAGCAATTTGGTAGTATTGCGAGATTGTGAAGGGTTATTCTTGATGATGTGGTTTAATGAGAGTGGGATTACAAGGTAATCGAATCATCAATGGAATAATAGAAAATGTTGAGTAATGTCAAGAGTGATTTGGTTTTAAATGAGTAACCTTCTGAGAGTTATAATATTTGTAAAGGTAAACGGGTCAAGAAAATATTTTCATGATGATGTTAATAAGTGAGTATGTGGGAATTATGGATTTATAGGGATTTAATCTGAGGATTTCTCTATCCTTTATATGATAAGTTAGTTGCAAGAGTCTTGGAGGTTAAATGTGGACTTTGCATTGTTGTGCTAGAACTTTGAGTCGCCCAAAGATTATGTGTAGAGGAAGTAGAATAAGAGTGGATTGCGAACAGTGGGATGATCGTTGATAACACCCTTCTGATGTAGTACATGAGAGTGTGTGATGTGGAATCTGAAATGTTTGTCCTCAAAAAAGGTTGAGGTGATATGATCGTGTGAGAGATCTAATTTGGGGATACTTTCTGAGTGCCATCTGTCAAATGAATTCTATCAGTAAAGGGAATCGGTTAGAGAATGTTTTGCGAAATCATCAGAGTCCCTCTTCAAAGGTGTAGACAAGGCGTTTCGATTTGGGCTTGGCGTTGAGATCGCCAAGTTAAGAGTAACAAGTTAGTGTGTTGTGCGATGATTGGGATTCCATAGCTTGAGGGAAAGTTTGGTCCTAGAAGAGATACTGTTAAATTGATGCTTCCTCAAGAAGTGAATTGTTTTCCTGATTTTCGTTTAAGTTTTATGCTGTTGACCTTTGTCTTTCGCAAAGTTTAGCTTGGCTTTATATTGGTATGTGTGGTTCTTATCAGTTCAGAAAGAATAAAAGAAACGTTGGATTTGGTTATTCGAGTGATTTCTCCTTTGGCGGATGTGGTGTTTATTTGCAAATTTTCTAATTTGAAGGTGGAAAGATTTTCGTGATAAATCTTCGATTCTGAACTTGACTCTTTTTAGTACCGAGTTGGTAACACTTGGTTGCGATGATAGTCCTTCATTTTCAGTTGGGCTATGTCGGGTAAGAGTGTGTTTAAAGCGAGTTCTGTTGTGTGTCCCTCGTTAAAGGAGGCGATCTTTCTTTGGGTGAAAAAGTCCGCTTAATAGGTGGAACAAAAGTTCAGTGTTCTATGCACATGTTGCGTGGTTCGGTACCACTAGGGGGGTTGCCCCAAGGTACATTGGGTTGTTTTCGCTAGTTGGCCGTTAGGACCGTAGTGAGTCCATGCGCGAAGTACACATCGTCTTGTTTGTCCCAGTGCTGAGTGAGTACCAGAGAGGTCCGAAGTTTGAAGTTTCGTGGGAGCTGCTGACCTTTGAGTAGCATCCTGTGCGTTGTTAGAGAGGTCAGAGCGAGTGCTGAGGCACAAGTCGTTGGTTTGTGTCAAGGTGCCTTTGTCCCATTAGCTCGAGAGGGAGGCGACTTGGGAATTGGAATCTCGCATGCGCGAGCTTTATCCAAAGTTTTTCACGGCAGGTACATAGTAATGTTAGTAAATCTTTTAGCAGTGGTTTTTTTTGGTGTTGAGGTTGAATAGAATTCGGGGTCGAATTCTGTTTAAGGAGGGTAGAATGTAATACCCCAAAAATTAAATCGGGAGAGAATAATTAAATCGGGAGAGAATAATTAAAATCGGGAGAATATTTCTTTTAGCAAAGCGATTGAACAGGAGAAAGAGGGGTTTTAATGTAATACTCCAATTTATTCTACGAAAGAAAGCGTTCAAAAGAGAAATTAGACAAAAAAAAGGGGGGTTTCTGCAGTTTTTCGGCAACTTGGGCCTTGGGCCTTGGCCCAGGAGGCCCATGAGGGGTCGGCCACCAATAAAAGGAAGGGGAAAAACCCTAGATGCACTGTAGCTACAGTGCCGCCGCACTGTAGCACGGCTACTGTAGCACACCTCTCCTCCATGGTGGTGCCCCCCTCTATTGGTGCCTCCCTTCCTCGCCGTCGGTGCTCCCTGCTGCCGATCAAGTGAAGAAAGGAGAGGAGATCAACTTCGTGGGGAGAGTTCATCATCTTGCTGCGATTCTACAAGGGTAACGTCGCGTGTTCTTCGTTGTTTGATGCGTAGTAGTTGCGGTTGATGTCGTTTGGTAGATTGATTTGCGTCGGTTTAATAGATCGCGTTCTGTCCAGATTATTGCGCGGTCAGTTTCGTGTGTTTAGAGGCCGAATTAGGAGTTTTGGATTCCTAGAGTTATGTAGATAATGTTCTTAGCTTTCAGTGGCCGCCAAGAACGCCAAAATCCGATTAACGGTTGGAAAGTTATGAATTGTTTAGTGCCGCTGTCTGGTTAATCTGTCAACATCCTGACAGTCTGTAGAAAACTGAGTTAATCTATTAGTTAAAGACGAAATCAGAGGATCTCAATATAACGAATATTGTAGGTAATTTCCATACCTTTTCAGAGAGATAAAGAACGCAAGATTTGGACTTTCGTAGCAAAAGTTATGGTGGTTTTAGTGTACTGTCCAGAGAAGCCAACGTGAAAATTGTTGTTCTGTAGTTTGGCTTGGTAGGGGCAGTGGATGGCTTAATCAAAAGGGCTCCCCAAATAAGTTTATTTAGGTAATTTAATTACCTTTCCAGAAAGTCTAAGAACACTCATTGGACTCCTGAGCAGAAAGTTATGTATTTTAGAAGTTGACTGTCCACAGAGGGGACAAAGCGACATCTAGAAATTGGGGCTGGGTTCGCGCTAAAGGAACTTTCGTGAGTCCGTGTTTACTTTTATGGTTTGAGTGGTCCTCTATTGCTGTCTTAGCATTTCTTAATTGAATGTTTAGGTGGGGGACTGGTTCCGGAGGCGGCACCCTCTTCTCGTCCTTCGTTCCCGCTCGGTTGAGGCAAGTGCATTGTTTGATCCTTGTTTGTGATTGCTTGGGTATGAATGCGGTTTTGATGCTTGTTAATGTCGTGTGGCTATTGATAAGTGTGCATAATCAGAGTGGTGAATGTTCAAACTATGGATATGCTTTATTCATGAATGTTGTTATTACCTTTATTCATGAATGTTGTTATCGCCTTAATTCACGAATGTCGTTGTTGCCTTTATTCATGAATGTTGTTACCGCCATTGGTGCTTGATGTTGAAAAGAGATGGTGCATATGCATTTTGATATCATGTTGAGGCCTGGTCTTGTGATGACCAAGTATGCACATCTTTGAGGTCCCCGTCATGAATGTGACGGGCTTGAGATCCCCACACTCGTGGAGTGTGGGCATGAGGTCCCCAATACTTGCGGAGTATTGGGCAATTGGTCCCTGTGCGTGCGCGCACAGGCATGGGTATGCAGCGACGGTTGCATACTTTGCATTACCAGTGTAATGCACAAAGAGATAGAGAAAAGGAATCCTTGAGCATTGCATTTGCATGTGGAATGATTTAGTGATGTGCTCCTGAATATGGATGCTGATGCTATGGATTGAATTATGCGTCTGTTTATTTATGTACTTGTTGAGTCTGTGGACTCACTCTTGCTTTCTTGTTGTTTTTAGGTACCCAGTTCAAGCGCAGTATGCAAGGGAGGGAGTAGCGTTATGCTTTGCACGCACACTGTCATGAACTTTAATTCTCGGACCATGCCTTATTAATTAAGCTACTGATCAAAGATTTGACCTGTTTATGTTATCGTATCGGATTATTTGTAATAATGATGAGTAGTCTAGTTGGAAGTTTGAGGATTTGTTCAGTCGATTAGTAAGTTCATGAGTACTTCTTGTTGATCTTGAATATTGCAGTACTCCGTTATAACTCCCTTTTAACTGTTGAAACCCATGTGATGTTAGAAATACAAAGGAGACTCTGCCGAATTTTAGTAAAGTATCTTAGTTTAGTTTTGTGTAAGGTTACTTTAGTAGCATTCTTGGCTCTTGTGGAGTTGGGGTGTTACACCCTGCCCTCCACTCCCTCCGTCACCGCCGCTCGACATCCGCTGCCCTTGCTGCGCCCTCCCCATCTCCTACATAGTGCTTGCCACCTACCCACCCCACACTAGGAACCCACCGATTCCTCGCCCACCACTACCGCCGTCGGTGCTGCTCCATGCATCTACTCCACCCCGCCCCCACTAGCACCACCAGCCTGCCACTTCTCGCCCTGGCCCTACCACCTCCAGCCCGCCACTACCTCCCTTTAGCCCTCCTATCCTTCCTCTTTTTGTACCGCCCATCACTCACCACCGCTAGATCCACTCGCTCTCTCCCTAAATCAGGGGAGGAGGGGCTAAGCGATGTTGGTGGTGGTTAGATCTGCGTGAGGTGAGGCCATGGTGACCTGATGAGGGCAAGACAGGTTGCATAATGGCCGAATTCGAGCTAGACAGGGTGTACGGTGGTCGGATCCAGAGAGAAGGGAGGTAGTTCCCCAGGTGGATGGTGACGAAGGTTGGGTCCGATCGACAATGGCCTAATCCGAGTGAGGCAACAGTGATGTAGGAGTGAGTGCTAGTGATGCAGGCGTGACCTAGGTCTGGACTTCACGCAAGGTGAACTTCTTCACCTCTTGTAATTCCGCTTGAATTGAGGCTAATTTTGGAGGACTTTTGCTTTGTTCTGTGTAGTGGTGGACATGGTGGGGTTGATGTCATGGCTGAGCTAGGGTGGAGATAGCTGAGGAAGCAAGAACTGCTTGGGGAGAAACTCCTCCACCGCTGGCACCTTCCCCTTCTTCAGCTTCTTCTCTTCCTCATACTCCTCCACTACTGCAGCCAACACAGATGGGGAGCACCAGCATTCCTCAGCACCCGAGACAGTGTCGATGAAGTCGGGGCCACAGGGGTCTTCACTGTCGAGTGGCAGGCGAAGCCTCGGTGCCTGAGACGGCATTGGTGAAGTTGGGGCTGCAGGCGTCCTCCTTGCTATCCAGATTATGGCACGGTAGCGGCAGGAAGGAGCCCTTCATAGAGGATGTCGGCACCCGGAGGATGTAAGGATGCACCCTATCCGCTTTCGTGTGTTCGTTGTCATCGCGCAACCATTATGTATTGACTTTGTTCGCTTCATTTGGTTTGTTGCTTCAGATAGAGCATAAGGTTCAGCATATTCTCAGGCAACGAGATATGCCAGTCCACAGAGGTGCAGGTGACTGAGAGATGCATTGTGTACATACATTCCAACTTCTTCATTAGGGTTCTATATAGTGCATGCATTTCCAGTTGGTGTCATTGCATTGGCCAAACCGGCATGCCTGTATCATTGATTGAAATTGAATGATGATACATCAATTGTGCTTAGTGCTCACTGCGGACCATCGCTCCCCAGGTTCTGACTGAGCTTTGAGCACTTGTAAATACAACATACATCAACTTTGCTCACTGAGGACCTGCACTTGTATTTATGATTGCCAAGTTGTTCATTTGGAATATCCATCTGAGCTTTGTGTGATGCTTATGATTATATGCTGAGGATTGTAGACAAAGTGTGTTGATTCTTCATACTCTCTTCATTTACTTGCTTGTGTGCTACACAAAATTTCTCCATACCTTGTGGGTAGCTTTGTTGTTGGTAATATTACTTGTTAGTCATGTTAACTTTATTTTACATTTCCTATGTGCTATAAAACTTCTTTTGGGGGGGGTGAGGTTTGGTCCCTTTTTTAAGGAATATAAAGGACAAACATGAGAAGTTAAGTGGTCCTAAATTCTTGATAGATCTACATCTGAATGTGTTACAGGCTAACTGCACAGGCGCCTTTTACCACCGGATGGAGTGCATTTGTCAACAAGAAGAACTTGTCTCTAGGGATGTGTTCTATTTTTGCGGTAGGCCAATAGAATCATGCAGATAATTATCACATGTTGTTGTTGCCTCTCTTTCTTAAAGCTTCGTCATCAATTTTTAGAGGTGATGATGGGGAGCTAAGACTTGGAGTGCGCTGTGCGGCTCAGCTGAAAAATGGATCTGCTTTTTTGGCACTTTATAACCAGTGTGCAAATATTGGTACCCTAGCTAATGATGCACATGCTGTGGCTACGAAAAGTATGCTACATATCTACTGTAACCCCAGGTAAAAAAGGTTTTGGTTGCTTTGTTAATGCCTTAGGACATTCATGCTTGGTAAATTTCAATTGTATTCTAAAATATGCTTATAAAAATAGCATGTATTGTGGATTGAGAGGGTGGGATGTACTTATGAAGACTGCAATTGTGATACTTTGCTGGTGACCTGTGTGGAATGTTAAATTGTGCCCAATATTTATTACTTGTTTTGAGTTATTTTTTATTAGCAATGCACTAGGTCCAGCTCAGAATGTTCCATTTTATGGTTTTATCTGGGTACTTTGGTGTTCTTGCTGAGATATGAAGTCTTGAACTTAATGTGTAAACTATTATAATCTGTCCAAAATTTGGAATTGCAGATATTTTGGTTGTAAAAGCATTGATTAGCAAATTAGTATTGCATGAGTTGCACACGATCATTTGCTCCTTTGAATGCTGCAATATACACAACATTTGGTTCATGTGACAAGATTTGAATGATTTCTTCTTCAATGAAAGTAGGCACGAGAGCATGAGTTTTGAGGAGTGGATTACTTGTAGTTTTGCATTTTTATATATATTGATGTTCTTGGTTTCTAAGGGTGTGTTTGGTTGCTGGTATGGAGTGGGATGGGATGGGATGGGGATGGGATGAGATGGTTCCACAAAAAAAGTGGAACCACATGGTCCAGCATCTAAGAAGAATATTCTCTAAATTTGCACAGGCTCATCCCACTTTGGACCATTCCATCCCACCCCATCCCTCAAACCAAACACATGGATGAGCTTGGTCAAAGGAACCATCCCACTCCATCCCAGCAACCAAACACACCCTAAATGGAGGTTGCTATGCTGGCTGCTCTTGTTTGAAATATTTCCATCCTAACTTACTACCAACCCATTGTACTATTTCTTCCATAGTCCATGGCTTGCCTGTTCTATTTCTTTCGCAATCAGTTAATCCATATTTTGCCCAATTGACAAATCTGTGTGGTGTATTTGTTTGTATAAGAAACATTCTCCAAGCATTTTGAGAAGTATGGGGAAATAACTGAATTTGTGATTATGAAGGACAAGCATACTAAGATGCCTCGTGACGTGTCCTTTCTAGCTTCCATCCCCATGTTTCAGAGCTTCAAGCTTTCTGCAGATATTCTTGACCATCATCCTTCAAGTTCTGAGAATGGCATCCTTCCTATTGTCACACTTTACTCTAATTATCTACCACAATTGATGATTTCTTATTTATTTAATCCATGTTCAGATTGGATGCAAAAAGGGTTAAAGTCTAGCTTTTCTAATTTACATTACATTTAGGTTTTGCCTTATCATCGGATCCCAAACCATGCCGGCGTGACAGAAAATTGATATTTATTGTGTTGGCGATAACTTATTGGAGCGCAAAATGCACGCAGAATAGCGCTACCTTGTGTGTGTGTCTGTATATATATGCACACATATATGTATATCTACATGTATACGTATACATATATATATATATGTATACATGTATATGTATATACGTATACATATGTATATGTATATTTCAAAATGAAGAAATCATCACCACAAAAGCTTTACTATTTTTTCCTCGCAATTCTGAGTATTAAAATTCAATATGCAATATACACCAAATACACACAGGTTTAAAACTTCCACATAAACATGGCTTGCAAAAGACCTTCTGTAGGCTCGAAAACGGCAACAGAGGGGGGTGAATGGTGCCGTCAAAACGCTGCCCTAGTATTCAACCGACCTTCTTCTCCGATAGCTATCGCAACTATGAAGACAGAAAGAAAGTGCTCTCTGAAACTGGAAGAAGAAATCAAGACCAAGCACGAAGCTGCAGACCTGAAAAAAAACTATTCACTTAACTGAACCAAAAGAGACAGATTGCACTTCCCGAAAATATTACATGCTGCTGACTATTCTGACCATAAACAGACAACACAAGAAAACTGAATTAGCAGCAAAAATGACTGAAAAAGAACCGAGCTAAAAACTGAAATTTCTCTGATGACTACACGGGCTGGAAACCTGACCAAAAGGATTGAACGAGCTATTTGGCACTGAAATGGAAAGAGTAAATGGCATGCAGTTTACTGCAGTTCTGAACCAAAAACTTTGACTAAAAAGGAAACCTATGTACTGCCGACAACAAAGAACAGTCTGCCGAGAGAATAGAACACTCCAGGAGCATACTGCAGAAGCCAACTGAAAATAGAAAACAAATCTGAAAAGAAAAAGAAGGGAAAGCAAAACTGAAATCAGTATTTGCTTAAGACAGCAAAACTGGACACGGCAGACCGAAAGCAAAAAGGAATCAGGCAACCGTCACACAGAGATTGCGGCCGGTCTAATCGCAGTAGCTTGGCTGGTCTAAATGCAGCTGTATACCCGGTTTGACAGCAGTTCAGCCGGACTGAATGCAAAGGAGTAGCCTGCCGATCTAATTTGACAACCCGAAAATACAAAAGTGAATCAAAAAGAGAAATCAATTGGAGAATAGTGAACCTGAAACTAAATGGATGACATCGAATGAGACACATGGACAAGAACAAATTGCACTGGAAAACCAGAGCTACTGAAGACAAGAAGCATAGTAAATTCAGACATTTAACTACAACAGAAATGAACAGAGACAATTGAAAACAGCAAGAGCGCAAAAGACCAACAAGATTCAAGGACCAAAAATTGCTAGACTCGAAAACTCTTAGCCAGGAGACTTCAACCAATGCAGCAGAATAACCTCAAGTTGAGAAATCACAAGTTGATTGAAGTCTTCTTGCAGCAACCAAGAACGACAGCAAAGAAAAACATAGCAGCAGAGACATAGGTGTCACTTGATCGCCAGACTCAAATGTCCAAATCACTTGAGATTCTCAGGTACAGGCTTTCAAACATTGATATAACATATCTTCAGAAGGAGAGATCACCAAGAAAGGAGTACTTCTTAGCTGAGACTATAAATCCTCTGCTTAGGATGAACAGTAAACCCTAGAAAATAAAAAAATAAAGGAAGTCCGCAGCTGATGGTCACTTGGGAAGAGAAGAGCAATTAAGCTAGTTGCTCTTGAGTAAATGCTGGCCAAGTGATCTTGAGAAGATATCCAATCCAGAACAACAAAACTCGATGCAAAAAAGATCAAGGATTCAACTCAAAACATATCACTAGAAGAGAAGAATAAAAAAGGGAAAAACAGTGTGAGAACCCAAAACAAAAAGATAAGATAGCGCTGATCAAACAGAGACATCTCAACATAGATGAACTTCTCATATTGAATCTGAGAGATGAAAGATTACAAAAGATTGTTCTTACATCCAACTTCTCACAACCTACAGCCCCATACGCGATTGGAGAATCAAGACACTAAAATCACTCACGCAGAAAAGAACACAAGAACAGGTAACATACAGGAGACAAAGCCCCACATCCTTTCACCAACTCTCAACAGAAATCAAAAAGCAAAACTTCCCAAAAGGCCTAACTCCTCTCACAAGCCATACATTCTCCAAGAGATACCTCTCCTATTTATAGCCTTTGCTTGGGTTTCTCACTCGCTTTACCCGCTAAACCAAAAACCAAATCCGCTTCCTCATGCAGCTTTGCGCTTTTACCGAAACGCCCCTCCTGCATCTTCCGGGAAGCTTCCTCATTCCTTGCCGTCCAAGCCTCGCAGCCACCTCAAGTCCTCGCCGTCTTCGACACATCCCGACCGCTCTGACCTCAGCACTGCCTGTGCCTAGTACGGTCATCCCGTGCCTCGCCACGACTCCGCCTCGATGTCCTGCAGTCATCACAGACAAAACAAAACACATTACATAGCACTGCTCGAAATATTGTAACCATACATTAGCATTAGAAGAAATACTCAAAACCCAAACCTATCGAGACGAATAAACGACTTAAGCACGTTCGACCTAGTTCGGCCAGATCCGATCGAAACCGACTGCACCACGCAACGACATGGTTCGAACCACTCAAACCAAACATAAAGTTGAGTTTGTTTGAATAAAAATGGAAGAAAGTCATACATGGTCCAAAGGAAAAAAACAGAGAAGCTTATGACCATGTCGACCAAAGGAGCAAAAAAAGAAAGAGCAAGTTTTCCTCAAAAGCTCCAGAAAATTGCCTTGGCTTTTTCTCCGCTATTCTCCCCCTTTTGGCAATAAAATCATCAAGGAACTTGGAGGAAAATAGAGTATGATTTGGATGAAATGGCTGAATTTTATGTAATCTAAGTAATTAGAGCCATGAAGTTTATCCAAAAATAACCTTTAAGTATTACACCAAGTCATAAAATATAAGAATGCTATCAAGATCATGATAATACATGTATAGACAAGCTAAGCCAACTAAGTCATAATCTAAAAATTAGTCGAATTTCTTGGCATGTCAAGTCAACCATGATTATAGTCTAGCTAAAGGTATCCAAAGATGATGCAGGCCATGTCAATAATCTACGTGGAACCAAGAAGCTAGTATTGAGTCAATTTAGAGTGCTACCAGTTCAAGAATGAGACATTTGTTCAAGTACTTACAAGTTTTGTAATTTTAGCAAATTGAGCACATTTGACATGATTTTTCTTTTGAAACTCATGGTCGTTTCCAACCAAAATTTTAGTCATGTGCTAGATCTCAAGCACTACTACAAAACATGGATATTGTAATACATTCCTGTATCACATTCGTCAATGTGTTACAAAGAAATTCCATAGTAACATAAAACAATGTGTTACAGACAATGGTTGTAACACAAAGCACTTGTTTTATAAAAATGTGTTACTGAGAACAATTATAGTAACACAAAATTAATGTTACAAGTAAAATGTTACAAAGATTGTACTATGTTGTAACACATAAATGGAACATGTAAAATGTGTGCCAAATATATACCCTATAGTAACACAAAACAATGTTACAACTAAAGTGTTTCAAAGAAACATATATATGTGACCTTCCAATTCATGGTCTGCAAGTACGTCGCAGTCGGTGTCGTCTTGGTTGTTAGGCAATCACATCGTGGTCCTCACATGACTCTTGAGCAGCAACTATTAGGCAATTGAAAATGCCGTGTAGTTGCTGGAGCCCACTTCCGAACTGTTGGGTTGAGCACAAGCTACGCTATAGATATATCGTGATCATGAGAGGAACAAGTACGACGGGAAGAAACATGGAAAAACAAAAAACTACGTAAAATTAAATAGGAGAATAGTAGAATTCTTTTGATTGTGTGGGCGATCACTACTTACCTCCTCCCTACAATTATATAAGGTGATATAAACTTTATCTTTTAGGTTGATAAGAAAATCAAATAGATTTAAACTCATTTTCACATGATCTCGCTTTCTATGCTCCAATGCCGAGTGCAAACATTTATTGGTTCTGGGTCTAACAAAAAAGCTATGAAAAAAACAGTTCTCTCTACTTTTTTCAAGCTGAGAAGAGAATAAACCATCTTATCTTTTCATCTCAGTCACAATCCCATCTCCAACTCTTATCCTTATATAACAGTAAACCTAATTTGAATTCAAAATGAAATATTCTTCAGCCACACGCTTTTCTGATCCAACAGATCAACCAATCTAACTTGGTTATTATGAAGAATTGTGATAGATACTGGCAGGTATGGTAGTAAAACAAATTGTTAAATCAAAAGAGTAATCATTGGACAAAAAATTGACTCATGATTTATATTTCTATGCAAGAGGCAATGTTGTAGAATGCCTAAAAAGGCCACAAAGAAGGCATTTAAGTACGGCCTACAACAATGTTTGAGACAATTTAAAAAAATGCCTTCACAAAAGCACCAGGCAAGGTGTTTATGAGTTGATATCTAGAATAGCATGAACCATCATCTAGACCATTTTACATATAGCATATGAACTCCAAAAGACTTGGAGAACAAAAAAAAAGCCATGTATGCTCTCCAACTTCGCGACCATGCATCGATCATACTTAAGAGCTGGAACAAAGTCACTAGGGATGCCACAAAACATCAGTAATCTGCAATGCCATAAAAATAAAATATTAAAATAATGTTGCTATACTACATTTGTAAAAAACAATACAGGATCTGAAACTAAGACAATTTCAATATATGTTGTGCCAGACTTATTATAAATAACTATATCAATATAGCTATAACTACTGACGTTAAGTGACTAGTCTGTACCAACATGAGCAAATTGCCTCCAATGTCTCCCTTGTCAGGTCGTACACCTATTAAAAACCTATAAGAAGAAACATGGTTAACCATCAGATCACCTGCAAATTGTCGGTTCCTTTATACAATTTCATTACACTATTATATAGGTATAGTTTTATATTGTTACAATCATGCCATTGACCATCCCCAATAAATTCCATTGATATAAATTACCATTATAGTAGAAATTAAATAAACTTTAGAAGAACTTATGCAATTAAACAGAGCAGAAAAGGAAGGAACACAAACCATTGAAGAAACGAGTTTGCCCAATGAATATTTATGGAATTGTAGCTCATGAACTATTATTGGTCATTCAATCCACTGGTGCTAGCATCCACTGTTGTTCCCTCAATGTCTCTTCTGACCCATTGATGCCTAATATTTGAATTATTGAACAACTCTCCAAGGTGTGTGACATAGAATGGCTCGTTTTCTACATCATCTTCCCATTCCTCACAACCTGTGTCATATATATCTCTTGGTTTCATCTTCATTACCACAGACCACCCAGGATTATTTTTGTCTTCAACATAAAACACCTGGTCAGCTTGGTTAGGAAAAATGTATGGTTCATGACCAATCTTTTCTCCTGTATGTATCAGGTGTGAGAAATTGACAAGTGTGTACCCATACTTGTCCTTTTTTATTCCTTTTTTAGAAAGTACATCAACCCATTCACATTTGAAAAGTACGACAGAAAAATTCCCAGAGTAGTTCAGCTCAATAATATCAATTATTCTCCCATAGTAAGTCACATCACCTAAAACTGGTGTGGCATCACTTGCGCTGGCATAACTTGATGTTTTTGCAGTTAGGACTACACCACTGTTTTGTGTCACCCCATCCAACCGTTTGGGCCTAAAACGGAAACCTCGACTATTCAAAGCACGATACCTTTTTGCCGCCTCAACTGGGCCACGAGCTAGCCATCTAATGTCATCTTTAACACCGTCAATGCCATTTTCCCTCTCTAACTTCATTATCTGTACATTTATCCAAGTTTAGTTTTATACTTTAGTTTTAGATTTAAAGTATATTGAGATAAGGTACTTACATGACATCGAAACCACTGATGGAACTTCTCATTTTGGATTTTCTCAACATCTCTATGGCTGGCTCGACGTCCCTTATTTTTTCAATCATCTCTTTAGCATGAGCTCTGCAATAGACCTTGTAAGAAAATTTGTGCGAAAAAAAATAATTTATGTTTATGTGTTTGAGACATTACCTAAGGTATGGATTGACATCAGAACAATTGAATAACACATATCTATGTGCTTGTACTTTAGCCAAACCTCTTATGACATAACTACTTGGCTTCCCAAGTGGTTTCCCAGGATGAGGAAAAAGAGTTGATGCCTGTCTAGTAGAACATCCGAGTGTTTCATCATTATCATCGTTATGCGAAAGCCTATTAGACAAGGTCTCAAAACCATCTAGAAAAGTTGAACAAAATGCCATAGCCTCTTTTGCCAAAACCGATTCAGCAATGGAGCCCTCCGGACGAGCTTTGTTTCTCACATTTGACTTCAAATCACCAAGATACCTGCACAGAATAGTATACGGATAAAACATTAAATAATCATGGAAATAGAAGGTAGAAAATATGACACTTCATTTCTTAAGGAAAACATACCTTTCCACAAAATACATTGATCGATAACAGACAGGACCACCTATTTTTGCCTCTGTTGCTAAGTGAAGAACTAGATGCACCATAATAGTAAAAAACCCTGGCGGGAATATCATCTCCATCCGACATAACGTCATGATAATTCGCTCCTCTAGCTTCTCAAGTTCATCCATGTGGAGAACTTTTGCATTTAGTTCTCTAAAATACCCGCATAGATCAAATAAGACAGATGTAACTTCATCTGGGAGAAGACCTCTCAATGCAAGTGGCATAAGTTGTTGCATTAGTATGTGGCAGTCATGACTTTTTAAGCCTGAAATTTTTGCTTGAGCAACATTTACACATCTAGAGATGTTACTTGAATAACCATCTGGAACTTTTATGTCATGAAGGACTTTACAGAACTGTTGCTTTTCCTCTTTTGACATGTTATACAAAGCAGGAGGCAAGTAATACTTATCATTAGCCTTTTTTTGTGGATGTAGATCTGGCCTAATGTTCATTTGTTGCAAGTGTTTCCTTGCCTGTAGATTGTCCTTTGATTTGCCCTCTATTTCTAAAAGTGTCCCAAATATATTTTCACAAACATTCTTCTCTATATGCATTGTGTCGTAGCAAATTATACTTCCAATGAGACAAACAAAACAGACCACTAATACCCTTCCATGTTTTGGACTTCTCAAAGTCATCAATTGATTTTATCTTTTCCAAAAGGGATACTCCAGAAAAGGAAACAGGTTTCGACCGATGCTCTTCAGTTCCATCAAATGAATTGGCATCATATCGGAACTCATGGCCATCAGGTAGAAATCGTCGGTGTCCCATGAAACATTGCTTGTAGCCATGCTTCAAGCGTATGGAACTTGTTTCATCTTCACAAGACAGACAACCCAACTGGCCCATAACACTGAACTGTGCCAATACCTCGTCCCAGGGTAGTCACTCACAGTATACAATGATATAGCATGAAGTTGAAATCGCTCTTCTTTAGATGCGTCATATGTAGGCATACCAGACTCAAATAACTCATTTAGCTCATCATAAACTGGCTGCATAAATGTATGAAAGTCCTTTCCAGGGTAACCAGGAATTATTAGAGTGAGCATAAGAGATGCAGGGCGGGGCGGGAAGAGCCGAAGAGGGGCGGCGCCGGGAGGCGGGACGGCGCCGGGAGGCGGGGCGGGCCGGGAAGAGCCGAAGAGGGGCGGTGCTGGGAGGCGGGGAGGCGGGACGGCGCCAGGAGGCGGGAAGAGCAATTGTCTCGCTCGAAAATGTCTGCTACACCGAGCTTTCCCCCTCCAATTTTTAGAAGATACCCAACACGCCTCGGTACACAGCGTTCAATTGTTATGCACACGCCTCCTTCCTTCACCGGCACAGCCCCTCCTCGCGGGCCGTGCCGAACACCTTCATCTCCCGATTGCAATCTGCGTCTCAGCTAGGGCAGCAACTAGACGACCGGGCGTTAGGTCATTGCGGACGGCCACTTACGCTCACAACCAACAAGTCAAAAGCAACAAGGTAATTCAACTTTAGGGGTGAAAACGATCAGATGGAGGCCAAATCACTTTCACTTTCACATAGTTTTCCCAAAAACGAAATCGCTACGATATTTCAAAAATGAATACGGTGTCGGTATTCCGGTAATTTCGAAAAGGACAGTAACCGATCCAAAAGTACATCGATAACAATCGAAAATCATGGAGACGATATTTAAGAAACGATAAACACGTTAAACTGTATAACACGACAAGAGTCATATAACTTGACCAAAAATAAACATGAATAATTGGGTATTTCAAATATCACAGTTTATACTCCTTTAACAAAATGGGAATAGATGTTATGGTGATGGCAAAATTGTACATTCTTACTAGTCATAATTAATAATTGTACTCTCGATATGAGCTTATTGATAATTAATAAACTGTAAACAGGTCTTGATTTCAGAATCCTCTCCACAATAGTTTTATACCTGTATAAACACATAAGCAAAGTTCAAAATAATGCTTCACACAGAGTTCATAATGATTGAAAAAACCAGCAGGATGATTACTTCTAAAAATATAGAATAGTTATCCATTTCTTATAAACTATATTAATCTAGCTCATTCAGGTACATTGGTCAACATATAATCTTAGTGGTCTGCGAATCTTGGCGATGTTATTGTTTATACCAAACTAGGCATCACTTGCCAATTGATATGAGCCTATGAATATACAGTTTCTGAAGTCTGCTCACAATCTCTTATCTCTACGGCAAGTCATCTTCGCGCGCTCGCGATCCTCACGATCGTCCGCGCGCGCCTTTTTTTCGTTGCGCTCGGCTCCGAGTGGATCCCTCTGGTTTTTCCCCCACGACTCCACGCCCACGTTCACCCACGACTCCGCCGTCGCCCTGAGTCACCCCCACTGGCTCTTCGCCAACACCCATCGCCTCTACTCCTCCTTCTCCGGGCCCCCAAAATTCACCGCACCATCGTCGTCTCCATCCTCCAGGGCGCCACCGCCGTGCTCGCCTTCTCCCGCACCGACGAGTTCCTCGCCGACGGGCTCAGGTCCTACGTCCGCGAGGCGCGAGGAGGAGGACGGTGCCGTCAGCTTGCGGATGGTCGGCGGGCTCGGCGTCGCCATCTTCTGCCTCGAGTGGGTCGCGCTCGCCCTCGCCTTCGTGCTCAAGTACCACGCATACCTTTGCAACTTCTAATTTTCCAAGCTGCATGGCTAGGTCAAACTTGTAATCAGCATCAGTGGCTATCTCAAGAGCCTCCTCCAACATTCCTCTAGACTCCAAGAAATGAGCGACACTGCCATAAGAAAAAAGGGGAACCGGAACTAAGGTTAGAATAGAACAGACTCTAAACAAAGTTGGACAAAATACACCAACAGAGGAAGGAAACTAAATCGTGTGAATTTGTTATTTGACACTTCCATTAGTCAGTGAATATATGAAGATACACTAGGAAAAAGTTGGTATGTAATTTCAATAACAGACTTATATGTAAATAATCTACCAGCTGAGTCTATTTTAGATGTGATATTGAGATATACGACAGCACAGTTACATGATAACACAGATATCATAAACACTGTTGAAATGGCAGCATAAATTGCATATAAATGTATTTTCAAGATCTCATCTTGCTTGTATTGTTTGGAACAATAGCACAACAATTCATTCACAAACCAGAGCAACATTTGGAGAAGGAAAAAAGAAAAGATAAATGAACATTTGGAGAACACAATAACTTACATTGTACTTTAGGATGTAGAATGATGTATCACTTGCTATTGCAACTAGGTCACCACTATCAGCCCAGTAGAGGTTCTACAAATACACGGCCTAAGCAGGTTATTTAAGCAGGTTATGCAGATGCAAACATGGATAACGGCTGCTTATGCAAAAGTTCAGCCACTTAGGTATACTATAACAATACTCATGAATGTTAAAAAACATGAAGAGCATTGTAACATAGAAAAGTACCTGTGGGAAAAGTACCTCGTAATCTCTTAGACATGGTGGGTTTGAGAATTACTTGAAATTTGTTCTTCAGGGCAATTTAAGAAACCTGTTGATTTGATGGTTTTCTTTTTATGTCTACTTTAGGTTGTCAATAACAGCAAATACACTAAATGATTTGATACATACATGTTTTTGTTTCCTGTTTTCTTTTTGAAGAAGCTTCAGGGAGCTCAGAGCCTCAGACTTAAGTAAGGCAAGGAACCTATCTGCTGACAAATAGAAATAGCAAATCAGCATTTTATTGTGTTGTAGATGATACTAGCAATTGCTGATTTGGTTTCTTGTACTAACCTTACAACAACCACTCTTGATGTTTTAACTCAATCAGCAGAAGCCAAGACTTAGGGTTAAAACACTTTCAGTTTGATGATTCATTGATTCATGTTCACTTGTCTGTACTGCTTTGTGTATTGACCTGTTGCACTGATATGTTGCTGTTGGCGATCTTGCATTTAGCTATGTTTACAATGTTTTGGTCTTTTGTTCACACAACATAGTTGTCATCTATCATATTCCTGAATAATGTGAATATATTTATTTTAAACATGACAGTCTTTAGCTATGCCTCTTTGATATGTTTAACAGGGATTACCATCGGAAATATGTCAATTTATACCGAATGAAACTGGAGCTATTGCAGAAAGGTTAGGTTGTGTGATTTTTTCAGTATAGCATGTTTTTCCTCATAAGCTTTTTTATGTTTCTGAAGCACACATTAACATATGATTTTTACCTATAGTTTAGTGCAATGACGCTGGTAGTCTGTAATTTTGCTTACAGACCATAGACCAATAATGGTCCTGCTTTTTACTAAATTAAGACAAAGTTTCCAGGATACTTGACTAGGGTTGCCAGTTTTGCCAAAACAGAGAACAAGGTCAAAACCACCTCAAACCTACCTTGTACCACTCAACACTCCTTCCCTACAGGTCAGAGATCCAGCAATAGACTGACAACAGAATAGCGCCAAATAGAGCAGGATAACTATCCTAATATGTCCGACATAATTGGTGACAACATGTTTTTGCTGTTTTTTTGGGTATTGCCTGTGTGATAGGCCAAATGCATATAATATGTACTAAAGTTAATATTAGTTTCTTTTAGGAATGTTTAACAAAGCAGGAGGCAAGTACTACTTATCATTAGCCTCAGTGCCCTTGCTTGTTTTTATCAAAATCTGTTCCTTCTGACCTATATTTCTCTGGCCTAGTGTTTGTATCAGAATCTCGCTCTCTTCTTTACTTCACTGAGAAAGGAGACAAAAGATCATGCATGAGTATGTAATTAATACAAAAGGAAGACATTTTTTCAACAATATACAGAGAAATATCGTCAAGTTGTAAAAGGAAAAATTACTTCCTTCAGTGTTTCTATAAAAAGAGTAACTAATCAAGTCAATTTTAATGCTTAAATGTTAACATAGAGGAACTCTCTACCTACTGCCTACTAGGATGGGCATGCTTAGATACTGCCTACTAGGATGGACATGCTTAGACACATATTTTGATGCAAATGGAAGGAGAAAAATAGGCACTACTGCACTAGTTGATAACAAGATTCAAATTGTACTAATCACAACTAAGCTACCTACCAGCTTTTGCTTCTTGAAATGTTGAGTACAGGACGGATCTCTTTTTAGTTGCAGCAACATTTGGACTCCTTTCATAAGGACCATTTGGATCTTCATCAACATTGACACTGGAAACTTCTTCATTAGCACCACGCTTCAAAATATCTGAAGCAAGCAAATCGCCAAGTCTCTCAAAACGTGCTTGTGACCTGCACAACTCCCAATAGTCAATAATTATATAAATTCGAAATCATGCAAAAATGGAAAATGGTGTGAAAGTCAAGCAAAAAGCGTGTTTATAAGTTCAAACGTGATGAAAACAGAATGTACCTTTTCAATTCTTCCTGTGCTTTCAAAAAGCGGGCATGAGCTTTGATGAATTTCTTCATTTTTGATGTCATCCTACATTGGAAACAAAACAACATGAGAATACTTAATAACACCACCAAGCTATTGATATAATAAAGAAAAGGAATGTGCCATTGTCATGTGCAGGTGTTGTATAAATACCTATGGCATTCTTCTTTCTCCCTCAGTTGCTGATCAAGATCATTTACTTTGCTAGAAATTTTGCGCATTTCAACAGTCTTCTCATCCAAAATGATCTACAAAAGGAATGTTAATTAGTGTGAAGTTCTGATTCTAAAAGATCAAGCTATTGTAAATGATAAAATATTAAATATCACAGATATGCAGTGCTTGAGAAAAAGGTGTGAACGATGCCAACTTGTGTAATAAACCAAGGGTGGAAGTACCAAAAGCAATATTATCCACACCAAAGCAGATACAGAGAGTAAGAAGAAATAATTCTGCCGATGCTAGAACTCAATAGTAGACAATGGGCAGTGGTAAGGTGGTGACTAATGCACAGCAAGTACTAACGAATTAAGACTACAACAAATATATATTTCAATAACATGGGACACACATCAGACATATGCTTCAATAAATTTAGCAATACAAAATTGGTCATTCTCAGTGGCACGTAAATTAAACCCTTGCTACAGATACCAGTTAGTCTTCATAACCAAATTGACAAATACTGAATCAGCATTTGGAAGTTTCCACAAAATAGTCTGGGAAAGAGATCTGGCTTACTTTCAGAAAAGGCTGTCATTTAAAAAAATCCATATTTCTGCATAGTACATAATATTGTTAAATGATTAATTGTAACACTTGGTTTACATCATGCAGAATCATTCATAAGTCAGTGTATTGTTGTAACATTTATAATAACTAGCTACTTTAGCAAAACAAAGCCCCAGCCAAGTAGCATGTTATGTAAATATATCATTCTGCAAAATCAAAGAATAGGTAGAAGTATATTCTAACATATTAAATAAGAAGTAAGAATGTGAGCTACATTTTTACCATTAAGAATGTGAGCTACATTTTTACCATTTTCCTTGTTTTTTCAGGTAATGAGCTGAGCGGGCAAGAGTCGATGCTAAACTTTATGGAAAGGATGTAATTGAACTTAAATCCATCTTATTCTCTCTAGGAATGGCAAGGCCTTTTTTTAGAAGACAAAATATTACTGAAGAACATCTTAATGTTGGGTCGAACTCTTTTTTTTCAGTCAGAAATATAGCTGCACTGTTTGCCAGGCATCCTGGTTGGGTCAGCAAAAGTGGGGGTGTATTCAACAATGGTGGTCTACTGGTGTCAAATACCTTCATCAATAGCATCTGGTCAGCTCTCAATCTTTTTTCATGAATTTACACGACTACAATCTGATTTATTATCTTGTGCCAGCAAGAAGTTGTCATGGATTTTCCAATGCAAGCAGGTACCTCGATCAACTTGGAATGGCATCTAAGTACAATACTAAAGTATTCTGCAGGCAGACTCTCATTGGTGGCCACTATGGTCTACTTGACACAGAAACTTTTTTACCAAATCCTGATTACTACAGGCAAGGCTACATTTGTAGAGTTTTGGTAGATGATGGCAGTGTTCTACATAACACAATTCTTATGTTATGGCCACTTCTTTTGTTCTCAGTGCTCTAATATGGCATCGGCTTATGGGCAATGGAGTTCTTTCAGTTGATATCAATGCACCGCGTAGGTTGCGTGCTTATGCTCACTGCAGAAAACAACAGGTACAAGTTGCAATGGAGTGACTATTACCTTTTCAAGCAAACTACTTGAGATAGTTTTTAAGATTCTTAGATAATGTTACTAAAGTTGAGGTGATATTGCTGTTTTCCTTAGACTTGCAAAATTATGAGTTTACAACTGACTGCTTTGTTATGTCTGAAAATTTGCTATATTTCCACGGAAATATCAAATATCAGCTTATGTTTAAGTCTGTCTGAACAAGCTTATTTCAAAATGCAGCAAGGGATCACTCTCCTCTGTATAATGCTGCTTTATTAGCATTTACTGCCTCTGCATTTTCCGTAGTGTTTTAGACCTAGTATTTCAGAACATAAACAGTTCGCAGGATTGTCAGGATATGTACATCTTTTGTTAGGATCGTCTTCTTGCCTTCTTGGGGGCATATGTGCCAAAAAGTTAGCAATTGATGTTTCTAGGTCGTGGAGGATATGAACTTGATTTATTAATATTTACGATGATTGTTTGTTGATGAAATTTCAAATGTCAAATTTTGAATTTAAAACCGCTAATTGGAAAAATCGGTCGATTACGACATTCATAGGCGGATATTCGTATTCGACCGAATTAAGCATATATCCGATTCGAATTCGTATTCGTTACGACATTCGATTCGTATTCGTATTCGAGAATGTTCGAATTCGTATCCGTATCCGTTTTAAAAACATAAATCCGTATTCGTATTTGAGACTATTCGACCGTATCTGATCCGTTTCCACCCCTAACCGCAACCAATAATACCCGTGCCTACACTCAGTTCATCAGCAGCAATCATTTCAGCTTTTGCTTTGTCTATCTTTTCTTGGCAGGAGCATATTTTTTTGCTGATAATCTGCTATGTCATATGCAAAAGGATCATGAAATTAAGATGGCCATAATGTTCTATCTCTGAAGTTTATTGCTGCACAGTAGGTTTTAGGTGCTATCAAACAGTTTATTGTTAATGTTATCCTTATTAGTTCTACAATATGAAGTGTCGATTCCATTTTCATAAAGATATAGGCCGCACTTACTCTTAGCAACATGTGCCGCTATCTTGATATATACAATAAATGCTTGTTGGTCGCTAAGTGATTATGTCAAATTAATGCAGGTTGGGTCCACAGTGCTACTCATGACTGCCAAATATCCAAATAAGAAAATTGTGGCATATGCAACTATTATTAGCACTAATCCAAAAGCAAATGTTGGTGGAGTTGAGACAGGAAAACAATTCTACAAAGTGCGTATCGATCATCCCGTTGAAAAAGATGAGCCATTAGTGAGGCCTATGCCTACCTACAACAACATTGGTGACGCCCATGCCAAAGGAGTACCAATTGCTTGGCCTTCGATATTTGTATGTTTGAACTAGCTTTCTAAACTTTACTTTACTGTGGTGTACATGGATAGAATAATACTTAATGTTACAACTTGCTATCTATTTGCAGGTTCAAATGATCAATGGCTGAATTCCTATATATCGATGCGTACAAGAATGGATGAAGAAGTGATGGATTTTAAGAATATTAGATATTGCATTTTTGTTTCTAGTAGTATGGACTTGTACTCTTCACTACTATGTCTGTTTACTCTCTAGAGTCATATCATTGTGTACATATACTATCACTTCATCTGAGCAAGTGCTATGTTTGAAACCTTTCTATTATCTGTGGATCTTTATATGATTATTGAAACTTATAGATTATGTGATTCTGCAATGTGTCATGTTTACTATGAAAAATCAATAATAACACTATATGCCACATACAAAGGTAAAATAAATATTTTTTCCCCAAATTTCAAAGTGTTACAATAGGTACAACATGTGTTACAAACCATATGTTCCTTTGTTCCAAACTATATGCTCTACAAAAATGAGGAAGTGTTACTAGAGCTAAAAAAAAGTGTTACAGTAGAGAATCACTGTAACACTAGACAAATGTTCCAGTATATAAGTAAATGTGTTACAGTTTAGTAACACTTTTTTGGATGTAAAAGAACACATATATGGTGTTCCAATAGACCAGTATATAGTAACATGGGCAATTGGAACACATAAAAAATGTGTTACGAGGAGAGCTAGTAACACTTTCTTTAACCTATAGTAACACATGTTGGTGTTGCTATATCCCTGTTGTGTAGTAGTGGTAGGGCATAAGTGAGTATTTGTTCGAAAGAGAAATAAAAGAAACGAAGTAGTGAGATACAAAGCAAGGCTGGTAACACAAGATTTCACTCAACGTCCTGGAGTTAATTATGAAGAAACCTAATCCCTAGTCATGAGTGGAATTACCTTTAAATATTTGATCTCAATGGCAATGAACTTAAATATAGAAATGAAATTAATGGATGTGGTAATTGCATACCTTTATGGAAACTTGGATTCGGAAATTTATATAAAAGTCCGTGAAGAAATCCCTCTCCCGAACCAAGACAGAGCAAATAGAAATCTGTACAATGAGAAACTCAGAAAGTCACTCTATGGACTGAAGCAATCTAAAAGAATGTGGTATAATCGTTTAAGCGACTTTCTCTGCAAGAAAGGCTACACGAATAATGAAGATTGTCCTTGTGTATTTATACGGCGATCCCAGAATGGAATCTGTATAATCTCAGTGTATGTAGATGATCTAAACATCATCGGGACAATTGAAGACATAAAAGAAGCAAGCTCCTATTTGGAGTCGGAATTTGAAATAAAAGATTTGGGCAAGACCAAATTCTTCTTAGGCCTGCAGCTTGACAATGTCCCTGAAGGAATCTTGGTACATCAGTCGGCCTACACCCAGAAAGTGTTAGAAAGGTTTGGCTTTGAGAAGGCATACCCCTCGAAAGTACCGATGATCGGGAGGTCTTTACAGCAAGAAAAAGATCTATTCCGACCTAGGGAAGAGGGGGAAGAAGTCATGAGACCGGAATTCGCATACTTGAGTGCAGTGGGAGCACTCATGTACTTAACAAACTGCACTAAATCAGACATTGCATTTGCCGTGAACCTGTTAGCAAGGTACAGTGCAGAACCTACCAAAAGGCATTGACAGGACATAAAGGACATCTTCCGATACCTCCAAGGAAGCAAGGACCTTGGATTGTTCTACAGAAAGAATCAAGATCTGAACTTGATTGGCTATGCAGATGCCGGGCATCTATCTGACCCGCATACTGCAAGGTCACAAACATGTTATGTATTCCTGTGTGGTGGAACTGCAATTTCCTGGAAATCATCCAAACAAAGTCTCGTAACTATTTCGATGAACCACTCAGAAATTATAGCGCTGTATAAAGCTGCACGAGAGTGCGCTTGACTCCGCCGAATGGTTCACCACATCCAGCAGTCATGTGGGATGAACATTGTGCAAACCCCACAATTATCTATAAAGATAATGCAGCTCGTGTCGCACAAGTGTAGACGGGCTATGTGAAGAGTCATCTCACAAAGCATATCAACCTCAAGTTCTTCTATGCTCATGAATTGCAAAAGATGGATGAAATTAAGGTACTGCATACTAAGTTTTGTGAAAATTTGGCAGATTTGTTCACTAAATCACTCCTTACATCTAGCTTTGAAAGGTGCGTGCGAAAAATTGGAATGATAAGACTTAGATAAGTGCAGAATTCAGGGGGAGAATTCTCTCAAGCCCGCTAGTAAATCTTGATCATGAAGATTAAGTACCTAAAGGAATAAAGTCTTGAAAACTGAATGAAATTGGGTGAATTGTACTCTTTTTCCCTTGACGAGTTTTCCTAAAGTTTCTCGACCAAGGTTTTTAATGAGGCAATTCGTACATCGCAGCATAATATGTATCATGTACTCTTTCTCTAATTTTTTTCCCATTGGGTTTTTATGGAGTTTTAACGAGGTATGAGCATGTCGAATGAGTGCTCAAGAGAGAGTGTTAGGAAACCTAGGTCTGGGTCGGCAGATCTGGCCCATGGTGGGCATCTCACCAGAGACTATAAATAGGGAGTCGTACGGCATATTTTGTACACATGCAATCAGAAATTAATAAAGAAAGACCAGAGGTTCTCTCTACTTTTCTCTGTGTGTTCAATCTATTATTCTGTCTTCTGTGATTGATTTAATTTGTTCTAAGCAGGAGAATCGATCGGACTGGTCGCCAGTGACGGTTTCTCAACACTAGTGACGCATGCGATCACATCAAGATGGTATAAAGTGCACTCGTAAATTTAGAAAGCTAGTCTGAACCGTTTCCTGATGCTGACAATGTCTACTAACATATCTTCTTGATAATACACTTAGTTGGTCAATCAAAATAATGAGCTAGCGTATGCTTACTTGGTCTGAGAAAACTCAATGCAAACTCCCCTCTTAATTTAGTATGGACGAGGAAGAAAGTGATTTACGAATTACAGGTACTCTCGGCCACACGAGAAGTCAAAATTGACATCTGAATTCTCACCCCCTCAGTAAAAAAAATTCAGCAAAAAAAGGAAGAACTAACTCCTAACAAAGGAACTCGCTTCCCGAGCGATGACATACCGAGGACGTACGTACAACCAAGGAATCAAATAGAATGTGGATTTGGTCAAGAATTTTGCATCTGAACAAAATATTTACACTGCCTAAATCCTATCTTAATCTGAGGCTCGATATATGTATTTAAATCCAAATCCGATAAACATTATATGTGCTTATCCAAATCCAAATTCGAATTTAATTTATATAGAAAATAATTATTATATTTGCAACAAGTCTAATTTGTAATTAAATCGTTTGAACAATAACAGATTGTGCGCAATTTTATTTGAATTGTGACATACTGTCATCTGTTGATTTAAAATGTAGAAATTTTAATTTTCTATGAAATAAATAACAGTTTAGAAATTATAACTAGTGCCCAATAGATACTGAATTTCCATATATGTTCAAGTGAATCCTATATGTATCTATGTCCTATAACCGTTTGATTTGTATTCAATCCTTGTAGGCCTGTACTATCCATGTTTGATCAAAATTGGATTGAAGAATACGGGTGCAGATTAGGTTTGGGCAACACCCAATCCATCCATTTATACCCCTGGTTATAACTACTAACGAGAATACGTGGGTACAAGCTCTTGAAACTACTCTGTGAGGATTCACTGAAACAATCTACAAAGAACTAAGAAAAAATGTTCTCGGAAGCTTGTGTTAATTAAGAGTACAAGATCCTTGCCTGCATGCTTCACAATTGTTTTCCAGTCAAAAGCTGATGGAAGGAATTTATTGTACCCTTCTTGAGAGCATCTCACATTTTATCTTAGTTAATGGGGGATCCAAACTATATCTAAATTGGGATCACCGAGGACATCCAGGCATAATCCTCTTTTGGTGCTATCATACTCACTGTTGGAGTTGTTTATAAAGGTGGACACATCTTTTTAAATACAAAAAATTGGCTGCCAAGTTGATCAAGTACTAGAGTTTAACAGTGCTACACAAGCTGAGCAAGAAATACTGAAGAATAGTAGAATGTATGCTCCTACCCTCTCCCTTTCAGGCCTAGAATCTTTAGCATTCCCATAGAGAAGTAACAATCCATCCAACTGGATACAAGATCAGTGAAAGCCATGCGACCGGTCTGATATATCACAACAGATATATAACATTTGAATACTATGTAACAAGAAACAGATTTCAACAAAACTTATTTGAAACTAAGTTGTGCATACATCTCACTCACCTTACCACAAACCTGGCAACCTCTGTGGCATTATGGACTGCAACACTTTTGGGTGTGATTTCTGTAAGAAGTAAAACGGCAACCTGCAAACAAAAGGATCCACAGTTAAAGAGAATCCTACACACCACTTAAACTGATTAGAGAACAGACATGTAAGAGTAGAAGATCAGCTCATCAGCATGAGAGAAACATACAGTCATAACGCCTGTTGCTGCACTGACACCTAGGGCTGTAAACGAGCCGAGCTCAAGCGAGCTTGGCCTTCCAGGCTCGAGCTCGGTAGAAGCTCGAGCCGAGCTCGAGCCGAGCTCGAGTTGAGGTCCGAGCCTAGACCTGGGCTCGAGCTCGGCTCGGCCTAAGCTCGAGTAGGCTCGAGCTCGGCTCGTGGAAGCTCGGTAACAATTAAAATAATTTATTATGCATTATTTTTCAATAATAAAAATTTTTTAAGCTCGAGCTCGGCTCTAGTAAGCTCGATAACAGTCAAAATAATTCAAATATACACTAATTTTTAACAATAAGAAAAGCTCGAGCTCGAGTTCGGCTCGAGTAAGCTCGGTAAGAATTAATATGTATTACTATTTGAGCTCGAATCGGGGCTCGCGAACTATTCGAGCTCGGCTCGGTGAAGCTCGCGAGCTCGAGATCAAGCTCGAGTTCGGCTCGTTTAAAGCTCGAACCGAGCTCGAACCGAGCCTAGAACGAGCCGAACTCGAGTAGCTCGCGAGCTTCGAGCTTTTTTTACAGCCCTACTGACACCTGCTTCACCAAACATTGCTGTCGCTGCCTCAGTAACAATGGCTGTCGCACCAATGTTGACCACACTATTTCATATAAAAGTATCCCAGGATGAGGAAGAAAACAATTAGGATTGACAAATTAAAATTACAACAAACAGTGCACAAAACAGAAAAGCCATAAATTACGTGGTGATGGTGGTCTCGGCCATGGAGAAGAAGGCTGAGAGGCCGAGCAGCGCGGCCAGCACGAGCCCCTGCTCCCTGAGCAGCTGCAGAATCTGCAGCACCCTGGGCCAGCTCCGGCGCAGCGCCATCCCGCCGATGCCCGCGGCCGCCTCCACCGCCCCGGAAGCCCCCCCACCCGCCCCCGCCGCGGCGGCCCCCACGGCCAGCGCCCAGGGGCGGACCCACAGGGTATGCCGGGTGGGCCACGGCATACCCTGGGGCCCAGCCGGCAGCAGGCTAATCGCCTAATCGCCCGAACTCAGCCGTGACGGTTCACCTAATCGCATGGAATACGCGCGGACGCGCCGCCTCGATCCTCAGCGTCTGCGTCTGCATGCCTCGATCCTCAGCGACTCAGTGTCTGCCTCCCTCCTGCGTCTGCGTACCGGGCTACCGGCGCGACCGCATTCGGGAATCGCTGAATCGGGACTCCCAGTTGTGGAGGTAAGGATCCTAATAAATTATTCAACGATAAATCTAGGCTATATAGATTTGTTAAATTGCCAATTTCTGGTGGAACCGCACCACTGAGATTATTAGAATTGAGTTTTAATTCAACTAGATCAGTCAATTTAGAGAGAGTTGGAGGTACTGCACCCGAGATCATATTTGCTGATAAATCTAGTAACGCTAGCTGTGGCGGGGCGGCGTCGGGCGGAGTCCGGGTCGGCGAACTTGCGGAGGAGCTCGTCCGAAGACGCCTTCGCCACGTGCTGCACCGACGTGCCATGGAGGTGGGGCGGCCAGTGCGCACGAGCGAGAGAGAAGGAGCAAGCCAGCCACGGACCCACCAACTGCCACCACTTGAATCACCGCTCGCTCAGGCCGAATATCCGCCAAGAGTACAACTCCAGATTCCAAAATGGGCCGTGCTTGCGGATGGGCTGCATCTCGTCATGTAATTTGTAAACGTGGGCTGTCTCCGGGGTGGTGGTGGTGAACTTTTTTGTTTTTTTTGTGTGAGAGAGATTCTTTCAAAACAAAAGAGAGAGTGGGGTGCTAGTGCTACAACCTTGCCTCCAACACAGGTTTGTCAGTTGTCATGTTGTGGAGGCACACAGCTGTATCTAGGGACAGACCCACCAGGGGTCAGACCCCCGGAAGGAAATTCTATGGGAACAGGCCTAAAAAATCATTGTTCAAGGCCCCTCCTAGGATCATGCCACGTGTGCATCACTAATCTCAAAGCTTCTTCTCTTCCCATCTGCGTAGCCGCTCAAGCTCGCTGCTTCTCTTCTTCTCTTCCCCATCTGCGCAAGAGCTCCACGGCCTCCTCCCTCTCCACCTCCACCCACACTGCTACCATGGCCTCCTTAAGCGACATTTCTCTTGTCGACGGCAACATCAGTGCACATGTGAGGGATGGTATTGCGGACGCCGACGAAGCCACCGTTGCCGAGGCCTGCCATCGGTAGCCTCGCGATGGCCCCCGGCACCGCCAACGCTCTGGCGCCGTCACCCAGGTTGGGCTCCGAGAAGCACCACTTTGACGGCCACAACTAGGTGAAGGACTTCATCCAGACCCTACTCCTGTATGGCGGCTACAATGAGCTCGCCGACATCCTCGTCAACCTCACCTTGCTCGCCACTGAGATGGGCCGGCTGGTCTCCAAGGGGAACGGGCTCACCGTGCTCACGCCCAATGACAAGGCCATTGTAACATCCTAAATTTTGGATGTTCAAATTTGTGAAGAATTTAAAACTTTTATTTGCATCGCCACACTATTGTCCTCTGCCCCATTCCCTGCCAGCTGCACGCCGCGCCCTGTGCACGCACGTTGCCTGGCAATGCGCCGCTTGCGTCAACTGTAGGCATTGCCATCCATCCCGAGCCCTGCTCCTAAGTCACCGGCAATGGTGCCTCCACAGTCCTCCCTCCACTGCTATAAGTAGCCCTATCGCCCCTAATGTTTCCCATACGGAGCCCCCCTCTAGCTTCTTCTCTCCCCCCACCCCGAGCGGGGCAATGCCAACCTGTGCGCCGGCTAACCCACCTCCTCGCCGTTCCTGGCCCTCCGGCGATGCCAATACCAATGTGCTCGCATCAAAATGTGTACCCAGGCACCCTCCACCTCACCTCTGGTTTAATTAGAAAACCACCCACCAAAGCTTACCACATCGCCCCTGACATCAACTCTAGTCGCCACCACCTCCAACGCCGCCATTCTCTCCTTCGCCTCACCATGGCTCGATTCCTTCCTTCAGAAGCATCACCAAGCCGCCACGGAGCTTCCCCAAACACCACCCCGCTCTCCCCTTCGTTGTAGCCCGCTGTAGGATCGAGGATACCGACTAGAGGGGGGGTGAATAGGAGGTTTTTAAAATTTTCTTTTCTTCTAAATAAATTTCTACAATCTCAATATAGCATGAATGTAAAACACTTAACCCTACACAATTCAAGTCAAGAGAGAAACAATGCTAGCTCTATATCAAGAAAATGATCACAATAATACTATCAAATAAGAGCTAGAAGGAAATATGAGAGAGATGTACACAACCGATGTTTTACCGTGGTGTTCGAAAACTTGCCGGTTTCCCCTAATCCACGTTGAGGTTAGCCCGAACAAATCGGACCGGCTCTACAAATTAAGTCGAAATACCTCGAGTCCACTAGAGGTAGCTCTTTCCCGCTCCAGGTAGGCGAGCTCCAACCTTCACATGAATGCTGGGCCTTCTCACAAACTCTTTTGAGAAGATTACCGATCAATCCTCCGCCCAATCGTCCAGGTGCCGGCAAGCACCAAGAGTAATAAACCAGGACTTCACTTGATTGAAATGAGTGCCAAAGGATCAACTAATGAATGCAATACACTTTTGCTCAACCACCTCAAATTTAATGCTCAAAGTGAAATGGAGGTGTGGAGTGAATGCTCTATGCTCAAGAAATGTTCAATGAGTCTCTTCTTATAGTCCTTGAGCAGTGGTACGGGTATTTATACTCCTCACCAACCAAAACTAGCCGTTTGGAACAAATTCCAGATGACCGGTAGTTCGGCTCCCCTTCTGGCGCGGCAGAACGGCTATATGAGAGGCTCTGCAGTGATCGTTGGAAAGTTGGTGCGGTACTACCGTTGTTATAAAATCCAGTACTACCGCTCTATGGTAGTTCCGCAAAGTCGGCGTGGTACTACCGCTCGATCCTGACCCCAACTTGGCGCTCTCTGGAAAAAAGGTTCCGCTCATCCTCCGGAGCTTCCGGGCTCCGGAAGTACCACTCCATACAGTGGAACTACTGCACACAGCGGTAGTTCCGGCGTTAAAATCACCGGTACTTCTGATCCCGCGAAATCTCAAAAGTCACTCGGAGGGTGCTCTCTGGAAAAAGGCTCTGCTCGGATTTTGGAGCTTCCGGTCGCCGGTAGTACCGATTTTGCCTACAGAACTTCCGCTCTGTGGTAGTTCCGACGTTTAAAACTACGGTAGTACCGCTCTTCCTGACAGAGCACATATTTGCTTTTAAAACAGATTTTTAAAGAATGCATGCTCCTAGTTTGATCCCAATAGCACATAAATTTTGCTATCAAGATACTTGACATGATCTCTCTTTATGGGACGATTATTTAGCCTATAATCCGGTCTTCCACCTTTTCTCCTAAGACCGGTAAAAGTAAAAAAAAGGGATCCTATTCTAAGTATACCTTTGTCTTGAGCCATTTTTGGTCTTCATATTTATCCTTTGGCTTGCATCCTGTCAACCACATATGGACTTAACCTTTAAACACTCATTAAACACGTTAGTCCCATATTCACATAAATTCATTAATTACCAAAACCATTTTTAGGGGCCTAGATGCTTTCAATCTCCCCTTTTTGGTAATTGATGACAACACATGTTTTTGTGAGAAATGAATTGTTGAATATACCACTTGTTTTGACAACTAGTTGTATATTCTATTGTGACTTTAAATGAGAGTAATTGTTGCAATAAACTTTTATTTTGACATTTGGTGAATTATCTCCTTTCTTAAAGTTCAAGTGAGGAGAAGCTCCCCCTAAACATGTGCATATATATAAAGAGGATAAAAGCATCACATGAGGGACAAGATGCATGAGACATAAAGATATTATAGCATAAACATAAATGAGCATAATGTCATTACATCCAATAATCATCCAAAAGCATCCAAAAGACAAAGTTCATTACATCCAAAGACATAAATAAATTAAGACTTAGCCCAAAAAGCCCATCCTAGCCCAACTAGCCCCAACTTCTCCACTTCTCCCCCTATGGCATCAAATACCAAAAAGAGCTACTCCTAAGGTCCTAGAGGAGAAGGATCACGTCGGCGACGACTTGTGTAGCGCAGGGGCCTAGATGCTTTCACCCACCGGTGCTGTGAGCCTCCCCACGCCACCGTGGGCCATCGCCACTATCTCACCTCGGTCCTTCTCCGGCTTGGCCAACTACACGGTGAGCTTTCTAGCTCCTTCCTCCAGCCCATGCTCCCCTACCTATCCTTCTCTTTCACCATGGCGCCGTCGCCCCGTGGCCACCTCGCCGCCGGCCACTCTGGGCTGCCGCCTGCCCACCTCGCCGCCACCCTGACCGGTGCGCCACCTCTCGGAGCTCCCTCACCTTCCCCACAACCCATTTTGGTAGTTGCCACTCCCTCCCTAGCCACTGCCTGCCGCCGACGAGCCCAACACTGAACGTCGCCAGATTCCTCTAATTTTGTCCGAGCCACATCCTCACATCTTCTGTATATTTGCCTCCACTCAATCACATTTGGGCAAACGCCCAGTTGGTCAGCATAGGCGTTCGTTAATCAACAGGTCCCGGGTTTGAATCCCCGGATTGCACATTTTGTTTTTATTTTCTTTTAGCCATTTTAATTAGAAAATAATTAGGAAATAAATCAAGGAAGCTAAGATAATTGATTTGGGTTCAAATAAAATTTATTTATACATCAAAATATAGAATTATATGCATATGAACAATTAAGTGATTAAGGGAAATAGGAATTTCTATTTTGTTTAACCTTCCACAAAAAAATGACAATGAATAAATTGGAATATGCCTAAAGAATATATTGTAAAATTGTTTGCATAACAAAAGAGTTATATAATTAAGTAATACAAAATTTAACGATCTAAAATATAGTTGTCATTCCTATATCTTGAAAAGGGTCATGAAAATCCTTCTTCGAACAACCATTAAACAAATTGATGTATTAAGCTGTCAATATTTAATTATAATTACGTGACTTAAATGAAAAATTTCCTTGCATATAATTAATTGTTTGAAAAGTCATAGGGATCCCTCTCCAAATGGTACGTGAACAATTTAGAAAATTAAATTGAATGTTGAGTCACTAATGTTAACTTAGAATGCAAAACTAAGTTAAACGTTACCTTGAACATAGTTATATTAGTTAAATCTCTGCAGTAAGTAACATCTAAATTAAAGCAACCGTTCCCATAGGCCTAATTTCTTGGAATATAGTTGACGCCATCAATAATTGATTAGAACTGCTACGACAATTAACAAATCTTAATAAATGTAACTATCGGGAAAATAATGTTGAAAATTGTTAACATATCGACTAACCCTTAGCTCAAAATGCAAGTTCGATTAAAAATGATGTATGAACCCCTAGATCAGGGTTAATGGCCTTGCAATGTACAAATTAGTTCTATTTAAGAAATAACAAGCTAAGATCATATATCAGTGCATAGGTCTAATCTGACTCATGAAACTTCCTTAATAAATATAAAATTGATAAAAGAAGATATTAAATAAAATGAGTTATGCCATGGTATTCAATAGCCAGTTAAACCTAGCCATTCTCAATCTGAAGCAGAGTATTCCCGTGAATATTCCTTCACTATAAACCTTCCTTGGCACCCATCTCGATGGATTTCCCTTAGCCATTTATCATTTCGCTCCAACCCTGTTTGACCCCGTCAATACTCCGTACCCAATCAACCTTGTCTCAAGACATCCATTAACTCATAATAAAGCTAAAGTGAGTTTATTTGGATTTATTTGGACTTTTGAGTTATTTGGATTCAGTTATTTAGCACGTAATTAGAATTAGAGTCCTGAAGCATCAATGGATGAAGCGAGACCAAGATCCAGGAAAAGGTGAAGACCAGAAGCTTAAGACCATCGAATGAGAAAGCTTTGAGTGAGCTCAAGACCGCGGTAAACCGCGCAAGGCAAGTCAATACTTTGATCATGTTGAACCTATATTTTCTGCAAATTACTTTTGTTTAAATTATCAAATTGCTTGCTGCTATTTTATATGCAAATATATGTTTGTTTCAAGATTCTAGTTATATGCCCATTATTTGACTTGTTATTATTACACCTCCTTTAGAACATTTGAACATTTGAGCCTTGTTACCCTAGGAAAATTATAATGGTAACCTTTCAGGAATAAGTCTACAGTTATTCGTCATGCTTAGTATTGCTTAGATACTCGGGGGCATCAAAATGCCCCAAGCATCACTTCATGGGTGAAAATGGCTGGTATGTTGTAACATGGATATTTTATGCTCCCAAAAACCTCAGATTGCTTAACTATCTGGGCGGATAGTTCGGGGGTGTGGTGCAGTGGAAGAACAAGGTGGATTGTGGTAGAACCGCCTCGATAACCCTAAGAACCGAATCTTGTGATGACCTCCCAGTGTATAACTGTACAACCACAAGCTGGCAAATTGTAGGCAAGGTAGTGGAAAAGTGGTGCAGAAAGTTCGCAATATAGTTCTATTTCAAAAACTTTGTGGGTGGTATTGGAAAAGTGGTGGGCAGTGGAAAGCCCTGATTTGTATTGCCATACGTGTCGCCCCAGTGATAAGGTAAGCGGTTATAACACTGAAAGGTTAGCATATAGTGCAGAAACCAGGTAACGGTAGATGAAATCTGGATCTCTATTATTATTGCATTCTTACAGATCTACAGATCTACAGGCATTGACCTCACCGGAGTTCGCTCTTGGTGGTGCCGTTGACGACAAGCGCCTTCTTGGCCGGTGCAGCGACCGGTGCGGACTTGGTATCGCCCGGCAGGAACAACATGATGTCAATGCCCTGCACCGAGATCCTGTCGTCCATGTAGATGTCTGCATCGAAGAGATATGCCGACCCCTCGCCCTGCCCAAACTTGATGGAGCTGTCGGCCTCCAGCGCCATGGCCTCATCGTTGGGTATGAGCACGGTGAGCATGTACCCCTCGGAGACCAGCCAACCCATCTCAGTGGTGAGCAAGGTGAGGTTGACAAGGATGTCAATGAGCTCGTTGTAGCTGCCGTACAGGAGCAGGGTCTGGATGAAGGTCTGGATGAAGTCCTTCACCTGGCTGTGGCCATTGAAGTGGTGCTTCCCAGAGTCCAAACTAGGCAGCGGCGCTGGTTCGATGGTGGGGCCAGGGGCCATCGTCAGGCTGCCAGTGCGATGGTGGGGCCTCGGCAACGGTAGCTTCATGGGCATCCGGACACCATCCCTCGTCCCTCGCATGTGCGCTGATGTCGCTGTCGGCGAGAGAGATGTCACTTGAGGAGGGCCATGGTAGTAGTGTGAGTGGAGGTGGAGAGGAAGGAGGCCATGGAGCTCTTACACAGATGGGGAAGAGAAGAAGTGAGCTCGAGCTACTATGCAAATGGGAAGAGAAGAAGCTTTGAGATTAGTGATGCACACATGGCATGATCATAGGAGGGGCCTTGAACAATGATATTTTGGGCCCGATCCCATAAAATTTCCTCCCCCCGAAAGTCCAATATGGACCGACAAAAGAATTCTGTAGAAAGCACTAGTTTCAGCACTGTGTCATATTGTTTAACTCCCACAGAGGTGAGGCCAAGCTACAGTAGCATGAGCTCATAAGCATTTCTTGTGTCTAGAGTTTACATTCACATGTACACATACTTCATAGTTTATATAGTCATGCATCTGCCAATAAATTAGCTATACATTAATTGCTACAAAAACCATACTTAAGAAGCTTCTAACTGACAAAATCAGACACCAAGATGGACACAACTCATGTTTTTTAGGGGAGTTTTCACATAATCTTCAATCAATACTACCCTAATGGACACTCAAATCCCCAAACTTTTGTGGACATTTTATTTTTCCCTCCAACCACACAACAACAAAGAAAGAAAAACAAGAGCCTCATCAGCGACCAACCCTTGCCGCCACAACCGACCAAAGATTTTAAGAAGCGACTGTCGATTGGACAAGAAGACTGCTCAAATCACATAGGCAATAACCTACCAAGAACTCCAGGACCTTGAGCATCATTGGCAACGTTGCTACCTTGGGCAGCCTAATCAGCTCCCTTGAAGTGCATGGTACATCATCATCAGAATTCAATGATACTAGCTATCAAGGGAGGAAGGAACATCTGTTTCAAGGCAGAGTGTATCAAAAATATTGTGTGGTGCAAGCACTGAACTGATATGTAGGTGTACACGATAGCCTCACCAGTCCAGTCCCACCTGACAATGTGGGCTATCGCGTTGACGTCCTCGATGTGGACTTCCCGCCTATCCACAGGAGCCGAAGAGGAGGAAGAGCACCTTAGTACGTGGAATTGGTAAATATCTTAAGATTGTCGTAATCAATGCATGGACAATACATAAATTCCAACACCCTCTTCAACATATCCTGCTCGGTAGCTCTTCTGAAATTAGACACACCATCGATGCACTCTTCACTCACATGGCTCTCAACGTATATCTAGCTTCAGTCCATCTACGCTACGTATATAATAAATTAAGTTAAATTAGATTAACACTCTCCTAGGTAGCCATTAATGTACATATACACTAGCTCTTATACATAATTATTATTCATCATAATTTCTTCATCTAAAGTAACTAGCTATGATTCATGAACCAATCCAACAAGAATTAAAGTAGATAGGAGTGGGACCCACTTTTAAATTGGAGCAAAAACCAACAAGCTAGATCTCTCTTTTCTTGCAAATAAAAAGTGCCCAGATCTTGGTAGAATATAATGCATTTCATTATATATAGTACCTTAGATCATCAAGAACAAATAGATACACAACACCCTTCCAAATCTCCGGTCTCCTTTTACCAAATTGCCTCAAAGCGCCACCGCCTAACAGACAAAATAAATGTCAGGACGAGGGTATTTAATAACATAGTGAATATCACAGATACTTCCATTCAAAATCCGTCTGTGATAAGTATGTCATCACAGACAGTTTTTTAAATAAACCCTCTGCGATGTATCATTGATGACTTTTAAAAAACCATCTGTGATAAATTTATAGATCACAGACAGTTTTTATTATGAACTGTTTATGATGTATCATAGATAGTTTGTATAAAAAACCTTCTGTGATAAGTGGGGTCGTCACATATGATTCTTACCATTGATTACAACATAGACGGTCGCGCTAGTAAAACCATATGAGATAACTACACTGTAGCTTAAATACTAACAGATTTTGTAGAAACGTATATGATGAGGCGTCCAATATGATCTTCTCTATATTAGTGCCTTCTCCTCCATCACCGGCGTGCCTTACTCATGTGCAATGTAGTCGATGCTGTTGATGTGCTTGGGGAGTTTGCAGATTAGTCCAGAATTTTCTTGACCTCAATTTAACTCTTGGGAGTTTGTATTTTAATGCCTTTTAATATAAATCAGAGTATATTTCCTTAAAAAGAAGCTGGATAGCAAGTCTAAACAAAAGAGATATTGACTGGTTCTATTTGATTATTCAGTCGGCTTTTGATTTTAGTTTTTTTTTAATAATTATTATTTATTAGACAAATCAGTTATTGCTAAAAATCATCGGCCACAACCAAAAAATAACAAGGCCATTGTACTTGCAATTAATGCAAATCTTACGTACCAATCTCTGTTACAGGCTCTCGCGGCTTCGCTTTATACTTCATGCATTCGTATGTGCGTGTCAATATGTACGTCGTGTGAAAGTGAGAACAGATGTACTGGTCGCTCTCAAGGCTAACCATGGGTCCCTGTATACTTGTCGTTCGTATGCAATATATATGCAAGAGCAAATTTCTGGAGTTAAAGCTACTTTTAGTACTGTTTTATATCGTATTTATAAAATAACCGTATACAAACCGTATTGACAAAAATATCATTTCTGCCATCCGATGGGTGGGCGGCAGCACTTGCGAAGCCGCATGCGGCGCTACCACGGTGGTAGGTGCCTACCACCCCTTCATTGGACGGCAGGCAGCCTGCCGCCCAGTGGAGGGACGGCAGGCTTGCTTACCATCCAATAAGGGCGCGACAGGTAATTAAGCTAGCTAATCAGACTATTACCACTCCCCTAGTGCTCAGTTGCAATACTGCACGTTTGGTCTTACATCTCTCATGTAAAGTCTATATCACCAGAAAAGAAGTTGTTTGTACCTAGGAACTAGGGTTAGTGAAGATTGATATGCAAATCCACTTCCAAGACAGATGACAATGTAGAATACTATAATCTAAGGTAAGAGGTAGGCAATAACAATTCAATGCTCACATAAGCATAAGCAAACAGTTTTTAGCATGAACAAGAATATATACAGCATGTCAATGAGCGAAACATGAACACTACATGCTATCGAGATAAATCAAGTGAAGCACATGAGCCATAAGACACATAGCATGAGAAGCACACAATTAAGGACAAAATATGCAAGAAATACTATGGTAAAGCTCATCTATCCATAATTAGCAATGCCATTTATATTATCAACACCATGTAAGCATAAAACATGTCAAACAACAAAACATGCTTAAATTATGCTAACAAGATTCTAGAGAAAGATATGTTAACATGGATGTCTAATAGATACATAGATACTTAAAGCAAAATGTCACAAAAGCATGGTAGTGAATATATCAAGATAACACAAGCTCATGATGGAAAGCTAAGCACAAGCATACATGAAAATCATGATCAAATTTCTAGCCTATGCATATGTGAGCAAGCAAAAAAAGTATGATAAATGATGAAACTAGAATAGCACATGCTAATGGCAATATATAAAAGTCTCATGTATCCACAATTGATATATCACAATATTAAGTATACAGAAAACATGACATGGAGCAAATCATGCAAATACATGGTATAATGAAATCAAGCAAGCATATGAATATATGAAACACAAGCAAAAGCATAATCCATAATAAATACACAACAAGTAAGCTCTCCCTGAAAAGCAGCCTGAAAAGAAGGAAGATCCAACTCCCCTTCTGTCACATCACTTGGTGATGTAGTGTAGTTAATGTGGTAGAAGCTAATTGAAGTTGCATTACGAAATTTATAGAAACCTCCACCAAAAACTCAAAGGAGGTGAGAAACCCAAAGCATCCACATCGGCCACATGGTCTCCCCCTCATTCCACAACCTGTAACTCAAATATAGGAACAACTAGTGTCCTAGTACTGGGGTAAATGATATACAAACATGGATCCAATACTGAGACATATGATAACAAAAGTGGCATGACAAGCATAAATGACAAAAAACACATGAGAACACATCCCCTACACAAGCTCTATCTAGACTTCACCAAATCACCTAGGACAATAAAGTTTAGAGCAAACCAAATCTAGAAGAAGCTTGTGGATTAACCAAAATTCTCGTGATATCTAGACATAAAAACAATCTAAAACTACCAAAGATGTCATACAAACTATGTTTCTTGCCAAGACAAAAATAAATAAGCTCATGATATACATTCATCTCAATGAATCACCAACCATACACATATAGCAAATGACAAAAAAACTATAAAAGCATATGCTAGCATGGATACAAGTATAAGCATATACACATAAACGAAAAATGATAAATATGCATGAACAAATGTAATATTATGATATAAAAGACTATCCAAGATATAATCAAGCTCAAAATATTCATAATCAAACACACATCATGTAGAAATACATCACGACAAACAAAATCATAGAAAGTATGCTAACATACATAAATAATAGTGAATGGACATAAGAAGCAAGATGTAGACAATAAAATAGGATAGATACAACAAAGCACAAAATCATAATGGTACTAGACTCCAAATACACACAATCAACAAGTAACTTATGCTCATAATGTCAAGTCACACATGGATACCTAAGCAAAAGATTGATAAAAGCATGTTAATATATACATCAAGGAAACTACATGCACAAGGTTCAAGATAAGGCTCATATATCCACAAAACATGAGCAATTAGCTAACTTATGTATATACAAGCAAAATACACATAAAGATATAACAAGAATGTAGTAAAATATGCCAATATGGTATAAGAGAGCATATGGAAAAGCGCAACTTGTTAAATATGATCAAACATGAATCTAACAGTATGAAGATATATGATAGCTCATCAAATAGATAGAAACGCCAAATGTAAAAGCACATACCTCCTGGAGGCCACCAAAAGGGGGTGGAGAACCATCAAGTGTTCCAATCACATGATGAAGCAAAAGATCATAACTCAATCAATCACATGTTCTCCATCCCATATCTCGGTACCTACATATGAGAAGAACAAGGTGCCCGAGTCTTGGATCCCGAAAGGTTAGTAAGCAAGTACTTGGGAATCCAAAACTTGGACACACCAACACTACAAGTATGCAAGTTCGTATGATACAATGGATGGTTCATGCAAAAAAACAATCTTGGAGCACGCCACAAATGGACAACTCGATGAAAAAACGAGTGCCATTTCTGGGAAAGCGGCGAATGCCTTGTTGAAAGCACCAAGATGAGAACCAATAGGAGCACTAAAAGAACTCACAACTCCTCGCCGTGGGTACTCACCTTGATGGGAAAATGAGGTCCACCACATGAGAAACATCGAAAATCCTTCCTTAGGACAATATGTGGACTAAAACCAAAATTATGATAATCAAGTCCACGACTCTGTCCAACACCACTAGAAAATGTGTCAAAGAAGCCATCAACAGAGTGAGCCTTCATGCTAGGCTCATGAGTGTTCATGCTATAACAAAGGCTATACACACTTGGAGACTTATAAGCATGGGCTCGACGCATGCGTTTGGCATGTCGAAAGCAAAAGTCTACATGATGTCCATCATTCCCACAAAATAAGCAATAATGTAAAGGTCTACTAAAATACACGGTCTGTGAGGACAAAGCACCATTCTCACTCAAATGAGGAATCCCTTGAGACAAGCATGAAGATCTTGTGTTGACACTAGGTCCACACATGCCATGAGATGGACGATGTGTGTTCCTAAAAGCTCGATGACAAACTCGACACTCGTGCTTGACACGGCGAAAGCAAAACGCAACAATGTGTCTATCCTTCTTACAAAAGGTGCAACAATACTTCTCTTTGAAAGATGTAGTATCATATGAGGAAGAAACACCCTTATCTTTAGAAGTCATTTGGACAACACCAGAAGAGCCACAGAAGAATCACTAGTGAAACAAAAGCTATCCAAAGCAATGGCACAAGTACCAATATTAAGTAACTCAAGAGAAGCATGAGAAGAATCTAAACCCGATTGTAAAGAAGCAAGATCAACTTTTCAAACATCAATCTCAGAGTGAAAATTAATACAAGAGTCACAAGACTTGGCGCTTGTATCATCATGCGCTCTCTTCAAACACATCAAGCTCATTTTTCAGGGCAATGCAAGAAAGTAAATTATAATGGGATAATTGACTATATGCCACTACAATTGTCTCAATTCTAAAAAATGCCACTGCAATCCTAGTCCTTTGAAAAATGCCACTCTAATCATGAAATGCACCTAGAAATACCATTATGCTCAATACTAGCTGATTTTAAATAAATACACCTTCCGTATTTTAATTATTTTTGTACACATGAAATACATATCGACATAAGAGAGGTGTATTCATATAAAATGGTCTTTTATTGATGCCATTATCATCAATACAAGCTGATTTTACATTAATACACCTTCTATATTTTGATTTGTATTTTTGTGTAGATAAATACCATTCCAATCATCTCATACTTGTATAAATACCATTATAATCAATAAAAACCATTTTATATCAATAAAAATAAGCTAGTATTGAGCATAATGGCGTTTATAGGAGTATTTCATGATTGGAGTGGCATTTTTCAAAGGACTAGGATTGCAGTGGCATTTGTTAGAATTGAGACGATTGTAGTGGCAAATAGTTAATTATCCCAATTATAATCAAAGCAATTTCTTAGTTTCTAAGCACTTGTTAGGAGGACTAGACTTAAGTTCATCAATCGCAAGCATGCAAGGGAAGTTCTTAATTTATTATTATCCATGAGTAAGGACTCAAAAGACTCATATGGCAAAGGTAATTTCAACCTAACTACTTCATCAAGCAAATCATTCTTTTCTTTCACTAGGTTCCTTATCTCTAATTTAAGAGCAAGAAATTTTGAGATGAGTTTCTTCTTACTCATAATTCTTAGTTTGAGTCGATAGTAAACTTTGGAGAACTCCTCATGATCATCTTACATGGTCACTCCGCACAAGTCATCGGGTTTCTTCTCCTTCTTTGGCTCCAAGGCCTCCCCATCCTTGTCATAACACCAAGAGGAGTGGCCACAAACACCACATAACTTACAAGTGTTACAATTTGCCCTTTTGTATTTTCTCACAATTTGGTTAATGAATTCAAGGTCACCAACCTCATCAAGGTCATTGCCCAAAGAGTCATGAGAAGATGAAACAAAAGACTCACAAGACCTCATAATAGCCGCCATGCTCATGATCGGTTAAGATCAACCAAAGAGCCAACCTCGCTCTAATAACAATTATAGGATCGAGTATGGCGACTAGAGGGGGTTGAATAGGAGCTTAAATTAATTCCGAAGCTTTTCAAAATCTTTTCCTTTGAGCAGAAGCAAAGATTCTTCACTCTAGTAGCTATGGAAGCTATAAGATCAAAGACAAATACTCACAAGGGAAGATCTTCAAAACAGAGCAAAATGTGCTTTTCAAACCCCCGGTGGTCTGACCTCTACATACATGGTGGTTTGACCTCCACAAAGGGGGTGGTCTGATCTCCAAGCCGGTCAGACCACTGTTTAAATGGTGGTCAAACCACTATGAACAGTAAAATCAGGGGATGCTATAGTAACCCCCGGTATAGCAGCATTCGTGCAATTTTCCATATTTTGCACAATTTAAATAAGCTCATGAAGTAATTAAAAAATTATTTGAAGGACCTTATGAGAAGATCCATAATACTATTGTGATGAACCATTGTAAGTTTTGAGGAGTGGTCAAATGATTTTGCAAAGATCGCACTTCGTGGTCAAATGATTTTGCAAATATCGCACTTTGTCTGAATTGGTTTTGGGTAGAAATTGAAGATTTTAGGATTTGATTCATGAATTGAGTTGGGATGACCTAGGTCATTGGATTAAGGTTGCATGATGTATGTCTTTGCTAATGTAGGTCAAGTTGTGAAGAACTTGTATTTGAAAACGATTTCTTTGTCTTTAGATATGTAGGGTCGCTTGGAGTCAACTGTGGTCAACGGCGATGAACGAGGCTAGATACATGAAGGAGTTGAGGTCCAGAATGATTGAGGATGCCTGGTGAGACGGTGAGCACAAGCATGGCACGAGACAAGACGAAAAATGTTGAAGACGAGTTCAAATGGTGGAATAGCGTCATTTGGCTTGTACAGGCCAAATGAGCCATGGTTTGGTGGAACCGAGATGAGAGAGACTTGGTGATGTGTGGCAAGCTAGTAGTGCACCTACATGTGGTAAGCATGGTGATTGCTTGCAGTGGTTGGTGATGATCGGGTCAAGAAAGAATATTTTGGTAGTTTGACCAAAATACCGGAAACTATCTCAGATCAAAACTACGGTGCATGGGCGATGCATTGGAAAGCAATTTTGGCCAAAGTGGAGCTGGTTTGATCAAGGTGGATCAAGGTTAAGGATTTAGCGGATAAACACTTAAATATTTTGAAAAGCGTGCATAAGTGAACTTATGTGAGTAAAATCCTTATGTGTGGAGTTAATGGGTTTTTCCTATTGTAATAATGAATAGTAATCACTAAGGTGAATAAGTGGCTAATTGTCCACCTATAAAAGGGTGATGGGATGGAGATATGTAAGATTAACCATCCAACCTCTCTTTCATGTGCTCTCTTGTTTAGGGTTAGGGTTTGAGAGTGAGTACCTTAGGTGCTCTTTGTCCTCTAAAATGGAATGGCTGTAAAATCTACCTTCTCAACTAAGCAATATATCAATAAACATTATATCAATCTTTGTGTATCTCTATGGATCCATTTTGCTTTGATTGATTTGCTCTTGATTTGGTTGGTTTTGATCTCTCTTCTTCCTTTTTCTTGATCTTGTCGTGCCAAAAATATATAAGAGATAGAGACAACATCTGAGAATGTATCTCCACCCATCTAAGCACTTTGATACCAAGCTTATCAAGAAAACCGGTTTTGCTTGATTTGGCCTCAAAGTAAGATTTCTTAATCCGAGAGGTTTTTGATTTGATTTCTTTGGTGTTTTAACTTGCTGTGACATATACAAATAAATCTAGACCTATCTTGGTTATCATCCATCCACAAGCAACTTGTATTCACTGATTTTGGTTTTGACTCAATTTTGATACAAACCTTTCAACAAACTGAAAACGTCTCAACTTTGGTCATGATTTTCATGATCATTTATTGGAATAGGTTCATAATACCCTTGAGAAGATCTCTGAAAAGTTTCATATCATTTGGATCTACGGATCAAAAGTTCCATCAATCTTGTGTTTTGAAACTGTGCTGAAAGTCTCTATTCTTCTCTGAGTTTTCGACCACTCGCCAGCTTTCGACCACTCTCAAGGTTCGACCACGTTGAGTTTTCAATCATTCACTGGTCGTCGATCTCATTGGTTATATTTTGACTTGGTTCGACCACTTTGGTTTTCGACCGCTCACTAGTCGTCGACCTCTGGTCGTATTTCGACCATCGACCACTTTGGTTTTCGACTATTTACTGGTCGTCGATCACACCGATTGGATGTCAACTTCTTTCGAACGCTCGGGTTTGCGATCTCTCTCAGGTCATCGACCATGCTAATTTTAGACCACTCATTGGCTTTCGATTATGTTGGTTTCAACCACATTGATTTTCGACTACATTGGTTTTCGACCACTCTCAGGTCGTTGACCATTCGAGTCGAATTTCGACCACATTGGTTTCGGCCATGTTGGTTTTCGACTACTCTGTGGTCATTAACCACTCGAGTCGATTTTCGATGACGTTGACTTTCGACCACGTTGGTTACAACCACGTTGATTTTCAACCATGTGGATTTTCGACCGCTCTCTGGTCGTCGACCACTAAAGTCGAATTCGGACCACGTTGTAGTCGAATTCTGGCCACGTTGTTTTTCGACTGGTCGGTCTTAGCTCAAAGAGTCTCTAATTTTCAAGTAGGATTACTATTCTAATTTTCATAACTTTGTAGCTATCGGAATAAAAAATAAGTGAATATTTGGGAGAAAATTTTAAGGCACTATTTATCTCTTCTCTATTGCCTATCCGGTTCTATATTATTATAAATACATAAATTTAATTACAGAATAAAATAAATATCAGAGGGCATAAATTTATGGGGTAATAGTTTTTAGGGATAAAAGTGTATAAAAATCCAAGATGGAGATAAGAATCCCAACCGAGCACGATTCTGATACGCTTCGAGGGTATAGACGTAGACGTTTGTCCACTCTGTCCTATGTAATAATTGCTTCAAACTTCCATCTAATTCTTCCAAAATTTATAAGTACTGCAAAAAACATGTTGTGATTACATGCGTGCATAGGCATAAATTTCTTAGCAAGTTTTCCCGATATTTTGTTGCATTGCACCTAGCATGAATTACAATGAATACTGTTGCTCATTTTGCATAATGTCTTCTAAAATTGTTTTAGTTTATTTTTACATTTTTGTTATATGGGTACATGATCTTACTAAATCCATACACACCTCTTTTTTTTTAAGAGACTCCATACACATGAAAATGGGAACCAAGTTTGGGCCAAACGGGAGGATTAACGGGTCTTGAAGTCCGCTATCTAAGTTTTGGACGAAGTTTGGGATCTTAGAGCAACTCCAGCAGACCCCCTATTTGAGCCCTCAAACCTCATATTTGAGAGCCAGAGCAAAAAACTGCACTCCAGCAGACCCCCTACTTGGCTCTCAAAAATAGGAGGCCTCTCAAATGAGGCCTTCAAGCCCTCATTCCCAGGGGCCCCCTACTCTGGCTCTCATTTTCCGTTTTTTCCCCGCTGCGTGAAAATTCACCGCCTCCCCGCTTCCGCTCGCCCCCCGCCTCCTCCTCTTCCACTCGCCCCCCGCCTCCTCCTCTTCCGCTCGCCCCCCGACGCCTCCGCCCAGCGCCTCCACTCCCCCGCCGCCCCCACCGCGCCCGGCTTCCCCACCGCCCCCTTCCCCGGCGCCTCCGCCCCCTCCACCGCCGCCTCCGCCCCCTCCACCGCCGCCTCCGCCTCCGCCCCCTCCGCCCCCGACTCCCCGCCTTCCCCACCGCCCCCTTCCCCTTCCCCGGCGCCTCCGCCTCCGCCCCCTCCCCCGGCGCCTCCGCCCCCTCCCCCGGCGCCTCCGCCCCCTCCACCGCCGCCTGCGCCGACCCGCCGCCTCCTCGTCTCGCGCCTCCGTCGTCCTCGAATCCGGGCGCCACCGACCGAGCTCCTCCACCGCCGGCCTCCACCGCACCAGATCCGGCCTCGGCCCGGCTGGATCCGGCCGCCTCCCGCCCGGATCCGTCCGCCGCTGCGCCGTCGCTGCCGGATCCGACCATCTTCGCCCGAGGCCGCCGCTCCCCGCCCGGATCTGACCGGAACCGACGCCATCCGGCGCCGCACGCCGTCTCCATCCACCTCACCAAGGGCCTCCCCCTCGGCTCCGGCCTCGGCTCCTCCGCCGCATCCGCCGCCGCCTCCGCCAAGGCCGTCGACGCCCTCTTCGGCTTCCACGCCGTCCAGCCGCCGCCGGATCCCGCCGCCGCCGCCGATGGAGTGAGGGAGGGGAACGGTGACGAGAGAGAGGGGACGAAGAAATTTGTCAGGAGTGGGTCCCATGTGTCAGTGTGTGGTGAATAGAGTTGAGGGCTTAGATTTGAGGGGTGCTGTTGGAGTAGAAGCAAAAAAATTGGGCCCTCAAAAGTAGGGAGAGCCCTCCAATAAAAAGTAGGAGCCCTGTTTTGAGTAGTACTGCTGGAGTTGCTCTAACAAGCACTCAAATTCAATATTCGAAATCACAGGGTTGTAGAGTTCGTCAATACAGTCAAATCGGAGATGGGACGAATAAGTCCAGTCTTCGGAAGTGCATTTATCAAGGTAGCCAAACTGTTACAAATTCAGCTAGAACAGGCAACTGAGAAAAATTAAGTAGAAGGGCTATTCACATGTCATATAAAATTAATCCGAATCATCTTGAACTGGTGTTTGCCTGGAAAGTTCTTTAATAGAAAAGTAACAACTGTATAATCGTTGTTGCAAGTTGCAACTAAAATAGATAAACTGGTTATCCCAAGATCTTTGGCTATTGCTGGAACTAGAGATCACAAATTTGGCTTATCAAGCCCTACCAAAATTTAGTATTGGTATTGCCAAAATTTGGTCACTAAATTGGCTACTAATATTTTGATTAAAGATTAACGATAAAATAAACTAGAGAGCCAAGAAGAAGAGAATCTTGCTGAAGTTTAGTGACAAACCAAATACTTATTGAATTCAGTTAACAAATAAAATAAACTAGAGAGACAAGGAAGAAAGAAACCTCTTTATAAATTTAGTAACAGACCACCAAATTCGATCATTGCTACCAAATTCTAGGAGTGTAGGACACACGTGGGCGACTATCAGAAGCAAAATAAACAGGCCTAGCTCACGTCGGTTTCCCGTTTTTTCTGAGTCGTGTTCAAGTAGCACATCCGCCCCACGTCACCGGTCGCAAATTTCGCGCAGTCCCGCGGCCGCAGCAAACCTTCGTTCTGATCCCAATCGGGAAATCTCCAAGATCCGTCTGCATATATCCATCCACCCACCCACCCCCCTCACCTCCCTTGCGCCTCCCAGAGAACCTCCGCCTTGAGTTGATCGCCCATGGGGTCGCTCACGAAGGCGGCGGAGGAGGAGACGGCGGCCGTGGAGGAGTGGTCCGACGAGGCGGTCATCTACGTCAACGGTGTTCGCCGTGTGCTCCCCGACGGCCTCGCCCACCTCACCCTCCTCCAGTACCTCAGAGGTCACCCCCCCCCCCCCCCCCCCCCCCCGGCGTCTAGTCTGTACACTTGCATCTAAGCGGGTTGTAAGATCTGTGGAATGTGTTAGTCTTCTTCGGAATCGAACGATTGGTATGTGAGGTCGTTACGGGAGAGGTAGAGGGCGTACTGTTTCTGCCATAGTGGTTATGGAGGGCGCAATAATTGCAGTGGGGCACGCAATCAGAAATTCTCTTTATCTCTATAAAAGTTATTTATGTTTTCGATCTCACCTGCATGCCATTCTATGTCATCTCAATAGACCGTTGGAGAGTAATTGTCAAGTAATTGCTCTGGCTGGTAATCTGCAGTAAACTGGTGCGGGTGACTGGTTGGACTAATCTGGTAACAACATCTCAAACCCTTGTACCCCCTCATTAGGGCACATTAAAATGAAAATGAATACCCTTAATAGAGGAAAAAAACAGAAATGGGAATTTCTGTCCTTCCTAAATGTTCCAAATGGCAACTTGCACCACAGCATGGAATTTTTTCTTTCTCCTAAGCCACTAATTATCTAGGTTAGTATTCTCTGATGATGACCCTAGAAATTGAGAAGTGTACAAAATGTGAGCTCCTTCCGAACCTATGTAGCCGTGTGCCTTAAGATGTGTATTAAGGCTTCACTTGACTGACAAAATTTGCACATTAGAGGAGCCCAAGTTTTCCATGTTGCTCAATAGTCAATAACATCCAAAGCTGCAATACCGTGGGCCCAAAATTCGCCCAAATCACAGCCCCCACGTAAGATGGGCCTCCGCACACATAGCCGTAGCACCCCACATATGCTTTCAGCCTCGCTTTAAGTTAAAGTGTTAAGGTTGCAGATTTTCATCACATAGTTTGCCATTATAGTCCTCTAGGAGAAAATTCTTCCTTAGCAGTTTGTTTTTTGTAATCAACAAGTCTTTTAACAGCCACGAAAGAAAACATTGTGCTTGGATTTGCAGGAACAAATATCCAATTCCATAAACAATTTAAAACAATTGGAGGCCTAGCATCTCCCATCATGATCTTCTTGGCTTGGGAAGAAGAGTTGGTACCATGATCTTCTGAGGTTAATTGTACTTGGGCAATGATGCTTAAAAGCTCATTATACTGATCAAAAGCTTGAACCGAGAGAGGAAGGAAGGTTGAAAAGCTCCTGAAAGTCCACTGTTGTCATTATCTTTTCACCAGTTCTGAGATTTATCCCCTATCCCCAACTCTTCTTCTAGCAATGATCTTAGGGTCATTACATGTTACCTACATTCAAGATTGTATTTTCTATGATGAATCTTAGTTTATTGGGGTAAACACCACCGGGAGGAAGGCCGAGCTGCATCGGTTTGGTGGGATAAGGTATTTGACTATAGACTGGAATGATAGAGCTTGGGGGGAAGAGACTAGATTAATTCATCTTTTGGTTCCTTCCTTAATAAAATAAGATACGCGCTCATCCTTATATAGATTGGATGGATTGACCCCCTAAAGAACTTATCTCTAATATTATAGAAATAGATTATCCTTACCAATTTAATTTTCTCTCTAAGGAAACTAATCCAACCAAATCGGTAGCAGCCATGTGAATAATAACTGCGTTGTACTGTTCACGTGAACAATACCATTGCACATGACAACTTCTCCCCTTCTTGATGAGCAACTCGTCCTTGAGTTATAGGGTGGTAGCCATGGCTACAGCCCTAGGAGATTCCACGCCGACGAGAGGACATGGTGTCGACATAGCGTCTCACGAGAGAACAATGGAACTTCGGCGATGATTGACAAAGACAATGGGCAGCTTGCGTGGCTTGGCGCCCTTGGGACATGAAAACGGCTTGGGGGCAGTAAAAGATTACTGTTCGTTGTGGCGTGCCACACAATTGGAACAAGCACGACGACGTTGCAGCCCGCCCTGGGCCTGGGGCACCCTCTACGATGCACACCACAAAATGGCATGGTCACGGTGGGTGGCGTGGATGAGATGGTCACGAGGCAGTGACTCTTCTTTGATGGCGGTAGTGGTGTCGGCACTAGGGACAATGCTGCTCGATCAATTGTTGTCATCATCTTCTCCAGGATGCAGAGTTCCCCTAGGCGGCCGCCTAGCCCGCCTAGGCGCTAGGCGCCAGCCTCCCGCCTTGGCCGCCTAGCCAATTTTGCCCGTCTAGGCGGCCGCCTAGCCTGATTAGGTGCTAGGCGCCGGTCTACCGCCTGACTAGTGCCTAGCACATAGAGGAACACTGCCAGGATGACATGCATATTGAGGAAAATGGCCGTCATCTTTTTGTCGATGGCGTTGGTACTAGTGGCTATTTTGTTGGCGTTAGCATTTCTCATGGCCAACGACTCGGTAACAGGAGCCATGGTAGCAGAAGTCATAGGAAGAGATCAACTGCTCTGATACCAAATGTGATGAACCTTAGTTCTTCGGGGTAAACACCGCTGGGAGAAAGGTCGAGCAGCATCGGCTTGGTGAGATGAGATATTTAACTATAAATTGGGATGATAGAAGTTAGGGGAAAAGATTAGATTAATTCATCCTTGGTTCCTTCCTTAATAAAATGAGATACACTTCCATTCTTATATAGATTGGCTGGCTTACGCCTAAAGAACTTCTCTCTAATATTATGCAAATAGATTATCCTAACTAATCTATCTTATCTCTAAGGAAACTAATCCAACTAAATTAGTGACTAACATGTAGATAGTAATAGCACAACACTCTTCATATGAACAGTACCACTGCACATGGCAAATTCGGTTTTGTTTTTCATTATGTTTTGTCTTTGAAACCTTATCTAAATAATAGGTACCCTACCAACTTTTCAGAACAAGGAGCTGTTGCATTTACCAGCACCAACATATAGACAACATAACAAATAGTACTTGCATCATTTACATATGGTGGTTTGCATTATCCTTTCTAATTTTCTCTAGCTATGTATGGTAGATATCGGCCTTCGAGGGACAAAGCTTGGATGTGGTGAAGGTGGTTGTGGAGCCTGCACTGTCATGGTCTCATGCTATGATCGAACTACAAAGAAATCACAGTGAGAACCATATTCTTTCAGCAAGTCAAGTGTCATGTAGCAATGAAAATAGATTGCAACACAGTCACTGGTCACCCTTCGCCATTTTTTTCTTTGAAAACTGGTCTTGCCCTAGCTGAAATGCAATATACATTTGCAAACCGCAGTTTGCTTGCATTTCTTAACCTGCAATGTCAAACTGGTGCGCTTTGCTATTATTATTAAACCATGTTCTACATATTAAGTGGTATGATGTGGATCGAACCTCAAAACAAGATTAAATCCTTAATTGGCCTGATCTTTCGCGGTGGAACAACATGGCAGGGAGCAATCTCGCGAACCGATCTGTAGTAGATAGACTCACTAGATAAATTGCATGCCCCAAAATCAAAGTTCTTGATCTCGCACAACAAGAAGTAACCCCTAAAGGACCTTCAACAACTTGGTGATTTTTGACAAGCTCTCACTAAACTTGATAACAAGGGGTAGACCCTAACAAGCCATCATGGCTAATTCTCTCTTGGAGACAAAACTCAAAATTCAACTCCCCCTTACATGGCGCACACACTATGGGGCATATAGCCTGCATGCTCACGACTTCCTAAACAATTCAGCATAAAAGATAGAAAGTAAAAATTCTAAAATAAAAATACTAGGCATATCCTTTTACACCTCGGGTGACCTTCCTAACAAACACTGCAGATTTTATTTGGGACGTCATCTTCTAATTTGTTTCTTCTAATTTGTTCTCTGATTTTATTCGGCCACCAGGTGGGCCCCACCCCAAGTCACACAAAGAAAGGCACGATCACACGGAGAGAAGAAATCCATGCGCTGGCTTTAATCCCCTTGCACACTTAAGAAAATTAGCATTGCCTTGATCTCCAAGATAAATCTGGTCACGCATGGAAATGAAGCTCTCACATTCCATCTTTGAGTTGATCCCCTTGGTCCGTTGCTGATTCCATTGGTTGGTTTCCTTTTTTATCTCATACTCCTTTTGCCCTGTGCAAACAGCACCAACACGAACTCCTGATCTCATGAGATTTCTAGATGCACAGAAATAGCAAACCGAGTTGATTTCCTTTTGCGTTGTGGCTACCATCAATCTGAATCGTTCTCCAGCTCCCCTTTGAATTGGCTCCTTTGCATGCAGTCCGAACCAGTCAAAATCCATTCCTGCTGTCCTGGTTCCTTTCCTTTGTCCAACTTGACCTGTGCCCATGAACTGACAGGAGCAAATGCAAAATTAGTAGAGAATATCTAGTCCGTATCATGTTATGTGTGTTTGTATTATGTATCTTTTGTGGATATTATTCTGGTTCCAGAATTTGAGTTTCATTTTGTAAAAAAAATGACTTACTTTATTCAGGCATTTTGCAATCAATGGATGCTTGGCTCCACTTTATTCTTTGGAAGGAATGCACATAATCACAATTGAGGGGATTGGAGATCGCCAGCGAGGTTTGCACCCAGTCCAGGTGATGCACTGTTCTTGTATGACTTGTAGATATCCATGTGGCAGCTACTTCTATTACCTATATGAACATAACTACGCTAGAAGATATTTGATTTTATTTTTTTTGCTCATTGATGGTTGATGAAATGGTGAGTACGGAAGATACTGAAGTGAGGAGTCTGTATGGAGCCACTGATGGGATAATATGGCTATTGGTTAAAAGCATATTGAAAAAGGTTAATATTCTTGAGCAGTAAAGCTGAGCATGAAGCCTATGCCTGTATACTCCAGTAGGTTGGGTTGGGTTTCGAGTCAGGTCTGACTCTGACATTGACCCATTTAGCTTGGCACGAACAAAAGAAGACTATTAAATGGATTGTCACAGCACTACATGATTATCACGACAAATATTATTTGTTATTACAAGAGTAGTAAACAGGTCAAATATGACGGACAAAAGTACCACAACTTGACTGGCATGACTAAAGCACGACCCAATTGACATAGTATGAATATTAAATAGGTCAAATGGTAACATTTGCTCACTACAGGAAAAATGTATGTAAAGTATATACAAATTTTACTTTGACAGGTTATACTTGTTTATGTCAATATGTCATGTCTCGTAATCATGTCAACTTTCTCAGAACTTGTGAAGTAGGCCAACATAAAATCCGCCACATTGACTAAATGTTTCTTGTTGTGCCAGACTGTTTATGAATTAAAACCCATTTATTGAAAACCAAACATGTAAAAGGCATCTCATGTCTGTTATGTTTAATTTTTCACACCTCTACTGTGTAGTAGCAAACAATTGGTTTTTTGGGCTGTGGCTTATGACTTTTGGTTTATAGCTTTAAAATTCTGGTTGATCGCGAGAGAGAGTACGAAGAGAGAGAGAGAGAAAGAGAGTCGTATGTGATTTTGGCCAGTATAGCTGAAGTCGGTACAGTGTCTACTACAATCGACTTGTAGACCCCGCTTTGAAAAGACACACTGTTTAAAAGTTAGTTACTGTAGTAAAAACTAAAAGCCATAAACATTAAGTCAAAAAGAACAATTCTGTCATCAGCTTCCTATGGCTCTTGTCCTGTACCTACTTCATCCCTTTCCTACCTATCTTTCTTTCTCTTCTATCATGATGTTCTACTTCCCTTACAGGAATGTTTAGCCAAGGCACATGGTTCACAATGTGGGTTTTGCACCCCTGGTTTTGTGATGTCCATGTATGCACTTCTGAGATCGAGCAAACAGCCTCCTACTGAAGAGCAGATTGAAGACTGCCTAGCAGGAAATTTGTGTCGCTGTACTGGCTACAGACCAATAATAGATGCCTTCCGTGTTTTTGCAAAAACAGATGATTCCTTGTACACTGATTCATCTTCAAAAAATGCAAATGGTCAAGCTATCTGCCCTTCAACTGGGAAGCCATGTTCATGCAGAAATGAAGCAGATGTCAATGTTAATGAATCTTCATTATTGTCGTCTGTGAAAAGCTACTCACCTTGTTCATACAATGAAATTGATGGAAATGCATACAATGAGAAAGAACTCATTTTCCCCCCAGAACTTCAGTTGAGAGAAGTTATGCCACTTAAATTGAGTGGGTTTAATGGGATCAGGTGGTATAGACCTCTTAAACTAAAGCAACTGCTGTATTTGAAATCTTGCTACCCAGATGCGAAACTTATCATTGGGAACTCTGAAGTGGGAGTTGAAACAAAGTTCAAGAATGCCCATTATAATGTCATGATTTCTGTTACTCATGTTCCAGAGCTTCATACCCTCAAAGTTAAAGAAGATGGCATACAAATTGGTTCTGCTGTAAGGCTTGCACAGCTCCAAAATTTCCTTAAAAAGGTTATTGCAGAACGTGATACGCATGAAACTTCATCTTGCCAAGCAATACTGCAGCAGTTAAAATGGTTTGCGGGAACACAAATAAGGAATGTTGCTTCTGTTGGTGGTAACATTTGTACTGCTAGTCCAATATCAGACCTAAATCCACTTTGGATGGCTACAGGTGCAAAATTCCAGATAATTGATGCGAACAACAATGTTAGGACTACCCTTGCAAAGTATTTCTTTCTTGGTTACCGTAAAGTTGATCTAACACCTGATGAAATATTGCTCTCTATTATACTACCATGGACAAGGCCTCATGAATATGTCAAAGAATTTAAACAGGCACATAGAAGGGAGGATGACATTGCATTGGTGAATGCTGGAATGCGTGTGTGTATAGGAGAAGCTGAAGGAAATTGGACAATATCTGATGTTTCAATTATCTATGGTGGGGTAGCAGCGGTTCCACTTAGTGCTTCAAAAACCGAAAACTTTCTTATTGGAAAGAAGTGGGACTCTGGATTGTTGGATGAGACCTTCAATTTGTTGAAAGAGGACATCCCTCTAGCGGAAAATGCACCTGGTGGAATGGTTGAATTTCGCAGTTCACTTACTTTGAGTTTCTTTTTCAAATTTTTCCTTTCTGTTACTCATGAAATGAACATAAAAGGATTGTTGAAGGAGGGATTGCATGCAGCTAATATATCAGCTATACAGTCTTACACGAGGCCTGTCACTGTTGGAACTCAAGGTTATGAATTGGTGAGGCAAGGAACTGCTGTGGGCCAACCAATGGTTCATATGTCAGCTACGCTTCAGGTATATTAATCTATAAGCGTCTTACACAATCTAAGTTTCGAGTTGTGTCATTCCATTTTGCTTCGTAGTCACAATACATGCAACCATTCTTGGCCAAACCACTTCCACGAGGTGTATTGGTAATTATGCACATCTTGTAGTATTGGTAATTATGCACATCTTGTAGTCTCTGGTGGCAGAGGTCCAGTATGGCTACCTTTCTAGACCTCATAAGAAAAAGTACTACTGGATACTAATGTATGCTAAGCTGCGACACAACACTTCAAGAGTACTACTACAGATATAGCGCATACCAGCTAAACTTCAAATTAATCCGTACTGTAGAGAACCATGATGCTCTGTTTTTGCATTTTCTTTGCATGCCTCTGGATTTTTTTTCATCTTGCTTTGTGAGGTTGCTCACCTCTATGCCGGATATCATCTGGTATCTGCCAATTTTTTGTGTTCGTATAACATTTTAAATTATGTTTCCATATAGTGTGTGTTGTCTCCTTTCATTTGATTTTCTTCACTTGCAATATCTTCCAATATGCTAGGTCACTGGTGAAGCTGAATACACTGATGACACACCCACACCCCCAAATACCTTGCATGCTGCTCTTGTGCTGAGTAAGAAGGCTCACGCTCGCATATTGTCTGTTGATGATTCACTTGCGAAATCTTCCCCTGGATTTGCCGGTCTCTTCCTTTCGAAAGATGTGCCTGGTGCTAACCATACTGGACCAGTTATCCATGATGAGGAAGTTTTTGCATCTGATGTTGTTACTTGTGTTGGCCAGGTATCTGCTCGATCTGATATTTTAAGCATACAGGTTTCCTTATGATTTAGTAGTTGGGAAGTCTCACATCTTTGTTAATTTGTCAATTACATCCTTCTCTTCTCATTGGCAGATCATTGGAATTGTTGTGGCAGATACCCATGATAATGCAAAAGCTGCTGCAAATAAAGTAAATATTGAGTATTCTGAGCTGCCAGCAATTTTATCAATAGAGGAAGCTGTCAAAGCTGGTAGCTTTCATCCAAATACCAAGAGATGCCTTGTAAAAGGGGATGTTGAGCAGTGTTTTCTGTCCAGTGCATGCGAAAGAATTATAGAAGGAGAAATTCGAGTCGGTGGTCAAGAGCACTTCTACATGGAACCTCAATGCACTCTTGTCTGGCCAGTTGATTCTGGAAATGAAATTCATATGATCTCATCTACTCAAGTATGCTCTGTTCTTTAGAGTTTTAAAATTATACTGTGAAACATTGGTGCCGATAATTGGTTGCATGCCCCCAAAGTAATGACTTTTTTATAAATAACCTAGAAAAAAAGGAATATCAGAACAAGTCCCCACCTGGAGATATTGAAAAATAACCCCCTACTGGACTGCGGCAGGCTGGGCATGTACATGTCACCTGCTGCTGTTCAAATAGTGGCAGGTTAAGTGGCAGGGGTGGCAACTGCCGCAGGTGTTGGGACCCACTGCAACAGGTGCTTCTACTTGTGACAGGCTGTGGTAAAGTACCTGCTGCAGTCCATTTTCACGGTGGCTTCACTTCAAAAAATTTGTATATTGCACTAACAGAACTATTTCATACTAAGTGCAAATTGAAGTGAACATAAAATGGTGTACATTTCACTGTACTCTTTAGGTTGGTAGTATCATCTATTTTGCGGCCCTTATTTTTGTGGGGTCACTTGGGTCTTGTTACCAGTCTCTTGTGCCATGTTTGTTCTATTGCACTGCATGTAAATCAATCTTATTTGACTAAATGTTCTTTATCTTAAGGCACCCCAGAAGCATCAGAAGTATGTCGCTAATGTTCTTAGTCTTCCACTATCAAAAGTTGTTTGCAAGACTAAGCGTATTGGTGGTGGATTTGGTGGAAAAGAAACCAGATCAGCAATATTTGCTGCTGCGGCATCTGTAGCTTCTTATTGTCTTAGAAGGCCAGTAAAGATTGTTTTGGACAGGGACATTGACATGATGACAACTGGACAGAGGCACAGTTTCCTAGGGAAATATAAGGTATGGAGCTTAAACAGTACATGTCTGTTGAGTCTCTAGTGTGAGTGTGACTATGGTGTGTCTGATGACTGGAGTTTGCTGAGTTCAGAGCAAATAATTTCAGTAACTTGGTTGATTGGTTCTGGAGGACTGAAAGGTCTCCATATGTACTACGCTGAGGAATGTTAAAGATAAATGTGAATGCTAGTGCTAACCAGTCATTACTTTGCACCACTGTCATGTAATGGTAAATTCAAATGTGGATAATAACTGGTGGATACTTAGCTCACATATGGCCAATACTGAACTTTGCTCTGTTCATTTGCTTTTGTATTTACCTAATCTTCTATTGATCTTTTAGGTGGGATTTACCAATGACGGGAAGATATTGGCCTTAGACCTTGAAATTTATAACAACGGTGGGAATTCACTCGATTTGTCCCTTTCAGTCCTGGAGCGTGCTATGTTTCATTCAGACAACGTCTATGATATATCAAACATCAGAGTCAGTGGGCAAGTATGCTTTACAAATTTCCCAAGCAATACTGCTTTCAGAGGTTTTGGTGGTCCACAAGGCATGCTGATTGCAGAGAATTGGATTCAGCACATGGCTACAGAACTCAAGCGAAGTCCTGAGGAGATAAAAGTAAGTGTACACATTTGTTGTGGATGGTGCTAGCATGGTGACATGGTCATACTATTGTGCTATTAACCGATTGAGCGTTTATAGGAACTTAATTTTCACAGTGAGGGAATTGTGCTTCATTATGGCCAATTGCTCCAGAATTGTACAATACGTACAGTGTGGGATGAACTAAAGGCATCTTGTGATTTTGTGGAAGCTTGCAAAGCTGTAAGTGATTTTAACAATAATAATCGTTGGAGGAAGCGGGGAATTGCTATGGTTCCCACAAAATTCGGCATATCCTTCACTGCAAAATTCATGAATCAGGTGAGTAGCATCCCCTCCCGAACTTCACCCAGAAAGTTCTGCTAGTTTCTGATTACTCAATGGTGTTTGTCAGACCATCAAATTCTTTGTAGTTTTGGATGTTTCATGTTTGGAAATTTCATACGCGTGCCATGCTACAAATGATTCAACTTAGGTTAAATTATAGATTCCATACATGGTTGTCACGGTGGACTTGGTGACCATGATGCCTGAGAGGTGCCAGGACGCCATGGCGCCCAGCTCCATGGTGTCCTCAAGGCAAGATACAGCAAGCTAGATAGCATTACAGCACACCTCCCTAGGTTAGCGGCAGCTGTTGACTTGGTCTATTGGTCAGTTTTCAGAAGAAGTTAGTTAATCCACAAGTTATGCAAATCATATTACTTATTATCATGTTTAGAGAATAATTTAAATCTCACAATAAGAGGTTTGAACTCATTCTTGCTATCATGATTAGAAGCCACGAAATAAAAGCTAATACATCTTGGAAGTATCACGAAACTAAGTATCTAGTATAATCTGTAGGTAGATAACAAGAGATCATCACTAGGTGGTTTGTTACATCATTTTTTTTTCTCGAACGCACAGGAGAGCTGCGCATCATTATATTAAGAAGAAGAAAAAGGTCCAAAATGGACCAGTACAGCAGAAAAACAACAGCACCCTTGAAACACACACTTGACCACTCGACCACGAGGGGCCTCAGGGCCAAAAACTAGTCAGCCCCCTAGCGCCAGCTAAACACCATAGACCTGCCTCATCCTTAATCTCTTGGAGAATTTTAGGAATGCTTGGAGAGGCCCCCTCGAAAACACACGCATTGCGGTGCGTCCATAGCCACCATGCCACAAGAATCACCAGGGAATTAAAACCTTTATGGTGCTGTTTAGACAGCCCCAGCAAGGATCGACACCACCACTCTTGAAACACCAGATCACTAGGTCCCGGTGTGAGATGCGATAATCCAACCAAAGTCAGAATTTTGCACCACACTTCCCTAGTAAACACACAGCAGGTCAAAATATGTTGTATTGTCTCGTCCACTTGATCACATAACGGGCATTGCTGTGGATGATCCAACCCTCGTCTTGCCAACCTATCTGCTGTCCAACAGCGATTAAGAGACGCCAACCAAAGAAAGAACTTGCATCGAGGCGGTGCCCAAGTCCTCCACACCCTTTCTGCTGGCTCGAATTTCACGGCACCGACAAAAAAACGATCATATGCTGATTTTGAGGAGTAAGTACCAGAAGCTGAGGGTGTCCATTTGTGCTGGTCATGAACTCCCAGAGAGAGCTGAACGCTCTCAAGAATGTCCCAGATCAGGAAATACTCATAAAACACTTGAGAAGGCATTCCTCCCCTAATATCAGTGACCCACCGGAGTTCTGTCAAGGCTTCTTGCACCGTCCGACGTAAGAGAACACGTTTGGGAACCAAAAGACAGAGAGCTGGAGCGAGGTCTTTTATAGATTGTCCAAGCAGCCAACGATCAGTCCAGAATAAAGTTCCCGCGCCATCACCAACAATAGAGGTCACGGAGATTGAAAACATAGCCCGGACATTAGGATGCACCTGCACCTCCAATCCTGCCCATGGCCGATCTGGCTGGGTCTTTTTCAACCACAACCACCTCATTTGTAAAGCCCAACCAAGAACTTCCAGATTAAGTACTCCAAGCCCTCCTAAATCAAGGGGTCTGCACACACGATCCCAGCCAACCAGGCAGTGACCTCCCTTGATATCCTTCCGTCCCTTCCAAAGAAAACCCCTCCTGATCTTGTCAATTGCTTTTATCACCCACTTCGGACTTTGCAACGCAATGAAGTGATAGACAGGTATAGCCGTCAGAACCGCCTTGACCAAAGTTGTTCTTCCTGCTGGATGCATCATTGCTGCCTTCCATCCAGGTAAGTGGCTAGCGACCTTGTCAATCAAGTTAAAGAAATCATTCTTAGAGAGTTTCTTGACTGACAGAGGTAATCCAAGATATTTACAAGGAAAATCCACTACAACGCAAGGCATGGAAGCTTGAACAGTTGCAATTTCTTGCTCATTACAGTGAATTGGAGTGACTGAACATTTCCTTATATTTGTAACTAACCCAGAAGCTTCCCCGTACACCCTTAGAACTTCCTTGACCAAGTTTGTTACATCATATTTACATAAATTAGATCTGCCCTGTTTATTTTTTAATCTTGATGCAACATGTTTAGTAAAAATGTGAAATGTGTACAAGGAACTTCCTTTGGACTAACGGCTAGTTGAGGCTATGTCTTTACACTCTCAAAACATTGATTTAAAGTTAGTTATGATAGCATTGCGTATTGATTGAACTTTCACTTCAATAGCCCAGACTCACCCCTGCTAGGTGGCCAAGACGAGCGCCTAGCCGCTCGCTGTGGGTACCGCAAAATCCTAGGCACCTGCCTAGTTGGCTAAGGTGAGGAGAGCCTCCATGGCATCCCCCTTGAACCGCCAGGACGTCAAGGCGACGCCGTGACAACCATGATTCCATATGTTGTTTTTAGTTTCAAATGCCATATACGTATGATGGCTGTTGTAAAACATATTTGCCTATTTTTCTTGTTAAATATTTCTTAGAATTATTTGAATGTAGTTACTGCATTATCTTTTTTTTGTGGTGATTGTTTGGATATACCGCCAGAACACATTTATGCTATACTTGATCGTTGCACTATCTTGCCTGCAATGCCATGTCGCTGGCCCATCGGGATTGCTGACACTGGTACGAGTATGAAAAGTTTTCTGGCTTTTATACCTTGCTCAATGTGGATTTGGCATTGGGATGAAATTTCATGAACATGTTGTATTCTGTGCCATTTCTTGCCAGATTATACTCCAGTACCATGACATTATTTTGAACCCTTGTTTGAATTATAGAGTTCCATTGAAAATTATCAAGCGAGTAACAGACTTAGTCATGTCTTAGATTATTTAGTTTTGCTATGTCATTATTCAATCTAATATATGTTTTGATGGATGAACAATCGCAGGCTGGTGCTCTTGTGCAAGTTTATACTGATGGTACTGTCCTGGTAACACATGGTGGGGTTGAGATGGGACAGGGTTTACACACAAAGGTAGCCCAAGTTGCTGCTTCGTCATTCAATATCCCTCTGAGCTCTGTATTTATCTCAGAGACCAGTACTGATAAGGTGAGCCCTTTACAATCTATACACAAATTGTATTCACTTTAGATTTTGTGTATACTGTACCACCTTTTACCTATGATGGGATGATCACATACACTTCATGTACTTAGGTTCCAAATGCATCACCAACAGCAGCTTCTGCCAGTTCAGATTTGTATGGTGCTGCAGTTTTGGATGCTTGTCAGCAAATTAAGGCTCGGATGGAACCCGTTGCTAGTAGAGGGAACCACAAGTCCTTTGCTGAGGTAATGTTATCAATATCTATTCTGTGTTCTTGAGAAGTTGGACCACATTATTGATTCTAATGTGAAGCATGGGCGAATTGTAGAAATCCATAATTTTTTTAAAGACGACTACATATGATCCAAACTTGCATCAGATTACATTGACACTTCATAGTTCTTACTAGCTGCTTATACTACTTCGACCATCTTATTGGGTCACAGCGTGTTAAGACCAACAGCAGGGTAACCAGTGATGAATAAGTCCCTGTACTGTGGTCTTTGTGGGGCTGTGGTAGTTTTTTCTTTTTGACTGCTTTAGGACAGCATCTGCTTTTAGGACAGCATCTGCTTTAGGACAGCATATTGACCGCTTTAGGACAGCATCTAGGATAGCATCTTAGCATATGCTTGGCTGGTTCTCAGCCTATAAATTTGTATCCCCAACCCCTCAGGTTGGCATGGCATTGTGTGAGAAATAAACAAGAGAAAATTACCCCATCCCCAAGTGTCATCCTCTCGATGAGAGTAAGGATCTTGCTATCACCAACAGCAAGACTCCAGCGAGTAACAAGTGGTATCAGAGCCTTAGTATCCTGTAGCCTGAGCATCTCCTGCTCATCTCCTTCTCCGGCCTCGCAGCAGCCCCAGCCGGTAGCAGCAGCAGCTCCGGCTGTCCCCGCTCACTCCTCTCCGGAGACGGGCAGCAGCTCGCCAGAAGCAGCCCTCTCTCCACGCAACAGCCCCCAGTAGCGCGCCATGTCCGCAGGGCAGTCTCAGCGCTCGGTCGCCTCGAGCATGCGGCGTCAGCAGACGGCCGAGCTCGTCGCGGCAGAGCAGCGTGAGCGAGCGGCGGCGGAAAGGGCGTCAAGGCTGGCAGCGGCGGAGCTGGCAGCAGCCAGGGCGGAGGTGGAAGCAGCGGCGGCGGCAGATGCAGCGCGTGCGGCAGCAGCAGAGGTCAAGGCTCTGCGCGGCAGCAACAGCAGCTCCGGCTCTGTTGATGACAGCGCCGACGCGGACCCTCAGCTGCTGGAGAGGGAGGCAGCGCAAGGGCGAACGGCGCAATGGGCAGCCGCGCACGCCCACGAGCGCGGCGGCAGCCCAGACAGGCGCGGACGCGCCGGCGGCGCTCTTGAAGGAGGCGCACACAGCGGTGGCGCTCCTGGAGGAGGCACGCACGGCGGCGGCGTACGGGTCGACGGAGAGCGCGGCCCTCACAGGCAACGCGGCTCTCTCTCCCCGGTTCGGTACCGTGGTCACCACGAGTACCAGGCTGTCGTCAGGGACGTCGGCCCCGGCGGCGGGTGGCCTACCCTCACCAAAACCAACTACGTCGAGTGGGCTGCGGTGATGAGGGTAAGGCTCCAGGTGCAGCATATGTGGGATGCAGTCCGGTACGGCGACGTCGACTACGACCAGGATCGACGGGCGCTGGATGCTCTCATCGCTGCAGTCCCGCCCGAGATGCAGTTCTCGCTTACCAACAAGCGGACTGCCAAAGAGGCTTGGGACGCCATCGCTGCAGCACGCATCGGCAGCGACCGCGCCCGCAAGTCTACACTGCAGGCACTACGCACGGAGTGGGAGCACCTGGCCTTCAAGCCAGGTGAGGACGTTGATGACTTTGCTCTCCGTCTCAACACTCTGTTGCAGAAGTTGGTGCAGTTCGGTGACGATACCTACGGCGAAGAGAGCTGTGGAGAAGCTCTTCCGCTGCGTCCCCGAGAAGTACAAGCAGATGGCCCGCTCGATCGGGTCTCTGCTGGACCTCTCCACGATGACCATCGAGGAGGCGCTAGGTCGCCTCAAGGTCGTCGACATCGATGAGCCACAGCGCCTCTCGGGACCCGTCACCATTGGCGGGAAGCTCCTCACTCGGGAGCAGTGGGCTGCCGGCCAAGGTGACAGGAAGAAGGGGGAGCCTTCTTCCGCGGCAGGCGGTCGCAAGCATGGCAAGCGCGGCAAGCCGCGCAAAGACGCCCAGGCAGGGGCACGAGGAGGCGCCCAGGGCGGCGATGCTGGCAAGCAAAAGCCGGCACGAGACGACTCTTGCCACAACTGTGGTAAGCTTGGTCATTGGGCCAAGGAGTGTCGACAGCCACGACGCGGCCAGGCCCACGTCGCGCAAGCGGAGGAGGAGGAGCAGCCGGTCCTGTTCATTGCTCATGCGAGCATCGAACTACCTCCAGCGGCACCGGCCGCAGTGGCTCTCCACCTTGACGAGCCAAAAGCACACGCCCTCCTCGGCGACAGTTCCGGCAATGACAAGACCGACGGGTGGTGCCTCGACACCGGCGCCACCCACCACATGACCGGGCGGCGGGAGTTCTTCTCCGAGCTCGACTCAGGCGTTCGAGGCACCGTCAAGTTCGGCGACGCCTCCGCCGTGGAGATCAAGGGCGTCGGCTCTGTCGTCTTCGTCGCCAAGACTGGCGAGCACCGGCTGCTCACCGGCGTCTACTACATCCCCGATCTGTGGAACTCCATCATCAGCTTGGGACAGCTGGATGAGAACGGCTCGCGTGTCGAGATCGAGCACGGGGTGCTGCGGATTTGGGATCTTCGCCGTCGCCTTCTTGCCAAGGTAACCAGAGGCGCAAATCGACTCTACACTCTGCACGTGCAGGTGGCACAACCCCTCTGTCTCGCAGCTCGTCGGGACGACGAGGCGTGGCAGTGGCACGAGCGCTTTGGGCACCTTCACTTCGAGGCCCTGAAGCGGCTAGTGCCACGGAAATGGTGCGAGGCCTGCCGTGCCTTGACCATGTGGAGCAGCTCTGCGACGTCTGCGTGTTGACGAAGCAGAGGCGACTCCCCTTTCCCCAGCAGGCGAGTTTCCGAGCCAAGGAGAGGCTCGAGCTCGTGCACGGGGACTTGTGTGGCCCGGTGACACCGGCCACACCGGGAGGACGACGCTACTTCCTGCTGCTCGTCGACGACCTCTCCCGCTACATGTGGGTGATGGTCCTCGGCAGCAAGGGAGAGGCTGCGGACGCCATCAGGCGCACGCAGGTTGCTGCGGAGGCGGAGTGCGGCTGCAAGCTACGCGTGCTGCGCACAGACAACGGCGGCGAATTCACGGCGGCTGAATTCGCGTCGTACTGCGCTGATGAGGGCATTCAGCGCCACTACTCCGCGCCGTACAGCCCGCAGCAGAACGGCGTCGTCGAGCGGCGCAACCAGACGGTTGTGGGGATGGCTCGGGCCCTCCTCAAGCAGAGGGGGATGCCGGCTGTCTTCTGGGGAGAGGCGGTGGTGACGGCCGTCTACATCCTCAACCGCTCGCCTACCAAGGCGCTCGACGGCAGGACGCCGTACGAGGCTTGGCATGAGCGCAAGCCGGCGGTCTCCCACTTGCGGTCTTCGGCTCCCTCGCGTTCGCCAAGGAGCTTGGCCACATCGGCAAGCTCGATGACAGGAGCACTCCGGGAGTGTTCATCGGCTACGCGGAGGGCTCGAAGGCCTACCGCATCCTCGACCCTGTCACACAGCGCGTCCGCATCTCGCGTGACGCTGTGTTCGACGAAGGGCGAGGCTGGACGTGGGACAAGGCGGTGGACGACGGTTCGACTTCGACTCTCAGGGACTTTGTTGTCGACTACGTCCACTTCGAGAGAGCCGGGGGAGCTAGCAGCTCGTCTTCACCGAGCTCGTCCACCTCGACACCTTGCTCGCCACCAGCTCCGGCGAGTGCTCCACCACCTTCGGCACCGGCTACGCCCCACTCTTCACCACCGGCTCACCACTCTCCTGCACCGGCGGCCACACCACCGGGATCGGCCCCAACAGTTTCGGTCCACGACAAGCAGCGCATGGTGGAGTTCGCTACTCCGCTGTCCCACGACGAGGACCGCGTCGACGCCTACCACGACGACGAGCCTCTGCGCTATCGTACCATGGACAACATCCTCGGCGAGCTGCCCGTCCCTGGACTGGCGCAGCGCGACTGCGAGGCGGAGCTGCACTTGGCATGCGACGACGGCGAGCCCCGCTCCTTCGCTGAGGCGGAGGGAGACGCGGCGTGGCGTGTCGCGATGAAGCAGGAGATGGACGCCGTCGAGCGGAACCGGACGTGGGAGCTGGCGGATCTTCCTGCCGGTCACCGCGCGATCACCCTTAAGTGGGTGTTCAAGCTGAAGCGGGATGAAGCCGGCGCCATCGTCAAGCACAAGGCTCGCTTGGTGGCACGAGGCTTCGTGCAGCAGGAGGGGGTCGACTTCGATGACGCCTTCGCACCCGTCGCACGGATGGAGTCCGTGCGACTCCTCCTTGCGCTAGCTGCCCAGGAAGGCTGGCGTGTTCATCACATGGATGTCAAGTCGGCATTTCTTAACGGCGACTTGAAGGAGGAGGTCTACGTGCATCAGCCGCCGGGATTTGCGATCCCCGGCAAGGAGGGCAAGGTGCTCCGCCTGCGCAAGGCCCTCTATGGCTTGCGACAGGCACCGAGGGCGTGGAACGCCAAGTTGGACTCCACGCTGAAAGGGATGGGCTTCGAGCAAAGTCCGCACGAGGCGGCCATCTACCGGCGGGGCAGTGGAGAAAATGCCCTGCTGGTGGGTGTCTACGTCGACGACTTGGTGATCACCGGCACCAAGGATGCGGAGGTGGCGGCATTCAAGGAAGAGATGAAGGCCACCTTCCAGATGAGTGACCTGGGGCCCCTCTCCTTCTACTTAGGGATCGAGGTGCACCAGGATGATTCCGGGATCACGCTTCAACAGACCGCCTACGCCAAGCGCGTCGTTGAGCTAGCTGGGCTCACCGACTGCAACCCAGCTCTCACTCCGATGGAGGAGAGGCTGAAGCTGAGCCGTGACAGCACGACGGAGGAGGTGGACGCTACGCAGTACCGGCGTCTTGTGGGGAGCCTTCGCTACCTCGCCCACACACGACCGGACTTGGCATTCTCCGTCGGCTACGTTAGTCGGTTCATGCAACGACCGACGACGGAGCATCAGCAGGCTGTGAAGAGGATCATCCGCTACGTTGCGGGGACTCTTGACCACGGCCTCCATTACCCGAGGTGTCCCGGCGCGGCACACTTCGTCGGGTACAGCGACAGCGACCACGCGGGCGACATCGACACCAGCAAGAGCACAAGCGGGATTCTCTTCTTCCTCGGCAAGTGTCTCGTTCACTGGCAGTCAGTCAAGCAGCAGGTGGTGGCCCTGTCCAGCTGTGAGGCCGAGTACATAGCGGCTTCCACCGCTTCGACTCAGGCACTCTAGCTCGCTCGACTGCTTGGTGATCTCCTCGGCAGGGACACTGAAGCAGTGGAGCTCAGGGTGGACAGCAAGTCCGCTCTAGCCCTGGCAAAGAACCCCGTTTTTCATGAACGGAGCAAGCACATCCGGGTGAAGTACCATTTCATCCAAGGCTGCTTGGATGAAGGAAGCATCAAGGCAAGCTACATCAACACCACGGATCAGCTTGCGGATCTGCTCACCAAGCCTCTTGGAAGGATCAAGTTCCTTGAGCTTTGCTCCAAGATCAGGATGGTTCAACCCTCCCACAAGACGACGCACAAGACTTAGGGGGAGAATGATGAATAAGTCTCTGTACTGTGGTCTTTGTGGGGCTGTGGTAGTTTTTGCTTTTTGACTGCTTTAGGACAGCATTTGCTTTTGCTTTAGGACAGCATCTGCTTTTAGGACAGCATCTGCTTTTAGGACAGCATCTGCTTTAGGACAGCATATTGACCGCTTTAGGACAGCATCTAGGATAGCATCTTAGCATATGCTTGGCTGGTTCTCAGCCTATAAATTTGTATCCCCAACCCCTCAGGTTGGCATGGCATTGTGTGAGAAATAAACAAGAGAAAATTGCCCCATCCCCAAGTGTCATCCTCTCGATGAGAGTAAGGATCTTGCTATCACCAACAGCAAGACTCCAGCGAGTAACAACCAGTGCAGGTACCGAACCAATCATTGGACTAGTAAACTGTCCAGTCAGTATATTGGAGTGTAAGCACATATAGTAGTTTGAAACTTTGAATTCTTGTTGATTATCTTCTCTTGTATAAGCATGAAAAAGCATGATGTCCCGTGGAGGGTCTTGAAAGCTGGTACCAAATTGGATACCAAAAAGTGGCCAATGCTGATCTTCTTCCACAGTATCACTTGTCGATAATCAGTGGCTCACAATGGCCCAAAATATGAATTAGAATTAGCAAGAAGCTGGTTGTAAATGATATTAGTCGGTTTTCCCCAGTTTGTGTATTAAGTCACATTTGTCTTGACCTCGTTCAATTTTTAACTTCGTAAAGAATATTGTAAATGTGTGTTATTCGCTCACCATATTTAAAGGTATGGTGGGTCCTTGATAGATAAGGTTGTGTGCTTCCCTAGCGTACTGCGTATTACACCTGCTTTTTTTATGAATAGCACTTCTTGCTGCGAAGTTACCATGTTTCCTCCATCCAATACCTTCTCCGTTGGTAGTAGTGAGCAAATGGACAAATAATGCTGTACCTTCTATTGCATTGGCTTGATTCCTACAGCTGGCTTCATAATGTTTCCTACTCCACACCTCAATACCTACATATGTGCCACTATTATACAAAATTAAATGAAGAAAATTATCCTATGCCACAAAATTGATGCCATAAAGTTTTTATTAATTCAATTAATTTTAGTGTGGCCTTTTATTTTTGCCAGTTGGCTCAAGCATGCTACATGGAACGGGTAGATCTCTCTGCTCATGGGTTTTATATCACCCCTGATATTGGTTTTGACTGGATGGCTGGCAAGGGAACTCCGTTCCATTATTTCACCTATGGAGCCGCATTTGCAGAAGTTGAGATTGACACCCTAACTGGGGATTTCCACACAAGGACAGCTGACATTGTTATGGATCTTGGCTATTCAATTAATCCAGCCATTGATGTTGGCCAGGTATGTTTACAAATTATAATAGGGGAAAGGTTTGGCTGCCTAGAATAAGATGGACTAATGCTTTCTCCCATATATTTCCTTTTGGATGCAGATTGAAGGAGCTTTCATCCAAGGTTTGGGTTGGGCAGCCATGGAAGAGCTAAAATGGGGAGATGATAACCACAAGTGGATCCGTCCTGGACACCTTTTCACCTGTGGTCCTGGCTCTTACAAAATACCCTCTGTAAATGATATACCGCTAAACTTCAAGGTTTCGCTGTTGAAGGTAAATTTCTGAATTTGCTATATTTTTTTTTTGTCAAAAATGCTATGGGTTAGACATCCTTTTTTCCGGAAAAGAAAAAAATAGACCTTGTTGAAGAGGTTAATTCAAAATATTGCAATGTAAAATTTGTTGTTTTGTACTGTAACAATTTTCTATAACCAGTGCAAGATTATAAGTGATGAGTTGCCACAAGATTTTGAGGGTAGTTTAACAAGATGTTGATGCAAATTGATTCGAAATGTTGTAGTAGTGACTCAAAATGTTGCTTGCAAAATTTTGTACACAAATATTGTAGCATTCTCACTGAACCACTGAAAGAAAAATCCATTTTAAAATGAAATCGGACATCCGGGCCTTAGTCCATCTATTTTTTATTCTGTTAATTGGTTATCTTATATTAATCTTTGCTTTTTACTGTTTACCATTCCACTTTGTGTTGCCTGCTCTGTTTAAATGGAATCCTGCTATAGAACTAACTTGCAAGTGAAACATGTTATCTAGAATTTGGAAGGAACTAATCTTTTATGAAGAAAAGCAATTCATACCTGGTGGGATGGTTTTTCTACCACAGTAGTGGCCGTAGGTATACGGAAGAAATGATTGTTAAGTATAGATGTTGTTATCCATAGTTGATGCTTGATTTTTAGGGTAGGAACCGTAATGGAGGACAGTAATTTCAAATACATTCATACAAAAGGTCAAGAAAGTGGCAACATGGAATCTCCATGTTGGCTTGAATACGATGAGAAGATCATCTACAAATTAACTTTGCATGTGTCTTTACGAGGTGCTCCTGAATTGTACTATTTTTGAGTGGCATGTATTTATCTTCATTTGCTCTTGTATTTTGATTGACTGCACGTTATTTTCTTCATTGCAGGGCATTCCAAATCCAAAGGCCATCCACTCATCCAAGGCTGTAGGAGAGCCACCGTTTTTCCTGGCCTCCGCTGTCTTGTTTGCAATAAAGGACGCAATCGCTGCTGCAAGGGCTGAGGAGGGTCATCTCGAGTGGTTCCCGCTCGACAACCCAGCAACACCTGAAAGAATAAGAATGGCGTGTGTCGATTCCATTACAAAGAAATTTGCGAGTGTATATTACCGTCCCAAGCTTAGTGTATAGTGGTTACCCAAAAGAAGTATAAAAGGTAAATATTTACCTGTTGTACCCACGTGTGTTTAGTCTGACCTCTATGTGTAAAATAAAATATAAATAAAGTGCCGGTTTAGGAATTAGGAGTACTGAATATTTTTGTCACCTGGAAAGAATGAGGAAAAACAACGCATTGTAACTTCTGGGTTTGTCCCAAATGTGTACGGCACAAGCAGGCCAGCGAAATAAAAGTATGGACCCAGTAGCATGTTCTCAAGTATTACTAATTTTGCTTTATGGTAAGGTTTATTGTGTGTACATTTATATACTTATTACTACTTTAAAAGAACCTATCGGTGAGTGCTGAGTGAATGATTGGGTCCTCGTCTCCTTTCGTCACAAAGAATGGGTGCCGACGAGTGGGCCATCCCTGCCTCACGTCTCCCTAGTCGCCTTGCGAACGCGTGCACCGTGCGGTTTTGTTGCAAGCATCCTTCGATTATAAGGGGACTCCAGCAGAGCATATATGGCAATTGGATCTCCTAAGCCCGCCGGCCAGCGCCGCACTGCACCGCACGTCCGCACCACTCGATATCGCGCAACCCTCGACCGATGTCCGCCCGCCAGAGCCAGGCTCGCTGTGCCGCCACCCCTTTTCGCTACTAACATTCACGCATGCAAGGAGATATATGGCAACTGGAAGGCGGCAGCACGGATCCGCCGCAACGGTGGTTGACCAAGAGTGGATGTGGGATTGCAGAGGTCGGTCTGCGCCGTTGCAGTCAAAGACGACAGCCATCGTCTTTGATCTTTATCCACACGCGAATATTGCGCTGCCTGGCCCACGCCCCGTGAAGAGTGCACGTGTAGCGCCATCGGAACCGTTGGCCACCAGACGACGATGGCGCTCGCGCACGCGCAGGGGGTGTTAACGGGCACACGAGTGACGCGACGATGTGACAGAACTTGGATCGATCATGGCACGCGACATCGGTCGGCCTTCTTGCTCGCGGCCGCTCAGGTCAATCCAGGGGCGGACCTGCCCTTCGGGCGAGCCCGGGCGGGCGACGATGTGACAGAACTTGGATCGATCATGGCACGCGACATCGGTCGGCCTTCTTGCTCGCGGCCGCTCAGGTCAATCCAGGGGCGGACCTGCCCTTCGGGCGAGCCCGGGCGGCCGCCCGAGCTCTCCTCACTGGCCGGAACCCCCAGAGTAGCGAAGACGAGCGCAAGGTGGTCAGGACGGAAAAGAAGAGGGCCAACCGGATGAGGTGGCGGCGGCAGAAGAGAGCAGCGAGGACGAGTGCAAGGTGGTCAGGACGGAGACGAGAAGAGGGACCGGCCGGAGGAGGCGGTGGCAGAAGAGAGCAGAGAAGACGAGCACGACGTGGTCAGGACGGAGAAGAGCAAGAGGAAGAGTGGCCAAGGCCATGACAGCACCAAGCATCCCAACAAGATCCGGCGGGAGGAGAGGGAGAGGAAGCCCGCTCCCAAGGTCAAGGAGGCGAAGCCCGCCGCGCCGCGCCCCATGGTCGATCGATGGACAGCCAACCGGTATGCGACCGCCGAGGCGTCCCTGCACGGCATCCTGTGCGCCCGAGGCGCCCGCGATGGAAAGCCCGTCCCGCGCGGCGAGCTGCGGGTGGAGGCGCTTAGGCACTTCGGCGACACCGGCCTCCTTGGCCACCTCCTCAAGCACATGTCTGACAAAGTGCCCGCCGGCACAACGCCGACAGCGCCATGGAGTACTGGCTCGAGCCAACCGAGCTCACTGCACTGCGATGGAAGGTCGGCATGGCCGACCCGTTCTGGGTGCCGCCGCCCAGGTGGAAGCCCGGAAGACTGTAACAGCCCAGTTTTTTATTAAAATAAAAATAAATAAATAATTAAAAATCAATTAAAATAAAGTCCTAAATTAAAATAAGTATATTTGTGCCTAAAGTTTAAATTTGGATTTGCCTTGAATTTCTGTTTTTGAAAAACCTGGATTTGAAAAGTATTTTCAGAAAATCCTAAAATTATTATTAAATAAAATGATATTTTGATTTTCCATAAAAATCTTATGTGAAATTAATTATTTGGAGTTATTTGACTTTTATTTGGTTTCCTAGATTTTTTGGAGTTCAAAAATGTAATTTTGAAATTAAAAGGGTATTTTAAAGTATGAAAATTAAATACCAACATTAGTTGAAAATATTTTTATTAAGTCCAAAAAGTGTCCAGGAGGTTCTCTGAATTTGTCTGGAATTTTTGGAAGTTATTTTATATTTTTCTGAGGCTTAATGGAATTTATGTGCTTTTCTGAAAACCCAAAAATCAGAAAATAAAAATAATATCCCTCCCCCTCTCCTCCGGCCGCCACGTGGACGGCCGGATTGCGCCCATGTCACCCGCTCCCATCCCGCCTAACCCCCTCCCGTTCTCGCCACGCGTCCGGCCCAGATGGCCCGAACCCCGCGTGCCTGGCCCATCTGGCCGTCCGCCCCGCGCTGCTCCCTCGGCCGCCCGATGCGCTCGACGCCACGTGCCGCCATCTCGGCCGCCCCTCTCCCGCTGACTGGCAGGGCCCGCCTGTCAGGCTCGCCCCTACCTCGCGCCTCCTCCTTCCTCGCGCCGCCGCCGCCCGCAACCGCTCCTCCGCCTGACCCGGTCGCCCCCTCCTCTCTCCCACGCGCGCCGTGGCTCACGCGCCACCTTCTCCTCCGCCATTCCCGCACCCGAATTCCTCCCCCATCCCCGCGCCATGTCCCCCGTAATCCCCGCCATTCCCGCCGCCCCGCGCCATCGCCGGCGAGGAATCCGCGCTGGCCCGTTGCCCTCCGCCCCTATAAATACCCCTCCGCGGCTCCGTTTCTCCTCGCCCCACCTCGCTCCACCTCCTTCTCCCTCTCCCGAGCTCCCCCTCGTCCTCGCGCCGTGCGCCCTTGCCGCCGCCCCTTTCCTCCGATGAGGAATTCCGGTCGCCGCCGTCGCCCTCAAGCCCGGCCGACGCCACCACGAGCCTCGCCGCACCCCGTAGAGCGTCCTCCGCCTCCTCCTCGGCCTCGAGCACCGCCGAGCCGTCGTCGCGCCGTGAAACCCGAGTGCGCCGCCGCCTCTGCCCACCGCCGTTCGCCACTGGTAAGGCCGCACCCACCGCCGTGTCCCTCGTGCGCTCCTCTTCCCGTTGCCGTCGTCGCCGCCGGTCGCCGTGCCGCCGCTCGCCGGCGAGCCGTGCTGCCCGGGCGCCTCCCCGCCGACGTCATGCCACGTCGGCACGGGCGATGAGGTGGCTGTCAACGTGGTCGCCCGCGTGTGCGCCATCTCAGCGCCTCTCTGCCCCGTCGGCATACCCTGCCACCTCAGCATCTTTCCCCTCCCGTGGGCTCGGTCCATGGACCAGGGCCCACTGTCAGTCAAATCCCCTCATGGCTGATGTCATGCTTGCGCAATAAGCCGGATTTTTCAATTGGGAAATAATTCGGCCGAAACTAAATTTGGTGTTGACGTCATAATTCCTAATTTCCTTTAGAGAAATAGTTCCAAAAATCCTGATTTTCCATTTTCTCTCTTTTCAAATTTCCCGGAGCCCGTTCTCCTTCGTCCTAACTCCGATTTGGCTTATTCAAATTTCTAAATTAATCAAAAATTCCCCTCTATCCATTTCTAGCCTCAATTCAAATTTTTGAAGTCAATTTGAATTTTATTTGAATTTGGTGAGTTATTTTCACGTGTAGACTTCGACGATTCGGGAGAATTCTTCGACGAAGATTCAAACCAAATTCAAGGGCAAGGCAAGTCACACTCTTTGATCATATTGATCCCAGTTTTCAAAATAAAATTATGTTGATTTAAATTATATTGCATGCATAATTTTATTCAATGTATTTCAATTCAGTTTTAACTTTAGTTAATACCTGCTTGTTAATACCTCCTTTGACATTGCAAATTCTTATACCTTGTCACCCTAGATCAAACTCTAGTTAGTACACTAGTATTGGCTAGAGAGTGTTATATCAAATATTGCTTAGACCTGCTTAGACATAATATTTGTTTTGGAATACCTTTTCACATAAAATGATAAGCTTTTGAACTGTATTCTTGACTTCGGTGAGTCAAGAAGGTTTATAAATTACTTTGAAAACAAATATAAAACTGGTTTAGACTTAGGCAATTGGTTAGAGTGGTGGGTGCAGGCATGCCCTGTTGGTTGGAGCCGCAGTGGTTGATTGTCGTGCACGGGGGTATGTGGTTGAGCCTAAGTCAGATTAAGGACCGGTCTGTGAGCTACTGTTGCAAAGCCCTAACGTACTACCACAAGGCTGGTATGGACAGCCCTGGCTGAATAATTTGTGGGTCCTAACCTGAGCCATTTCGTAGGTTGAAAGTGAGCGTGGCGTAGGCCATGAGAAGTCTCACTCGGCTCAAGAGGGGGTTCCGGTTTGGTGGATTCCTTACTGGGGTGAAACCTTAGTGTTGGCTTGGCCAGGTTGAAGGCTTTGCATTGTAAAGGCCTTGTCGTGATCTCCCCGCCGCACACCTAAGGAAGTGTGTAACTCGCGTGGCAAAACGGGATGATCATGTCTTGTGGGTAAAGCTGTACAACCTCTGCAGAGTGTATAATCTATCCTGGATAGCCGTGCCCACGGTCATGGGCATGCTGTGTAAAAGTTTTTCATGGATTAGACTTTGTTTTTCAAAAATGTTTCGAAAACCTTGTGGATGGATGGAATCCACGAGAGATGAAAACCTTGCGGATGGATGGAATCCGTGAGAGATTGAAATCTGGTGAATGGATGGAATTCATCAGAGTTGCGCAGTGAAAGCGTGTGGATGGATGGAATCCATACGTGATCTTCTGGAAAAGATGGTCCGGGTGGGATGCCCGTGGATAGGTTGGTGTTTGGTCGGAGCCTGCACTGACGGTAATATTTTCAATTACAAGTACTGTCTTTACGTATTGTATTAAATTCAGCATTTTCAATCTATTTATTATATTTCATTAAATGTTTGTTTTATGCAAACTAACCCTATGAGCCTTCCATTGAAGCCTTTATCATTATATTGCATTTCTCCGTGTGACTTGCGGAGTACAAGTTTGTACTCACGTTGCTATCTCCACACAGAGGAAGACGACTTCGACTACAGTGAAGACCAGAACGAGTAGGCCACGTCTTGCAGTTGTTTGCCTGTGGGCAGGCTTGGGCTTCGTCTTTTCAGCTTCGCTTCCGCAATTTCTTTTGCAGTTATTTTTGCCAATGTGCGATGATTTACGCTGGCCATAAGGCCGTACTCTTTAAATTAAATAAATGTCATTATGCTTGGTATTTGTCTTTGTTGTCCACTGTGTGCACTAGCTGATCCTGGACTAGTGCGATTTACACAGAGGATCCTGGAGTTGCTGCTCCGGGTTCCGACAAAGACCCCGTTTCTCCGGACGCCTACGCGCTGGACGTACTGAGGCAGGTGGAGGAGCTTGCCCGGGAGCTCGCCGGCGTAAAAAGCGCTCCTCTTTTCTTCTCACGTCTTTGGCAATTTCTTCTTCTCGCATTGGTTTAGCTAGTAGTGAAGTGTGGATACTATCTTTTCTAGATTATTGCATACAATTAGTAGCAATGCTAGGTGTTGGATGTATGGCGCAATGAATGATTGTTATCACTTTTTAGAGCCTTTCAGCAGTTAGAAACGATTTTGATCACTTGAAACTAAACCACATGATCGCTCTATACGACTACTCGCCTAATCATTTTGAACGTTGTCGTAAGATCCACTGCACCTGCAATCACAACTAATCTACGAGCAAAACAAGAAACAGATTGATTCAACACTTATCTTTACTGCAGGATCTCCGTAGAATTACAAAGTTTTGCTTTTGCTTTTGGGTACTACTGTTTATTTCATGGATTGATCATGGATTGTTTTGCTTTTGGGTACTACTGTTTATTTCATACTTCCGACTTCAGCCTACTTAGTTTTTTTTTCTGGGTCCGCCGCTGGACTTCGCCCTACCTAGATTTTTTTTCTGGGTCCGCCACTGGGTCAATCCCTACCGTCGTAGATCGTGAGCAGAGCAACGACCTAGCAGCAAAGTCAGCGTCGCACAGTGGAGGCGGCGGGCTGGCACAAAAAGCTTTGGGGCTCAATGATGGCGCAGCTGTTCTGCTACGCCATTGCAGAACGACGCCAGCTGCTGCTCATATGGATCACGCGTAGAGATACGGGACTAATGTAAATTAAAATTTTTATTAAGTAAACTAGAAAGCCATAATAATAAGAGATCATAGATCGTTACTACTAGACGCGTAGTACAGCAGAAGAAGAGTTCAAATAGCCCGATTAAATTTAGCACATGAGAGGGAGTTGATCGTCCAATGTTGCGATGAATGTCCTTAGAAGGCAGTCATTCTCGAGTGGTAGTCGATCTCTACAAGTCGATTGTGTCTTCACTTCGGATCATCCCGAACAATACCGTAGTTGTAGCAATGTCTCTATTGAAGTCCACATGTCCAATGATAGAACACCGTGTGTCGGTGTACTAGCATCAGCGCGTGCAATAAGGCTTGTGAGAGGTAGCGGCTAGGGTTTTTGATGGGTGTGTATTTCTCAAGATCTTGCCAAACTTCCCATAACCCAAGGCACCTCGTATATCTAGAGTCTCTGACTGGATCCATATCTAATACGAGCAGGAATCATATTTCACTCAAAAACTCTTTGACCGGTTCCTTATCTAATATAAGTAGAGATTGTATGTCACTTGGAGTTTATTATCGGGACCCTTACTGTTCCATCCTATTAAGTGCATGGCCCTGTAGGCTCATATATATTTGATTGTAACCTGAAAACACCTTTTTGATTACTGGTCGATAGTGGTCCTTAGCAGAACATGTCAACATCCAAATATACATAAAGATCAATCTAGATGAACCATATGCAATATGATCTGTAACCAAGTCCTATTCGCTTACGATCAGATCATAACTCGTCATGACTAGATTGTATCTGGATGATGACCAGTTTGTATCTCACATGACCAATTTGTGATATGTTCGATTAGCTTACGACCAGTCAGTATACCCATACTACTAGTTTGTATCTGGTTAGACTAAATGATCCAACTCCAAGTGAGAAATGTGCCATCTATAGACTATTCGATCTTTTCTCAATTTAGTGATAGATAACTTCATGTGGTCGACTCTCCGACTCACTTGTGGCATTGGCATGCACTTTCTTTATCCTACCATATCGAGAGATTTAGAGATATCTCTCCTATTTTTAGAAGGGAAAAAAATACCATAATCGACCAGCTAACTACCTAGTTCCGGTGTTCCATGTGGCAACTCCTAAGTGCATTGTTACACATGTAGCAAATTATGTTGATCGTAGGTACAAGAATAACACATCATAATTGCTTGAGACCAACTGATGATATGTAAGATATAACAATCTTAACAATATCTCAAGGTGGGCCAATCCAACACCATGTTCTTTAATATATGTCCACATTATTGATTTGATATCTCCATATCTATGACTGGTGAAATATGGTCATCATGTAACATCCCCAAAAATTTGAATTTGGAAACGTGTAGCCCTTGAATTATTTTAAAATATATTCTCTCGACATTTGGATTTTAATGGTGTTCCTTTGAATTTGTGGTTGAGGTTCCAATAATTGAAGAAATTTATAAAAAATAAAACTAATAGAAAACCAAGAAGGAAATGTGAAAATAATAGAAATTTATATTTTAAAAATCGAATCTGAAAAGATGATTCATCAAAATGGAAGGGTGTAATTTGAATCCAAAAATTTAAAATTAACTTTGAGCTTAGTAATAATAACAACAATAAACAAAGGTAAACGAATAAAAAATATATATAAATACATGCACCATGCTAAATAAATACAAAGATGAGTTTAGTAATAAAGAAATAAAAGTAGGAAAATAAGTAAGCAAGCAAATGAACAAAAATATGAATATATATATACATGAGTATATGTATATATTTGTATATAAATAAATAAATAAATAAAAGTTAAGCATGGCCGAGCCGGCCCACCTCATCTCTTTCTTCTCCCTCCTCATTGCACTTGCGAACTCCGCCGGTTGTCATCGCCCACAGACTCCACTGCCTCGCCCACAGCTTACTGTATTGTCGCTTCGCCCCGGTTAGTGCTTTGGGAGAACCGCCATCGCCCAAAGTATCCCCACCGTCGCCCACAGTATCTCTGCCGCCGCCCACAATTCCCCGCCCCGTTGTGTCAGCCTCAGTCTGTGCGGCGCAAAGCTTGCTGCCTCTATAGTGTGCAGTCACGCCCGGTCACGAGTGCTACAGTGTCATCGCTCTATCACCGCCGCCTAACTCGGACACGACCGATCGGTCCCCCGCTTGTCACCAGCCCTCCCCTGCTGGCTATAAATCCCTGTACGGACCTCCATTTGCATCGCGCCGCTCCCCTCTGTCTTCCACCTCCACGAATCGGTTTCCCGTGCTTCACAGCGACAGCGAGAGCGGGGAGGCGGCAGCGCGCGAGCTAGGGTGGCACTCGGCAACGAGAAGTGAAGGCACGCCGGGAGGCGACAATAGCGCAGCAAGGGAAAGTGGCGGCGGCGGCTGTCGGAGGGCGACACGCAATGGCACCGGGGCTGGCGAGCGGCGGCGCCGATGGCTATGCGGGCGACGACAGCAGGCGCGAGGGGAGAGCAGCGCCAGCGTTAGCGGCCTGGCGGCGGTGCTGCACCGGCAACACTTGACGAGGCGACGATCGTGGGACACGGTGGCAGCAAGCGCAAGGGAGCAGTAGCAGCGAGGTGAGCACTAGGAGGAGAAGCGAAAATTGCTTTTGCCTCTCCCTCCACCTGGCTCCCTCTCTCCTATAGGGCTATGAGATGGGCCGGACTGGGCCGAGCTGGCCCAGGTATTACATTCTACCCTCCTTAACAGAATTCGACCCCGAATTCTGAACCTCAGTAATCTGTACAAAAAATAAACAGCTGAGTCAAACAGAAATCAACTATAACTCGTACCCGTCGAGAACAACTCTGGGTACTTCTCGCGCATGCGAGATTCCAATTCTCACGTCGCTTCTCGCTCAGTCTGATGCGACCATAGGACTTTAACAACTTTAACGTTCTGTGCCTCAACACTCTCCCCGATTCCTCCAGAATCCGAACTGGACGGGACTCGAAGGTGAGGTCTTGCTTAAGGGGCAATGGTTCTAGAACAATCTCATGTTCCGGATCCCTTAAGTACTTTCTCAACATAGAAACATGAAACACGTTATGCACTCCTCGCATAGACTCGGGAAGATTCAAATGATATGATGACTTTCCAATTCGTGCCAGAATCGAAAAAGGCCCAATGTACCGCGGCCTAAGCTTCCCTTTGATACCAAATCTCACAATTCCTTTAGTGGGAGACATTCTCAAAAGGACATGATCCCCCACTTCGAACTCTAAGTCTTGCCTTCTAATATCCGCATAGCTCTTCTACCTTCTCTGGGCAGCTAGCAGATTCTGTTTAATCTCCGCCACTCGTTCCACTGTCTGTTGGACCCAATCTGGACCTAGAACTGCCTTTTTGTCTACGGCATCCCAACAAAGTGGGATCTACATTTCCGCAAGTGATAGAAGTAACCCGAACTTAAGCATTCGTCGGCTAGGGAACAGGCCGGCCAACACAAAAAGAGAACCCGGAGGTGCATTCCCCTGAAAGATTATCTCCTCCCCTGAAGGAGCTTGCAAAGTGATTGTCCTCCAGAAGCAGGAAATCACTGCCCGGTAGCGATGTAACCAGTCCATACCGAGAATAACATCAAACTTCTCTATCGGAATAACCATGAGGTTAGCCACAAAATCCTCGCCATCTATGGAGACCATGCATCTGGGACAAGCCATAGAGCTAACAATAATATCCCCTAGAGAATTGACTATAATCGATTGTGAAATCTGTTGCATACTCAATTTTGCCTTTCTAGCAAACTCACTGGAAACAAAGAAATAAGTGGCATCGGAGTCGAAAAGAACAAGAGCACTGTGTAATCCACTAACAGAGTACCTGTCACCATGTTCGGTCGACTCGCAGACTCAGTGGCAGGTAATGTGTAGACTCCGGGCGGCACCAGGGCAGCAAGAGCCGTGACGCTCTACTGTGACGGCATCAGAAAGGGAAGTTGTGCAGCACAATGAAGTGGAGTAACTAGGGTAGGAGACCAGTAATACCCGGCAGGCGGCGCCCAGGAAGGAGGCTGCTGCGTAGGAGCAGCCAACACCTGGACTGACCTTCGAGATGAGGCATTCGATGATGCAGATACCGGCTCCCACTTGATGATACTGGAGGGATTCTGATGACAGACCTTCTCCATATGGCCCATTTGACCACAGTGTCGACACTCTCCTGTCCAGGAACATTCAACAGCTCGGTGCTCACCACCACACTTAAAACAAATCATGCCCCGCCCAGGGACAGGACGCAAAGCTGGTGGTGCAGGAGACGACGATGTCAATGATTTAGACTTAGATGACTGTGAAGAACGTCGACTCCACTTGGACTTCTCAGGAGAGGGCCGCTGAGATGACCCACCCCTCTCATTATAGCTCCTCTTCTGGTCACCACCAGAAGCACTCGGACCACCAGAGGGTTGCGACACTTTAGTGAGGTGCATCTCCATCTCCATCCCTCTGCCCTGCTCAACCACAGACCTAAAATCACGTGGCGTAGTAGCACCTATAACATGCTGATACTCAGAACTGAGTCCTTGGCGGAACCTTTTAGCCTTCTCAAGGTCACTACTTGCGACCGACGGTATGAAGCGGATCAAGTCGTTGAACCGCGCCTCGTACTCAGCTACTGTCATCTTTCCTTGGACGAGGGTCGACAAGGTAATCTCCATACTTTCCACAAAAGATTCTGGGTAATACTTCGCCTTAAACTGCTCGACGAAGACCTCCTAGGTGGCTGGACCTTGAGCAGGGGTCCTGGTTGAAAGGACTCCCTCCCACCGATGTCTGCCTGATGTTTTAACTGAAAGGCCACAAAACGAGCCCTAAGCTGTGAAGTCATCTCTAAAGCTTCGAACTGTCTTCCCATATAGCGCAACCAATCTGCAGCTTGGACTGGCGTACCTGTCTCGTCAAAGGTATCCAACCGCAATGCCATCCATTCGCGAAGGCCCATTCTTGGCTCCAATGCGACTGGAACGGCAGTCGGGACAGTGACAGGTACGGCCGCAGCGGCGGCTACAGGCGCTTGTCGTCGTAACACATGAACCTCCTCTGCAAACTCCCGCAATAAGGCTGAAGACCTTGCCTGATCCCCAGCTACAGACTGCTCAGCAGACCCAACTTCCACGTCGGGTGCCTCCTGCTGAACTTCTAGCGATGGCTCCGCTTGGGCACAGCCACAACCACGGCCTCGGCTCGCACCGCGACCACGACCTCTACCTCTCGGTATCTCTACTCACAACAGAGAAGGAATCACACAATAAACCCACAATCATCAACTTTGGCAATACAAATTAACATCACAATTAGGGAAAGCACATATACAATGCAAATCCCAAACCGAATCCTACTGTGCAACAAAGTGTATCAAATTTAATCCAATTACTTGGTCTAAGTCAAGCTTTAATTAATTAAGGTAGCCTAGATTACCAAATTATCCAGCATGGACCTAACGCCCGCTTCGATACCAATTGTAACACCCAGGCCCTCCACAGGGCCCAAGATGCTACCACCACACCCTTACCAATTCAAATGTGTTACTAATTCAACTTTTAGCAGCACCTCTCCTATTCTTTTTAAATGATTACTCATAGGGAGCAAACCACAAATAATTGTAGGATAATTGCAAAGACAACTAACTTCATATTTCACAAACTATAACATAAACAGAAACTTTGGGCTCCACGACCATGGAGACCCACCATCATGGCTCGCAAGCAAACTAAACCAAACGGTGAGCCACATAAATCTTAACACTATATTAAACAAACGTTCAGTATAAGGCTAAGCTATTATTTTACATGTGCAGTGCCGAAAGGACTATCCTCATTCCATACATATCGTCATCATTCACCTAAAAACAACAACAAAGCAAGGGTGAGTCTGGAGACTCAGCAAGCACACGATAAAACAGTAACATCACTTTAGCAATTCAATCGATTTCATGAACTGTAAGCTGTAAATCCACTCCATGACTGTAAACTGTAAAATTAAGTCTGTAACTGTATACTGTAAATCAATTCTATGTCTGTAAACTATAAATCGATTTTATGTCTGTACACTATAAATCAATTCTACGACTATGAGCTATAAATCAAATCTATAACTATAAACTGTAAGTCAATTCTGTAACTGTAACTGTAAATCAAATATGTAAATGTAAACTATAAATCAACTCTGTAACTGTAAACTGTAAATCACAATTGTCTGTAACTGTATCACTATCTCTGTCACTTTCATGCAATGCAATATCATGCAATGCATCTGTATGCTCTGTAACTGTAGCTTATACCGGTATAGCGGAGTGTCCACCCGTCGATGGACCACTCATTCGCCTCGTCCTTTTTCATACGAGGTGTCAACCTCCACTCCCGTGGAGTGCCTACCTCTGTAGATCTTATTAAAGAGCACTCCGGACTAGTTATATGACTTTCTCACCGACATGGCTCTTATGTATTTGCATGATGCAATATGCTTCAAATATGGATGTCTAATCATAAACGGTACTCATCAAGGTATGATTAGCACAATTCATATACATCATCTCATAAATACTGTAAATCATGGCATGGGAACACGAATAACAAATATTTACCACAATTTACTGTTCTACCATGCACTTGCCTGTTAACCTGGCGGACGGTGCGTGGACGGCACCAGACTCGAATCGCCACCTGAACAAGCATTAACTATTTTCAATTCATTGTTAATGCAATACATTCATATACGAGCAAATGACATCGCTCTAACGTCCAACCAGACATAATCAAATCCTGTACCACCAGGCAACTTCCCATTGTCCCGGTGCTTAACCAATCTGTAAAATTAGTGATTTCATTATTTATACTCGCCGACCGAATTCTATACGCTTAATCTCTCTTCAATCAATTACACTGGTTTACTGTTTTTGGGTATTTCTTGGAGAGAAGGATGCATTTTTCTTAAAGATATTTTCATATTTTTCTTTCAATTTCTGTCTTTGATCAAATTTTATAAGAATATTTTTCATAATTTTGTTGCTATCTTGCTGTAGCACCTCTCTATTTTTTCATAATTTTGTTGCTATCTTGCTGTAGCACCTCTCTATTTTTCATAATTTTGTTGTTTACGAGGGAATGTTTTGATTTTCTAATGTTTTGCTAATAGGATGGCAAGGAAATTTCATTGGTTAAGGGAACTGAGAATGACAGGGTTTTAGAGCCTGCCAAGATGAAGAAGAGTGGTGATGCTAGGAGGAAACAGGGGCCTGAGAAAAGGCAAGCCAAGGAAGGATACACTGAGGTCCAATGGAAAGAGCCATGATGAAAGCAATGTGGTAAACTTTGTAGTTCATGTGTTAGATCTTTCAACTGAATGGTTTATACGCATGTTTTGTGTTAGTATGATATTATACTTTGCTGCTATTTTGTTTCAGCTTATAAAATTTGTCCTTTTCTACAGGATTAATACCTTCAAGTTTCTTACTCTGATGGTGGGGTTTGGTACCAATCAGAACTTGCAAGTAGAACTTTTAATTCTGAATTTATCATTTGACCATGATTGGTGCACAGTTATATTATTAAGCAGGGTCATATGAAGCATGTGTGGAAAATTAGTGATGCATTGAGACCCTTAGTCAATAAACCTTGTATGATTGGACTGTGCAATGCTCATCTAATCCACTTATGATGGTGTCTGTAGACCTTTAGGAGGATGCCAGTGTTATGTAGAGTCCCTGGAAGATGTTTACTGTAGTTAGAATAATCTAATTTTAGGGGGGTTGTGTGTATTAGCAAATGATATCTATCCCTTTTTGTTATATTTTGAAACCAGAATTGTGCTAGGCTTAGCATTTTCATTCCTTGACAGGATGATGTAGAGACAGTAAGGGTCAAGGACTTAAGCAATGATGAGGTTTTGGAGACTGCAAAAAAGCAGAAGAGAAGAGATGCAGGGAGGGAGTTCATCACAAAAAAGTTGAAGAAAGAGGATGAAGAACAAAAAAAGGCCCCATCCTCCAAGGATAAAAAATGTGATGAAAATTATAAGGTAAGCTACTCATGTCCTGGTTTGAATTGTTTCATGGAATGGTTCTTCACAACTATTTTGATGAGTGTAATAAACTTTGTGTTGTTTCAATTATCTAGAAAGGGAAGAAGATGCTGACTGGGGAAAATGCGCTAATGTGCCACCAATGCCAGAGAAATGACAAAGGGAGGGTGGTCTGGTGTAAGACATGCAATAGTAAGCGCTTCTGTCAGCCATGCATAGAACGATGGTGCGTCAAGTTGTCCCAATCTTGTTTCTACTAATTGGATTGCCATCCTCCATTGTTTTTTTTGTAATATCACAGTTACAAATATAACTTAAGTACACCTTTTTTGCTTTAATAAAAACATTATTCTCTATATTACTTACTGATCTTTTTGCGCTTTAATCAACTTCTTTTAGTCTACCATGCTGCATAAATTTTGATGCATTTTCCTTCTAATATTTTCATTTCATTGGTGATTGACATACGGCCCTGTTATTTTGGTTTTGTGTATTTCACAACACCCCACTGTTTTTGGTAAATAGGTATCCTGATTTGCCAGAAGTTGAATTTGCTACAAAATGCCCATACTGTCGCAAGAATTGTAATTGCAAGGCATGCCTACGAATGAGAGGAGTTGAAGAGGTTTGCACTTAGCATCTGATCTCATCTATATGGGTTTTCCATTTCTTCTGCTGATTTTGTTTGTGTTCAGATAGTCTTCCTCCTTAATGACTTATCCTATTCCTCATGAACCAGCCTAAAAAGAAAGAGATTTCTGAAGAAAATCAAATTTGTTATGCTTGTCATATTGTACGCTTGTTGCTTCCTTGGCTGAGAGAACTGCGACAGGATCAAATGGAGGAGAAGGAATTAGAGGGTCGAATACGAGGTATGGTGTTCTGGTGTTCCATGACACCATCTGGTAATGAAGGTTGTTGTAAATGCTGATCTATTTTTGTTTGCAGGTGTTTCGATGAATGAAGTAAAGTTGGAACAAGCTGACTGTGATCTAGATGAGCGTGTTTATTGGTTATGCTCCTTCCCTGTTTACTTTGTTCCATAAATATTATGGCAGCAAGCATCTGATCAGTCTTTATATTCTGTTACTGCAGCAATAAGTGTAGAACTTCTATAGTTGATTTTCATAGAAACTGCAAACATTGTTCATATGACTTGTGCCTTGCATGCTGCCGGGAGCTTCGCAAAGGTGAGATTCCTGGAGGAGAAGAGGTAGAGAGTGTGCAGTATAAAGAAAGAGGGAAGAGGTATGTTTTTGGTAATATTCTTAAATCAAGGGATGGGAATAAAAGGGTCTGTTGGCTATTGTTGAGGACCCAAATAACCCTCTGCTATTGTGGAAAGCAAAGAGTGATGGTAGCATACCTTGCCCACCAAAGGAAATAGGTGGCTGTGGTAATTCATTATTGGACCTCAAATGCTTGCTACCAGAGAATATGCTTTCTGAGTTAGAACACCAAGCTGACAAAAGTTGTTAGGAGTGAAACATTTGCAAAAGCAATAGCAGGGAGAAGTGATCGGTGCCCTTGCTTTGATTGTTCAGGCAAGATAAGAACACAAGCCGTAGGAGAGGCTCCAAACAGGAAGGGCTCAAGTGATAACTACCTATACTATCCAGTTGCTACTGGTATCCAGGAGGATGACCTCGTGCACTTTCAGAAGAATTGGGCAAAGGGTGAACCAGTTATTGTTTCGGATGTTCTTCAGTTAACCTGAGTTGGGAGCCATTAGTTATGTGGCGGTCATTGCGAGAAAAAAAAGACCAATGACGACGTAGAAGATGAGCACTTCGCCGTCAGGGCAGTAGATTGCCTTGATTGGTGTGAGGTTATGAACTGTGTTTTCCTGAATGTGTTAGTGCATTGACACTACAACAAAATGAACATATTAAGACATTTTGTTTAAGACGCTTTGAATCATGTCTCTCTTTTTAGAACCACAATTGAAATAGAAACGCAGTTTGAGACGCTCTAAAGGGTTGCACGCTATTAAATTCTATTAAAACGGCTGCTGAGACGTTTTGGAGTACGTCTCATGTATAGAGACGAAATTTTAGATGTCTTATTTATCATTTGAGACGTCTTATCTATTATCTCCATATAAGAATATTATAAAAACAAAATGGTGTAAGTAATGGTGTAAGCACGGCCCAGCCCATTTTGCACCTACGCAGGCGGCGGCGATAGATCCTGCCCGTGCCCGAGGCGCCGAGCCCGACTCCCCAACCCTAACCCTCGCAGTAGTAGAGTAGGCGAGCAGCAGCCCGCGTCTGCGCGTCGATCGTTCCTCCGGCCCGCCGCGCCCGCATCGATCTGGCTCCGCGCCGGCGCCGTGCGACCCGCCGACCGCACCTTCGCCCTCCGGCCCTCCGCTCCGCCGGCACCGCCAGATCTGGGCTCCGGCTCCGCGCCGGCACGCCGCACGACCGGCGACCGCGCCGCCGCCCTCCGACCCTCCGCTCCGCCGGCACCGCCAGATCTGGGCTCCGGCTCCGCGCCGGCGCGCCGCACGACCGGCGACCGCGCCGCCGCCCTCCGGCCCTTCGCTCCACCGGCACCGCCAGATCTGTGCTCTGGCTCCGCGCTGGCGCGCCGCACGACCGGCGACCGGCCGATTGCGCCTCTGCCATGGTTAGCATGTAACAACACATGGTGGACATTAGAAGAACTCAAAACTTTACCACATGGAATCTGAAAGGCCATGCGTACAATTCACAGAAACCATTTGTGCCTTTCAAAGTGATTTTTTAGTAGACAAGGATTGAATAGTTTCTGATTGTGTTTTTTTAAAACGGAATTAGGATTCTGCTTCAGAAACTTCATTTTTTAAAAATGATTTTGCTTCACAAAGCATATGTAGTTGAGTTTATGATAGTATAATGAACTTGTTTTTTTTCCTTTTTTTACTTAGCAAATTTTTTCAGGCTATTTATATATTTTATTAGCTTAGTTCAGAGTTCAGGGGGCAAAATATGACTTATTGTTTCGCTTGCCATGTATTTTGGTACAGGTAACTGAGTATGTCAAAGAGAGGATTTTGGCTTTAAGAGCATCAAATCCAAGACAGTATGACAACATATCTGTTGTGCGCACCAATTCGATGAAATACATCCCAAACTACTTCCGGAAGGCTCAGCTTTCCAAAATGTTCTTCCTGTTCCCTGATCCTCACTTCACGGAGAAGAATCACCGGCGAAGAGTGATCAGCATGCAGTTGCTCGATGAGTATGCTTATGTGATGGAAGTGGGAGGAATCATATATACTATTACTGATGTAGAGGAGCTTGGTACTTGGATGCGGTCATGTCTGGAGAAACACCCACTATTTGAAGCTGTTCCAGAGGAAGAGATAAAAGGCGATCCAGTTGTCAAGTTACTGTCTACTGCAACTGAAGAAGGCCAGAAGGTAGCCAGAAATGGAGGGCAAACTTTCCAGGCCATCTTAAGGCGCATCTCCTTACAAGAGGAATAGGGTACTTTGGAGGTTACTAGCTCTAGTTCTAGTGCATCTCCCTAGACTGCATTACATGGATTTGTGTTATTTCTATACATTTGTGTAGCAGAATTTTTGTTGTTTGAGGTGTATTGAGTAGTACTTACCATGGTTCTGCAGTCCCAAATGTTTGGCTCTCCTTTACAAGCTTCTTTCAGGAAGATTGCAATGAGTTTTAAGCTCTCAGACCAGATGAGTTTCTGTGATTGTGTCCGAACTCCCTTTTTGTAGCTACTTGAATGCGCCCATTGCATGTCTGGAAAATTTATAATCTTGTGCAAGCATGTTCTGTGTTTCGTTTTCACAGTAACAGATGCATTTCTGGAATGTTGATATTTTTGCAAGTCTGTCTTAAGTAACAGTTTCTCATTTGCCAGTAAAAGAGTGTTTTCATAAGATATTTATTATGTACTCAATAAATATATGGAATACTATATTCTCATACGGATACGTATTTGTGTGTATAGAAGAAAATATATACCAATCAAAATAAAAATACATACTACATAGGACATCTTGAGACGGCATATAACGTCTCAACGCACGTGCCTATATTAATTGAGACGTGGTGCAGCCGTTTTTATAAAAGCGTCTCTAACTTTATAGGGATACAGTGCAGCTGTCTCTAATGAACGTCTCAAATAATATTGGCATGCCTTAGAGAGCGTCTCTATATTTTTGAGACGGTTCATGTACAGACGTTTCTATGACGCTTTATAAAAGCGCCTTAGTTGTCTGTGGGAGACGAAACAGAACGTCTCTAACCTACAAATATAATGTCTCCCCACGGATGTTTTGTTGTAGTGTGAATGACTTTTTTGTCTATACGGTATTTCCTGAATGTGGGATTACAGATTTTTGGTTTTATTGTCGGTGTGGCTGTTCGTGTGTGCTTTATTGCATGCTTTTCCCCAACATTTATTTTAGTGATGGTGGAACAAATTTGATAGATGATTTTTTTATTACCACATGCTGCCTTTGAGAACCCCATTATTCTCTGTAGCTGCAAAAAGTTGACGCTCCTTACCCTTGTGAAGTCCCTCCTCTGTATTCTACCCTATTTGTTCCTTGCAAAACTTTATTATTTTATACACATGGTGTAACACCTGTAGGATCAAAAATACCGACTAAAGGGGGGTGAATAGGAGGTTTTTAAAATTTTCTTGTCTACTTAATTAATTCTTTACAATTTTAATAGCAAGAAGGTAAAGCAATTAATCCTACACAATTCTAGTGAAGTAAGCAACAAAGCTAGCTCTAAAACAACTAAATAATCACAATAAAGTAAATAAACAAGAGCTAGAAGGAAGCAAGTGACAAATGTACACAATCGATGTTTTTACCGTGGTGTTCAGAAATTTGCTGGTTTCCCCTAATCCACGTTGAGGTTAGCCCAAACGAATTGGACCGGCTCCACGAATTAAGCCGAAGCACCTCGATCACTAGGGGTAGCTCTTCCCCGCTCCAGGTAGGTGAGTTCCAACCTTCACATGAACGTCGGGTCTTCTCACAATCTCCTTTGAGAAGGTCACCGATCAATCATCTCCCAATCGTCCAGGTGCCGGCAAACACCAAGAGTAATAGACCTGGGCTTCACTTGATTTGCAAACTAGTGCCAAGGATCAACTAATGAATAAAATGCACTAAATTTGCCCAACCACCTCAAATTAAATGCACAAGTGAGAACAAGGGATGGAATGAATGCTCTATGCTCAAGGAATGCTCAATGGGTCTCTTCTTACTGTCCTTGAGCAGTGGTACGGGTATTTATACCCTCCACCAACCAAAACTAACCGTTTGGAATAAATTCCAGAAAAATTCAGGGTGAGCGGTACTACCGGCGTTATAGGGCCGGTACTACCGCTCCTATTTCTGGCGCTGCAGAACTGCTATGTCAGAGCTCTGTAGTGACCGTTGCAATGTCGGCGCGGTACTACCGCCGTTGTAACTTGTGGTACTACCGCTCTCCGGTAGTTCCGCAAAGTCGGCGTGGTACTACCGCTTGAGCCGAACTTCCAAAAGTCCTAAATTGGCACTCTCTGGAAAAAGGCTCCACTCTGCCTCCGGAGCTTCCGGGCTTCGGAAGTACCGCTCTAAATAGCGGAACTACCGCACCTTGCGCTAGTTCCGACGTTGAAATCGCCGGTACTTCCGCTCGGCGAAATCTTAGATTGTGTCTGGAGGGTGCTCTCTGGAAAAAAGGTTCCGCTCATCCTCCGGAGCTTCCGGGCTCCGGACGTACCGCTCCAATATGCGGAACTACCGCTCCTTACGGTAGTTTCGGCGTTGAAAGCGCCGGTACTTCCGATCCCCCAAAGACTCGGGTACACCCGAAGGGTGCTCTCTGGAAAAAAAAGCTCCGCTTGGGTTCCGGAGCTTTCGGTCGCCGGTAGTTCCGATTTTACCAGCGGAACTACCGTAGAACTGCGGTAGTTGCGACGTTGAAATCTGCAGTACTACCGATCTTCCAGACAGAGCACAGTTTTGGTTTTAAATCTGATTTCTGATGAATGCATGCTTCTAATTTGATCCAAATGGCACATAAAATTTGCTATCAAGCTACTTGCCATGATCCCTCTTTATGGTACGATTATTTATCCTATAATCCGGTCTTCCACATTTTCTCCTTAAGACCAGTAAAAATAAAAGGGATCCTATTCTAAGTGTACCTTTGCCTTGAGCCATTTTTGAGTCTTCATATTTATCCTTTGGCTTGCATCTTGTCACCATCATATGGACTTAGCCTTTACATACTCATTACACATGTTAGTTCCACATTCACATAAATTCATTAATTACCAAAACCATTTTTAGGGGCCTAGATGCTTTCAATCTCCCCCTTTTTGGTAATTGATGACAACACAAATTTTATGTGGAAAAATAATGTTTTTGAATATACCACTTGTTTTGCAACTAGTTGTATATTCCATTTTGACCTTAAATGAGAATAATTCTTACAATAAACTTTTGTCTTGGCAATAGGTGAATTATTTCCATTTTAAAGTCCAAGGATGGAGGAAACTCCCCCTCAACATGTGCATATATATGAGGAGGATACAAATTATCACATATGAGACAAGATGCATGTTGTGGTTACAGACCAAACAGAGAGAGATGGTAGTGGAGAGTTGGGAGTAAGTGACAGTAATGGCCCGCCCTCCCCCGTGGCCTGTATTCCATATATACACACACATGGGGAGTGCTTTTACAAATATACCCTTACATCTGAGTTTCCCCTTTAGGGGCACTTATGTCATTACACATGGCCTATTCTGGGCCTTACAACCTTCTACCAGGCCTGCTGGGATTAGGTGGGGGCCACCCCTACAACAAGAGCCTCTCATGGTAAAGGGCTTCACAGGGCCGAAGCCATACTGCCGAGTCCTTTGGCCCCCTCCGTCCCTGCGGCCTGTGAACCTCTCTGAACTTGCGGAGCTTCGATGTGCAGTGGGTCCCGGGGCTGAGGCCGTAGCCGACGCCGATGCCCGGATTGCGACCAAAGTAGACGCACGCGCTCCGTCCCCTACCCTTCGAATGGGTGGCAGCGGAGCTGGCGCCTAGCCGAAGCAGACGCGCGCGCGCTCCGTCCCCTACCCTTCGAACGGGTGGCAGCGGAGCTGGCGCCTAGCCGAAGCAGACGCGCGCGCGCTCCGTCCCCTACCCTTCGAACGGGTGGCAGCGGAGCTGGCGCCTAGCCGAAGCAGACGCGCGCGCGCTCCGTCCCCTACCCTTCGAACGGGTGGCAGCGGAGCTGGCGCCTAGCCGAAGCAGACGCGCGCGCTCCGTCCAGGTCAGACTTCTTGGCTCTGAGGTCGGTATTGGGGACCGAGTCGGGGTCGCGGCTGACGCTGTAGTGAGAATGGGCCTTGCGCCGCTGATGTCATTGCACTTCGGGACAATTGTGCCCCGCGGTCGGGTAGTGCGCTTTTAATGGCGGCTGGAATCGTGCCGACGCCTGGCCTGTCAGAGGGAAGGCTGTCGCGTCGCGCAGTCTGCCTTCCATGGGTGGGGTACGCGGCGGTTTATGCCTGGTGTGTCGTGGGATGTGAGCGGTTGCGTGAGCGCGGCCGTTCACCTCTTCCCTAGGCAAGCGGGACGCGTGTCGGTCACGCGCTGGAGTTGTGCGCTGCCTGGCCACCTACCGGGCACGCTCCTCCAGATGCCGACGGTTCTTTCCAGTCGTGGGTAGTCGAACCGCTGGGGGTTTTTAATCTGGCTGCGCTTCTGGTCGCAGAGGAGGCGAACGGGCTTTATAAAGCGCCATGGCTGTGGTGGGGGCGCTCTACCTCGCCTGTCGCCTAGCTCTGCTTATTTCGCGTTGATAGCCCTTCTGCCCTAATCTTGGAGAACAATGGCCGGTCATGACGGTGCCTCCCGCCAGCCTGGTGGCGGCTCCTCGTCTAGCCGGGACGAGTTGTCCTTCCCTTCCGAAGATTACGAGCTGGTGCTACGGGGGCGTTCGCATGGTGACAAGCGGTGGGACGCCATGGAACACTCGGGGGGTCGATGCTCCCGTGTGCTGGGGAGGAGCCGCGTGACTGAAGAGATGCTGCAGCGGCTTGTACGGGAAGGGAAGATCGAGGAGCGCGATGGGGCTCGCCTACCCCGCCGTGACGAGACGGAGCCGAAGCCCCAGGAAACGGAGGCGATCGTTTTCGTCGCGTTCTTCGACGCTGGCCTTCGAATGCCCTCAACGATATTTGTGGGCGAAGTCCTTCGGACCTACGGGTTGGAGCTAGCGCAGCTGACGCCCAACGCCATAATCCGCCTGGCTGTCTTTACATGGGCTACGCGGACGGAAGGCCGACGTCCTAGCGCAAGCCTGTTCGCCATCCTGCACGACGCGCGCTGTCGACCCAAGAAGGTTGAGGGGGCTGTATCCAACTTTGGTTGCGTGGATTTCGTGATACGAGCATCCTGTACGACGTTGTTCCCTGCGCCGGCCAATCTGGAGAGGTAGGAATCCGGCTGGACGCGGCGGTGGTTTTATTACGTCGTGACTAGCACGAGTGGCCTGCTATGCCAAGGTGGGCCAATCTCGTTCAACAGGTCGCCAAGTGTGAAGCCGGAGGCTGATGACGCACGGAGGCTATGGAGGCTTGCTGGCGTTGCACGCCGGCTGAGTATGCGCGATTTGGCTGAAGAATTTACAATGTACGGGGTAGCGCCACTCTCCGCCCGGTGGAAGTACGGGCGACGGGGCGACGACCGAGAGGATGGGGTGCGCCCTTCATTGTCTTGCCTGCTTCCGCCCTCCGCTCCTTGTAAGTCGCGCAGTGCGCACCCGTTTGTTTGCGTAGTCCCCGGCTGACCAACTTGTTGCCTTTTATGCAGTGGCTCGGCTAGAAGATGTCGAGCGCGCGGTTGCGACGTTCCTTGGCCCATACACGCTCAAGGAGCACAAGCTGCGCGAGGCTGCGACCCAGACGGCGAAGCAGGGGCGGATAAACCGCACGTGCGAGGTTCTGCGCATGGCTGTGCCCGAGCGCACGGTGCCGGCGGAGGTTCCCACAGGGGCTTCGAGCCATCGTGGTGGCGGCAGCCAAGAGGGGGCTTGCTCCGAGGTGGCCGCATCCAGTCCGCCCGGCGATGGGTCCGGCCGGACCAGCTCGGGAGGGCGCGTCGCCCGGAGCTCATTGGCGGCCTCCTCCGCCGGCGTTGTTGAACTCGTGAGTACGGCTCTCGTTGTGCCGGAACCTGCCGACCCGGCGGAGGACATCACTCCCAGCGGTGCTTTGCCACCCACGGCGGCCGTCGAGGAGGCGTCCGGGGTGGTAGTGATCGAAGGCGCGACGGGAGCTGCAGCTGCTAACGTCGCGGAAGAATCGCCCGTGGAGCCGCAGGCGAAACGCCCACGAGTCCGGCCTCCTTCGCCTTCGAGGGGGCGGTACAACGTTGCCGGCCCTGTGCTTGGAGCTGCGGCACCCAACGTGGTCGGTGCGGCCGAAAGGTCTTCTCGACCGCCCGCCGAGGTACTCGCCTCCCGACTGGCGGTTGAACAAGCACCTCCTGTCGCGGCGGGGGATGCAGAAGGTAGGCGCAGTTCTCTTTCCTCGCACGACTTCGCGAAACTCTCCCCGATTTTCTCGCTCATTCCGTCGACATCAGGCGAGACGAAGTCTCCCGGCCGTGGTGAAGGATCAAGCAACGGGGGTGTGCACGACATGCCGGACCCCGTACCGGGTATCCTGCAGGCGGCTGCCGCCGTCGACGTGGCCGACGCCTCCGCAGTCCCTGACGTGGCGGGGGCGGGGCTTGTCCTCTCCGACTTCCTCCCGCGCCCGGAGACGCTTCGTGCTTTTAATGCTGCCGCGGAGCGCACCCGTGACGACTTTGACCAGCAGATGCTGTCGTCGTGCAAGGGGGACCTCCTGGCGCTCGCACTGCGGGCCTCAGAGATAAGGGTAAATATGCGCACTCGCGGTTGCGAGAGCACTGTCGAGCATCTGCTGACTTTTTCTGGTATTTTCGGACGCTTGTCCTCGGCCACGCGCTAGATGAGGCCCGCATCCGGGAGCGGAGAGCCCTGGAGGTCGATCTTCGTGCTGCGGACGACGCCCATGCCACGAAGGACGAACAGCTTCACGTGCTGGAGGGCGCCCTGGCGGCCGCGCAGCAGGAGACCGAGGAGGTCCAGCGCGCTGCGACGGAGGAACGCACCTCCTTTCTGCAGCAGATCGCCACTCTGCAGGAAGAGAAGGCCCAGCTGGTGGAGTCCCTTGCGGAGAAGGACGGCGCCTTGGACAATGCGTCCATGTCGGCGTGGAGGGCAATGGAGTCTCTGAACCAGGCCCTCTGGGACCTGTGTGTCGACGTGCCGGATGCTACCCACAGGCCGGAGGACTTGGTGGAGACGCTCGGGCTGGTCGAGGAAGGTGCCGGCGTTGCTCTCCGTAGCGCGAAGACCTTCAGTGAGCATTGCGGCTTCCTCGGTGCGTGCCTCGCCCTTGCCATGCTCCACACTCATGGGTGCAGACATGTCCACGAGCTGGCGAACCCCCAGCTGGATCTTCCTGCCCGGTGGGAGGCGCTGTCGGACGCTATCCGCTTCATCGATCCTGGCCTCCGAAATTTCCACCAACGGATCTGGGGCTACGTCGGGGAGGACGCGGCCAGGGTCGCGGTGCAGCACACGCTACACAGGGGCGGGGAACTTCTCCGCTGGCTCGAAGGAGTTCCTCGGCGTCCCAACAGCGGCGCGGGCCCATCGGGACCGCGCGAAGGGTGAACGGTTGGTTAGGGGAGCGGTGTACTACGCGCTCCTACTTATGGTCGTGTAACCCCGGCATTTTTTTGTGGAAAATTGAAGTAACACCCGCGCTTGATATTGTATGCTGCTTTTTATACTTCGCGTACGCATAGGAGCAACGCCTGTGCGTGCGCGGGATTCGTGTCTTGTTTGTACTCCGGAGAGTGCGCGCACGGGCGCTCCCCTGTTGTGTCTCATTTTAGAGTCCGTAGACTGGGCGCGGGGGTGATCCTTTGCATAATGCGGCCAGACAATGTTATTTGTGGAAACAGCGAGCTTTATTGAACTCCCGTTTGCGCGGGCAAGCATCGTACAAGGAGGGGCTGATGCCGTTATAATTTCCATCCTGCTTCTAGGCGTAATACCGCCGCAATTTGTCCGCGTTCCATGTGTGGCGGAGAGTTTGTCCCTCTAGTGTGGCGAGGCGGTACGCTCCCTTCTGCAATGCCTCAGCCACAATGTATGGACCTTCCCACTTGGACTCCAGCTTGCCAACGGTCTCCGCGTGGAGTGCCGTTCTGAGGACAAGATCCCCGCCCTTGAACCTTCACGGATATATGGACTGGTCTCGAGTACGTACTGTCTGTCGTGCATACTTTTCGACATGTTGGGCTGCGCTCGCTCGTGCCCCGTCGAGGAGGTCCAAGGACACACGACGCTCTTCGTCGGGCGCTTGGACGAGGACCCTTCGCGATCCAGCCCTGATTTCTTCAGGTGTCACTGCCTCATCACCAAAAAGAAGCTTGAAGGGCGTGAACCCCGTCGGGCATGTTACCGTTGTGCGAAGGGACCAGAGGACGCTGTGAAGCTCGCTCGGCCACCTACCCTTCGTCAGCCCGACTAGGCGTTTTTTGATGGCGATAGAGATGGCACCGTTTGCCCTTTCGACTACTCCGTTGGACTGGGGGTGCCCAACCAAGGCGAACCGAATCGTGATGCCCATGTCACCACAGAACTCCTTGAACGGGACGGCATCAAACTGCAGGCCGTTGTCGACGGTGAGTTCCCTGGGCACACCGAAGCGACATATGATGTTCTGCCAGAGGAAGCGCTGCATGGCCGCCGAGGTTATCTTGGCTAGGGCTACTGCCTCCGGCCATCTGGAAAAGTATTCCAGCGCGACCACCACGAACCACAGGTCCCCTGGGGCTCGGGGGAGCAGTCCCACTATGTCGACACCCCAGCGTGCCAACGGCCACACCGGGGTAATAGGGTTGTGGTTCGTCGGGGGCCTGCGGATGATGCGCCCCATCCACTGGCACCCCTGGCACCGACGCACGAGGTCCTGGGCATCAGTGATGGCAGTCGGCCAGTAAAAGCCTTGCCTGAATGCCTTGCCGACCAATGACCTCGGCGCGAGGTGAGACCCGCATGCCCCCGCGTGGATATCCGCGAGGAGCTTCTTCCCCTCTTCGCGGGAGAGGCAGCGCAGGAGCGGTGCACAGACTCCCTGCTTGTAGAGTGTCCCTTCAAACACCTGGAAGGATCTGGCACGGTGTTGCAGACGCCGGAGCTCGGCGTGGTCCTCTGGCTCGGCGATGCCCTGCAGGAAATTGAAGATGGGCTCTCGCCAGTCGCCCCGCTGGACGACATGGTGAACGAGAGCCGCATCGCGGTTGTCCTGCGCGATGGCCGCCTACAGCAATACTTCGTAAAACACCCCGTTAGGGGGGTGGCAGCTGCTGGCTGGCCGCCTTCGCGAGAGCGTCGGCCTGCTCGTTTTCCGCGCGAGGGATGGCCTTGACCGTGACGCCCAAGAAATGCCTTTCCCTTGCTCTTACAGCGGCGAGGTATTTAGCCAGCTCAGGGTCCTTGGCTTGATATGACTTGTCTACGTGGCTGGCCACCAAACGCGAATCCGTGCGGACGAGCACTCGCCGTGCACCGATTGCCTTGAGCTTGGTCAGGCCGAAGAGTAGCGCTTCATACTCAGCTGTGTTGTTGGTGGCCGGAAACGCGAGGCGCACCGAGTACAATAAGCGCTGCCCCTCGGGTGTGACAATTACTGCGCCTACACCCGCGCCCGCGACGCCGTAAGCCCCATCTATGGTGAGGGTCCAGACCGGGTCGTCGTGCTTCTGAGCGGGCTGAGCCGGCGGAGTCTATTCTGTGAGGAAGTCGGCGAGGACTTGAGATTTGATTGCCGTCCGCGAGGCGTATGTTAGGGAGAACGGGGCGAGCTCGGCAGCCCACTTGCCGATGCGCCCCGTGGACTCCTTATTGTGTAACATCTCCGCCAGGGGAAATGAGGAAGGCACTGTGATCGGGTGGGCCAAAAAATAATGCCGAAGCTTCCTGGAGGCCATGACCAACGCGTAAGCTAGCTTTTCAAGCTCCGTATATCTTGTCTTGGCGCCTTGGAGGGCTTCGGAGACAAAATACATGGGCCGCTGTGCGGCGCCTTCCTCTAAGACGAGGACGGCACTAACCGCCGTGACCGACGCGGCCAGATAGAGCAAGAGGGGAGCCTCTGGTGCTGGGGCGACCAGAGTAGGGAGGCTCGCCAGGTGTTTCTTGAGCTCGTTGAAGGCCTCCGCGCAGTCCCTATCCCACCTAAAGCCGTCGCACCCACGGAGTGTCTTGAAGAACGGCAGACCCCGCTCCGCCGCCCTAGACAGGAAGCTGCTTAGGGCCGCCATGCGGCCCGCTAGCCTCTGGACCTCCCTCGTCGTCTTGGGAGGCTCCATGCCTAGAATGGCCTCAACCTTGTCGGGGTTCGCCAGGATGCCTCGTCCGGATACGAGGAAGCCTAGTAGTTTGCCCGCCTGGACGCTGAAGACTCATTTGTCGGGGTTGAGCTTGATGCCGGCCCTCCTGAGGTTGTCGAAGGTCTCCTGGAGGTCCCGGCCATGCAAAGCGAGCTGCCGGGTTTTGACTACCACGTCGTCGACGTAGGCTTCCACGTTCCTCCCGAGCTGGGCGGCGAGGGCAAGCGCGACGAGGCGGGTAAAGGTAGCGCCTGCGTTCTTCAAGCCGAAGGGCATTCTGATGAAACAGAAGGTCCCAATCAGTGTGATGAAACTGGTCTTGTCCTCGTCGTCTTCGACCATGTATACCTGATGATAACCGGAGTAAGCATCCAGGAAACTCATTAGCTCGCATCCGGCGGTAGCATCGACCAATTGGTCGATGCGTGGCAGGGGGTAGTTGTCCTTTGGGCACGCCTTGTTGAGTGCCGTGAAGTCGATGCACATACGCCAGGCCCCGCTGGCCTTTTTGACCAGTACGGGGTTGGCAAGCCACTCTGGGTGATGGACCTCACGAATGACCCCGGCCCGGAGAAGCTTCGCTACCTCCACCTTGGCCGCCTGCTGCCGATCCATGGACATACGGCGAAGCTTCTGCCTGACCGGCTTGGCGTCAGGGCGGACCGCCAAGCGGTGCTCGATTACTGCGCGGTCTACGCCCTTGATGTCCTCCGGCGACCATGCAAAAATGTCGGCGTTGTCCTGGAGTACTTGGAGTAGATCTCGCTCAACCTCCGCAGGGAGCCCCTCGCCAATGGACACAAACTGTCCCTCCGTCTGGAGTGGCACCTTCTTGACCCCACCTTCGGGCCGAGGCCGAGGTGTCCATCCCGGAGCGGAGGGCGTGTCGCCGGGCGTACCCGAGAGGGCGTGCACCGGGCGGTGCAAGCTCCGGCTGCTGAGTTCGATGCGCCTGGCGAGGTCCTGGTCGCCGAAGACAGTGATCACGCCCTCCGAGCCTGGGAGCTTCATGCATAAGAAGGCGTGGTGCGGGATTGCTTCGAGGGAATTGATGGCAGGCCGTCCCAATATGACGTTGTAGGGGTGCGGGATGTCCACGACGTCGAAGATGACGTGCGCGCTTCGGGTGTTGCTCCCCTGGCGGAACGTAACTGGAAGGGACACATGTCCTATGGCCTCCAGCTGTTGGCCTCCGAAGCCTTGAAGTGGAGCCCCTGACTGCTCCAGGCGGCTACGGGGGATTCCCATAGGTTCGAGGGCCCCTGCAAACAGAATATTCGCAGAACTTCCCCCGTCGACGAGGATGCGCCTGACGTCATGGCCTGCGATGTGAGCCTGAATGACTAGAGGGTCTTGGTGAGGGAACTCCACACCCCTGGCGTCATTCAGGGTGAAGGTGATGTTGCAGAGCGGCACCCACGGTAGCGACCGCTCCACGGGGGGCCCTAATAGGGAACCTCCGGTGATGACGCTGACAGTGCGGTGCTGTGTGTCTTCCCTGTCGGAGGCTTGCGGGGGACCACCTCTTGGATGCCGCTCATGGACTTCGGCAAGGGGCCGAGGAGACGAGGCCCGAGACTCGGCCATCACCCGGCGCAGTTCCGTGACTGCGGTGCATGCCTTCGTGTAGTGATCGCTGTAACCATGTACCTCGCACCACTTACCGCAGTCCCGAAGCTCTTGCACCGCGCGAGGTCGCTCGCCACGACCTGGTCCACCTCCGCATCCTCGGCCCCCTTCCCACGATGTGGGGGCCGGTCCTTGAAGGGCGTCTCCGATACCAAGGACATGGCGGACCATGCGTGGTCTGCGCTGGTAACGCCGGGGCTTGCGCCTGTCCCCCGGCGAGCCTTCTTGCTCCCCAGGGCTGTTGCTTCCTGGAGTGGCCTCCCAGGATTGTCGATTGTGGTCCTGCTGCGGGGAATCACCACCCACCTTCTCGCATGGCGAGCGCTTCACTTGGGCGAGGTCGGGGGCGGGGGTGTTGCGTCTTCGTGCATCTTCCTCGGCCCGCGCATACCCTTCCATCTTGTCGAAGAGCTTGGCGACCGTCCTGATAGGCTTGCGTGCGTTGTACTCGGCCATCGGGCCCGGGCGAAGGCCCTGTATGGCTGCATTGACAACGGTGGTTTCATTGACGTCTTTCACTTGACAACGTATCTTCGCGAAGCGTTTGAAGTAGTCCCGGAGCTTCTCCGAAGGTTTCTGCTTCACGCCGAAGAGCTGGTCCGCGTCGACCCGCTCGACATAATTTCCTTGAAAGCTGTTGTGAAGGCGGTCGCGGATCTGCTCCCACGCGTAGATGGAGTTCGGCTCTATGGTAAAAAACCAAGAGAGCGCCACTCCTTGCAACGCGAGGGGGAGTCCCTTCGCCTTTGTGGTGTCATCTCCGCCCGCGGCCTCGATTGCGGTTTCGTACACGCGCACGAACTAGCGGGGGTCCGTGTCGCCTTTGTAGGGCTCGATGACACTGGGGAATTTGAAGTCTTCGGGCCACGCCACCTGCTGTAGTCCTGTCGAAAGCGGGGACTCTGGATCGACGCGTCGCAGCGGCATGCGGCTGGATATGGGGGCGTCGCGGCTGTCCGCCCTTTCCGGCGTGGGCTCTGGCGTGACCACTGGCGCGGCCTGCTTGCTCTGAGCCTCTTGTATGTCTCGGACAGCCCCACGAAGATCCCCTAGCTCCTGCTGGAACGCTTTAAGGGCCGCCAGCAGGGCGCTTTCCATCGCCTGGGCGGCGAGGTTGGTTGTCGTCGCGCCGGCGGGATCGGCCGTCTCAGCGCCGGTGGCGGGGTTGGTCGCCACAGCTCCAGCGGTAGGGTTGGCCATTGCAGCGCCAGCGGCGGGGTTGGTCGTCGCAGCGCCGGCGGCGGGGTTGGTCGTCGCAGCGCCAGCGACGAGGTTGGACGTTGCAGCGCGAGCGTCGACGTCCTCGACCACCGCGCCTGCGTCGTCACCCGCGCCCGCAACAGCCGATGCCGAAGCCCTGGTACCCATGCGACGCTCCGACCCGGCTGCCCTCTTGCCCTTCGCCGCCGTCGACGAAGCTTTTTTCGGTGCCATCCTTCTTTGGACTTCAGGCTTGCTCCTGTCCTCCCCACGGACGGCGCCAACTGTTGTGGTTACAGACCAAACAGAGAGAGATGGTAGTGGAGAGTTGGGAGTAAGTAACAGTAATGGCCTGCCCTCCCCCGTGGCCTGTATTCCATATATATATACACATGGGGAGTGCTTTTACAAATATACCCTTACATCTGAGTTTCCCCTTCAGGCCATGTCCAAAAGATAAATAAAGCATAGTGTTATTACAACCAAAGCATAAATAGTTCATTACATCCAAAAGCAAATAAATAGATATTCTAGTCCAACCCAACTACCCACTCTTCTCCCCCTTTGGCATCAAGTACCAAAAAGAGTCACTCCTGAGATCCGGAGGGAGAAGGACCACGATGGCGGCGTCGAGTGTAGCGCTGGGTCGACGGAGGCGGCTGGGACAGGGAATGCTCTAAGGCTGCAACTCTGTCGTCCAGGGAAGTCATCCTACCGTCCAAAGTGTCCAATCTCCCATTAATAGTGTCCATCCTTGAGTTCAGGGTGGAGAAACCCTGAAAGATGGCCGAGTAGACCTGGGAGAGGGAAGGCTAGCTTGCCTCCTCGGGCTGCGCTGATGCTCCTGCACCTGCTGCTCCTACTGCGGCTGCTGTTGCTGATGATCCTGCAGCTGCCAGATTTGCCTGTCGAGATCTAGCAGCGGTAGGAATAGGAGGCTCGGGTCTGAGCTTATATGGCTTATGGACTCCACCACATCCACCCCTAAACTCAAACTTGGTCTTGATCAATGCCATGATGTAAGGCGCATAGTTGATGCGCTTAATCTGAGCATTCTTGGAAGAGGCTATCTCCCTAATGATCACATTAATCACATCGAACTTTTGCCCCTTCATGATGTAGTCTATGAGGTTCCAGACATGTCCTCTAATAGCATCAAAATTCCCACTCTTTGGGAAGATATGGTTAATAATCCTATTAACAAGACTGGGAATGGGGAGCAGACCGACCAACTTGCCTAGGATGAACCTCTCGGTAGTATTATATTAAATGGACAACTATATTTTCTATGCTTGTTGTTCCAATTACAAGAGCTCATACGCATCACTTAAATTATCAGGTGAATTCGTTCAAACAGGTTTCACTTTGTTTGATAAAGAACTTATGGTATTACATAATGAGAGTTTGTTGCATCTATTGTTATATACTGAGATTTATGATCAAGATCAATACGTGAGGCTACACATTTGTTAAAACCGAGGACGGTTTTTTGTCAAGAAGGGGAGGATGATGTGACCATGCCACAAACGCATACGACCATAGCACCTAATATTAAGATTGAACAAAAGATAAATATGTTTCTATTTATTACTACCAATGTTATTCATGAGAATAAAATACTACCTCATGTCACTACTTTGTTCATTCTTAGGTTTGACAAATGGAATACTTTCGAACCGAGAGGGAGGCCGGTGCCAAAGCAATGGAGAAAAATAAGGAAGAAGAAGGTCAAGGAGAAGCCATGCAGTGGGAGAGCAAAAGGGGAGAGGTCCAAAAACTTAAAGCCCATATTTTGGATGAGGTTTCCAAGCCCAATTCGGAATTTCCTCAAGCCCAACCGAAATCAAACTCGGAATCAACTCAGAACTCAATTCGGATTTGGTTGGGCATAGCCAGATAGGCCTGTAATAAAACGATCATAACTTTCACAAACAGAGTCCGATTTAGGTGTTCTTGTGCTTGTTGGAAATCCTATTCCAAGACCCATCCAATGGGTAAGTCCTCAGCTTAAGAAACCTTTTGGTCGCATCGCAATTGTCAAAACAATCCGACGCTGATTCAGCCTGACAGGACCGACTTCCAACATGCATAGAATTCGCATCCGGAATCCGTTTAGGATGGGTGAGTACTTGATGGAAATCTTATCTTATCCTCTTTCCAATGAATTTTGCCTCACCTCAAAATTCCTTCTGTACAGAATGATATCACCGAAACAATTCCGAACTATTTCTAAATCCGAGTCTAAAGGTGCTGCGCCACCTCCAATTGTGCCCAAGGGCTTTGTAATTTTTTTAGGGTGGGTGTCCAACCCTAGGACGACCCTTGGCTGCCCCTCTCTCTTCTCCAACTCATATATTCACCTTCTACCCCCTCTGAACTCTTTGGATTTCGTTGAGTTTAGGTTTAGCCATTATGCAAACTTTTGTTTTTCAGTTGTGTCGGACGATCACCTGTCAAGACAACCTTCGGAATCCCACCTTTTGAACTCCATATAAATATTTGCAATTTCAGATTGCTTGTTATCTTGTTCTTGTGTGTTCTTCGGTTGCATGCAGGAATAGACCTTCGTAGTCAGGTCAACCGCGTTCTTGGTACGGTTGATAACAACTTGGAGTGTGGTTCAGCGATTGCTAAAGCACAAGTGACATCGTGCGGTTGTAGTCGGTTCGCAAGGGTCACCTCCACAAAAATCGAAGTTATCATCCTATCGGAAGATCGAGACCCCATTGCCTCATCACCCCGGCCCTCCACAGGGCTCAAGATGCTACCACCATACCCTTACCAATTCAAAAGTGTTGCTAATTCAACTTTTAACAGCACCTTCCTTGTTTTTATATTATTACCCACAGAGAGCAAACCACAAATAATTGTAAGATAATTGCAAAGACAATTAACTTCATATTTCACAAACCATAACATAACAGAAGCTTTGGGCTCCACGCCCAGGAGACCCACCATCATGGTTCACCAGCAAAGTAAACCAAACGGCGAACCACAGGAACCTTAACACTATATTAAACATAAACGTTTAGTGTAAAGCTAAGCTATTATTTTACATGTGCCGTGCCAAAAGGACTATCCCATTCCATGCATGTCGTCCTCATTCACCTAAAAACAACGACAAAACAAGGGTGAGTCCAGAGACTCAGCAAGCACACAATAAAACATTAACATCACTTTAGCAATTCAATCAATTTCATGAACTGTAAGCTGTAAATCCACTGTAGGACTGTAAACTATAAGTTAAGTATGTAACTGTATACTGTAAATCAATTCTATGTCTGTAAACTATATTTCAATTCTATGTCTGTAAACTGTAATTCAATTCTATGTCTGTAACTGTAAACTGTAAGTCAATTCTGTAACTGTAAACTGTAAGTCAATGCTGTAACTGTAACTGTAAATCAAATCTGTAACTGTAAACTGTAAATCAACTCTGTAACTGTAAACTATAAATCACAACTGTCTATAACTGTATCACTTTCTCTGTCACTTTCATGCAATGCAATAACATGCAATGCATCTGTATGCTCTGTAACTGTAGCTTATACCGGTATAGCGGAGTGTCCACCCATCGATGGACCACTCATTCGCCTCGTCCTCTTTCATACGAGGTCTCAACCTCCACTCCCGTGGAGTGCCTACCTCTGTAGGTCTTATTCAAGAACACTCCGGACTAGTCATATAACTTTCTCACCGACCTGGCTCTTATGCATTTTACATGATGCAATATGCTTCAAATGTGAATGTCTAACCATAAACATTACTCATCAAGGTATGATTAGCACATAATCACATGCAATATCTCATAAATACTGTAAATCATAGCATGGAAATACGAATAACAAATATTTACCACAATTTACTGTTCTACCATGCACTTGCCTGTTAACCTGGTGGACGGTGCGTGGACGGCACTAGACTTGAACCGCCACCTGAACAAGCATTAACTATTTCAATTCATCACTCAGGCAATACATTCAAGTACGAGCAAATGACATCGCTCTAACACCCAATTTGACATAACCCATTCCTGTCCCACCAGGCAACATCCCATTGTCCTGGTGCTTAATCAATTCGAACATTTAGCGATTTCATCATTTATACTTGTAGATCGAATTTTACCCACTTAATCGCTCTCGTCAATCGACCACATGCATTAGTTCTAATTATCAGTATATCAACTTATGCCCGACTCGGCAAATAAACAGGGAGAAGGGTTTTCGAGGCGATACCCTGGCCCCGAGTGACTGGGTCAAGGCACTACTTTCTTTTCCTTGGCCGGATCTGGCAGCGAACCAGATTTCCTTTTCTCTTTCTCCTCTTTTTTTCCTTCTCTCTTTTCTTCCTCTTTTCTTTTTCTTTCTTTCTCTTCCTCTCTTCCTTCTCTCTCTCCTTTTCTTTTCTTTCTTTTTCCTTCACCAATCGGCTATCTCTCTCCTTCTCTTCTTTTTTCTTCGCTCCGCCGGCGCTCTTCCCCTTTCTTTTCTTCGCCATCGGCTATCCTCCCATCGTCGGCTGGCTCCTCCCGCGCCTCCTTCTCTCCCTCACGGCCGGCGACTCCCTCTCTGCTCCCACAGCCAGCCCTCCACACCCATGGGGTGACGGTAGCAAGAGCGGGGAGGCGGGCGCGAGCGATGGGCGGCGCTGGCGAACCGGACGGCGGCGTGGTTAGGGGAAGCAAGGCGGCGATGAGCGGCAGCAGGAAGGTGGCGACAGCGAGGCACATCGGCGGCTGCTGGAGGCGACGAGCGTCGGCGCCAAGGTTGGCGAGCGGCGGCGGAGCCGACGGTTACGCAAGCAGCGACAACAGCGCGAGCGGCGGCGGTGGCGCATCGGCGACACGGGACGGGGGCGGCAACGGCGGGACACGGCGGCACCAATGGCAGCAAGCGCGAGCGACGACAGCAATGCGAGGGGGAGCAGCAGCAGCCAGGTACGCACAGGAGAGAAGCGAAAATGGCCTTTGCTACCTCCTCCACCTGACGCTTCCTCCCTTTATAGGGCTACGGGATGGGCCGGGCTGGGCTGAGCTGGCCCAGGTATTACACCTGGCTTGGAAATTATAAGATTTGAGAGAAACACTTTTCTTGGAAACTGGTTACTATACAAAGAAATAACACATACAGTACGAGTAGTAGGGAACATAATCAATTCATCAGTGAATGGTGTTTATGAGTCTGTTTGGATACCACATGTTTGGAACCTTCCAGCTTGGAAATGCATAGTAGTAAAATGCAACAAACTTGGGCAACCCATTAGAATGGAAGGTGGACTGTTAAGACAATTTGTAGGGACACTAGCAATAAATGGAGGTTATTGTTCATTAGCCATGGATGACTGGAGAAAGCTCAAAGAGGATGGTGGAGACTTAACAATACTTCAATGTGTACAGGTCTGTAGAATATGACAAGATATTATAATTACATTGATGCATCTACTTTATATACAATTGCAACATATAATTTTACCTTCATTATTTCTATCTTATTTTAGACAAAGTTCATGTACCCTCGTTCATGTGAGAAATGGATACTGAAAACAACTGGAAGATATTGGAGACGTTACAAGGCAACAATGAAAAAAAAACTTTTTAATCCAAACAAGAAAAGATCCTATTTGTATAATAGGTTGTGCTGATGTTGGTAAAGATCAATGGGTTGTACTTGTCAAATATTGGAAGTTAAAAAAGGAAAGGTAATAAAAGTGCAACAACATTTGTACTATTGCTCCGTTTAACTTTGTATATTTATGCAACTATTAAGTAATACATAAACGGTGTGACTTAATTCGTAGTACATTGCTTTGATAATAGGCCCTTAGTGAGAAAAACAAAATAAGTTGTGCTATGTTGAAGAATCCCCATTCAACAAGGACAAAGAGTTATGCCCGTTGGGCAGAGGATTTGGTGAGTCATTTTGTTCTGTACTTTAGTTACATATTATTATATACGTTTTACATTATATTGTTGTACAACCTACTAATTTTAAAGACAAGATGATCCTGAAAAGAAACATCAGCATAGAGCAAAGGTTTACTTAGCAACTCATAAAAGAAAGGGGGCAAAGATAAAGATGAGCAAGTGGTATGCTATGTATACACAATTCTTTTCGAAATAGCATGCTATTATTTCTTCTAACATATAGAGTATGCATTTATCATTTACTTCTAGGCTGCATTGGAAAACTGCTCATTTGGGCTTTTTTTGGTGGCTTATGGCTGAAAAGCACTGTAGCTGGCTGAAAAAACACTGTAGCTGACAGAGTCTTATTTAGCATAATTAAATTTAAAAAATTTAAAAAATATAAAAAATATGTTAGCCCATTATGTATAATACAAACAAATACGGGAAAAAGGGCAAAAAAACTCAACAAAAAGCCAAAAGCTCAAAAAAGACGAAATTTATATATAGTGAAAAATAAGCCAGAAGCTGAAGCCATTTTGAGCACAGCCCAGGTAGAGTTGTATGGAAAGGTGATGCCTTACATCAAGTATTGGGTAAAGAAAAACCTAGCCAAGTGCATGGCATAGGATTGCTTTCTACTCCTAAACAAGTCTATATCGCTAGACTCGCTAGAAAAACTCGTCTAGATCCATGCAGAAAAACGAAGAAGGATAGTATTTCAGTCAAAATCAATTGATGACCATGGGCAGATACATTAAGCACGTTCGAGGACAGATCGACAACAGCACGAATATGGCACCCCACGTAATACATTCCAACCAAATCTCAGGCAAATTTGGCACCAAGTTATGTCGCTGAGTTGGATTTAGATACGCCACTAGCATTTTCCAGAACTGCACACCATGAATTCAGGGTGTATAAAGAACACCATTCCGCACTTGCATCGCCATCATCTTCCTCCTGGCAGGTCCAGGTCTAATACAAACAATGGCATCCTTTACCTATCTCGTACTCCCTCTTCTCTTGGTCACCACCACCTTCCTCTCTCCTGCACCTGCACTGTGCTATATCAATCCAGGTGCAGGCTTCCATCAAGATGCCGCACAGTCCTCTAGTTACCAGATTTACATTGTGCTCGTCGAACCACCGTCAAACGCTGATGGCGTTGCCGGCGAAGACGAGCACCGTCGGTGGCACGAGTCTTTCCTGCCAAGCCCGCTCACCGACTCCGCCGAGCCACGGCTCGTCCACTCCTATACCGAGGTGTTCAATGGCTTCGCCGCGAGGCTCACCGACGCTGAGCTCGGCGTGGTGTCCAAGCATCCGGGGTTCGTGCGTGCGTTTCCGGACCGGATGCTGCACCTCATGACCACGCACACGCCGCAGTTCCTCGGGCTGAGGAGTGGCACGGGGTTCTGGAGAGACGTTGGATACGGTAAGGGAGTCATCGTCGGGCTGCTAGACTCCGGCATCCACGCGGCGCATCCTTCCTTCGATGACCGCGGCGTCCCGCTGCCCCCGGCGAAGTGGAAGGGCTCGTGCGAAGGCTCTGTTGCCAGGTGCAACAACAAGATCATCGGCGCCATGTCCTTTGTTGGAGACGACGCCAGCGATGACGTAGGGCATGGGACGCACACCTCGTCCACGGCCGCCGGGAACTTCGTCAGCAGCGCCTCGGCCCATGGTCTGGGAGTGGGCACCGCGGCCGGGATTGCTCCTGGCGCGCACATCGCCATGTACAAGGTGTGCACTGCCAATGGGTGCGCGAACTCCGACGTACTGGCCGGACTAGACGCGGCTATCAAGGATGGGGTTGACGTGCTCTCCCTCTCCCTCAGCTTCGGCTTTAGTCTCGGCTTTGATCACGACCCGATTGCCATCGGCGCGTTCAGTGCGGTATCAAAGGGCGTTATCGTGGTGTGCGCGGCTGGCAATAGTGGCCCCACGTTGTCAACGGTGACCAATGCCGCACCGTGGTTGCTCACGGTCGCCGCCGGCTCGGTGGACCGGAGCTTCCACACCGTCGTGCGGCTTGGAAACGGCGAAAACATCGACGGGCAAGCCCTTATCCAGGTGGCGAACTCAAGCTCCAAGGCGTATCCTCTCTTGTATTCAGAGAAACGATATTTCTGTGAGCGGTGGATTGAAGGCAGTGTCTCCGGCAACATTGTGGTTTGCCATGACACGGGCCTTTCGACTGAAAAGTCTGCCATCAGTGCCATAAAGAGCGCCGGCGCGGCAGGCGTGGTCCTGATCAACACCCAAATCACTGGTTATTCCACCCTTCTCCGGGATTACGGTTCCGACGTTGTGCAAGTGACCGTGGCCGATGGCAACAACATCAGAGAGTACGCGAGGTCAGCGAGCAAAGCCTCTGCCAGTGTCATCTTCAACAACACGCTGCTTGGTGTCCGTCCAGCTCCCACCGTCGCGTCGTTCTCGTCCCGGGGTCCAAGCTCGGTCAGCCCTGGCGTACTCAAGCCGGACATCTTGGCACCGGGGCTCAACATCCTTGCCGCATGGCCACCACACACCGAATTTGGTGCCGGGCCTTTCAACATCATATCCGGGACATCCATGGCGACTCCACACGTCAGCGGTGTCGCGGCGCTTGTCAAGAGCTCCCACCCTGACTGGTCACCGGCTGCCATCAAGTCGGCCATCCTAACGACATCCGACGCCGTCAACAGCACTGGTGGCCCGATCTTGGACGAGAAGCATGAGAGGGCCAACGCGTACCTGACAGGCGCCGGCCATGTCAATCCCACGAAAGCCGCCGACCCAGGCCTTGTGTACGACCTCGGCATCACTGAATATGCCGGCTACATCTGCGCGCTCCTGGGAGACCGTGCCTTGGCAACCATTGTGGGCAACTCGAGCTTGACCTGCGCAAAGCTGCCCAAGATACCGGAAGCGCAGCTGAACTACCCGACCATAACGGTGCCGCTGAAGTCTGCGCCATTCACGGTGAACCGGACGGTGACGAACGTGGGGCCTGCGATGTCGACGTACACACTGAAGCTGGATGTGCCAAAGTCGCTGACGGTGCACGTCTCGCCGGAGACGCTCGTGTTCTCCAAGGCCGGACAGAAGCAGACATTCAGCGTAACGGTGAGCGGCCACGGCGACGACGGTCAAGATGTCGTGGAGGGAAGCTTGAGCTGGGTGTCAGAAAAGCATGTCGTGCGCAGTCCCGTTGTCGCGGTTGTCAGCCTTGGAGCTCCTCAGCTGTCATCAGGAAGGGTGTCCGCTCCGTGATAACGGTGGATGTATACATGCTTATATTCCTTAATTTTCAGGGTTTTGGTAATCATCACCCGGATGTTTTGTTTGCTAAAATCATCCAAATCTGAGTGTGTTGGATCTTTGTTGAGATTGTTGAGTATCTAATTCTTCATAATGGGTTCGCATGGATAATGGGTCTAGCAACTAAACTGTTTTTTTCCAGCTTATGACCCGTTACTGTTGTTTGAAATTTTTACTTGGATTCCTTTTCTCAATCACCCGTGCGCATTAGATTTGTGGATGGTTTTGTATGTTGTGTGTGAGAGAGAGGGGGTGTGCTGGCCTTGCCTAGAGAGAGAGATAGGAGAGGGAGCTTCACCTCGGGCGTGGGCATGGCGGACGGAGGAACCGGCGAGGGGGCGGAACCTAGGCATGGCGGAGAGAAAACTAGCTCCCTTTTTGCTGCCATTCACTCGCGGGCGGTTAACTGGAGGAGCATCCTGGGATGCAGATTCGAAATCATGAATTCCTTTTCTCTATCCTTGTGGGCTAACCCTAGGCGGGGGTCACCGTATGTGTGTTATGTATTAGTCCCATGATCAGTAGTTAGTACACACATTCACAATATTGAGATCACATCCATACATTTCAAATATATTTAATTTATGAAAAATGGGTGAATACAATAAGATTCTAGAGCATATAGCCGACTGGCCAAGAGAATACTAGAGTTAAGAGTAAATTGCAGCGGAAGATAAATAATTATGCAAAAGCATCAATATAGTGGTATGCCACGACTGGGGGATTAGGCCCTAGAAAACCCATCATCGAGCTCCCTGATGTTGGGGGCAAAGTACGCATCCTCTATCACGTGTCCTCTTCATTCTCTGATCAACAATAATTTAAGCAAAGTTGAGTATATTACGTACTAAGCAAGACTTGTAGTGTATTGCAAAATTATACATATATGCATGGCTATCAAAGGGATGAACTCTATATTAAGTTATTTTCAGCATGAAGTAAATTTTATTTGTAATATCAATAAGTAGTAATTTAGAACGGAATTATAAAGAGCATTTGACACATAGTAAAATATAATTTCCATAACCATATATCAAATTGCCTTCCTTGGCTATGAACATTGCATAATTCCCACCCATGGGCATAGCACACGGTTGCGTACACGACATCCCATATGTTCAGTGAGACAGTTTTAAAAAGGAAAACTATATCCTTTGTAGCTACATCTAAGCTTGCTCATGTCCGTGAGTACGGCTATTTAAATAGTTTTTTATACTCTGCAGGGGTTGTACAACTTTACCCACATGAGATAATCAATTATACTATCGGCAACTTCATGCTTCCTTTGGTGTGTGGCGATAGTTGATTATCTGATAGCCTTTAGGTCATTTAGTTCTAACTTTGCATCAGCCCAATGAACATCGAACCTCTCTTAGGTAAACCCCTAAGAGAGCATTTGAATCCTCACTTAGGTAAACCCCTAAGCGAAGAACCTTACTTGGGTAAACCCCCAAGTGGGCATTCATCGTTGTATTAAAACTTTGACCCGAACAACTTGATGAAGGGGCCCCTATGGGCAAACCTAACTAGAGTGCCCTACTACCTCTGTGCCTACCACAATGCAAGGCTAGACCTAGACAACTTAATCAGCTAAATGCTAGAGCCCATATAGTACATGTGGTTGTATGGTGTGAGTCAGATTGCGGCAATAGCGTTCGGTCCTTAATTGACCCGAGAGAGAATCTCCTCCTATGTACATGCGAGATTCTCTCTCATACGAGATTCCCTCTCACATTTGATAGTGTATCATACAACTTGCCTAGTTCGAGTGATCCACTGCACGGAATGTCAAACAAATGAGTATGGTGCACTAGGAAGAGATAAGGCATGTTGCGACGAAGATGGGGGAGGAGAGAAGCTCACTAGAGAAGTTAACACATAGTGGCATGCTCATCGGTGTCGCGTACGACTTCGGTTTTCTCAATGTTCCAGAGAATGGAGTGCTTAAGGATCATGCGCAAGAGACTGAGAAGGCGAACTGAAAAGAAAATGTTATGGTTGGAGGGGCTTTATAGGCACGAAAAGGCTGAGGCAAAGCACAAGTTCTCGCGAGCGCGACAGAATGGCACGCTTGGTATCTCATCGTGGACTACGAGGTGATGAAGTGACAACAGGGAAGAGAACTATTGCGTTGAAGCGACTGGTTAGGTAGGAGTATGCAATAGTAGAGGACAAACCGCGGGGTGCGGTGACTAAAACCAAGGGCAGCTCGAGCCACGACCATGACGGAGCTGGTGTATGCTCGCGAGGTGGAAGATGATTGCTGCCAGTGGGCCCGACGCGTTAGTGAGCACTGAGAGACATCCTAATGGGATTTGTCATGACATGCAAAGGGTTCAGAAGCCGTGTATCTGAGTACACATGTGTTTGAGCACTCGTGGCAGAACTTGCTAGCTGGTCGAAACTCTTGAGGGCCAACTTAGCGGTCGAGAGGTAAGGTGGGCACAAGGTCGGGATGCACGGAGGAAAGGCACAGTGCAGGGCATCGGCTATCAGCACAAAGCCAAAACAATGGGCGTGGTATTCAAAACGATGAGCATAGCATCCATAACCAGTGGCCTGTGCTCATGCCCTGCAAGTGGGCCACACTTGACAACGAGAGAGAGAGAGAAAGGGTGAGGAGAGCTAAGAGGTTTGAGCAAAAGCTAGACACATTAGATGAGCTCGAAGGATTATGAAAATATTTGTGAATGCTCCTTTTTGGAATTAATCTAGACTTGATTAGTAAACACCGAGTGCAGAGTACGAGTCGGTTCAATTCGGTTATGGAATCGAACCAGGAGTTTAAGTTGTTTTCAGTTTCGGAGTCTAGTTTTAGTAAGACATTGAGTCCAAGTCCAAGTTGTGATCGGCGATGTTTTTTCTGTCTTTTAGTTGTAGACTTGAGTATAAATAGAGGGGAGTTTACCCCCAAAAAGATGCGGCGATTGAAGTGCCACTAAAAGATCCGATTTATTCTATTGCTCTGTTATTATCGGGTTGTTATCGTCGTACTCGAAGAACAGAGAAGTCCCGAGAACTCAGAAGGCTTCGAGTTCAGCTAATGAAACTAAGTGGATGATCAAAGTTCGACTTCGAGCGAGAAGTCGAAGAGTATCGGATGGTGTTCGAGTAGCGGAGGAGAATCAGACGACGTTCGAGAAGAAATAGCGATTGGACAGCATTCAAGTAACAGTGGAGTATCGAACGGCGTTCGAGCGGCTTTAGAGCATCGAACGCCGTTTGAGTAGTGTTGAAGCATCGGACGGTGTTCGAGAGGTATTGCAAAGGATTAGAGCGAGGAGCGGTCAAAGATTTCAAGCGCAAGAGCTGTCGGAGATCCCGGGGCATACAACGGTCGGAGGCTGCGATGGCCAAAACTAACACTCCTTATATATAATGCAAATGATCATGTAAATTTTCAGTGTGTTATCTTCTCTTGATTTTTCTAAAAAAATCTTAGAAGACTTCTTGTCAAATTTAATTATACTTATCTGATTTATATAGTTTCAGAACTTACTTCGATATTTATTTTCAGTGCCATAATTTATACTCGTCGCCTTTTTAAGATGGTTTCCACCATGAGTTTTCTCATGCCAACTTTTAATCATCTTTTTAGTTTTTGTAACTTGGTCTAAATTTTTTATTTGCATTACGTGCACTTTTGATTTTTGAAATTCAAACTTTTTAATGAAACTCCGATGAAGGGCCAAGGAAACAAAAATGCCTTCAAAAAGTAAAAAAAAATTCTCATTTTTGCATGCCCTAGAATTTGGGATGTTATAATCACTCGAGCGCATCAGATCTGTGTGTAACGAGCACTTTAAGATGTAGAGCAGTAGGTTTGCTCCCTGTGCCCTTCTTGTGTTGACTTCTTCTGGCTTGTTCATGGTGATTTGTTCCGGATAGCACAGATTTGACGATTTCAACTGATTAGTATCATAGTTTTAAACCAAAAATCCAATGGACCCGTTTTGGCTATGTAGTGTAGTTCATTAGATTCGGTTGATTTGTCGTTTTGTTTGTAGCAACTTTCTTGTGATTTAGGTGGTGATCGGTTCGGCTGAAAAGCCCGTGGCTTATGGCTGAAAACACTGTAGCTGGCTGAAAAAAGCACTGTAGCTGACAGAGGCTTATTTAGCATAATTAAATTTAAAAAAATAAAAAAGTAAAAAAAATATGTTAGCCCATTACGTATAATACAAACAAATACGGGAAAAAAAGAACCGGCAAAAAAGCTCAACAAAAAGCCAAAAGTTCAGAAAAAGACGAAACTTATGAATAGTGAAAAATAAGCCAGAAACCGAAGCCGAGTTGACCGTGTCAAAACTGAGCACACTGGTAGGGATTGATCATTATGACCAATTGATTTGTGAGGAGAAGAATGTTGGCCTGTAGTTGCCCATATGGGTCAGGAGTTGACTACTTTTTTCGGCTTAATTGTCTTGCAGTTTGCTGGGTGGTTATTGATTAGTGTTGTTACTTGTTGATTAGTGCTGTACCAAATGTGGCTTCCTGTTGTAAGGGCAGCTACTGATGTGTATTTCGTCTATGATCTTTTTGTTATTTTCAGCTTAATTCCCTTGCACTTTACTTTGTTGGTTGGTTACCTTCTCTACATGCTCTTTGTTTTTTGAGATGTCTCTATTTGTGCTTTAGTATCCGTAAAATCTATTATCAATTTGAGATCTCTTGGGGATATGTATACACACCCTTTCATGTGTCCAACTTCTCCCTGCCATGGCAGCCTTCAGGTGTTTACTGCATTTCTTTTTCTGCTGTGGCGCATAAATGGTGTTATCCAAAAAATTGTACCCTTGTCAGTTTTACAAACCAGAACACCTTTTGTGATACAAATCCGATTCCGAGCCTACTGCCTATATAGTTGGCAAGATAACTTGCGCAATTCGTGTAACTTGTAGTTCTGACACGGTCAACAAAATGGGAAAAAACCAAGCATTATATGCTTTCCCCTAGTCCTCGTCCGCGGTAGGCGTCAGTGCTGCTACTTGGCAAAACATCTATGCGTGGAAAATGCATCGTCCTTCTAAAAACTACATGGAAGGACATCCTTGTTTGTGAGCAGCGAAAACAATTTTGATGCACAAAAAATATCGAAACCATTCGAGAAAACCAAAATTTGAATATTCCGGTTTATTTCAGGAAATTTCAGTTGAAATATTAAAAAGCACAATTCAAATACAAGAAATTATTACCAACCAGCAGTCGCATCCGCGCCATGCCCCCTCCCTTGCCGTGCCATCTCCGCCTCCCCTTGCAGCCGGTGCCGCTCAAACTCAATTTTGGAGATGGAGATCGATTGAGAGAGAGATGAAAGATAGGCCGACGGGAACGAGAGATTGATGAAGATTGGATTGGCCGGAAAAATTTAAAATGGGCTGATTTTTTGACTGAATTGGGCTGTTGCAGATGGGCCAAGAAATTTTGGCCGAAAATTATTTCCCTGCATGTGAGTGCAAATCTATTATTATTAAACAGTAGATAAAAATTTCTTTTTGCCACTATAGTTTGAGCTCTATGTTCCCTTGTACCATTGGAAAATTGCAATTTTCTTTTTTTCGCCACTCTTCCATTTGCACACTGTTCCCTTTTACCATCACCGTCTACTCAACTCTTGTTGATTTTCTCTAGCTGTCCATTCTTCCACTGAGCCCTCCCACCACTGGATGGACGGCTCCACTCATCAACCAGCTCTCACCTCGTAAATTTTTTGCTTTTTAGCCCAAAATTTGAAAATTTTTTACACATGGACCCCTGGCAAAAAGATTTACAAAAATGGATCCTTCTCTCGGCGCCAAAGCATATGGCGCCCAGGGTACATGGCACGGCGCCATATGCTTTGGCGCCGTGAATTGACACGTCGGAGCCATGGTGGCATAGCACGACACCAAGGCCCACGGCGCCGTGATATGCACCTACAGCGCTAAAGGCCGTGGCGCCGTGTTCTGACTTAGCCAGTCAAACGTGGTCGCCTTGCCTTGCTGCAAGTCCACCTATCGCGGCGCCAAACATGCGAGCGCCGTACATAGCTATCACGGCGCCATACCCTTTGGCGTCGAGATGTGTATATACGGCGCCAGGGTGTTTGGCGCCTTTTTTGGCGCCAAACAGTCTGGCGCCGTATATACACATCTCGACGCCAAAGGGTATGGCGCCGTGTAAGCTACACCTGACAAAAAATAGCAAAACAGCAAACTTTTCTGTAAAACATATATGCACATACAGACATACACATACATTCACACATGAAACATCTGAAAACCTAAATAACAACATCGTATAACTATCAATAAGTCTCAAAATACCACATAACTATACAAAAGTCTCAAAATATGACATAAGTCTGAAAATATCACATGTCTATAAAAAAAGTCTCAAAACATCACTGCCTCTTGGCCTTCCCCTTGCCCTTGGCTAGAGCATCACTCCCTGGAGTATACGTGCTCGGGGGACGAGCCGAACGACGAGGCCGCTGCGAAGCCTGAGTAGACAGTGCATCAGGCATCTGCGACATCCCAATCTCGTCGTGGGTAGATGCCTCCTCGTCCTCGTGCTCCTCCTCGACGTCGTCACCCTGCTCCGCCTCGTCGTGGGAGACAAAGTGTCAAACTCGTTGCTGAAATCCACGTACGCCCGCTGAGTAGTCGCGAACGGGACTGACACTGTATCCCACAGGTACGCAACAGTGGGGCCGAGGTCATCCACACCCAGTGGATGCCAAGGCTGCGCCTGGAACACTCGAGGGCGCCCCACTGGAATGCGTGTCCACATCCACACCTAGCAAGCGAACATACGGGCAGACACACGATTAGCCATGCACAAAAACAAAGAACTGTAGGAAAAATAAATGCATTACCACACCTGCAGAAGGAAGACGCAGCCACCGAGCGTCGACGTGGGCGCCTTGCGTCTGCAGGCCTCGCAAAGCTGGCGGTAGAGGAATGCGAGGACCGCCGAGCCCCAGCTGAACTGTCCAGTGTCCCCCCAGTCCTGGAGGCAGTGGATGTACATACACGAAGTGGCATCCCCCGTGGCGTCCGGGAACAGCATTGCCCCGAACATGTGCAGGACCCAGGCGCGGCAGTGGTAGGTCACCGTGGCGTCGTCCGCGGCAGCAGGGCATTCGCCAAAGGTATTCCGCAACCATCTAAGGTGGACCCCCGAGACGCGGCCTCGCCTGGCATTATCTGGGGCAGGAGGCAATGGCGTGCCCAGGAAGGCCTCCACACGTGCCCTCCAGCCCTCAGACACCGCCGGGCCGATCACCGGCCGTCCCCTGATGGGAAGTCGAAGTATCATCGCCACGTCCTGCAGCGTGACGGTCATCTCCCCACAGGGAAGGTGGAACGTGTGTGTCTCTGGCCTCCACCTGTTAGTAGTACAAGGAGAAAAGAATTAGTTACGTACGTAAGAATATAGAAGCGAAAACAAATAGACCCGATAGAGAAAATGCACCTGTCGACAAGTGCGGTCAAGCTGCGGGGTTGAAGACCGGCATGCCCCGCCGTAATAGGTTAGCGACTGTGTGAAGCCCAGCACGGCGCAGCAGTGGGGTATAGCGGTCGTCGTAGCGCATCAATTGGAACCCATCATGGGTTCGAGGACAAAGTATGGGTATCTCCTGAAAATTGCTATAAAAGTTAGCTGTGTGACCATCAAGTTGAACACATGTACATTTCGACCACACACGTACCTGGCTGTCCTCCGTGAGCCTGCCGCGGTGCTCCCTCTCGTAGAACTCATCTAGCAGCCGGTATCTCGTCATCCTGTGATAAATTTTAGAATTCAATGGTTAAGAAATATTCAAATAAGAAATTTATAAAACATGATTTATAAATAAAAATAATAATCAAATTGAATTATGAAATTGGAATCAACATGAATAATAATTGGAATCAAATTGATTTACCCTTGGTTAAATACATGTCAACAAAGATTAGTAAGTTAATTATGGTAAATAATTTAATTATTAGGTCACTAATATTAACTGTAAATACCGAGATATATTTATCAAAGACATTATTGATATATATATATATGTATATATATATATAACTTGGTGTAATTGACAATAAGTTGTCTTTGCCACTTGAATTAGAATGCAAATCTAAATTAGGGGTGGTGGTAAAAATATAATTTTGTAAATATAAACAATAATCAAAGCTACTAAGGGTTAGGTGGACATACAATCTTGCCCATGTTGACATAAAATCATCCAATTTGGTATATGAAACCCTAAAAACCTAAAACCGAACACAACCATGTATAAATAATAATCAAACCCTAAAACCTATCCAAATACACAGTACTTCTCTTACATTACGCAAATCCATTGCAAACGTAACCTAAAATCACTCATAATTGAACTAATTTCATTTAGGGATTCAAATCTTGCCCTACGAAATGTACCTCAAATAATCCATATCTATTGCAAAAAATCAAGGGAGGGGAGAGAGTTTACCTTGCTTGCCCGATTTGGAAGCAAAATCGCGAGATTAATCGGTGGATTTGAGAGGATTTAGAGGGGGAATAGAGGGGGGCGGCGGCGGTTTACTGTTAGAACAGAGGAGCGGTGAGGGGGAGCTGGGGGCCGGGGGACGCGCTCGGGCTTAAGTCCCGACGCATGGCGCCACGGCCTTTAGCGCCGTAGGTGCATATCACGGCGCCGTGGGCCTTGGCGCCGTGCTATGCCACCCTGGCTCCGACGTGTCAATTCACGGCGCCAAAGCATATGGCGCCGTGCCATGTACCCTGGGCGCCATATGCTTTGACGCCGAGAGAAGGGTCTATTTTTGCAAAACTTTTCTCCAGGGGTCCATATGTAAAAAACTTTCAAATTTTGGGCTAAAAAGCAAAAAATTTACCTCTCACCTCCTTCCCTGTCCCATCCTACAGTCACGCATCTCTACCCACACAAATCTGCCGGGGTCCGCGACGAGATGTTGCTTGTGAGCGTTGCCTTGGTGACCATGTGCACGCTACCAGCTTATAGAGTCATAGACTATGTTCTTATATGTTTTTAGAATGATTTTTAGTTTTAATTTCTCTAAAAATCAAAATAAATAGAATGACATTTTCGGACGGTTTTTCGAAGCTATTTTTCTAAATAGTAGCGCACCTCGAAACCAACAGATTTTACAATTTCCCCTAGCACCCTTTGGTTCCCTGATCAATTCAGTTTTGGCTTCTGGCTTCTGGTTTATTTTTCACTATTCATAAATTTCGTCTTTTTCTGAACTTTTGGCTTTTTGTTGAGCTTTTTTGCCGGTTCTTTTTTTCCCGTATTTGTTTGTATTATACGTAATGGGCTAACATATTTTTTATATTTTTAAATTTTTTTAAATTTAATTATGCGAAATAAGTCTCTGTCAGCTACAGTGTTTTTTTCAGCCAACTACAGTGTTTTCAGCCATAAGCCATGAGCTTTTAAGCCGAACCGATCACCACCTAATATTGATGCCGCTTCAGGCCACTATCAACGAGCCCTCGACTCACCCACCACATCCGTGAACTTGCAAAAACGTGTATATATGAACATGGACATAATGGTACATGTTGTCCAGTTTTATCTTTCGTGACACTCATAGTGGTAAATGAATTACAGAAACTGCATCAAAGAATGTCTCAAAAAAAATTTAACTGATACAGAACCAATTTGTGTTCCAACTTTCCAGCATTCAAATTTGCCAGCCTAATGTTACAACCAAATCTAAAGTCAAGAATTTGAAGAGCACCAGTACTCCACCACCTCTCCCTTTGCTTTTATCTTCTGCAACTTCGACACCAACATAGAGAAGAACTTTACAGGTACACATACATTCGGAATCATATGCTGCCACTGTGAAATCTTTTTTATGTGTATCTAGAACCTAGCAAGACCCACCCACAAAAGAATAGAAGGGAAAATTCAGTTAGATTGTAGTGCTGTAAAATTAAACTAACAATAGCATCCTAATTTAACAAAACCAAATCTTTGGTACATGGTGCTGAGCTAACCTGCTGAAGCAAGCTTTCATGAAAAGGGTGGTGTTGTGGCTACAGACCAAACAGAGAGAGAGAGATGGTAGTGGAGAGTGATGGAAATGAGTGGGATGGCCTGCCCTCTCCCCATGGTCGGTGTTCTATATATATACATGGGGAGTGCTTTTACAATTATACCCTTACAGCTGATTATCCCCTTCAGGGGTATTTGTGTCATTACATGTGGCCTATTCTGGGCCTTATAACTTCCTACCAGGCCTGCTGGGTTTAGGTGGGGGCCACCCCTACGACAGGAGCCTCTCATGGTGAAGGGCTTCACAGGGCCGAAGCCATGTCGCCGAGTCCTTTGGCCCCCTCCGTCCCCGCGGCCTGTGAACTTCTCCAAACTTGACCCGGGGCTGCGCTGTGGCCGAAGCAGATGCGTGCTCTTCCGGCCGTCCACGTGGTGAAGCGTGCTTGGCGCGGTGCGGGCCTTGAGGCGTCGTGACCATCAATGTGATGGCGGACTCCCGGCATGTGGACTTCTAAGGCGCGCGCGCTCCACAGTCGTTGCGACCTTGCCGCCCGGTGGTGTGCTTTTTAATGACGGTTGGCTTGCCGGGGGCCGGCTGTCGCATCGTGTAGTGCGCCTTCTCGTGAGTGGAGCGTGCGACGGTTTCCGGTGTGCACGCGGTGGGGTGCGGACGGTTGCACTCACGCACCCCTGGTAGCTGAACCGCCCGACGCCCCCCGCTTGTGCTTCCACCGGTTGGCGTGCCGCCGATTGGCATCCCTCCATGCTGGCGGCTCTTCGCCTGGTGAGGGCGAGTATAAATATGTTGGCGCCGGGGGCTGCTCCCTAGACATCCCTTGCTGCACATCCCGTACCTGCTTATGGTTAACTTCTCATATGTAGGGAAAATTTTGTTCATCTGTGTTTGATGACTGCGTCGACCGGCGTCAATGCCTGTGAGCGCCGGTGAACAAAATACGTCCTATTTGAGGAAATGCTTCACAGCTTGATGCGGAAATGGCAAGGCCTGACTTGCTCTCGTAGACAGATATGAAGTCATCCATACGCTCTGATCGTGCGAACGAGCATATGCTGGTGTGGCGACCCATATCTGTTTGCGAGATCATGTCTGCTCTTGCCACAAATTGACCTTTGCATGTTCGAGTTATGGTGGTCGTATGTGCTGTTCTCCGTTCTTCAAGCTCGCTCCATCCCCTCGCCTAGTCGAAGTAGACGCGCGCGCTCCGTTCCCTACCCTTCGAACGGGTGGCAGTGAAGCTGGCGCCTAGTCGAAGTAGACGCGCGCGCTCCGTCCCCTACCCTTCGAACGTGTGGCAGCGAAGCTGGCGCCTAGTGGAAGTAGACGCGCGCGCGCTCCGTTCCCTACCCTTCGAATGGGTGGCAGCGAAGCTGGCGCCTAGTCGAAGTAGACGCGCGCGCTCCGTCCCCTACCCTTCGAACGGGCGGCAGCGAAGTTGGCGCCTAGTTGAAGTAGACGCGCGCGCGCTCCGTTCCCTACCCTTCGAACGGGTCGCAGCGAAGTTGGCGCCTAGTCGAAGTAGACGCGCGCTCCGTCCCCTACCCTTCGAACGGGTGGCAGCGAAGCTGGCGCCCAGTCGAAGTAGACGCGCGCGCTCCGTCCCCTACCCTTCGAACGGGTGGCAGCGAAGCGGGCGCCTAGTTGAGGTAGACGCGCGCGCGCTCCGTTCCCTACCCTTCGAACGGGTGGCAGCGAAGCTGGCGCCTAGTCGACGTAGACGCGCGTGCTCCGTCCCCTACCCTTCGAACGGGTGGCAGCGAAGCTGGCGCCTAGTCGAAGCAGACGCGCGCGCTCCGTCCCCTACCCTTCGAACGGGGGGCGGCGAAGCTGGCACCTAGTCGAAGTAGACGCGCGCGCTCCGTCCCCCGCCCTTCGAAAGGATGGCAGCGAAGCTGGCGCCGAGTCGAAGTAGACGCGCGCGCTCCGTCCCCTACCCTTCGAACGGGTGGCAGCGAAGCTGGCGCCCAGTCGAAGTAGACGCGCGCGCTCCATCCCCTACCCTTCGAACGGGTGGCAGCGAAGCTGGCGCCGAGTTGAAGTAGACGCGCGCGCGCTCCGTTCCCTACCCTTCGAACGGGTGGCAGCGAAGCTGGCGCCCAGTCGAAGTAGACGCGCGCGCTCCGTCCCCTACCCTTCGAACGGGTGGCAGCGAAGCTGGCGCCTAGTGGAGGTAGACGCGCGCGCGCTCCGTTTTCTACCCTTCGAACGGGGGGCAGCGAAGCTGGCGCCTAGTCGACGTAGACGCGCGCGCTCCGTCCCCTACCCTTCGAACGGGCGGCAGCGAAGCTGGGGCCTAGTCGAAGTAGACGCGCGCGCTCCGTCCCCTACCCTTCGAACGGGTGGCGGCGAAGCTGGCGCCTAGTCGAAGTAGACGCGCGCGCTCCGTCCCCTACCCTTCGAACGGGTGGCGGCGAAGCTGGCGCCTAGTCGAAGTAGACACGCGCGCTCCGTCCCCCGCCCTTCGAAGGGGTGGCAGCAAAGCTGACGCTTAGTCGAAGTAGAGGCACGCGCTCCGTCCCCTACCCTTCGAACGGGTGGCAGCGAAGCTGGCGCCTAGTCGAAGTAGACGGGCGCGCTCCGTCCCCTACCCTTAGAACGGGTGGCAGCGAAGCTGGCGCCTAGTCGAAGTAGACAGGCACGCTCCGTCCCCTACCCTTCGAACGGGTGGCAGCGAAGCTGGCGCCTAGTCGAAGTAGACGCGCACGCTCCGTCCCCTACCCTTCAAACGGGTGGCAGCGAAGCTGGCGCCTAGTGGAAGTAGACGCGCGCGCGCTCCGTTCCCTACCCTTCGAACGCTGGCACCTAGTCGAAGTAGACGCGCGTGCTCCGTCCCCTACCCTTCGAACGGGTTGCAGCGAAGCTGGCGCCTAGTCGAAGTAGACGCGCGCGCTCCGTTCCCTACCCTTCGAACGGGTGGCAGCGAAGCTGGCGCCTAGTCGAAGTAGACGCGCGCGCTCCGTCCCCTACCCTTCGAACGGGTGGCAGCGAAGCTGGCGCCTCGTCGAAGTAGACGCGCGCGCTCCGTTCCCTACCCTTCGAACGGGTGGCAGTGAAGCTGGCGCCCTCGCCTCGCGAACACCGCCACGCGTACGGTGACTCGGGATCTTGCGGTGCGGTCTTGCGCTGTAGAGGTTCCTGGAATCACGCCGGCCCCCGGCCTGCCAGGGTTAGGTTCCCGTACCGTGCGACCCGACGCGCCCGGGGCATGTGGCGGCCTACGACTGGCGGGCAGCGGGATGTGGACGGTTGCGTGTGCGCGGCCGCTCGCCTCTTCCCTAGGCAAGGGGTACACGGGGCGGGCAGTGAATGGCACGGCGCCGGAGCGATTGTGATCCCCTAGCCCATTAATGCGCCTTTAACTGCGGCTAGGTAGCGTCGTGCTGTGACGGCCCTTGGCGCTTGTGGTCGTGGCCTTCCAGCTTTGGGTATGGGGCATTGCGCTGGACGGGCGCTTGTACGACTGCGGTCGCGCCCCGACACGGACCTTCGCGACACTTGGCTTTCCGTTATGGGGAATCGTGCGGGGCGGACCTTTACACCGCTGCGGTTGCATCCGGCACACGGATCGTTGCGACGCTGCGATAGCAGCAGTATGGGCGAGGTGGCTTGAAATAGCCCCCCCTGTAACAGCGCCCCCGCACCTTTACGCCCCTTTTTCCTGCCTGCTCCGCCCTCGACACTTTCGCGATATCTTCACCGCTTCAATCTCTCCGTGGGAAGCGATGGCCTCCAGTAGCGAGCACGGCCAGATGGTTGGTGGCTCTGTCGTTCGCCGGCGGTCCTCGCAGTTAAAGGTGAAATACACGCTCCAAGAGCGCGACCCGGCGGCGGCTGACAAGGAGTGGCTGGTGGCGAAGGAGGAAGGCACGTTCTCCAGCGAGCTAGGCCCCTCGCTCGTGACTGAGGAGACGATCCAAGGGCTACTGCGCGCGGGGAAATTGTCTGAGCGACAGGAGGTACGATTGCCTGCTGCCGACGAGACGGAACCACATCCCGAGAGGTCGGAGGCGATCGTGTTCGTTGCCTTTTTCGACGCGGGGCTCCGCATCCCCGCGACGGCTGTCGTGGGCGACGTGCTGCGGACCTTCGGGCTGGAGCTGGCGCAACTGACTCCGAACGTCGTGGCCCGGCTCGCGGTGTACAGCTGGGCCTTGCGCTCGGGGGCGTGTTGGCCCAGCGCCTCATTATTCGCCTACCTTCACGAGGCACGATGCCAGCGCAAGGACCGGAAGGACGGGACGCTGTCGAGCTTCGGCAGTGTCACCTTTGTCCTTTGTTCGTCGTGCAAGAAGCTCTTCCCCGCGAACGCAACTCGCGGGAAGTGGGAGTCTTACTGGATGAAGCGGTGGTTCTACCACCGTGTGGAGAGCGGGAGCGGCCTTGAGTGCACAGGCCGACCGATCGCGTTCAAGCCCTCGCCCGGCCGAATGCTCGATGACGAGGACAAGCGTAGGGTCCAGCGGCTCGTAGGCGTGGCCGCCCGCTTCAACATGCGCAACCTCGCCGAAGAGTTCGTGATGTACGGCGTGGCGCCGCTTGCCCGCGACTGGCGTCTTGCCGCCGAGAGGCGTCGAGACGACAATGTTTTTCCATGGGTTTGCTTGCTGCCGGCGCCCGGCGATCTCCGTAAGCCTCGCTCGCGTCTCTCCTTTGTTCACGCGGAATGCGTTATATGCTGATGGTCTTCTTTGTTCCAGGGATTTCCTTGGAGGAGGCGGAGCAAGCCGCGCACGTGTTCCTGGGGCCGTACACCGGCAGGGAGCATGAGCAGCGCGCGGGTGCTATTGCCGAGGCGGGGCTGGGGCGAATCAACCGCATGTGCGAGGCTCTGGGCCTTGCCGTGCCGGACCGTGTCGCTCCAGACGACGGTGCGGCGAAGAAGAAGAAGACCCCGTCTCGGAAGAGGGGCCGCGGCGGGGCGCCTGCCGCGCTTGGCGCGGCGGCTGCTGCTGCTGCTAGTGCTTCCGAGGGTGCGGCGGACGTGGAGTCGGACTCGGCGAGATATGCCGACTCCGGTTTGGGCGGCGCAGACGTCGAAGGCGAGGTATCTTCAGCGAGCGTCCCGGACGGCGGGCTTGCCGCGAGCGGCCGAAGGGGGGAAGCCTCACCGCTCGCCAAAGTCACCGAGGCGGCACCCGTGCGGACCAGAACGTCAAGGTGGAGCTTTCGACCGTGGCCGCCGTGGTGCCGGAGGCGCCTTCCGCGGGGGCGCACGGAGCTGTGCTGCCCTTACCGACAGCAGCAGAAACCGAGGTGCCCCCTGCGACAACTGCCACCATGGAGCCTTCGCCCCCGGGCGCGGCAGCCGCGGGGGCTTCGCTAACCGTGGCTGCGGGGGCGGTGTCGCCGCTGGCTGCCCCGGCTAAACGGCCATGCGTGCGGCCGGAGCTCCACCGGACACCGCGGGGATTCGTCGTGGCCACGGGCATCAGAAGCTTGTGGGACGCCAGCGCAAGCGCCGGAGACCCTGCGGCATACGCGCCTCTGCCCCCTGGCCACGCCGCCCGCCGCGCGGGGACAGCCGTTGCCCTTCCCGAACACGGAGGCTTCTGCCCGCGGCGGGACCATTCCTTCTGCTACCGAAGGTAAGGTGGCTTAGCTTACTCTGGTGTGTGCTTGTATGCCTTGGGGTGGTCACCCGTATCCGTGTTTGCAGCGTTGCTCATTCCGGAGGGGGAGCACTCGGCGGAACACGGAGCCTCCGAGCACGTAAGCCCCGCGGACTTCGTGCCGCCTCCAGATACGCTGAGGGCGTGGCGCGGGATTGTGAATGACGCGGCCACGAGCGTCGACCCGCGGGTGCTGCAGGCCTACGGTGCGGGACGCCTCGAGGACGCCTTCGAGGTGTCTGGGGTGAGGGTAAGTACTCATGCGACAACGCCTGATCTAGCTGAGCTTGCTGAGTCTTCTCCCTCTGCAGACCCTTGTGCTGGGGCAGGCCTTGCAAGTGGTCTATACTCGTGACCGGAAGGCGCTCGAGGATAGACTGCGGGTCACCGAGGAGGAGCTACGCGAAGCCTCCGGAGCCCGCTCTGCCCAGGACGCCCGCATCCGCCAGCTGGAAGCAGAATGTGCCGAAGCGAGGGCACACGCCGAGGGACTTGTTGCGTCGGCGCAGGAGTCGGCCGCGGCAGTTGCTGAAGAAAAGTTCGTGGCGGAGCAGGACGGGCTCCTGGCGCAGGTCGCCTCGCTGGAGAAGGAAAAAGGCGAGCTTGCCTTGACTCTTGCGGAGCGTAACCAGACGCTTGGCGACGCCTCGGTGGTTGCGTGGGACGCCATGCAAGCGCTGGAGAGCCATCTTCAAGGGCTGGTAACTGAGGTGCCGGGACCGCGCCTTTGGCCCGGAGGAGTTGTCTCGAACCCTCCGCTGGGTCGGGGATGCCACCAACGTCGCGCGCGGCGCCGCGACGTCCTTTGGCACCCACTGCGCGTATACTTCGGCCTGCTTGGTGTGTGCGCTCCTCCAGCACCGCGGTTGTACGCACGTCGTCGGGCTGGATGACCCCCAGCTGGAGATGCCTGGCGGGGCCGGAGTAATGTCTGGCGCCGTCCGCTCCGCTCGCCGTGCCCTCGGGCCCTTCTTCGACCGGATCTGGGATTACGTCGGTCCGGAAGCTGCACGGATCGAGCTCCGGAAGTCGCTCTACGGGACGGGGAGCCTCGGCCAATTTCTGGACGGGGTCCCTCGACGCGGCGAGGGCGACGCTGGGCCCTCCGAAGGCGCCGGGAACTCGCAGGTCTGATGTCGCGGTGCCTAGGTGTAGGCATGTGTTGTACTGCTCCCTCTCTTTGCGAATGGAGTACACACTTACTGCATTTATTCTGACTTTCGCCTATATCCCGGGCAGCTTCGTTGCTGGGGCCGGCTTCTTGCGGCCGATCTTCCAACCCGGCGACGCCTTCGACGCTGGCGAAGGGCCGAAGAGTCGCTGGACTTTTGGGCGGGCCGACCTTCGAGCGGGGCCCCAACTCTAGCACGTGTTAAGGACAAACCCGCGGGATAGTGGCTTAGAGCGGCAAGGATGTTGCCGGACCTTTGTACTTGTGAGTTTTCCGGTATGCAGATTTTCTGGCATTTTAGGATATGCGCTGTGTTGATGCCACTTTGGATTCACCGGTACGCCGCTTGCTGCGCGGGGACGAGATCTTCGCGCTCGACGCGCACCGTTGGCGAAGTAGCTGCGCAAGGGTTCCTTAGAATGGCGCTTACGGGGGCAGTCCTTGGCACCTCGCCTTTTTACAGCCCGTAGACTGGCGTGTGCGGAGGCGGACCTCAACACTTCACCTTTTGATAGTCCGTAGACTCGCGCGTGCGGAGGCAGACCTCGACGGTACGACTTCCTTTATAGTCCGGAGACTCGCGCGTGCGGAGGCAGACCTCGACGCTACGACTTCCTTTATAGTCCGGAGACTCGCGTGTGCGGAGGCAGACCTCAACGCTATGTCTTATTTAGAGTCCGTGGACTAGTGCGTGCGGAGGCGGACCTCGACGCTACGACTTCCTTTAAGTCCGGAGACTCGCGCGTGCGGAGGCAGACCTCGACGCTACGTCTTATTTAAAGTCCGTGGACTAGTGCGTGCGGAGGCGGACCTCGACGCTACGTCTTCCTTTATAGTCCGGAGACTCTCGCGTGCGGAGGCAGACCTCGACGCTACGTCTTATTTAGAGTCCGTGGACTAGTGCGTGCGGAGGCGGACCTCGACGCTACGTCTTCCTTTATAGTCCGGAGACTCTCGCGTGCGGAGGCGGACCTCGACGCTACGTCTTCCTTTATAGTCCGGAGACTCTCGCGTGCGGAGGCGGACCTCGACGCTACGTCTTATTTAAAGTCCGTGGACTGGTGCGTGCGGAGGCGGACCTCGACGGTACGTCTTATTTAAAGTCCGTAGACTGGTGCGTGCGGAGGCGGACCTCGACGCTACGTCTTATTTAAAGTCCGTAGACTGGTGCGTGCGGAGGCGGACCTCGACGCTACGTCTTATTTAAAGTCCGTAGACTGGTGCGTGCGGAGGCAGACCTCGACGCTACGTCTTATTTAAAGTCCGTAGACTGGTGCGTGCGGAGGCGGACCTCGACGCTACGTATTATTTAAAGTCCGTAGACTGGTGCGCGCGAGGGCGTCCCCCCGGTGCGTCTTTTGTTTATACTCAGGCCCGTCACCTTTGGCTACGGCGAGTGCACACGCAAACATGCGACTTCGATTTATACTCAGTCCCGTACCCCTGGCTACAGCGAGTGCACACGCGAACGTGCGTCTTTGTTTATACTCAGGCCTGTCACCTTTGGCTACGGCGAGTGCACACGCGAACGTGCGACTTCGATTTATACTCAGTCCCGTACCCCTGGCTATGGCGAGTGCACACGCGAACGTGCGTCTTTGTTTTATACTCAGTCCCGTACCCCTGGCTACGGCGAGTGCACACGCGAACGTCCGTCTTTGTTTATACTCAGGCCCGTCACCTTTGGCTACGGCGAGTGCACACGCGAACGTGCGACTTCGATTTATACTCAGTCCCGTACCCCTGGCTACGGCGAGTGCACACGCGAACGTGCGTCTTTGTTTATACTCAGGCTCGTCACCTTTGGCTACGGTGAGTGCACACGCGAACGTGCGACTTCGATTTATACTCAGTCCCGTACCCCTGGCTACGGCGAGTGCACACGCGAATGTGCGTCTTTGTTTATACTCAGGCCCGTCACCTTTGGCTACGGCGAGTGCACACGCGAACGTGCGACTTCGATTTATACTGCGGGAGCGCGCGCGCTGGCGAAGCCTGCGCGCGCCTCCGCCACGTGCTTGCGCACGATGAAGAAATATTAGCGACAAACGGCGATCTTCATTACATCCCCGTTTGCGCGGGCAAGCAATTACAAGGGGTGGATGTACTAACCGTTTGCCCTTGGTGCGGCCGAAGCCTCTAGTCGCTAGACCTCTGCAGTGCCCACCAAGGCGCCTCCGAATGGCCCCGCGGACCACCGCGTTGTGACACCGGCGCCAGCTCTAGGAGCACCGTTGGGCTTCGCGACGCGGGCACCTGGTACCTGGCTCGATGCGCCGGGCCATATCTTGGTCGCCTCGGACGGTGATGATGGCCCGGGGACCCGGGATCTTCATGCATAGATAGCCGTGATGTGGTACCGCGCCGAAGGAATTGAGGATTGGGCGCCCTAATATGGCATTGTAGGGGTACGGAAGGTCGACCACGTCGAAGGTGGCATCTTCGGCCCGCACATTGTCATCTCGGCCGAAGGAGACTTGAAGACCTACTTGTCCCAGCGCCCGCAGGGGTTGTCCCCCGAAGCCCTGCAGTGGGACTCTCGAGGGCCCTAGGCGGCTTCGAGGGATCCCCATCTGGTCGAAGGCCGCCGCAAACAATACGTTCGCGGAGCTACCGCCATCCACCAGGGCACGCCCCACGTCGCATCCCGCGATAGTGACCCGGATGACCAGGGGGTCCTGATGAGGGAAGTCCACGCCTTGGGCGTCGCCGGGTGTGAATGTGACTTCGTGCCGCGCCCAGTCCGGGGGTGCTTGCGCTGGGTATGCCGCCACATGATGTAGTCTTCGCGCATAGGCCTTCTGCTGCCGTGCTGAGGCGAATTCCAGCGCAGAGCCTCCGGATATGACGTTAATGATCCTGCGGTGGGTTGCCTCCGGAGCCTGCAGCGACAGGAGGCCCTCCCGAGGCTGCTGTACGTGAGCCTGGATCCGTAAGGTGCCTTCCTGGGGTTGCATCCCTTGCGCCTGTACCTGCACGGGGGCCTCGTACCGAAATTGGACGTGGGCCACCGCGGGCGGACGCGTCTCTAGGTTCATGTCCCTAGCGACGCTGTCACGGAGCGCCGCGATGGAGGTGCAGGTGCGGGTATCGTGATTGCCGCGGCCGTGGACTACGCACCACAGTCCCTGGTGCTGGTCGTCGTAATCCCCATGACCCTTATCGTCGCGGCCCCTGCCACGGCCGTGCCCCCGGCCACGGCGCCCCCGACCGCCTCGGCCCGCGGGAGCACCCTCGTCGGACCCGCCTTCGATGTCGAGGACGTACCGGTTTCGCCTCGACCTCTGCTGGCCACGCTTGGGCTGATCGGACGACTCCTTATGCAAGGTGTCCTTGCGGTCGGGCACGTCCCTGGACGACTCCTGCTTACGTTTTCCCTTCGAAGAACCGCCCTTCGGCGGATCTTCGGCTTTTGCCGAGGCTCCAGCCTGGTTGGTGTCGGAGTCGTAACCTTGTCTTCGCCGCGCGTCTTCCTCCGCCCTGGCATATTCTTCCATTTTGTCGAAGAGCTTCGCCACCGTCTTGATTGGCTTTCGCGCGTTGTACTCGGCCATCGGGCCCGGGCGGAGGCCCTGTATGGCTGCATTAACGATGGTGGTTTCATTAACATCTTTCACTTGGCATCGAATCTTGGCGAAGCGTTTGAAGTAGTCCCGGAGCTTCTCCGAGGGTTTTTGCTTCACAGCAAAGAGTTGGTCCACGTCGACTCGGTCGACGTAGTTTCCTTGGAAGTTGTTGTGAAGGCGGACACGGAGCTGCTCCCACGCGTAGATGGAGCCCGGCTCTATGGTAAAGAACCAAGAGACCGCCACTCCTTGCAGCGCGAGGGGGAGTCCCTTCGCCTTCGTGGTGTCGTCTCCGCCCGCAGCTTCGATCGCGGTTTCGTACACGCGCACGAACTCACGGGGGTCCGTGTCGCCTTTGTACGAGTCGACGGCGCTGGGGAACTTGAAGTCTTCGGGCCATACCGTCTGCTGCAGCCCCACCGAAAGCGGCTAGACGTGGGGGCTTCGCGACTGTCCGCCCTCTCCGGCGTGGGCTCAGTCGCGATTGCCGGCGCGGCCTGCTGGCTCCGAGCCTCTTGCATATCTCGGACGGCTCCGCGAAGGTCGCCTAGCTCCCGCTGAAACGCGTTGAGGGCCGCCAGTAGGGCGCTTTCCACCGCCTGTGCAGGCGGGGTCGCTGGTGCTCCCAACGGGCGGATCGGCGCGGGGACGACCGCGTCGCGAGGTCCTGAGCTACCGGTCGCTCCGTCGTGGCTACCTCGAACTGCCCGGTCCGCGCCGCCGGCGAGGGTTGCAGTGGGGGCGGCGAGGTCGGCTGTCGTTGCGTCGGCGGGGTCGGTTGTCGCCGCACCCGCATCGACGTCTTCGACCGCGGGGTCCGTCCCCGCAGCGCCGGTGACGGGGCGGGTCGTCGCGGTGCCGGTGACGGGGTTGGTCGTCGCGGTGCCGGTGACGGGGTTGGCCGTCGCGGTGCCGGTGACGAGGTTGGCCGTTGCGGTGCCGGTGACGAGGTTGGTCGCCACCGCGCGAACGTCGACGTCTTCGGCCACCGCGCCTGCGTCGCCACCCGCGCCCGCCGCTGCCGATGCCGAAGCCCTGGTACTCATACGACGCTCCGGCCCGGCCGCCTTCTTTCCCTTCGCCGCCGCTGAAGAAGCTTTTTTCGGTGCCATCCTTCTTCTTCGGTCTTCAGGCTTGCTCCTGTCCTTCCCACGGACGGCGCCAACTGTTGTGGCTACAGACCAAACAGAGAGAGAGATGGTAGTGGAGAGTGATGGAAATGAGTGGGATGGCCTGCCCTCTCCCCATGGTCGGTGTTCTATATATATACATGGGGAGTGCTTTTACAATTATGCCCTTACAGCTGATTATCCCCTTCAGGGGTATTTGTGTCATTACATGTGGCCTATTCTGGGCCTTATAACTTCCTACCAGGCCTGCTGGGTTTAGGTGGGGGCCACCCCTACGACAGGTGGTATGGGCCAGCAAGCTTTCATGAAACAGGACATCATCGCAGTTTATAAACTGTATCATTGCAGTTTATAAACTGTGTCATGAAACAAACACATACACTATAGTTAGGAAAAAAATATTTGAAAACACAAACGAGAGCGAAGACAAACATCCTACATGTAATATGCAGGAAACACCAACTTGTTCAAGTTCACAACAACAGCCTACGGCCCTTTTTTTAGCTTCTAAAAGCTGTTTTTTGGTTTTTCTATAGTAACTAGTTTTTAAACGGAGTATCTTTTTAAGATAGGGTCTACTAGTTAATTGTAGTAATATTGTACCGACTTAATTTATATCGGCAAAAACCATCACGTGAGTTTCTGTTACTCTATGATCTCTGGCACGAACAACCCAAAACCCACAAGCTGCAGCCAAAATCCATAAATTTCAGCTAAAAAGAACAGGTCCTACATGTAATGTGCAGGAACCCAGTTATGCCACAACTATTGTATAGGGCAGCCTGAGTGAAGCTATTTCTATAATAACTTGGAGGAGGAACAGCTTTGATTCAGCTATGCTTTAATTTATCTGACCAATGCGTCTGTTGCCTTCTACACACAAGCAAAAAAACTTCAGCTTCCTTTAGCCGATGCCTAGAAACGATTTTTTATTGAAAACAAGCCTAAAAATGATTCGATGGCTGAGGACACGAACTAGCATACACTCATCATGCACTTCTCGTAGTTTGTAAAACCCTCTTTTTTAATAAAAATAGTAAAGTGTCCGTACGTTGCAATAGAATACCAAATGAGACTAATATGTATCAGCAAACATGATCCAATATTGTTCCATGAATATTTTGTTTATCTTACACACATACATGTTCACATTTAGTAGTGTGTGGTTTTGCTATGCAACATTAGAGCAAATGAAATACATAAGACATGTAGGCATAAGAACATCTATGTAAACTAAGCTCTCATCCATTCCCAATATAGCAAGTATTCTAAGATTGCTCCTAACTGTTGCTCACGAAAAGGCAATATATAATTGTCCATGCGAGAAAACTGAATCGGAGATGTAGACAACTACATTCGGTATTGTTTGCCCTTCTACCTTCTCCAAAGAATAGTTACTGCCAATTAGTGCCAATACTATTGCTCTCTGGTCAGACTGCACTCTCGGCCAGTATTACCGCACACCAATCAAACCGCCATCAAGGCCGGTCAGACAACTACTCCAGGTAGGGATGGCAATTGTACCCGTTTACCCGTGTACCCGTGGGTAAATACCCTAATGGAGCTGAGTATGGGATATTTTCTTTACCCACGGGTATAGAAATGGGGGAACACTCTACCCGTCGGGTAAACGGGCACAGGTCTGGGTAAGCTCCACCCTTACACGCTCCGCCAGTTTACCCATGATATAGATAGGTGACGCAGCCATAACAATATCTCTAATTGCTATTGATTGTTATAAACTTTTGCATATCTCTAATTGTTATTGATTGTTATAAACTTCTTTGATAGCTATTATATTTCCTAGCAATAGCTACTGCTTATATGTACCTGTCATTAGTTCAACTCTTAGATGGTGATTCTCAGTTCGCGGGTAAACGGGTATGCCCATGGGCGCGGGTATGGGCGAGGTTTTTTACCCATCGTCCTTCGCAGGTATGCCCGTGGGCATAAGTTGGGGTCGCGGGTACGGGGATCCCCATCTGGTCGAAGGCTGCCGCGAATAGGATGTTCGCGGAGCGCCGCCGTCAACTAGGGCACGTCCCATGTCGCATCCCGCTATAACGACCTGGACGACCAGGGGGTCCTGGTGAGGAAGTTCCACGCCGTGGGCATCGGCGGGTGTGAACGTGACCTCGTGCTGTGCCCAGTCCGGCGGTGTCTGCGCTGGGTACGCCGCTACGTGGTGTAGCCTCCGGACGTAGGCCTTCCGCTGCCGTGCCAAGGCGAACTCCAGCGAGGAGCCTCCGGAGATGACATTGATAACCCTGTGGTGGGCTGCCTCCGGAGCCTGTAGCTGCAGGAGGCCCTCCCGAGGCTGCTGCACATGGGCCTGAATTCGCAGAGAGCCCTCATGGGGCTGCGTCCCTTATGCCTGGATGTGCATGGGGGCTTCGTATGGGTGCTGGACGTGGGCCACCATAGGCGGGCGTGCCTCCAGGTTCCTATCCCTGGCGACGCTTTGGCGCAGCGCCGCGATGGAGGTGCACGCGCGCGTGTCGTGGGTGCCGCGACCGTGGACTTCGCACCACAGCCCACGGTGCTGGTCATCGTAATCTCCACGGCCTTTATCCTCGCGGCCCCGGCCCCGGCCGCGTCCCTGGCCTCGATGCCCCCGACCGCCACGACCAGTGGAAGCGTTTTCTTCGGAGCCGCCTTCGATGTCGAAGACATACCGGCCTCGCCGCGACTTCTGCTAGCCGCGCTTGGGCCTATCGGACGGCTCCTTGTGCGGGGCGTCCTTCTGCTCGGGCGCGTCCTTGGACGACTCCTGCTTGCGCTTTCCCTTCGAAGAACCATCCTTCGGCGGATCTTCGGTTTTCGCCGAGCCACCGGCCTGGTTGGTGTCGGAGTCGTCACCTTGTCTTCGCCGTGCATCCTCTTCCGCCCTGGCGTATTCCTCTATTTTGTCGAAGAGCTTCATCACTGTCTTGATTGGCTTCCGTGCGTTGTACTCGGCCATCGGGCCCGGGCGAAGGCCATGTATGGCTGCATTAAAAACGGTGGTTTCGTTAACGTCTTTGACTTGACAGCGTATCTTCGCGAAGCGTTTGAAATAGTTCCGGAGCTTCTCCGAGGGTTTCTGCTTCACGGCGAAGAGCTGGTCCGCGTCGACCCGCTCAACGTAGTTTCCTTGAAAGTTGTTGTGAAGGCGGTCGCGGATTTGTTCCCACGCGTAGATGGAGTTTGGCTCTATGGTAAAAACACCAGGAAAGCGCCACTCCCTGCAACGCGAGGCGGAGTCCCTTCGCCTTTGTGGTGTCATCTCCCCCCGCGGCCTCGATTGCGGTTTCGTACACGCGCATGAACTCGCGGGGGTCCGTATCGCCTTTGTATGGCTCGATGACACTGGGGAATTTGAAGTCTTCGGGCCACGCCGCCTGCTGTAGTCCTGCTGAAAGCGGGGACTTTGGATCGATGCGTCGCAGCGGCACGCGGCTGGATGTGGGGGCGTCGCGGCTGTCTGCCCTTTCCGGCGCGGGCGTGCTGGTTCCGAGCCTCTTGCATGTCTCGGACAGCCCCGTGAAGATCCCTTAGCTCCCGCTAGAATGCGTTGAGGGCCGCCAGCAGGGCGCTTTCCACCGCTGGTGCGGGCGGGGCCACCGGCGCGCCCAGCGAACGGGTCGGCACGGGTACGATCGCCTCGCGAGCTCCTGAGCTGTCACTCGCTCTGTTGTGGCAATCTCCAACCGCCCGGTCCGCGCTACCGGCGAGCGTTGCGGCGAGGGTGGCGGGGTTGGTCGCTGTCGCGTCGGCGGGGTTGGTCGTTGTAGTGGCGGTGGTGGGGTTGGTCGTCACAGCGCCAGTGGCGGGGTCGGTCGTCGTAGCGCCAGTGGCGGGGTCGGTCGTCGTAGCGCCAGTGGCGGGATCGGTCGTCGCAGCGCAAGCGTCGACGTCCGCGACCCCTGCGCCCGCGCCGTCACGTGCGCCCGCGACAGCCGATGCCGAAGCCCTGGTACCCACGCAACGCTCCGACCCAGCCGCCTTCTTTCCCTTCGCCGTCGTCGACGAAGCGTTTTTCGGTGCCATCCTTCTTCGGATTTCAGGCTTCTCCTGTCCTCCCCACAGACGGCGCCAACTGTTGTGGTTACAGACCAAACAGAGAGAGATGTGGTAGTGGAGAGTTGGGAGGAAGTGATGACCTCTGGTCCCCCTCCTAGCTTTCCCTTGGTATATATATTCATATGGGATGTGCTTTTACAATTGTGCTCTTACATCGGTACCTCCCTGTCAGGGGTATTTAAGTCATTACATATGTCCCATTTTGGGCCCTATAACCTTCTAACAGGCCTGCTGGGTTTAGGTGGGGGCCACCCCTACAACAAAGACCTTCCACTCGAAAGGAAGGAGGACTTCGGCCCTACGTACGGCTTGTTGCCAAATGGGCTCGCTCAGCCAGTGTGGCCGAAATGCAACCACATGCAGGACGTGGTGGTGCAAGTGACAGAATGCCATACGGATGGTGGTCGACGTTTCTCTCGATGCCATACTCCGGGTACAAGTTCGCACTCATCTATTTTGTTGTAGTACTAATATAGCTTCAATGTTAATGTTCGTTTGTAGCAGGTGGAAAAATGTGACTTCATGCGATGGATTAATCCTCCCCACGAACGGTATATTTCGATGTACGTGCATACGTTGTGGGAGCGAATCTTTGATTGGAAGCACGCATTGAGAGTCTTGAAGAGCAGAATGATGACCTCCGTCAGCAGGTGAAGCGCGAGAGGGGCAATGAGGAGGTCATCAACATAGGGAGTTCGTACAACCCTTCATGCTGCTGCGCAAACTCTAATTGATATGTGCTTGCCACTACAACGATGGCCAGCCACGTCCGAGGCGGCCCCCTCAGCAATACTCCATATGGGTGCCACGAGGCTCGTTCCACATATAGGCAACGATGTGTACGGTTGTACCGGTGTACTCAGCACTCTTGTTCGAAATAATTTTCAATGTTGTTAAGCATGTAATTGAATGGTTCGTGTGTTGCTGCGGTTGCCACCAGTGCAGTTCACTGTTCGTTTGTTGTGCGCATCAAGAAGGTAAGGAGAAGTAGAAGTAAGCTCGGCACCGTACAAGTAAAAGTTAACTACATAAATAACAAACGTAAACAGTACATAAACAAATAGTGTACAGTGAGCACTACCGTCCCCCAACAACATCCCCAGCACCCCCTCCATCGCCACCCTGGCCCCCTCCATCTCTACGTCTGCGTCCTCCCATATGGCCCTGCTTGGCCGTCCTCCGCTGCAATGGGTGATGATGCTCAACAACATAAGACGCTCAGGAGATCATCGCACCCGCCGCTGAGTTGGTGGAGTGGGCTGCACCACTGCCTATGTGCCCTCCGGTGCACCGGTGAGGGCACTCCTAGAGAAAACCTCTGGTGGTGTGCCTCGAGGTGCAAAGCCAGACGTCGGCCTGGGCCAGTTCGAAAAGTATTAGTCCGGATCGTCTGGGTCTGGGGAGACGCCATGTCCCTACTCGAGGTAGAAAAGACTTGCAATAGTAATATCATTAGTTTGTTACATAAAGCATTGGGATAAAAGCGAAATCCGACGATGCGTACCCTCAGTTGGCACCATCATGTTTGGAGGAGGGACGTACGGCATGGAGTACACCCTTGCGTGGGGAAGCCGGGGATGTGCGAAGGGCACGTGAACAGCTGCCCTGGCCATGTACGAGGCCGTCCCCAGGCAGAACCCCTAGTCTCGTCCGAGTGAGGTGGTGTAGGATGTGCCCACGTACAACCTCTGGAGTAGTGCCATGTCGGTCGAGGTAGCACCGATGGACGAACCGTCTGTGCACTGGGCGTGGCTATGGAGACTACCAATAGCCTCGTGCAGGACAGCAGGCCTATGATACATCTACCCCAGGCCTCCATTCGACACCAAGTGTTCACGTTCTCCTCGTGGGTCACCTTTGCACCTACAGCGAGCCTATCCAGCATAGTGATGGACTCCCTCCAGATCAAAGTCCGACGTCAGCCTGAAGGAAAAGACATGAAATTGTCAATCATCGAAGCGACATTGCCATTAGGGAATCTTTAAAAATTATGTGTAACGTACCGCAAGGTGAGCATCCCCCGCGAGGTGCGGGGGTACGTGTCTGTCGGAGCGGCGACGTGTGTGGTGGGTGGGTCAACGACATGTACGAGCCTCGTACGTGTCCGCCCCTAGTACTAGCGTAGGTACTCCACGTAGTCCCTGCTATCGTAGGGGCGGTCCTCCTCGACGCGGTCGTCGAGTGCGCCCTCCCACTGCACAGTCCACCCCTGCATCTTCGTCGTCCAGTCCGTGTCGCGTTTAACTCCCTTTCTAGAGTGCCTGCTTATAGGACCATTTCATTAGTACTTGCAAACAGAGTAGTAAGTGCGTACATATTTATGAGAAGCGGTCACTCACGCGTGTACGCTCTACAGGAGCGGTGGTCCGACTGGTACAGGAAGCGCCTAATGTAGACCAAACTACCGCATCACTCGCTGGGGCGCGTAGTCCTCTATGAAGATATCGTACACGAGCTTCTAGCGCGTCAGCTAGAAAGCCCAGTCACACCAGCACAGTGTGGACAGCCCGTTAGGAGCACGGTCCTGTAGAGCCGTAGGTGAGTATGCCTCCCAGCGCACGTCGTCGGCTGTGAAGCAGTCAAATTGCACCACAAAGGGCAGATACGCCCGTGTGACCTGCATGTGCGCAAACTGTACCTGCAAGGAAGAACAGTTGTTATGTACTACCATCGTTAATACGAAGGAAATAGCTGATTGTCATAATACTTACCTGTCGATGACACCAGATAGAACCCATCGTCGGCCGATCGACGTCTCCCACGGGGTGCATATCTGCCCCGTACGGACTCATGTCCTCTAGCAAAGGTCAGTTCTTTCTCTTGGCTATTCCATTAGACTGGGGTGAGTATGGTGAAGTAATTTCATGAATTATTCCACTTTCTTCACAGAATTGAGAGAACTCATGTGATACATATTCACCACCTCGGTCCGATCTTAACCGTTTGATTTTCTTTTCTAGTTGATTTCCAACTTTAGCTTTATAGATTTTAAAGTGTTCAAGTGCTTCATCTTTCGACTTAAGTAGATAAATATAACAATACTTAGTCGCATCATCTATGACAGTTAAGAAGTATCGTTCGCCACCTTTCATTAATATTCCATTCATCTCACAAAGATAAGAATGAACTAGTTCAAGTGGAGAAATGCTTCGCCCTTCAACGCTATGAAAAGGTTTTCGGGGCAGCTTTGTTTGCACACACACTTCGCACTTTGAACCCTTCTCATAATTATAACTTGGAATTAAACTCATCTTGCTCAACCACACAATAGCTTCAAAGTTAACATGACACAAACATAAATGCCAAATATGATGAACTTTATTGCAGTGGGAAACATTATAAATGTTTACATTATTTAAATCAAGAATGGATAAGAGGACCATACCTCCGTTATCATAGTCTTTGTCTACAAAACTACCAAACTTGGTCAAGATGACCTTATTGGACTCAAATACAAGCTTTATTCCTTGCCTGCACAATATCAACCCGCTCAGGAGATTGCGCGTTATTGCAGGCACATACAATACGTCTTTGAGGATGAGTGTTTTGCCCCAGGTAAGCTTCAGGCAAACCTGTCCAATCCCACGTACTGTTGCAGTGGCTCCGTTGCCCATTAGGACGGATCCACCACCTTCACCCTAAAATAAAGAGAAACAAGATCAATCAGCACATATATGTCTAGTAGCATATGTATCAATCCACCAATCAATAGATGGATTTGCCATAAAGGCCTGAGGTATGTACTCTTCCGAACTTGAGCTAGCCAGCGCGACATTCACTTCAGCCTTGCAGCTTTTGTGCTGACTAGGAGATGGACCCCTGCCCTTCCGATTGCGGCAATTATTGGCCTTATGGCCAGCCTCCTCGCAAACAAAGCAGATGATGTCCTCCTTTTTCTTCTTCATTTTCTTTGGTTGGAGCTTGACTTGGGGCTAATTCTTGAATTTTGGTTTCCCAGAGCCACCAGTTCCCTTGACCTCCACTTGATGAGCTTGGACTTGAGCCTTTCCCGTGCCGTCACCGGCTCTGGCATGCTCTTCAACATTAATAGGCTGAAGCTCATTGAGCATCAAGCGCTCCTTTATATGTCTACGAGCGGTCACAAAGTCACGCCACGAGGGCGGTAACTTAGCCAGGATGATATTTACTTGGAACTTCTCTGGCAGGATGCAGTCGTACTAACTTAAGTCACGTACATGGAGTTGAAGCTCGTGGAGCTGCTCCATCACTAACCACCCCTCAACCACCTTATAGTTCAAGTAGTTTGCAGTTACAAATGACTCATTCCCGTTGTCTCCTTCGGAGTACTTCTCATCAAGTTCATCCCAGAGTTGTTCGGCATCTTTAAAGTTCACGTACATGTCGAACAGCCAGTTGGATAAGTCTGCTAACAAATGAGCTAGGACTGAGTTGTTCGCATCCTCCCATCGCATCATTTCAGGAATTTCCAATGGAAACATTGGAGGATTCGAAATGACCCAAAAGTGCTTGAGATCAGTTAGCCATAGCTTTGTTTTAGCTTGCCAACATTTAAAGTTGACACCGTCAAAAATTTCCTGCTTAACGACATTGGACGATGAAGCCATTTCTTTAATAGTAGGTTTTCCGGATTGTTGTAAAATTTGCGGTATAAGCACATTTTTGAATTTAATTCCAACAATTATAATAAATGTCCAAGCAAGACAAATATGGCATAGAAATGACTTAACTAACATATTAACATATGAATCATTTAAGTCATTGCAAGAGAAACATATGCTCAACATAAATGTCATATATGAGTTCAAAAGCATGGCATCAAGTATACATGTGTATCTAAATGCTAATCTCATTAAAAACTTAACATATATGACCAGATCCAGCATATGTTCAACAAATTGAAATTTCTTTAGTGCTCTCAGAAGGCTAGTTGCACAAGATTTATTCTTGGCCCTCTTCGCCATGACAAAACCTAATCTTGATTATATATGACAGTTGTAGATTAGATCTTGAGCTAAAAATGAATCTTGCTACTGTCAAATATTAACAGATCAAGAAATCAGCATGCTAGACAGTGCAAAAATCTGCTTAAAATCAATCTTTCATTCCTTCACAAAGAATACTATTGATTTAACAGGATAACAGCATTCAGCACAGACCAGAACTGAAGAAAAATTAGCACTACCCAGAACTGAACAGAGAGCAACAAAACATGCACAGCAAGTTCAGCGATAGCAGTGGAAAGAAATTAGCAGATTTAGCTCAAGATTAATCTACCATCACATTCATACATAATCTCAGTTTTGTGTCATTTCATCATAGAGCAATTAGCCCACATAACTGTCCTTTGCAAATTTTCTGCTAAAGAGACTCGCTGATATATGAAGTATATCACCAAATTGCAAAAGAAACAAGAACCAGAATACTCGCAGTAGTGGTGATACTCAAAATCACCGTGAAGAAATCAAAAGGGGCAAGGCACGCTCACGGCATTGACCCAGAAAACCTAGCACCCCCTTGTGTTGTACACAGCAGAGGAGTGAGGTAGAAGGAGATACAATGCCCACTTCAACCTCGGTTGCCGACACCGGAGTCGAGGGTTAGTGTTGATGCCGCACAAGACCACCGAGAGCTCTGGCTGAGAGTGCTCGCAAACAACAAGAACAGGTGCTATCTCCACACAGAGGAAGATGACTATTTTCTATTATTATCTTGCATCAAATTAATTTCTAAAAAAAGAAGAATGATATGAAGGAAAGAAACATGATAAAAGATAAAGAGAGTAGAATCACTGAAGGAGAAGTAGCCTACAAGGTAAATAAAAAAGAAGGGTAGAGAGTGCTCTATAAGTGATTCAGGGGCAGGTGAGACCCTCTATATACGAATATGATAGAAGGACTAGAAAATAAACTTCATTCTAGAATGAGTTGCAAAACAATATCAACCATTTTCCTTGTCTCGGACGGGTAGAACAGATTACTCTCTTCTATTGCTATTATCTCTTCTATTGCCACTTCGAAAGGTTGGGGACGGAGTGCTCATACGTCTACTTCACCTGGCCAACAGCTCTGCTGCCGCCACTTCAAAAGGATGGGGATGGAGCGCTCGCGTGTCTACTTCATCTGGCCGCCAGCTCCACTACCGCTACTTCGAAAGGTTAGGGACAGAGTGCTCGTGCATCTACTTCATCTGGCCGCTAGCTCCGCTACCGCCACTTCGTAAGGTTAGAGATGGAGCGCTCATGCATCTACTTATCGCAATATGAAAGGGCCCGTGTCGACCCTTCGTCCCTACCCTACTTCGCACATGTTGCGTCTCAAGTGCCGGAGGGCACAACCCGTGGCACCCATCCCGCACCCCAAGCATCACTTATCGATGACCTCCCTGACCGCTTCTCGCCATACCAAGTGTTATCGAAAAACAAACACACGTACACAAGGAACATGAGGCGCAATTCATTTGCCTTGGGCAACACTTAGAATAATGTGCGAAGGGTAGCGTTTACAAGTGCATTTATTCGGACTTGTTCGGAGGCATTACTCATCTGATTTGTCTTCTACTTTAACGTATTCTTGCCTCGAAATCTCTCTCGTCGAACGCCACACCTCCCAAAAATGCAGGGAATCCTCCACCTAGCCCCAGTGTCGAAGGCGTCACCGGACCATAAGGTCTAAAACTAACAAGTGGCCCCTATCAAGCACCTACTTGCCACAAGCACAAAGTATGAGAACAAAACTTGAAATTTTTTATTGCATTGCCAAAAAGGGCGGGGCCATATAGCGTCGTTTTACATAACATCGACACGGGGTACATAACAGGCTACATGCGTGGGCGTAGGGCTTCGGTGTCATACCTGCGGATCAACGCCATGTTTAGATCCAGCGTCACCACCTTCGTCACACTGCGGGACTTCGTCAAGCCAGGCCCCGAGGTTGCCACCACCTTGTAGGCTTGACCTCATGGCTACCTTCGCCTTGGCCTCGCCGAGGTAGTCCTAGATGCGCTGATGGAAGGCCCGTGAGGAGTGCCGAACCGCATGCATTGCTCCGGAATCACCCCGCTCCCACCAAGCAACTCCAGCCGTGGGGTAGCCAGCTTGCTGACGTGTAGGCAGCCCCAATGGTGGAGAAAGCCGAGGACGATGCGAGTCATCACCAGTGAGCAATGGTTACCGAAGGAGCGCGTGGCACTTAGCGCGAGGGCCAAAACCTCTCCGATCCTCCGAAGGGTGCTCAGCAATTCCTCGGGCCCGAAGGTGCGAGGTGGCACCACGACGGCAAGATCGGAGAGTGCACTCTCCAAAGCCTCCATCGAGCTCCATGTAGCCAACGAGGCATCGCCCAGCGCCCAGTCCTTCTCCCCAATCACCACAGTAAGCCAGGCCTTCTCCTCTTCCAGCGCGGTGATCTGCTGTAGCAGACCTTCACGCTCTTCGGAGGCTAGGCATTGGTCTCGAGGAAGCGAATGCGCTCATCCTTCGAGGCGCAGGCTGCATGAGCATCTTCTGCAGACTGCCGAGCGGTAGTGACCTCTGACTCCGCAGCGCGGAGTCGATCCTCTAGGCCACCTCATTCACGAGTCCTGGCCACTTGTAAAGCGTGGGCAAGGGCAAGGGCCTGTATAACACAGTAGTTAGCGACATCTCTACAAAGGTAAATATAATCAAAGAGCGTGTGTAGGTACCTTTCCAAAGCACTTTCCAGGAGCTCAAACCTGCATGACGATAGCGTGCGCTGGTCTAAACCAGTGTCCGTGTAGTCCGTGGCCCCTTGCAAAGCACACAGTGCCTCTGGTAGAGGGATGAAGTCCTCCATTGTCATGCACTGAGCCTCCATGCCGGCTGCTTCCATGGGGGCGGACATTGAAGACATGTCCAAGTAGGTGCGCTAGTCCCCCCGCAGCCGCTCCCGTCGCTCGAGCCCTGTGCACGCCCTGGAGAACATGGGCCTGCTAATGCTGATGACGGTGTCAGCAAGCAGATCAAGGAAAGTCTTGTGAAGTCGCAAGAGGAGAAGGAGGTGTTTATACCTATGTTGCGAAGGGGGGAAGATCGCCGAGAAGTTGCCCCATCTGTGTCCATAGGAGGGCCAACCACAGGGGCGGCATCAGCATCTCATGTGGCGGACTCCACTTTAGGCCTAGCTGCTTCTGCCTTGGAGTCGGAATCCTCCGAAAGCGCCACCACCGCCACTTGGAAGCGCGTGCTCGCCCCACGGGCGAAGCTATGCAAGCGTGCTTCGCCATTCGCGCTTCCGGAGGCGCCTCATTGGCCCCCACAGCTGGTGTAGGCGATGAAGCCTCACATTCCTCAACATCAGCATCAGGTTCAGCATGGCCTTCGCCCCCTCACCCGCATCACTCGTGGGCCCCTTGTCACTGGTCGCACCATGCTCCGCCCTTGCCTCCAGGTCGGAGTTGGCATACTCTGCCCAGTCAGAGCTAGTGGCCGCAGTCGCTTTAGCTTTAGCAGGCCCTTCAGGGAGAATGGCCATTGTACTTGGCATTCAGGCCGCAGGCGACCGAACCTACGATGAGAAGGAGAGGCCTCCCCCTTGTCATCGCCATCCCGGGTGCGAGCCCAACCAATAGTTGGCACATCACGCTCCGGCACAAGAATGCCGAGAGTTTCACACATGCGGTTTATTCGGCCGATGTTCGCCGTTACCGCCTCCTAGAGACTGTGCTCCTTGCCACATACAGCCCAAGGAACACCACTGCAGCACGCTCCGCATCCTCGAGGAGCAGCTCTACCAATAAAGAGAATTAAAATGACCTACAAGATAGCCACCTCATCCTCAATAGGTGTGGTCGAATGCTTACTTGGCTCGACGGGCCTCGGCAAAGATGCGACCATCGGCCGAATATCATCCTCACGGGCAGGCCCGAGTTGCACATGCCAGGGCCTGGCCAGTAGAGCCACCCTAAACATTAGGAACCCCTCCGCGAGGTCCCACATGTTGAACCAGAGGGCAACCCCCACTAGCCTCCGCGCTCGATGTTCGTTTTTGTGGTCCAGAGCCAGTGAAGGTGAAGTGTTGAACTCCATTGGATGACCCATCCACTTCAGGCTGCTGCCGCCCTCCATGTAGTGGCAAAACCACCTCCGCATCTAGTTCGATTCCCACTTCGCCCGGGTTGCATTTGCTGGGAACAGCTTCGTGCACGCCGGACGCAGCACGAAGTTGACACTCTCGAAGTTTGAATACTCCCCCGTCTAGCTTCTTCGATTGGCAACGTGCATCGTGGAGAAATGCAAACAGCGTGGTGCTAGGCCACACCATCTCCATCCGTGAAGCCCATCAGTAGACAGCTAGGCGGACCAGCACGTTCAGAGTCAGGTGCGCCAGCTCCAGCCCGTACACCCGCAGCACTTCATCGATGAACAGGGCGGATGGGAATCAAAGCCCAGTCTCAAGATACGCGACGAAAACTACAGCCTCCAACTCCGTGGGGTGCAACTCCGTCTCGTCGGTGGAGGGTAAATGAACCGTATTGCGGTCTGAAAGTTTCCCTTCGCGAAAAAGAGACCGAATGGTCTCCTCGGTCACCAGGCTCTGCCCAGCACGTTCGAGTAGATGCCATTGAGCTTTCTCACCGCGCTCCAGTGCTTGTTCGCCAGCGAGGGGTCGCGCTCCACCAATTCGTACTCTATCTCCGTCGCTGACAAACTACGCCGGCTAGAGGAGCCGCCGCGGCTCGACGACTCGACATTGCTTGGCCTACAAGAATGATCGTCACCTCGGACCATTTCAGCTACAGTACTTCACACGAAGGTGGGTAGTAGACGACGATGGGCTCCTAGGTCGACCTCTCATGGCACCGACTGCTAAATGGGGCCGATGAAAAGAAGAAGGACGACGGCAGCGGACAGCGGCAATGAACGGTGTAGCCGACAGCAATGCGCATGGGAGCAGTGGCGGAAAAGGCAAGGCTATCGCAACTAGTCAAGCTTGAAGGACAGTGATGCGATGGCGACCGCAGTTTTAAAGCCTATTCTACTACCCCACGATCGAGAAGCCTAACCGGCGAAAATTGACACTGCACGACCCGCCAACCGCGTGCGCACACGTGTCCCACGACGCCGTGAATGGACGCACGACCGCGGTCAAACTCCGACTGGCAACGCACGACGTGCTAGCAAAATTTCATCACGTGTCCCACTACAGCTGAGGGGCAGTACGACTTCGGGAAGGCAACGTCGTCACTTCGGCCCGTACGACCCGACACGGAATGCATCACAGGCCGTAGGGACAGAGGGGGCCAAAGGACTCAGCGGCATGGTTTCAAACTGTAAGAAGCCCTTTACCATGAGAGGTTCCTACAGTAGGGGTGGCCCCTATTGAGCCCATCTGGCCTGTTAGAGGATTGTAAGGCCCAATATGATATATGTAATGATCTGTGCACCCTTATGGGAGATTTGTGACTGTAAGGGTAAGATTGTAATTGTGCTTCATGGAGAAATATATACACGCCCTGAACATGGAAAAAGGGCAAGAATTGTTCGTCAATCTCAACCACTCCACCACTCTCCTTCTTTACTGTTTGGTCAGTAGCCACAACAATCTCCATAATGAGTAAGTAATATAGATAAGGGGAGGAACTCAGAACCAGTATAAAGCCCAGAAGTGAGGGATCCAAGATACATATATTAGCATGGTGGAGTATCGAGTATTCAGATCCGCTCGACTAATAGCTATTCTATAGCCGCATGAAGATATAGTGATGAAAGTTGAGGAAACATTATATATTCCAAATTGGGATCGCATATAAGGAAATACGAAAGACCTAGTGTCTATAAGAATTCAAAATAGCTATGAGTAAAGTGATAAAAGTCTGCGTAGTACTTTAATAAATCATGAATTCATACCAGTCTCTTGGATAAAAGTCTACAGGGACCAACTGGGGGCTTTCTTTCCTCTAGAATGATTGTTAGAATAATTTTGGACACTAAATACTTGCAAACTCTTCAAATAATAAAATGGATTTTGAATGAAAGATCAGGTAAGAACTTAAGAAATAGGAGGATAAATATGCATCATTATTTAAAAACTTGCTGAGTACTTCATACTCACTCTTGCTATTTGTAGGATCGATTCACACTAAGATAGGCAATCAGAGGGGGTGAATGATTGCGGAAGCTAAAAATAAATTTTAATACTCCCCTTTTAACACAAAACCTATTTAAGCCTTGTTTAAAGCTCTGGACAGAACACTGTATCCTTACTAAAACTGATCTCGATAAAAATCCGTAACTCCGATTAACCTCAAACTTTTTCAGAATAAACTAGAGACAGTTATTGAACTAACCCAACTGGAATTACATCAATCGGAGCTCTAGAACTTGAGATATAAAATAAACAAGATCGCTGATGCAGATAGTGACGAAAATAAATTAAGCCCTAATTATGCAACTAAGCAAAATCTGAGATCGCTTGCCTGACCGATGGCCGAACAATGTCGTGCGCTTCATGATCAAAGAGATTCCATGCCAAAGAAAACGTTCGGTCACCCCAAAAGCCGTATATATATTTTTCTTCCACGGCTGCTCGGTACAAAACCTTGCCATGCCGCTGCATGCATATATATATATATATACACACACAGCCCAACTCCAACTAAGGCCTTAAAATCCTAATCCAACTAGGCCTTAAAATCCTAATCCAACTCCAACTAGGCTTGGGTCTTTTTACCTCAACTAGACTTTTGGCCCACTAATTTTCAAGGGACCCGAAATCCTGCCTACACAGGTTTTTCATACTCACGACTTTTCTAACGCGTCACGTGTCGAAGCCTCCAGGACCGCACCTCCCGTAGCTTCTCCGCGTATCATCCACCTTTGATCTCCATGCGCCCCAAGCATGAGCCCGATTATCTCGTGACCTCCTTGACCGTCTGAACCTCAGATCTCCCCATCCTAATTCCGGTCCACCTCGTGACCGACCATGATCGCCTCCATGATCACCCTGCACATGCAAAGACCAAAGAACATTCTTCCGGCACAAGTTCGTCTCAACTTGACTAACATCAGTCCGCACACACGCAACACAACTCGCATAACACCGCTTTAAACAAAATCACCAATTATTCATCATAACAAATTAACCATTGTCAATTATTCATCACCAAAATATTCTAAATCTAGCCACATGGTCTAACACTATTAAATCTATCCCCTTTTAGAGCCATATTCAGCTGGGTTGTACTTAAGAATTGACGACGGTGGGGTGAAAAATGAAGGCGTCCATGTGTACAAGGTTGACAATGATTGGGATTCAATGAGATGGAGGTCATATATGGTAGTTGGAAGGATTAGACTGCCTGTAGTTCGTTATCCTAGGTCAGACAGGTACTATGTTATAAACTTTTTTATTTGAAGTACCATTGATGAATACATTGACAACACCACAAAATTGTATGATGAATTTGCTTCAAATAGATATAAGTGAAGAACTGAAGCCGAAAAAATATTTTAAGCCATAAACCAAATCTCTCCAAAAACCTCCCCCTCAACACAAGAGATGCAATTTCTCATAAAGCACGCCATATCTCTCCCCCTTTGGCAATGTAATCATCAAGCAAATTTAAAGGAATAATTCTAAGAAAGAGCAATGATAATAAAAATCTAGAAGCTTGGTAGATTATCCAAGTCATGTTGCATTGGTTTAATAACACAACCAAGTCATATTTTTTAGTAGAGCTATCTAGATCATATAAAACCATATATCATATAGCAATGTCACAACAAGTTTTCAATATTATTAAGCAATTTATATTAATGACAGGTATCTCAACAATGACCAAACCAATTATAAAGAGAACAATGAGATATCACAACAAAAAGTCAAAACCTAAAAGTGAAGCAAATTTTAACTCTAGACGGGCTAGCAGTCTCATGTAACAACTTATTGCTCCACACTCAATTCTTAGGCATGTGGCATGCTTGTAGCATACTTCTTTTTCACAATGACATTTTTGTTTGATGGTGGCATGCTTGAAGCATACTTCTTTTCATTTTGCGCACTTTTGTACCTTTTTTTGTTCACCATGGCATGCTTGAAGCATACATCTTTTCAATTCTCTCTTTCTTATATACTTTTTTTTAACAATAACATGCCAAATTGAGTGATCATAAAAATTGTAACATGAAACATACGAGCTTCATAGCCAAGAGTTAAAATAAAACTCACAATCAAGCTCATCTTTTTTTTATGGATATCGCAAAGTAATAAATATAATCATTTTAGTCAAAAACATTCCGCCATGTCATGCTTTTATTTCAATGTAGCAATTTAATTTTAACAAGTCGTGATCAAAGCTACATAGCATATGGATAATATGATAAAAAAAACCTCTACTACTCAATTGGTTTCAATGACTTGGATTTGATGAGTTACTTGCCAAGGATAATAAACAAAGCTTCCGAAATTTTTAAACAACAAGCTCCCCCTCAGAATAATCCCATAAGATGTAATACGCCCAACTCACTTCGCAAATGAGGAAAACGAGAAGTATCAAGCGATTCATGTGCAAATCAGCAACTTGAGAATTTAATAAGATGCAAGACAACATCACGTTTTCCACATGGTCTCTCAAAAAGTGAAATCTCATGGAAGCTACCAAAGAGAGTGAAGAACCATCAAGTGTCCCAATCAAACAATGATGTAAAAGATCGGAACCTAATCTAGCTCATGTTCTTCATCCTTGTTAACTGTTCTTACATCACAGGAAACATCAGTCTCACAGTATTGGGGTTAGTGAAATAAGATCTAGGAATCCAGTACTGAGACACACGACGAATAGGAGCAACAAAGCTAGAACCAAAATCACGTGCATGTGGATGATCATAATGCCAAAAAGAACGTGAATTATTTGAATTTGATCCCAATCTATCATGTGAAGCAGATTTAAAGTTATCATAAAAGTTCTCTAAAAACTTAAATTTTGCATGAGATCTAGGAATGAAAAAGGTTGCACGTTTTTGTTTTAAAGCATTCAGTCTTTCTTTTCTCTCTTTCTTGGCATGTCTAAAGCAAAATTTATTCAAGTGTCCATCTCTTCCACAATAGGTGTAATGAAATTTAACATAACCAGAATTCTTTTGAGATGATGAGCTATCACCTATATTATTATTTGATGAACTTTGCACAAAGCCAGCAGATTTAAACACAGTTTGTTTTGGTTCAAGTTTCACTTCAATTTTTCCAGGTTCAAGAGACTTAATAACCTTAGGAGGATTATTCTTGGCATGCTCAACAAAATTAAATTCTAAACCACGATTTTTCACACTTGTTTTTGACTTGTCTAGAATCATATTTAAATTTTTCTTGCCAAAAGAAAATCTCTCTAAAGTGTCTTTCAGGTACTCATTCTCTTTTGCTAGAGTGGGACAAGTTGTGCATTTAACATGTTCATTCATAAAATTTTTAGAAGCACTAGACTGAGCCAATCTTTCTTTTTCAGCAAAATCATTAAGTTGTCTAGTCAATGCTTCTATTTCTGTGTTAAGCTTAGGACATTTAGAACAAGAAGATATCTCATTATAAAGCATATGTTGAATTGTTTCTTGAGATGAGTTAAGTCTAGCTCCTAATAATTCACATTTAGAGCAAGTTTTAGAATGAACATTTGAAATACTTGAATCTAAACATGAAGAAGAAGTAAACTTGAGCTTTCCAATTTCATCATTAGCGCATTTCAATTTTTCATTACAAGAGTCATGTGCTAATCTTAATTCATCAAATTTAGCAGTTACATCTCTAAGTTGATCCATGTTTAAAACATTAAGTGACCTAGTATTCTCTAACTCAGAATGTAAAATTTGACAAGACTCACAAGATTCATCATCAGGAATTAAAACTCTAAGTCTTGCAATTTCAGAATTTAAAGATTCAATCAAAGTATTGTATTTCTTAATCTTTTTATCTTTCTTTTCTAGCAAAGTACCAAGTTTAGCAATAGGCTTAGCTAAATCATCATAAGAAGGTTCTACCTCATTGTAGTTGTCGCTGTCAAGATCATCATTGTCGGTGGAGCTTTTGCTACTTGCCATTAGACACAACCCAGTTAAATTTTTCTTGTCTTTGGGAGTATCATCCTCGCTGTCCGTGTCCACATCACTCAAATTAATTTGCCCAAGAGCGGCAAGAACACGATACACCACCTTGCGATTCATATAGCCCTTCTTTTTATTCTTCCTTTTTTCCATCTCTTCTTCCTTCTCATTCTCTTCCGTTGCAAATCTTGCTAGAAACTTTGGACATTTGAGATGAATATGATTGAGATCACCACACTCATAGCATCTTTGAGGACCAAAATTTCCTCTCTTTCTTGATCTCACATTCTGCAAAGCTCTTGTGAAGCGTGTAGAGAGGAGTGTCAAATCATCTTCCGGGAGTTGCTCTAGCTGTTCATTAGTTAGTGAAGACAACGAAGACAAAGCATAGCTAGTAGAAGAATTATCACAATTAGACTTGCTAGATTGTGAAGCTAAACCAATTGATCTATTACCATTATATCTTCTAGCAAAAACATCTAATTCATGAGTTTTCAATTTAAAATAAAGTACATCTAATGTAAGTGTACTCATGACAGTAGATTCTCTAATGGATGTAACCTTCATCTCCCATATAGACATATCTAATGCTCCAAGTAATTGACGTGCATTTTCAGCATCAGTATAAGTAACATTAACAACACGTAGGTTACTAAGAATTTTATTAAAGCGGGCAAAAAGATCATCTATTGATTCACCAGATTTTATCTTAAAACGCATGTAATCCTTTTTGTACATATCTTGACGTACCTCTTTAATAGTAGATGAACCCTCATGATAATCACATAGCACTTTTCATACCTCATATGCGGATTTGAGATGCACAACACGATCAAAATAACTCCTTCCTAGTCCTTGAATTATCAAGTTCCTTGCCATGCTATTTGCCTTCACTTGTGCTATATTTGCTGCTGTCACAGCATCACTCTCGGGTACTTGATAAAGCTTATAGACCTTCTCCCATATTGCAAAGCCTTGAGCTTGAATGTATGCCTCCATCTTCGCTTTCCAATACTGAAAATCAACACCATCGAAAACACAAGGTTTTGTGGAATACCTATCTGTCGACATATTTTCTAATCACCGGTTAAGATCAATTAGAAAAATAAACCTGCTCTGATACCACTTGTAGGATCGATTCACACTAAGATAGACAATCAGAGGGGGTGAATGATTGCGGAAGCTAAAAATAAATTTTAATACTTCCCTTTTAACACAAAACCTATTTAAGTCTTGTTTAAACTTCTGGACAGAACACTGTATCCTTACTAAAACTGATCTCGATAAAAATCCGTAACTCCGATTAACCTCAAACTTTTTCAGAATAAACTAGAGACAGTTATTGAACTAACCCAACTGGAATTACGTCAATCGGAGCTCTAGAACTTGAGATATACAATAAACAAGATCGCTGATGCAGATAGTGACGAAAATAAATTAAGCCCTAATTATGCAACTAAGCAAAATCTGAGATCGCTTGCCTGACCGATGGCCGAACAATGTCGTGCGCTTCATGATCAAAGAGATGCCATGGCAAAGAAAACGTTCGGTCACCCCAAAAGCCGTATATATATTTTTCTTCCACGGCTGCTCGGTACAAAACCTTGCCATGCCGCCGCATGCATATATATATACACACACAGCCTAACTCCAACTAGGCCTTAAAATCCTAATTCAACTCCAACTAGGCTTTAAAATCTTAATCCAACTCAACAAGGCCTTAAAATCCTAATTCAACTCCAACAAGGCCTTAAAATCCTAATCCAACTAGGCTTGGACCTTTTTTTTACCTCAACTAGACTTTTGGCCCACAATTTTCAAGGGACCCGAAACCCTTCCTAACACAGGTTTTTCACACTCACGACTTTTCTAACGCGTCACGTGTCGAAGCCTCCAGGACCGCACCTCCCGTAGCTTCTCCACGTATCATCCACCTTTGATCTCCATGCGCCCCAAGCATGAGACCGATCATCTCGTGACCTCCTTGACCGTCTGAACCTCAGATCTCCCCATCCTAGTTCCGGTCCACCTCGTCACCGACCATGATCGCCTCCATGCTCAACCTGCACATGCAAAGACCAAAGAACATTCTTCTGGCACAAGTTCGTCTCAACTTGACTAACATCAGTCCGCACACACGCAACACAACTCGCATAACACCGCTTTAAACAAAATCATCAATTATTCATCATAACAAATTAACCATTGTCAATTATTCATCACCAAAATATCCTAAACCTAGCCACATGGTCTAACACTATTAAATCTCTCCCCTTTTAGAGCCATATTCACCTGGGTTGTACTTAAGAATTGACGACAGTGGGGTGAAAAATGAAGGCGTCCATGTGTACGAGGTTGACAATGATTGGGATTCGATGAGATGGAGGTCATATATGGTAGTTGGAAGGATTAGACTGCCTGTAGTTCGTTATCCTGGGTCAGACAGGTACTATGTTATAAACTTTTTTTTATTTGAAATACCATGAATAATTAATAGTAGAGAATAGTTACTGTTGTAATATTATTAAGCTAACTGTGTGCCTAAGATTCGAAGCCTTGCGTGATTTGGTGTTGTAATAATAGAGTACGTATTCTCTGATTTTTTTCTGTTGCAATATTTTGATATATTTATTATATATTGGAGCAGTGTTCTACCAAACAAACGAATAATAAATTATTAAATAGTGTTATTACTTATAATAATGACATGAGTTGCCACACACACGTACATGGGTCATACGTGGTGACGAAGTAAATTAGCAAAGAGTACATGCGTCTCTGTCGATCGGACCATTTTGCCGTAGTAAGACCGTTGCGCAATGCGCGTCCTAGTTCCTCTCCTTACCGACTGAAGGAGGCGAGGAACCAACGAAGCAAGCCGGCCAAACGGCCAGTAGCCTAGCGAGTACAGTACTAGCCCGACCCACACGGTTTGGTTTGGTTTTGTGAGCAACCCGACCCGCTCCACTCCAGGCAGCTTTTACAAGCCGAAAAGAGGAGGCCCTGTATAACCGCCGGTCCGCCCAGTCCACAGAACGCTCCGCCTCCCCCTCTCGTCGTCCCCGACACCGAAGGAAAGAAAAAAAATGAGCTACTACGGCCAGCAGCAGCCGCCCGTCGGCGTGCCCCCGCCGCAAGGTTCGCCTCTTCTGTTAAATTCTCCCAACATCCATCTCCTTTTCCCCCCTTGCACCATGTATACGATCTGGCTGCTGGTTTCTTGATGGATCTCGGTTCTTTGACATGTTTTGGGATCTTTGTGCCTGTGTTTGTGCGCAGGGTATCCAGGGAAGGACGCGTACCCGCCGCCGGGCTACCCGCCGCCGGCGCAGGGGTACCCTCCGCAGGGGTACCCGCAGCAGGGATACCCGCCGCCGTACGCGCAGGCGCCTCCGCCGCAGCAGCACCACCACCAGAGCAGCGGGCCCTCCTTCATGGAGGGATGGTACGCGCCCTCCTCCCTTCTCCTTGATTACCCATCCCACGCGTATGGCGCTACATGTTGACTAGATCTTTGAGGCGAGCCTACGTTCGCCGTCGATCTCACGCCGCCGCCGGAGATGCCTCCACCGGCGGCGGGGCGGACGTTAATCAGGGGATCGGTTCTTGTGTGGCGCGGACGTGAGCTGGGTGCGCGGACGCATGTATGGTTGGTACTTGGTAGCTAGTGAATGCCAATAGGTGGGTGGGGTGGATCGTGCGCTGACCCATGTCTTTGGTCCTGGAAAAGCTCGACGCGTCGTCCCCACACTTCATGCGAGAAAATTGATCATTTGCCACTTTGAAGAGTGGGCTTCGCAAAATTACCATTTTCAAAATTGGCTTCGCAAAAATACCATGCAGTACATTTATCTCTTGATTACCATGCCATTTGAGTTATTTAACTCATTTAATATTTTTTTTTCTAATTTTAGGGACTGAAAAAGACATTTCTACCCTTGCTAAGTTTTACCAACCCTGTACTCTCCACTCCTCTCGCCCACGCCGCCGCAGCCAGAGATGATTCGCTCCCCCCTCCTCACCCTCTCTTACCACGAGCGCATAGCGTGATCGAAGCGGTTGCGGGTTCCGTGCCGTTCGCGGCGTGCTCGACGAAATGCGCTTGAAGGTTTCTTTGCCTCCTCACATGCCGCTAGGTCTTGCGCGGTGTTTACCGGCTGTTGCTTCCTCCTAGTATAGCGCGGCATTGATGGTTCAAGGCCTCAAGGGTTTCAAGATTGAAATGCTGTAGCACTGCACAGCACCAAAAAGAACAAAAAAAAAAGTATCGCAGCTGTTTGCGCTGGTTAGTTCAGGTTGCAAGAGTTGCATAGAGTCATGGGGGGATAGCGTGTGATTTGAGGAGACGTGTGCTTGTTCAGTTTGTAAATGTTTGACGATTCTTACCAAGAAGTTAGTGCCTCTCTGTTACAAAGAACTAGGCATGGCCTTTTGTTTATCAAGTGTAAGCAGCGGAGGGTAGTTGGAGCCAAATAGAACAGTGCAAAACTTAGCAAGGATAGAAAGGTCTTTTCTAGCCTTTGAAATTAGGAAAAAAAATTAAATAAGTTAAATAGCTCAAATGGCATGGTAATCAAGAGGTAAATGTACTGCATGGTATTTTTGCGAAGCCAATTTTGAAAGTGGCAATTTTGCGAAGCCCACTGTTCAAAGTGGCAAATGATCAATTTTCTCCACTTCATGCTCCCTCTCGACTTCTCTCTTCTTTTTTCTTAACTGTTTGTTCAGTGTGGCCAAAGTGACCCTCTTGTATTCTTTTGATATGAAGGTGATCTTGTACCTAACGCATGGGACACCTCCCTGTCACATTAGATTTTTGGTTGATTAATTTGTTCGCATTAGGGGTGAAGGATTGGAGAATCTAGGTAGAATGCTTGCCAGCAAGTGAGATCGATAAATCGATTCGAAGTGTGCAGTTTATCTTTTTTTGCTGAGGATTTCTGAAGTCCAGTAAGTTGTGTTTCTAAGGTATTTACGGATTTGCTGCGAGCACGTCGTGTTTAGTTACCAAGTCCTAATTTGTTGATTCCATCCAAGTTTTTATTTGTGTGTTTACCTTTTCTCACGATGTTGACATAACCACTTTGGGAAGAATAAGCAACCACGGCATTATTCCCTAGACTCTTGGTTTTGATTAGTCTGTTAAAATTAGGTCAACAAAATTGTCCCTTGTCTTTGACAACGGAAATTATACTCCATATGTAATGCCATGTCAACTTACTACATATCGATTTGATGATCTTTGCTTTACAAGCGTTCTAAAACTTAATGTTTAGGTGCAGCATTTCTGGAATAATTACAAGCATGTCGTTCACAGAATCCTGATTTGTTGCTTCTTTTTCCCAAGCTGGTCACTCGTTGTTTATAACTTTGTATCATTCATTTCATCGTGTTTTCCGCTTGATATTCACATAAATAGTTCGAGACCAATACCCTCAGTAACAGTGCTGTAGTGCGCCCCTAGCTTTCAAGCAGTGCTGCAATATGCTGCTGGATGGTGATTGGTAAAATACACTCAATTAGATGCCATGTGAATTTGCACAAGTAGGAGTATTATACGTATCACTCCATTGTTCTTATCTACCTAAGCAAGTATTTAAACCTAAAACAAACAAAATATTTTGCGATGGCAGTTTATCAGGTAGCTCTTCTATTTCTTTACTGATTTTCCCCCTGTTTCGACAGCTTGGCCGCCCTCTGCTGCTGCTGCCTGCTGGAGGCGTGCTTCTAAGCAAAAGAACAGATTCCAAACTCTGCGCTTGATATGGAATTGGGTTTGGCTTGTTAACTATTTCTTAGTGAGCATTACTAGAATTCCTCTGCAATCACCTCCCTCCCCCTCTTGTGTATCTTACCATCCTGTAATTCTGTTAAGATTATTGGTGTACCTAGTACACTCTTGATCGTTATGTTCCCAATGGAAATTATGCTGAACAAACAAACAGAATGGTTTCTCCGCTGGTTTATCGGAAAAACTTTCTAAATCGGCTGTTCGTTCACGCAAACACTTGCGCTAGGCTAAAATGTTATCAATCACAGTCATAAGCTATTAGCCATAGCTGAAAAAAAAAACCCACCCTATAATGAACTAATTGGTCTAGCGTTGTGCAATTCCAGTTCTTTTCCTCTCTCTTTGGTCTTTGCTCCGTGGTATAGTAGTATTTCCTCCTTACATGTCATGTGTATCCAAATCTAATTGCCGTTGCATTGATTTTTCCATGTCGTAGTATCCTCAGGAAATTTAGTCGGATGCAACCCTCAAAGTTGTGGTAGCTTTAAATCTTTCAACTCTTATGCGCAAAATCTACATGAATGAAGGATAACCGAACGCATGGGGCAGGTAAGGTTCGCCGCATGCCTCCAGTATACAACGACTGCCTAGTTGACTCAGTAGCGAATGCAGGTCGTCTGAGTTATCGTGTGTCATCATTATCTGGCATCAGCCTATCTTTGGAGGTAGCGCACATGAATACAGATGAGTGGTCGCAAATGACGCACGCGTTGTTGTCTTACTGAACTGACATGTCACGTTTGCGCAGCACCGATGTGGAAGCATTCGTTTCGCATCGACAGCGACGCAGTGACAGTCGTATCGTTTGGAATCTTACAACTTGGTCCTAGAAAATGTTTGAGTTGTTATCAATTATTTTAGTGTTTACTTTGACTTGGTTATGTCGTTTGCTAGCGTCATGCCGTCATGTATGTTTACTTTCACTATGCAACGTGCTCTGAAATGCATACACTCAGCCTAAGCAGGGTTTGCCCGCTGCAGTCACGAATTCTTATCGCCGTTGCACGTTTGCAGTCAAAAATCTTTATGTTTGATACACACACACACACACACACACACACACACACACACACACACACACACACACACACACACACACACACATATATATATATATATATATATATATATATATATATATATATATATATATATATATATATATATATATATATATATATATATGAAAATTACATAAGGCACCTGGGTGCCTAGGCACCCACATCAAGAACCGTCCGATACACGTATATGATTGATATTTGTTTTGAGTTTGGGTATGAAAATATTTTATACCCTTGATATATTTATGGTAAGTAAGTTTTGAACTCAGTTCAAACTAGTTTGAACTACTTTTGAGTTCAATGTGACTACAGTGAGTATATACCATAAAAATAGTTCAAACTAATAAAACTGAAGTTGCATTTAATTTTTTTTCGGAGTTTGACATCTCAAATATACTTTTTTATGGGTATATGAAGATACCCACATCAAACGTTGCGAATCTCAAAGCAAATCAACGGGTATTGATATGGGTGCCTAGGCACCAGGGTGCATGAAACACTCGTCCTATATATATACACACACACACACATATTTGTATGTATATATATGTATGTATGTATGTACGTGTGTGTGTATTAAAGCTCTGTTATACGGAAATTGAAAATGAGAAATCAAAGATGCATTTTTGGGACAGTAAAAACTAAAAAAGGTTGAGAAAATTCCTATCGGGAGTACTTGCTCCCTGGCCATAAAACGACATGGCTAGTGATGCGAAGGTAGATCACGATCTTCCGATAAGATGATAATTCGATTAGTAGAGAATAACGTTGATGACGAGGTTACTTAACCAAAATATGATCAAACCATCCAACAATCGCTACATCACACTCCGAGTCGTTATCAACCATGCCAAGAACGTGGTTGATCTGACCACGAAGATCAATTCCTGCAAGCAATCGAGAATAAGTAAGAACAAGAATAAAGAGCAATCTGAAAATTGCTAAATAAAAAAGTCGCGCAATGATGGTTGAGATTCTATAACATGGATCTGTTGGTCTCATCGACACAAGAGACAACGTGGAGTTTGCACACATGGCTAAACAAAATTGAGCAAGAGGGAGGCCCCTGGGGGCTATTTAAGAGAAAGAGGGTTTGGTGGTGGTGGCCAAGGAGGTGGGCATGTAACCCTAGGAGATACAAGACCCATAGGCCCAACTGAAGGTGACGCAACACCTTTTGACTCGGACTCAGAATCAACATCGGATTGTTTTGGTTATTGCAGTGCGTACAAAAGAAATTTAGAGTTGAGGCTAGATCTGTTTAAAAGCTGAGGAGATAAGTTTTCCATCAAATACTCACACACACCTCAAACAGACTCCGTATATGAGAGTTATGAATGTTTGAAGTCAGACCTATCGGGCTGATTCTGAATTGAAATGGAGGCCAAATTGGATTCTAAAACGCATCCAACTTGAACTCTTGCTTGAATTGGTCTAAAAGTGACGTGAGAACCTTGAGGAAGAGTTAGGAAAGAAGTTGATTTAGTCTTGATATACTAGTTGACTTCCCTTTAGGTGGACACTAACCACAAGCGTATAGTGTTGATACAATTCTCCTTGTGCTACACAAATATATTTTCCTTATTAAGTAGCATCAATTCTCATTTAAAACAAATTAAAATCAAAGAAACTAATTTACATTTTGTTTAATCTTAGGAGCTATGATCGTATATGTTTGTGGCATGGTCACATCATCCTCCCCTTCTTGATAGAAAACCTTCTTCGGTTTTGACAGATGTGTGGTCTCACGTATTACATGATTTTGATCATAAATCTCGGTACATGACAATGGATACAACGAACTCTGATTATGTAATATCATAAGTTCTTTATCAAACAAAGTAAAATCTCTTTAAAATGAGTGTACCTGATTTGAAATATTCTTACTAGATGGTGTTGGAACTATATGTGTATGTATCTCATCCAGCTTCCCTTCGTTTGAAAAGAGGGTATTGGATTGTGACCTGATATTGATGATCTCAATGGAAGGCAAATTCTTTTCCGATGAAAATGGAGCAATAGTTGTGGTGTAGGGAAATAGCCCACAACACTCCCCATCTTGAAAGCTTTTTTGTGGCTCACAAAAAATACTAGATGAGCTAGAAATATCAAGGTTAGTGCTATTAGTTTCTTCTACAAAATATTGGGCATGTTCTTTAACGGCGTCTAAAAGCGGCTTTTGGCTTTTGCTATAGTACCGGAATATTTTCTCAAGATGGGGTCTATAGGTTAATTGTAGTATATGTTAAAAGCCCAACATCTGTATTGACCAAAATCACAAGCGAGTATTTGTCTCCGTAATAACTGTCGCAAATAGCTAAAATTCAAAAATTTCAGCCAAAAGCCATAAGCCACAGCCATGTCAAACAAGCCCATTATTCCTTCTCTAAAGTTGAACCTTAAGTTCTGAAGTTATGCAAAATCTATGAATCATGTAATTTCCCTTTTTATCATACTCGCCTTGTAGATAAAAATTATAATGAAACAATGAAAGCAAATGGGAATCTCAAATAGTTTCTTCTCTAAACAGTTCAGTTCACAAGGATGATCAATCTCAATATAACCTAAAGTGTTCGAAGAAGAAATCTCATTTGGCTCATCGCTAGCACTACTACAAAAGAGGCTATACTAGACAGTTATATCACAAACGGTTCATAGAGAACCGTCTGTGCTGTAATTATCACAGACAGTTTTACAAACGTGACCGTATACCGTCTGTGATACGCAATTATGACAGACAGTTCATACGAATAACCGTCTGTGATATTTTTACAGATGGTTATTAATATGAACCATCTATGATAATGCAAAACATCACAGATGGTTTGTATCAATAACCGTCTATGATAATTCACAGACGGTTATTGATACAAATCGTACAAACCATCTATGATAATTCACATACGGTTATTGATACAAATCGTTTGTGATAATAGTAGACATCACCGATGGTTCGTATTAATAACCGTTTGTGAAAGTTCACAAACGGTAATTAATATGAACCGTCTGTGATCATTTCATATCACAGACAGTTTGTAGTTGGAACCATCTGGGATACGCCATGTAATATAAATAGCCCCAGCGTGGTCTCGATAGATCTGTCTTTATTGCGCTGCATTGAAGGAGGCGGCCGACTCTGGGGAGTTTAGTGAAAACAATCGCTTGTAGATCAATTTGTTCTTGGTGATTAGTGGTTAGTATTTGCTTCTAATAACTTATATGCCTTGTCATAGAGAGAGATGATAGCAAGGTTTAGAGAGAGATGGTAGTTTTCTCCAATTTAAGAATGGATCAGTACTCCTTGTTTACTTCAATATATTTTTTCTTGATATATATATATATATACACACACACATACATACATGCGTATTGCTTCATGAATACGTAGCTGACTACTTAATTTAGATATGGACAATTTATTATTAGGTGAATGATAATTATGTGTGTAAGTAGCTAGACTGGTTAATTAGCTATAATAGCATTAATAATCTAATTTGACACTAATTTGTTACATGCGTAGTGTAGATGGACTGAACTTGGATGTATGTTGAGAATCGTGTGAGTGAAGAGTACATTAATGGCGTGTCTGCTTTTAGAAAAATGGCCGAGCAGGATATGTTGAAGAAGGGGATGGAATATATATACTGTCCATGCATTGATTGCGATAATCTGAAGATATTACCAACTCAGTGTAGATCGAAGCTCACTTGATTCGAAGGGGTTTCAAAAAGGGATATACATGTTGGACTAGTCACGATGAAGAGAAGATTATATAAGAAGGTAATTATAACATCATCGAGGGAGACAATGATATGCCAGTTATGAACTGTTCTCTTGATGAGGATAGGTTGTCTGATGATAAGCTTGATTAGATGCTACGCAATGCAGAAGGAAACTATAGTGAGAGAGAGTTTGGTAAATTCGAAGGCTTGCCAAAGGACCTGGGGAAACCTTTGTTCCCTAGCTGCAAGCCATAATACACAAGGTTGTCATATATTCTTGAACTGCTAAAATTAAAAATAAGTAATAGTTGGTCCGATAAGAGTTTCACAGCGTTGTTAGGTCTCCTAGCGAACATCCTTCTAGAGGGAAATATGTTAGCGAGAACCACCTACCAAGCTAAGAAGGTTTTTTGTCCATTGAAAATGGAAGTAGAAAGAATACATGCATGTCCGAATGATTGTATCCTCTACTATAAACAGCATGCAAAATTACATGTTTGTCCAGTGTGCAAAGCATCCCGATATGAGCATCAGAATGACTCCGATGACAGCAAGGGTATCGAGGTGAAGTAAGGAACTCCTACTAAAATGTTGTGGTATCTGCCTATAATTCACCATTTGAAGTGTTTATTTGCGAACCAAAAGGACGGAAGATAGCTGCGTTGGTACTCGGAGGAGCGTAAGAAAGATGGAATGATAAGACACGTTGCTGATTCTACTCATGGAATGACAAGAATCAGTGGAGAAACATTGATAGGATATTTGTAGACTTCAGTGCAGAACTGAGGAATATAAGGTTTGGGTTGAATACAGATGAAATGAATCCTTTCGGTAACATGAGCAGCCAACATAGCACCTGACCCGTGAATGTATGCATGTACAACCTTCCTCCTTAGCTGTGTATGAAGCGGAAGTACATTTTGATGTCATTACTTACCTAAGGGCTAAAGCAACTTGGGAACAATATTAATGTGTACCTAGCACCATTGATGGAAGATCTTGTGACACCGTAGAATGAAGGGGTACAGGTATGGGATGCGGACAAACGAGAGAACTTCATTCTAGATGCTATGTTGTTCTGCACCATCAATAATTTTCCTGCACTTGGTAACCTGTCAGGATTGAGTACGAAAGGAGCCAAAACATGTCTGCACTGCTTAGATTATACTGAGAGTGTGTGGTTGAACAACTCGCGTAAAACTATGTACATGCTTCACCGTAGGTTTCTTCCATAGTATCACCCACACCGCAAGTTCAAGAAACAATTTCACAAAAAAAAAGAGAATGACTCGGCACCAAGGCCTTTTAGCGGGAAAAAGGTTTATGATATGGTCAAGGATATCGATGTTGTGCTTGGAAAGGGATGTAAGTTGAGGACCCGTCAGAAGAATATATAGAAAAAGAGATCAGTATTTTGGGACTTGCCTTACTGAGAGCACTTAGAAGTTCGCAATTGCATCGATGTCATGCAAATAGAGAAGAATGTATGTGATAGCTTGATTGGTTTCTTACTAAACATTCACGACAAAACAAAGAATGGTGTTAATGCACACTGTGACTTGGTCACTATGAACATCAAGACCGAGTTAGCACCGATAGAGACTGATAAAGGCCGGACGTACCCTCCCCTAGTTTGCTACACTCTATCTAAGTCCGAGAGAACTAAACTGTGTCAATGCTTGCATGGTATGAAAGTTCCATTCAGTCACTCCATCAGCATGAAGAAACTTGTTTTCATGGAAGATTTGAAATTAATTGGCATGAAGTCTCATGATTGTTATGTGCTAATGACACAATTGCTTCCCCTTGCAATTAGAAGTATTTTGCCAAACAAGGTTGGAGTGATAATCATGAGGTTTTATTATTTCTTTAACACAATTGCTCAGAAGATCATCAATCCCGATTGACTAGATGCTCTGTAGACTAAGTTGGTGATAACTGTATGTCATCTTAAGATATATTTTCCTCTGTCATTTTTTAATATTATGGTCCATCGCATTGTCCACCTTATGAAAGAGCTAAAGGTATGCGGCCCCGTATTTCAACGTCATATGTACCCGTTTGAGAGGCACATGAGAATTCTCAAGTCCTATGTACGCAATCGATCTCAGTCTGAGGGCAGTATCATCGAAGGTTATGCAATCGAAGAGATCATTGAGTTTTGCATCGATTACATGGTTCAGGTCAAACCGATAGATGTGCCTGTATCTCATCACAAGGAGAAGCTAGATGGTATTGGGACGATCGAAAGAAAAGCAATAACTCCCGATCTCAATACGTACACTCAAGCCTATTTAACGGTCTTACAACAAATGACTAAAATGCCCAAGTACACTCAAGCCTACACTGGAGAATCCAAGCCAGTCGGAGATTTGAATCATGAGACAACACAATCGTCGGTTCAACGAATGGTTGAGAGTTTGACTCATTGGAGGTCGTCAAGTGATATGCCGCAATGGCTGGCAAAAGGGCCAAAATTTACAATTGTGACATGGTAAGGATATGACATTAATGAGTAAACATTTTATACAACAGATCTGGATAGAAAGAGTACAGTCCAGAACTCAGGTGTCTGCATAAATGCATTTCACAAAGGGTTTTTGGTATTACCCATATGTGATACATGATATATCACAGACAGTTTTTTTAAAACTGTCTATGTTGTAATTATCACAAACGATTTGAGAGCCGTTTGTGATAACCACCTATTATCACAGACACATAAATTCAAACGGTTCAGAAACTGTCTGTGGTGACGGTTCTGAACTATCTACGATGAGCCTTTCTATAGTAGTGTAGCTTGGATCAATTGCATACTGATAGAATCAAAAGCATTTATTTCAACGCATGGATTTGGAATTAAAATAGGATAATCAGGTTTAATTTATGGTTGTATTAAAGATTTATGTAAGAAACTAGCACACAACTCATTCTTAGCACTCAAATCAATGCAATCTGAATTCTCTACTTGAATCATATGCATATCAAAATTGTTTTCCACTAATTGTAGACAATTGTAGTTCTTCATAAGCATGTTCACCTTGAGTGATGATAGCACATTATCTTTACATTTTTGGCTCTTCTCAGATGATGTAGGTGCATTAATCTCCTTATCTTCCTTCTCAAACAATGGAGTTAGTGGCTCAATTAGCTCAATTTACTTTTTAACATGGTTCTCAACTTCTTGCAAGCTATTAGTCGTAGAAAAAGAAACAAACATAAGTTTCTTCTTATGTTTCTTATCATCAAGCATTCTCAATTTCTCCTTAAACTAACTTTCAACCGTACAAGCAAGTATAAACATTGATGTAGAGAATTATATTTTTTGTGAACAAAAAGGTCCTAACTTTCTTGATTAAGCCCACGTAAGAATCTATTCTCTATACCTTCAGCATGTTTATCTAAGCCACAACACAACAAACGAGCTTTTAATTCATGATAATATTCCCTTATAGTTCTACTTTGTCTTAAACATTGCAATCTAGCTTGTAAATAATCAGTATGATATTTATGAACGAAGTCATCTCTCAAAATTTTCTTCAATACATTCCAAGTTTGAGGTACTTTACCATGTCTACTAAGATTCTTCCACTAAAGTATTGCATCATCAATAAAAACACTAGTGACAACTCTAATCTTTTGCCTTTCAGATCAATCATAATATTTAAATTCTTTATCTAATGCCATCTCCTAGTCAATATAGGCATCAAGATCAAATTTACCAGCAAAGGATGAAAATGCATACTTAAATTTACGTCGTTCAAGCACAGAAGATCAGTCAATGGTGTTGTCGATCTCACGAATCTTCCTCCTATGTGATCTTGAACCTGCCATGGTTAGTAGAGAACAAGACGATACACAAGAATTATGTAAATCCTTATCAACTACTAGGAGGTGAAGGATGGCAAGTCACACATCTCTCAAGCTCTTACGAGTTCTTACTAATGCAAAATAGATAGTGCAACCAGTGGCTGGTTCATGATAAACCCAACTTGAGTGATGAGTATAGCGATTGCCGGTACAACGAGATCTGTTTGGTCAGTACAAAAGTGAAGCTCGGATAGGCTATGTATTGTAGCAATGGAGAACAATCAGTTAATTTTAGAAATTACACAGAATTGAATTATAGTTCGTATCCATCACTTAGCTTGTATTGCTGATCAAACAAGGATTGAAGGAGTGATAGACATAAGATAATTCAATAGAATGTAATCCAGAATTGGAAAGCACAAGGATTGACCTAAATATGGAAACTGAAATTTCTGTCCTCTGGATAGTACATCGGTATTTTGGCCGTAACTTCTTGTCATTTGCCTTTTTTCAATGATTCCTTTTTTTTGCTATTTCCTAATAGTTTTTTCTACAACTTTTGTTTTGGGGCTAAGTTATGGAAACTGACCAAAAAATTTGCACAAAAATCACAAGTGTTGACTGTTGAATATTCAATTCAGAAATTTAGGACAACTTTCACCGCAGATATCTTTTAACTGTCTTATTTGAATGAAGCAAAATTTTAGGGAAGGATTGATAAAGAATTAGCAAAATTTAGGGACAGATGGATAAGTAAGTTATTTATCTAATGGCAGTGGTTTCACTTAAAAATGATCTCGGAATCAAAAGTTATGGCCTTTTTTGTGGCGGCTGTAGAGAAAGGAAAAATCAACCAAATTGGAATTAGGGTCTGGGGTTGGAGATTTTTTTTGTTTGGATTTTTATAAGAGCAAAGATATGACCAGCAACTAGACAATGCTAAAATGGACGCAAATTCAATTTAGCAAACCAAAACTAATAGATTGAAATGCATAAATGGGGTTTGGACAACGGAAATTAACCCTTTTTGTGGGGCAAATTTTTCTAGATTATAGAAAATAAAAATCAATCTACTAGCTACGGATACAAGAAATTTCTATTGGACAACTGAAGCTCTGATACCACTTGATGTGAGGGTAGGTCTCGATCTTCTGATATGATGATACTTCGATTGGTAGAGAATAACGTTGACAACGAGGCTACTTAACCAAAATACGATCAAGCCATCCAACAATTGCTACACCACGCTCCGAGTCATTATCAACTATGCTAAGAATGCAGTTGACCTGATCATGAAAATCAATTCCTGCAAGTAATCAAGAACAAGAAAGAACAAGGATAAAGAGCAATCTGAAAATTGCTAGATATAAAAATCACACAAGGTTCTGTAAAACGGATCTATTGGTCTAATAGACATAAGAGACAATGTGAAGTTTGCACACGGGGCTAAACTGATCTAAACAAAACCTAAGCAAGAGGGAGGCCCCTGGGGGCTATTTAAGAGAAAGAGGGTCTAGTGATGGCAACCAATGAGGTGGGCACGCAACCCTAGAAGGTACAAGACCCATATGCCCAAGTGGAGGTGGCAAAATACCTTTTGACTCGGACTCAGAATCAGCATCGGATTGTTTGGTCATTACGGTGCGTACAAAAGGAATTTAGATATTAGGCTAGATCTATTTGAAAGTTGAGGAAATAAGCTTTTCATCAAGTACTCAAACACCTCAAACAGACTCCATATGTGAGAGTTATGCACATTTGAAATCAGACCTATTAGGTTGATTCCGAATTGATCTGGAGGCTAAATTGTATTCCAAACGCGTCTAACTTGAACTCTTGCTTGAATTGGTCCAAAAGTGACGTGGAGACCTTGAAAATGAGTTGGCAAAGGCATTGACTTAATCTTGATATGCTAGTTGACTTCTCTTTAGATGGATCCCAACCACCAGTGCATAGCGTTGATGTAATCCTTCTTATATAGCTGCACAAATATATATTTTTCATCATTAAGTAACATCATATTCTCATTTAAAATAAATTGAAGTTGAAGATTCGAATTCACCTTTTGTTTAATTTTGGGAGCTATTGTCGTATGTGTTTGTGACATGGTCACATCAGTTAGTATCAAGGCAATGGCTGTGCTCACCCCTTATGGTGAAGTGGAACAGCTATGATAGTGTGGGTTTTTTCGGCTGCGGTATCTTTACTATTATAAAAGAAGGAGTTGGTGGTTGGTATGGCCTCCTCCACCCTTTTTCCTAAAAAAGCTAGCTGACGTGTGGACCCCACCCTCCTCAAGAGACGCGTGCGGCTGCCTCCCCCACCGCCCACCGAATCCCGTGCGCCCACCGAAACCCATACGCCCACCGAATCTTCCGCCCTCGTCTCCTCCCCCCGCTCCGCCGAGTCCTCCTCCCCACCCCGCTCCGCCGCCGCCTCCTCCTCCCCACCCCGCGCCGCCGCCTCCTCCCCTCCCTCCCACCCCGCGCCGCCGTCGCCTCCTCCCCCGCTCCTCCGCGCCGCCGCTGCCTCCTCCTCCCCACCCCGCGCCGATGCCTCCCCTCTTCCTCCCACCCCGCACCGCCGCTGCCTCCTCCCCGCGCCGACGCCTCCTCCTCCCCCCACCCCGCGCCGACGCCTCCTCCTCCCCCGCTCCCACCCCGCGCCGCCGCCGCCGCCTCCTCCCCCGCTCCGCCGCCGCCTTCTCCTCCCCACCCCGCGCCGACGCCTCCTCCCCTCCCTCCCCTCCGCCCAGCCTCGGCAGTTACAAAGTGAGGATAGGCGATCGTGGCATAAGATTCGGCAGTTGCAAGCCTGGACGTGTTTGGCTGGCAGTTGCATTGAGGTAACATGCTTCATATTTCTTCCTCTCATTCTCCTTCTTAGGTTCTTCTCGGTCTCCCATCTCTTCTTACCTGCTACTATTTCTTGCTCATATTGCAAAATCTCTAGTTCTTGCTCATATTCCAAACTATTAGATATCAACCTTCAGCCTAATCAATACCTTTCTTAGATATATTTGTACAATTAATAGTCAGGTTACCATTAATTTCTTTTGAGTCTGGAGTATTTATCGTACAGGTTAGAGCACTTTGTGAGAAGGTATTAATGGAGGATTAATGGAGGAGAGCAACGTTCAGGTATGCCGTTTTATATCTCTAAGATGTCTGCCTTGACTTGCAATTGATGTTAGTCAGTTTGGTGTTAATGGTTCAAGAGAAAGCGACAAGGTATTTGTCGATCGCATGCTAATTGAATGAGCGATGAGTTCTTGGCTATTGTAAACAATCTGGCTAGGGGTTTCTTATGAGCTGATACACTAGGAAGCTATTTTTGAGTAGGGGTTTTGAATCGATATTGTGAGGAAAGGAAAGTTAGGTTTGTGTAGGTGATGTTGTCATTTACATGTTCTTAGAGCGTGTGCTCTTTTGTAAGGATTCTCCCATGTCAATTGGCTTGGAATTCAATGTATAATATTGACTCCACTGTGGATTGTAGTGGGCAGAATTTGTTACTCCTGTTGATGGTTCATGAATTAGTGTTGTTAGTACTGGCTCAAAGGGAATTTGACTCCTGTGATAACTGTTTCAAGATTTTTCTTGTTTGGCGCATAGTAGGATCTGTATGATTTCAGGTTTTTCATTTCGTGAATTCACCTTTTCTTCTGTCCCGGGCTTCAACTTTCCTGCATATCCATAATTTAATCGACATGACAAAACTTGTCGTAGTTATATAGTTCTTCTGTCCGGTGGGGGAACGAGGTCCTCAAGAAGAGGATGCAGCCCGCGATGCTAAAACTGAGGTCTGGCTTTCTCAGCTTTTCATATTAATGCTTTTAGTTGTAGTTATGGACATTTATCTAGTATGATTTGTGATATACTACAAGGAAACACAATAGTTTTAGGCTTTCAGCAGTTCATAGTCCATAGATTAGTAGTTTTACCATGATAAAATGTGCCATCATGAGTATTTCATAGTTCTTTACGGGTATATCAGTTGAGTTAGAAAACCTTATGACAAGTAGGGATAATCTCTGCATATTATTCATGTCACCAAGCTGCCATTCACATGTGTTTTACTTGTTCAGTTGTTTGGCATCCCTGGTGTTGTGTTAACATAGTCCTGTTCTGTGTGGTGAATTCTAGCTATGGTTTCATTCGATGTTTATGTCATATAGGAAGACTCCCTAGCATTCGTGTAGTAAGGTCCAGTACAGGTGATTGTAGACACCTGCATTTTGGGGTGATTTTTGTAAATGAACTAACTTAAACTAAGGGATATCATGACCATGATACTGTTGTTTTTTTATCATGTAATTATTTTATTGCCAAGTACAATATGTTGGCATTATGTTAAGCTGCTAAGATATCGTAAATCATATTATCAGTTTAGTATAAGGATGAATTTAAATGTACAAGGAGTTTAAACCCTATGCCTTGTGAGTACTGTCACAAATGTTGATCACCGACCTTCAACGCATGGTCTCTAGATGTTTAAGTAACTTGATCTGCTTGATTTTGCTGATTGTATTGTCTCATTATGGGATTTCTTGTTTTGCTAGGCTTAGATGGTTTTAGTTTTCCTTGAGCTTAATTGCACAACTTGGACACATGTAATTTCTATCAAATATTTCAGTTATTTTCTACCTCAAAGAATTAATGCCTTTAATTGCTGTCAGGGCTAAGAAAGTGACAAAAATGTCTGAGAGTGGCAACTGGAATTTTGTCTAGAGTTGTGAAGGTTACTGGTTATTTTACAAGCTCAGTGGCTAACTCAAAAGTTGGCAAGTAGTTTTTTAGCCTATTACCTGGAGAGATTGTTCTTGCTTCGCATGATGGATTTGGTATGTGATCTTTATTTTTTTTAACGGAATGTGATCTATATTTGTGTTAGTAATGCATCATGTGTCTCTGGTATTATTGATCTTATTTCATGGTACACTGAGGGTTGGCATCTTTTTCTTGATTCAAACAGGATGCCCGCCTTACATAATTGAACATATTATCATTATTCTAAACTACGCCTAGGCAACAATTGTCTCATGAAGCAGTGGAATTATTTTATTTCAGTTGAGAGGGGAAATTTTTCCATGCATTGAAATTCTATTTAGTTTCTTCAGGGATGGTAGAAGTTGATGGTAATTTCTGGTAGCTATAGATTCTTTGCAATATTTCTTACCATATTATGTGTGATATTCTATTTTGGTGAACTGAATCAAAGATAGTGAAAAAAACTTAAGGCTTGATCGGCAGGAGAGGAAAAGGGAACCTATCTGTATGTATGAAACTCTATGCTGTGCATACACATCTTTATGTTCTTTTTTACTGTTGTGAGTATTTTTAAATCGTATATCAATACTCTGTAGGCTGGACGAGTCAAGCCCTAGGTCATCTATACCTTCTGAAATCGCAGGGAGGAGCAGTTTGAGGTTCAGCATGCCTGGGTTTGGTTAATGCAATAAGATCTTTCATGCCAAAGGAGAGAAAGGGTTCTGGGAGACTCAAATCACTTAGACAATCAATTACATCAGGGGTTTCTGAGACATTTTTTTGTGTAATATCTTAAATCTTTTAAGAAGAATATATTTGATCCCCAGGAAAACTTCTTTTGTGGATGAATATGTTTCTCTTCTCGTCATGTATTTTTCTGTTGCAGTGGATCCTCAGTTATTCTTCCTACGTATCATCAACGATTCAAATTGTATTGATATAAATGAAAAATTGGCACTGGATCAACAATAGTATAGATAATTATTTATGGTATCGTTTACATAAGATCCGTTGCAAAGCACGGGCACCTTACTAGTATAATGTATAGATGCAGTTTATGGATTTTGTTTCTAGCTTGAATGTTCGTGTAAACGAATCGAATACTGATAAACCATTTCAAAAGTACTGTCTCGATAAACCGTTTTGAAATATTGATGAAAAAGCTATTTTATTTATTTGTTTAAGAGGATGCATAAAAGCAAAATTAGGAGGCTGGAGGCGCGCGCGGCAATGTGCTGCTAGCGTAGCGTCTAGGTATGCCCGCGCTGCCAAAGTGCCAATGCCGCCTATGCCGTAGGCGTTGGTTGGACACAAGGCAGCAGTTGAGACGAGAGGAGGCGCCGATTCATTCGTCATGCATTTCATTGACTTTGATCAAATATATGTACGTCTGTCAAAATTGTTCCCCTTCCATATTTTCGTCACAAAAGTTATAGTATCAAATTGAAATATTAGCTTTATTTAATTCGGTCAGCATCCTGGTGTTCAGGACTCAGGAATTCCCGCTAAAGCGACTAGGATTTGTAGCACCGGGGCGAGCGTGTGTACACACGTTGGAGGGTAGGACGGGGATGTCATGTTTTTGGTTGCATCAGATGTTGGATTAATGCATCCGATTTTCCTTTAAAAAGACAGATGCCACGTGCCTAACATTTAAGTGTGTTCCATGTGCCTACTGCCACCTAAATCAATACTCTCATCCGCGCGAAGACGTCGCTTAAGAACACGTGTGATTAATATTTTAAAACTTCGATTATTAATACATAGAAAATTATTTTTATTTGTCATATAAAATTGATATTAGTATATTTTTTACTGAAACTATTTGATATCATTATATTTTTATAATTTCTAATAACACAATTAGAAAAACTAACAGACAAATATGTGTATTGGGACCGTGTGATATCCAAAATAATAAGTAAAAAAGAAAAAAGAACAGAGAGAGTACTTCGTGATGTAAGTCAACATTCGTGACATTTTATAGGTATATTTGTGTGCCTATTAAAAGTGTATTTGAGATATCAAACTAAAAAAATATTAACTTCTTCTAGTTCAAATCTAGTTTGAGCCAGTTTGATCAAGTTGATCATATATAAGCCTTGCTGACTATGAGTGCAACTAGAGCAGATATAGATGGATATCGCTTATCGCATATCCTATTCTACATTTTCCCCCTCAGAATTAGAGTCTGCACATGAATAGTGCTAGCTACCCATTTCTCTCTTCCGAGTTCGCTTTGAAAACCTTTGGTCAGTCAGTTCGACGAAAATTATCTACTCCATATGAACCCCTACATAGAACATTGGGCATTAGAGGTGCAATTGGATCAAATACGGACGGATGTCACTTAATCCTTATCCTATTCCACAACTTTTTTTCTCGGAGTCAGTCAAATATGGATGGTGTTACATACCCATTTCTCCCTTTCGAATTCTCTCCAAAAAAACCTTTTGTCAATCAAGCAAACGGAAATTATCAGTTCCGTTTGCACCTCTACTACTAACACATTAATTACAAAAGTTAATCATGGAGTTTCCACTAAATTCAAAGCACGTGTATAATATATTCCATACAAAACTCCGACTTATATATTATACATGTGTATCGGTTATTGCTTGATGTGAGTGCGTAGGCTCTCAGTGTCTTGTGTAATCTTTATGTATATCTATAAACAAATTGAGGGATTAAAGGCACATCAACAATCCTTAAAATAAAATAAAAAATATTAGAAATTCTTTCATAGTTGAGAGAAAAAGAAGATATGTGTACGTTTAATTTGGTAGGATCTAATTATAATGGTGCAGGTTAATCAAATATGTACTATGGCTGTTGCAATTGCATAACAGTAGACCTCTTAGGTGTTCCGCGTTATGCAACGAATACAACCTTATTTTCACATATAAAAAATATATATTGTTCCACCTAGCCGCGCAATTGTGTGGGGTTTAAGCTAGTTCTTACAAAGACTAAGTATGGTATATATGGATTGTTTGGTGTTGCTATTAATGTGTACACCACACACCTCTTGTTGATGTTTGGTTAGCGATCAAGTAGTGAAGTAGTAGATCATGGGAGGAACTTGGAGAAGATAGATAAGGATACAAAAATGGGCAGCCCGGCCCATTACAGAATTTGAGGGTATTGGGTTGGCCCGACCAACTATCTGCTAGGAACCCACGGCGGCATTAGGATCCAATGGCTGATCCACGCCGAGAGAGGCTCATGAGGCCACGGAGTGAGAAATAGCATGATAGTTGAGAAAAATATAAATCCTCATCACACTAGGCAGTAGATTCGACGCCATTGGCCCGTAGCCGTGCGCAACGGCATGCGCCGCCGCGGCCTCGACGCCGGCAGCTGTGCGCATCCTCCTCCATCGAAGTGGGCTCGACGCTGTTTCTGCACTACACCACATGCATTGCCGCAGCCTCGGCGCCATCGCCAAAATTTTTAAAATGGGTGTTCGAATTTTAGAGCTTAAGTTGCTCGAATACGTCGATACCGTAGGACACCGTCATTCCCCAAAACACCAATACTACGATACGTGTATGTAGATATAATAAAAATACATAAATTACAGAAATTAATGATTTCTTATGAGAAAATGGGCGACATAAGGTGAGCATAATTATATGAATTAAACAACAAATTATAGAGATAAATGAGAGTTGTATATTTTGTTGATTTTACTTTTTTTTTTGCTGTTTTCCCATCAGTAAGAACTGTTCATCTAAGAGGAAATTGTATATTTCTTTCATGGAGTAAAACAGACCAAGAAAGTAAATAAGTGGAGTGGGGTGGAGCACACCTAGATCTAAAGAGATGACGATGACAATAAGGGTGTGTTTGGTTGAGCTGTGGCTTCTGAAAAAGCTGCTGTGAGCTGTGAGCTGTGGAAAAGCTGCTGTAGGTTGTGGACTGTGGAAAAGCTGTAAACTGTTTGGTTCAAACAAGTATAAAACTTACCTCCTATCTCTATTTTCCTTGAAACAACTGTGAAACAGCTCTCTATTTTCACCATTTCAAACAGCAGAAAGCCAAAACCCAAAAGTAGGGTCCAAGGTGCTTTCAAAACTGTACTACCCAAAAGTAGCTGCTTCTGAAAAAGCAGCTTCTGGTTTCCACCCCTTTGGTTGGCTTTTGGCTTTTGGAAGCAAAAGCAGCTCCCAAAAGCTCAACCAAAGGCACCCTAAATTAGAGGTGCTACTTCTCAATACCACGCTTCCTCCCGTCTACCGCATTGCTCCCTTCTTGTCGCTCATTCCATACCTCCGTGTTTGTTATGCCACTGCCCGCTTGCCCGCGACACCTCTCTGCTCGCCCGTGCTGCCACACGTTCACCTTGCACCACGCGCTGCCTCACGCATGATTATCGTCACATCATGACACCACGTCTGCGTCTGCTGGTCATCACTCGCTTCTAGCCTGCACCCCAACCCGCTCACCACTCGTAGGCCAAAGCCGCTCCCACACAGACAGTCATAAGATGAGAAATAGAACAAATGTTAAGATTTTGTTTATATCTTTATCTCTTCGAGCGTGAGGAGGGCTGATGTGGAAAGAAAAATGGGTCTAATGTATTACATGGGTTGTGCGCGATATACGGGAAGTGCAGGTTGAATTTATTTGCAGGCATAAAATATAGTTTTAACACAACTAATAATATATACATCTAATATACCTATTATATACCTAGTATTTTATAAAAAAAATTTAAGTGTTCGACTGAACACCCATGCTCCATAGCAGATCTGCCCCACGTACGTCCACACGCGCTGCCGTGGGCTCAGGGCTGCATGCAGCGGGCGCGCTGCCGTAGTTTCAATAGTGGCCTCTCGCAGCGGCACACCCCGCTGCAGACTTGGACGACGTGGCTGCACACAGCAGCCTACGCCGTGACCTCCACGCCACGGCCGCATCGACGCCGAATCTTGGTCGCAACTTCCCGAGACCACTGGCTAACGCCACCGCAGATCCATCCGTCGGCTGTCACCGGTTGTGACCGTCGTCGATTTCGGAAGGTTTCGCTGATTTGAGAAACGGAGAGGCGAAGAGGAGAATGACAGGGAGATGGACTCGGGGAGAAAAACTGAAAACAAGAGACAAGAGGAAACAGGGGATGGGATCGTGGGAGGCATTTGGTCGTGGAAAAGGATCGGCCCGATGGACCCAGTGGTCCAACGATGGTCTGACCCACTTGGCCCTTACTTTTTTGGGGTCGACCCTTTGCCCATTGGTGCCAAATTTGGGGCCAGGCCAGTGGTCCAATGGGCCGACCCGAACCCAATCCACCCAAAAGATAAAGAGTTGCATTGCTAATCGTTTTGCAGGAATAAGAGCAACTCCAACCTGTTCTTTATCCTGCTCTTCATTGTATATTTACCTAATATGACTCAAGAAATGGACTCCAACCGGTTCTTTATCCTCCTCTTCATTTTTATCGAGTCGCTATTTTCTCCCGGCCGCTAGCTAGATTTGGCGAGCGGCTCCTCACTCGCTTCTCAAATAGCTAGGCCATTGGAATGCTAACTCAAAGAGAGCTGAAAATAATAGCTAGCCTCTTCATCCTAGGAAATAGAGAGGGAGAAATGACTAATGGGATGGAGTTGCTCTAACCCCAACCCTCCTCTGGCAAGGGTGTCAGCTCATGAACCTTCCGATCAAAGAAGCACTGAACAGTGTGACCGGTATCAGGAGATCTGGAGCGATAACGGGGGCCAGCCATCTCCTGCACAGTTGGGCGAAATCGCGAGCTTTGGAGCAGCAGCGGAGCACTCACACGGTGACACACATCCAGTTTGGCGACGCTTTGTAGCAGAGGGCACAAATAATACTGACATTTCACGATTTTTCTGTATCACTGAGTACTAGCACTTAGCAGACCATTGTGAACTATACAAGATGTCAGCGACCTGTTTATTTCTCTGCCTGCAATTTGCAATGTTGAGATCGGTTCTCTCCCAGTTTCTGATACTTGTTTGTACGACTTGCATATGTGAAACATCATGAGGACCTATTACAGGTGCTTTGTCATCTTACAGTTTACGTCGTCAGAGGTTCATGCATTTGCGCAAATTCTTTTCGCACTGCTCCACAGAATTCGTTGCCCCTCATCAATTCATACACTACAAGTACCTCAAGGGGATTGTTAAGTAGCAGCATCCATGGGAGCTTCCAAGACGAGCCAATTCCATTTCTCATGGGAAGGAGAGCGAGCTTTATACTCCTCTCCTAATATGGTAGCACAGGAACACCGGATGCCTCAAAGCTACCAGCCAGACAAATATTACTCGATTTGTACCAACGCTGAGGTGGTCTTCTACTCAAGAAACACAACCACCATATTGGTTATCGACTATCCACTTGCATACCATACACGATTCTACGATGTAGAACAGCTGCGGAGGCAATCATATAAACCTCACGTGCAGCAGCTAGATTGCTATCCTGTTTGCCTTGCAGTAATCATCTGATGGCAAAATTGTTGACGGCCATATGTCCAATCTCTGCTGGCTGGAGCCGCTTGATGTAATATTTTGATCCACGCGAAAGATCTATTCGTTTTCTCCTCTGTACAGGCAGGGATTCTATTGAGCACTCCTTGAAGCCACGCCGAACAAACCTGTGGAGGTTCAAATCTAAATATAAGTAACATTCAGTGTCTTCTGAAGATTGACTGAACGGAGGTCTAGTATGTTGTTAAGAAAAGAACGTCGTTTTGGCCCCAGAAAAAAGATGTACTCTAAAAGGATGAATCGAGAAAGATGTGAGTTTAATTAGGTTTGAGTAATTCATGTCTGAATAGTACTGGAAGGAAATGTAAAACATTTCATGATTAACCACAGCTGTCTTAACGACGATGCTTATTATCAATTGACAGATATTGGTAAATAATGTCTGGACATAAATAGCATTTGCACCACGAGTAGAAAACAAGCACATACCAATCTGCTGTCCGTGTGGTAAGCAAGAATATTTTCTCAAGACCAAGGGACAATGCCTTCTTCTCAACGTAATCTGGAGGACAAAATCGCCATGATAAGTATTTTATGAATAGTGGAACCTGTAGTGCACATTAATTAATGCTAGAGAAAGATGAATTTCGAGATCGTGAGACGAGAATTTTTGCGACCGCATCCAACAAGCAGAACAAGATGGCAAATTAGTCAACATTCAAATACAAGTCGTCGGTTAAATTCTTGTTGGCTCTTGTCACCAGCAAGATTATTCATTTGGTAATCTTATCCTTGATATGAATATTTGCAAGGGAATTAAATGAATTTTGAGGGTCATGAAATGAAACAGCAGATGTGACTTAAATCTGGCACAAACTATTCTCAAGATGCCAAAGCCATGTTCGTGACTTAATCCCAAAAGTATACATCAAGCATAATAGCAATGTTAATTGATCATGGACGCTATATGGATTCAAGTATTCAATATGAAAGACAGAAAAAGAGGACTTGGCAAAGTAGTTTCAAGTTTACAACAAAATGAAGAAATTAAATACATATCATGCCAGCACTCCCAGCTTCATGCTCATAAAGTAATTAAGACGTATCTCTAATGTAGATTCCATGCAATGGAAGTCTTCAAGTTGTCGTATCCCAGGATTTCACTTTTTGCTACTGGGGTATTTCACTTTTTGCTACTGGGGTAAATCCTGGAACCTGGTTGGTTCTGGGAAACCGGCCTGTTTTGGGGATTCCTGGCTGGCTTTTTCTTTTTTGAGTTTTTATTTATGTTATTTCGTATTGGTCTGGGTCCGGTCCTGAAAAACACTAAGGACTTGTTTGGGAGCCTAATATCCCAGCCTATCCCTGTGGATTAGCCAGGATTTTGGGATAGGCCAGGAATTTTGGGCTCCCAAACAAGGCCTAAGCACAAACTTTCCAGGATAAATAACACAAAATAGAGGTCAGCCTAGCCTTAACTGGGCAAAAACCGGGCGGTAACTAGCCCCAGATGTACCAACACTTATCTGCCTTGAACTGATAGAGAAACTGATGTCAATTTAAAAAATAAAAGTATTCTAGTTTGCAGAAATCCTACCAAGTAACTTGTCTCCTTGACCCTGTCCTCGACATTCTTCAGAGACAGCAATAGCAGCAACTTCCCCAGATTTATCCTCATGAAAAGGAAAGAGAGCAGCACATGCAATGATTGAACCATCTCTTTCCACAGCAATAAATGACTTCAATGCTTCCAGAAGCTAATGAAAAAAAAAGAACATTCTTGTTCAATTACATAAAAGGGCATGTCTGAAATTGAGCAGAACGCTAATGGACTAGTATTTCCACTGCTCAAGGTTCACAAGATAAGATAGTAAAAGGACCTCTTTATCTGTTCGTCGCACTAAGACACCGACTTCTTCTAGGGGACGAATGATTTTTCTAATACCAGAAAGATCTTCCTCTCTAGCCATCCTTGTTCCTTCATACATATCTCTGCGAAATGAGTGGGAAAACATCATTTCCCCACACTTTGCTTGTGAAAGATATAAGCATTCCAAAAGTCCTACTCCAGATCACATGCAAAAAACATCCCTTGTATAAAGGATCACATTCTATTTTATGTTCTGAGCAGTAGAAATCTCAAGCAACAATATAGTGTGGGCCCTCACATATTATGATGATAGTAATCAGGGAATTCCCACACCCAATAAATACAATGAAGTAGGCACTAGATGTAAAAAATGGACGTCCTAATCAAAGGTCAAGCTAACAGAACTGAAGCATTTGACTCCAAGAAACAGGAAACATTAAATGAAGGAGAAAATGGAAAGGAGATAAACACATTTTAAGATCAGGTGTAGCATGGATGGCATGCCTGCTTTCTAAGCATATTTCAAGGGAGCAACCTCTTGTGAAGCAAAGAAAAAATATAAAAAATCACTTGTTTAACAGCCATCAAGATACATTGCAAGTACAAAGTTACGGGCTCACATCAAAACTGTAATGTTTTACGACAACTAACGTCGATAGAGAGATTCAATATACCTAGTTATCATTGTTCCGACACCATCTCTTGTGAATAGTTCTAACAACAATGATCCACCAACAGTGCCATCTATGATATGAACTCTTTGGACGCCACCCTGACATGTGGAGAAAGAGGCAATTCTAATCAGGATAAAAAAAGACCAGTGATACAAAGAATACATGTACTGATGTACATCACATATTGTTGCCTCATAAAAACAGAATAATCCAAGTATGAAAATAGATATCATCTCCCATGTACAGTTGCAAATCCAAGTACAACTTAGATAGTTAAAACACAAGACATTCAATCAAGGAAAAAAAGGGTCTTTGAGCTGGATAATGGTCTAACATTCTAATATGTGTAGGGCATAATAATACACATTGAGAGTAGCCAAATGTCAGCCAAGGTATCCATAAGCAGTGTGGAAAATATGAGCATCCTACGGTACTCAAGTTTGTTCATAACATTGCTGGAATCCTAGAAATCATGTAACCTAGTGCAGAAGTAGCAACTTGAAAGCATCACATTTTTCGTACCTCCCCAATCAAGAATCAGGAATCAAGCAAATTTTAAAGGACATGTAAGAAGCTCAAAACTTACATGGCATACATATGCTGCAGCAGCCAACTCTGAAAGGTAACCGTTCGACCTGCTCAACCGCTCCTCCCCACCAATAGCAAACCCTTGCTCACCAGACAGACCATTTCCATTATTGAAACCCACACCATTCCGGAAACATGCCGTGTAACCATTAACATAGTCCCTTCCATTCAATCCTAGTTCTTTCTCCTCTTTGATAGGAAGATTGCGGACATAATTAATATCCTCCTCATCTACAACCTTGACATAATTTGCAGCAATCTCACTCTGCTTAGCACGTGTTCTGATCAGCATATCTGCTTCGTCAATAGACATGAAACGATTGACTCGGCCATGCTCATCAAATATTTGGCCATCGACAACGCAGATAAGCTTGTCTGCCTCTATAGCTAAAGCGCATGCTGTAGCAACTTCATAAGTGCTGAAAGTTACCAAAAACGAATAGCTATGTTAGTACCTATTAAAGATAGAAATGGTGCAACTGCCATCATCTTGTATTTCTTCGGAACTTTTCCATAGGTGAAGACATATGACATGTTTGATAGTGAATTTAGAAGTGTTCAGACTATGCACACATCCTTTACAATAAATAACTATAAATATGAATGGAGTAGACAGCATACTTGCAATTTAACACCTCTCCTGCGCTGGAGTAACCCATATTGCTCACAACAACGATGCTATCTCTATCGAGTCTTTCTTTTATCCGTGAAACATCTATTTTCTTAACTTCACCGGTGAACCCATAATCAATGCCACCAACAACTCCTCGTCTCTGACAAAACAAAAGCAAGATATTTCAATCGACCATTTCAGGACTAATATCCAAAACACCACAGAAATTTAAACATTAATTTTAAGACGAGTGAAAGAAAAAAGGGGAAGATACCACTTGCTAGCTAGAGATGCTAATCAGCTGTTAATTTTAAGCCTCGCCTTAGGAGTTCCAGATTGCACAATTAGGAAGATAAAAGTACATAATATAATTGCCTCCCAGTGGGTTCAGTTAGTTATTAAATTAGGTCAGGTCTGACGTATTGTTGATGTGTGCATTGGTATATTCCCCCCTTACAACTGCATCTATTATTTGACAGTCATACATACTTATTGGCCTGTAGTCAGGGAAAATAAATTAACCTCTTATGTCCTACTATCCTAGTAGCAATGGATATGGTCACCTTGCCAAAAACAAATTCAATAATATTTGAACAAAAAAATAAAAATATCCTAAGAAATGTTTGTAGGGTTCTAACTTCCAAGGTTGTTCTTTGGAAAAACTTCAGATGAGTCCTACATATTTTCTCCCCCTACCTCTGTCCTCGCTGTTGTTCACTTGTTCTTATTAACATAATTCCCAAAAAATTATAGCTTACATTTGTTTTGTTGTACCTGTTCCAGTTACATGATGCCAGATTAAAATTTGCATCTAAACAAATGAAAATGATCATATGCTATGAAGAACCAGTATAGTTAAGTACATAAAAGTCACCTTAGCACCAAGAAAGTTTCCACTTGCAACGTTATCAGAGATTTCATGCCAACGACCATTAACACCATGTCGACGAAGATTTAACATTGGGGGACCAGGAGATAGCTTTGCTTCTATAGTTAGGCGTATTCTGCCAGCTGCCTCCATTGCAACCTCTAATGAATCAGAATCAGTAATACGGTAACGACCAGCATACTTAGCCTTCTTTCCTGAGAGATTCATAAAGTGAGCTCATCACCACCATGCACACATTAAGGATATCAGAACAAGGAAAATCACGTACTACCCTAAACTGGAAGCAGTAGTGGCAAGTTCATGTGAGAGTGCAAAAACAAAGCATCAAGCGCAACAGTAGTACAAAGTGCAATACTGGTGAAGTCACAGATTTTACTTATCGTGCTTCACCAGTCACCAAAATTATTTAAAAACTGAGAAACGGTTAACCCACTCTTCATTCTCAACAGTGTGTTCTGGAAAAAGAAACTCTACATTTCCAAACCTGAAAAACCACAAACAAACTATGACTAGAACGCATCGCAGATACTTGTGTTCTTGAAAATGAATGTATTCATCTCTTTAGTCGTTATATGTTAATGTATATAAAAATATAGGAAGTTCGTTTATGAGTATTTTTTTCGTCCAGAGACCAGCATATCCCAAATAATGCCCCTCTACCTTGTTTATGCGCTATATCAAATACTGCATATAGAAAGAAACAAACAAAAATATGGATTTTTTTTTTGAAGCTCTAGTGAGTTGTCTGGGATGGAAAAATGTTTTTCTCTAAACAATCTTTTTTTGTTCCAGCAGTAAGCAAACATTGGCAACTTCAATAGAATGGAGGTTCAAAACACAAAATAACAAAGCTGTTTGAAGCATTTCAGCATATAGAAGAGTAAAGATGCAAAACTTCAGCTAACCTCTCTCAGCCAAGAGCTTATCAATCTGAACATGTGTTCCAGGAACAAGAACAAATTTGATTCCAAGACCATGAAGAAGTGAAATATCCTGCACGTTAAAGTGAATGTAATGTAGCACAGTAGAAGAGATAACAACTGCAGCAATCTCTCTACTTTATAAAATTGAGTAGGAAGCTCCGCCGCATTACTTCAATTACTTGACTGTTCATATAACCCAGTACAATAGCCTTAATAGGACAATTGACTCAAAATAAGGGAAGAAAACAAGTAGTATGGGGCATCGCAAGGAATCAGAGAACAAAGTGGACTGGTTACAACAGAAATTGAAGGGAAGAAGGAAATCAGAGAGCATAGCAGCCACGAAAAGCCAAACTGTACATCCCATACAAATACAAGCGAATAACTAGATGTGCCATAGTTATTAGTACTGTTTTTGTCCGACTCTGTAGCGGCCGGCCATGGCCAGTTAACAATTACAGATTAAATTATTTGTGAAAAGCTTAACCTGAATACTGGTCCTCACCAACCTAGAGCATATACAAGATTGAACCCACCTAACTTCATGCAAAATAGGACCGAACAAGTCAAAGGAACTACGACCGAATCGGTGAAGAAAAATATGACCCAATTGCTTCAGCGTTGATTTAACACTTAACAGGACTAAACAACTCAGGTATGCAAGGCGTCCTTACAAGAAAAAGGATAAAACCCTCCGAAAAACAAAGATGGTGACAAAAACAAGAATAATTATTTTAGTAACTTTCTTATATATGCTTCAGAAAAAATACTATTATCTTTTAATTTTTGTCTTGGCTTTTCTCGCCAAGTAAAGCAAGAGGAGATGGTCAACCTATCCAAGATTTTGCGAACAATAATATTCAACGGAAGTGTTTGGATGAAAAGGACTGAAACAGACCGTCAAATTAACAAGGAATACACGTGCAGTTGACAATCTGAAATTCTTTACTCATATTGTTGGCCGAGTCAGAACTGGTTTGAACTTTTGCTAGAATTAGCTTAACCTCACCGATTGAACATTTTCTTCTGATGTTGCTCTCATGGCAGGACAATTGTAGTACTATGATGACGGTGATACCCGACTCAAACAATACCAAAACTAAAAAGTCGTCAAGGCCATCAAAATGGTCTAAATTTCGCTATCTTGTAAAGAAATCCGGTAACAACACAATGTGCAGCTTGTGAAATGGATCGATTCCTCAAATCTACTGAAATGAAAAAATTCAAGGAAAAGGAAGAAACCTCCATTTCTGATACTTTGGTAGGCACCAAAATTGGCCGTTTCATGTTTTTTAACGACAAAAAATTGATCCATTTCATAGACTGCGTCTTGTCCCAAACACCTCACATCCCCTGAATTCAGAACAAATCGGCAAAAGGCCCTCTTTTTCTCGTCAAAACAAAACCATCGGATCAATGAAGAAAACAAAAAAACCGCTCCAAATCCACACAACCCAATATTAATCATCCATTTCGTTTTTCATTTCCGTAAACGCGAACCAAGACCATCCTCGAGAGCGATCGATACCTGCAGAATGCCGTCGAGGTGGGGACCAGCCACGACCTCCCCGGAGATGACGACGACAAAGGTGCTCCCGCGGTGGCCCCGGATGTAGGGCCAGGCCTCCCGGAACCACCCCACGAACATTCCCCCCTCCTCCGCCTCCCCGTCCCCCAAACCCCGGCCGAACGGCCTCGATCCTCCGCCGCACCGCACGCCCGCGGGGCACCGGCGCCGCCGCCGCAGATGATTAGGACGCATCGCGACCGTCACGGGTCGCAACCGCCCGGATCCCGCCGCCTCAGCCAGCGAGGCCTCGCCGGCGAAGCGCGCGGCGGCGAGGGACGCCGCCATCATTCGGAGGGAAGGGCAGGAGGGTGCGGCTGTGGTGGAACCCTAGTTTGGGATCGGTGGAGGAAGACTGGTAGCGTGGCGAGCTGGCAGTACGCGGCGAGCGATTTGGCGCGCAGCGGACGGGGGAAGTGGAGAATGGGGGAGGAGCCGGGCGGGGTTTATATACAGAGTAAAAATTATAGGTTGCGGCGCGGCATTTGCTTTGGTCGTGTTGTTCGGCGTTGATTTTGGTGGTTTTGTGCTGATGACTCGACGTATACTTAACCCAATCCGACGATGGTCCGTGGAAGGAGATGAGAGGAGGGAAAGCGGTGAGCGACGGCGTTCGCGTCTGGTGTCAGTCAGTCGTGCGAGAGCCGCGCGCGGTAGGTGAGCGAGTCGAGTGCCTGCCGCCTCGCGCCTGGCGGCCTCTGCGCACGTGGTGTGCGGTAGGGCGACGCGCTACAGTTTCCAGGGGCGTGAGCCCGTCAGCAACAGACATATCCCGGCGTGAAGTTTTTTCTTAAGAGCAAGTTTAATAAGGCTGATTGTGCTAGCTATAAGGGAATTTATGTCAGTATAGTCCTATGTTGAGGGGAGAGAAAAGGAGAGAGAGAGCCAAGCCGACTCCTATGCAAGAGTCAGGCTATAGCACAGGAAAAGAGACATTATCCATGCATGTACCCATAGAACTAATTGCTATACCCATGCATGTATTAAATTATCAATACACATGTATGTATTAAATGATTGAGAGCTCTTGTGGAGACAACTTATAGCCAGCTTATTGTATGAGTTGACTGCATCATTATCTTTTGATGACATGAAAATGTATTGGAGGTAGCAGCTATCTGTACTATTAAATTTGCTCTAAGTGGGGTGTCACCTTCGGGCCACTTCTTTTCCATTTTTAAAAATTATTTTTCGACTTTTCTATGATAGCTATCTTTTAAATAAAGTATCTTTTAAACATAATATCTACAAATTAATTGTAATACATACTACTATTTTTCGACTTTTCTACAGTAAATAGTTTTCAACAAAGTATTTTTTTCAAGATAGGATCTACAAATTAATTATAGTACACATTGTTGTTTTTCGGTTTTTCTACATTAACTAGTTTTCAAACAAAGTATCTTTTTAAGATGTGATTTATAAATTAATTGTAGTACACACTGTAGTGACTAATTTATATCGGCCAAAACCACACATGAGTTTCTGTTATTCTGTACTCTCTCTTACGAACAACTAGGGATGGCAATCGGGCGCGGCGGGTACGTGTAGTGCTCGCCTATTTACGCCCGCGGGCATACCCGCGAAGGACCACGGGTAAAAAACATCGCCCATACCCGTTGCCCGCGGGCATACCCGTTTACCCGCGATCAATAGATTCATAAAGCATGTCTACAGATGTAGAAAAACAAGGCAACAATATGAACAAATCAACTTTATGCTTTCAGTTTGGAAGTCTCTGCTAAATAGAGGTGGTAGTACAAAACCAGAACATCGTAGATCAATAATCAATTTTGTTTGTCATGAAGAGGCATGCTAGAAACATAAAATCAGAGATAATGAAGGCACGGGCATCAGCCAAACAAGCACATCTAAGGGTCAACCTAAACCTTACTGATAAAGACAAATATTGGTGCTCTGGAAAATCAAGCTTGTGCATGCTTGCAGCACCTTATTTTGAGTTCACTAGCCCAGTTAGTGCAATAAGCTACTCCAAGAATCTTGAATATATGTCAGTTCTTACATATGAGATGGGAGAGACTACAGTTGTATAGTAATGACCATCCAAATTATATTCATTGTTTTAAGCTCTTAGCCTCTGACATAACTAAAATTGCCATCTAAACATCAAACATATAGAAGGTGCAAAGTAAAATATTTTGCTTACATATCAGATGCTGCATTAGGATTGCTGCTTTGCTCCTGCAGGATGGTGGATGAATCAGAAAGGAACAAAAGAGGATAATAACAGCATCAGGCTTTGCTCCTGCAGGATAGTAGATGGACATACCCCAACAAGGAATTCCCATTTTCATCCGTAAGCAGTAGTTGTTCAACATCACCATCATCATACACAATCTGTTGGCAAAACCAAAAAAACAAAGGAATCCAACAATGAAGTCAACAAATCAGAAGCTTCGGCACCCAACCCTAAAAATCGCAGCAGCGGTCCGTCAGATCTCCAAATCGCAACCGCCACGACCACCAATCAACACCCAAATTCCCCCCAAAAAATCTCCCAAAATGGAACACACAGAAACGGATCGCTCGTTCACCTGCGTGGGGCGGATGGGGATGCGGCGATGGCAGCGGGGACGGCGAGGCGAGGTCGAGGAGGAGGTTGTCCTCGGCGGCGACGTCGATGAGCGACAGCGCCTCCATGGGGAGGATGGCAGCGTCGGCGTCGGAGTCGGGGATCAAACCCTAGATCGCCGCAACGCAGACAGGGGAGGAGGAGGCGAGCCAGAGAGAGACGAGGGCGCCGGGGTTGGGGTACTCGCGGAGGGGCTGGCGGCGGCTAGGGAGTCGAGTATGAGGCTGAGGACGAGGACGTCGAGGAGACGAGGGCACAGGCGGAGGAGACGAGGGCGAGGAATGAGTGAGTGCGGCGGCGGGCTGGGGAGTGACCGAGTGAGTGAGGGATCATTATGGTCGTATGGAGTCGGAACTCGGGAGCGGCGTGGTATGGAGCTAGGGTTAGGGTTTCTATTTTATTTATTGGACTGGTCCACTTGTCAGTTCGCGGGTAAATGGGCGAGACGGGTACAGGTAGAGCTCACCCATACCCGTACCCGTTTACCCAATGGGTAGAGAGTTCCCCCCATTTTCATACCCGTGGGCAAAGAATACATCCCATACTCGGCTCCATTAGGGTATTTACCCACAGGTACACGGGTAAACGGGCACAATTGCCATCCCTACGAACAACCCAAAAGCCATCAGCACAATAAAAAAACATAAACTGAAGCAAAAAAATAGGCCCAATCGAGGGCAACTAATGGGTATTCATTCACCAAGCGACAACCGAATGAAAACACGCCACTCGTTCTTTGTATCATCACACAAACTGCCATGTGCTTCCTCTGTCTTTGACCAGGGCATGTTTCGTACTCTTCAACATTCTAATTTTTTAGCGCCTATTTTTTTATTCTTGACTAAATAGAATTAAGGGAGAGGTCTTATGTTATATATGATGATGTGACCACACCACAAACACATACGACAATAGTGCCCAATATCAAGATTGAACTAAAGGTGAATTCGTTTATTCAGCCTCAACATATTTTAAATAAGAATATGATGCTACCTAATGATGAAAATATATATTTTTACAGCACCACGTCACTTTTACACCAATTCAAGCAAGAGTTCAAGATGGACATGTTTTGAAATCCAATTTGACCTCCAGATCAATTCAGATTCAGCCTGATAGGCCCAACTTCAAATGTGCATAACTTTCACATACGAAGTCCGTTTGAAGTCCACGAGTACTTGTTGGAAAGATTTTCTCGTCCTCTTTCCAATGGATATAGTACACCTCTAAATTCCATCTGTGCGCATCGCAATAATCAAAAGAGTCTGTGTTGGGCACGTACTGGAATCGGATTCGGACTGCTGCAATGGTGCAAGTTTAAATGGACGTAACTTTCTCATACGGACTCCGTTTGGGAGGTTCTTGGACTTGATGGAAATCTTATCAAGTCTACTTTCTAAAGGATTCAACCCCATCTTCAAATTCTATCCGAGCCGGCTGCAATCATCAAAAGAGTCCGTGTTGGGCACGTACTGGAATCGGATTCGGACTGCTGCAATGGTGCAAGTTTAAACGGACATAACTTCCTCATACGGACTCCGTTTGAGACGTTCTTGTACTTCATGGAAATATTATGAAGTCTACTTTCTAATGGAACCAACCGCATCTTCAAATTCCATCTGAGCCGGCCGCAATCATCAAATGAGTCCACGCTAGTTTCTGAGTCCGAGTCAAAAAAGGTGCTGCGCCACCACCACTTGGGCCCATGGGCCTTATAACCCTAGGGGGTCTTTCTCCCTACATAGGAGCTGCCACCTCCGTTGCTAGGACTTGGATTTCATTGAGTTTAGGTTTAGCCATTATGCAAACTTCTGTTCTTCAGTTGTGTCGGACGACCACCTGTCAAGACAGCCTTCGGAATCCCACCTTTTGAACTCAATATCAATATTTGCAATTTTAGATTGCTTGTTATCTTGTTCTTGCTTGTTCTTCGGTTGCATGCAGGAATAGACCTTCGTGGTCAGGTCAACCGCGTTCTTGGCATGGTTGATAACAACTTGGAGTGTGGTTCAGCGATTGCTAAGGCGCAAGCGACGTCATACGGTTGTAGTCAGATCGCAAGGGTCACCTCCACCAAAATCGAAGTTATCATCCTATCGGAAGATCGGGACCCCATCGCCTCATCATATGATAATCACCCCTCCATAGTACCTGAATTCTATCTCGAACTTCCTATTTTTCAAATAGAAATACAATATTTTTTATTTGAAAATCAAAATAGAAAAACAGGAGAAAAAATATGACAGAAAAAATAGGAGAATAAAACAACCCAAGAGAAGCAAAAGTCACTTTCGAAGGTTTAATTACGGAAACCCTATCTGACGGAATGTTCTGCGTTTGCCTAGAGAATGACACCACATCCTAAGCTATATTTCAGTAAAGATTTGGTCTAGTTCTATACGAATACTGATGGGGGTAGGGTCAAAATTGAAGTAAGTCATTATAATTCAAGCAAGGGACGTATAATTTATAGACTTCCCCTTAAGGATTCCAAGCATACCGAAGACTTGAAGGATACCAAAGAGTTGAAGGATACCAAAGATAAATCTACTCCCATGAAAACCTAGAGCTAAGTAAGGGAAACATTTGATAGAAGGTTAGCTACCAAAACCCTCAAAGAGAGGATTGGTGGGAAAAGTCTATGCTACCTTTGGTTTTAGGACTTGTATTCCTTTCTACTTGTACATAAATTTTCAAAAAAAAATTTCATTTTTTGGGTACCAACCTAAAGTCTATTTAAATGCGAACCAAACAAATGTAATGCGACGAATGCATTTTATATCAATAGTAGAACCGATTAATTGGTAGTTTGTCTGAAGCACCATTAACATGGAATTGTTCATAGGATAAAAAAGCCATAACACATAAATATATAAAAGTGTTCACAGATAATTGAGTGCTAACAAAAGACCGCAAAGTGTATGAACAATTTTGGCAATCATGCAGATTGAGCAATTTCCCTTGTAAGGTCATTATGAAATATATCCATGGATCTATCACTCTCTTGTGATGTTGATGCATCAGATGCATCTTACGAAATGGTGTATTTCACATATCTTGATGGTATGGTGGGCACATAATTAGGATTCCAATCACACCTACGGAAAATGTTTGTCTGTCATAGAATGCTCACGAATGAAGTTGTAGAGTCCAATGCTTGCTACAACAATTATCTCCTGCTTTGACATGGGAAATCTCAGCATCTTTAGTAAAATTCTTCAATTCATCTTTCACACACCAAAAGACCCCTCAACGACATGACGACCACTTGAGTCCAATTAGTTGAATTTCTCTTTCTCACCACTTGGTGCAGGACTTCTCCAAAAATCAAGAACATAGTACCTTTGGCTCTTGTATGGCGCAAAGTACCCTAACCGATTCAGATAGCCGGTGTTAACAAGATAATATTTCCCTGTAATATAAGGTGCAATAGTCATTTGTGGAAAGTTGAGAAAATGTGCAATGTTAGTAAGAAAGAAAAAAACCCTATGGAGGATGTGAAAAGGCATCTCTATCTACATCCAATGCATGATATAGCACACTAGTATCATACATAGCCCTTGACTAACTAATAGATGCATATATGAAGCACATGTCGAAATCAACTGCCGCCATCGCATTCTGAGTTGTACTTCCTGATCTATTAATGTATCTAACTTGATCTTCTGGGTGGATAGCTGAACGGATGTGAGTACTATCGATAGCTTCAATGCAGTCTATGAATTATGGCCACATCCTCCAATCATTTCTAATTCTAATATGAACGGTGGAGAAGTTTGGATCCTTGAGTCGCATATAATCTCTAGACATATCAACCACATAATGCAAAATCTCATTAAACTTGTGCTAATTGTCTCACTAGAATGCTTGAACCAATTTGGCGCTCTTCTGTTCAACTCACAGCCACCACATATGTATAGGAAAAGAGCTAGTGCTTCTATTGAACTCATGTGGTTAATTGCTTTCAAGTTGTATCTACTCACCAAAAGACCATAAAGACTATGAAAGATCGTAGCATTCATTCAAGACATGTGGTGGCTTTTTGTCTAAGAGTGCTCAAAGTCTCTCACCCAACCCATTCCACTTAGACGTGAAGTCCTTATCTTATTCTTTTCTAGGTAGGTTGAGTAATAATTCTCCACTAAAGATGCAGCAATAGTTAGATTACTTATCACTTCTTGTCATCAATGCATATTCTTTACACCAAATGCATGCTCGTCATCCGAGTCACTATTGTCATCACTGCTAGACAACATCTACACATGTCAAAAGGAAAACAAAAAAAAATGAAACAACAATTCAACGCAAGATTTTTTCCATGCCAACAAAATAATGAGACAAGTGACAAGAACAACACAAGACTTAAATATGATGACATTTGTTCATGACAATATAAAAGAAATAGGCAAATAATGTATTAGAAAGACAACACATGACATAATGAATAAGCAAATAAACTCTCAGAAGCCAATAGACTGACAGTTTGGGAACAAAATAGACATGCTAATGAGAGACCATGTGGATGTGACCCCATGTTTGTGATGAGTAATTGACGCGTGATCGGGAAAGTTTGAGTTTGATTTGAGTGGTTCGAGCCAAGACGTTGCGTGGTGCAGTCGGTTTCGATCGGACCCAGTCGAACTAGGTCGAACGTGTTTAAGTCGTTTATTTTTCGTTTCGATCGGTTTGGACTTTGAGTATTTCGTCTGATGCTGATGTATGGTTACAATTTTTTGAGCGGTGCTATGTGATGTGTTTCTTGTCTGTGATGGCTGCAAGACATCGAGGCGGAGTCGTGGCGAGGCACGGGATGACCGGACTAGGTGCAGGTGGTGCTGAGGTCGGAGCGGTCGGGATGTGCCGAAGATGGCGAAGACTCGAGGTGGTTGCGAGGCTTGGGCAGCAAGAAATGAGGAAGCTTCCCAGAAGGTGCAGGAGGGGCGTTTTGGTAAATACGCAAGGCTGCACAAAAGGAAGCGGATGCGGTTCGGGTTAATGGATAAAGCGCAGAGTTGGTGGAGTTATTGGGTAAAGTGCATATGTGAACCCGGTAGTGGAGGCTATAAATGGAGAGGGTGTTCTCTAGTAGCCTTCATGAAGTGAGAGTGTGATTGTAGAGAGATGGCTTGAGAGAGTGTATGTGTGGGTTTTGCGTGTGTGTGTTCTCCTTGTTTGTGTTCATCTTATTCTCAACTGTGTATGGGGTAGTCTTGGGTGTGTGCCACTTGATGTAAGAGATGGCAGTGAACAACTCTTGTAAGCATTCATGTCTTTGTATCCGTTTCATTATGAGAGACTTTGCTTGAGTTGGTCTGGCTATCTATCTTCTCTTATGTATCTTTCTTTTGGTTGTTGATTGATTCGGTTCTGCTTAGGACTGCGCACAATGAATTCTTTCTCTGTAGTTCCTTTGGCTAAATCCTTGTTTCAGTCCAGTTAAATTTCAGTTCATTTCTACTATCAAATTTCCTTGCTGCAGTAGTTTATTTGGTCTGAAAATCTTGTTTTTAATCTGCTGTTTTGGGCTGCAAAAATAGCAATCGACTGCTTCCTCTAGATACCTTTTTGCTGCATTAGTCCTTGAGTCTTTCGGTCCTTCTTTTGCTGCTCTATAATCTGATTGGCTGCTGTGTTACTGAGTTTGCTGCTACCTTGTTGCGGCAGTAAAACACATCTTCTCGCTGGCAGTGAAAGAAAATAGTCGGTTCTCTTCAGTTTTGTCGGCAGCAAAGTTCTTTTCGGTAGTGCAGATTTTGTTTCTTGGCAGCAAAGCTTTGACCTTCTTTCCTAGTTTCTTTTTCTTTTCAGTTGGTGTTTGGTGAGGAATTATGTTGCTTTCCTTGGTTCCTTTTTCAGCAGCTGTAGTCTTTAAAAAACAGTTCGGCAATTGCAGATTTTTGTCTAGCACTTGTTTCTTTCTTGCTAAAAATTGCATGCTTTTGCTGTCCCTTTTTGTAGTACCTATCCAGGTTTCAATAGGCTGTTTTGGGCTGCATGCTTAGCACTCATTGTTGACTAAAATCGATATCCTCTGTTTGCTGCAGCTGTTTTATCTAGTTTTTGGTGGCAAGTTTTGTTCTTGATTTTCAGTCCTTTCAAGTTTCGGCCAGAGACAAGCTCTTCTGTTTTTATTCTCTCCTGTCTCGGCCAGCTTTCAGTTTTTTTAGTGCGTCTTTAATCTCAGATTTTCAGTCTTCAATTTGTGTAGTTTAGTCAGTCTGGCTTTCCTAGTTTCTTTTAGAGTTCCAATGAATCTGCATATTCCTTCTTCATAGCTTTTTGGCTATCTGAGGAAAAGTTTGTGTGCGAATACTTGGGGGCGATTTTTAAACGCACCATTCACCCCCCCTCTATTGCCGTTTCTGATCCAACAATTGGTATAAGAGCCGGTTAGCTCTTCCTCGTAGATCTTAACCGGTCTCTAGAGCCATGGCGACATACAAGTATTCCACCAATCCTGCCGTTTTTGATGGCATCGATTATCCCTTCTGGAAGAGCCGGATGGAGACCTACATCCAGGCTCAGGGTTATGCCATCTGGCGGAAGGTGAAAACCCGATATGCTATTCCTGCCGATGGGAACATCAATGCCGGAAACATGGCTGATGTTGAGGCGAATGCTAAGGCAAGGAACATCATAATTCAGGGTCTGAGCAGAAGCTAGTTCGATCGCATCTCTCATTTGACGTCGGCCTTCGACATCTGGGTGACCCTCGATGCATACCATGAGGGCACCACCCAGATCAAGACGGTTCGACAGGACCAGTTCAAGCGAGATTATAACAAGTTTGAAATGCTCGCTGGTGAGTCTCTCGATGAGTGCTTTGCGCGTTTCCACAAGATTTTGAGCAACCTCCGAGCGGTCGGTCTCGCATACCCCGACTCGGATAATGCTCGACAGATGCTCGCAGCTCTGGATTTGCGTGTTTAGGAGATGAAAGTGACTACCATCAAGGACACCACCGATCTTTCGACCTCGACTCTTGACTCGTTGTACTCACGCCTCGAGACTCACAAAATTGCCGTAGTCTCTCGTAGGTCGAAGTCACAGTCGATGGCCTTAGTAACCTATCCCAGTCTGGTTTCTGGACCTTCTTCTGAGTCGATTTGTGGATTCTCTAGCTGCTCTCTGTGACGTAACTGATGATCAGTTAGAGCAGCTACCAGAGGATTAGTTAGCCGTTCTAGCCAGAAAGTTTTCCCACGCATACAAGAGGGTGAGGGATCGAAAAAGGAGTGGTCCGATAATTTGCTTCGAGTGTGGTGGCCCCAACCACATTTGGGCGAATTGCCCCAAGCTGGAAAAGGGAAAGGGCGACTACGGTGGTGTGAGCAAGAACGACTACATCGACAAGAACAGCAACAAGAAGCCCCCGGCTCATGCTCAAGGCAAGAACAAGTTCCGCGACCTTGGCAAAGCCAAGAAGCTCTTCTACCGTGTCCTCACCGCCTTCGACGATCTCGACCTTAGCGAGGTGGAGGGATGGAGTGACGACGATGGGACGGGTGATCAAGAACCCAAGATGGCGATGACTTCTCCGGCATGTGCTTTATGGCCCTTGAGGGCGAAGTGAGCGACAGCGAGCTCTATTTCGACTCCGATGAGTTATACCCCTCCTATGACCAACTTAATGATGCTTTTCTCAAGCTAGGGAAATTCCATGCTAGGTCTAGGGCTAGGTGTAGCGAGTTGGAGAAGGAAGTAGATAGATTGTCATGGGAGCTTACTTCACTTATATTTACTCCCTCCCGTGACGAATGTGATACATGCTGTCTTGCTTGATGACATGGAGAAATTAAGGACCCCTCTTGATAGTCTGTCTTCTGAGCTTGACATGCTTAAGGTGGAGAATGTTAGTCTTTTGGCTGAACTAGAGATGAGTATGATTGTTACTTCTTCATCTACTGTCGTTGAGACTACATCTTGCACCTCATGTGAGGATAAGGACAATGCGTTTAGAGGTTGTCGTAGGGGTGGCCCCCACCTAAGCCCAGCAGGCCTGTTAGGAGGTTATAAGAACCAGAGTAACGTATGTAATGACATAAGTGCCCCTGACGGGGAGGTAAGCATGTAAGGGTATAACTGTAAAAACATACCCCATGTGTATATATATATCAGGATGAGGGGGAGGATGAGGCAGAACACTCCCACCTCTCCACTACCATCTCTCTCTCTGTTTGGTCTGTAGCCACAACAGTTGGCGCCGTCCGTGGGGAGGACAAGGACAAGCCCGAAGACCGAAGAAGAAGGATGGCACCGAAAAAATCTTCATCAGCGGCGGCGAAGGGAAAGAAGACGGCTGGGTCGGAGCAGCGCGTGAATACCAGGGCTTCGGAATCGGCCGCCGAAGGAGCTGGCGGCAGCGCATGCACCGTGGTCGCGGGCGTCGACGCTGGCGCCACAGCGACCGACCCCGCCAGCGCCGCTACAACGATACCCAACCCCGTCGCTGGCACTGCAACGACAGCCCCAGCCACCCTCGCCGGCAGCGCGGATCAGGCGGCCGGGGGTAGACGCAATGAAGCATCCGGCGGATCTGGAGATCGTGACGCGATGGTCCCTGCACCGCCTCGTCCGCTGGGTGTCCCGGCGGCCCCCACAGCGCCTGCGGTGGAAAGCGCTATATTAGCAGCCCTCAACGCGTTCCAGCGGGAGCTAGGGGACCTTCGCAAAACCGTCCGCGATATGCAAGAGGCTCGGAGCCAGCAGGCCGCGCCAGTAATCGCGCCCGAGCCCACGCCAGAGAGGGCGGACAGTCGCGAAGCCCCCACGTCTAGCCGTGCGCCGCTGCCGCGCGTAGATCCAGAGTCCCCGCTTTCGGCAGGGCTGCAGCAGGCGGCGTGGCCTGAAGACTTCAAGTTTCCTGGCGCCATCGACTCGTACAAGGGCGACACGGACACCCGCGAGTTCGTACGCGTGTACAAAACCGCAATCGAAGCCGCGGGCAGAAACGACACCACGAAAGCGAAGGGACTCCCCCTCGCGCTGCGAGGGGGGCACTCTCTTGGTTCCTTACCATAGAGTCGGGCTCCATCTACGCGTGGGAGCAGTTCCGCGACCGTCTTCACAACAGCTTCCAAGGAAACTGCGTCGAGCGAGTCGACGCGGACCAACTCTTCGCTGTGAAGCAAGGACCCTCGGAGAAGCTCCGGAACTACATCAAGCGCTTCGCCAAGATTCGATGCCAAGTCAGAGCGTTAATGAAACCACCGTCGTTAATGCAGCCATACAGGGCCTTCGTCCGGGCCCGATGGCCGAGTACAACATGCGGAGGCCAATCAAGACAGTCGCCAAGCTCTTCGACAAAATGGACGAGTATGCGCGGGCGGAGGAGGATGCGCGAAGTCGCAACATTACCGCCCTCAACCTCGCCCGTGGGGAGCGCCCCCCGTGCGAAGTAGGGGCGGGTGGTCCCTCCTCGAGGTAGGGCCGCGGCCGAGAGCCCCGGGGAGACCCTCCCCGAGGCAGCAACACCGGAGTACGGGAAGGCTCCTCAAGGAGCAGGCATAAACCTCGGCGCCGCCAGCGCAGGTCACAGGCGGCCCATCATGCCCTCGGCACCGAGCCCGCCAAGGACCCGACCCCGCCTCCCGAAGGGGGGACCGGGGATCGGAAGGCGGACTTGATTGCGGCGGCCAACCCCGCGCAGAACAAAAGCTCCTACACTATGGCAAGTGGTGCGAGGTACACGGCTACGGTGATCATTACACAAGGGCATGCACCGCAGTTCTGGAGCTGCGGAGGGTGACGGCCGAGTCTCGAGCTCTGCCTCCTCGACCCCCTGCCGGAGCCCACGTGGAGCACCCAAGCGGTAGCCCCATACGAGCCGCCGCAACGGAGGGCGCGCAGCATCGCACCGTTAGCGTCATCACCGGAGGCTCCTCCTCAAGGGCCCCCGGGGAGCAGCCGCAATTATGGATGCTGCCCCGCAATATCACCTTCGACGTGAGCGACGCCAGCGGTGTGGAGTACCCTCACCAAGACCCTCTAGTTATCCAGGCCCACATAGCACGCTGCGACGTCAGGCGCATCCTGGTCGACGGGGGAAGCTTCGCGAATATCTTGTTCGCCGAAGCCCTCGATCGTATGGGGATCCCCCGAACTCGGCTAGAGCAGCGAGGAGCTCCACTTCAAGGCTTCGGGGGTCAACCACTGCAGGCCTTAGGGCACGTGTCCCTTCCGATCACGTTCCGTCAGGAGGGCAACAAGGGGGAGGATGAGGCAGAACACTCCCACCTCTCCACTACCATCTCTCTCTCTGTTTGGTCTGTAGCCACAACAGAGGTCTTTATACCATGCTCGTTGATCTGCCAGAATCATGTGAAAACTGCAATAACATGAAATTGAACCTAAAAAGGGCAGATCATAAGATTGCTGAACTGCATGCTTCCCTATTAGAGCCTATTGTCTCTTGCACCAACTGTCCCAAATTAACTGCTAAACTTGAATCTGTCTCAAAACAGTTTCAAGACATGGTTGATCATAACAAGAAAATGGCTCAATATGCTTCTAAGGACCCTGTTAGCTCACCATGTAACAATTGTGAAAAACTAAAATCTGAGTTGATTACTTTGGATGAAAAATATGTGAAGCTAACTAAGGACCTTCTAGTGAAGCCACCAACTGATTGTGATGTGATTGCTTGTGTGGGGGAGGAGCCCAAAGGAGTAGAGACGCTTAGGCACGATGACTAAACAGCTAGAGGTAGGATTGTCCCTCCTAGTCCTTGCGAAGACCTCAATGTTGAGGCGGCTGTGCGTGCACATGCCATTCCTTCTTCTGCTGTTGGTTCTTCCTCTTCTCCGGCTGCTGTCCCCTCTTCCCCCTGCTCTTCTTGCACCTCTCTCTTTCGGGAGTGTCAGTATCTTATGAACACTCTCGAGAGGTTTGTAGGAGGCAAGAAGAAGCTAAATCATATTCTAGACCAGTCCAAGATTTGCAAATTCAATCAAGGTCTAGGATATGATTTTCTTGAGGATGTTAGGAAGCATCCACCTGCTGTGCTCAGACCCATAGCCGCATGTGTGATCGAGGTCAAGCCCAGAACTGAGAAAGTTCAATTCAAGTCAGCGGGCTTTGTCCAAGGGATTTCTGACAGCAAGGTGATTCCACCTGTTGCTTCGGCCTTTCACAAGGCAAAGCCTTATTGTGCTACTTCCACCTCTCAGAAGGTGAAGTATCATTGCACCTTCTGTCAGAAGGATGGACACTTGGTCGAGCGATGCTTCAGGCGCGCCAAGATTGCGCGGAGAGATCGTGTTCGCGATCTTAGGAGTATTCAGGGTCAGCCCTAGACCTTGAGTGCACCTAAGAGCAACACGAGGTCTAGGGTTGATCACTCTGAGTGTTTTAGGCAGTATCGAGGACTTGGCTTTTCCGGTGTTTCTGATTTTCGTCCTCGGTTTGCCTCTGCTCATGATATCCGTCGTCCTGTTTGTAGATCTCGTTTTTCCCATCGAGATAGTTACCCACGGCGTGATCAGCATGTTGCTGGTGTCCTGACTTGCTCCTCCGTAGCAGTCAAGCCTAACAACAGCTTCAGGTCTGCACACATACCTTCTGGCTTGTTGAGCGACAGAGAGCGTAGGGTAGCTAGAGGTCAGTCGTGTGTGGCTACTTCTTCTACTCGACGTGTTACTCAGTATTGGGTGCCGAAATCACTCTTGATTTACCCCAGTACTGAGACTTTACTCTCTCGTTGACTCAGGTTCGCCAGGCAGGGAAGAGAGAGGTTTGGCTCGTTGACTCTGGGTGTTCTCGACACATGACCGGAGACTCTAGTTGGTTCTCTTCCCTAGCTCGTGCTCCAGGTGATGAGACGATCACCTCCGGAGACGCTTCGTCTGGGCGCGTCATCTCCAAAGGTACAGTGCGCGTTAATGAGTCTTTTATTTTGAAAGATGTTGCCTTGGTTAGTAAGCTGCAGTATAATTTGCTTTCTGTTTCTCAGCTTACCGATGACGGTTTTGAGGTGAGCTTTAAGAAAAATGCTTGCAAAATTCTTGATTCTTCGGGTAGTCTGGTTTGCGGGATTTCTCGTTATGGGAGGATCTTTCGTGCTGATTTTTCTGAGTCTTCTGGTGATCCTCTCTGGTGTTTAGTTGCTTCTGAGTCCCTGACCTTACTTTCTAGCATAGGAGACTTGGTCATATTGGATTTGACCATTTGACCCGAGTTAGCGGCCATGATCTCATTCGTGGTCTGCCTAAACTCAAAATGGTCAAAGATCTTGTTTGTGTTCCATGCCGGCACGGTAAGATGGTTGCCGCTTCTCACCCTTCGGTCATAGTGACTATGACCGATGCACCAGGACAGCTGCTCCATATGGACATAGTTGGACCAGCCCGAGTGCAGTCAGTAGGAGGGAAGTGGTATGTTCTTGTCGTGGTCGATGACTACTCGAGGTATTCTTGGGTGTTTTCTTAGCCTCGAAGGATGAGACGTTTACACATTTTCGAGGTCTTTTCAGTAGGCTTTCTGTCTAGCTTCCGGGTGCCTTACGAGCGATCCGTAGTGACAATGACACGGAGTTCAAGAATTCCTACTTTGAGAGGTTCTATGACGAGATAGGTGTAGAGCACCAGTTCTCTTCTCCGCACGTCCCACAGCAGAATGACGTCGTGGAGAGGAAGAACAGTACCGTGGTCGCGATGGCCAGGACGATGCTTGATGAATATTCTACACCTAGGAAGTTTTGGGCTGAGGCTATAGCGACCGTGTGCCATGTTTCGAACAGAGTGTTTCTTCGGGCACACTTGCATCGCACTTCTTATGAGCTGAGATATGGGCGAAAGTCCAGTGTCTCTCATTTTCGTGTGTTTGGTTGCAAGTGTTTCATTTTGAAGTCCGAAAACCTAGACAAGTTCGAGTCACAATTTTGTGATGGTATCTTTCTAGGTTACTCGACTTCTTCGCGGGCGTATAGGGTCTTGAACTGCGAGTCTAGCAAATTGGTAGAGACCTGCGAGGTGACCTTCGATGAGGCCAGTCAAGGGACTAGGCCCGATATTTCAGGTTCTTTAGAATAGTCCGAGACCATCTTTGTGGATGATGAGGAGGATGGAGATGAGGGTTGTCTACCCGATCTAGTTCCTCACCCTCCCCTTGAGGTGCCTTCTTCTACCGCACCTCGAGGAGATCAGCCCATGCCTTCCACGTCTTCTGGAGTTAGTGGCTCTGTTCCTACCTCGTCAGCTCATGAGGTAGATGCCACTTCTTCTTCTCATCCAGGACCTCCCCGACATATTCAAAAAGACCATCCTTTCGAGCAGATTATTGGAGACCTTTTTGAGCGAGTCACTCGCTCAAAGTCTGGCATGTCACATTTTTGTCTCCATTTTGCCTTTGTTGCCTCATTTGAGCCCAAGGATGTTTGTCATGCTCTTTCTGATGAGTCTTGGGTCAATGCCATGCATGAGGAGTTAGAAAATTTCGAGAGAAACAAGATCTGGTTGCTTGTTGAGCCCCCTTGAGGTCACAATATCATTGGGACTAAGTGGGTGTTCAAGAACAAGCAGAGTGAGGATGGGGTTGTCATTCGGAACAAGGCTAGACTGGTAGCTCAAGGTTTCTCCCAAGTTGAGGGTCTAGATTTTGAGGAGACCTTTGCCCCTGTAGCTAGACTTGAGGCTATTAGAATCCTACTTGCTTTCGCAGCTTCTAAGGGTTTCAAGCTTTACCAAATGGATATCAAGAGTGCCTTCCTCAATGGGTTTATTGAGGAAGAGGTCTATGTGAGACAGCCTCCAGGTTTCAAGAACCCCAAATACCAAACCATGTCTACAAGCTTTCCAAAGCCTTGTATGGACTTAAGTAGGCCCCTAGAGCTTGGTATGAGAGGCTTAAGTCCTATCTGTTGAGTCATGGTTTTGAGATGGGTAAGGTAGATAAGACCTTGTTCATCGGTAGGCATGACACTGACCTACTGCTCGTTCAGATTTATGTGGATGATATTATCTTTGGCGACTTTTCTCATACTCTTGTTTCACAGTTCTCTGATGTCATGAGCACCGAGTTTGAGATGAGTATGATGGGCGAGTTGACCTTCTTCCTTAGCTTCCAGATCAAGCAGACTCGGGAGGGTACCTTCTTGCATCAAGGCAAGTACACTCGTGACCTCCTGAGATGGTTTGACATGAGTGATGGCAAGCCAGTGTCAACTCCCATGGCATCCACAACTTCTCTTGACCTAGATGAGGACGGCGAGCCAGTTGATCAGAAAGAGTATCGCACCTCTTGTACCTCACTGCCTTGAGGCCGGACACACACTTCTCTGTGTGTCTTTGTGCTCGGTTTCAGGCTTCTCCTCGCGTATCTCACCGCCAGGCGGTGAAGCGCATTCTTCGGTACATTCGAGCTACCATTGACTATGGTATCTGGTACTCTTCCTCTTCCTGTCTTTCCCTTAGAGCCTACTCAGACGCAGACTTTGCTGGCTGTAGGATAGATAGGAAGAGCACCTCTGGCACCTTTGAGAGACCATGTGGAGGTCATCCCATGTGTGTGATGAGTAATTGACATCGGTTTAGGAAAGTCGAGTTTGATTTGGTTGGTTCGGACCTTGACGTTGCGTGGTGCAATCGGGCTCGGTCGGACTTGGTCAAACCTGATCAAAGTGGTTAGGATGCATATTATATCGACTTGTCAGGTTTGGGCTATCTCATGCTTAATGTGCTTCATTAATGCTATTTATGCTTTCATGTATCGAGCGGTGATATGTGATGTGTTTCTTGTCTGTGATGGTTGCAGGACATCGAGGCGGAGTCGTGGCGAGGCACGGGATGACCGGACTAGGCGCAGGTGGTGCTGAGGTCGGAGCAGTCGGGATGTGCTGAAGACGGCGAGGACTCGAGGTGGTTGCGAGGCTTGGACGACAAGGAACGAGGATGCTTCCCGGAAGGTGCACGAGGGGCATTTCGGTAAAAGCGCAAGGCTGCACAGGTGGAAGCGGTTCCGTTCAGAGTTAGTGGGCAAAACGGGTCGGAAACCCGGTATGCAAGAAGCGGTCAGATCGGCTTGAGCTGGGCGGTCAAACCGGCCCAGCCCGAGCGGTCAGACCGGCCACCCAGTTGTAGTCAGACCGCCCAGCCCATTTAAGTCATCCCGGTCTCTGTGTTTTGTGATTTTTCTCTTGTTTTGTTTTCTCCTAGGTGTTGTTCTCAGTAAGTATAGGGTTCCAGAGATCTTTTGAACTCCTCTTCATAGCTATTGGAAGGAGATTCATTGGAGGGGTTGTTTTTAGAAGTCGACATTCACCCCCCTCTGTCGCCATTTCGGTCCAACAACCTCTTCTAGGAAGCAGTCCGGTGTTGCACAATCCACCGCAGAGGCCGAGTACGTTGTTGCCGCCAGTTGTTGCAGCCAGGTACTTTGGATGGTCTCGACCCTGCGGGACTTTGGGTTAGCCATAGACAATGTTCCACTCTTCTGTGATAACACTTCTGCCATTAACATTACCAAGAACCCAATGCAGCATTCTCAGACCAAGCATATTGATATTAGATATCACTTCCTTCGAGACCATGTGGAGAAGGGTGACATAGTGCTCCAGTTTGTGGAGAGTGACCACCAGTTGGCTGATATCTTTACCAAGCCTTTGGATAGCTCTAGGTTTTTAGCTCTATGGGGAGAGCTTGGGGTGGTTTGTCCTTATGAACTGCTGTGAGGGGGAGTCTTTGCGCTTCATGTCTTATCTTGTTTATTATGCCCTTACTCCTTTCTGTTGCATTGCATATGGGTGCATTGGGGTTAGTCCTTCTAGCATAGATTAGAGTGTTTCTCTTGTCTAGTTGTTTAGACTTCTTCCTCTCATCTTGTGATTCTAGGATGCTGCTTATTAGCCGCTTCACTTCTCACTAGGTTGAGCTTACTCACTTCTTATAGGTTCTAGCAAGGGTTGGGCTACCCTCGGGTAGACGGGGTATGTGTTTGCTCCCTAGTGTGTTAGATGATCAGCTGATAGTTCTAGAGTCATATGGGGTAGATGAGAGTCAGTCTGAGCCATAGTATCCTCTATATCTTATCTATGCTTTAAGGACTGTCTTTTCTGATTCTCTTGCCAGCTTCTCGATTTTATTGCTTTGGTTCAGGGGGAGTTCATTTGGGAACTTCTAGATCTTAATATTGACATAACTCAACTTGAACTAAAAGTGCATCTCATGTTAAGGGGGAGCTGGATTTACTACATTTCATTTTTGCATTGTAATATAACTACATGGAGCCTTGATTATTATTCTGTTATGACATGTTTACAATGAATTACATCTTGCCATGATCTGAGCTTACTTGCTAGATATATCATGACTTTATATGTGTAGTCTAGTCTTTGTCATGTTAGGTTGATTAAAATGCTCAACTTGAATTAAATCATGTCATGATAGCTCTTGAGACTAGTCTGCCTTTAGTTATGCTTTTATGATTCATGCCATGTCAAATAGGCTAAGTTGAGTTTTGAATCTATATTGAGATTTAGATTGAGCTATGTTAGTTCCTTGATGAAGCATGAGTTAGTACAACCTTTTAAGAAAGCAAAAAGATCTCTTTTGTGCAAAAGAACTGATCTCACCAATTCTTTCTAATGAGACGGCTTGCCATTGCACTAGGCATGAACTCAGGGGGAGTTTTGGTTGACCAAGATCATTTCCTTAAGCGTCTCGGTTGGAGTGGTCGCATAAGGCTTGAGATCTAGCACATGACTAAATTTTTGGTTGGAAACGACCATGAGCTTTAAAAAGAAAACACGTCAAATGTGCTCAATTTGCTTAATTACCAAAAGATCAAAGTATTTGAACAAATAATTCATTCTTGAACGGGTAGCACTCTAAATTGACTCAATACTAGCTTCTTGGTTCCACTTAGGTTATTGACATAGCCTGCATCATCCTTGGATTCCTTTAGCTAGACTATAATCATGGTTGACTTGACATGTTAAGAAATTCGACTAATTTTCAGATTCCTTTTGGACCATGTTTGACTTTCTTTCTTTTTCAAACTCAACTTTACGCTTTTTCTGGGTTTGTGAATATAGTCATCAAGGGGGAGATTGAGAGACCATGTGGATGTGACCCCATCTTTGTGATGAGTAATTGACGCGTGATCGGGAAAGTTTGAGTTTGATTTGAGTGGTTCGAGCCAAGACGTTGCGTGGTGCAGTCGGTTTCGGTCGGACCCTGTCGAACTAGGTCGAACGTGCTTAAGTCGTTTATTTTTTGTTTTGATCGGTTTGGGCTTTGAGTATTTCGTCTGATGCTGATGTATGGAGCGGTGCTATGTGATGTGTTTCTTGTCTATGATGGCTGCAGGACATCGAGGCGGAGTCGTGGCGAGGCACGGGATGACCGGACTAGGCGCGGGTGGTGCTGAGGTCGGAGCGGTCGGGATGTGCTGAAGACAACGAGGACTCGAGGTGGTTGCGAGGCTTGGGCGACAAGAAATGAGGAAGCTTTCCGGAAGGTGCAGGAGGGGCGTTTTGGTAAATACGCAAGGCTGCACAAAAGGAAGCGGATGCGGTTCGGGTTAATGGATAAAGCACAGAGTTGGTGGAGTTATTGGGTAAAGTGCATATGTGAACCCGGTAGTGGAGGCTATAATGGAGAGGGTGTTCTCTAGTAGCCTTCGTGAAATGAGAGTGTGATAGTAGAGAGATGGCTTGAGAGAGTGTATGTGTGGGTTTTGCGTGTGTGTGTTCTCCTTGTCTGTGTTCATCTTGTTCTCAACTGTGTATGGGGTAGTCTTGGGTGTGTGCCACTTGATGTAAGAGATGGCAGTGAACAACTCTTGTAAGCATTCATGTCTTTGTATCCGTTTCATTATGAGAGACTTTGCTTGAGTTGGTCTGGCTATCTATCTTCTCTTATGTATCTTTCTTTTGGTTGTTGATTGATTCGGTTCTGCTTGGGACTGCGCACAATGAATTCTTTCTCTGTAGTTCCTTTGGCTAAATCCTTGTTTCAGTCCAGTTAAATTTCAGTTCATTTCTACTATCAAATTTCCTTGCTGCAGTAGTTTATTTGGTCTGAAAATCTTGCTTTTAATCTGCTGTTTTGGGCTGCAAAAACAGCAATCGGCTGCTTCGTCTAGATACCTTTTTGCCGCATTAGTCCTTGAGTCTTTTGGTCCTTCTTTTGCTGCTCTATAATCTGATTGGCTGCTATGTTACTAAGTTTGGTGCTACCTTGTTACGGCAGTAAAACACATCTTCTCGCTGGCAGTGAAAGAAAATAGTCTGTTCTCTTCAGTTTTGTCGGCAGCAAAGTTCTTTTCGGTAGTGCAGATTTTGTTTCTTGGCAGCAAAGCTCTGGCCTTCTTTCCTAGTTTCTTTTTCTTTTCAGTTGGTGTTTAGTGAGGAATTATGTTGCTTTCCTTGGTTCCTTTTTCAGCAGCTGCGGTCTTTAAAAAATAGTTCGGCAATTGCAGATTTTTGTCTAGCACTTGTTTCTTTCTTGCTGAAAATTGCATGCTTTTGCTGTTCCTTTTTGTATTACTTGTCTGGGTTTCAATAGGCTGTTTTGGGCTGCATGCTTAGCACTCATTGTTGACTAAAATCGATATCCTCTGTTTGATGCAGCTGTTTTGTCTAGTTTTTGGTGGCGAGTTTTGTTCTTGATTTTTAGTCCTTTCGAGTTTCGGCCAGAGACAAGCTCTTCTGTTTTTATTCTCTCCTGTCTCGGCCAGCTTTCAGTTTTCTTAGTGTGTCTTTATTCTCAGATTTTCAGTCTTCAATTTGTGTAGTTCAGTCAGTCTGGCTTTCCTAGTTTCTTTTAGAGTTCCAATGAAACTGCATATTCCTTCTTCATGGCTTTTTGGCTATCGGAGGAGAAGTTTGTGTGCGAATACTCGGGGGCGATTTTTAAACGCACCATTCACCCCCCCTATGTTGCCGTTTCTGATCCAACAGCTAATATCACAACAAAATGAACTCTCACAAGCCAAAATGGACTGACAGTTTGGGAATGAAATAAACATCCTAATATTACAACACAATAAAATCTCAGAAGCCAAATAAAGTGATATCATCTAATTTCCATACTTTGTAGTGCACTTCCTTTTAAGCCATTCAAATCACTTGGATTATCTTTGATGGTCAACCACATCTCCCTTTGCTCCGGCTTGATGAAAAGTTCAAATTGCAATGAAGTACTCATCAGTCCCACTAACAACACTACACTAAGAAATTAACTCCATGATTTCTATGATGCTACATACGGAGGCTTCATTCTCTTTTTGAAAAATACTTTGAAAGATGCATGTGATCTCTAACTCAAATCAACCATACGCTTTAGCTGTTCTTGCACAAACTGTGATCCATTCTTTAGTTTTCCCTTTGTCATTGTTGGAACAACAAAATCTCTTTCCTTTCTTAGCAGTAGGTGATTAATCTTCTTGTTCACTTTTGTGTCATCATTATCATCTTCTTGTTCGTCAAGATCAATAGCCGCAGATGAATGTGTAGGACTTTGAGGTAAGAACCCCCTACCAAAGACTAATGGTCAGCCCCGGTGTTGCGAATGTCTTCAAACATCACCTCCAGCAAGTCCTCATTTTGAAGTCCACCTTTACGAAACTTGGAAGCTCTAGGAATTTCCTGTCAAAACCAAAATAAATATGTTAAATTTATGGGATGAAAAACAACTAAACATTTATAGATGCATTGCATGTTGACTACTTACCTCATTTTTCTTCCTTCACCAATCATTGCTGCCCTTGATTGTGTTCCTTTGGTTATCCCAACATAATCCAGTCTCCTTTAGCTTAAATTTCTTTTGGCATATTCGTTCTTGAGTTTATCCCATTTATTCTTAAATTGAAGCTTCTGGTACTACAACCAGTCTTCTCTTCAAATTTTGCAATTACAGTAGCATAACCAACCTAGTTCAAATGGGCATTTGGGTGATTTCTAGCTCTCACTTGCTCTACAAACAGCTCACAAACTATCCAAGATTCTCACCATTCCATTCAACGTTTTTTCCCATCTGAAATTTTTTTGTGCTCTACATTATTCATATCTTATACAGGCAGCAACATGCATATCAAGGATTCATAGACAAACATATGAAGTAGCAACATAATCATGCATTCATATCTTGTGCAAGCAGTAGCATTGACACAAGGATTCATGGAGAAGCATATGAAGCAACAGAATAATCATGCATTGATGAAAAATAATTAACATAAGTTCTTTTTCACACTATACAAACTCATCATTTTGTCATTTTCCAAAGCAATAAACATAGGATACATGAACAACATGCACACACTAGAGGAACATCAATCAAGAGCATTCATGAGGAATAGCAAGCAGTAGCATTCATGTGGAACTATATTAGTACTAATCATATGAACAAGAACCATATCCACATGAAAAAACCATAGGGTACACCAAGAATCCGGGGAGGCTTAGATCTTAAAATATGGGGCTGTTGGACGGGAGGACAGGTTGAGAGAGGATGACAGCTAACCTTTGGAGGTCGTGGACACCGATGGGACTCTAGCGACAATGGAGCACAGCGGTCAGCTGCGTTGGGTGCTGAGCAATGATGGAGATCAGAGGAAGGGAGGACAAGGGTGAAGGGTGGCAAGATCACCTTCACGGCTTTGAGGGAAGAAGCTATGACCCCAACAACGATGGAGTGTGGTGGCCCACTGAGGTGGCTGTGGGAAGCTCGAAGCGCCGTGGCCGCCATCCTCATTCGGATGGTGATGGCAATCCGTGGGAGTCGGGGTTGGGGAAGTTCGGGAGTGGCAAGCATGGTAAGAGATATTGGCGGTGAGGTCCTCCAGACTAGTAATGTGGGGATCCCGGCCGGCAACACTTGAAATGAGGGGATGGATATGTAGGCGAGAGAGATGGAGCAAGTGGAGAGTTGAGAAATGAGGGGAGAGGGGCGTACGAGCGAGGCAGATAGCCCTTTTATGAGTGGTGGATAAATAACCCTCGGCTTAAGGAGCATTTTGGTAACCAGACGCTAATTTCAAGGTCGCTCCGTATTTTCTATTGCAATATCCCTCCGATTCTGGCAATATCCCAATTCTACAAGTGGAGGAGCAGGTGTGTTCACCTAGACTCCTACTCCGGTTAAGAATCCTGGTCAGGAGCCCTATCATATAGAGACCCCACATGTGTATGGCTGGTTAAACCTTTAATTCACCTTTAAACCCCGAACCAAATGCAACCTGTACGTCGTTTCAGTCATGTACCACAAAATATGGTCCGTAAATTTGAATAGTGTCTGCTAATGTTTTAGTTGTATCTGCTTCTGAAGTTCGCCTTCGACTACTAGAAAAGTTAGCATGACACAAGATTCCGTTACTATAGATGATATGGCATATTGATGTCGTTTATGAACCCGTGTTGCAACTACGACAACCAAGAAAATCGTCAGCCTTCTCCATCCCCACAAAATGGAAAGATCTCTATCCCATCATGAGACTATTGGAATAGTCCCACATTAGTTATGGAAGGGCAAGGGACCTAACTTAAAAGTGGGGGAGTCCCTCACCTCATTGGCTAGCTTTTGGGGTGAGAAGGCCCTTATGATCCTACAAGTGGTATCAGAGCCCGGTTCTAACATCTCTGGCCCAATGGACACTAGTGTGTGAACGCCTGATGGACTGTGACCCCGAGGGACCGTCGGTGTACGGTGAAGGGACCCTGAGGGACCGTCGGTGTACGGTAAAGGGGCGGTGAAGGGCTGAGGGACACCAATGTGTGAAGGGGAAGATTGTTGGAATAGTCCCACATTGGTTGTGGAAGGGCAAGGGACCTAACTTAAAAGTGGGGAGTCCCTCATCTCATTGGCTAGCTTTTGGGGTGAGAAGGCCCTTACGATCCTACAAAGACGAAGAAGATAAAGGAAAAAATCTCAGTTCCCATTCGACACCGATTTCTATAATTCTCGCCTTGTCGTCCTCAGTCACGGCACCCATGTATAGCTCGCAAGACATCCACACAAGATGCTCACGGGATTCGCCTTGTCGTCCTCAGTCAAAGCACCCATCTCTGATTGATTTTCTTATCTACAGCACAAAAAAAGCCTATAATGCAGCTCGTTAGGGATTTAACTTCTGATTTTGGACTTCTAATTTTTTTATTTTGTTTTTCTGACTTTTTGGTATTTTGGTTTTTTCAATTATGCTTTTGTATTGCCCATGAATATAACATTTCTTATTTTTTTAAATTTAATTATGTTGAAAAAGCTACTTATAGTGTAGCTACTATCATATAAAATAAACTAGAAGCTCCAGCTTAAAAGCTTAAACGAGCCGTGCCTTAGTTTTGTAAAACAAAGTTAGAATTGGCACTTCTAGAAATGATCTGGGCCATCTGGCTTAACAATACTCAAAAGCTGTAGGACCGAAATGGTGACAGAGGGGGGGTGAATGTCGATCTTTAAAAATCGCCCCCAACAAGTATCTTCTTCTCCATTAGCTATGGGAGCTATGAAGGTAGAAGACCAGTGTTCACAAGAAGACACAGCAGCAGAAAAAACACAAATCCAGAGACCAGCAAGCGAGAAAAAAATCAATTCGGGAAAATTCTGGCCTCAAGTGGTAGTACCGGAGTGCTATCCGCGGTAGTACCGGGGTTCTGAACGGTAGTATCGCACTAGCAGGAAAAAGAAAACGCTGAGCAACAGAAATCAAACTGCATGTGGTAGTACCGGAGAGGCTTGAGCGGTAGTACCGCTGGGGAGGTAGTACCGCAGCTTGAGCGGTAGTACCGCACGACAGGGACAAACAGTAGGGTTTCAGGCTGAAAGAAATAGAACTTCGGATTTTTGGCTAATTTGAGGGTTTGCTCTCAATCTCTTTGATCCAAAGCCTTACTACAATGTACCAAATAGTAAGGAGACCCTGAGAAACAAGAGAAACAAACCAAGAAACAAGAATTTCAGATTATGGGTAAAAATCTGAAATTTTGCAAGACCTGAGCCAAAAATCAAATTGCTTCCCAACCTTTGATCCTATGGTCAAGAGATTTTGCAGATATGTTAGCAATAGCCATAGAACTCCTCAGACAGAAACTCAGGGCATTTCCTTAAGAGAATCAAGAATTCAACCAAACCCTACAAAAGCTCTGAAGAACAGGGAAGCCTCAAAAATGAAATCTTGAGATTAAATGAAGTTTGCTCTTGGGAAACTTGATCAAATGATCTTGGAGAATCATCCCAACCTAGAGCAACCCATTTTGGGCCTTCTCAACAAGAAAAACACAAGAACTCAAGAAATCAAGAAATGAGGCATCGAAGGGAAACAGATAGCACGGGAGAAGAACTTCAAATTTCATTCCAACCAATCAAGGATTACAAGGGATACAAAGAACTACGTCCCCATACGCATGGACATTCGGAGGAATGATTACAAGATGGATCAACTCTCCCTCTCCCTCTCCCTAAGCCAAGAACTCACTCGCTACATGCTTCTTGGAGAGGAGACTCAAGAATACATTGATGGAAGGACAGAACAGCACTCTGCCCTCTCCACCAACTCTCAACTACTAAAGCCTAAAGCCAAAACAAACTCTCTAAGCCTCTTTTGACTCTAGCAAACCCTAACTCTCTCCCAAAGCCATGAGGAGGCATGCAGCCCATCCTCTCCTTTTATAGCCCATGGCTAACGGGTCTCCAACCCGTTACGCCGGCTAAATCCAACGGAGCCCGCTCCCGCTTGTGCAGCCTTGCGAATTTCCCGATTCGCCCCTCCTACACATTCCGGGAAGCTTCCGCGCTCCTTGTCCTGCAAGCCACGCGGCTTCGCCGTCTTCAGCACACCTAGACCGTTCTGACCTCAGCGCCACCTGCGCCTAGTCCGGTCCACCGTGCCTCGCCACGACTCCACCTTGAGTCCACGTCGTCTTTGACACATCCCGACCGTTCTGACCTCAGCGCCACCTGCGCCTAGTCCGGTCCTCCGTGTCTCGCCACGACTCCACTCGATATCCTGCAGCCACACAGACAAGAAACACGTCAAATAGCACCGCTCGATACATGAAAGCGTAAATAGCACAAACACATCATACTCTCGCATGACGAAGTCCAAACCTGTCGAAACATTAGACTATGCAAACTAAACCCATACGACCAGGCTTGACCAAACCGACCGAACCCGTTGCACCATGCAACGACATGGTCCAAACCACCCAAACCAAACTCGACTAACCTAAACCCTTGTCAATTACTCATCACTCTCATGGGGTCACGACCACATGGTCTCTCAAAAGCTCCACAAGTTGCAGAATTTTTTACCAATACTGAAAGGGACCAGCATGGTTTGAGGAGCGTCCACGCACGACGACATGCAGGTTAGTGGCTTGGGAAAGGCCGGGATCGTTTTGGTTTATTTGTGATTTATACTCGTACTATCTATAATAATTAGTTTTTAAATAGTATATTTTTTAAGACGGTGTCAATAAGAAGATTGTAGTAAAAAGTGTATCGAGTTTAGCTGTATTAGCTAAAATCGCACACGACTATTTTTCCTGTGCGTACTACCTCTTACGAACAGTCAGAATTCAAATATTTAAACCACAAGTCATAAGGAAAAAAAACCGTGCAAATTTATTTGTCAAATTAGTTCATAGTTAATTAAGCTTCTAGTCATCATCATCGGTTATGCGTCTTTTCGTAATGTTCCTTTTGTCCCTTTTTTATTTAAACAAATACTATTTGGTCAGCCTACACCTTAATTTGTTGTGTCTTGAAATTTCCAGGAAGCTCGCTCCGATTACTTTGGTGCACGCAAAAAAATATTGATCATGTGGTCAATGTAGAATTGAAAAACGCATGCATGTCTAATTAATTGTGTACCCACCAATCCTTGCTTTCAACAACCCCAAACAGAAAGTAAGACGAAATAATCTGCAAGAACAAATTCGAAGCTAAGAAGTGTACGCGATGTAGGTCGCTAAAAGTAATTTAGCGTTTGGTGTTATCTTATCGGCATGTGACAACAGACGCAGTCAGAGAACAGAGTCAGTGCAGCGATATCCAGTCATTGTTTCATCATTCATGCTACTTCCATTTCACACCCGGCCGGCCGGCCCTAGCGTTAAGCTTCGTATTTTCCCCTCTTTTTTAAAAAAGTAAATTTTCAAGGAAAAAATAATTTTAGGGCCAGTTTGCATGGACTGAGAGATGCCGCCCAATCTTTGCTTAGAAACCATCCGATCTAAAACATGAACATCCGATATAGAGGATTTTTTTATCGTCCTTGAGAAGTTTGTGAGCCGTCCACGTTTACACAAATACAAACATTGCCCATGCTGCTGCGCCCTGCAGCTAGTCAGATCTCGATATCATTTCCCAATCGATCGGTTCATTTGCAGGTAAATTTTTTGCTTTTTAGCCCAAAATTTGAAAGTTTTTTATATATGGATCTCTGGAGAAAAGATTTACAAAAATAGTCCCTTCGCAGGCGCCAAAGGATATAGCGCACAGGGTACATAGCATGCCACCATATGCTTTGGCGCCGTGCGTGGACACGTAGGAGCCACGGTGGCATAGCACGGCGCCAAAGCCCATGACGTCGTGATATGTACCTACGGCGCTAATGGCTGTGGCGCCGTGCTCTGGGACTTAAGCCCGAGCACGCCCCCCGCCCCCCTCTCTTCCCCCTCCAAATCCACTTCAATCCGTTGTTTTTTCTCGCGATTTTGCTTCCAAACCGAGCAAGCATGGTCAACTCCCTTCCCTCTCTTGATTTTTTCCAATAGATATGGATTATTTGAGGTACATTTTGTGGGGCAATATTTGAAACCCTAGATGAAATTAATTGGATTTAGCTCGGTTTTAGGTTGGATTTGCAATAGATATGCGTAATGTATGAGTAGTCATGTGTGTAGATTCATTTTTTGGGTTTGTTTGTTGTACTTGTTGTGCGTAATGACTGAGGTATGTTTGCTTATTGTGCTATAGATGGATAAGCTCGTGACTTTGCACCATGGTCTACTGTGAAGAGAAATGACAATAGGGGTGTTGATTTGGAGGGCATGGAAGAGACCACGTTGCTATTTAGTTCACGTCCGTCGTATGGTGAGGTCATTTGTCGCTTGAAAGAGAGGTTGGGATGGACAAATGAGCATGGTGATGTCGTTATGCAAGGATTGATTGATGTTGGGTCGTCAAAGGGGCCACGTAGAAAGAGATTGGTTTCGATTGGCAGTGACGGTGAATGGGATAACTATGTGGCCATCGTTTTGGACTCAAAGGTCAGAGCACGTGACTTGTTCGTGCGGATGGTGGTGAGAGATCCATCACCTCCTAGGGCTGCATTCGATCTCAATGACTCACCATTGGTTCGGTCACCGGCTCATGAAGAGGTCGAGGTGCAAGTTGTATCCTCGGCTCAAGTATGTGAGGTTCCATTAACTCAGGTAGAAGCTGACTCTGAGGATGTCGATGACCGGTTTGTTGGTGGATTCGACGAGGAGACAGTGTTTGAGGAACCCATGGTTTGTATAGCATCTAACAGGGTGGATGTACAGCTTGCGGGAGACGAGGCTGCTTATGAGGATGCGAGGGCTGTGGACTCAGATGATGACAGACCGGTCCTAGGTTTGACATCTAGCGAAATTGAGCTGTTGAGAAGAATGTTTCCTAGCCATGATCCACTAGTGTTCGATTACAATGACCTAAGCAACACACATAGAGCTGTCGCGGATGGAGGGCAAACGTAGAGGGATGTACCTAGGCCTGGAGCTAGTATCATAATCCACAAGGGTCATGCCTTTGAGGATATGTCGGCATTAAAGATGTGGTTAAAAGAGTACTCGATCATGCACAACCGTCCATACCGGGTTAAGAACTCATACGCCAAACGTCGGTACACCATCAAATGTGAGAGCACTGGGTGTGCATGGAAAGTCTGTGCCAGGAAGGTGAAGGGTACGGAGAAGTTTAAGATTACAACTGTGGATAGACCGCACAGCTGTGGGTCTTCTGAGCCCAGCCAAAAACATCATCAGTTGACTTCTTGGTTCATTGCAACCCGCCTGTACCCCATGATAAAGCACATGCCGACGATGCGCGTGGTAGCAGTGATAGAGGTCTGTTGTGGCTACGGGCCAAACAGTAGAGAAGGGGACTAGTAGGAGAGGAAGAAGAGAGCCAGATCTGTGGGAGAGTTGGTAAGAATGAGAGGATGTCCCTCCTTTGCCCCTCCTGGGGGTTTATATATATGAGTGGGGTAGAATGGAAAATCCCCATTCTACCCCTTAGTACTTACAACGGATGAGGGTACATTGGTATATTTACACTGGTATATTCCTCTACACTATTTGGCATATTACATATTGAACTAGTTGCACGGCCCAGTCACGGGGGGTTGGGCCACCCCCCACAACAAGGTCGTTGTAATACCCCAAAAGCGATTCGAGAGTTAATCGATTAATTGGAGAGAAGGACCATATAGAAAATAATTAAACAAGAATTTTTAGAGGGGTTTTCTGAAAAATCCCGGCAACCTGAGCCTGGGCCTCGGCCCAAGTGGAGGCCGGCCCAGGAGGGGGGAGGTGTCTTCCCCCAACCCTAGCCACCACCCCCTTTGCCCCCTCCTCTCTCCCCCTTGGCCGCACCCCTCCCTGCCCCTGCACCTCCACCATGTCCAGCACACCTCTCCCCCCATTGTTGTCCCTTGGTGCTAGGAGAAAGCGAGAAGGAAGGAAGAAGAAGGGAGGGAAGGAGAAGAAAGGAAGGAGGAAGAAGAAGGGAAAGAAGATGGGTGATTCCAAGGGGATCCTCTAGGTAACTCTCCCTCATCTCAAATCCTTCTGTTTTTAGAGTAATTAGGGTTCTTGGCACGGGATTAGAAGGGGATTAGCAGATTGATTACCTGATTAGAGATTTCCTGCTGTTTGCCTGTAGATCAATCCGCGCAGTGCGATTATTTGCGCAGTTTATACCTATGAAACGATTTTTCCTGCGGGTATTAACAAAAGGAAAATTGTAGAGGACGACAAGATCTATTTTATACAATTTTTTCAGAATTTTATGCCACGGGATTTGGGCGTACGTGAGTCAGGAATATCACTGTCTGTCAGGGGTGCAGATTGGGGCAAAGTGCTGTTCAAGTGTGATTTAGGGGTAGTAGATGATTTTTATGTTTTTGGTCGCAATTGAGAAAAATGTAAGGAATTCAGTAATATAACTACTGTATAAAAATAATAATTTTTAGAGCCTTACACTGTGGTTGGAACGCGTTAGAATCTGGCTGCCCAGATTGCCAAAACAGAGAACGTCCTCTGTTTTGTGCATTAAGTTACACCTTGCTAGGATCAAAATAAAAATATGTGATCTACATGAAAAGTTAAGGTGTTTAAGTGAGGAATCCAGAAATATATCATTTTCTATGTTGGCTTAATATTGTTAAAGATACAAAAAAATTAAGCAGCGCTGCTGCAGTGGACAGAGTGTAGAACCATTAAGCGGAGAGGGAGTTGCGGGTTTTGGGCATAGAGACGTTTACTTCTCAGTTGTGAATATTATATTATGGTTTTGTGCTGAGTGGTTCCCTGTGAATAGGTGGCTTCGCTCCTGGTCGTGCTTGATCCCTTCGCTCCTTCGGTAAAGGCAAGTATAATGATGATTTAAAATTGATAGTGTGGATTGTTGATGGTTGATGGACTGTTGATGTTTGATCTATTTTATGAGTATATGTGTTCATGGTTGTGGTAAGGATGTACTGGTGCTATTTATGGTTGATTGCAATTTAAAGTGCTCATGAGTATTTCTGGTGCATAGATATTGTGGATGTAAGTTTTATTTATTGAGACATTCACGCATATGCATCATGCTGATTTATTGAAGTCTTGGTCACGAGATGACCAAGCGCCGAGGTCCCCGTCATGTTGATGACATGACGGGCTAAAGGTCCACATACTTGTGGAGTATGGGCAATTGGTCCCTGTACCATATGGTACAGGCATGGGTGTGCATCGACAGATGCACACTTTGCATTACCGGTAAAATGCAGAAGAGAAAGAGATAAAGAGATTTTTGACCATCTTGCATAGCATGGCTTATTTATATGGTTGATGGATGAATTTGTGAAGTGATGTTCATGAATGTTCTTGTTACTGTTATTTCTATGGTTGATGGATGAATTTGTGAAGTGATGTTCATGGATGTTCTTGTTACTATCTATTATATTTGCTGAGTCGTTGGACTCACTCTTACTGTTGTTGTGTTTTTTTAGGTACCTTTATGAGATCGGCATGCATGGGAAAAAGGAAAGATTAGAATTATTGCACTTTGCACGATCTATCCACAATGGAAGAAAGGGAGAATATTAAATACTGTTTGCATGAATTACTTAAGTAGTAGATGATTATTGATTGCCGGATTTAAATTGTAATAAAGGATTAGAATTCTTTTATGATGCTTCTGTTCTTTATCTAAATTTTATAACTATGAGTGTTCTAGTACTAAGCCAATATTGATTAGAATTGATTATGTTACTTGAGGTTATTCATCCTTTTTTTTAATTATGCTTGTTGAAACCTCTGATTTAGACAGTAAACAAATGAGGTTCTGCCGAAATTTTGTGTAGCATATTTAGATTATCATTGTCTTACTACTAGTTTGGTAGCATTTCAGGGTGTCATTGCCTGACTGGGGTGTTACAGTCGTTAAGCTAAAGTGGCACTACATAATCAAGTATGGGAAAGCATGGAGAGCGCAACAATTTATGGTGATGGGAGAGGCGTATGAGCATTTGCCAGCCATGTTTAACGCAATGAAAGCGGTGAATGCAAGAATGCAGTATGAGTATGTGCCTAAGCCCGATGTATGGGTTAATGGAAGACAGATTTTCTTTCGAGCATTCTGGTGCTATGGTCAGTGTGTCGAGGCTTTCAAACATTGTAGGCATGTTCTGTCAATTGATCGGACATTCCTGTTGGGCAAGTATGAGGGGACGTTGTTGATTTTTATTGGCTGTGATGCGGATAACTCGCTTGTGCCATTGGCTTTTGCTTTGGTGGAGAAGGAGGACAAATCTAGCTGGGCTTAGTTTCTACGGCTTGTACGGATCCATGTGGTTGGCCTGGGGAGGGAGGTATGTGTGTTGTCTGACAGGCACGCTGGGATCTTGAGCGCTGTTAAGGAAGTGATACCAGGACATTTACATATGCATCATCGTTGGTGCACAAGGCACCTTGCAGAGAACTTGTTCAAAAAAGATAGGGTGAAGGCCAACTTTGCACTTTTCGAGGAGGTATGTCGCCAGAGGGTGGTCAAGCTGTTTGATGAGAAGTTGGAGGAGTTGAAAACGAAAACTAATGCTGAGGGCCGTGATTGGATAAGGGGTTTGATGAGAGATTTGTACAAATGGTCAAGGGCTCATGACCCATTGGGAAGGAGGTATGAGTTTATGACTAGCAACATGGCAGAATGCTTCAACGGGCTGCTTAAGGGATCACGTGGATTGCCAGTTACCGCAATTGCGGCCTTCACTTTCTACAAGTGTGTTGCATGGTTTGTTAACCGGCACCAGGAAGCCTCAGACATGTTAAAGGCACATGCATGTTGGCCACCTCGTCCTCACGGCTTCCTTACCAAAGCGAACATGCAGGCCAATGAACAGGAGTACCACTGTTTTGACCATGTGACGGGCACGTATCAGGTTGTTGAGGGTGGAGGGACAATCGAGAATGGAGAGCTCCGAGAGGCCCGAAAGCATAAGGTCGTGATTACATCCTTCACATGCACATGCGGTGTTCCCAACAAGTTCCATTTTCCATGCTCCCACATGGTGACCGCATGTAGGGCCCGGAATGTCGATGTTGAGACCAAAATCCCGACACTGTTCAGCGTGGATGCGTTGGTGAGGACTTGGGCCCCACAGTTCAAGCCATATCGTGAGGAAAGTGAGTGGCCACTTTACTCGGGTCCCAGGTACATAGCGGATGAGGGGTTACGTTGGCACAAGAGGGGCAGCAGGAAGCGGTCAAGATACAAGATGGATATGGATCGAATACCTGGTCGCACCAAGAGGGGGTAGGGCAAATCCCTTCGTTGAGGACCCACAGGAGACACACTGCGGTACTTGTGGTCTAATGGGTCACAATTCACGGACGTGTCAACGTCATTCCAGTCAGGTTAGCGGCGTTAGGTCTAGAGAGCATAATTTTTAGATATTTTGTTATTCTTATCGTTAACGTATTTTTGAATGCACAGGATGGCGAGGTACCGGCTGCTAGATGAGTTCTACGACAGGGAGCACCGCGGCAAGATCACGGAGGACGGCTAGTTACCTGTGTTATCGAAATGTATTTTTCTTGTGTTACATGTGTTTTCATCACGCAACTAACTTTTAAAGTATTTTCCAGGAGATTCCCATGCTTCGTCCTCGAACCCATGATAGGTTCCACTTGATGGGCTATGACAACCGCTACACCCCACTGCATCTACCCACGACGAGATTGAGACTTATTAAGAGTTATGTGTATGTATGTGTTTTATATGTGAATGTATGTGTATGTGTATGTGTGTATGTTTTGAGACTTATTGAGAGTTATGTGTATGTATGTGTTTTATATGTGGTATATGTGTGTATGTGCATGTGTTTTGTAAATGCAGAAAAAATAGCAAAGTGTTGTTTTTTCTGCAGGTTTACGTAGAACGGTGCCAAAGGGCCTGGCGCCGAGGTATTCAACTACGGTGCCAAACCCTTTGGCGCCAAAGACTCTGGCGCCGTAGTGAATACCTCGGCCCCAGGCCCTTTGGCGCCGTGCTACTTACATACGGCGCTAGGGTGTTTGGCGCCGTGGTAACTGAACTTGCATTAAAACTGCAAGTTCGGCCAGTTCTTTCGTTCGATTCGCGCAAACAATACTAATTGACATTTACCAAATGAATAAGCACGACACATAGCATTGCGACCCAATACAAACATACATACATAGTTCATAAATTCTCAGAAAATATATGCGTCCGCATACATCAAACATTAAACATACATAGCAACAACCCACTGAGTGCATCGAGGCCACTTCCCCTTCCTCTGAGCATCAGGGTACTCCTCAAGGGCTGCCTTGGCACGTCGCGCTCTCTCTAGCTTCTTCTGCCTTTCACCCTTGCGCCTTGCCGCGGCCCTCCTACGCTCCTCCTCGCGATGTTCCGTCGTGGCCTCCTCCTGCTTCTTCTCCCTTTCCCACATCTCCTTTTTTTCGTCATCCCACTTCTTAGTGGCGTTAAGGTATTCCTTGTCATCCTCAGCGATCTCAGTGTCGATCCACTGCTCAAAATCACAAAGCGGTGGAGGCTCCTGCAAATGTACGCATTCGTTAAACCAACAGAATTAATACCAAGTCGATGAATCGACAATACAACGTACCATCTTGCCGAGGACGACGGTGGCACGTGGCGGATCGAACGCCCAGTTGGCACACATCCAGTACCTCTGCCTATGTGTCTGTGGGTCGTCCGACCTCTCGACCTTGCAAGGATCGCCGCAAAAACACATCGGCACGGCAACACCCGGTGGAGGTGGCAAACGGGTGAAGCCCATGACAACCTAAAATGCAAAATGAATAAGAACTACAATTCTTCAACAGCTCTACCCTAGGTTAGCCATATCCATCATAGTTACTCAAATCAAACCTTAAAAATGAATCTACACCCATGACTACTCTTACATTACGCATATCTATTGCAAATCCAACCTAAAACCGAGCCAAATCCAACTAATTTCATCTAGGGTTTCAAATCTTGCCCCACGAACTGTACCTCAAATAATCTATATCTATTGAAAAAAATCAAGGGAGGGGAGGGACCTTACCTTGCTTGCTCGGTTTGGAAGCAAAATCACGAGAAAAAGCAACGGATTGGAGTGGATTTGGAGGGGGAAGAGAGGGGCGGCGGCGGGCTGCTGTCTGTGTTCGCTCGGCTAAAGAGAGGAGTGAGGGGGTGGGGGGGGCTGGGGGCGTGCTCGGGCATAAGTCCTAGAGCACGGCGCCACGACATTAGCGTTGTAGGTACATATCACGGCGCCATGGGCTTTGATGCCGTGCTATGCCACCGTGGCTCCTACATGTCCACGCACGGCGCCAAAGCATATGGCGGCGTGCTATGTACCCTGGGCGTCATATTCTTTGGCGCCGTGCAAAGGGTCCATTTTTACAAATCTTTTCTCCAGGGGTCCATATGTAAAAAACTTTCAAATTTTGGGCTAAAAAGCAAAAATTTTATCATTTGCAGGGGCTATTACATGGCGATGGTACCCTAGCGGAAGTTCTTTCTGGCACGATGGATTATAACTTATAATTTAAATATTTAAATTTTGTCTGTTTATGAGAGGTAGTATATATAAAAAATAATTACATATGATTTTGGCCGGTATAACTGAATTCAGTGTACTTTTCACTACAATCTTATTATTGACTCCATCTTAAAAAAATATATCATTTAAAAGTTAGTTACTATAGACAGTACGAGCATAAATCAGGAATAAGCTGGTTCGAACCTAGCTATAATACAGACTCAGGGTGCTCATTTGGTATAACTATTGTCTTTTTCTGGTGATATACCTTTGTTTGGGGGGTATTTTGTTTTTTCTTATTTATTTTCATTGTTTGTAATAATATAACTTGTTTTTTAATTTCTAAATTTAATTATACTGAAAAGCTACTAACATATATAATATATTTTTAATTAATATAGTATAAAATAAACTATAAATTAAAACTTTTAAATCTAAATAGGCACTACTAAAACACAACCAGAAGGGCAAGCGACGACAAACGCAGCAAGGAAAAGGATGGAAAAGATTGGTGCTCCGTCAGTCTGCTCCCTATACTTGCAGAACGAGAGATGGTGGATATGGATGTGAGGGAGCGGCTAGTCAGACAGACCTCTAATATCATTTCCCGATCCATCGGTTCATTTACAGGAGCTATTGTATGGTGATGGTGCCCTAGCTGTAGCTAGGAAGGAAATATTACAAACAGATGGGCACGCAACGGCAAACGCAGCCAGGAAAAGAATGGAAAAGATCGGTGCTGCGTCAGTCTGCTCCTTATCCTTACAGAACGAGGGATGGATGGACATGGATGTGACAGCGAACGATTCCTTCTGTCTAGAGCAGAGCCAAACCGGTGGTGGATTCGGATGGACACACATGCCCGCGCGCAATTGCACGCCTTGCACGTCATAGAGCTATGTATTCATGCTTTGCCACGTCTCGTAGGTGCCTTGGTTGCATGGAAGCTAGCACCGGCCTACATGGCTAAACGAGTGGATGCATATCCAAAAGTACTTTTGTGGGATGCCAGTTAAGATAGTGGTGTCCATGTGCCGTGCGACAACGGCATGATTCATTTAGACACAGCTCATTTAGGTTCGTTTAATAAACGGTTATACTGTGCCGGTCCGCGGGCCGCAGTCTGAGCTCAGATAAGGTCCTCGACCGTGTCGTGTCGGTACGGGCCTGGTTACGGCTTAATGTGCTGTGTCGGTCGGTCGGCCTGTTATGTCGGGAAAAAGAGAAAAAATTTAAAAAATTGAAGAATATTAAAAAAATTGTAGAAAATTAAGAAAAAATTTAGAAAATTATAGAAAATTGTAGACATTGTTAATCATCAAAATAATTATTTTCAATGACATAACGAGCATTATTGACTTGCTAAATTACATAGGATGGCTACCACATTAAAAACTTTACCAAGTAAAAACTCAACTTGAGAAAATCTTGTTAAATAAAAAAGAGTACAACCTATAAAGCTCATTATTGACTACATATGAAGAAAAATATTGAAAATCCTATTTATTGCTATCTAGATATAAATTCTCAAAAGATTATTCTAAATCTCTATTATCTGCAGTATGTTGGAGTCTTGATTCAACTTGTTCCCAATCTTTGACAGTTAGTCTCATTCAAGAGACTTGTTCGTCGCTCCTCGATTATTTTTCTAGATAGACTGAAGGCTGACTCCGAGGAGACTATAGAGACAGGAACAGTCAACACATCCCGCGCTAATATGGATAGCACTGGATATGTTACTTTCTGGGTTTGCCACCATGAGAGGATGTTCAACTCTTACTCGAAGCTAACGCTATCACTATTGAATAGCTTGATAGGTCTTCAGTGCTTTGTTGCCTTCCTCCTCCTGACTAATGTGTACCTGCACCTGCACGAGAATCTCTAGAGAAAGAACAAAAAATCTTGCCCCATTGCATAGTCCCCCTAGAGGTGATAGGGGCAACCGAGGGTTTTTCCAAACGCACGGACCCAAACTTATTTTCATATTTCTCATATAATTTATCCTTAACTACTCTATAGTATGTAGAATAGTCTAAACCGGTAGCATCACTTAAAAAGTTGTAATACATTTATAAATCCTTGGAGTTTGGCCCTAGGATCCAAAATAAAGGTGAATGCATATAAAGTAGGATTTCCCTCCAATATTTTAAAATTTTAGTTTTCATGGCAATTACAACATCCCGTAGTATAGGATCATTTTCAAAAGCCTTTAGGTGAGTGGCAATTTCAAGAATGTTGGATAGTATACTCCGGAAAGACAAAGTATAGTTTTATGAAAAAGTTCTAAGAAGGAAAAATATTCTTTCACCAACAACCCAATCGTCTGCGGTAAGTTCAGGGTCTCTAACTTGGGTTCTACTGTAGGAGTTACGAGATTGATAACCTTGGGTGTAAAGGAAAATAGATAAGGTGCTCTTATATGGCAATATATGTTTAAGCATAAGGTAAGTAGAGTTCCATCTAACAGGCATGTCTAAGCCAAATGTTGTAGGACGGACGTTCATTGCTACGCAAAAGCTCTTATATTTGGCTATTCGTTGGTTAGAACAATTAATATATGAAATTGCATCTCTAAAAGAATCAATACAAGCATTTAATCTTTTTAAACCAGATTTAACAATAAATTAATAATATGACAAGCACAACATTGATGCAGTAAGAAAGATTATGCATAAGTATTAAGAATTTCCATAGCCTTAGTGTTTACAGCTAAGAAAGATTATGCATAAGTATTAAACAAAGGAGTAAGAATTTCCATAGCCTTAGTGTTTACAGCTGCATTATCTAAAGTTATAGAAAAAATCTTATCCATGAGGCCAAAATCTTTTACAACTTTAATAATACTTTCTGCAATATTTTCAGCAATATGCGAAACATTAATTAATTTAAATCCTATAATTCTTTTTTTCATTACCCAGTCATCATTAACATAATGAGCAACAACACTAATATAATCCTCTCTAGCCCTACCACTCTATATGTCTGATGTCAAAGCAATAGAGAATTACAGGTATTAAACATTTCTTTCAATTTCTCACGACAATTGTTATAATATTTAATTAAATCTCTAGTTGTGGTTTGCCTAGATACAGAACTAAATCGAGGGTTATGAGCAGTCCTAATATATTTTTGAAAAGCATCAGACTCACCAAAATTTAAAGGTAAATCTTGAGAAGCAATTAATCTACAAAGAGATTCCCGGGCTACCTCTGGGTTGTACTCCCAAGTATGTACCGAGCCGTCGGGGTTATATTGCAGTTGCGTTTGGCGTATTTGTATTCCTTGCCTTTTTTTTGCAGCTTGCAGCATGCCGTTGCAGGTGATCCGTCTCACCTGAAGATTTCGCAGACAATTTATTACCACAAATTTTACAAATAGCATACCTCATCGGATTCCTATCATCGTCGGTCTTGAACTTCTTGTTGAAATCATTCCAGACTCCTGATGTACTAGCTCTTATTCTTTTTGCACCTGTGCTATGGGTTGTGGATGCACTTGTTGAACCAACAGAAAATAGATCGATTGGACCCTACGCCACCGGGGCCATTGCTTCTTCTGGCTCTCCAGTTTGTTATGGATGTGGACCTTCTGCAGATGGATATCCTTCTTAAAAGGATTGCATATCCTCTGCCGAGATGCCGAATTCAGAGAGTTGAAAATCATAGTTCTCCATTGAATCAACTGCAAATTAAAATAGTAAAGAACAATTAACTTATTACTAAATCAACAAATAATAGCAAAAAAATAAGACAATACTATTACCTCATTTGAAACTCTTAGAAAATTCTTTGAAGATTTTTGAATTTTCTAAATTTTGCACGAATTTCTCACTATTTTTGCCAAATTTGTGCAAACACTACCAGATTTTTCACAGCTAAACAGAGAGATGAGAGTGAGGTTTGAGGTATGGAAAATGGAGGCCGGATGCCCCTATTTATAGAAAAAATTTCAATTTTTTTATTTTTGCTATTTTTTTGAATGTTTTAGCCCCCAACGGTAAAAAAAGGGCAATATTTAGCTGGGCTGGGCCGTGCCGTGCCATGCCAGCATGGCCTGTTTATGACCGTTGGCGGGCCGGGCCGTGCCATGCCAGCACGGCCCGTTTTGGCGTGCCGCGCCGTTGGCCCAGGCACGACTCGTTTTCTTAATGGGTCGTGTCGTGCTCGGGCTGGGCCAATAGTACCGGGCCGCGGACCAGCACGGTTGGGCCCAGCCCACTTGCACAACACTAAGTTAAGACATAGGATGAGCAATATCTGCTCCAGTTTCATATTTGATAGGATATCTGAAAAATATATGATAAATTAACAAATCCAATAAAACATCAAAATGAATACACAAATAATTTGAATCTGTGAAGTATGATAATGCAATTATGTTTGGGTTGTTATGTAGGATAATCACTCTAATTTGTTGTATAATTGACACTTTCATGGGTGAAGTTACATTGTTTATATGTGTACTATCTGTCGATTCGAATTCAATCTATATCCATCCCATGTTTGTATCCAAATAATTTGTATTTGTATTCGTATTTAAGGTATCAGTATCTGATTCTGATTTTGAATCTAGGATAAAAATATATGTTAGGATATAGAAAGAGCAATATCTAGCCATATACAACCCGTTTTCACCATAAGTACACTGCTGAAATTTTCAAAAAAAAAAATGTAAAATAAACCTAAACTATTTCAATTAAAATGGTTGGAGTAGGCAAACACCTATGGCACATGTCATTCACAAAGCTCCGAAACCAAAAGCTATTGCACGAGTCTTCTTTGAACGGAAAAGCATACTATCAAAGTCGTAGATGACAATAATTAACCCACCAAATATGATTGAATGTTCGTCCAAATTGACCAGAAGATAAGATAATAATACCCTAGCAATCGCTCATTCGCCCATCACTTTACCTGAGATCACAAGTCAGCGTCGTGTAGCCTAATCGCCTCAATGAACATGTCCCCGCGAGATAAGAGGAGCTAACCAGATTGCTTGTAACTGGAGGTGGCCAAATGAGTTGTACTTGCTGGGCTGATCCAAAGCCAGCTACTCTAGGCAAGGCCCATAGTCAAATCATGCTAGGCTGGCTTGACACGAAGAGCTGGGCCATGCCTGGCTACCTCCCTGGCCCAGCATGCTAGCATGCATAGCATAAATAGTGCTGGGCCAAGCACAGCTTGGCACAAATATGGTAGGCATGACATAGCCCTATTAGGTACAAAAATCCGATCGTTAGGCACATTTAGGCCAACATGATATGGTAGGCATGGCCTGTTCGGTATGAATTCGGCCTGTTTAGTCTGATAACGGTCGAATTTTTGAATTTTCTATCCGTCTTATAGCCTTCGGGAGTGGTTTAAAAATATTAATTTTTTAAAAAAATCTTACATTTTTTCTATAAATAGGCAACAACCCTTTCATTCTGCCACACTCAAACTTGCAATCTCTTCTCCGAATTCTCTTGTGTAAATTTTGATACACTTTGTGATAATTTAGCAAAATTCAAAATATTTTTGCTAAAAAACCGAAAATTTGAAATCCAGCTACAGTCAAGAAAAAGAGATAACAATACTAATTTTTATATATTTTTGTTGTTCTTATTTTTCTTTGTTGTGATGTAAAATAATTAATAGTGTAATTTTCTATTACATTTTGCAGTTTTCCACATTTCTCCAAAAACTTTTGACAATATTCCACAGAGTGAATACGGAATTTCTTTGGAAGATCTTTCACCCTTTGGGAATAAAACGTCTCTGACTCCACCTCCACCTCAAATAGGAGAGTAGACCTTGACCGTACCATCTTCAGGCTCTACGAGTGCCACTACATCTACAAGCACCGAAGCAAAGAGGTCCAGACCAAGTACATCAGAGGTGTGGCAAGATTTCGATAAGATAGTAAAGCGAGTTGAGGCCTCATCTTACCCTAATGGTACGATACGCAACTAAAATGTCATACCTGAGCTCTGCCCTCATCTTGTCACAAGATAGGTAACATGAGCTAGGACATGCCCAAAGATGTAAAACAAGGCATAGCTATGAGGTAGATGCAGCTGCAGTTCAATCCCGACAGTATGGTACATAATTGGGACTATAATATTTAGGTAGCTTGAAAAACTCTAGTCTATTTAATTGCCACACATGATCTACCTTTAAACTTTCATGAGGTTAATTATAAGCTTTAAACTAATTGATGTAGCACATATGAGTGAGAATATTGCAGACTGTATTATCAAAGTCATGGAAGCTTTAGTTTACAAATAAATTTTCTACAATTACCTTGGACAATACGGTAGAAACTCTAGGGCAATGGATATTCTCACTCTGTTGTTTAGTACGTACGCTGAATCCTTCTTGCTACATCAACGATGCGCTTGCCATATTATTAATCTTATAGTTAAATGTGATTTAAAGAGGTTGGATCCATATGTTCAAGTTTTTCACGATGTAATATCTTCTGTAAATCATTCTAACCAACGAATTGCAGCATATAAGAACTTCTACATTGCGATGGGTGTATGTCCAAACAAATTTGGTTTGGACATGCCGATAAAGTGGAACTCAATTTATCTCATGCTATAGAACATTTTACCTTGTAAGAGCATATTTTTTTTGTTTTTATCCATATGCACTATCACAGCCATGACAGCAACAAACTATTAACTAAGCAGCATTGGCATGTTGCTAAGAAGCTACTAGCATTTTTGAAACTATTTTACAAAACCACTTTTGCTTTATCTAGAGTGTACTATCTAACTTCTCATTTATTTGTGTATCATATTCTTGCGATTGAGGGTCACTTGAAATCTAATAAAAATGACATAGTGTTATGAGAGGTTGTATGTGCTATGAATAGTAAATACTTAAAATATTGGAAAGAGATTCCACATTTATACGCATTTGCATTTATTTTAGATTCAAGAGCTAAAACTGAAGGATTCACTAATGTTGTTTCTCTTCTGAGTTATGTTGCAGGGATAGATTATTCTAACTATCTTTCAATTGTTAAAACTAAATTGTTTGATGTTTATCAGAAGTACGAAGAAGAGTTTCAGGGAGTTCACTTGCAATGACCTCCACTAGACCCACCACCGCGGTCAACTAGGGGCTGGATCGCCCCAGGTCGACCAAGGGAAAGACTCCACACTCGATCCTGTGGCAGACCTCCCCATGCTCCCAACCTCAAGTAATTTCTGCCTATGGGGTTGCTGATCTCCCCAACCACTCTAACCCATTGAGCCCGAGCTTGCAAGCTACTCCGTGGTTGGCGCATTACCGGATGTCGGAAGTCATGAAGTACTGAGGAGGCTCCAACCCCATGGAATTTGTCTATGTCTACGAGACTACCATAGTGGCAGTAGGAGGGGATGAAGCCATCACGGCAAAGAGCTTGCCCCTGGCCCTTTCGGGGTCGCTCAGTCCTGGTACCTCGCCCTCCCTCATGCTCAGTGTACTCATGGGAGTTGCTTTGGAAGAAGTTAAGCAAGCATTTCCACGGGAGCTGAAACAAGCTGGTGACATCCTCTGATCTGCACACACTCAAACAGATGCCAGGTGAGTCCATCAAAGACTTCATGCACCGCTTTGTCCATCACTACCAAGTACAGGGCATCTCCAACACGAGCGCTATCAATGCTGTGCGCTGGGCTCTCCACAAAGGGGAGTTGGCCGACAAGCTGGATAGAAAAGAGCCAAAGACTACATCAAAGCTCCTCTCCATCATAGAGAAATACTCTAAGTATGAGGAGGGGCGGGCTCATAGAGAAGCAGAGACCTCGGCCGTGGTGGTCCTCGCACCCTTGCCTGATACACCCATCACATTCAGCCCTTGAAGATGCAGTCAGAGTTAGCCTCCCGTATTATGATGCCCTGGTGATCTCTGCCTCATCACTAGGTGCAAAGTAAGGCACATGTTCATGGACGAGGAAAGTTCTGCGGACATCCTGTTCGCACCTACGTTCGACAAGCTCAAAGTCTCATGATCACTTCTATTAGATACAAACGTTCTTCTTCTCGGTTTCGGTGGTGCGTCAGTCCCAGCCTTCGGCAGGATCAAGCTGACCGTGGAGTTCAGGGCCAAGGGTTGTGCCTGAAGTGAGAGCGTTACCTTCAACGTCATCGACATCCCCTACTAGTTCAACATGATCCTTGGTCGGGTAGCCCTCAACCGCTTTGGAGTGATACCTTACCATGCCTACCTGTGCTTGAAACTACCTGGCCCTACATTACCGTGCATGGCAATTAGGATCTTTCAAGAAAGATAGACGAGGACATTGAAGAGACAATATAATACGTGCACTCTGGCACCCAGAAGCCCCATAGGTTGAGCCAGAGGTCCAAGCCACATCTTCCAACAAGTGGATCCCAAAGTCAATGCCCGACGGGGAAACAAGGGTTGAGCCCCTCTCAGAGGTAGATCCCACCAAGATTGTGCTGCTTGGTGTTGACCTTAGCCCGGTGATGGCAGAGGCTATACTGGCTACCTTGTGAGCTAACCACAATATCTTCTCTTGGGGACTCAAAGACCTCCCCGGTGTCCCATGAGAGATCATCGAGCACCGACTTTTCGTGAGCTCGATGCCACACCCATCAAGCAGAAGCTTCAAAGATGTCGGGTGAGTGCCAGGTTGTGGCAAGGTAGGAGGTCGAGAAACTCTAGAAGGCCAACATGGTTTGGGAGGTGGTGTACCCCAAGCGGCTCATCAACTTGGTCCTTGTCAAGAAGTCCAATGGGTAGTGGTGTATGTGCATAGACTATACCAATCCGAACCGCGCATGTCCGAAGGATGACTTCCCGTTGCCCAGGATCGATCAACTAGTCGACGCCACCTCAGGATGCGAGCTTATGAGCTTCCTCGATGCTTACTTGCGGTACCACCAGGTGTGAATGGCCAAGGAGGATGTGGAAAAGACAAATTTCATCATGCCCTCTGGAACATTCCGCTACATCCGAATGGCGTTCTGACTGAAGAATGCCAATGCCACCTTCACCAGGCCATCTACAAGGCACTTGTCCTTTAGGTCAGTTACAATGTGGAAGCTTATGTCGATGACATCATTGTTAAGAGCGTCTTCACTCAGGTGCACATGTCACCTTTGACAACCTACACTGGGCCGGCATGAAGCTCAACCTTAAAAAGTGTGTCTTCAGGAGTGCAAGATAGGAAACTACTAGGTTTCCTGGTATTGAAGCATGGGATCAAGGCAAACCCCACAAAGATCTAGGCCATCCTCCACATGAAGCCCCCAGAACATTCGTGAGATGCAAAAACTGGCCAGTCTGTTGGCCTCCTTAGGGCGATCGACTCTTGCTCAGCCGAGAGCGGGCTCTCCTTTAAAATCCTACGATGTTTAGGCACTTCAAGTGGACCAACGAAAGTCAAGCCACCCTGGATTATTTAAATAACTACCTTATGCCCCCATGCTATTGCACAGCCCCAGGCAAGGAGAGAGCCTTCTCGCTTATGTAGTGGCAACCCCTGTTGTCATGAGCGCTATGCTAGTCAAAGAAGAAGAAAACCACCAACATCCAAGCAGGGAGAGAGCCTTCTCTGATAACTCGTGCTCTGGAGCCGAGTTAACATAATCTTACCTCCTCGACTGGCTAAGCACTTGTGAGCTTCATCTCAAGCATCAAGTTTTTTTTGATAAAAGATGGTGACTCCTTGAATGGCAAGTTTTTTCGATAGGAGATAGTGATGTTCCTGCCTCCCAACTAGCTAAGTGCTCGAAGTTTTGTCCCAAGTATCAAGTTTTTTCTGATGGGAGACGGTGATGTTCTCACCTCCCCAATTAGCTAGGCGCGTGTGAGCTTTGGTTTGAGTGCTAAGTTGTTTCTAATGGGAGGCGGTGATGTTCTTGCCTCACTGATTGACTAAGTGCTTATGAGTTTCGTCCTGAGCATTAATTGTTTTGATGAGAAATAGCGATGTTCTTACCTTCTTGACCAACTTCTCGAGTGCCAAGTTTTTTTTCCAATGGGAGATGACGACATTCTCGCCTCGCCGATCGGTTGCTTCATCCCACGTGCCATTTTTTTTTCTAATGGGAGATGGGGTAGCAAAATACCTCTAGTAAGAAGTAGTAGATGAGCTTTATTTTATCATCATGCAAGCAACAACAACACATGTATAGTAAGCGATATAAGTGGCTACAACTCCATAACACCTTTGCTAAAGAAAGTTGGACGACTGCTAGTCGAAGCAAAGGTGTCCTGGTGCCACGCCTCGTTAGCGTCCGAGCCAACGTCATCCCTCGCACAAAAATAAACCTTGACATAGGGCACAAAAAGTTTATCCCTGGCTAATCAGGATAGATGTAATGTGAATCACGGTCGGTACTTGCCCCCGGCCATTCGCGCCTGATTGCTTCATGGGCTTCAGTGCTCTATGTGAAACTTGATGCTTAAATGATTTGGCTCGAGAAGGATTGGTTCCTAAGTGACCAATGGTTAGTTTGGTTCACGACACCACCGTCTACAAAGTTAAGTACAAAGCCATTGTAAACATTTCATCACCCACACCCAAGAAGAATGGACCCGAAGGCCCACAACTCCATAGATATTGCAGTGGCTACACAAGAGGGTTAACACCCAAGACGTATGAAAAGATAAATAGAAGGCCCTACTTGAAAGATGATGCCAACATGGACAACAGGGCACTCCAAGAGCCGAGGTACAAAAAAACTAGCAACTGTCAACTAACATTAGCATACTGGATGTCACACCGATCTAATGAGCTGAGGGACAATGGACTCACTAGAGGGTGTGAAAGATGTCCTGGATCTTGCTGTTGATATGCTTGAGCTCTAGGGTCATGGGCACATCACTCGCCATGGCTCACCACCTCCACCTTCTCATCTTCTCTCTCTGGCCAAATCCTACCCTAGTCGAACCTTATGTCGCCATTCTGATCACGATAAAATCAGGAGGGGAGGGCACGAGCGAGGGACTTTTATTTTGAGAGGGAAAGAGGTAGATAAACCACCACCAACAGCCTGAGAAACTATGTGTGTCGTGCACGCAACAACCTACCACCTCCTTTAGCTCACATGCAAATCCACCCCCACACTAGCTGACCTCCAATCTCCTTAATGAGTTGAGCTCAGGGAATGGGTATGACGGTCGCAGTCACATAGCCTTGGCCTCCCTGACGCACACTTATCGGTGTGCTTCTTGGAGAGCACCTCGAGGAGCATGAAGTTCCCCCGCTAGCAAAATAGGTCCCCCAATTTTCCTCATGTCTTCATGGAACCATGTAATAGCAAGAGTAGATCACACCAACAATCCCCCAAAACCCAACCAAATCAATAGCAAGAAACCCAAATTGATGCAAGAAGACATACCAGGAAGCAATTTTTAGGCCAAATTGGGGGGCGGCGCAGATAGGGAGCTAGTGTATTTGTGGTGGCACAGATTGGGAGGGGAGGGGAGGGGAGGAGAACAGTCGAGCATGGAGGGGAGGGTACGAGGTCGAGCACATGGTGGTGAGAGGGGAGATGGAGGGCACGAGGTCGAGCATGACAGAAGGGGTGTAGGAGAAGAGGAAGGGGGAAGGTTGGATGGGCGGTAGCATTGAGGAGAGGGCTACAACGCTATGAACACGCGAGAAATGGAGGCGGAGCGTGCGGGAATTGAGTTATGGGCCCACATGACAATACACAACTGTCTTGTTAGAAGATGGGCAGATGAACCACCACCACCAAACCACCATATAATATTCTAAAAATATCCCTCCTAAGTACCTGTGCGTAATTAGAGGAAATAGGATATGGGAAAATAGGATGGTTGGAAATTTAGAGAGGGAGTAGTTTCCCTGTAGCGAGTCATACGGGAGGATTTGAAAATAGATTAGAACTCATGCTGTGATAAAAGGAGTCATGGGGAGAGAAAGGCCCAAACCCAACAACCCTAGTTTTCCATTTCTCCTGGCACCTCAAACTAGTGTCGCCGAAGCCATCGCCTGTGCTGCCATCGCCAGTGTGTTGCTCCATCATAGCAATCGCCATGCATTGCACTAGCGAGCGCTGCATGCTAGCCATCGCCACGCTTTGGCTCTACTGCATGCGTGTCACTCGGCCGCAAGCCACGCTAGCATCACTCACGTGGGAAGCTAGCTGCGTCAGCCCACTCACCAACACACGCGCGAGATAATGTGGTCACATACCCGCATCTACCTTTGTTGCAGTGCCGCTAGCTAGTGCATGGTGGGGTGGAAAAAATGGTGCACGCTAGGAGGAAAATAGGAGGGAAGTCGGGGAAAAGATCAAGAGGGAGAAGGGAAGGAAAAGTGAGAAAGTGATTGTGGTATTAGTGTTCTTCACTAGTAATGATCTAGCTAGATGTTTTCTCTCTATTTTGCTAATTTTATTAGAGATTAGAGTCAGAACTTGAGAGAGGAGTAGCAAGTGTTCATCAGGGGAATGATTAGTATATTGGTTTGTCTATTGTATGTTTCTAGTGTGATTTCGGGTACTGTATTGACATAATTTGGGGATGTCATCTGCTAGATTGTTGTAGAGAATTTGTTAGATTTCCATAGAGTATTTAATCATGTTAATTAGATGGTTAAATTTTGAGTTATGATTTTTGTAAGCCACTGTATGGAAAATTGTTGTCTTTTGGCAGTACTTGGTAATCTATATATTAAAAATATTAAATGGAATAATTAGGGTATTTGCTCTACATAAAAGTATAGGTAATTGTATAAGAATTCCAGAGAGTCCAAGAACATAAAATTTTGATGTGTAGAACAGAAGTTGTGAATTTTAGAAAGTTGTTGTCCAGAAACAGTTGCCACTAGACATAATCATGGGAAATTATTAAATTTACTTGATAGATGATGTAATTGCTTTTTTTAGATTCTTAAAATATTATGGTTTATTAGATTTGCTTGTGTAGATTAATAGGTATGAAAATATTAAGCTTGTTGTCCAGAAGATGACATATCTGTCATATGGTTTAATCTGGACTTGTGGACAAATAAGAACTTGTAGGGAATTTTGTGTAGATTTCAGAACTGGTATGGTTTGCTTAGATAGGGCTTGAGATTTTAAAGTTATGTTAGTTTTAGTACCGGGACAACAGAGGGTGACTGTCCGATAGAAGGGGAGGTGTTTCGGATTTGGTAAGCGTGTAGGAGCGTTGTTATTTATTTGTTGGATCGAAATTGGCAACAGAGGGGGGGGGGGGTTGAATGTTGCTCTCAAAATTTTGTCCCCCACAAGTACCCATGATCAACTTTTATCTCCGATAGCTATAAGGAGCATGAAGATGAAGTAAAAGCTCACTGGAGGTCTACTGGACAAACACAAGAAGGACTGACAATCAAAAAGGATCAATTGAAGCTAGCTGACTGAGAGAAATAGACACTGCAGATCATGGTCAAAACAAAAAAAGCAAGGAATCACAGGACTTGACCAACAGCCAACTTAAAAAGAACATATCCTGCACTGCCGAGAAACAAGAACTGCACCAAGAAATTCAAATGCACTTGGCTGAAATTTGCATGCTGAAATATGAACTTAACAGGATAAAAAGGCTACTTGAAAAGGCTGAAAACTGCAGCAAGTAACTTAAATGCACTAGGCTGAAAACTGCATGACAGTAAATAGCAAAAATGCACCCAAATTGCTGATTTTTGACTGCTGAAAACTGCACAACAGTAGACAGCAAAACTGCATCCAAATTGCTGATTTTTGACTGCTGAAACAGCTGAAAACAGAACTAAAACATGCTGAAAATTGCAGCCTGAAACTGCTGAAAACTGAGCTGAAACTTGCTGAAAATTGCAGCCTGAAACTGCTGAAAATTGAGCTAAAACTTGCTGAAAATTACTGCAGTCTGCTGCTGGTTTTTGTGCTGAAAACAGAGAGTAGTTTAGTCTGAAAACAGCACACAGTTAATGCTGAAAAGCAGCAGAAATGAGTGCTGAAAACTGCAGTGAATAAGTGCTGAAAACTGCAGAGATCAAAAGCTGAAAATAGCAGAAATGAGAGCTGAAAACTGCAGTCTACAACCCCTGAAATCAGCTGAAAACGGAGTTTGCTGCAGCCACACGAAAAACTGAAATTGCAGCAAGATTGATTGTTCTTTTAAGGATTTTTGGGCATGACTTGAAGTGAAATAGCAAAACAAACCTAGGACAAAGAGAGTTCAGACCAAGACCAAGAGAAATCAAGAAACAAGGATTTTCCCAAAATCTGAAAATGGAGAGAAGAACAGAGCCTGTTTTCAGATTCCTCTTGATTTATCCAATCTTTGCTTATGAGAACTTGCAAATAGATTAGCAATAGCCTCAGGACTTGCAAGGAAAAATCTCAAGCCATCTCATGAAGGGAATCAAAGGGGGCCAAACATCCTCTGTTTAAGAAACCCTAGAAAAGAAAGAACAGAGGAGGTTGAGAGCAAAAATCTGAGATTAAACGAAGTTTGCTCTTGGGAAAATCGATCAAATGATCTTGAGGCTTCATTCCAACCTAGAGCAACCCGTTTTGGCACTCCCCAGCAACAAACAACAAGAAAACAAGAAAGTCAAAAATTCAACAAAGAAGGCAACGAAGAACAAACAGGAGCACGGGAGAAGAACTTTCAGATTTTCATTCCAAATCAAAAAGACTACAGAGGTGTCCTGCAGCCAACACAGACAAGAAACACATCAAATAGCACCGCTCGATACATGTAAGCATAAATGCATTAATGAAATAGCCCAAACCTGACAAGTCGACATAATATGCATCCTAACCATTTTGATCAGGTTTGACCAAGTCCGACCGAGCCCGATTGCACCACGCAACAACGTCAAGGACCGAACCAACCAAATCAAACTCGACTTTCCTAAACCGATGTCAATTACTCATCACACACAAGGGATGACCCTCACATGGTTTCTCAATCTCCCCCTTGATGAGTATATTGACAAACTCAGAAAAAGCGCAAAGTAGAGTTTGAGCAAGAAGTCAAACATGGTCCAAAGGAAGAAAATAAAGCTAATGACCATGTCGACACAAGGAGCAAAAGAAAGAACAAGTTTTCCTCAAAGCTCCCAAAAATGAGTTATGGCAATAAACACATCAAGGATGCAAGGAAGAGAATCAGTCATGGAAATGGATGAAATGGCTGAAGATTGATTATTCTAAGCATTTAGAGCCATGAGAATTATCCAAGATGACCAACAAGTATTACATCAAGCCATAACTCAATAGAATGCTATCTAGATCACGACAAGATATATATAAGATAGCTAAACCAAACAGATGACAATCTGAAACTTGGTGCAATTTGAGAGCCTGTCAAGTCATCCACGATCAAAGTCTAGCTAGAGGTATCCAAGGATGATGCAAACCATGTCAATAAGCTAAGCGGAACCAAGAAGCTAGTATTGAGTCTAATTAGAGTGCTACAAGCTCAAGAGTGAAACATTTGTTTAAGTACTTGGTTCTTTTTGTAGATTAAGCAAAAGAAGCACGAGTGACATATTTTCTTTTGAAATTCAAGGTTGTTGCCAACCAGATTTTTGTTTAGTCATGTGCTAGATCTTAAGCCTTATGCGATCATGCCAAGCAAAAAGCTTAAGACAATGATCTTGGTTATCCAAAACTCCCCCTGAGTTCATGCCTTGTGCAATGGCAAGCCGTCTCATGAGAAAGAATTGGTGAGATCAGTTTTTTCGCATAAATGAGATCTGTTTGCATTCTTAATGATTGTACTAACTCATGGTACATCAAGAACTAGCATAGCTCAATCTAAAGCTCAATAAAGATTCAACGCTCAGCTCAGCCTATTTGACATGGCATGAATCATAAAAGGATAATGCAAGAAAGACTAATCTCGAGAGCTAGCAAGACAAGTTTTAATTCAAGTTGAGCAATTTTAATGAACTTATCATGGCAAAAGCTAGTCTATACATATGAAGTCATGATCAATCTAGCAAATAAGCACAAATTATGGCAGAATGTAAAGCAATGTAACCATGTCATGAAAGGATAATAATCAAGGCTCCATGTAGTTATTTACAATGCAGAATGACATGCAAGAAATCCAGCTCCCCCTCAACATGTGATGCAACTTTTAGTTCAACTTGAGTTAAGTCATCATTAAGATCTAGAAGCTCCCAAATGAACTCCCCCTGAACCAAAGCAATAAGCAAGAGAAGCTGGCAAAGAAAATCCGAAAGGGTAGTCCTTAAAGCATAGATAAGATATAGAGGAAACTATGGCTCAGACTGACTCTCATCTACCCCATATGACTCGAGGACTATCAGCTGGTCTACTAACAACCTAGGGAGCAAACACGTACCCTGTCTACCCGAGGGTGGCCCAACCCTCGCTAGAACCCACAAGAAGTGAGTAAGCTCAACCTAGAGAGAAGAGAGACAACTAACAAGCAGCATCCTAGTGTCACAAGATAAGAGCAAGAAGTCTAAACATCTAGTCAAGAGAACCACTCTAACCTATGCTAGAAGGACTATCCCGAATGCACCTAAAATGTAATGCAACAGAAAGGAGCAAGAGCATAATTAATATAATAAAGCAGTAAAGCACAAAGCTCCCCCTCACAACAGTCCATACGGACAAACCACCCCAAGCTCTCCTTGCAGAGCTGAAAACCTAGAGCTATCCAATGGCTTGGTAAAGATATCAGCCAACTGGTGGTCACTCTCCACAAACTGGAGCACAATGTCACCCTTCTCCACATGGTCTCGAAGGAAGTGATATCGAATATCAATGTGCTTGGTCCGAGAGTGCTGCACTGGGTTCTTAGCAATGTTAATCGCAGAAGTGTTATCACAAAAGAGTGGAACACTGTCGATAACTAACCCAAAGTCCCGTAGGGTCGAGACCATCCAAAGCACTTGGCTACAGCAACTGGCTGCAGCAACGTACTCGGCCTCTGCGATGGACTGTGCAACACCAGACTGCTTCCTCGAAGACCAAGAAACGAGAAAAGTGCCAATGAACTGGCAGGTGCCCGAAGTGCTCTTCCTATCAATCCTACAGCTGGCAAAGTCTGCATCCGAATAGGCTCTCAAGGAAAGACAATACGAGGAAGAGTACCAGATACCATAGTCAATGGTAGCTCGAAGGTACCGAAGAATGCGCTTCACCGCCTGGCGGTGAGATACGCGAGGAGAAGCCTGAAACCAAGCACAAAGACACACAGCAAAGTGTATGTCCGATCTCGAGGCAGTGAGGTACAAGAGGGAGCCGATCATACTACGATACTCTTTCTGATCAACAGGCTCGCCGTCCTCATCTGGGTCGAGTGAAGTTGATGTAGCCATCGGAGTGGACACTGGCTCACCATCACTCATATCGAAGCGCTTCAGGAGGTCTCGAGTGTACTTGCCTTAATGCAAGAAGGTACCCTCCCGAGTCTGCTTAATTTGGAAGTCAAGGAAGAAGCTCAACTCGCCCATCATGCTCATCTCAAACTCCGAGCTCATGACATCGAAAAACTGGGAAACAAGAGCATGCGAGGATCCGCCAAAGATGATGTCATCCACATAAATCTGGACGAGCAGAAGATCAGTGCCATGCCGGCGAATGAACAAGGTCTTGTCTTTTTACCCATCTCGAACCCATGGCTCAACAAGTAGGACTTAAGCCTCTCATACCAAGCTCTAGGGGCCTGCTTAAGTTCATACAGCGCTTTGGAAAGCTTGAAGACATGGTTTGGGTATTTGGGGTTCTCGAAACCTGGAGGCTGTCTCACATAGACTTCTTCCTCAATAAAGCCATTGAGGAAGGCACTCTTGACGTCCATCTGGTAAAGCTTGAAACTCTTAGAAGCTGCAAAAGCAAGCAGGATTCTAATGGCTTCAAGTCTAGCTACAGGAGCAAAGGTCTCCTCGAAATTTAGACTCTCAACCTGGGAGAACCCCTGAGCTACCAGTCTAGCCTTGTTTCGAACAACCACCCCATCCTCACTCTGCTTGTTCTTGAACACCCACTTGGTCCCAATGACATTGTGACCACGCGGGGGCTCAACAAGCGACCAGACCTTGTTCCTCTCGAAACTTTCTAGCTCCTCATGCATGGCATTGACCCAAGACTCGTCAGACAGAGCATGACAAATGTCCTTGGGCTCAAAGGAGGCAACAAAGGCAGCATGGAGACAGAATTGAGACACGCCAGATTTTGAACGAGTAACTCGCTCAAACAGGTCTCCAATAATCTGCTCAGAAGGATGGTCTTTTTGAATGTGTCTAGGAGGTCCAGGATGAGATGAAGAAGTGGCCTCTACCTCGTGAGCTGACGAGGTAGGAACAGAGCCACTAGCTCCAGAAGAAGCAGAAGGCATGGGCTGATCGCCTCGAGGTGCGGTGGAGGAAGGCACCTCAAGGGGTGGATGAGGGACTGGATCAGGTAGACAACCCTCATCTCCATCGTCCTCATCATCCACAAAGATGGGCTCGGACTGCTCTAAAGAACCTGAAATATTGGGCCTAGTCCCCGGACTGGCCTCGTCGAAGGTCACCTCACAGGTCTCTACCATTTTACTAGACTCGCATTTCCAAACCCGATAAGCCCGCGAAGAAGTCGAGTAACCTAGAAAGATACCATCACAAGAACGTGACTCGAACTTGTCTAGGTTTCCGGACTTCAGAATAAAACACTTGCAACCAAACACACAAAAATGAGATACACTGGGTTTTCATCCATATCTCAACTCATAAGAAGTGCGGTGCAAGTGTGCCCGAAGAAAAACTCGATTAGAAACATGGCATGCGGTAGCTAGCCTTAGCCCAAAACTTCCGCGGTGTAGAGTACTCATCAAGCATCGTCCTGGCCATCTCAACCAAGGTACGGTTCTTTCTCTCCACGACGCCATTTTGCTGTGGGACGTGCGGAGAAGAGAACTGGTGCTCTACACCTGTTTCATTGCAGAACATCTCAAAGTAGGAATTCTTGAACTCCGTGCCATTGTCACTGCGGATCGCTCGTAAGGCACCCGGGAGCTCAACAGAAAGCCTACTAAAAAGTCCTCAAAAATGTGTAAACGTCTCATCCTTCGAGGCTAAGAAAAACACCCAAGAATACCTCGAGAAGTCATCGACCACGACAAGAACATACCACTTCCCTCCTGCTGACTGCACTCGAGCTGGTCCAACTGTGTCCATGTGGAGCAGCTGTCCCGGTGCATCGGTCATAGTCACTGTGACCGGAGGGTGAGAAGCGGTAACCATCTTGCCGTGCCGGCAAGGAGTACAAACTAGATCTTTGACCATTTTGAGTTTCGGCAGACCACGAATGAGGTCGTGGCCGCTAACTCGGGTCAAATGATCAAATCCAATATGACCAAGTCTCCTATGCCAGAAAGAAAGGTCGCGGGACTCAGAAGCAACCAAACAACGGAGAGGATCACCAGAAGACTCAGAAACATCAGCACGAAAGATCCTCCCAAAACGAGAAATCCCGCAAACCAGACTACCCGAAGAATCAAGAATTTTGCAAGCATTTTTCTTAAAGCTCACGTCGAAACCGTCATCGGTAAGCTGAGACACAGAAAGCAAATTATACTGCAGCTTACTAACCAAGGCAACATCTTTCAAAATGAAAGAATCATTAACGCGCACTGTACCTTTGGCGATGTCCCGCCCAGAGGAAGCATCTCCGAAGGTGATCATCTCATCACCTGGAGCACGGGCAAGGGAAGAAAACCAACGGGAGTCTTCGGTCATGTGTCGTGAACACCCGAAGTTTACGAGCCAAACCTTTCCCTTCCCTGCCCGGCGAACCTGAGTCAAACAGAGAGTAAAGTCTCAGTACTAGGGTAAATCAAAAGTGATTTTGGCAACCAATACTGAGTAACACGTCGAACAGATGAAGTAGTCAAGCACGACTGACCTCTATCTACCCTACGCACTCTGTCACTCAACAAGCCAGAAGGTCTGTGTGCAAACCCAAAGCTGTTGTTGGGCTTGACTGCTACAGAGGAGCGAGTCAAGACACCAGCAACATGCTAATCACGCCGCGGGTAGCTATCTCGACGGCGGAAACGAGATCTACCCTCAGGACGGTGGAAGTCATGACCAAAGGAAGCATGAGGACGAAAACCAGAAAACTCGGAAAAACCAAGTCCTCGATGCTGCCCAAACCCATCAATAGAAGCAAGCCTAGACCTCATGTTGGTCTTAGGTGCACTCAAGGTCTAGGCTGACCCTGAATACGCCTAAGATCACGAACACGTTCTCTACGTGCGATCTTGGCACGCCTGAAGAATCGATTGATCAAATGCCCGTCCTTCTGACAGAAGGTGCAGTGGTACTTCACCTTCTGAGAGGTAGAAGTAACATGGTGAGGCTTCGCCTTCTGAGATGTCGAAGCTGCAGGGGGAATCACCTTGCTGTCAGAAATTCCTTGGACAAAGCCCGCTGACTTAAATTGGACTTTCTCGGTCCTAGGCTCAGTCTCGATCACACCTGGTGCTATGGGTCTGAGCACGGCAGGTGGATGCTTCCTCATGTCCTCATAGAAATCATATCCTAGACCCTGATTAAATCTGCAAATCTTGGATTGGTCTAGAATAAGATTAAGCTTCTTCTTGCCGCCTACAAATCTCTCGAGAGTGTTCATAAGATACTGACACTCCCGAAAGAGAGAGGTACAAGAGGAGCAGGGGGAAGAAGGAGTAGCAGAAGGTAAGGGAGCAGATGAAGAACCAACAGTAGAGGAAAGAATGGCTTGTGCACGCACAGCCGACTCTGAGGGGACAGTCCTACTACTAGCCGGTTGGTTCACGTCGCTAAGCGTCTCAACCTTACCCTTGGGATTCTCCTTGCCCACCTCAGCAATCACATCACAATGAGTTGATGGCTTCTCTAGTAAATCCTTAGTTAGCTTCACACATTGTTCATTCAAAGCAACAAGTTCAAGTTTTAGTTTACCACAACTAATGCATGGTGAGCTAACAGAATCCTTCGTCGCAAACTGAGCTAGTTTGTTGTCACGATCAGCCATCTCTTGAAATTGCGTAGAAACGGACTCAAGCTCAAGCGTCAATTTTGGACAGTTGGTGCAAGAAACTACAGGCTCAAGTAAAGAAGCATGCAACTCAGCAATTTTATGATCTGCCCGTTTTAGGTTTATCTTCAAATTATTGCAGTTTTCACAAGTCTCGGGCAGATTGAGCAACATGGTATAAAGACCTCTAAATGTGTTGTCCTTATCCTCACATGAGGTGCAAGCACTAGTCTCAATAGTAGTAGATGAAACAGGAACTAACCTACTCATCTCAAGCTCAGCAAGAAGACTAATGTTCTCCACCTTAAGCGTATCAAGCTCAGAAGACAAACTATCATGCGAGGTCCTTAGTTTCTCCATGTCACCCAAAAGAGCACAACATGTATCACAATCATCACGGGAGGGAGCAGATGTAAGTGAAGTAAGCTCCCGTGATAGTCTATCTACTTCCTTCTCTAACTCGGTACACCTAGCCCTAGCTCTAGCATGAAATCCTCCTAGCTTAAGAAAAGCATGATTAAGCTGGTCGTAGGTGGGGGATACCTCGTCCGAGTCGGAGTACAGCTCGCTGTCGCTCAGTTCGCCTTCAAGGGCCATGAAGCACATGCCGGAGAAGTTGTCACCACCCTTGGGTTCTTGCTCGTCCGTTCCATCGTCGTCGCTCCACCCCTCCACCTCGCTGAGATCGAGGTCGTCGAAGGCGGTGAGGACGCGGTGGAAGAGCTTCTTGGCATTCCCAAAGTCGCGGAACTTCTTCTTGCCTTGTGCAGGAGCTGAGGGCTTCTTGTTGCGGTTCTTGTCGGTGTAGTCGTTCTTGTCTGAACCGTCGTAGTCGTTCTTGCCCTTCCACAGCTTGGGACAGTTCGCTCGAATGTGGTTGGGGCCACCACACAAAAGCAGATCATGGGTCCTCCTCTCTTTCCGTCCCTCCTCCTCTTGTAAGCATGGGAGAATCTCTGAGCTAGGAGGGCTAACTGCTCATCCGCAAGCTGCTCTAACTGATCATCAGTTATGTCACAGAGAGCAGAAAGGGAGAATCCACACGACAAATTAGAGGAAAGATCAGAAGCCGAACCGGGATCGGTGACTAGGGCCATCGACTGTGACTTCGACTTGCGAGAGACAATGTCAATCTCGCGAGCCTTGAGGCGCGAGTACAGCGCATCAAGAGTCAAAGTCGAGAGGTCCGTGGTGTCCATGATGGTAGTCACCTTCATCTCCCAAACACGAAGGTCGAGTGCAGCGAGCATCTGTCGAGCGTTATCCGAGTCGGGGTATGTGAGACCGACCGCTCGGAGGTTGCTCAGAATCTTGTGAAAATGTGCAAAACACTCATCAAGGGACTCGCTAGCGAGCATTTCAAACTTGTTGTAATCTCGCTTGAACTGGTTCTGTCGCACCGTCTTTATTTGGGAGGTGCTCTCATGGTAAGCATCGAGGGTCTCCCAAATATCGAAGGCGGACGAAAGATGAGATATGCGGTCAAACTCGCTACGACGTAGGCCCTGGATAATGATGTTCCTTGCCTTAGCATTTGCCTCAACATCAGCCATATTCCCGGCATTGATGTTCTCATCGGCAGGAACAACAAACCGGACCTTGACCTTCCGCCAGATGGTATACACCTAAGCCTGGATATATGTCTCCATTCGGCTTTTCCAGAAGGGGTAATCGATGCCATCAAAGACGGGAGGCTTGGTCGAGTACTTGTCTATCGCCATGGCTCTAGAGACCGGTTAAGATCTATGGAAAATAGCTAACCGGCTCTGATACCAATTGATGGATCGAAATCAGCAACAGAGGGGGGTGAATGTTGCTCTCAAAATTTTGTCCCCCACAAGTACCCACGATCAACTTTTATCTCCGATAGCTATAAGGAGCTATGAAGATGAAGTAAAAGCTCACTGGAGGTCTACTGGACAAACACAAGAAGGACCGACAATAAAAAAGGATCAATTGAAGCTAGCTGACTGAGAGAAATAGACACTGCAGATCATGGTCAAAACAAAGAAAGCAAGGAATCACAGGACTTGACCAACGGCCAACTTGAAAAGAACATATCCTGCACTGCCGAGAAACCAGAACTACACCAAGAAATTCAAATGCATTTGGCTGAAATTTGCATGCTGAAATCTGAACATGCAGGATAAAAAGGCTACTTGAAAAGGCTGAAAACTGCAGCAAGTAACTTAAATGCACTTGGCTGAAAACTGCATGACAGTAAATAGCAAAACTGCACCCAAATTGCTGATTTTTAACTGCTACAAACTGCACAACAGTAGACAGCAAAACTGCATCCAAATTGCTGATTTTTGACTGCTGAAATTGCTGAAAACTGAGCTGAAACTTGCTGAAAATTACTGCAGTCTGCTGCTAGTTTTTGTGCTGAAAACAGAGAGTAGTTTAGTCCGAAAACAGCACACAGTTAATGCCGAAAAGCAGCAGAAATGTGTTCTGAAAACTGCAGTGAATAAGTGCTGAAAACTCCAGAGATCAAAAGCTGAAAACAGCAGAAATGAGAGCTGAAAACTGCAGTCTACAACCCCTGAAATCAGCTGAAAACAGAGTTTGCTGCAGCCACCCGAAAAACTGAAATTGCAGCAAGATTGATTGTTCTTTTCAGGATTTTTGGGCATGACTGAAATAGCAAAACAAACCTAGGACAAAGAGAGTTCAGACCAAGACCAAGAGAAATCAAGAAACAAGGATTTTCCCAAAATCTGAAAATGGAGAGAAGAACAGAGCCTATTTTCAGATTCCTCTTGATTTATCCAATCTTTGCTTATGAGAACTTGCAAATAGATTAGCAATAGCCTCAGGACTTGCAAGGAAAAATCTCAAGCCATCTCATGAAGGGAATCAAAGGGGGCCAAACATCCTCTGTTTAAGAAACCCTAGAAAAGAAAGAACAGAGAGGTTGAGAGCAAAAATCTGAGATTAAACGAAGTTTGCTCTTGGAAAAATCGATCAAATGATCTTGAGGCTTCATTCTAACCTAGAGCAATCCATTTTGGCACTCCCCAGCAACAAACAACAAGAAAACAAGAATGTCAAAAATTCAACAGAGAAGGCAACGAAGAACAAACAGGAGCACGGGAGAAGAACTTTCAGATTTTCATTCCAAATCAAAAAGACTACAGAGGAGTCCCGATACACATGGACATTAGAACAAGAGAAAATGATTACAAGACTCTCAACTCATCCTCTCCCTCTCCCAAACTCAAGAACACACCCACACTACGTGCTTGGAGAGGGATGAACACAGACCCAGAGAGCTCACATAGAGAAAATCGAAGGAGACACAGCTCTGGCCTTCTCACCAACATCCAACCACTAAAGACTAAAGCCAAAGCAACTCTCTAAAGCCCATTTTGACTAAAGCAAACCCTAACAACCCCTCACAACACTTGGAATGCATGCAGCCACAAGGAGGCACCTCCTCCTTATATAGCCTTCGGTTAACGGGTCTCCAACCCGTTACGCCCGCCAGACCCGAACGGAACCGCTCCCGCCTGTGCAGCTTTGCATTTTTACCGAAACGCCCCTCCTGCACCTTCCGGGAAGCTTTCGCGCTCCTTGTCGTCCAAGCCTCGCAACCACCTCGAGTCTCTGCCGTCTTCGACACATCTCGACCGTTTTGACCTCGACACCGCCCGTGTCTAGTCCGGTCACCTCGTGTCTCACCACGACTCCGCCTCGACGTCCTGCAGCCAACACAGACAAGAAACACATCGAATAGCACCGCTCGATACATGTAAGCATAAATGCATCAATGAAATAGCCCAAACCTGACAAGTCGACATAATATGCATCCTAACCATTTTGATCAGGTTTGACCAAGTCCGACCGAGCCCGATTGCACCACGCAACGTCAAGGACCGAACCAACCAAATCAAACTCGACTTTCCTAAACCGATGTCAATTACTCATCACACACAAGGGATGACCCTCACATGGTCTCTCAATCTCCCCCTTGAAGAGTATATTGACAAACTCAGAAAAAGCGCAAAGTAGAGTTTGAGCAAGAAGTCAAACTTGGTCCAAAGGAAGAAAATAAAGCTAATGACCATGTCGACACAAGGAGCAAAAGAAAGAACAAGTTTTCCTCAAAGCTCCCAAAATGGCTTTTTCTACCACTATTCTCCCCCTTTTGGCAATAAACACATCAAGGATGCAAGGAAGAGAATCAGTCATGGAAATGGATGAAATGGCTGAAGATTGATTATTCTAAGCAATTAGAGCCATGAGAATTATCCAAGATGACCAATAAGTATTACATCAAGCCATAACTCAATAGAATGCTATCTAGATCATGATAAGATATATATAAGACAGCTAAACCAAATAGATGACAATCTGAAATTTAGTGCAATTTGAGAGCCTGTCAAGTCATCCACGATCAAAGTCTAGCTAGAGGTATCCAAGGATGATGCAAACCATGTCAATAAGCTAAGCGGAACCAAGAAGCTAGTATTGAGTCTAATTAGAGTGCTACAAGCTCAAGAGTGAAACATTTGTTTAAGTACTTGGTTCTTTTTGTAGATTAAGCAAAAGAAGCACGAGTGACATATTTTCTTTTGAAATTCAAGGTTGTTGCCAACCAGATTTTTGTTTAGTCATGTGCTAGATCTTAAGCCTTATGCGATCATGCCAAGCAAAAAAGCTTAAGACAATGATCTTGGTCATCCAAAACTCCCCCTGAGTTCATGCCTTGTGCAATGGCAAGCCGTCTCATGAGAAAGAATTGGTGAGATCAGTTTTTTCGCATAAATGAGATCTGTTTGCATTCTTAATGATTGTACTAACTCATGCTACATCAAGAACTAGCATAGCTCAATCTAAAGCTCAATAAAGATTCAACGCTCAGCTCAGCCTATTTGACATGGCATGAATCATAAAAGGATAACGCCTACCAACTCTCACCTACTAAAGCCTAAAGCCAAAACAACTCTCTAAAGCCCATTTTGACCAAAGCAAAACCCTAAAACCATCTCTCAAAGCCATAGACATCCCCTCCTTATATAGGCTCTGGCTAACGGGTCTCCAACCCGTTATGCCCGCTAAACCCGAACGGAACCCCTTCCACCTGTGCAGCTTTGCGCTTTTACCAAAACGCCCCTTCTGCACTTTCCGGGAAGCTTTCGTGTTCCTTGTCATCCAACCCTCGCAACCACCTCGAGTCTCCGCCGTCTTCGACACATCTGACCGTTTTGACCTCGACACCGCCTGTGCCTAGTCCGGTCACCTCGTGCCTCACCACGGCTCCGCCTCGACATCCTGCAGCCATCACAAACAAGAAACATATCACATAGCACCGCTCGATACATGTAAACACAATTGCATTAATGAAACCACATTAAGCATGAAAGAGCCCAAACCTGTCAGATCAACAGAATATGCATCCTAATCACTTTGGCCAGGTTTGACCAAGTCCGACCGAAACCGATTGCACCACGCAACGACCTGGTCCGAACCACACACACCAAACTCGACTTTCCTAAATCGATGTCAATTACTCATCACACTCGGGTCATAACCACATGGTCTCTCAATCTCCCCTTTGATGAGTATATTGACAAACCAGAAAAAGCGCAAAGTTTTAGTTCAACTTGAGTTAAGTCATCATTAAGATCTAGAAGCTCCCAAATGAACTCCCCCTGAACCAAAGCAATAAGCAAGAGAAGCTGGCAAAGAAAATCCGAAAGGGTAGTCCTTAAAGCATAGATAAGATATAGAGGAAACTATGGCTCAGACTGACTCTCATCTACCCCATATGACTCGAGGACTATCAGCTGGTCTACTAACAACCTAGGGAGCAAACACGTACCCTGTCTACCCGAGGGTGGCCCAACCCTCGCTAGAACCCACAAGAAGTGAGTAAGCTCAACCTAGAGAGAAGAGAGACAACTAACAAGCAGCATCCTAGTGTCACAAGATAAGAGCAAGAAGTCTAAACATCTAGTCAAGAGAACCACTCTAACCTATGCTAGAAGGACTATCCCGAATGCACCTAAAATGTAATGCAACAGAAAGGAGCAAGAGCATAATTAATATAATAAAGCAGTAAAGCACAAAGCTCCCCCTCACAATAGTCCATACGGACAAACCACCCCAAGCTCTCCTTGCAGAGCTGAAAACCTAGAGCTATCCAATGGCTTGGTAAAGATATCAGCCAACTGGTGGTCACTCTCCACAAACTGGAGCACAATGTCACCCTTCTCCACATGGTCTCGAAGGAAGTGATATCGAATATCAATGTGCTTGGTCCGAGAGTGCTGCACTGGGTTCTTAGCAATGTTAATCGCAGAAGTGTTATCACAAAAGAGTGGAACACTGTCGATAACTAACCCAAAGTCCCGTAGGGTCGAGACCATCCAAAGCACTTGGCTACAGCAACTGGCTGCAGCAACGTACTCGGCCTCTGCGATGGACTGTGCAACACCAGACTGCTTCCTCGAAGACCAAGAAACGAGAAAAGTGCCAATGAACTGGCAGGTGCCCGAAGTGCTCTTCCTATCAATCCTACAGCTGGCAAAGTCTGCATCCGAATAGGCTCTCAAGGAAAGACAATACGAGGAAGAGTACCAGATACCATAGTCAATGGTAGCTCGAAGGTACCGAAGAATGCGCTTCACCGCCTGGCGGTGAGATACGCGAGGAGAAGCCTGAAACCGAGCACAAAGACACACAGCAAAGTGTATGTCCGGTCTCGAGGCAGTGAGGTACAAGAGGGAGCCGATCGTGCTACGATACTCTTTCTGATCAACAGGCTCGCCGTCCTCATCTGGGTCGAGTGAAGCCGATGTAGCCATCGTAGTGGACACCGGCTTACCATCACTCATATCGAAGCGCTTCAGGAGGTCTCGAGTGTACTTGCCTTGATGCAAGAAGGTACCCTCCCGAGTCTGCTTAATTTGGAAGTCAAGGAAGAAGCTCAACTCGCTCATCATGCTCATCTCAAACTCCGAGCTCATGACATCGAAAAACTGGGAAACAAGAGCATGCGAGGATCTGCCAAAGATGATGTCATCCATATAAATCTGGACGAGCAGAAGATCAGTGCCATGCCAGCGAATGAACAAGGTCTTGTCTACTTTACCCATCTCGAACCCATGGCTCAACAAGTAGGACTTAAGCCTCTCATACCAAGCTCTAGGGGCCTGCTTAAGTCCATACAGCGCTTTGAAAAGCTTGAAGACATGGTTTGGGTATTTGGGGTTCTCGAAACCTGGAGGCTGTCTCACATAGACTTCTTCCTCAATAAAGCCATTGAGGAAGGCACTCTTGACGTCCATCTGGTAAAGCTTGAAACCCTTAGAAGCTGCAAAAGCAAGCAGGATTCTAATGGCTTCAAGTCTAGCTACAGGAGCAAAGGTCTCCTCGAAATTTAGACCCTCAACCTGGGAGAACCCCTGAGCTACCAGTCTAGCCTTGTTTCGAACAACCACCCCATCCTCACTCTGCTTGTTCTTGAACACCCACTTGGTCCCAATGACATTGTGACCACGCGGGGGCTCAACAAGCGACCAGACCTTGTTCCTCTCGAAATTTTTTAGCTCCTCATGCATGGCATTGACCCAAGACTCGTCAGACAGAGCATGACAAACGTCCTTGGGCTCAAAGGAGGCAACAAAGGCAACATGGAGACAGAATTGAGACACGCCAGATTTTGAACGAGTAACTCGCTCAAACAGGTCTCCAATAATCTGCTCAGAAGGATGGTCTTTTTGAATGTGTCTAGGAGGTCCAGGATGAGATGAAGAAGTGGCCTCTACCTCGTGAGCTGACGAGGTAGGAACAGAGCCACTAGCTCCAGAAGAAGCAGAAGGCATGGGCTGATCGCCTCGAGGTGCGGTGGAAGAAGGCACCTAAAGGGGTGGATGAGGGACTGGATCGGGTAGACAACTGAGAGACCAGGTGGTCGTGACTCCATGTGAATGATGAGTAATTGACAAAGGTTTAGGATAGTCGAGTTTGGATTGTGTGGTCGGACCATGTCGTTGCAGGGTGCAATGGGCTAGGTCGGACTTTGGTCAAACTTGATCGTATGGGTTTAGGACGCCTATTCTTGTTTTCGACAGGTTTGGACTTCATCTGTGGTAAGTGTGATGGAAGTTACGCTTTCATGTATCGAGCGGTGCTATTTGACGTGTTTCTTGTCTGTGTGACTGCAGGACGTCGAGTTGGAGTCGTGGCGAGACACGGTGGACCGAACTAGGCGCAGGTGGCGCTGAGGTCAGAATGGTCGGGATGTGTCGAAGACGACGTGGACTCGAGGTGGTTGCGAGGCGTGCGAGGCAAGGAGCGCGGAAGCTTCCCGGAAGGTGCAGGAGGGGCGAAACGGGAATTTCGCAAGGCTGCACAAGCGGGAGCGGGCTCCGTTGGACGTAGCGGGCATAACGGGGCGGAGACCCGTTAGCCAAGTGCTATAAAAGGAGAGGAGGGGCTGCATGCCCACTTGAGCATTTGTTTGAGGATTAGGGTTTTAGAGTCAAAAGGGGCTTTAGGAAGGTTGTTTCCTTTAGCTCTTTAGTTGGTGTGAGTTGGTGGAGGCAGAGTAGTGTTCCCTCTGTAGCTTCATCGATGCTTTCTATGTGAGACTCCTCTCTTGTGTGTTCTTCCTCCCAAGATGTGTGATTCTTGGTGTTCTTGAGGATTGAGAGGAGAGGGATTGAGTTGAGAGCTTGTAATCTTTCCTTTTGTATCAAGTCGGGGTATCGGGACTCCTCTGTATTCCCTGTGATTTAAGAAATGAAAAACTGAAGTTTGTCTTCTCTGTTCGTAGCCTTTGTTCATCGTTTTTCTTTTTTGCAAGATTTCTTGATTTTCGTTGTCTCGAGTTCTTGCTTGCTGGAGAGTGCCAAAATGGGTTGCTATGACATGGGTGTTGCTCAAAAGCCATTTGGCTATTTAATCCCAAGAGAAAACCGAGTTTGATTCTCAGATTTCATTTTTGGCTTGCTCTGTTCTTGTTCTTCGTTTCTTGGTTTTGGTCCAGATTTTGATTCCCTTGTTAAGATGGCTTGAAATTTGGTATGAAGAGTCCAGAGGCTATTAATTAGCTTCCCTCAAAATTTCATAGCCAAAGGATCAACGGTTGGGGAGTTATTTGGTTTTTTGGCTCGGTTCTTGCAAGATTTCAGATTTTTACCCAAATCTGAAATTCTTGATTCTTGGAGTGGATTTCTTGTTATTGACTTTTGGCTTAGTCTTCTGGGAGTGTTCCCTAGCTATCCTCAAAGTTTCCCAAGCCAAGAATCCAAGAATCGTTGCGAATCTCTCAATTTTCTGAAATTCCCGTTTGCTGTTTTTCTCGAGAGGTACTACCGCTCCTGGAGAGGTACTACCGCTCATAGGTACTACCGCTCGGATCAGCGGTACTACTGCCCGACGCAGAGGTACTACCGCTTGAGGCCAGAATTTTCCCGATTTGATTTTTCTCGCTTGCTGGTCTCTGTATTTGTGTTCTTTCTGCTGCTGGGGTGTCTTGTGAGCACTGGTTTTCTTTCTTCATAGCTCCCATAGCTATTGGAGAAGAAGATACGTGTTGGGTGCGATTTTTAGAAAGCGACATTCACCCCCCTTTGTCGCCATTTCGGTCCAACAATTGGTATCAGAGCCGGTTAGCTCTAATTCATAGATCTTAACCGGTCTCAAGAGCCATGGCGACGGACAAGTACTCGACCAAGCCGCCCGTGTTCGATGGCATCGATTACCCCTTCTGGAAGAGCCGAATGGAGACATACATCCAGGCCCAGGGGTATGCCATCTGGCGGAAGGTCAAGGTACGATTCGTTGTTCATGCCGATGAGAACATCAATGCCGGGAACATGGCTGATGTTGAGGCGAATGCAAAGGCAAGGAACATCATCATCCAGGGGTTGAGTCGTAGCGAGTTTGACCGTATATCTCACCTGTCGTCCGCCTACGACATCTGGGTGACCCTCGACGCATACCATGAGGGCACCACCCAGATCAAGACGGTTCGACAGGACCAGTTCAAGCGCGAATACAACAAATTCGAGATGCTTGCTGGTGAGTCCCTGGACGAGTGCTTTTTGCGATTTCACAAAATCTTGAGCAACCTCCGAGCGGTCGGTCTCACATACCCCGACTCGGACAACACTCGTCAGATGCTCGCGGCACTCGATCTGCGCGTGTGGGAGATGAAGGTGACCACCATCAAAGACATGACAGACCTCTCGACCCTGACTCTTGACGCGCTGTACTCGCGCCTCAAGACTCACGAGATTGACGTTGTCTCTCGTCGGTCGAAGTCACAGTCGATGGCTTTGGTCACCGATCCCAGTTCGGCTTCTGGTTTTTCCGCCGATTCGCTTTGTGGGTTCTCCCTAGCTGCTCTATGTGACGTAACTGATGATCAGTTAGAGCAGCTAGAGGATGAACAGCTGGCCCTCCTAGCTCGGAAGTTCTCCCATGCTTACAAGGGGAGGAGGGACAGAAAGAGAGGAGGACCCGTGATTTGCTTCGAGTGTGGTGGCCCCAACCACATTCGGGCAAACTGCCCCAAGCTGGAAAAGGGCAAGAACAACTACGGCGGTTCGGGCAAGAACAACTACACCGACAAGAACCGCAACAAGAAGACTCCAGCTCAGACGCCGGGAAAGAAGAAGTTCCGCAACTTCGGGAAGGCCAAGAAGCTCTTCCACCGCGTCCTCACCGCCTTCGACGACCTCGACCTCAGCGAGGTGGAGGGATGGAGTGACGACGACGGGACAGGTGACCAAGAGCCCAAGGATGGCGGCGATGACTTCTCCGGCATGTGCTTCATGGCCCTCGAGGGCGAACTCAGCGACAGCGAGCTGTACTCCGACTCGGACGAGGTATGTCCCACCTACGACCAGCTTAATCATGCTTTTCTTAAGCTAGGTGGTTTTCATGCTAGAGCTAGGGCTAGGTGTACTGAGTTAGAGAAAGAAGTAGACAGATTGTCACTAGAGATTATTGCTCTTACATCTGGTCCCTCTAGTGACGACTGTGACACATGCTCTGCCTTGTTGGGTGATATGGAGAAGTTAAGGACCTCGCATGATAGTTTGTCCTTCGAGCTTGATATTGTTAAGGTGGAGAATGTTAGTCTGCTTGCTGAGTTAGAGATGAGTAGGATTGCTGTTGCTGCACCTACTGTTGTCGTTGAGACTACTTCTTGCACCTCATGTGAGGATAAGGACAATGCTTTTAGAGGTCTTTATACCATGCTGCTTGATCTGCCTGAGACTTGTGAAAGTTGTAATAATCTGAAGATGAACCTAAAACGGGCAGATCATAAAATTTCTGAGTTATATGCTTGGTTGTGTGAGCCAGCTGCTTCATGTTCAAACTGTCCAAAGTTAACTGCTGAACTTGAATCTGTCTCAAAACAGTTTCAAGAAATGATTGACAACAACAAGAAAATGGCTCAGTATGCGACTAAGGATCCTGTTAGCTCACCATGCATTAGTTGTGATAAACTAAAACTTGAACTCGTTGCTTTGAATGACAAATGTGTGAAGCTAACTAAGGACTTACTAGAGAAGCCACAATCTGGTTGTGATGTGATTGATGGTGTGGGGGAGAAGCCCCAGGGTAAGGGTGAGACGCCTAGAGACGCGAACCAACCTGCTAGTAGTAGGACTGTCCCCTCAGAGTCGGCTGTGCGTGCACAAGCCATTCTTTCCTCTACTGTTGGTTCTTCTTCTGCTCCCTTACCTCCTGCTGTTCCCTCTTCTCCCTGCTCTTCTTGCACCTCTCTCTTTCGGGAGTGTCAGTACCTTATGAACACTCTCGAGAGATTTGTAGGAGGCAAGAAGAAGCTTAATCTTATTCTAGACCAATCCAAGATTTGTAAGTTCAATCAAGGTCTAGGATATGATTTCTATGAGGATATGAGGAGGCATCCTCCTGCTATTCTCCGACCCATAGTAGGAGGTGCGATCGAGGTTGAGCCCAGGTCTGATGAGGTCAAATTCAAATCAGCGGGCTTTGTCCAAGGGATCTCTGACAGCAAGGTGAGTCCACCTGCTACTTCGGCTTCTCAGAAGCCGAAGCCCTCGCGTGCTACTTCCACCTCTTCGAAGGTGAGGTACCACTGCACCTTCTGTCAGAAGGATGGACACACAGTCGATCGGTGCTTCAGGCGCGCCAGGATTGCGCGTAGAGACCGTGCGGAGGCACTTAGGCGTATTCAGGGTCTGCCCCAGATCCTAAGTGCACCTAAGACTAGCACGAGGTCCAGGTTTGCTTCTGACGGGTTTGGGCAGCATCGAGGACTTGGTTTTTCTGAGTTTTCTGGTTTTCATCCTCGTACTGCTCCGGGTCGTGACTTCCGCCATCCTGAGGGTACATCTCGTTTCCCCCGTCGAGACAGTTACCCACGGCGTGATCAGCAGGTTGCCGGTGTTTCGACTCGCTTTCCCATAGCAGTCGGACCTAGCAATAGCTTCAGGTCTGCACACAGACCTTCTGCTTCTTTGAGTCACAGGGAGCGTAGGGTAGATAGAGGTCAGTCGTGCTTGACGACTTCATCTGCTCGACGTGTTGTTCAGTATTGGGTGCCAAAATCACTCTTGATTTACCCCAGTACTGAGACTTTACTCTCTGTTTGACTCAGGTTCACCGGGTAGGGAAGGAGAAGGTTTGGCTTGTAGACTCCGGTTGTTCTCGACATATGACCGGAGACTCCCGTTGGTTCTCCTCCCTAACCCGCGCTCCAGGTGATGAGACGATCACCTTCGGAGATGCTTCATCTGGGCGCGTCATCGCCAAAGGTACTGTGCGCATTAATGATTCTTTCATTTTGAAAGATGTTGCTTTGGTTAGTAAGCTGCAATATAATTTGCTTTCTGTTTCTCAGCTTACCGATGACGGTTTCGAGGTGAGCTTTAAGAAAAACAATTGCAAAATTCTTGATGCTTCGGGTAGTCTGGTTTGCGGGATTTCTCGTTTTGGGAGGATCTTTCGTGCTGATTTTTCTGAGTCTTCTGGTGATCCTCTCAGGTGTTTAGTTGCTTCTGAGTCCCGCGATCTTTCTTTCTGGCATAGGAGACTTGGTCACATTGGGTTTGACCATTTGACTCGAGTTAGCGGCCACGATCTCATTCGTGGTTTGCCGAAACTCAAGATGGTCAAAGATCTAGTCTGTGCTCCATGCCGGCACGGCAAGATGGTTGCCGCTTCTCACCCTCCGGTCACAGTTACTATGACCGATGCACCGGGACAGCTGCTCCATATGGACACTGTTGGACCAGCTCGAGTGCAGTCAGCAGGAGGGAAGTGGTATGTTCTTGTCGTGGTCGATGACTTCTCAAGGTATTCTTGGGTGTTTTTCTTAGCCTCGAAGGATGAGACATTTTCACATTTCCGAGGTCTTTTCAGTAGGCTTTCTGTTGAGCTCCCGGGTGCCTTACGAGCGATCCGCAGTGACAATGGCACGGAGTTCAAGAATTCCTACTTCGAGAGTTTCTGTGGTGAGACAGGTGTAGAGCACCAGTTCTCTTCTCCGCACGACCCTCAACAAACTGGCGTTGTGGAGAGGAAGAACCGTACCTTGGTCGAGATGGCCAGGACGATGCTTGATGAATACTCTACACCGCGGAAGTTTTGGGCTGAGGCTATAGCCACCGCGTGCCATGTCTCAAATCGAGTCTTTCTTAGGGCACACTTGCACCGCACTTCTTATGAGTTGAGATACGGGCGAAAGCCCAGCGTCTCTCATTTTCGTGTGTTTGGTTGCAAGTGCTTTAGTTTGAAGTCCGGGAACCTAGACAAGTTCGAGTCACGTTCTTGTGATGGTATCTTTCTAGGTTACTCGCCTTCTTCGCGGGCTTATCGGGTTTGGAACTGCGAATCTAGTAAAATGGTAGAGACCTGTGAGGTGACCTTCGACGAGGCCAGTCCAGGGACTAGGCCCGATATCTCAGGTTCTTTAGAGCAGTCCGAGACCATCTTCGTGGATGGTGAGCACGATGGAGACGACGGTTGTCTACCTGATCCTGTCCCTCATCCACCCCTTGAGGTGCCGTCTTCCACCGCACCTCGAGGCGATCAGCCCATGCCTTCTGCTTCTTCTGGAGCTAGTGGCTCTGTTCCTGCCTCGTCAGCTCACGAGGTAGAGGCCGCTTCTTCATCTCATCCTGAACCTCCTAGACATATCCAGAAAGCTCATCATTCAGAGCAGATCATTGGAGACCTTTTCGAGCGTGTTACTCGCTCAAAATCTTGCTTATCTCAATTCTGTCTCCATTCTGCTTTCATTGCCTCCTTTGAGCCCAAAGATGTTTCTCATGCTTTATCTGATGAGTCTTGGGTCAATGCCATGCATGAGGAGCTAGAAAACTTCGAGAGGAACAAGGTCTGGTCGCTTGTCGAGCCCCCGCGAGGTCACAATATTATTGGGACTAAGTGGGTGTTCAAGAACAAGCAGAGCGAGGATGGAGTGGTTATTCGAAACAAGGCTAGACTGGTAGCTCAGGGGTTCTCCCAGGTTGAGGGTCTAGATTTCGAGGAGACCTTTGCCCCTGTAGCTAGACTTGAAGCCATTAGAATCCTGCTTGCCTTTGCAGCTTCTAAAGGTTTCAAGCTTTACCAGATGGACGTCAAGAGTGCCTTTCTCAATGGCTTTATTGAGGAAGAGGTCTACGTCCGACAGCCTCCTGGTTTCGAAAACCCCAAATACCCAAACCATGTCTTCAAGCTTTCCAAAGCTTTGTATGGACTTAAGCAAGCCCCTAGAGCTTGGTATGAAAGGCTTAAGTCCTACTTGTTAAGTCATGGTTTTGAGATGGGTAAAGTTGACAAGACCTTGTTCATCCGCCGGCATGGCACTGACTTTCTGGTCGTCCAAATCTATGTCGATGACATTATCTTTGGCGGCTCTTCCCATGCTCTGGTTTCACAGTTCTCGGATGTCATGAGCACCGAGTTTGAGATGAGCATGATGGGCGAGTTGACCTTCTTCCTTGGCTTCCAAATCAAGCAGACTCGGGAGGGTACCTTCTTGCATCAAGGCAAGTATACTCGCGACCTCCTGAGACGCTTCGACATGAGTGATGGTAAGCCGGTGTCAACTCCGATGGCTTCTACAGCCTATCTTGACCCAGATGAGGATGGCGAGCCAGTTGATCAGAAAGAGTTCAGAAGTATGATCGGCTCCCTTCTTTACCTCACTGCCTCGAGACCAGACATACACTTCTCCGTGTGTCTGTGTGCTCGCTTTCAGGCTTCTCCTCGCGTATCTCACCGCCAGGCGGTGAAGCGCATCTTTCGATACCTTCGAGCTACCATTGACTATGGTATTTGGTACTCCTCCTCATCCTGTCTTTCCTTGAGAGCCTTCTCGGATGCAGACTTTGCCGGCTGTAGGATAGATGGAAGAGCACTTCTGGCACTTGCCAATTCATTGGCACTTCTCTCGTTTCTTGGTCTTCAAGGAAGCAGTCCGGTGTTGCACAGTCCACCGCAGAGGCCGAGAACGTTGCTGCAGCCAGTTGCTGTAGCCAAGTGCTTTGGATGGCTTCGACCCTGCGGGACTTTGGGTTAGTTATCGACAGTGTTCCACTCTTTTGTGATAACACTTCTGCGATTAACATTGCTAAAAACCCAGTGCAGCACTCCCGGACTAAGCATATTGATATTCGCTTTCACTTCCTTAGAGACCATGTAGAGAAGGGTGATATAGTGCTCCAGTTTGTGGAGAGTGACCACCAGTTGGCTGACATTTTCACCAAGCCATTGGATAGTTCGAGGTTTTCAGCTCTGCGGGGAGAGCTTGGGGTGGTTTGTCCTTACGGACTGTAGTGAGGGGGAGCCATTGGATAGTTCGAGGTTTTCAGCTCTGCTTTACTATATTGATTATGCCTCTGTCTCATTTTTGTTGCATTGCATTTGCGGGTGCATTGGGTTTTAGTCCTTCTAGCATAGGTTAGAGTGATCTTCTCGTCTAGCTGTTTAGACTCCTTGCTCTTATCTTGTGACCTAGGGTCTTGCTCTGTTAGCCGCTTCTCTTCTCTCACTAGGTTGAGCCCACTCACTGCTTTCAGGTTCTAGCAAGGGCCGAGCCGCCCTTGGGTAGACAGGGTACGTGTTTGCTCCCTAGTGAGGTAGATTACCGGTCTAATAGTCCTAGTGTCATATGGGGTAGATGAGAGTCAGTCTGAGCCATAGTTGGCTCTATATCTTTTCTATGCTTTAAGGACTGCCTGTTTGGTTTTCTTTGTCAGCTTCTCGATTTTATTGCTTTGGTTCAGGGGGAGTTCTTTTGGGAGCTTCTGAAGCTTAATTTTGACATAACTCAACTTGAACTAAAAGTTGCATCTATTGTTGAGGGGGAGCTGGACTTTCTTGCATTTTCAGCATTCTAGCATTATAATCAATCTGCATTGAGCCTTGATTATTATCCTGTTATGACATGCTTCAATGCTTTACACCTTGCCATGTCTTGTGCTTAGCTTGCTAGATTTATCATGACTTCATATGTGTAGACTAGCTTTTTGCCATGATAAGTTAATTAAAATTGCTCGACTTAAATTAAAACTTGTCATGTTAGCACTCGAGATTAGTCTTGCTTGAGCTATCCCTTTATGATTCATGCCATGTCAAATAGGCTGAGTAGGACGTTGAATCTATATTGAGCCTTAGCTTGAGCTGTTTTAGTCTCTTGATGATGCATGAGTTAGTACAATGTGTTAAAAAGCAAAAAGATCTCTTTTGTGCGAAAAAATTGATCTCACCAATTGCTCCCTATGAGATGGCTTGCCATTGCACTTGGCATGAACTTAGGGGAAGTTTTGGATGACCTAGACTATCTTCTTAAGCTGCTTGCTTGGAGTAGTCGCATAAGGCTTGAGGTCTAGCACATGATAAAACAAAAAATCTGGTTGTCCACAACCTTGAGTTTCAAAAGAAAATATATCGTTTGTGCTCAATTTGCTAAGTTTCTAAAAGGATCAAGTACTTAATCAATGTTTCAATCTTGAGCATGGCACTCTATTTGGTCGCAATAGTAGCTTCCTTGTTCCGCTTAGCTTATTGACATGGCCTGCATCATCCTTGGATATCTCTAGTTAGACTTTGCTCATTGATGACTTGACTTGCTCACTAAATGCATTACATTTCAGATTGTCATCTATGTGCTCTAGATGGTTCATATATATGTTGTCATGATCTAGATAGCGTTTTATTGAGTTATGGCTTGGTGTATTACATTATGGTCGATATGGATAATTCTCATGGCTCTAAATGCTTAAATAAACAAACTTCAGCCATATTCATCCATTGACATGTCATATTCTCTCTATTGCATCTTGATGTGTTTATTGCCAAAAGGGGGAGAATAGAGAAGAAAAAGTCTGTTGGGAACAGTTTAGAGCTTTGGAGATCAATTTGCTCTTTCAGTTGTTGCTCTAGTGTTCCTTTTGTCGACATGGTCATTAGCTTCATTCTCTTCTTTGGACCATGTTGGATTCTTCAAAATCAAACTCAACTTCATGCTTTTTCTGAGTTTGTCAATATACTCATCAAGGGGGAGATTGAGAGACCAGGTGGTCGTGACTCCATGTGAATGATGAGTAATTGACAAAGGTTTAGGATAGTCGAGTTTGGATTGTGTGGTCAGACCATGTCGTTGCAGGGTGCAATGGGCTAGGTCGGACTTTGGTCAAACTTGATCGTATGGGTTTAGGACGCCTATTCTTGTTTTCGACAGGTTTGGACTTCATCTGTGGTAAGTGTGATGGAAGTTACGCTTTCATGTATCGAGCGGTGCTATTTGACGTGTTTCTTGTCTGTGTGACTGCAGGACGTCGAGTTGGAGTCGTGGCGAGACACGGTGGACCGGACTAGGCGCAGGTGGCGCTGAGGTCAGAACGGTCGGGATGTGTCGAAGACGACGTGGACTCGAGGTGGTTGCGAGGCGTGCGAGGCAAGGAGCGCGGAAGCTTCCCGGAAGGTGCAGGAGGGGCGAAACGGGAATTTCGCAAGGCTGCACAAGCGGGAGCGGGCTCCGTTGGACGTAGCGGGCGTAACGGGGCGGAGACCCGTTAGCCAAGTGCTATAAAAGAAGAGGAGGGGCTGCATGCCCACTTGAGCATTTGTGTGAGGATTAGGGTTTTAGAGTCAAAAGAGGCTTTAGGAAGGTTGTTTCCTTTAGCTCTTTAGTTGGTGTGAGTTGGTGTGAGTTGGTGGAGGTAGAGTAGTGCTCCCTCTGTAGCTTCATCGATGCTTTCTATGTGAGACTCCTCTCTTGTGTGTTCTTCCTCCCAAGATGTGTGATTCTTGGTGTTCTTGAGGATTGAGAGGAGAGGGATTGAGTTGAGAGCTTGTAATCTTTCCTTTTGTATCAAGTCGGGGTATCAGGACTCCTCTGTATTCCCTGTGATTCAAGAAATGAAAAACTGAAGTTTGTCTTCTCTGTTCGTAGCCTTTGTTCATCGTTTTTCTTTTTTGCAAGATTTCTTGATTTTCGTTGTCTCGAGTTCTTGCTTGCTGGAGAGTGCCAAAATGGGTTGCTATGACATGGGTGTTGCTCAAAAGCCATTTGGCTATTTAATCCCAAGAGAAAACCGAGTTTGATTCTCAGATTTCATTTTTGGCTTGCTCTGTTCTTGTTCTTCGTTTCTTGGTTTTGGTCCAGATTTTGATTCCCTTGTTAAGATGGCTTGAAATTTGGTATGAAGAGTCCAGAGGCTATTAATTAGCTTCCCTCAAAATTTCATAGCCAAAGGATCAACGGTTGGGGAGTTATTTGGTTTTTTGGCTCGGTTCTTGCAAGATTTCAGATTTTTACCCAAATCTGAAATTCTTGATTCTTGGAGTGGATTTCTTGTTATTGACTTTTGGCTTAGTCTTCTGGGAGTGTTCCCTAGCTATCCTCAAAGTTTCCCAAGCCAAGAATCCAAGAATCGTTGCGAATCTCTCAATTTTCTGAAATTCCCGTTTGCTGTTTTTCTCGAGAGGTACTACCGCTCCTGGAGAGGTACTACCGCTCATAGGTACTACCGCTCGGATCAGCGGTACTACCGCTCAGCGGTACTACCGCTCGACCCAGAGGTACTACCGCTTGAGGCCAGAATTTTCCCGATTTGATTTTTCTCGCTTGCTGGTCTCTGTATTTGTGTTCTTCCTGCTGCTGGGGTGTCGTGTGAGCACTGGTCTTCTTCCTTCATAGCTTCCATAGCTATTGGAGAAGAAGATACGTGTTGGGGGCGATTTTTAGAAAGCGACATTCACCCCCCTCTGTCGCCATTTCGGTTCAACAACAACCCTCATCTCCATCGTCCTCATCATCCACAAAGATGGGCTCGGACTGCTCTAAAGAACCTGAAATATCGGGCCTAGTCCCCGGACTGGCCTCGTCGAAGGTCACCTCACAGGTCTCTACCATTTTACTAGACTCGCAGTTCCAAACCCGATAAGCCCGCGAAGAAGTCGAGTAACCTAGAAAGATACCATCACAAGAACGTGACTCGAACTTGTCTAGGTTCCCGAACTTCAGAATAAAACACTTGCAACCAAACACACGAAAATGAGATACACTGGGTTTTCGCCCATATCTCAACTCATAAGAAGTGCGGTGCAAGTGTGCGCGAAGAAAAACTCGATTAGAAACATGGCATGCGGTAGCTATAGCCTCAGCCCAAAACTTCCGCGGTGTAGAGTACTCATGAAGCATCGTCCTGGCCATCTCAACCAAGGTACGGTTCTTTCTCTCCACGTCGCCATTTTGCTGTGGGACGTGCGGAGAAGAGAACTGGTGCTCTACACCTGTTTCATTGCAGAACATCTCAAAGTAGGAATTTTGAACTCCGTGCCATTGTCTCTGCGGATCGCTCGTAAGGCACCCGGGAGCTCAACAGAAAGCCTACTAAAAAGACCTCGAAAATGTGTAAACGTCTCATCCTTCGAGGCTAAGAAAAACACCCAAGAATACCTCGAGAAGTCATCGACCACGACAAGAACATACCACTTCCCTCTTGCTGACTGCACTCGAGCTGGTCCAACTTTGTCCATGTAGAGCAGCTGTCCCGGTGCATCGGTCATAGTCACTGTGACCGGAGGGTGAGAAGCGGCAACCATGTTGCCGTGCCGGCAAGGAGTACAAACTAGATCTTTGACCATTTTGAGTTTCGGCAGACCACGAATGAGGTCGTGGCCGCTAACTCGGGTCAAATGATCAAATCCAATATGACCAAGTCTCCTATGCCAGAAAGAAAGGTCGCGGGACTCAGAAGCAACCAAACAACGGAGAGGATCACCAGAAGACTTAGAAAAATCAGCACGAAAGATCCTCCCAAAACGAGAAATCCCGCAAACCAGACTACCCGAAGAATCAAGAATTTTGCAAGCATTTTTCTTAAAGCTCACATCGAAACCGTCATCGGTAAGCTGAGACACAGAAAGCAAATTCTGCTGCAGCTTACTAACCAAGGCAACATCTTTCAAAATGAAAGAATCATTAACGCGCACTGTACCTTTGGCGATGTCCCGCCTAGAGGAAGCATCTCCGAAGGTGATCATCTCATCACCTGGAGCACGGGCAAGGGAAGAAAACCAACGGGAGTCTCCGGTCATGTGTCGTGAACACCCGGAGTCTACGAGCCAACCCTTTCCCTTCCCTGCCCGGCGAACCTGAGTCAAACAGAGAGTAAAGTCTCAGTACTGGGGTAAATCAAAAGTGATTTTGGCAACCAATACTGAGTAACACGTCGAACAGATGAAGTAGTCAAGCACGACTGACCTCTATCTATCCTACGCACTCTGTCACTCAACAAGCCAGAAGGTCTGTGTGCAGACCCAAAGCTGTTGTTGGGCTTGACTGCTACAGAGGAGCGAGTCAAGACACCAGCAACATGCTAATCACACCGCGGGTAGCTATCTCGACGGCGGAAACGAGATCTACCCTCAGGGCGGCGGAAGTCATGACCAAATGGAGCATGAGGACGAAAACCAGAAAACTCAGAAAAACCAAGTCCTCGATGCTGCCCAAACCCATCAATAGAAGCAAGCCTAGACCTCATGTTGGTCTTAGGTGCACTCAAGGTTTGGGCTGACCCTGAATACGCCTAAGATCACGAACACGTTCTCTACGTGCGATCTAGGCACGCCTGAAGCATCGATCGATCAAATGCCCGTCCTTCTGACAGAAGGTGCAGTGGTACTTCACCTTCTGAGAGGTAGAAGTAACACGGTGAGGCTTCGCCTTCTGAGAGGCCGAAGCTGCAGGGGGAATCACCTTGCTGTCAGAAATTCCTTGGACAAAGCCCGCTGACTTAAATTGGACTTTCTCGGTCCTGGGCTCAGTCTCGATCACACCTGGTGCTATGGGTCTGAGCACGGCAGGTGGATGCTTCCTCATGTCCTCGTAGAAATCATATCCTAGACCCTGATTAAATCTGCAAATCTTGAATTGATCTAGAATAAGATTAAGCTTCTTTTTGCCGCCTACAAATCTCTCGAGAGTGTTCATAAGATACTGACACTCCCAAAAGAGAGAGGTACAAGAGGAGCAGGGGGAAGAAGGAGTAGCAGAAGGTAAGGGAGCAGATGAAGAACCAACAGTAGAAGAAAGAATGGCTTGTGCACGCGCAGCCGACTCTGAGGGGACAGTCCTACTACTAGCCGGTTGGTTCACGTCGCTAAGCGTCTCAACCTTACCCTTGGGATTCTCCTTCCCCACCTCAGCAATCACATCACAATGAGTTGATGGCTTCTCTAGTAAATCCTTAGTTAGCTTCACACATTGTTCATTCAAAGCAACGAGTTCAAGTTTTAGTTTATCACAACTAATGCATGGTGAGCTAACAGGATCCTTAGTCGCAAACTGAGCTAGTTTGTTGTCACGATCAGCCATCTCTTGAAATTGCTTAGAAACGGACTCAAGCTCAAGCGTCAATTTTGGACAGTTGGTGCAAGAAACTACAGGCTCAAGTAAAGAAGCATGCAACTCAGCAATTTTATGATCTGCCCGTTTTAGGTTTATCTTCAAATTATTGCAGTTTTCACAAGTCTCGGGCAGATCGAGCAACATGGTATAAAGACCTCTAAATGCGTTGTCCTTATCCTCACATGAGGTGCAAGCACTAGTCTCAACAGTAGTAGATGAAACAGGAACTAACCTACTCATCACAAGCTCAGCAAGAAGACTAATGTTCTCCACCTTAAGCATATCAAGCTCAGAAGACAAACTATCATGCGAGGTCCTTAGTTTCTCCATGTCACCCAAAAGAGCACAGCATGTATCACAATCATCACGGGAGAGAGCAGATGTAAGTGAAGTAAGCTCCCGTGATAGTCTATCTACTTCCTTCTCTAACTCGGTACACCTAGCCCTAGCTCTAGCATGAAATCCTCCTAGCTTAAGAAAAGCATGATTAGGCTGGTCGTAGGAGGGGGATACCTCGTCCGAGTCGGAGTACAGCTCGTTGTCGCTCAGTTCGCCTTCAAGGGCCATGAAGCACATGCTGGAGAAGTCGTCGCCACCCTTGGGTTCTTGCTCGTTCGTTCCATCGTCGTCGCTCCACCCCTCCACCTCGCTGAGATCGAGGTCGTCGAAGGCGGTGAGGATGCGGTGGAAGAGCTTCTTGGCCTTCCCAAAGTCGCGGAACTTCTTCTTGCCTTGTGCAGGAGCTGAGGGCTTCTTGTTGCGGTTCTTGTCGGTGTAGTCATTCTTGTCTGAACCGCTGTAGTCGTTCTTGCCCTTCCACAGCTTGGGGCAGTTCGCTCGAATGTGGTTGGGGCCACCACACTCAAAGCAGATCACGGGTCCTACTCTCTTTCCGTCCCTCCTCCTCTTGTAAGCATGGGAGAATCTCCGAGCTAGGAGGTCTAACTGCTCATCCGCAAGCTGCTCTAACTGATCATCAGTTATGTCACAAAGAGCAGCAAGGGAGAATCCACACGGCAAATTAGAGGAAAGACCAGAAGCCGATCCGGGATCGGTGACTAGGGCTATCGACTGTGACTTCGGCTTGCGAGAGACAATGTCAATCTCGTGAGCCTTGAGGCGCGAGTACAGCGCATCAAGAGTCAAAGTCGAGAGGTCTGTGGTGTCCATGATGGTAGTCACCTTCATCTCCCAAACACGAAGGTCAAGTGCAGTGAGCATCTGTCGAGCGTTATCCGAGTCGGGGTATGTGAGACCGACCGCTCGGAGGTTGCTCAGAATCTTGTGAAAACGTGCAAAACACTCATCAAGGGACTCACCAGCGAGCATTTCAAACTTCTTGTAATCTCGCTTGAACTGGTCCTGTCGCATCGTCTTTATTTGGGAGGTGCCCTCATGGTAAGCATCGAGGGTCTCCCAAATATCGAAGGCGGACGAAAGATGAGATATGCGATCAAACTCGCTACGACTCAGGCCTTGGATAATGATGTTCCTTGCCTTAGCGTTTGCCTCAACATCAGCCATATTCCCGGCATTGATGTTCTCATCGGCAGGAACAACAAACCGGACCTTGACCTTCCGCTAGATGGTATACCCCTGAGCCTGGATATATGTCTCCATTCGGCTTTTCCAGAAGGGGTAATCGATGCCATCAAAGACGGGAGGCTTGATCGAGTACTTGTCTGTCGCCATGGCTCTAGAGACCGGTTAAGATCTATGGAAAATAGCTAACCGGCTCTGATACCAATTGTTGGATCGAAATCTGCAACAGAGGGGGGGCGTGAATGTTGCTCTCAAAATTTTGTCCCCCACAAGTACCCACGATCAACTTCTATCTCCGATAGCTATAAGGAGCTATGAAGATGAAGTAAAAGCTCACTGGAGGTCTACTGGAGAAACACAAGAAGGACCGACAATAAAAAAGGATCAATTGAAGCTAGCTGACTGAGAGAAATAGACACTGCAGATCATGGTCAAAACAATGAAAGCAAGGAATGACAGGATTTGACCAACAGCCAACTTGAAAAGAACATATCTTGCACTGCCGAGAAACAAGAACTACACCAAGAAATTCAAATGCATTTGGCTAAAATTTGCAAGCTGAAATCTGAACTTGACAGGATAAAAAGGCTACTTGAAAAGGCTGAAAACTGCACCAAGTAACTTAAATGCACTAGGCTGTAAACTGCATGACAGTAAATAGCAAAACTGCACCCAAATTGCTGATTTTTAACTGCTGAAAACTGCACAACAGTAGACAGCAAAACTGCATCCAAATTGTTGATTTTTGACTGCTGAAAACTGAGCTGAAACTTGCTGAAAATTACTGCAGTCTGCTGCTGGTTTTTGTGCTGAAAACAGAGAGTAGTTTAGTCCGAAAACAGCACACAGTTAATGCTGAAAAGCAGCAGAAATGAGTGCTGAAAACTGCAGTGAATAAGTGCTGAAAACTGCAGAGATCAAAAGCTGAAAACAGCAGAAATGAGAGCTGAAAACTGCAGTCTACAACCCCTGAAATCAGCTGAAAACAGAGTTTGCTGCAGCCACCCGAAAAACTGAAATTGCAGCAAGATTGATTGTTCTTTTAAGGATTTTTGGGCATGACTTTAAGTGAAATAGCAAAACAAACCTAGGACAAAGAGAGTTCAGACCAAGACCAAGAGAAATCAAGAAACAAGGATTTTCCCAAAATCTGAAAATGGAGAGAAGGACAGAGCCTATTTTCAGATTGCTCTTGATTTATCCAATCTTTGCTTATGAGAACTTGCAAATGATTAGCAATAGCCTCAGAACTTGCAAGGAAAAATCTCAAGCCATCTCATGAAGGGAATCAAAGGGGGCCAAACATCCTCTGTTTAAGAAACCCTAGAAAAGAAAGAACAGAGGAGGTTGAGAGCAAAAATCTGAGATTAAACGAAGTTTTCTCTTGGGAAAAATCGATCAAATGATCTTGAGGCTTCATTCCAACCTAGAATAACCCATTTTGGCACTCCCCAGCAACAAACAACAAGAAAACAAGAAAGTCAAAAATTCAACAGAGAAGGCAACGAACAACAAACAGGAGCACGGGAGAAGAACTTTCAGATTTTCTTTCCAAATCAAAAAGACTACAGAGGAGTCCCGATACGCATGGACATTAGAACATGAGAAATGATTACAAGACTCTAAACTCATTCTCTCCCTCTCCCAAACTCAAGAACACACCCACACTACGTGCTTGGAGAGGGGATCAACACAGACCCAGAGAGCTCACATAGAGAACATCGAAGGAGACACAGCTCTGGCCTTCTCACCAACTTCCAACCACTAAAGACTAAAGCCAAAACAACTCTCTAAAGCCCATTTTGACTAAAGCAAACCCTAACAACCCCTCACAACACTTGGAATGCATGCAGCCACAAGGAGGCACCTCCTCCTTATATAGCCTTCGGTTAACGGGTCTCCAACCCGTTACGCCCGCCAGACCCGAACGAAACCGCTCCCGCCTGTGCAGCTTTGCATTTTTACCGAAACGCCCCTCCTGCACCTTCCGGGAAGCTTTCGCGCTCCTTGTCGTCCAAGCCTCGCAACCACCTCGAGTCTCCGCCGTCTTCGACACATCTCAACCGTTTTGACCTCGACACCGCCCGTGTCTAGTCCGGTCACCTCGTGTCTCACCACGACTCCGCCTCGACATCCTGCAGCCAACACAGACAAGAAACACATCAAATAGCACCGCTCGATACATGTAAGCATAAATGCATCAATGAAATAGCCCAAACCTGACAAGTCGACATAATATGCATCCTAACCATTTTGATCAGGTTTGACCAAGTCCGACCGAGCCCGATTGCACCACGCAACGTCAAGGACCGAACCAACCAAATCAAACTCGACTTTCCTAAACCGATGTCAATTACTCATCACACACAAGGGATGACCCTCACATGGTCTCTCAATCTCCCCCTTGATGAGTATATTGACAAACTCAGAAAAAGCGCAAAGTAGAGTTTGAGCAAGAAGTCAAACATGGTCCAAAGGAAGAAAATAAAGCTAATGACCATGTCGACACAAGGAGCAAAAGAAAGAACAAGTTTTCCTCAAAGCTCCCAAAATGGCTTTTTCTACCACTATTCTCCCCCTTTTGGCAATAAACACATCAAGGATGCAAGGAAGAGAATCAGTCATGGAAATGGATGAAATGGCTGAAGATTGATTATTCCAAGCATTTAGAGCCATGAGAATTATCCAAGATGACCAACAAGTATTACATCAAGCCATAACTCAATAGAATGCTATCTAGATCATGACAAGATATATATAAGATAGCTAAACCAAATAGATGACAATCTGAAATTTGGTGCAATTTGAGAGCCTGTCAAGTCATCCACGATCAAAGTCTAGCTAGAGGTATCCAAGGATGATGCAAACCATGTCAATAAGCTAAGCGGAACCAAGAAGCTAGTATTGAGTCTAATTAGAGTGCTATAAGCTCAAGAGTGAAACATTTGTTTAAGTACTTGGTTCTTTTTGTAGATTAAGCAAAAGAAGCACGAGTGACATATTTTCTTTTGAAATTCAAGGTTGTTGCCAACTAGATTTTTGTTTACTCATGTGCTAGATCTTAAGCCTTATGTGATCATGCCAAGCAAAAAGCTTAAGACAATGATCTTGGTCATCCAAAACTCCCCCTGAGTTCATGCCTTGTGCAATGGCAAGCCGTCTCATGAGAAACAATTGGTGAGCTCAGTTTTTTGGCATAAAAGAGATCTATTTGCATTCTTAATGATTGTACTAACTCATGCTACATCAAGAACTAGCATAGCTCAATCTAAAGCTCAATAAAGATTAAACGCTCAGCTCATCCTATTTGACATGGCATGAATCATAAAAGGATAACGCCTACCAACTCTCACCTACTAAAGCCTAAAGCCAAAACAACTCTCTAAAGCCCATTTTGACCAAAGCAAAACCCTAAAACCATCTCTCAAAGCCATAGACATCCCCTCCTTATATAGGCTCCGGCTAACGGGTCTCCAACCCGTTATGCCCGCTAAACCCAAACGGAACCCCTTCCACCTGTGCAGCTTTGCGCTTTTACCAAAACGCCCCTTCTGCACTTTCCGGGAAGCTTTCGCGTTCCTTGTCATCCAACTCTCGCAACCACCTCAAGTCTCCGCCGTCTTCGACACATCTGACCGTTTTGACCTCGACACCGCCTGTGCCTAGTCCGGTCACCTCGTGCCTCACCACGGCTCCGCCTCGACGTCCTGCAGCCATCACAAACAAGAAACATATCACATAGCACCGCTCGATACATGTAAACACAATTGCATTAATGAAACCACATTAAGCATGAAAGAGCCCAAACCTGTCAGATCAACAGAATATGCATCCTAATCACTTTGGCCAGGTTTGACCAAGTCCGACCGAAATCGATTGCACCACGCAACGACCTGGTCCGAACCACACACACCAAACTCGACTTTCCTAAATCGATGTCAATTACTCATCACACTCGGGTCATAACCACATGGTCTCTCAATCTCCCCTTTGATGAGTATATTGACAAACCAGAAAAAGCGCAAAGTTGAGTTTGAAAAAAAAACAAAGTCAAACATGGTCCAAGAGAAATCAAAGAAGCTATGACCATGTCGACAAAGGAACACTAGAGCTACAAAAGAAAGAGCAAATTGTTCTCCAAAGCTCAAGAAGGTTCCCAAATGGCTTTTTCTCCGCTATTCTCCCCTTTTGGCAATAAACACATCAAGTATGCAAAAGAGAGAATAAGTCATGATAAAGGATGAAATGGCTGAAATTTGTTTATTTTAAGCATTTAGAGCCATGAAGATTATCCAAAATGACTATATAAGGATTACATCAAGCCATAACATATAAGTGTGCTATCAAGATCATGACAATGTATGTAGAATCAAGCTAAGCTAAAAGAGTTGTGTTGTAGGGGTGGCCCCCACCTAAGCCCAGTAGGCCTGTTAGAAGGATGTAAGGCCCAAAATGGGACATGTGTAATGACATGGGTACCCCTGAGGGGAATACTCACGTGTAAGGGTATAATTGTAAAAGCACTCCCCATTTGGATATATATATATGACATAGGCCATGGGGAGAGACCCTACGCCATTTACTCACCTAACTCCCCACTACCATACTCTCTCTCTGTTTGGTCTGTAACCACAACAGTTGGCGCCGTCCGTGGGGAGGACAAGAGCAAGCATCCAGATCCGAAGGAGGATGGCACCAAAGGAAGCTTCACCATCGGTGGCGAAGAGGAAGAAGGCGGAAGCGGCGAAATCTCGCGTCAATACTAGGGCTTCGGCATTAGCAGCTGCAGGTACGGTTGGCGATGCGGTTGTGACGACCGTGAGCATTGGCGTTCACAACGCGACGCCTGACCCCGCCACCACCACCACCCCGACCACCAACCCCATCGGTGACAACGCAGGCGCGTCCACTTCCCAACTTGGCGCGGGAGCGGTGAGTGGTCCCGGCGGCGACGCGGGCTTCGTCACCGGCCCCAGGGTTCTCCGCGCCAGCGGTGCGGGCAGATTGGGCGCACAGGCCGTGGTCGCCGCCGTCCCGGTCGAGCCGCCGAGCATACCGACGGCCCCAACCACGCCCACGGTAGAGACCGCCCTGCTGTCAGTTCTCCGCTGGGCCGTGCGAGAAATACAAGAGGCTCAGAGCCAATGCGCCACGCCGGCGGTTGCGTCTGAGTCCACCTCAGAAAGGGCGAATAGCCACGACGCCCTCGCGTCCAGTCGCGTCCCACTACGGCACGTAGACCCGAAGTCCCCGCTCTCCGCAGGCCTGCAGCAAGCAGCATGGCCCGAGGACTTCAAGTTCCTGAGCGTCATCGAGGTGTACAAGGGTGACTCCGACCCGCGAGAGTTCGTGCGCGTGTATGAGACCGCTATCGAAGCCGTTGGCGGAGACGACACCACAAAGGCAAAAGCACTCCCCCTCGCGTTACAAGGGGCGGCGCTGCCCTGGTTCTTCGCCATCAAACCACAGTCCATCCATGCGTGGGAACAGATTTGCGATCGGCTCTACAACAACTTCCAGGGAAACTACGTCGGGCGTGTCGATGCGTACCAGCTCTTCGCAGTCAAGCAGAAACCTAAGGAGGGGCACTGGCTTACTTCAAGCGCTTCGCCAAGGTACGCTGCCAAGTCAGGGACGTTAACGAGGCAACCATCATCAAGCAGTGATACAAGGCCTCTGCCTGGGACCGCTCGCTGAGTATAACGCGCGGAATGATGAGGACATCACTTCTTCGGATACACACAACACTCCTCCACTTGACATTCAAGGACCAATCACTAGAGCTCACGCCCGACAATTGAATTTACAGGTGAGCTCGTTCCTAAGTACTTCTTTTTATTCATTTGAGAATTGATTGCTACCTAATGATTTAATTATGATTAGGAACCATGGAGAGGACCTAGAAGTACTTGGAGAAGGACTACGAGATGCACAAGTCCAGCAAGGGCGGTCGAATCATGTTGGAGGGCCAACTCAAGCCGACTTCGAATCCAATTCGGAGTCCAGGACCAGGCCGCACTAAAACGGACGCCCAGATCGCATCCGGGCTCCGTTTTGGACGTTCTACATATGGATGGAAAGCTGAGAAGACAACCTTTCCAATGGCTCTGGTGTTCGGAATCTGTCAGGGTGCTGTGTCACTGTCTTTTGGGCCGTTCGGCTTTGTATCGTGTTGGAGCCCATTAGGGCGCGTCCAGGGGTTTTGCACGCCCCTCACTCCTTTATATCCAGCCGCCACCCCCACCATTAGGGTTGGGTTTTGCTTAGATTAATCTATTTTTGAATAGTTTCGCCGTTCATCGGTTTGTGAGATCCCAACTTTCGAGTGCTAAATCAATACATCTGCAATTCAGTTGTGTTCTTCCTTGTTCTTGCTTGTGTTCTTCGATTCGTAGGCGAGGATTAGCCTTCTTGGCGAGGTCAACCGGGCTGCGCACGGTTGATAACCTGAGGAGACGTGGTGCTGCGATTGCAGGGTTCAGAACGTGTTGTTCGGAAGCCGGATCGATTTGTGTCGCGCCTCCACCAAATCGAACATATCCAGAACCTGTTGGAAGATCGGGACCCCGTTCCTATCACGGAAGCCGCTCAAGTCAGAGGCGGAACTCTTCAACAAAATGGAAGCGTACGCCCGAGCCGAGGAGGACGCGCGGAGGCGCAGTGGCGGCAGCTCCGATGCCGGGAAAGTGGAGGAGTTGTTGCAAAGGAGAAGCACAAGAGACAACCCGAGGAGGAAACACAAGCAGGCGCTCGTGGGTGACACTCATGAGCGCGTCGATGACGGGGTGCACCACAACTCGTCACACGACAGGCGCAAGCCCCGGTGTAACCGACAAAGACCCCAAAAGGCCCGCCATGTCCTCGTTGCGCAAGGCATTCCCCGGGAAGCCGCTTTAACCTCGGGCGCCGGAGGGGGACACGAAGGAAGCCGCGATGAGAAACTGCGTGCGGAGCAGGAAATCCTAGAATACGGCAGATGGTGCAAAGTGCACGACTACGGGGGCCATTTCACGCGGACATGCACCAAAATCACAGCATTGCGGCAAGCGATGTCCCATGTACGGGGCTCGGAGACACTGCCCCCCGCGACAGCCCACGTACAGTGTACGCAAGGCAGTCCCTCGCGCGCTGGGCCCCTCGGAGAGACCCAGTGCCGTGGTGTTAATGTCATCACTGGAGGCTCTTCGTCGAGCACTTCCCCAGCACAACTACCTCTGCGGGCGCCCCATCGCAGCATCACCTTCACGTAAGCCGATGCCCAGGGCGTAGAATTCCCGCACCAAGATCCCTTGGTCATCTGAGCCGACATCGCAGGTTGCGACGTCAGGCGTATCCTCATTGACGGAGGGAGCTCCATAAACATCTTGTTCGCGGAGGCCCTCGATCGTATGGGAGTACCTCGGAGCCTACTACAACCTTCGGAAGCCCCCTCCAGGGCCTCGGAGGGCAGCAGAAGAAGGCTTTGGGTCAGGTACGTCTCCAGGTCTCCTTGTGCCAGGCCGACAACACCAGGACAGAGGATGTCATCTACGACGTCGTGGATGTCTCGTATCCGTATAATGCCATATTGGGCCGGCCTGCCATCAACTCCTTCAAAGTGGTCCCACACTACGCCTTCCTATGCATGAAGCTCCCAGGCGGGCGGGGCGTCATCACCATCTTCGGCGATCAAGATATGGCTAGGAGCATCGAAACCGGAGCCAGAAGCCTGCACCGTAAGGTGCACGTCCTCGCCGACAAAAACTAGGCGGACGCGCCATCCACCCCAGGATGGACACCCAAGCCCCACCCGGAGGGCGGAGTGAAGAGGGTGCCACTCCAGGCGGAGGGGCAGTTTGTATCCATAGGCGAGGGCCTCCCTCCAGATGTGGAGCAAGACTTGCTCCGAGTTCTTCGGGCCAACATAGAGGTCTTCGCATGGTCCCCGGAAGATATCAAAGGAGTGGACCACGCCCTCATCGAACATAACCTTGCGATCCGCCCTGACGCCAAGCCAGTCAAGCAGAAACTTCACCGTATGTCCATGGACCGGCAGCAAGCGGCCAAGGCGGAAGTGGCGAAGCTCCTTTCAGCGAGGGTTATCCGCGAGGTCCAACATCCGGACTGGCTCGCCAATCCGGTGTTGGTCAAAAAGGCCAGCGGCGCCTGGCGCATGTGCATCGACTTTACTGCCCTCAACAAGGCATGCCCGAAGGACGATTACCCTCTGCCGCGCATAGATCAACTAGTCGACGCTACCGCCGGATGCGAGCTCATGAGCTTCTTAGACGCCTACTCCGGCTACCATCAGGTCTACATGGCCAAGGACGACGAGGATAAAACCAGCTTCATTACGTCGGTGGGGACCTTCTGCTTTGTCAGGATGCCCTTCGGCTTGAAGAACGCAGGCGCAACCTTCACCCGCCTCGTTGCGCTGGCCCTAGCCGTTCAGCTAGGGAGGAACGTGGAGGCCTACGTGGACGACATGGTAGTAAAAACCAGGCAGCTCACCTCCCACGGTCGGGATCTTCAGGAGACCTTCGACAACCTCAGAAGGGCGGGCATTAAGCTCAATCCGGACAAATGTGTTTTCGGTGTGCAGGCGGGCAAGCTCTTGGGCTTCCTCGTATCCGGGCGAGGCATTCAGGCGAACCCCAGCAAGGTCGACGCTATCCTGGGCATGGAACCGCCCAAGACGACGCGGGAGGTCCAGAGGCTGGCAGGCCGCATGGCAGCTCTGAGTCATTTCCTCTCCAGGGCAGCGGAGCGAGGCTTGCCATTTTTCAAGACCCTCTGCGGTTGCGACGGGTTTCATTGGGACAACGACTGCGCAAAGGCCTTCGACGACCTCAAGAAACACCTCGCAACCCTTCCCACTCTGGTGGCCCCAGCACCAGAGGCTCCCCTCCTGCTCTACCTCGCCACCTCGGTAATGGCGGTCAGCGCCGTCCTCGTCCTCGAAGAGGGCGCTCTCCAGCGACCAATGTACTTTGTCTCTGAAGCCCCCAGGGCGCCAAGACGCGGTATACCGAGCTCAAGAAGCTTGCCTACGTTCTGGTCATGGCCTCAAAAAAGCTCCAGCATTACTTCCTGGCGCACCCGATAACGGTGCCATCCTCGTTCCCTATGGCGGAGATGCCGCACAACAAGGAGTCCACAGGGCGAATCGGCAAATGGGCGGCCGAACTTGCCCCATTCTCCCTAACATACGCCTCCCGAACGGCGATCAAGTCTCAAGTTCTGGCGGACTTTCTAGCGGAATGGACCCCTCCAGCTCAGCCTGTCCTCCAGGTCGAAGACCCAGTGTGGATGCTTAACACCGACGGAGCTTACGGCGTTACGGGCGCAGGAGTGGGCGCAGTTATTACCACACCTGAGGGCCAGCGCCTGTTGTACTCGGCGCGCCTAGCGTTTTCGGCTAGGAACAACATGGCCGAGTATGAGGCGTTACTCTTCGGCCTCGGGAAGCTCAAAGCGATGGGAACAAGGCGAGTCCTCGTCCGCATTGATTCGCGGTTAGTGGCGGGCCATGTGGACAAGTCATACCAGGCCAAGGACCCGGAGCTAGCTAAGTACCTAGCAGTCGTACGAGTGAAGGAACGGCGCTTTTTGGGTGTCACGGTGAAGGCCATCCCTCGGGCAGACAACGAGCAAGCCGATACCCTCACCAAGGCTGCCAGTTAGCAGCTCCCAACTCCCGAAGGGGCATTTTACGAAGTCCTGCCAGCGGCGGCCATCGCGCAGGATAACCGTGACGCTGCCCTCGTCCACCAGATCACCCAGCAGGGTGACTGGCGGGAACCCCTTTTCGCTTTTCTACAGGGCATCGCGGAACCGGATGACCCCTCTGAGCTCCGGCGTCTACAACACCGCGCTAGGTCCTTCCAGGTGCTCGACAGGGTGCTTTACAAAAAGGGGGTCTGTGCACCGCTCCCGCGATGCCTCCCGCGCGAAGAAGGAAAGCGCCTCCTCGCAGAAATTCATGCGGGGCTCTGTGGCTCACATCTCCAACCAAGGTCTCTGGTGGGCAAGGCATTCAGGCAGGGTTTTTATTGGCCAACGGCCGTCGTGGACGCCCAGGATCTCGTGCGCCGTTGTCAAGGTTGCCAGTGGATGGGAAGGGCCATCCGCAGGCCCCCGGCAAGCCTCCATCCCATACCCCCGGTATGGCCGCTGGCGCGGTGGGGCATCGACGTTGTGGGACCGCTCCCCAGGGCCCCAGGTGATCTGCGATTCGTAGCGGTCGCTCTAGAATACTTCTCCAGGTGGCCGGAGGCAGTAGCCCTGGCCAAGATTACCTCGGCAGCCATGCAACGCTTCCTCTGGCAGAACATCATAAGCCGACTCGACGTGCCCAGGGAGATCACCGTCGACAACGGTCTGCAATTCGATGCAGCCCCATTCAAAGAATTCTGCAATAGCGTGGGCATCACCCTCCGGTTCACCTTTGTTGAACACCCACAGTCCAACGGGGCGGTGGAGCGGGCGAATGGCGCTATCTCCGCCGCAATCAAGAAGAGCCTTGTCAGGCTACCGAAGGGGAAGTGGCCGGGCGAGCTCCACAGCGTCCTCTGGTCCCTTCGTACAACGGTCACACGACCAACGGGGTTCACGCTATTCAAGCTCCTTTTTGGTGACGAGGCGGTCACACCTGAAGAAATAAAGGCTGGCTCGCGAAGGGTCCTCGTCCAAGCACCAGACGAGGAGCGCCAATTGTCCGTGGACCTCCTGGATGGGGACCGGGCAAGCGCAACGCAGCATGTCATAAAGTACGCACGACAGATGGTGCGCGGTCGCGATCGTTTGCTGTACCCACGTGAATTCAGAATAGGAGACCTCATCCTCAAGATGGTGCTCCATGCGGAGACGGTAGGCAAGCTCGAATCCAGGTGGGAAGGCCCGTACATCGTCGCGGAAGCCCTACAGAAGGGAGCATACCGCTTAGCCACCTTGGAGGGGCAGACGCTCCGCCACACGTGGAATGCAGACAGACTGTGGCGTTATTACGCATAAGTCTAGAATGCGAGTGCAAGGATCTTCCACGGCTTCAGCGGGCGCAAGCGGCCAGCGGTTAGTACCTTGCCTCTTGTAACTGCTCACCCGCGCAAATGGGAATTTAATAAAGCGCACCGTTCATGCAAATTTTCTTGTTTTATACCAAAAGCGCGCAAAGGGTTACCTTCATGTGCACTATGCATGCGCATAAATAAAGACGCATGGGGGGACGCCTCCGCGCGCAGTCTACGGACTCTAAATAAGATGTAGAGTCGAGGTTCGCCTCCGCACGCACTCTACGGAGTATAAATAAGACGTAGCGTCGAGGTTCGCCTCCGCACGCAACTTGACCGCCTGCAACGCGCAGAAGCTCGCCTCCGCGCGCAGTCTACGGGCTCTAAATAAGACGTAGCGTTGAGGTTCGCCTCCGCACGCACTCTACGGAGTATAAATAAGACGTAGCGTCGAGGTTCACCTCCGCACGCAACTTCACTGCCCGCAACGCGCAGAGGCTCGCCTCCGCACGCAGTCTACGGACTCTAAATAAGACGTAGCGTCGAGGTTCGCCTCCGCACGCACTCTATGGAGTATAAATAAGACGTAGCATCGAGGTTCGCCTCCGCACGCAATTTTACCGCCCGCAACGTGCGGAGGCTCACCTCCGTGCGCAGTCTACAGACTCTAAATAAGACGCAGCGGGGGGACGCCTCCGCGCGCACTCTACGGAGTATAAATAAGACGTGGATGTTGTCCCTGCGCACTCTACAGAGTATAAACAAGACGTGGATACCCCCACGCATGTGCAGGCACTGTCCTTGTGCGTACTCCCCGGAGTATAAATAAGACGTGGTCGAAGTTCCCACGCATGCAACCACAGTTCCGCTAGCGCACGCGCGTCTACTTTGGCTAGGCGTCGGCTCCGCTGACACCACTTCGGAGCCTGGGGTCTGCGGCGCAAGATGTTCGCAAGTCTGCTCGCTACTATCAGAACGAGGGGCGACGTCAAGCCTGAGGACCCGTACCCTACAAGACACCCCAGCTCACAGCACATTACATGACAAAAAGAGCACAGGAGAGTTGTCGCTTAGCCCGTGTAAGACAGAAGTTGCATTACAGTAGCAGGCGTACACGACGCGGTGCGCACCAAAACCCAGAATTATTCCTACGAGTCCGCGCCATCTTTACCGTGACGAGTGCCCGCACCGCTTGCGTTGCGCCGGGGAACCTCTTCGAGCCAGCGGAGCTCATCCCCCTCGTCGTGCAGCGTCCGCCGCAAAGCAACCGTGGCGGCACCCTCCCCGATGTAATTCCAAATCCGATTATAGAAGTTTCGGATGGCGGGCTGGGCGGCGTGAACCGCATTAGATATCATCCCGGGCTGGACGGGCAAGTCAAGCTGGGGGTTCGCCAGTTCATTGATATGATCACACCCACCAGCGTGCAGCAAGGCAAGGGCAAGGCCAGCACTCATGTAGCCGCAGTGGGTGCCGAAGGACATGGCACCGCGAAGGGCGACGCTCGAGCCCTCCTCGATTCGCCCAAGAGTCTCCATCAGGTCTTGACGGCTATGAGTGGTGTCCTCCACGTGCACGGACAGCCCTCGGAGGGCCTGCTCCAAAGACTCCATCGCCCCCCACGCCGAGGCACACACATTGTCCCAAGATAAGGCCTTCTCTGCAAGGGAGGTAGTAAGCTGCTCCTTCTCCGCCTTTAGCGCGGAGATTCGCTTAAGAAGGGCGGTCCGCTCCTCCGTCACGACGCGCTGAGCCTCCTCCATCGCGCGTTGTGCGGCCAGTGCCGCGTTCTTCACGTTCGCGCCTACCAACTGCGCGTCGGCGATAGCCTCGTCCCGTTCCGCCCTCAGCTCCCGAATGTGCTCGTCCTTGGCGGCGTGGGCGTCGTCCGCGACGCGCAGCTGGTCCTCCAGTGCCCTTCGTTCGCGCGTGCGAGTCTTCTCGAGGGCTTTGCTGATCGCAAGCGTCTACACGGGCGCAAGAACAAAGGTTATCCATCAGATAAGCAAAGGACATGCAGCGAGAGTAGAGACCGTTACACTCATCTCCGAGGCACCCAACGCGAGCGCCAAAAGGTCACCCCCGCAGGACTGCCGCGCCTGCAGCACCTGCCGATCTAGGTGGCTGCCAGCATACTCCGCCACCTCGCTCAAGGCGCGAAGCGTCTCCCACCGAGGGACGAAGTCGGAGACGCCAAGCCCTAGAGCCCCCGCCCTAGCACCTTCGGCAGCAGTTGGGGCGCACACAGTCCCCTGCTCAATTAGGCCAGCGACATCGCGGGCACCCCCGTTGCTTGATTCTTGTCCTCGTCTGGGAGACCTTGTCTCGCCTGATGTCGACGGAATAAGCGAGCAAATCGGAGAGAGTTTCGCAAACTCGCAGGAGAAAAACGAACCACACCTACCTCCAGTACCCTCTACCGCGGTACTTCGCTGGGCCTCCACCTGGGTCATGATCACCTCGCTGGCCTGAGAAGCGACAACCCTCCCGGCTTCAGGAGCATCCCTGCTAGGTGTCAGGGCCTCAGTCACTGGGCCTGCCACGCTGAACCAGCCCCTCGAAGATGGCGGCAACTGCACCCGAGGGTGTTTCGCCTTCGGAGTCGCAGGTGAAGCCTCCGTGGTTACCTTGGCCGCCGCGGAAGCTGTCGTCAGCGGCAACGCCGCGGTTGCCGCTGGAGGTGATGAGGCATCATCTTCAAGAACAATGAGGCTTGGGCCCGTCGCCTCGCCACCGTGTAGGGCCTCGTCGGGAGTTGCGTGCCTCCCCAAACTGGTTGGTCCGAGCTCAGCGCCCGTCTCGCCCCCCATCTCTATGTTCTCGACCGGCGGCATGTCCGGCGAGCTGAAGGCAAGGGTCTCCGATTGGACCTCGCATCGAGAGGATGGCGCCACCGCCGTCGCGCCGCTCGGTGATTCCGCAGGCAACGGGCGTTCCAGAACGGGAATTCCCAGAACCTCGCATACCCGGTTAATCCGCCCTTGCTTTGCCAAGGAAGTTGCGGATTCATGGGCCTTGTGCTCCTTCGTCGTGTATGGCCCAAGAACTGCAACCACGACGCGCTCCGCATCTTCCAATCGGCGTAATGCACGCAAAAGCAGAATATCATACCTAAGGGTTTGCAACCACCCAGGTGGTACGTGGCCTATGGCAGGGATACTTACAGGGCGCGGAGGGCCTATGGAGCGAAGACACCCCCGGGTGGATGCCGTCCTTCCAGTCGGGCCCCCGCCGCTCGTACTTCCAGTTACAAGAAAGCGGAGATATCCCGTACATGGTGAACTCCTTGGCGAGGTCACGCATGTTGACCAGAGGACGATGCCAGCAAGTCTCCGCGCCTGTTGTTCGTCGCCGGGTCGAGGCGTCACATCCGGACATCGGTTGAATGATATCGGCTCTCCCCGGCTTCGGAGGCCGCTCGTGCTCGTCACAAAGTAATAGAACCACCGCCGTGTCCAACCGGACTCCCACTTTTCTCGCGTAGCCAACGCGGGAAATAAGTGCGAGCAATCCGCCCTCAGCAAAAAGTCCACGCTGCCGAAGTTCGAGTACGCCCCCCTTCCACTTTCTTTGGTTGGCACCGTGCGTCATGCAGGATGGCGAACAACTCGGCGCTGGGACGGTACCTTTTGTCCGCATCGCCCAAGTAAAGATGGCCAACCGAACGTTCGTGGTCGGAGTCAGCTGTGCCAGCTCCAACCCATAGGTTCGCAGCACTTCGCGAACAAAGAATGTCGCCGGGATTCGGAGCCTGGCATCGAAGAACGCCATGAAGACGATCGCCTCCGACTCTCCCGGGTTCGGCTCTGTTTCGTCAGGCCCGGGCAAACGAACCCTGGCACGATCCTCCAGCTTCTTCTCTCGAAGAAGGGTTTGGAGAGTCTCCTCCGTGACGCGACTCCGCCCCAGCACACGGGAGCAGCGGCCCTTTGACTTCTTCATGGCATCCCAGCGATGGTTGGTTTGCCTTTTGTCGCGCGGAACCATGCGGTACTCCGCCGGTGGTGGTGTCAGGCAGCGCTGGCTCGACGAGGCGCTCTCGCTAAGACGACGCGTAGGATCGTCAAGGGCGGCACCCCTGTTAGCTGGGAGGTCATCGCGCGCAGCCATTCCTCTCTCCCCACGCGTCGGCGACGAGCAGGAACGGATGCGAGAGTGGCAGCAGGATGCGCAAGAAAAACGGGAAGGAACACACAAGCAAGCAAGCATCCAAGGGGAGCGCTTGCATGCCCATAGTGACGAGCAGAAAATGTATTTTAAATATTTTATTAAAGCCAAAAAGGGAAAATTATATTTTTCCTAGCCTTTCCTAAATTTTTAAATATTATTTGAGAATTTTCTGAAATTTAAAATCAGTTTTCAAAGCTAAAAAGTATTTTATAAAATTATTAAATTCAAATCTGAAATTAAAAATATTTTTACTAAGTCTAAAATAATTCCATGAATATTTTATGATTTTTCTGGAATTTTTAGACATTAAATATTATTTTTCGAAGTATTTATAAAGTTTCTAGTATTTGCTGAAATTTATTCCAAATATAAAAATCAAATTAATCCTATCCCGCCATGTGTCGCTCTCAGATTAAATCAATCTCTCTCCACGTTTTAATCCTAGCCACACATGATCACTTACCCCTTCATAAAATCCAAGAGCCATGAAACATCCACTTGCCACGTGTCGCGAATCTGACGGCCCGTACCCCTTCACTTCCTCTCCCTCTCCATGACATATGGACCCCACATGTCATATGTTTCTTCAACCTCTCCTTCTTCCTTCTCCCACCCTCTCTCTCCTCCACCATGGATGACAATTAAAAGCTTTGAAAACCCGCTGTTTCTCCCTCTTAACTCCCGATTAAAGTGTGGAAACGGACGCCCTAATCAACCTCATCAATCTCCCGGCCCTTTCCCATCCCTTAAACCACTCAAAACCGAAATCCCTTCCCCTCCCTTCTCTTTCTATAAATTGGCCTTCCCTCACCATTCCTCCCCTTTCCTCCCTCCTATTCGGCCGACCCTCACCCCCTCCTCTCCCGCAGCCGCGCACCGCCGCCTGGCCGCCTCCCGCCGTCGCCCTGCAGCCCACCGCCGCCGCCTCCTCCTTGCGCCGCCGTCGGCCACTCGGTGCCCCGCCGCCGCCACCGGTAAGCCGCGCCGCCGCCCCGACCACCCCGCCGCCATTCACCGCCCCGCGCGGCCGCCGGTGAACCGCCTCCCGTGCGCGCCCCCGCGTACCTCCATGATTCCTTCTCTAATCATATTCATCCATGTTTATTTGGTATTATTGTTGTTCTTCTGTCAAGAAACAACAAGTGGCCACTTGGCTAGTGGATGCATGTTAGTGCATGCATGCATGAGGTTGTGAGTTCAATTCCAGGGCAAGGCAATTTTCGGTTTGGGCTTGCCAAAATTTTTGTTAGCCAATGACAACCGGGCCCCACGTGTCATACACTCCAAAATATCCCAAAAATCAGCCAAAATAAGATTCCAGAGAATATTCCCTCGTTTTGCATTTTCTGGAATTTTCAAACCGATCAAACTTCCAATCGCTCGTTCTCCCTCGTCCGAACTCCGAATCCAGTGATTCAAATTTCTAAATTTGTCTAAAATCATAATCTAAGTTTCAGTATATATTTTATATTTTTGTGATTTTATTTGCATTTATTTATTTATTTTTTTGTTATTTCGCGCGTAGAAACCGACGTTGCCGAAGTGTTTGTCGAGTCGCAGCAAGAAGAACCAAACCACGCTCAAGAAGGCAAGTCTCCTTTGATCATTTTGAACCTATGATTTTGAAATGTTTTACTTATTTTAAATTATGTGCATTGCTATTTATATACAAGATTAGTTCAAATCTTAAGGTAATAGTTAATCCAACCTTGTTATGCCCTCACTTGAAGTTGATTGCCATGTACCTTTGCAACCCTAGAAATTCCTTTGACTCAGTAATGAGAGTAATATATTTAATTGTTGAAATTAGAATGATAGAACAATGCTTAGCCATGCTATTGAATACCTCGTAAATCTTGCAAATGGGAAATTATGAATTATTGTAATACCCTTGTTTCTAAAAGCTTAGTGGTAATTGGAGTTGCCACTATTCTTTTAAAATAAAATGAAATGTGGAAATTGGTTTAGATTAGGGTGGATGGTTGGTTTGGATTGGTGCAGAAGCACGAGATCTTGTAAAGTGTGTGTTCCACCCTAGTCAATTAAGGATCGACGCTTGTGTTTGTCCAGACTGAGCATTAACCGTACAACCACAAGTCTATATGGGTACGACCTAGCTGACTAACTTATGATAGTCTAGTTTAGGTGCCACCAGTGGAAAGTGGGTGCCAGGGATGGACTGGTTATTCACAGTGAGGGACAGGGATTTACTGTACTCATATGGCGCAAGAGGGGGCTTCGGTTCGGGCAGTTAGCCTACCTGCGGTGAAACCTCAGCGGGTGGTATCTAGCTAGATTAGAGTAAGGTAAAGGCTTTGTGATATTTTATCTGAGTCTCATGCCACAGGAAGCGTGTTGACTTTTAGGATAAATTATCTCTTGTGGGTAAAGTTGTACAACCTCTGCAGAGTGTAAAACTATTCGAATAGCTGTGCCCACGGTCAAGGGCGGGCAAGGAATGCATTCACATGGTAGATTTCTGGTTTTGTTTTAAAATCAAAAGTTTTGTATTCCGAGAGTGGAGGGAACTCTCGGAAGGGTATCCTGGCAGTTGGAGCCAGAGAGGGTGGATGTAACCCGCAGTATTAAACTTGTTCAAGTTGTTTAAGCTAGTGTTGGTAGATGGAACCTTCACTATAGAATTATTGATAGTTTCTGTTAAAACATTTACTTTATTAAATGGTTGCCTTCGAAAATAATTAGTAGTAATTGAAATTTTAAAATATTGCTTTGTGCAAAAGAACCATATAGCCTTCCTTTGTCAAGCCTTGCATCTATGCATTTTTCCCAAGACTTGCGGAGTACTTTATGTACTCACATGCTACACTCAAAAATAATATTCAGAAGAGTATGAAGCTCAAGAAGGCGACTACGACTTCTTCGCGGGTGGATTTGACGAAGGATTCCAGGAGTTCTAGGTCGCGCTTCCCCAGTCAATTGCCTGTGGCGTATTGATGGGTCTTCACCGAGTTTATCTTTTGCTTCCGCTGTGTTTCGTGTGTGCGAGGTCTTGAAACCTTAACTGTAATAATGAGACCTTTCGGTCTGTACTCTTTAATATTGTAATAAAGCGTTGCTGGTTATGTATTCATTTCTGTTTAACTGTGTGCACTAGCTTTGATCTGGGACTAGTGCAGTAATACACAGAGGTTCCGGGTTCGGAAATCCGGGGTCCCGACAGTAGGTGGGCGATCAGCGCGTAATGCGCCGATACATTCCTGCCGCGTGGCCACTTTCCCTAGGCAAGAGGCGAACGGCCGTGGTCGTATGACCGCTGGCATCCCACGATGCTCCAATCATAGCCTGCCGCGTACCCCCACCCAGTGCAGAACAGACAGAGCAGCTGCGACAGCCTGCCCCTGACAAAGGCCGGCGCAATTCCAGGTGTCATTAAAGCGCACTCCCAGGCCACGCAGCCACCTCTCTGCGCTGGCGCTACATCATGCGGAGCACTTCCCAAGACTCGGCTGCCCGGGGCAGCCGACCAAGTTTACTTCGCGCCCACAAATATCCGGAGCACGAAGCATGGCATGCCCGGACCTCGGCCCCGTCGAGGCCTTCGACCTGCCCGGTGCCTTCGGCCTCGAGGCCGCGCAGCTCCGGGAGCGGAAGACACGGCTCTCGCACCACAAACACGAACGGAAGTGTATCTAGGTCATCGAGGGTCACAGGCATGGCTTCGGCCCGTGAAGCCCTTCACCATGAGAGGCTCCTGTTGTAGGGGTGGCCCCCACCTAAGCCCAGTAGGCCTGTTAGAAGGATGTAAGGCCCAAAATGGGACATGTGTAATGACATGGGTACCCCTGAGGGGAATACTCACGTGTAAGGGTATAATTGTAAAAGCACTCCCCATTTGGATATATATATATATATATATATATATATATATATATATATATATATATATATATATATATATATATATATATATATATATATATATATATATATATATATATATGATATAGGCCATGGGGAGAGACCCTACGCCATTTACTCACCTAACTCCCCACTACCATACTCTCTCTCTCTGTTTGGTCTGTAACCACAACAAGTTGCAATCTGAATTTTAGAGAAATTGCTTAGCATATCAAGTCATTCATGATTCTAGTCTAGCTAAAGGTATCCAAGAATAATGCAAGCCATGTTAATAGTCTAAATGTAACCAAGAAGCTAGTATTGAGTCAATTTAGAGTGCTACAAGTTCAAGAATGACTCATTTGTTCAAGTACTTTAGTCCTTTTGTGTTTAAGCAAATTGAGCACAATTGACTCGTTTTTCTTTTGAAATCTCATGATTGTTTCCAACCAGATTTTTGATTAGTCATGTGCTAGATCTCAAGCCTTATGCGACCATTCCAAGCAAGAAGCTTAAGGAAATGATCTTGGTCATCCAAAACTCCCCCTGAGTTCATGCCTTGTGCAATGGCAAGCCGTCTCATGAGAAAGAATTGGTGAGATCAGTTTTTTTCGCACAAAAGAGATCTTTTTGCTTTTTAACATGTTGTACTAACTCATGCTTCATCAAGAAACTAACATAGCTCAATCTAAATCTCAATTATAGATTCAAGACTCAACTCAGCCTATTTGACATGGCATGAATCATAGAAGGATAACTAAAGGCAGACTAGTCTCAAGAGCTAACATGACATGAATTAATTCAAGTTGAGCATTTTAATCAACCTATCATGGTAAAGACTTGACTACACATATAAAGTCATGATCAATCTAGCAATGAAGTACAAATCATGGCAGGATGTAAAGCAATGTAAACATGTCATGAAAGGATAATAATCAAGGCTCCATGTAGTTATATCACAATGCAAAATGAAATGCAGAAAATCCAGCTCCCCCTCAACATGTGATGCAACTTTTAGTTCAAGTAGAATTATGTCAATATTAAGATCTAGAAGCTCCCAAATGAACTCCTCTTGAACCAAAGCAATAAATGAAAGAAACTGGCAAGTAAATCAGAAAAGGCAGTCCTTAAAGCATAGATAAGATATAGAGGATACTATGGCTTAGACTGACTCTCATCTACCCCATATGATTCTAGGACTATCAACTGGTCATCTATCAGACTAAGGAGCAAACATGTACCCTGTCTACCCGAGAGTGGCCCAACCCTCGCTATAACCTATAAGAAGTGAGTGAGCTCAACCTAGTAAGAAGAGAACCAGCTAATAAGCAGCATCCTAGAATCATAAGATATGAGTAAGAAGTCTAAACAACTAGACAAGAGAAGCACTCTAATCTATGCTAGCAGGACTAACCCATATGCACCCATATGCAATGCAACAAAAAGGAGTAAGAGTATAATAAATATGATAAAGGAGTAAGAGCATAATAAATATGATAAAGCAATAAAGCACAAAGCTCCCCCTCACAACAGTCCATAAGGACAAACCACCCCAAGCTCTCCCCGCAAGGCTGAAAACCTAGAGCTATCCAAAGGCTTGGTAAAGATATCAGCCAACTGGTGGTCACTCTCCACAAACTGGAGCACTATGTCACCCTTCTCCACATGGTCTCGAAGGAAGTGATATCTGATATCAATGTGCTTGGTCCGAGAATGCTGCATTGGGTTCTTAGCAATGTTAATCGCAGAAGTGTTATCACAAAAGAGTGAAACACTTTCGATAACTAACCCAAAGTCCCGCAGGGTCGAGACCATCCAAAGTACCTAGCTGCAGCAACTGGCGGCAGCAACGTACTCGGCCTCTGCGGTGGACTGAGCAACACCGGACTGCTTCCTCGAAGACCAGGAAACAAGAGAAGTGCCAATGAATTGGCTGGTGCCAAAAGTGCTCTTCCTATCTATCCTACAGCCAGCAAAGTCTGCGTCCGAGTAGGCTCTCAAGGAAAGACAGGAAGAGGAAGAGTACCAGATACCATAGTCAATGGTAGCTCGAAGGTACCGAAGAATGCGCTTCACCGCCTGGCGGTGAAATACGCGAGGAGAAGCCTGAAACCGAGCACATAGACACACAGCAAAGTGTATGTCTGGTCTCGAGGCAGTGAGGTACAAGAGGGAGCCAATCATGCTGCGATACTCCTTCTGATCAACTAGCTCGCCGTCCTCATTTGGGTCAAGTGTGGCGGATGACGCCATGGGAGTCGACACAGGCTTACCATCACTCATATCAAAGCATCTCAGGAGGTCACGAGTGTACTTGCCCTGATGCAAGAAAGTACCCTCCTGAGTCTGCTTAATTTGGAAGCCAAGGAAGAAGCTCAACTCGCCCATCATGCTCATCTCAAACTTCGAGCTCATGACATCGAAAAACTGGGAAACGAGAGCATGCGAGGAGCCGCCAAAGATGATGTCATCCACATAAATCTGGACGAGCAGAAGATCAGTGCCATGCCGGCGGATGAACAAGGTCTTGTCTACTTTACCCATCTCAAAACCATGACTCAACAGGTAGAACTTAGGCCTCTCATACCAAGCTCGAGGGGCTTACTTAAGTCCATACAAGGCTTTGGAAAGCTTGTAGACATGGTTTGGGTATTTGGGGTTCTCGAAACCTGGAGGCTGTCTCACATAGACTTCTTCCTCAATAAAGCCATTGTGGAAGGCACTCTTGACATCCATCTGGTAAAACTTGAAACCCTTAGAAGCCGCAAAAGCAAGCAGGATTCTAATGGCTTCAAGTTTAGCTACAGGGGCAAAGGTCTCCTCGAAATCTAGACCCTCAACCTGGGCGAAGCCCTGAGCTACCAGTCTAGCCTTGTTTCGAATGACAACCCCATCCTCACTCTGCTTGTTCTTGAACACCCACTTAGTCCTAATGACATTGTGACCTCGAGGGGGCTCAACAAGCGACCAGACCTTGTTCCTCTCAAAATTTTCTAACTCCTCATACATGGCATTGACCCAAGACTCATCAAAAAGAGCATGACAAACGTCCTTGGGCTCAAAGGAGTCAACAAAGGCAGAATGGAGACAGAAATGAGACATGCCGGATCTTGAGCGGGTGACTCGCTCAAAAAGGTCTCCAATAATCTGCTCAGAAGGATGGTCTTTTTGGATATGTCGGGGAGGTCCAGGATGAGATGAAGAAGTGGCCTCTACCTCATGAGCTGATGAGGTAGGAACAGAGCCACTAGCTCTAGAGGAAGCAGAAGGCATGGACTGATCACCTCGAGGTACGGTGGAAGACGGCACCTCAAGTGGTGGATGAGGGACTGGATCGGGTAGACAACCCTCATCTCCATCCTCCTCATCATCCACGAAGATGGTCTCGGACTGCTCTAAAGAACCTAAGATATTGGGCCTAGTCCCTGGACTGGCCTTGTCGAAGGTCACCTCATAGGTCTCTACCATCTTATTAGACTCGCAGTTCTAGACCCTATAAGCCCGCGAAGAAGACGAGTAACCTAGAAAGATGCCATTACAAGAACGTGACTCGAACTTGTCTAGGTTCCTGGACTTCAGAATAAAACACTTGCAACCAAAAACACGAAAATGCGAGACACTGGGCTTTCGCCCATATCTCAACTCATAAGAATTGCGATGCAAGTGTGCTCGAAGAAAAACTCTGTTTGAAACATGGCACGCGTTGGCTATAGCCTCAGCCCAAAACTTTCGCAGTGTAGAGTACTCATCGAGCATCGTCCTAGCCATCTCGACCAAGGTACGGTTCTTTCTCTCCACAACGCCATTTTGCTGTGGGACGTGCGGAGAGAAGAACTGATGCTCTACACCTGTCTCATCGCAGAACCTCTCAAAGTAGGAATTCTTGAACTCTGTGCCATTGTCACTGCGGATCGCTCGTAAGGCACCCGGGAGCTCAACAGAAAGCCTACTGAAAAGACCTCAGAAATGTGTAAACGTCCCATCCTTCGAGGCTAAGAAAAACACCCAAGAATACCTTGAGAAGTCATCGATCACGACAAGGACATACCACGTCCCTCCTGCTGACTGCACTCGAGCTGGTTCAACTCCACATGGAGCAGTTGTCCTGGTGCATCGGTCATAGTAACTATGACCGGAGGATGGGAAGCGGCAACCATCTTGCCGTGCCGGCAAGGAGCACAAACTAGATCTTTGACCATCTTGAGTTTCGGCAGACCACGAATGAGATCGTGGCCACTAACTCGGGTCAAATGGTCAAATCCAATATGACCAAGTCTCCTATGCCAGAAAGAAAGGTCACGGGACTCCGAAGCAACCAAACACCGGAGAGGATCACCAGAAGACTCAGAAAAATTAGCACGAAAGATCCTCCCATAACGTGAAATCCCGCAAACTAGACTACCCGAAGAATCAAGAATTTTGCAATTGTTTTTCTTAAAGCTCACCTCGAAACCATCATCGGTAAGCTGAGAGACTGAAAGCAAATTATACTGCAGCTTACTAACCAATGCAACATCTTTCAGAATGAAAGAATCGTTAACGCACACTGTACCTTTGGCGATGACGCGCCCAAATGAAGCGTCTCGGAAGGTAATCGTCTCATCACCTGGAGCACGGACTAGGGAAGAGAAACAACAGGATTCTCCGGTCATATGACGAGAACAACCGGAGTCTACAAGCCAAACCTTTCCCTTCCCTGCCCGGCGAACTTGAGTTAAACAGAGAGTAAAGGCTCAGTATTGGGATAAATCAAGAGTGATTTTGGCACCCAATACTGAGTAACACGTCGAGCAGTAGAAGTAGTCAAGCACGACTGACCTCTAACTACCCTACGCTCTCTGTCGCTCAAAGAAGCAGAAGGTCTGTGAGCAAACCTGAAGCTGCTGCTAGGTCCGACTACTACGGGAGAGCGAGTCAGAGCACCAGCAACATGCTGATCACGCCGTGGGTAGCCATCTCGACGGGGAAGACGAGATCTACCCTCAGAACGGCGGAAGTGACGACCAAAGGGAGCATGAGGACGAAAACCAAAAACTCAGAAAAACCAAGTCCTCGATGCTGCCCAAACACATCAGAAACAACTAAAGCAACCCTAGACCTTGTGTTGGTCTTAGGTGCACTCAAGGTCTGGGGCTGACCCAGAATACACCTAAGATCAGGAACACAGTCTCTCCGCGCGATCTTAGCGCGCTTGAAGCATCGCTCGATCGAGTGTCCATCCTTCTGACAGAAGGTGCAATGGTACTTCACCTTCTGAGAGGTAGAAGTAACACGGTGAGGCTTCGCCTTCTGAGAGGCCGAAGCAGCAGGTGGACTCACCTTGCTGTCAGAAATCCCTTGGACAAAGCCCGCTGACTTAAATTGGACTTTCTCGGTCTTGGGCTCAATCTCGATCACACCTGCGGCTATGGGTCTAAGCACGACAGGTGGATGCTTCCTCATGTCCTCAAGAAAGTCATATCCTAGACCTTGATTAAATTTGCAAATCTTGGACTGGTCTAGAATAAGATTAAGCTTCTTCTTGCCGCCTACAAATCTCTCGAGAGTGTTCATATGGTACTAACACTCCCGAAAGAGAGAGGTGCAAGAAGAGCAGGGGGAAGAAGGAACAGCAGAGGATAAGGGGGTAGAAGAAGGAGAACCAATAGTAGAGGAACGAATGGCTTGTGCACGCACAGCCGACTCAGAATGGACAGTCCTACTGCTAGCAGATTGGTTCACGTCGCTAGGCGTCTCTACCTTACCCTTGGGCTTCTCCCCCTCAGCAGCACACACATTACAAGTAGAAGGTGGCTTCTCTAGAAGGTCCTTAGTTAGCTTCACACATTTCTCATCCAATGCAACCAAATCAGATTTTAGTTTGTTACAATTAATGCATGGTGAGCTAACAGGGTCCTTAGAAGCAAACTGAACCAATTTATTATTGTCATCGACTAATTCTTGAAATTGTTTAGAAACAGATTCAAGCTCAGCAGTAAGCTTGGGACAATTCACACATGAAGTAATAGGCTCAAGTAGAAAAGCTTGTAATTCAGCAATTTTATGATCTGCCCGTTTTAGACTCATCTTCAAATTATTACAACTTTCACAAGTCTCGGGCAGATCGAGCAACATGGTGTAAAGACCTCTAAACGCAATGTCCTTATCCTCGCATGAGGTGCAAGAAATAGCCTCAACAGTAGTAGATGGAGGAGGCGTTACCCTACTCATCTCTATCTCAGCAAGAAGGCTAATATTCTCCACCTTAATCATGTCTAGCTCAGAGGACAGACTATCATGCAAGGTCCTTAGTTTCTCCATGTCACCAAGCAGAGCAGTACATACATCACAATCGTCACGGGAGGGAGCAGATCTAAGTGAAGTAAGCTCCCGTGACAACCTCTCTACTTCCTTCTCCAACTCGCTAACCCTAGCTCTAGATCTAGCATGGAATTTGCCTAGCTTAAGAAAAGCATCATTAAGCTAGTCGTAGGAAGGGTATACCTCGTCGGAGTCGGAGTACAGCTCGCTGTCACTCACGTCACCCTCAAGGGCCATGAAGCACATGCCGGAGAAGTCGTCGCCACCCTTGGGATCTTGCTCGTCTGTCCCATCGTCGTCGCTCCACCCCTCCACCTCGCTGAGGTCGAGGTCGTCGAAGGCGGTGAGGACGCGGTGGAAGAGCTTCTTGGCTTTGCCAAGGTTGCAGAACTTCTTCTTGCCTTGGGCGTGAGCTGAGGGCTTCTTGTTGCGGTTCTTGTCGATGTAGTCTTTCTTGCTCACACCGCCGTAGTCACCTTTTCCCTTCCCCATCTTGGGGCAGTTTGCTCAAATGTGGTTGGGGCCACTACACTCAAAGCAAATTACGGGTCCTCCTCTCTTTCCGTCCCTCCTCCTCTTGTAAGCATGGGAAAATCTCCGAGCTAGGAGGGCTAACTGCTCATCCGCAAGTTGCTCTAACAGATCATCAGATATGTCACAGAGAGCAGCATGGGAGAATCCGCAAGTCAACTCGGAAGAAGGTCCAAAAGTGGGATCGATGACTAAGGCCATCGACTGCGACTTCGACCTACGAGAGACTATGTCAATCTCGTGAGTCTTGAGGTGTGAATACAACGCGTCAAGAGTCAAGGTTGAGAGGTCGGTGGTGTCCTTGATGGTAGTCACCTTCATCTCCCAAATGCGTAAGTCAAGAGTCACGAGCATCTGACGAGCGTTGTCCGAGTCGGGGTATGTGAGACCGACCGCTCGGAGGTTGCTTAAGATCTTGTGGAAATGCGCAAAACACTCATCAGGGACTCGCCAGTGAGCATTTCAAACTTGTTGTAATCTCGCTTGAACTGGTCTTGTCGGACTGTCTTGATCTGGGTGGTGCCCTCATGGTATGCATCGAGGGTCACCCAGATGTCGAAAGCCGGCGTAAGATGAGATATGTGGTCAAACTCGCTTCGGCTCAACCCCTGGATTATGATGTTCCTTGCATTCGCATTTGCCTCAACATCATGCATGTTTCCAGCATTGATGTCCTCATCAGCAGGAACAACATACCGTACTTTGATCTTACGCTAGATGGCGTAGCCCTGAGCCTGGATGTAGGTCTCCATCCAGCTCTTCCAGAAGGGATAGTCGATCCCATCGAAGACCGGGGGCTTGGTCGAGTACTTATCTGTTGCCATGGCTCTAGAGACCGGTTAAGACTATCAAGAAGAGCCAACCGGCTCTGATACCAATTGTTGGACCGAGATGGCGACAGAGGGGGGGTGAATGTCGACTTTAAAAATTTGCCCCCCAAAAGCACCAACAAGAATCTTTCCTCCAATAGCTATGAACAACTATGAAATGAATGATTCAAGTTCTCTGAAAGGGTATGCTAGACAGGAAAGAGAGCAGAACAGAAAATGAAGGATTGCAAGCAAAAACAGAAAAATCCACAGCCAAAACCCACTGGCAGACCGCACATAACAGGTCGGTCAGACCGCTCACCCTAGGCTGGTCTGACCGCCTACTCCTGGCCGGTCTGACCGCCGGCGACCAACTGGTCAGACCGCTCATTACAAGCCGGTCAGACCGCCCCGCGAACTCCGGTCAAACCACCGGTTAGAAACCGGTCTGACCGCCCGACGGTTTCAGAGCACAGCAAGGGAAGAAAATTCAGACAACAGAGTTGCTAACTTGCAGTCTTCAAATAACAGAGGAATTAGAGGTTCCCCCTTGATCTTTTCAGCCCAGAAAAACAAGAAGACAACCACAATAGCCAGAAGAAACTAGAAAACCAAGTAAATCCAATCCAAGACCAAGAATTTCAGATAGGCCAAAATCTGAAAAAGTATAGAGACAACACCAAAATCCAAATTCCTCTCCAATCCTTGAATCTTTGATAATGAAACTTTGATGATAGTTACTTGATAGCCTCAGGACTCAACATGCCAAGTTTCATGCCATCTCATGAAAGGAAATACGATTCACATCAAAACCCTAGAAAAGGAAAGATGTACAGAGGAGTCCAAAATACAAAAGCTGGAATCAAGAATGGGCATCAAATGATCTTGAGGCATCATCCCAACAAAGAGCAACCCATTTTGGCACTTCTCAACAAGAAATCACTCAAATTACACAAAGTGAGAAATCAAGCATAGAGAGTATCGAAGAGCAAAAACCAACAAAGTGACAGGAGTTCGATCAAACTTAAACAAAACCATCTCAGATTGATATTGAGGAAGAGAGATACATGATTACATAGGAGAAACAACTCACACCCTCTCTACTTCCCCATACATGCTTGAAAGATCAAGAACTCCCTACATCCTCACTCAAGAACACGTACAAAGGACATAGGGAAAACCAACGTAGGTCTGCCCACTCCTACCAACTCTCACCAACTAAAGCCTAAAGCCAAAACAACTCTCTAAAGCCCATTTTAACCAAAGCAAAACCCTAAAACCATCTCTCAAAGCCATAGAATCCATGCAACCACAAGGAGACATCCCCTCCTTATATAGGCTTCAGCTAACGGGTCTCCATCCCGTTATGCCTGCTAAACCCGAACGGAACCGCTTCCACCCGTGCAACTTTGCGCTTTTACCGAAACGCCCCTCCTGCACCTTCCGGGAAGCTTCTGCGTTCCTTGTCATCCAACCCTCGCAACCACCTTGAGTCTCCGCCGTCTTCGACACATCCGACCGTTCTGACCTCGACACCGCCTGTGCCTAGTCTGGTCACCTCGTGCCTCGCCACGACTCCGCCTCGACGTCCTGCAGCCATCACAAACAATAAACACATCACATAGCACCGCTCGATACATGTAAACACAATTGCATTAATGAAACCACATTAATCATGAAATAGCCCAAACCTGTCAGATCAACAGAATATGCATCCTAATCACTTTGACCAGGTTTGACCAAGTCCGACCGAAACCGATTGCACCGCGCAACGACATGGTTCGAACCACACACACCAAACTCGACTTTCCTAAACCGATGTCAATTACTCATCACACTCATGGGGTCATAACCACATGGTCTCTCAGAGTGTTTGAGCTTATTGCTATGTTTAAATAATTACTTGCCATATTGACTCACATGATTATACTTGTTCTTATTGCTCATATGTTTATAGTAGAGTGATGATGATGTATATGGTAGATTGATGATGATGATTCTGGTTAAAATGATGATTATATTAATTGATTAATGCTGATGATTAATTAACAAAATTTATAATGATTGCATTGCATGTGAGTATTAATGTTACAAAGAGGTGACCTTTGTAGCCCTCTAGGGAACTATGTACTTTCAATAGGCACTCCACAGGAGTAGAGTTGAGGTCCCCGTATGAAAGAGAGTGGGCTTTTGAGGTCCCAGCATGAAAGATGTCCGGCTTGAGTAAACATGACAGGTGTTACAATCTGCTGTACCAGCATAAGTAAAGAGAAGTTGAGACATGTGCATTGCATTCATGAAAAGAGAATTGGGATAATGACACATGTGTATGAAACTTGATGAAAATAAATATGTGATATTGAGATAATTGATATGAATTGTGAATATGATGTATGCCTCGTTTATTATTCTATTGTGTACTTACCGAGTTGTGTACTCACTCTTACTTTGTTATTATTTTTAGGGGCTCGTTGATGGTGTCATGCATGAGCAGGTTATAGCACAAGAATAATATTGCATTTTATAGTTCTTTCTTCCAATTAGGGATCATTTATTTATCATTAGAAAATAAATCTTGCTATCTATGAATTCCTTATATGATTAATGAATTCCCTTAGCACATAATGGTTTATATTGTTGCTACTAGTTAATTCCCTTTGGTTAAGGCTATTATGGATTCATACTATTGTCAATTGGTTCATCTTATTATCAATTTACTGATTCCCATGTTGCTGAAATTTTGGTTCATGATTACGTTGTAGAATTATACTTGTAGCATAGCTATTGGTAATGTATAATTAATGGTTTAAATTGGTAGCTTTAGTAGTTGTGGATGACATTATGGGCTTTTGTTAAATCAGGGTGTTACAGTTGGTATCAGAGTAGGCGTTAGGTCCATGGTGAATAAGCTAATAACTTACCAATTAATCAACTAAAATTTTGACAAAGGATTGGTTATCTAATGATGATAATAATTGACGAGGATATAATAATCCTAGGTCTGTTGACAAGGCGGTTAGAACGTGCGCTTATTCCAAATAACCACACACGATCTTTCTCTAATAACAACCGCTGCACGACAAACTTGCCACCACGTCTCTTTGACAATAACTTCCGTCAGACAGTTATCTCCCAAACTGTTGAGACTTCTTTTGGCGCAGGACAACGACTGTTGCTTCGTCAACTATATAAAGGTTAATGCCAGAGGGAGATAAACCGGACCACATAGGATCAAAAGATAGTGCTAGGCATTTCACATTACTCTTAGTTGTAATCAATTTCTCTGAGCAATAGCCACACAGAACGTAGGGTTATTATTCTCCTAGGAGAAGGCCTAAACTTGTATAAAAATTACTGTGTCTCTACTCTTCACATTCACAATCCGAGTCTTCTATTGTTCCCTAAATCTGAATAAATCATATGTAAGATCGGTATTAAAACACCGACAGTTGGCACCGTTTGGGGGATACTTCTTTCAAGACTCCAGTAATTTCCTTGTCGGTAAGTTCTCTTTCTTCTGATGTCCTCATGGTAAGGGAGTGGAACGAGGAGAACTGGTTCAACTGCCCGATTATGGAGATCTTGACATGGACACCTACTACGACTACGAGTAGACGATGCTTGCTTTTGGTGGTGAGGTTGTCCATGGAGATCCATCCCGGGATCTCAGAGACCCCACTGTGGGAAAGGCTGAGGAGGGATATATATCCCCTGCAGTAGCACACCTAACAGAGGAACCAATTTTTCTGAATGGCAAGGGTCAATCCGACCGTGAACAGGAATCGCAACATGATGAGGGGCCCTCTCCCAAGTGTTCGAGCCCCCAGCGACCACTCAAGCAATTTCAGTGAGCCCTGGAGTCTGTCATTTTGGGAATTCATCACTAACTAGCTATGACCACTTCGGGTGTGCCCAGTATCAGTTCGAAGAGGCTTGAGAGCTTCAACATATTAACAACCTGCTCAAGAACTCGACCCCAGAGCTCACTCGAGTGGCAGGCTATGACCACTTCGCCGAAGAGATCATGCAAAGGCTCCACAACATGATGGATAGATTTGAGCAGCCTCACCAACACAACTTCGAGAGTCAGATAGGTATGATCACGTCTAGCATTCATAGAGCTCACCCCGTGGGGCTTGACATGATGACAGGTCACGATGGTCTCCTAACCACAATTCTAGCCGAAGGAGAGTTCCATGAATGACTTTGTAGCAGTAGATGGAATACGGGGAGTACTACCCTCATATGGACGAGGCCTACTATAGGTTGGGACCATCCATTGTCGTGTATCATCGAGTATGATCACTTGGTGATGCCAAATACCCTTTCCCGCAAAGGATGCATCAAGAACTCGTTACCGGATGTCGGGCATTCATTCCTGACCACCGTGGTTTTGCCTAGTAAACATGGGGAAGTTCAATGGGTCCTAGAATCCCATCGAGTTCCTTCAAATTTATACGACCGCAGTTCGGATGACAGGAGGACACAATCATGTGATGGCAAACTATCTTCCAATGATGCTTGAAGGTTTTGCCCGATCATGTTTGCTCAACCAATCATTTGAGTCGATCTACTCATGGCAACACATTTGGAATCTTCTACTGGCTAACTTTCAGGGCACGTACAACCACCTTGGGAAAGAGGATGACTGCACCAGATGCGGTAGAACAACAATGAAACCCTACGGTAGTTCATCAGGCACTTTAGCCAGGTTCATAATTCAATTCTAGAGGTCTCGTACGCTTCTGTCATCAAGGCATTCAAGCAAGGTGTCCGTAATAGGAGGTTCGCAGAGGATATTACCTTGCATCCACCAATTACCATCGTTGAGCTCTTTGAGATGGCAGACTGTTATGTCACTGCTGCTGAAGCAGTTGAATGGACTAAAACCATCGATCAGGTCAACCAAACTTTCAAAGGGGAAGGTGAAGGCAGTGGAAGGAAGGAGAAGGCCGAGAAATCTAAGAACAAGACCAAAGGTCAAAAGTCTCGGGCCGACAGCTCAAAGAAAGTCTTGGCTATAGGCGATAAGGAGCCACGAAACACCAAGCAATAATCTGATTGGGGCAAAGGCAAAGCACCCGCACGGAAGAACAAGAAGCCTAGGTGGTGTCCACTTCACAAGAAGGAGGGACATGACATTCACAACTGCCATGTTTTCCAACAAAAACTTGAGGATTACTATTCTCGTAAGGGACCACTTCCTCGCTTGATGAGATGGGGCAGTCGAGTGGTCGAAAGCACTTGGACGAGGATGAGGACATGCCTTTCCAGGATCTAAAGCACACAATCGAGCACATTTATGGAGGTTTATTCACATATGAGTCGAAGTGACAGTATAAGGCTGTCGAACGAGGGGTAAACTCTATTGACCCTCCCCTTTTCAATAATCTTCCTAAGTGATTGGAAGTCACCATCTCTTTCAAGAAGAGTGACTATCCGATCCCTTCGACTTGACCCGGTCGGTTTCTTATCGTGGTCAAGCCCACCATCAACAACTGTCGAGTAAAATGGTGTATAATGCCATACTTGGACAACCAACTTTGGCACGTTTTCTAATAGTCGCTCACTATGCGTATTAATGTCTTAAGTTGCCAGGTCCCAAGGGAGTCATCATGGTTCGCTGTGACAAGAAAATAGCGCTGATGTGTAGCTGCAAGTCCCTCGAGATAGTCGGCCAACTACCAACTTGAGAAGCTACGAAGGTGCTACCTTCAAGCAAGCATTCAAAGCCAAAACCCACTATGAAGCCGAACGAAGTGGTCAAGGTGGTTCATCTAGACCTAGCGGAGCCTTTGAAGACTGTTCGCATCGGGGTTACTTCCGACTCCGTATAGGAAGACGCCCTCATCACTTTCCTCTGGGCAAACACAGATGTGTTCACATGGTAGCCATCTGACATGCCCAGGGTTCCCAGGGAGGTGATCGAGCACAGGCTAGCTCTATAGCCTAATAAGAAGCCCACAAAACAGAAATTATGGAGATTTGCACCAGATCGATGAGAAGGAATCAGATGAGAATTGGACAAGTTACTAAAAGTAGGCTTTATAAGAGAAGTCAATCACTCAAAGTGGTTGGCTACCCCTGTTGTAGTTAAGAACTCTAATGGTAAGTGGTGTATGTGTATAGACTATATGATTTATATAAAGCATGTCCAAAAGATGATTTCCCGCTTCCTCATATTGATTAAATGGTTGACACTACTGCTGGTGGTGAAATGTTAAATTTTCAAGGTGCATACTCTGGTTATTACCAGATCAGTATATCTTCAGAACATGAAGAGAAGACCGCATTTATTATGGCATTTGGAATGTTTTACTGTGTCAAAATGCCATTTGGCTTGAAAAATGCTGGTCCAACTTTAAATGTTTGATGCAATTGACTTTTATACATCAAATGGGCTGAAACCTAGAAGGCTATGTTGATGATCTAGTCATCAAAAGCATCAAACAACTTAATCATATTTTAGACTTGCAGGAGACTTTTGACAACCTCGGAAAGCATCTCTTGAAACTTAATCCCGAGAAGTTTGTGTTCAGAGTTTCTTCAGGAAAGTTACTCAGATGCCTTATTTTGGCAAGAGGTATTGAAGCAAATCCTGAAAAGGTGAAGACCATCGAGCAGATGCACCCTCTGACCAAAAAGAAAGAAGTTCAAAAACTCACCGGGTGTGTGGCGGCTCTAAGTCGTTTCATTACACATCTGTGTAATAGCCCAACTGTTTATTTTTAGTAAAAAAAAATTAATTAAATTAAACATTAATTTAATTTAAAATAAAATCAAGTGTTATTGGTTGCTTGAATTTCTGAGATTTTATTTTGCCTGTTTTCAGCTTTTAAAAAGGCTCTTCTTAAAAGTGTTTTAACAAAAAGCATAAAAATATTATTAAGTAAAGAGTATTTTGGATTTCTATAAAAATCCTATTTAAAATTAATTATTTTAGAAGAATTTGGCTTTTATCTGGATTCTCAGTGTTTTTCTGGATTTTAAAAAAAATCAATTTCCAAAGCTAAAAATATTTTTGTAAAAATTAAAAGACCAAATTTAAGTTGGGATTATTTGTCCTAAGTCCAACACCTCCAGGAACTTCTATCAATGTTTTTGGAAATTTTGGAATTTATTTGATATTTTTCTAAGCTTTATTTGTTTTTCTGGTGTTTTTTGAAAATCAAAAAGAAAATAAAACTCCAAACCCTCCCTCCGACCGACGCGTGGACGGCCCAGAATCGCCCATGTCGCCCCGGCCCAATTCCCCGCCGTCCGCCCCCACTTTTCTGCCTCGATTCGCTAGACGCCATGCGTCGCTATCCAGGCCGCCTCCTCTGCTTTCTTTGTCTCACTGTGCGCAGACCCAACCTATCAGCGCCACCCTTTAACCTCTTCCGCCAACATCCTGACCCCACCCATCAGACCCTCCTTCTTCCTCCACTTCTTCCTCCTCGCGCCGTAACCGCTGCACCCTTTCCGCCATCCTTCTCGCGAATGCCACTCCCTTCCCGCGCGAGCGCCACCCACCTCCCTTCTTCGTGCACCGCACTTCCCGTGCCCACCTTTCCCTCTTTTCGCGCACATCTTCCCCTTCTCCGCCCGCAACCGCTGCGCACCTCCGCCATCTTCGGCGAAGAATACCGACCTCCGTGCTCCCCCTCCGCTCCTATCAAAACCCCCCCTCGGCCGCGCCTTTCCTCGTATCACCTCCCTCTGCCCTCGCTCGCCTCTCCCGAGCTCCGCACCACCCCCACCACCGTGCTCCTCTCTCTCTTTCCGAGCCTTGGCCGAACTCTGGCGAGGAATTCTAGCCGCCTCGAGCCACGCCGCCGCCGTCTTCACCTTCGCTGGGACCGTGCGCACCTCCTCCGTCTTCCCGCCGAGCCAGGACATCGCCGGAGTGCCGCCGCACCAGTGACCCGAGTGCCATCGCCGCCTTCCGTGTCACCGACCACTCTCCGGCCGTCCTTGGTAAAATCCGCATACACCGTCACACTTCCCCCAGTCTCCCCTCTCTATTGTGCCCCTCATCGGCCGACGCTGTGCCACCGTTTGCCGGTGACCCTCGGGTCCCGAGCGCCCTCCCGGCTGGCGAGCCACGTCAGCACCCGAGACCCTTACGACTGCCAGTTGCGACTAGTTACTGCTGGTTGTAAATGACTTGGTAGTCGTAGCTTCGAGTTGTCGTAAATGACTGCGTGGTCATAAGTTCAACTACGTGGTTATAAATTCAACTGCATGGTCATAAGCTCGACTGTGCGGTTGTAAGTTCGACTGCCTGGGTGTTCGTAAGTTCAACTACCTGCGTGGTCGTATGTTCGACTACATGGTCGTAACGAGTACCAGGTACTCATAGTCGTGCTGATGTCATGCTGACGTTATAAAATCCGATTTTCTAGTAGAAAAACAATTCGGCCAAAAAAGAAATTTCCTGCTGACGTCATAATTCCAATTTCTTTTAGAAAATTAATTCCAGAAAGCCCATTCTCCTTCGTCCTAACTCCGATTGAACCCGTTGAAATTCTTAGATTCCTCAAAAATTCCAATCTATCCATTTTTGCCCTCAATTTAAATATTTGGAGTTTATTTGAATTTATTTGAGTTTGGTGGGTTATTTTCACGTGTAGACTACGACGATTCGGGAGAATTCCTCGATGACAATTTGCACCCAGCTGAAGAGCAGGGCAAGCACATACCTTGATCATGTTGATCCCAGTTTGTGAAATAAAATTATACTGTTTTAAATTATTCTTCATGCACATTTTTATTCAACGTATTTTAATTCAATTTTAAATTTAGTTGTTGCCTATTTGTTATCACCTCCATTGACATTAAATTTCCCCAATACCTTGTCACCCTGGAATAAAACTCTAGTTAGTACACTAGTATGGACTAGAGAAATTTATATCAAATGCTTAGACCTGCTTAGACATAATCTTTGTTTTGGGATAACCTTTTCACATAAAATGATAAAATTTTGAAATGTATTCTTGACTTCGGTGAGTCAAGAAGGATTATGAAATATTTTGAAATAAAAAATAAAATCTGGTTTAGACTTAGGCTAATGGTTAGGTGGTGGGTGCAGGAATGCACTGTTGTTCGGAGACACAGTGTTGATTGTCGGGCACAGGGGGTATGTGATTGAGTCTAAGTCAAATTAAGGACCGGTCTGTAAGCTACTATTGTAAAGCCCTATCGTACTACTACAAGGCTGGTATGGGACAGTCTTGGCTGATTAATTTGCGGGTCCCAACCTGAGTCATGTGGTAGGTTGAAAGTGAGAGTGCCGTAGGCCATGAGAAGTCTCACTCGGCTCAAGAGGGGTTCCGGTCTGGTGGGTTCCTTACTGGGGTGAAATCTTAGTGTTAGCTTGTCTAGGTTGAAGGCTTTGCATTGTAAAGGTCTTGTCATGATGTCCTCGCCGCACATCTAAGGAAGTGTGTTAATCCGGTGGCAATATAGGATGATCATGTCTTGTGGATAAAGTTGTACAACCTCTGCGGAGTGTATAATCTATCCTGGATGCCGTGCCCACGGTCATGGGCATGCTGAGTAAAAGTTTTTCACGGATTAGACCTTGTTTTTCAAAAATGGTTTTTGAGAAGCTTATGGATGGATGGAATCCATGAGTGGTTGGAAGCGTGTGGATGGATGGAATCTATACGAGATGTTTTTGGAAAAGATAGTTCGGGTGGATGTCCGTGGTTAGGTTAGTGTTTGGTCGGAGCCTGCATTAACGATATTATTTTCAATTACAATTACTGTTTGTACTTGCTATATTAAATTCAACAATTTCAATCTATTTATTGTATTTCTTTAAATGCTGTTTTATGCACAAATAACCCTATATGCCTTCCTTTGTTGCCTTTATCATTATGTTGCATTTCTCCGTGTGACTTGTAGAGTACAAGTTTGTACTCACCTTGCTATCTCCACACAAAGGAAGATGACTTCGACTACGGTGAAGACTTGGATAAGTAGGCCACGTCTTACTATTATTTGCCTATGGGTAGGCTCAGTGGGCTTCTTCTACTTGGGTTTTCCTTCCGCTGCTTATATTTAATTTTGTCTTATGTGCTATTGATGTAAACTCTGGCCGTAAGGCCATACTTTTATATTTTAATAAAGTTGTCATTGGTGCTTGATATTTATCTTTGTTGTCCCTTGTGTGTATTAGCTGATCCTGGACTAGTGGGATTTACACAGAGGATCCAGGAGTTGCTGTTTCGGGATCTGATAGTCTGGGTGAGAAAGGACTTTCTTTCTTCAAACTTCTAAGAAAGCACGAGGGTTTTGAGTGGTTGAAAGAGGCTAACAAGGCCTTTGAGGATGTCAAGAGATATCTTACGAGTGCACCTGTTCTAGTTTCTATGAAACCTGGTGAGATACTCTTGGTATATCTTTCTACCACACCACAGGAAGTAAGTGTTGTATTGGTTGCAGAACGCGAAGGCACCTATCGACCAGTATACTATGTAAACAAAACCTTACATGGGCCTAAGGAGCGCTACCCTCAGGTCCAAAAACTCTTATATGCCCTCCTCGTGTCTTCAAGGAAGCTAAGACATTATTTTCAGGTGCACAAAATTATTATGTCATTTGAGTTTCCCTTAGGAGAGGTCGTCTTGAATAAGGAAACAGTAGGGTGCATTGCAAAATAGTCGATAGAACTTAGGGAGTTTGGTGTCGGGACCCGGAGCAACAACTCCAGAACCCTCTGTGTTAATCGCACTATCCCAGGAAAAGCTAGTGCACACAGTATCACAAAGACAATTATCATGCGTAATGACAAACTTTATTTAGCTAATATGAGCCTGATGGCCAAAGTTTACAATAATAGCAAAAGAAGACAGCGGAAGAAATACATAAAGTAGTAGCCCATCCAGCCTTCCCACAAGGCGAATGACTGTAAGACGTGGCCTAGTCGCAATCCTCACCAAAGTCGTCGAAGGCTTCCTCTGGAAAGAATTAGATATAGCAACATGAGTACAAAAAGTACTCCACAAGTTACACCAGGAGATTTAACAGAATAGATGCATGCATATGGAATATCAAAGGAAGGCATAATATGGTTAATTTGCAAAAAAGGCGACTTTGAAGTAAATACTGTAAGTAGATTCAAAAGCTGAATTTGATACAACAGATAAAAACAAGATTTTGACAAAATAATATCGTTAGTGCAGGCTCCGACCAAACACTAACCTATCCACGGGCATCCCACCCGGACCATCTTTTCCAAAAAGATATCATATGGATTCCATCCATCCATACACTTTTAAAATCTCTCATGGATTCCATCCATCCATAAGGTTTTTGCAAATCATTTTGAAAACCAAAATCTAATCCGTGAAAAACTTCACTCAGCTTGCCCATGACCGTGGGCACGGCTATCCAGGATAGGTTATACACTCTGCAGAGGTTGTACAGCTTTACCCATAAGACATGATCATCCCGGTTTGCCACGCGGTTACACACTTCCTTAGGTGTGCGGCGAGGAGATCATGACAAGGCCTTTACAATGATCCGTTGTCAACAAAATCACGCCGCCACTAAGGTTTCACCACAACATGAATCCACATGTTGGAGCCCCCTCTTGTGCCATGTGAGACTTCTCACGGCCTACGCCGCGCTCACATTCAGCCTATAGCGAGATTAAGTTGGAACTTCACAAATTATTCGGCCAGGTCTGTCCCATACCAGACTTGTGGTAGTACGATAGGGCTTTGCAATAGTAGCTCACAGACCGGTCCTTAACTTGACTTAGGCCTAACCACAAACCCCTTGTGCACGACAATCAACCACTGCGGCTCCAACCAACAGGGCATGCCTGCACCCACCAATCTAACCAATTGCCTAAGTCTAAACCAGTTTTATATTTTGTTTCCAAAATATTTCATAACACTCCTTGACTCACCAAAGTCAAGAGTACAGTTTTAAAGTTCGTCATTTTATGTGAAAGATCATCCCAAACCATAATCAGTATAAGCATGGCTAAGCATTTCTACAAAATTCCTAGTTAGTGCTAATGTACTAACTAGGTTTTATCTAGGGTTGACAAGGTACAATGGCATTCAAGTCAAATTTGGCTGTACAAAGGATTTAGGCATAACTACACTTTTAAACTGAATTTAAACTAGACTTGAATAAAATTACGCATGCATAATAATTTAAAAACAACATAATTAATTTAAAATATTAGGTTCAACATGATCAAAGGTGTAACTTGCCTTGCTCGAAGACTTGATGTTGCGAATCGTCGAAGTCGAACTCTCCGGAATAATCGTAGTCTACGCGCGAAGAACCAAACAAAATAAATTCAAATAAAATCCAAATAAAATCCTAAAATATATACTGGGGGATAGATTATGATTGTAGATGAATTTAGGAGAAAGAATCAACAGATTCGGAGTTTGTATGAGGGAGAACGAATATCTGAAGGTTTTGGACATCACATGAAATGATAACAATGTCTGAGAATTACTTTTTGAACAGTATGGTGTCGGTAGGCTGCGAGGTGGCTAGCGAATGGGCAAAATGGAATCCTGGCGATGAGGTGAAGGTGGTGACATGGATACGGCGACGAGGAACGGTGACGATACCATCGACGTTTGAACAACGACGGTAGAGAGAAAGGAAAAAAACTTAATATATTGGTGCTCGGTGAAGCGAATCTAAAACCATTTGAAATGTAGCTAAATGGGATGGTTTGGCACGATATGATGCGAACAGATTGGGAAAACACTAACGGATAGATGGGGACACGGGATGCCATTGGCGGCCATGGCAAGGTGTCGGAGGCGAAATTTTGTGGAGGCTTTTTGGGGAAAAGGAAGGAAGCATGGCGTAAAACGTGCCGAGGTAAGTCTAAGAAAAATTACGGCATAGGCTAAATCTTACCGGAGGTGACGAATCGACGTCGGGAGTCACAAACGGTCATTTTCGCGGAAAGCTCAATTCCTGACAATTGGCTCCACGAAAAATTAAACAAAATGGTAGAAAAATTTCTTAGAGGCTAGGACACAATATGACGTGAACAAAAATCAAAGCGCTTACCAAAAAGGGGTGTACGCGCAAGGTACAGTTTTAGTGTCTGGGCCTGACAAGGTCAACGAGGACTCGGGGGATCTTTAGGTGTTGGCGATAGAAGCACGATGTAGAACGCGTCGAGGCAAACTCAACGGTACAGACGGTTCGGCCAAAGTACATCGGATGGTGGCGAAACACGACGAAGAAGACATTCAACGACCGACGGGTTGACATCGGCATTCCGGGCAAACGGAGAGGCGTTAGCAGGTGAGGTTTGCGGCGAAACAAAGAGCAGAGCGTGGGGCACGTGATGCTCACCTTGGTTTTGGTCGGGCATGCACGGACGGCCGGTGGCGACGCGAGGAACGACGACGCGCTATGGCCCACGGTGGCGACGGTGCTCCGGCAAAGTTCCGGCGAAGGCGAGGTAAGCACCGCGTAGAACGCGACGAGGCGAATCCGGGGATGTGCTCAAAAGTGGCGGGTCTACGCGACGAGGCGAATCCGGGGATGTGCTCAAAAGTGGCGGGGCTCCACCGGACGAGGCACAATAAGACGAAGAACGCCGCTTGGAACACAAAAGAAAAACTCCGATTGCGCCCAAGAGAAGAGGAGTGGGGACTTGATATTTTCGGGGTTGAGTGAGGATGAGGAGGGGCTCATGGTGCTCCCTTTTATAGGGGCGGGGGAGGTCCGAGACGGGAGATCAAGAGACCATGTCCATCAATAGCATGGGTTAATTTCTCGCAAAACGGCTCATGAATGGAGGGGAAACGGTAGGGAAATGAAAGAGTTTGATGAGAGCGGTTCAATGCAATTTATTTCGCTAAAAACCGTTGAGAAAATCAAGAGATATGAGAGCTTCAAAGTTGTGTTCATGGTGGCCATGCTCTGGACGAAACGACGTTCGTGAGGAAGATGAAGCGAGGAGAGAGAAAACATGAAATAATAAATAATAATATTTTTTTCAAAAAAACAAAATAAATTCGAAAAAAAATCAGAAAAATTCTATAACAAACCTTGGAAAACTAAAAGACTAAATAAAATAATTTCGGATTTAATTGAAGTATATTTTAACCATTTAAAATATTTTTACTTTCTAAGCTTTAATTTAATTCAAATAAATTTGAAAATTCCACAAATTTTAAAAGAGGATAGAAATGGATATATTGGGATTTTAGATGAATTTAGAAATTTGAATGGGCTCAATCGGAATCAAAATGAAGAAATACGAGCTTTTGGAACCTCGAAAGGAGAGAAAAGGAATAAACCGATTTTCTGGAATTCTTTTTGAACTGAAAAATCAGATTATGATGTCATCAAGGGAAATGATTTTCAGAGAATTATTTTTCTATGGAAAAGGAATTTATGAAGTCAGGGTAACGGCGGCAAGGATTTCGATTTTCTGGCCAAATTATTTTTCAACAGAAAAAGGGTTTTAATCACTGACAGGTGAGACCGGCTTTCGTGGACTGGGTCCATGGACCAAAGAGAAAGCTGAGGTGGCACACTTGGCTGGCGTGACACTTGATGCTGAGGTGGCGCACAGGGACTAAGGCATCAGCGAATGGCGGCGCTGCTGGGGTCGGCGAGGTGTGTGCGAGAGGGAGGAGGACACGGGGAGTTCAGTGCACCTTGGTGCGACGCTCAGGAATGCTCGGTGGTGGTCAGCGACAAGGATGCAGGGGTGGCGGAGTGAGGGCATTGGCGGCAGGGCTCTTTGGCGGTGGATTTGCTCGGTGGAGGGGCGGGCGATGCGCGCACGGGCCTGGCGAAGGTGGAGGTGATGGACGGCTGTCGGTTACACCGAAGTTAAGGTCGGTGGAAAGGCAAGTAAAGAGGGTGGTAAGCGGGGTTTAAAGTGGGGAAGTGGTGGAGGTTAAATGCGGGAGTGATTAGGCTTTCAATTGTAGCAAATGCTTAGGCTAACGAGAAGAAACGACCAAATTTAAGGGCTCGGGCGAGGCATAAATGGCGGCGGTGGAAGGTTGAAGAAGGCAAGGAGAATGAAGAAGCTGACAGGCGGGGTTGGGCTGTCGACGAGAGAGAAGAGAGAGGAGATAGCACGGACGGCTAGATATGTGACGCGGCACATGGGGAAGATCAGGGCCATCGGATTGAAACGAAGGGGTAAGTATAGGCGGGTGGCTGAGATTAAACTGGGTGAAGATGAATTTCATCAGGGAGCGACACGTGGCGGGCTTGGATGAATTTGATTTTTATTTTCGGAATAAATTTTCAGAAAATACTAGAAACTTTATAAACACTTGGAAAAAATAATATTTAATGCCTAAAAATTCCAGAAAAATTATACAATATTCCTGGAGCTCTTTTAGACTTAGGAAAAATATTTTTAACTTCAGATTTGCATTTAATAATTTTATAAAATACTTTTTAACTTTTAAAAATTGATTTTAAATTCCAGAAAAACACAGAAAAACCATATAAAAGCCAAATGCTTTTAAATACTTAATTTGAAATGATATTTTTATAAAAATTCAAAATATCCTTTTATTTAATAGTAATTTTATGTTTTTAGTTAAATTACTTTTGCAAAAGCCTTTTTCCAAAGCTGAAAAACAGACAAATAAAATCTCCAAAATTTAGGCAACCAATGAACACTTTATTTTTATTTTTAAATTAAATAAAATTTTTTTTACTAAAATTTTTGAAATAAACAGTTGGGCTGTTACAAACTACCCCCCTTAAAGAGAATCTCGTCCCCGAGATTCGCACGGGTTAGCAAAGGAATAGGTTTGGATCTTACTCTTTGTGGCTTGAGCGGAGATCTGGTTCAAACGTCCATTTGCAAACTTCTGTGGCCTTCTTTTTGCTGTCTGGAGGTTGTTGGCAGTTGGTGCTTCAGCTTGATGCTTCCAAAGAATAGGACAGAGGAGACTCAAGGCAAAGGAGGGACAACAGACGTTTTGCGCAACCCAAAACAAAACATAACTAGCGAAACCTTTATTAAGCAAACAACAAGCAATAGTTACGGCTGCCGAGAAAAGAGGAAACTGACAGCACATAACCTCGTCTACTGTCTAGCTTAACAACTTAACCTAAAAGGGTAAGGGTTGTCTTGGGGTCATCCTTCACGGCTCTCAAAGCGTGATCCTTCAAGGTGAAAATTGGAGTTGCGGCAGAGTCGATGAATTCCAGTTGTTGCCATCTATATTTGCTTTGGAATAAGGAAAGAGACAGAAATAAGTTTTTTTAAAAAAAAATGACATAAGGATAAGGGAGAATTGGGAGATGAGAGCAAGCAAAGATTAAGAGGTAAGGGTAGCATAGATAGAGAGGTAAGAATAAGCAAAACCTTTTTGAAATTACTGGTTAGTAAAATAAATCCTTAAGGTCCAACCATTCTATTCTATCTACGGACACGTCCTAGAGTCATTATTGCTCTGATACCATCTCTGTCGGGACCCGGAGCAACAACTTCAGAACCCTCTGTGTTAATCGCACTATCCCAGGAAAAGCTAGTGCACACAGTATCACAAAGACAATTATCATGCGTAATGACAAACTTTATTTAGCTAATATGAGCCTGATGGCCAAAGTTTACAATAATAGCAAAAGAAGACAGCAGAAGAAATACATAAAGTAGTAGCCCATCCAGCCTTCCCACAAGGCGAATGACTGTAAGACGTGGCCTAGTCGCAATCCTCACCAAAGTCGTCGAAGGCTTCCTCTGGAAAGAATTAGATATAGCAACATGAGTACAAAAAGTACTCCACAAGTTACACCAGGAGATTTAACAGAATAGATGCATGCATATGGAATATCAAAGGAAGGCATAATATGGTTAATTTGCAAAAAAGGCGACTTTGAAGTAAATACTGTAAGTAGATTCAAAAGCTGAATTTGATACAACAGATAAAAACAAGATTTTGACAAAATAATATCGTTAGTGCAGGCTCCGACCAAACACTAACCTATCCACGGGCATCCCACCCGGACCATCTTTTCCAAAAAGATATCATATGGATTCCATCCATCCATACACTTTTAAAATCTCTCATGGATTCCATCCATCCATAAGGTTTTTGCAAATCATTTTGAAAACCAAAATCTAATCCGTGAAAAACTTCACTCAGCTTGCCCATGACCGTGGGCACGGCTATCCAGGATAGGTTATACACTCTGCAGAGGTTGTACAGCTTTACCCATAAGACATGATCATCCCGGTTTGCCACGCGGTTACACACTTCCTTAGGTGTGCGGCGAGGAGATCATGACAAGGCCTTTACAATGATCCGTTGTCAACAAAATCACGCCGCCACTAAGGTTTCACCACAACATGAATCCACATGTTGGAGCCCCCTCTTGTGCCATGTGAGACTTCTCACGGCCTACGCCACGCTCACATTCAGCCTATAGCGAGATTAAGTTGGAACTTCACAAATTATTCGGCCAGGTCTGTCCCATACCAGACTTGTGGTAGTACGATAGGGCTTTGCAATAGTAGCTCACAGACCGGTCCTTAACTTGACTTAGGCCTAACCACAAACCCCTTGTGCACGACAATCAACCACTGCGGCTCCAACCAACAGGGCATGCCTGCACCCACCAATCTAACCAATTGCCTAAGTCTAAACCAGTTTTATATTTTGTTTCCAAAATATTTCATAACACTCCTTGACTCACCAAAGTCAAGAGTACAGTTTTAAGGTTCGTCATTTTATGTGAAAGATCATCCCAAACCATAATCAGTATAAGCATGGCTAAGCATTTCTACAAAATTCCTAGTTAGTGCTAATGTACTAACTAGGTTTTATCTAGGGTTGACAAGGTACAATGGCATTCAAGTCAAATTTGGCTATACAAAGGATTTAGGCATAACTACACTTTTAAACTGAATTTAAACTAGACTTGAATAAAATTACGCATGCATAATAATTTAAAAACAACATAATTAATTTAAAATATTAGGTTCAACATGATCAAAGGTGTAACTTGCCTTGCTCGAAGACTTGATGTTGCGAATCGTCGAAGTCGAACTCTCCGGAATAATCGTAGTCTACGCGCGAAGAACCAAACAAAATAAATTCAAATAAAATCCAAATAAAATCCTAAAATATATACTGGGGGATAGATTATGATTGTAGATGAATTTAGGAGAAAGAATCAACAGATTCAGAGTTTGTATGAGGGAGAACGAATATCTGAAGGTTTTGGACATCACATGAAATGATAACAACGTCTGAGAATTACTTTTCGAACAGTATGGTGTCGGTAGGCTGCGAGGTGGCTAGCGAATGGGCAAAATGGAATCCTGGCGATGAGGTGAAGGTGGTGACATGGATACGGCGACGAGGAACGGAGACGATACCATCGACATTTGAACAACGACGGTAGAGAGAAAGGAAAAAAACTTAATATATTGGTGCTCGGTGAAGCGAATCTAAAACCATTTGAAATGTAGCTAAATGGGATGGTTTGGCACGATATGATGCGAACAGATTGGGAAAAACACTAACGGATAGATGGGGACACGGGATGCCATTGGCGGCCATGGCAAGGTGTCGGAGGCGAAATTTTGTGGAGGCTTTTTGGGGAAAAGGAAGGAAGCATGGCGTAAAACGTGCCGAGGTAAGTCTAAGAAAAATTACGGCATAGGCTAAATCTTACCGGAGGTGACGAATCGACGTCGGGAGTCACAAACGGTCATTTTCGCGGAAAGCTCAATTCCTGACAATTGGCTCCTCGAAAAATTAAACAAAATGGTAGAAAAATTTCTTAGAGGCTAGGACACAATATGACGCGAACAAAAATCAAAGCGCTTACCAAAAAGGGGTGTACGCGCAAGGTACAGTTTTAGTGTCTGGGCCTGACAAGGTCAACGAGGACTCGGGGGATCTTTAGGTGTTGGCGATAGAAGCACGATGTAGAACGCGTCGAGGCACACTCAACGGTACAGACGGTTCGGCCAAAGTACATCGGATGGTGGTGAAACACGACGAGGAAGACATTCAACGACCGACGGGTTGACATCGGCATTCCGGGCAAACGGAGAGGCGTTAGCAGGTGAGGTTGGCGGCGAAACAAAGAGCATAGCGTGGGGCACGTGATGCTCACCTTGGTTTTGGTCGGGCATGCACGGACGGCCGGTGGCGACGCGAGGAACGACGACGCGCTATGGCCCACGGTGGCGACGGTGCTCCGGCAAAGTTCCGGCGAAGGCGAGGTAAGCACCGCGTAAAACGCGACGAGGCGAATCCGGGGATGTGCTCAAAAGTGGCGGGGCACCACCGGACGAGGCGCAATAAGACGAAGAACGCCGCTTGGAACACAAAAGAAAAACTCCGATTGCGCCCAAGAGAAGAGGAGTGGGGACTTGATATTTTCGGGGTTGAGTGAGGATGAGGAGGGGCTCACGGTGCTCCCTTTTATAGGGCGGGGGAGGTCCGAGACGGGAGATCAAGAGACCATGTCCATCAATAGTATGGGTTAATTTCTCGCGAAACGGCTCATGAATGAGGGGAAAACGGTAGGGAAATGAAAGAGTTTGATGAGAGCGGTTGAATGCAATTTATTTCGCTAAAAACCGTTGAGAAAATCAAGAGATATGAGAGCTTCAAAGTTGTGTTCATGGTGGCCATGCTCTGGACGAAACGACGTTCGTGAGGAAGATGAAGCGAGGAGAGAGAAAACATGAAATAATAAATAATAATATTTTTTACAAGAAAACAAAATAAATTCGAAAAAAAATCAGAAAAATTCTATAACAAACCTTGGAAAACGAAAAGACTAAATAAAATAATTTCGGATTTAATTGAAGTATATTTTAACCATTTAAAATATTTTTACTTTCTAAGCTTTAATTTAATTCAAATAAATTTGAAAATTCCACAAATTTTAAAAGAGGATAGAAATGGATATATTGGGATTTTAGACGAATTTAGAAATTTGAATGGGCTCAATCGGAATCAAAATGAAGAAATACGAGCTTTTGGAACCTCGAAAGGAGAGAAAAGGAATAAACCGATTTTCTGGAATTCTTTTTGAACTGAAAAATCAGATTATGATGTCATCAAGGGAAATGATTTTCAGAGAATTATTTTTCTATGGAAAAGGAATTTATGAAGTCAGGGTAACGGCGGCAAGGATTTCGATTTTCTGGCCAAATTATTTTTCAACAGAAAAAGGGTTTTAATCACTGACAGGTGAGACCGGCTTTCGTGGACTGGGTCCATGGACCAAAGAGAAAGCTGAGGTGGCACACTTGGCTGGCGTGACACTTGATGCTGAGGTGGCGCACAGGGACTAAGGCATCAGCGAATGGCGGCGCTGCTGGGGTCGGTGAGGTGTGTGCGAGAGGGAGGAGGACACGGGGAGTTCAGTGCACCTTGGTGCGACGCTCAGGAATGCTCGGTGGTGGTCAGCGACAAGGATGCAGGGGTGGCGGAGTGAGGGCATTGGCGGCAGAGCTCTTTGGCGGTGGATTTGCTCGGTGGAGGGGCGGGCGATGCGCGCACGGGCCTGGCGAAGGTGGAGGTGATGGACGGCTGTCGGTTACACCGAAGTTAAGGTCGGTGGAAAGGCAAGTAAAGAGGGTGGTAAGCGGGGTTTAAAGTGGGGAAGTGGTGGAGGTTAAATGCGGGAGTGATTAGGCTTTCGATTGTAGCAAATGCTTAGGCTAGCGAGAAGAAACGACCAAATTTAAGGGCTCGGGCGAGGCATAAATGGCGGCGGTGGAAGGTTGAAGAAGGCAAGGAGAATGAAGAAGCTGACAGGCGGGGTTGGGCTGTCGACGAGAGAGAAGAGAGAGGAGATAGCACGGACGGCTAGATATGTGACGCGGCACATGGGGAAGATCAGGGCCATCGGATTGAAACGAAGGGGTAAGTATAGGCGGGTGGCTGAGATTAAACTGGGTGAAGATGAATTTCATCAGGGAGCGACACGTGGCGGGCTTGGATGAATTTGATTTTTATTTTCGGAATAAATTTTCAGAAAATACTAGAAACTTTATAAACACTTGGAAAAAATAATATTTAATGCCTAAAAATTCCAGAAAAATTATACAATATTCCTGGAGCTCTTTTAGACTTAGGAAAAATATTTTTAACTTCAGATTTGCATTTAATAATTTTATAAAATACTTTTTAACTTTTAAAAATTGATTTTAAATTCCAGAAAAACACAGAAAAACCATATAAAAGCCAAATGCTTTTAAATACTTAATTTGAAATGATATTTTTATAAAAATTCAAAATATCCTTTTATTTAATAGTAATTTTATGTTTTTAGTTAAATTACTTTTGCAAAAGCCTTTTTCCAAAGCTGAAAAACAGACAAATAAAATCTCCAAAATTTTGGCAACCAATGAACACTTTATTTTTATTTTTAAATTAAATAAAATTTTTTTACTAAAATTTTTGAAATAAACAGCTGGTCTGTTACATTTGGCCTCCATGTCGTGTCCCAAATAGTCATTAAATCCCAGATCTTGGCAGATTTTGTCGTTGAATAGACAAATCCTGAACCTATTCAGGATCCCCAGTACAACTTCCATGACCAGTGGACGATGTACTATGATGGGTCACTTACGCTAAGTCGCTCGGGGGCTGGGGTGGTCCTGGAATCTTCCGTGGAAGAGATCTTAAAGTATGTCATGCAACTACACTTTTCGACTACTAATAACGTGGCCAAATATGAAGGTTTGTTGGCTGGCATACGAGCCATGAAAGTACCCAGGATTCAGCGAGTACTCATGAAAGGAGACTCTTAACTAGTTGTGAATCATGTCAGCAAAGAGTATCAATGCTTGAGTTTAACCATGTCTTAGTACTTGTCGGAAGTACGGAAGCTAGAGAAGCACTTTTTCAGTTTCGAGTTACAGTATATCCCTCAGAAGGATAACTTTCTAGTGGACCAGTTGGCTTGACTAGCTTCTTCCCGATCACAAGTACCATCAGGAGTCTTCTTGAAGCAACTCCAAAAGCCATCTCTAGTCGAAGGATCGGAGGCAACTCCTAATGAGATAGCCTTTCTAGAGTACTAGGATACCTGGATGGCTCCCATCTACGAATATCTTTAGAAGGGTTCAGTACTTGACGGTGATCTCGAGGTAGATTGCCTTTCTCACAAGACGAAAATGTATACTTTGGTCGATGGAGTACTCTATAAATGATGTACTCAAAGGGTTTTCATGCGATGCATATCGTAGAAAGAATGATTATAGCTCTTTAATGACATACATGGGGGGTATCTATGGAGCACATGTCTCTTACAAAATACTGGTCAGAAAGGCCTTTCGACAAGCTTTCTACTGGCCAACAACCCACAATGATAGCAAAGAGCTAGTTAAGAAGCGTATACAATGCCAGTTTCGTAGCAAGCAAATACACCAACAAGCTTAGGCTCTTCAAACAAGTCCTCTCTCGTGGCCTTTTGCGACCTAGGTTCTCGACATTCTTGGACCGTTCCCAAGAGCACCAGGGGGTTTTGAATTCCTTTTTGTGGCTTTTGACATGTTCGAGGCTAAGTTTATGACTGGAATAACAACGAAAACTACAAAAAGGTTCATGATGAGAAATGTGATTACTCAATTTAGAGTACCAAGTCGAATAATTATAGACAATGATAAATAATTTTTGAGCACAAAATTCTAAGAATTTTATGACGAATTGGGTACCAAACTTTGCTATGCCTCAGTCACCCATTCTCAAAGAAATGGGGCAGTCGAGAGCACGAATGTCCAAATAATGTAATGGATTAAGACTCGAGTCTTTGACTAGCTTGTAAAGCGCTCGGGGGCTTGGGTACAAGAATTACCTTTAGTATTATGGGCAATTCGCACAACTAGGATGACTCCTAGTTTGGTGACAGGAGAGACTCCATATTTCCTAGTTTTTGGGGTTAAAGCCATGCTTCCCCTAGAATTAAAGATCTGGTCGACAAGGGTTGAGAACTTCAACGACTCAAACCAAGAGCAACTTCAAGCGGATGACATCAACCTACTCGAAGAGAAGAGGAATCAAGCCTTAATCCGATTAGCAGTCTGTTAGCAATCCATGCGTAAGTACTATGATCGTAAGATTCAACATCGCAGCCTTGCTGTAGGTGACTTGGTATTGAGAAATATCCAATCCCAGTCTAATCAGAACAAGTTTTCCCCCAGGTGGGACTATGGTCAAAGTTACGTGACCAGGCTCTGTACAACTTGCTATGGAGGACGGCCAAATTATCTCAAACTCTTGGAACATCATCAACTGTGTAAATTTTACATGTAAACATTTCTACTCTGTCAATAAAGCTTTCATGTTTTTCAATCTTTATTGCCGTATATTCAGTAGAGCTTCTTTTAGGTTTGTTCGACCACTTCTAGTGCGTCTAATTTATTTAACTGGTCGGAGAAGGGGACATCAATAGTCAAAAATCTCTCCTATCTGCACATGGTCATGCCCACTAGAAGGAGCTTCCTAGTGACAAACTATTCTTGACTCTTGCTATCAGCATAAAACAATTGAGTTATCTACGAAAACATTGATAAGGCGTACAAGAAGAAATTCTGAGTTTTTATCTTCTTATTGTTTATGTATTTGTAGGATCGTCGATGGCAATCAGAGGGGGGTGAATGATTGTAGTGCGCACCGAAAGTTTTTTTCTTCAAAATTTACCATCTTCTAAAATTCTAATCTGCAAAAACGACAAGAACAAATGAAACCAAAATAACAGTAAAAGAGTAAATAAAAACAAACTAACTTACTCTTTATTGATCAAGGAGCACACAGTAGCACAAATTATGCTTCTACGGAAAGCATGCGTGCATGCATGCAAATCTTCTAGTCGCTCCCGTAGGCATCCATGCAAGATTTTCTAGTCGGCAGTGCATTCCCAAAAGCCTCAGCATCTGAGCTTGGCGTACTGCTGATTACGTCACTTTTTGCATGCCAACCGAAGAAGCAAAAGAAGCCACGCATGCGAGACCTGCCGGACTGAATCTGATCACCTACCAGATGCGACGACGCGTGGACGCGGCTTCACATCAGAGCATGCACGAAGAAACAAAACGCTCGCCGTCGCATGCAGATCCAGTCTCAATCACGGCCGACGCTCACGCCTTTAATCACAAGTCTCGGCGAAACAATCAACTCAATGCATGCATGCCGCCCCCGCTTTGTATCTTTTTCTGCTCGCGCCGTCTGTCTCAGGACGACGCAAAGAGAACCACGCCGCCGATCGGATTTACGTTGAGTTCACGTACGCGTACCGTGGCACAGGGAGACGAGGACGAGACGCCGCCGTCAAAAACTTCTGATCTAATCTTTTATTTCTTAATCATGGTGGCTACAAAGTGCCTTTCTGGCACCTCTAAACCCTAGCACGAAATTAGTCTCTCCAAAAGCCACAGGATTAGCTTCCAACTACACCTCTATTTATAGTCTAAGTCCCAAAACCTGGGCTTACCCTAAGCCCACGCGTTCTAATCCAATTCCAACACCAAAGGGACCCGAAACCCTTCCTAACACGAGTTTTTTTTTCCAAAATTCCAACTTTTCTAACTCGTCTCATGTCGAAACCTCCAGGACCGCACCTCCCGTAGCTTCTCCACACATCATCCACCTTTAATCTCCATCTCGTGACCTCCTTGACCGTCTGAACCTCGGATCTCCCCATCCTAGTCCCGGTCCACCTCGTCACCGACCATGATCGCCTCCTTGCTCAACCTGCACATGCAAAGACCAAAGAACATTCTTCCGGCACAAGTTCATCCAAACTTGACCAACGTCAATCCGCACACACGCAACACAACTCGCATAACGCCGCTAAACAAAATTACCAAATATTCATCATCACAAATTAACCATTGTCAATTATTCATCACAACAATATTCTAGACCTAGCCACATGGTCTAACAGTATTCAATTTGATTAACTTGGTTGAAGAAAGGTAACATCACCTACTCGAAGTCTTTCCTCTTTGCACATGGTCTTGCCCACTGAAAGGAACTTCCTAATGTCAACTCATTTCTAACTTTTGCTGCTAGAACATAACAATCGAATTCGACAATGATGGTCGATGACTACTCTACTCTCTGCATACTTTACTCTATACAAAGTAAATAGTCAGGGCTAGAATAGAGTTATTAGTATAACTTTATTTCCTAGTCGTAAGTCTATTCTCTTTCATTTTCTTTTTTCTCTTACGAATACTAATTACACAACAAGATGCATTACATGTAAAGAAAGAAATTCTTTCATTGTCCAAAGATAAGTCTTTACAAAGTTCCTATTTACAAACTACTCTGAAGAAGAAGGAGAGCCAAGTTGCATCTCTTCTATAATCTTTTAGCCAGTTGGCTCTAGCTTTTCGACCAGGTGGGCTGCTTCTTCCGAAGAGCAGCTGATGTCATGGTCGATAGGCTGTAGGTTGAGGTTCTGGTCGCATGCCTTGAGTTTTGCCAAGGCATAGCTTACCGCACTTGCGACTGCATCCCGAATCAAATCTGCCTGATTGGTCTTTAGGGTGGATAAATATTTCTCTAAAGCTCCGATTTGAAGTCCGATCACACTCGCATGAGTGGTTGTGGTGTCCTCAAAAGGACTCATTTTCTCCGCACCAAACCCATCGAGTAGATTATTGAAAAGTACAATGTTGCCATGGAGGATTGCCTTCATCAACTTTGTTTCCTCGTGACTACAAGTCGAGGCTTTAGTGAGACGCTTTATTTCAACTAGCAACCTCTGCAAATGAGTCAAAAATGGTCAAGGCAATACTTACCAACAGATTGGTTAGAAGAACTAGTCGAAGGTAAATTTGTTCTTACTTGATAGTTGAGTATTGAGCAGCCGCCTTGTTCTCTCGCCTTTTTTATTACTGATACGAGTAAGCTCTTCAATCACTTTGGCTTCCTCTTCAACCTCAGTGTGAAGTTTACACGTTTCAACCTCTTGTTCTATCAAAAGAAAAGGAGTTAAAGGAAAATGAGAAAGATATATGAATGAGCAGTCTTAAGTTTAGAACTTACTGCTTATTTTCTCCTGCAAAGCCTTGATTGTAGAATTGGCCTTCACGAGGTTTATTGATAAGTCAGCATTATCGAGGTTTAACCTCTCTGAATTGGCCTTCTCGTTGTCAAGTGTAGCAGCCAAGAACTCTGCGTCGAGCTTAGACCTACAAGTGTTAATAGTAGGCATAAAAACCTGGACAAAGTAGTTGAGACAGTCTTCGACTATGTATGAATGGTAACTTATAATACCTGTAACAGCTCAGCTGTTTATCTTAAAACTTTTAGTAAAAAATAATAATAAATAAATTTAATTTAAAATAAAATAAAGTGTTATCTGGTTGCCTGAATTTTGGAGATTTTATATGCTAGTTTTCAGCTTTTCAAAGGCTTTTCTTTTGAAAACTAGTTTAAGTAAAAGATGAAAAATATTATTAAATAAAGGGTATTTTGAATTTCTATAAAAAATCTATTCAAATTAATTATTTGGCTTTTATCTGGATTTTCTGTGTTTTCTATTTTTTAAAAAATCAATTTCAAAGATAAAAATTTTTTTTGTAAAAATTAAAAGACCAAATTTAGGTTGGAAATATTTTTCTTAAGTCCAAAATATATTTAGGGTTTTTTGTGAATTTTTTCTGAAATTGTTGAACTCTATTTACTATTTTCTAAGCTTTTATTCTATTTTCAGGTGTTTTGAAAATTAAAAAGATTTTAAAATCCCTCTCTCTCTTAGGCCGACACGTGGTTGGTCCCGATTCCGTTCCCTCTGCCACCTGGCATCCTCACCGCCACCTCCCATCTCTCTCTCTCTTTCCTCCTTCCCTCTCTCTGCTAGTGGGCCTCCCCATCGTCTTCTACCTCCTGCTCATCTCCTTCTTCTCTTGCCTTCTGACTACTACATCCGACCACGGCCACTCTCGACCGTAACTGCGCAAGGAAGCCTATTCAATTACCTCAGTCCTTCGACCGGTCCCGATCACTCTCGAGCCCTGACCACTCTTTGCACTCTGTGGATTTCAACCACAATCGCTTCCAACCACAGTTGTTTCTGACTATAGTCGCTTCCGACCGGTGATGCTTTCGACCACAATTGCTTCCAACCTTTGCTGCTTCCGACTACTAAGCTTCGACCACACTGGCACTTTTGACCACTTTGGTCAAGTTACGACCACTGTGGTCGACCTCTACCAGTAGTCTTTTCGACCACCTCCTCCCTAGACCGCACCCATGTCCGACCATATTCTGTAATTTGATCTCTCAACTGTTCGACCACTTCAGTCACCGACCACTCTATAGAGCTTTCGAACATGTGCATCCAACCGAGCGCGCCGCACAACGTTGCTCTCACCGTCGCATGGCACCATGCTGGCTCACCTATGCGCCCTTCACCGTCTGCCCTCACACACCGCCACATTAGCTGTTGCACCGCTCTCAAGCCCTAGCCTATGAGCCGGCGCCGCTGCCCTTACTGTCACCATTGCTCGGCACGTTGCCGCGCTGTTGGCCGCCTGTCATCACTTGCACTAGCCGGCTTCACCCACTAAGCCCACCACCTCGCATGCGCACTCTAGTGCTGCTACCCTCTGGTACCGGTGCATGCAGTACCGCCACCATTGTTGCCAGTCGTAGCCACCGCACACGTCCATGCCCCGTTGGCACCACCGTTGCCCATACAGGCACTAGGGAGGAACCCTAGCACCCCTCCTCTCCTTAACCCATGCCCATGCAGGCCAGGCAAGTCAAAGGATACGACCGGATTTTAGATTCGGCCCAAGTGCGGTAATAGGCTGGATCGAATCTAGTTCGCTAAAAAAATTTGGCAAACAGGCCCAAAATTGGCAATTTGTGGAAAGGCCCTCAGATTTCAAAAAAATTGCATATTAGGATATTTGTGGAAAACCTCTTGGACTTTTGAAAAACTACGTAGAATTTTGGATTTTTTATATTATTATAGAAAATCCCTTCATAATCTAGTTTTTTTGTGCTAGATTAGCAAGTAAGGATATTATAACTAGACCCTCAGCTTTAGGTTAATTACTTTAATAGTATGTTTGATTTATGAAATAACCATGAATAACCTAGGAACCTAGTGTTTAGACATCTGAGCTTCCATAAATTTACAAAACCTTAGACTTAGTACATATTCTATGGTTTTGCTTTCTTGGCATTTTGTGATGGGTAGTTTTTGTGCAGTCTTGGTAAGTCAGAAAATTGCTATAATACTTAATTAATTTCTCTCGGGCACAAGATTCTAGGTGTTCTCAAACACGAGGTCCCAAGCATTTTTGGGCGTGAGGTCCCAAGTATAAGTGATATTTTTATTCTTATCCTTGGTCCTACTTGTAGCCTGAAAACAGTAGGAAAATTATGGGAAAATAAGAAAATTGTAGTATTTTGTACTAGTTTCATACATTTAAATTATTTTACCAATAGTAAAATTGTAGAAAATTGTACAAAAATGATGGGATATGTTAGACATCACTAAGAGGGATCATGCCTACCTTGGATGGCAGCAACCACCTTACCTAGACATTGAATGTTGATATTAATCATATGCTCTTATCTCTTAGTCAAGACACAGTGCAGGGAGTGCCACTGTTCACTACCATGCATGACGTGCGGTTGCACACTCAATCGCGCAAAAGTCAATTGTGCTCCTACAAGCACAACATGACTAGATCCAAATTGTGCTTTAAGGACAAGAAGTCCGCAGCATACTATAATCCTATCATGCACCATATTATATCTCAATTAAGGTTATGTAACCAAGCAGTTACTAAAACTAACATTATTGAGAGAACTGTGTCTACCTTGCACCCTAGTAATGTAACTTTATGATAGCATTATCGTTACTCCAACTATGTTAACTATTCTAAGTTAATCTCCGTCCTGCTAGTTACGAAGAAGCAGAATGATCCCATGAAGGATCACAGTGCTAATCCCAAAGGGACTATGTTTGTTCAAGAAGAACATGTACTTAGAAGAATGGGTGCGCTCATAGCCACAAAATAGGCCATGGTAGTATAGTGAAAGGGAAAGAAAGTAGGCACATTTAGAGTATAGATAAGTCTAGTGGGAGGTATATAGAGACATGCAGTATTCTCATTGTTACCCTAGCAGTGATTAGATGTCAATTACATACACATGTTGCATTATTAGTCTATATACAGTTCATGTAGAACTTCATTATGTTCACGTAGAGCAAGTTCTTATCTTTTGCTTTACATTGAAAACTTCAGCATTAGATTAATATCTTTTCCTAGAATGATAGGGAAAATTACTAAAAAGGGTAGATCCTACCTATTGTATAGGATTTCCTACCTTATCTATCTTGCCCTCTACTAGTAGCACATCTTGCCTATACTTGCCGGTAGCTCCTCTTACCTGTAGTAAAATCTTTAGTCTTGCATGGAATAAAATTGCGTTTTGTATGCCTGACATTCTAAATAATATATTGCATTGTCTATTAGAAATAATTATTGAAAATGTTCTCTTGATATCTGCTAAGCCTCAATTAACCACATAGGTTATTATCCACTAGTTCTTTGTGTGCTTTGATGCCTAGTAGAAAAAAGGGGATAGAATTTACTAGTATCACATGAACAAATAGAATTCATTGGCCTTATATCGATCCCCGAAGAATCATTTTGGCTAATAAAATAGTATAATCCTTGGACAAGTATGGAATAACTTGCATGCTAAGACTTGAAATCTATATGATTCCACCCATTGCCACATTATTACTTATTTAAGAACTCTGTAAGCTGAAAATTATAGGATATGTGTAGATTTCCCGCTCAATAAAAATTGTACTCTAGTAGTAGTAGTATGATTGCAAAATTTTGCTAGAAGCATTTGAGTTGATTCAAAGCAAATGCAGAAAGCATACTGTTGTGGCTACAGACCAAACAGAGAGAGAGAGTGTGTGTGTGTGTGATAGTGGAGAGTTAAGTAAAATGAATGGCTTGGAGCCTTCCTCCCGTGGCCTATGCCACATATATATTCATATGGGGAGTGTTTGTACAGTTATACCCTTACACATGAGTATTCCCCTCGGGGGCTCTTATGTCATTACACATGTCCTGTTTCGGACCTAACATGCCTACTGGGCTTAGGTGGGGGCCACCCCTACAACAGGAGCCTCTCATGGTGAAGGGCTTCACGGGCCGAAGCCATGCCGCTGGGTCCTTTGGCCCCCTCCGTCCCATCGGCCTGTGATGCTTTGATGACTTGGATAGTTCGCACATCCACCTATGCTTGTGCGAGGGCTGTCTTCGAGTCCCGAAGCTCGCGCGGCCTCGAGGCCGCAGGCGCCGGGAAGTCTGAAGGCTTCGACGGGGCCGAGGTCGTGCTTGTGCGAGGACCGTCGCCCGCACCGAGGGCGGGCGCGGCTTCGAGCCCGAAGACACTGAGTAGGCCGAGGGCTTCGACCGGGCCGGGGTTCGGGCATGCCCTACCTCGCGCTCCAGATATTTATGGGCGAAGCCGACTTGGTCGGCTGCCCTTGGCGGCCGAGACTCGGGAAATGCGTCGCGCGATGTGGCGCCAGCGCGGGAAGATGGTTGCTTGGTCCGGGAGTGCGCATTAATGACACCTGAAATCGCGCCGGCCTTTGTCAGGGGTAGGCTGGCACGGCTGCCCCGCCTGCCCCGCACTGGATGTGGGCACGTGGCCGGCTGTAATTGGAGCGTCGTGGGGTGCCAGTGTTCCCACGACCACGGCCGTTCGCCTCTTCCCCAGGAAAAGTGGCCACGCGGCGGAAGTGTATGGGTGCATTGGGCGCTAAGCGGCCACCTACCGCCGCCTGTCGCGGTTTCCAGCGGTTGCACTGCCCGACCGTGGGTAGCCGAACCGCTGTCATTCTGTCGCTCGATCTTCTGCCTGTAGGGGAGGCGAGGGGCTTTATAATCCGCCCCTGTGGGCATGCAGTCGTTCCCCTTGGCTGCTTGATCGCTTGTGCGTTCCTTGCTATTCCTCTTGCACCCCCTGCTGCTAACCTTGCCTTCGCGCCTGCCCGCCGCCGTGAGAGAGATGGCTGCGCGCGATGACCTCCCAGTTAGCACGGGTGCCGCCCTTGACGACCCTGCGCGTCGCCTTAGCGAGAGCGCCTCGTCTAGCCAGCGCTGCCTGACGCCACCATCGGCGGAGTACCGCCTAGTTCCGCGTGACAGGAAGCAAACTCCCCAGCACTGGGATGCCGTGAAAAGGTCCAAAGGTCACTGCTCCCGTGTGCTGGGGCAGAGCCGCGTCACGGAGGAGACCTCCGGACCCTTCTGCAGGAGAAGAAGCTGGAGGAGCGTGCCGGGGCCCGCCTACTCGGGCGTGACGAAGCGGAGCCGAACCCGGGGGAGTCGGAAGCGATCGTCTTCGTGGCATTCTTCGACGCCGGGCTCCGGATCCCCGCGACACACCTTGTTCGTGAAGTGCTGCGAGCGTATGGGTTGGAGCTGGCGCAGCTAACTCCGACCGCGATCGTACGGTTGGCCGTCTTCACGTGGGCGATGCGGACGGAGGGTACCCGCCCCCGCGCCGAGCTGTTCGCCATTCTGCACGACGCGCGGTGCCACCTGAGGAGAGTAGAAGGGGGGCTTACTCGAACTTCGGCGGCGTGGACTTCGTGCTGAGGCCGGAGTGCTCGCACCTGTTTCCCGCGTTGGCTATGCGGGAAAAGTGGGAGACCGGCTGGACACGGCGGTGGTTCTACTACACTGTGACGAGCACGAGCGGCCTCCAGAGCCGTGGAGAGCCGATATCATTCGACCGCTGTCCGAATGTGACGCCTCGTCCTAGCGACGAGCAGCAGGCGCGGAGACTTGCTGGGGTCGCACTCCGGTTCAACATGCGTGACCTCGCGGAGGAGTTCACCGTGTACGGGATATCCCCGCTTGCTTGCAACTGGAAATATGAGCGGCGAGGGCCCGATCAGAAGGACGGCATCCACCCGGGGGTGTCTTCGCTTCATATGCCCTCCGCGCCCTGTAAGTGTCCCTGCGATATGCCAAGTACCACGTGGGTGGTTGCAAACCCCTAGGTATGACCCTCCGCTTGTGCCTGCAGTACGCCGGTTAGAAGATGCGGAATGCGCCGTAGCTGCGATACTTGGGCCGTACATGGCGGAGGAGCACAAGGCCCGCGAGTCCGCGACTTTCTTGGCGAAGCAGGGGCGGATTAATCGGGTGTGCGAGGCCTTGGAAATCCCCGTGTCGGAGCGCCCAGTGCCTGCGGGATCACCGAGCGGTGCGACGGTGGCAGCGCCATCTTCTCGGAGCGGGGTCCAGTCGGTGGTTATTGCCCTTAGTTCGCCGGCCGTGCCGCCAGTCGAGGACGCAAGGATGGGGGGCGAGACGGGCGCTGGGCTCAGACCTACCAGTTCGGGGGGGCGCGTAACTCCCGACGAGGCCGTGTATGGTGGCCAGGCGACGAGCATGCGCCCCGCCGTTCTCGAAGATGACGCCTCGTCGCCTCCCGCGGCAGCCGCCGCGCTGTCGCTAACGGCGGCTTCCGCGGCTGCCGAGGTAGCCACGGAGGCTTCACCTACGACTCCGAAGGCAAAATGGCCTCGGGTGCAATCGCCGCCATCTTCCCGGGACCGATTCAGTGTGGCGGGTCCGGTGACTGCGGCCCTGACGGCTAGCGGGGATGCTCCTGAAGCCGGGAGGATTGTCGCGCCTCAGGCCAGCGGGGCGCTCCTAACCCAGGTGGAGGTCGCGGCAGAGGTGACTGGAGGTAGGCGTAGTTCGTTTTCGTCGCGCGACTTCGCGAAACTCTCCCCGATTTGCTCGCTTATTCCATCGACGCCAGGCGAGACAGGGTCTCCCAAATGAGGGCAAGAATAGAGCAATGGGGGCCCCGCGATGTCGCCGGCCTGACTGTGCCGGGGCCTGTGCGCGCCCCAACTGCTCCGGAAGGCACTAGGGCGGGGGCTCTAGGGCCTGACGTCTCCGACTTCGTACCTCGGTGGGAGGCGCTTCACGCCTGGAACGAGGTGGCAGAGTATGCTGGCGCCCGCCTAGATCGACAGGCGCTGCATTCCTGCGGGGGCGACCTCTTGGCGCTCGCGTTGGGGGCCTCCGAGATGAGGGTAATGGTCTCCGTTCTCGCTGCATACCCCTTGCCTATCTGATAGGTAACCCTTGCTATACGCCGTGTAGACGCTTGCCATTAGCAAAGCCCTTGAAGAGGCTCGCGCTCGGGAGCGGAGGGTACTGGAGGACCAGCTGCGCGCGGCGGACGACGCCAACGCCACCAACGACGAGGTCATTCGAGTGCTGATGGCAGAGCGGGACGAGGCTGTTGCCGACGCACAGTTGGTGGGTAGGAACGCGAAGAACGCGGCAGTAGCCGCACACCTTGCGATGGAGGAGGCCCAGCGCACCGCGACGGAGGAGCGGTCCGCCCTTCTTCAGCAAATCTCCACGCTGGAGGCGGAGAAGGAACAGCTTGCCGCCTCCGTTGCGGAGAAAACGCTATCTTGGGATAACGTGTGCTCTTCTGCGTGGAATACGATGGAGTCCTTGGAGCGGGCGCTCCGCGGGCTTTGTGTGCACGTGGAGGACGCCACCCATGGCCGCCAAGACCTGATGGAGGCGCTGGAGCGAATCGAAGAGGGTTCGAGCGTTGCCCTGCCTGCGTCGACCAGCTGGTCTATACGTGGTAAAGGGTAATTGTCCTTCGGGCATGGCTTGTTGAGGACGGTGAAGTCGATGCACATGCGCCGCTGGCCTTTTTAACCAACACCGGGTTGGCAAGCCAGCCTGGATGTTGGACCTCGCGGATAACCCCCGCTCGAAGGAGCTTCGCCACCTCCACCTTGGCCGCTTGCTGCCGGTCCGCAGACATACGGCGAAGTTTCTGCTTGACGGGTTCGGCGTCGGGGCGGATCGCGAGGTTATGCTCGATGAGGGCGCGGTCCACTCCTCGGATATCCTCCGGGGACCATGCAAAGACATCTATGTTGTCCTGGAGGACTCGGAGCAGGTCTTGCTCTACTTGCGGAGGGAGGTCCTCGCCTATGGATACGAACTGCCCTTCTGCTCGGAGCGGCACCCTCTTCACTCCGCCCTCCAGGTGGGGCTTAGGCGTCCAACCTGGGGCGGATGGCGTTGTGTCCGCCCGGTATTTGTTGAAGGCGTGCACCTTGCGGTGCAAACGTCTAGCTTCGGTTTCGATGCTGCGAGCCATATCCTGATAGCCGAAGATGGTGATAACGCCCCGCCGCCCTGGAAGCTTCATGCATAGGAATGCGAAGTGTGGGACGGCTTCGAAGGAGTTGATGGCGGGCCGGCCCAGTATGGCGTTGTATGGATATGAGACGTCCACGACGTCGAAGACGACCTCTTCGGTCCTGGCGTTGTTGGCTTGGCACAAGGAGACTCGGAGGCAGACCTGACCCAGAGCCTTCAGAGGTTGCCCTCCGAGGCCTTGGAGGGGGCTTCCGAAGCTTTTAATAGACTCCGAGGTATTCCCATACGATCAAGGGCCTCCACGAACAAAATGTTGGCGGAGCTCCCTCCGTCCACGAGAATACGCCTGACGTCGCATCCCGCTATGTCGGCCTGGATGACCAAGGGATCTTGATGGGGGAATTCTACGCCCTGCGCATCGGCTGACGTAAAAGTAATGCTGCAAGGGGATGCCCGCCGAGGTAGTTGTGCCGAGGAAGCGCTTGACGAAGAGCCTCCCTCGATGACATTAATGCCGCGGTGTTGGGTCTCTCCGGGGGATCCAGCGCGGGAGGGGTGGACCGCCGCCTGTCGTACTGCCGCGACTTCGGTGCATGTCCGCGTGAAATGGCCCCCGTAGCCGTGCACCTCGCACCATCTACCGTATTCGAGGATTTCCTGCTCCGCGCGCGGCTTGGCATCGCCGCCTCCTTGGCGTCCTCCTGCGATGCGCGAGGCTGAGACGGCTCCCCGGGGAGTACCCTGCGCGGCCAGGATGTGGCGGGCCTTTTGGGGTCTTCGCTGGTTGCGCCGGGGTTTACGAATGTCGCTTGCGGCCACTTGCTTGTGGTCTGTCCTCGGGTTGTCTCTTGCGCTACCTCTGTGTGACAAGCCCTCCGCTCGCTTGGCGTCGGAGTCGTTGTCGTGGCACCTCCGCACGTCCTCTTCGGCTCGAGCGTACGCTTCCACTTTGTCGAAGAGCTCTGCCTCCGACTTGAGCGGCTTCCGCGCGTTGTACTTGGCGAGTGGTCCAGGGCGGAGGCCTTGTGTGGCTGCGTTGATGACGGTCGTTTCATTGATGTCCCTGACCTGGCAACGCACTTTTGCGAAGCGATTGAAGTAATCCCGAAGCCTTTCGTCAGGTTTTTGCTTGACTGCGAAGAGCTGGTCCGCATCGACACGCTCGACGTAGTTTCCCTGGAAGTTGCTGCAAAGTTGACCGCGGATCTGCTCCCACGCATGGATGGATTGTGGCGCGATGGAGAAGAACCAAGACAGCGCCACGCCTTGTAACGCGAGGGGGAGTCCTCTTGCTTTCGTGGTGTCGTCTCCGCCAGCGGCTTCGATGGCGGCCTCGTACACACGCACGAAGCCTCGCGGGTCGGAGTCACCCTCGTAGGCCTCGATGACATTCGGGAACTTGAAGCCCGCGGGCCAAGCTGCTTGCTGCAGACTCGCAAAGAGCGAGGAGTCTGGATCTATTCGCCGCGATGCGACGCGACTAGATGTAGGGGGTTCGGCCGCCACCGCCGGGGAGGGGGGTTGGCTTCGAGCCTCTTGCATGTCCCGCACAGCTCCGCGGAGGTTCGTCAGCTCCTGTTGAAACGCGCTGAGGGCCGCCAGCAGGGCCGACCCCGTCGCGGGCGCAGCCGGGGCCGTCGGTGCGCTTGGTGGCGCTACCGGTAGGGCGGTGGTCACGGCCTGCGCTCCCAGGTTGCCCGCCGTGTTGTCGCGGAGGACCCTGGAGCCGTTCACCGCTTCTGCGCTGGGTGGAGAAATGGATGCGCCTGCGTTGCCACCGCCGGGGGTGGTCGTCGGGGTGGTTCTGGTGGGGTCGGTCTCGCGTCGGTGGCGGGGTTGGTCGTCACGTCCACACCGCTGCTCGTACCTGCGGTTGCTAAAGCCGAAGCCCTTGTGCTGGCGCGAGACTTCGCCGCCTCCACCTTCTTCTTCCTCGCCGCTGACGGTGACACTTTCTTTGGTGCCATCCTCCTTCGGATCTGGAGGCTTGCTCTTGTCCTCCCCACGGACGGCGCCAACTGTTGTGGTTACCGACCAAACAGAGAGAGAGAGAGAGTGTGTGATAGTGGAGAGTTGAGTAAAATTAATGGCTTGGATCCTTCCTCCCGTGGCCTATGCCACATATATATTCATATGCGGAGTGTTTGTACAGTTATACCCTTACACATGAGTATTCCCCTCGGGGGCTCTTATGTCATTACACATGTCATGTTTCGGACCTAACAGGCCTACTGGGCTTAGGTGGGGGCCACCCCTACAACACATACACTTTCACTTATAATTTTTATGGTTGAAATGAAAAGAGAGAGAAATTTGAACATAAAGAGGTAAATTTGATATGAAGAGGCATAAGTAAAGTGTGGAAAACAAGATACATGGTAGGCATAATGGCGTATCCTAGGTAACAACGAAAAGCAAAATAAGCCTAAAGCAAGTAGTAATCTATTTATTTGGGAGATATTTAAAACTTATTGCACAATGAACATCAGTATCTAGCGGTTATGAAGAGTGACATTCGTATTATGTTGTTTATGACCTTAATCTTTGTAGCCAATGGTAAGGAAGTTGATTTGTACATTCAACAGTATGCCAACTACTAGCACATAGGTGCATACGTGGCTATGCTGCTAGGATCAATAAAATGTCACTTGCCGCTGCGTAGGAAGGGCGACCGCATCACTGCTGCATTTTTTTAGATAATGGATAGAAATCCGGCCTCTATATCCACACGTGGATATACACAACCAAAGATTACAGGAGCCTTTAGACTCAATTACTCAAAGCCTCAAAACTGAGGTACGCACAAAACAAAGAGCAAAAAGACTAAGAGAGCTAGAAAGACTAAACTTCTAACTTCTATGTCCTTGCTTCAAACTTGCTTTGACCTTGTGTACTGGCAATCCTTCGCAACCTAGTTTACTAAGAAACTCTTGAAGTCAGGCCTCAAAACTTGATCTTGTGCAGTAGCAGTCCTTCGCATCCTCGTTTACTTAGAAACTTTGATGTCAAAACGAAGCCACCAAATTGGGAACCACGTGTGGAACTGAAAAGACAACGCCTTCAGGAAGGAACACGACGTAGCCACGCCGCCGCAGCCCGTCCAACATGGACAGGGATTTCTCCCGCAAGATCCACATAGAGAGAAGAGGGGTGCATCGACAGACAGACGCCTCCAAGGAGTAATACGGCTCCCAAAGGTATCTCATCGTCAGCCCAACAGCAAGACGAAGGCTTTCGCCTGGCACCCAACCCACTCCCAGCAACAATGTCGCCGCCACCTCCGTCGAGCCCGCGTGGTCAAAGACCCTTGACCACACGCCGCCACCACCAGCCTACTGACGCGCCGCCCGCAGCCGGAAGGCCTCTGCTGCCTCTCGTCGCCGGTTCCGATTTCCCCCCGCGTGGAACTAAACCACCGCGCAGCCCTTCCCGAGCGCCGGCGAACACCAGCACGGCACCTTCTCGGTCGCCGGCGAACAACAGAGCGCCGACGAAGCCGGAGCCCAGAGGAGCGCGCCGAGGCCTGTACGTGCAGCAACCATGCCCCCAACACGCCACCTCCGCACAGGCCGTCCCCGCCGACGCCGGCAAACTCGAAGACCGCCAGCCGCCGGCCTGCCTAGATCCGGCCACAACCGCACAGATCCGGGCGAGATGGCCCCGCCGCTGTCTTCCTAGCGCCCGCGCGAGCCTCGGCGGCGTGCTCCAGCAGCGGCGAGACGAGGGGCAAGGTGAGTGAGGGTGGCGGCGCTTGGACTGGTGGCCGCCCGTGCCGCCCCGAGCGAGCGTCGGGGAGAGGAAGGGTCGCCCGCCCGCCTCCGGCCCCGACCGCCGCTCACGCCTCGTTGCCTCCGCCGGCGACCTCCACAGGAACCCGGCTGCCTCAACCCCAACGCCCAAATCCAGGAGCCGCCGCCCAGATCCAGACGAGAGAGCCCTGCCGCCGCCTTCCTAGCACCCGCACCCGGCGGCACGCTCCAGCGGCGGCAAGGCGATGGAAGAAGGAAAGGGAGGGGAGTCATAGGAAGTGCAGTTGCTTGCATCAGCACAAGAAATGTTACCGCTCGCTATACTCATCGGCCATGATACATACATATTGGTATAAGCAATCTAAAACTGAATTGTTGTTCGCAAGTATATTATTTGCTAGGAGCAAACATTACTCGCAAATCAAAAACAAAGATGACCTCTTGGATTAAAACATCCTGAATGATCTATATTGGCCATTTTTTTGGCACTATAAATAAGAAGTCAAGCATATTATTTATCACCCACTTATCAAGTTTGTCATATTCCTATACAATAATCAATTTTCCCATGTAATAATGAATCTTCTTGGGTGATTAACTAAGTTTGTAGTCCACAAGAAAATCTAGTATTTGTGTGCAGATTAATTATGGTCAATGTCTTATATTCCAGTATTATATTTTTGTTGTCATAGAGCATCCCATAGATTCGTATTGTGATGTAAGAACATACTACTTGTGGCCATAGAATACACATTGTGTAATTATAAACTTGAAGTTACATTGATTCAAATTAGTTTAACTATAGTATAAGTAATTGGATCAAAACTTGGGTGAAGAATAAAAAAGCTAGAATATAGAACAATTTGCTGACACAGACCATTGTTTGGGCTTCCTTGTCACAAAATAATAATCAACTAGGAGTTGGGGTAACCCAGAATTTGTTAGGGTCATGTAGTTTTCATACCATTGCATTAATAAAAGTGTAGGTCACTGCATATAATGAATAACCCCCAATTGAAATAACTGTGTGTTGAAAGAATGAAACATTTTCCATATAATATCACCACCATAGCATACATCTATGGGCCTCCACTTGTAGATGGGGATATATGTTGGACCTAATATTCTACCAATCCAGTGCCCATGATAAGGGATTTTTGTGGTATGCTATTAAAGAAAGACTAATCTCATCATTAGGGGGAGAGAAAAGCCCATAATTTTCGAATGCCTAGATATTTTCTTGCAAGAAAAATATCTTTAGTATTAAGATTCAGGCAGTAGCCAAGTTGAACTAGAGATTTAGTTGGTACTCCTGTAAGCCAAAAGTGTGAGCTTGCCAAATAATTGTTCAAGAAATTATAAATGAATAATTAAGTTGTGTTTGCAGGAAGCTAACTCATTGCTAAGAGTGGTATACCCTAGGTTTTGAATAGTATATCCACTAAGGCAGAATGATTTGTTGGTCAATGATCTAAATCCGCAGGAACATCTATGGGTTGTATGGTCTATATGACACCAATTAAATAATGGTTAATCCCTCCTTAAGACTCCTAAAGAAAATTCGCCTAGAAGGTGACCTTACGAAGAGGTTGGGCACGAAGTTCAGAAGAAAGTGACTCATCATGAAGATGAAACACCAGCAACATAAGCGCACTCAAACTATAATGTTGGGAATGCAGAACAACCAAGAATCTTTCATTTTGGGAATTGACAAAGATTTGATTAACAATGAAATTACCTCAAATTATGAAGATATGGGAGAAGAAAATAGTTGTTGATAGTGTTGTCTCTGTGATTGTTAATATTTCTCTAATGAGAACCTAGATTCAAAACCAAAGTCCATGGCTAGAGACATTTGAAGCGCTCGTATCGGATCAAATGAAGAAAGCAATTAAAGTTGAACCATAATCAACAAATGTATGTCTTGGAATCAGCAAATTTGGACTAATGCATCATTATGAAAATAATGAGGTTGTTATAGGCAATGGCGGAGCCAGGATTTCTCAGAGCCTCAAGCCCAAAACTAAGGGGGCTATAAGTCTATAACTAACATCAAATACTATCAGCATCGAGGCATAACAAAAGTACAACACAAATGCATAATCGAAATAAAAAATTGAATTCCATGTTGAACGATACGACAAAATAGATAAAACATAGGCAAAAAAATAATGTAACATACCACTAGATAAAAAGAAAACTTTGAGGTAACAAAGGAATCCTGAGAAAGTATGTTCATTTATTTTTGCGCCTGAGTATATACATGACATGGACATTGTTAGCGTGCCTGACACCACTAATTGAAGTGTGAAATTGTAAATGGCAATGCTCCAATTAGAATTTTCATTTTTTAAATTTAATTATATGTTTTTATGTGAAACAGTAGGGGAGTGCCCTACTGTATAAAATCCAATGTTTATTTCAATAAATATTTCACAATTTAATAGCACAGAAGTCAATAGATTTCCCTGTTCCAAAAGCATGTACCAAAATGAACAGCAATTGTGCATTTTGTACCAACCAGGACATCTTGCATTCATTTTGTATGAAAGGCATTATGTGCAGATTACCTTGTGCACTAGATGAGCCTTAATTTGTGGGAACTTGAACTCTATGTAGTTTGGATTCATGCACTTAATCTCTTCCCTTGTTGGAGTACCCAAAACCTACAAGGCACTGACTGAGTTTGTCATTGTCGAGAATACAGGTCGCAAGAGAAAACAGTTTAAGATGTCATAAAAATTTTCACCTTGATAATCTCAACCAACTGATCAACTCCACTTTCCCTAGGAAACAGAGACTACATCGATGAATGTTATCAGAAAAAAGCAAGAGAGCAGAAGCAAATAGACTGTATGCATGTATAAAACCTGTCCGAGAAGCAATTCTGCCATAACACAGCCTATGGACCACAAATCAATGGCAGCGGTATATTCAGTGGCACCAAATATGAGCTCTGGTGCCCGGTAATATCTTGAGCATATATAGAAGATGTTTGGCTCCCCCTTTGACCTGCATTTTTGCAAAACATTACATCACAACAAGCAACAACTTAGAGAGATTAACATGTCTAGGTATGTTACTGCATTTAGTGCGCATTTGTTTATTGTTTTCAAGAAAATTTAGCATGTTCATTCAGAAATCAGAAGCGCTTGTGCATTTAAATTTCTATCAAAATTAGAAGATAACTTACCAAGACTTTTGCACTGCCAAAATCACATTTTTTGAGCTGGTGTGTATGTGGGTTAACCTACAGTAGAAAGATTAGTAAAAATGTATTAGTAATTATTGATACATCATCAGTAATATGTTATTACTGAGGTAAAGAAAGCTCTAACTAGCAAAACAATCCGGAGGGAAGTAAACTCCTATGGTCATTAGGGAAACCTCATTTAATTCATACTCCATAGTAGTTCATGTACGATTCGTCATGTTCTAAAAATAAAAAACTAAAGTGATAACATTTTGTCTGATTAAATAATCCCTGATTTATGTCATTTATATTGTTTCTCATGATCCTTTGCATGAGGCTTAGCACATATACTATGCTCAAGTATATTTCAAATCATTCGGTATTTAGGTCTAGTAGTGGACTTAGTGGTAAAGAACAAAAATGACTAAATATAAGTGCTCTTCCATGAGACGATACCATGAATTGGCGGAGAGGAGCTGAGGAGGCGGGGGCGTGGCAGAGAAGAGACGGGGGGCGGGTGGGCGGCGACATGGCGTCGCGGACTCGCAAGGGAGAGGAGGGTAGGAGGCGGTGCCGCGATGGGAGGCTGGCTAGCTGGGCGCGGCAGAGTCGCGGAGAGGCGGTGCCGAGGCGATGAATCGCCAATGCCCAGTGGCAAAGGCGGCTAGGGTTAGGGTATGCAGCCTTACGGCCGCTGCGGCGCTGTAGTTTCGCTTGAGCGATTCCGTTGGGCCATTTGGGCCGCTATGCCACTCTAGGCCGCCAGCTCCGCTGATCCATTTTTTTGGGTTGCTCCGCCGCTGGGCCGGCTGGATAACTTCGGGCCTACTAAGAAAACTCAGGCCTGACTACTGTGTACTATTTTTTTGCATACATTTACTAAAATTTTGCACTGATATTGTTTCTCGGCCTCGGGCCATTGCCCAACCAGCTTGAGGCCTATCTCCGCCCCTGGTTATAGGTGTGAAAACCGAAGACGAGTGATAGAGTAGATGTTAGCCGTGTTACAGGTCGACGTCCATGAGAGTAAAAGTGACACAAGAATTTATACAGGTTCGGAGGTTCGAGAGGACCACCCTACTCCTATCGGTGGCATACGGGGATTTCGATTATTTTGCCCAGAGGCACACCAATTTGGATGCCTTCTTGTATTCTTTGTGAACTTGAGTTGCAAGTAAGAGATATATGGGGTATTCATAGACTCTTGGGCCTATACAAATGACCAAAATACTTCTTAGGGATAGCTACCCTATGAGTACAAGTAAATGATACGGTCATCCTTTGCAAGTGTAATTGCATTTCTCGGTCTGCAGTAGGTGTCTTTTGTAAAGTGTGTCCTTGTAGCGAATGGATGACTAACATCTGGCATAAGCCTAGTGGGTCCAAACCACGGTTACGCTTTAAATTACACCTTGAAACCATGGCGGGCCTCTAGTGATGAGGACATGACTCCTATGGATACAACCATATTTCCTACGCTTGCTGTCCCAATTACAAGAGCTCCTACACATCGCTTAAATTATCAGGTGAGCTCGTTTCAAAGAGGTTTTACTTTGTTTCATAAAGACCTTATGATATTACATAATGAGAGTTTGTTGCGTTTGTTATCATGTACCGAGATTTATGATCAAGATCATGCAACACATGAGGCTACACATATGTTAAAACCGAGGACAGTTTTCTGTCAAGAAGGGGAGGATGATGTGACCACGCCACAAACACATACGACAATAACGCCCAACATCAAGATTGAACTAAAGGTAAATTCGTTTCTTCAGTTTCAACACATTTTAAATAAGAATATGATGCTACCTAATGATGAAAATATATATTTTTGTAGCACCACATCATGTTTGCACCAATTCAAACAAGAGTTCAACTTGGACACGTTTTAGAATCCAATTCGGCCTCCAGATCAGTTCGGATTCAGCACGACGGCCCAACTTCAAACGTGCATAACTTTCACATACGGAGTCCGTTTGAGGTCCACGTGTACTCGATGGAAAGCTTTTCTCGTCTTCTTTCCAATGGATCCTGCCTCATCTCCAAATTCCTCCTGTGCTTGCCGCAATCACTCGAAGAAGGTGCTGCATCACCTATTTGGGTCAAATTGGGCCTTGTAATATTTGAGCCCAAAAGGGAGGTGCTCCCCCACCTAGGCCCATACTGTTCATGGGTTACTATTCATGTGAACAGTACCATGAATAGTACCATCCCCTTTTCCTTAGTTTTGTGTGGCTTCCCCACTCCTATTTAAGGAGGCTACACCCTTCTAGTGTTCTTGGATTTCGTTGAGTTTAGGTTTAGCTATTATGCAAACTTCAGTTCTTCAGTTGTGTCGGACGACCACCTGTCAAGACAACCGTCGGAATCCTACCTTTTGAACTCAATATCAATATTTGCAATTTCAAATTACTTGTTATCTTGTTCTTGCGTGTTCTTCGATTGCATGCAGGAATAGACCTTCGTGGTCAGGTCAACCGCGTACTTGGCACGGTTGATAACATCTTGGGGTTGGTTCAGCGATTGCTAAGGCACAAGCGACGTCGTATGGTTGTAGTCGGGTCGGAAGGGTCATCTCCACCAAAATCGATAGTTATCATCCTATCGGAAGATCGGGACACCATCGCCTCATCAGTTGGTATCAGAGCTTCAGTTGACCGGAAGTAATTTCTTGTATCCCTAGTTAGTAGATTGGTTTTTATTTCCTATAGTCCAAAAAAAATTGCCCCACAAAAAAGAGTTAATTTCCGCTGTCCAAACCCCGTTGTGCCTTTCAATCTGTTAGTTTTGGTTTGCTAAATTGAATTTGTGTCCGTCTTAGCATTGTCTAGTTTCTGGTCATATCTTTGTTCCATTAAAAATCCAAACAAAAAAATTCCCCACCAGAAACCCTAATTCCAATTCGGCTGATTTTTCCTTCCTCTGCAGCCGCCACCAAAAATGCCATAACTTTTGATTCCGAGATTATGTTTGAGTGAGACCACCGCCATTAGATTCAAAACATCATTTTACATCTATCTATGAAATTTCACATCATTCCAGAAAGGAAGGTAAGAGATATCTGCGGTGCAAGTTGACCTAAAATTCCAGATTGAATCTGCAACAGTCGGCACTTGTGAATTTTGTACGAATTTTTCGGTCGGTTTCCAGAACTTGGCCCCACAACAAAAGTTGTAGAAAACGCCGTTAGAAAACATAGAAAAAACTAATAGTTGAAAAAAGGCAACTGACAAAAAATTACGGCCGAAATACCGACATGCTATCCAGTGGACATAAATCTTCAGTTTCCATGTTTTGGGTCAATCCTTGTGTTCTTCAATTCCAGATTGCATTCAATTGAATTATCTTGTATTTACCACTCCCATACATTGCCATACACTTTTTTTAGCCTTCTTCCATCCTTGGTTGATCAGCAACATAGGCTAAGTGCTAGATACGAACTATAATTCAATTCTGTGCAATTTCTAAAATTAATTGATGGTTTTCCTTTGCTACAAAATACGTAGCCTATCTAAGCTCCACTTTTCTACTAATCGAACAGGTCTCGCTGTACCTTGCAATCGCTTTACTCATCACTTGAGTTAGATTTATCACGAACCAGCCACTGGTTGCACCACCTGTTTGCTTTGGTAAGAACTCGTAAGAATTTGGTAAGAGCTTAAGAGATGCGTGACTTGATTTGAGCCTCCATATCCTAGTAGTTGATAGGAACATTTACTTGTGATTTGTTTCTTTGTTTTCTACTAACAATGACAGGCTTGAGAAAATGGGTAGATTATGATGTCATCGCGGGCAGATTTGAACTCGAAGGGAAACAATTACCGGTATATATCTTGCCACTTACCGCTGAGAGTACGTCGTCGGACTACCACCGAGAATTGTACCTCCAGCACCTACGGTCACAAGCGAGGTGCAACCTGAGGTAACTGAAAATGTTGATATTATTTTGGTTCCTACTCCATCTACAGATACCACCGAGAAACTTGAAGAGGTGAAGGATGATCTGGTGCATCTTATGCCAATAGTGGAGAAGTTTGAGGTACCTACAGTATCTGATGAGGACGATAATGACAAGGTACTGATTTGGTGCTACAACAAGACATAGAGCAACCTTGTGAGTATATACCTGCGAGAGACCATGTGGTCGTGACTCCATGTGAATGATGAGTAATTGACAAAGGTTTAGGATAGTCGAGTTTGGATTGTGTGGTCGGACCATGTCATTGCGTGGTGCAACGGGCTCGGTCGGATTTGGTCAAACTTGGTCGTATGGGATTAGGTTGCATATTCTGATGATTCGACAGGTTTGGACTTCGTCATGACTAAGTATGATGTGCTTATGCTATTTACGCTTTCATGTATCGAGCGGTGCTATGTGACGTGTTTCTTGTCTGTGTGACTGCAAGACGTCAAGGCGGAGTCGTGGTGAGACACGAGGTGACCGGACTAGACACAGGGAGGTGTCGAGGTCAGAACGGTCGGATGTGTCGAAGACTGTGGAGATTCGATGTGGTTGCGAGTCGTGGACGACAAGGAGCGCGGAAGCTTCCCGGAAGGTGCACGAGGGGCGAATCAGTAAATTCGCAAGGCTGCACAAGTGGGAGCGGGCTCCGTTGGATTTAGCGGGTGTAACGGGGTGGAGACCTGTTAACAAGCGCTATAAATAGGTGGAGGGGGCTGCATGCCTCACCATGGCTTTGGGAGAGAGTTAGGGTTTGCTTTGGTCAAAAGAGTCTTTAGGAGGTAGTTTTGCTTTGGGCTTTAGTTGGTAGAAGAGGCAGGGTTCTGTTGAGAGCTTGTCCTCCTTCGTAGCTTTCTCTAGGTGTTCATCCCCTCCTCCAAGCATGTATGGGTTGTGTTCTTGAGGTCTAGGGAGAGGGAGAGGATGAGTTGAGGATCTTGTAATCATTCCTCTTGTATCAATCATGTGTCTCCTTTCCTCTCTATCAATATGAGACGGTTTTGGCTGAGTTTGATCAAGGCTCTGGCTCTCTGTGGTTTTTGCTCTTCGTTGCTCCTCTGTGTTGATTTTTTAGTTTGTGTGTGTCTTGTTGGTTGTTGCTTGGGAGTGCCAAAATGGGTTGCTCTATGTTGGGACAGTGCCTCAAGATCATTTGATCAGTTAAAATCCCAAAAACTCATCTCTAATTTCAGATTTTGTGTTTGAGCCTCCCCTGTTCATGTTTTGTCTTTCTAGGGTTTTGGTGCTGTTCTTGTTTCCCTTTGCGAGTTGGCTTGAAATTTAGTATGGAGAGTCTAGAGGCTATTAATTAGCTATCCTCAAAATTTAATGGCCAAAAGATCAAAGGTTGAGGAGTAATTTGGTTTTTGGTTCGGTTCTTGCAAGATTTCAGATTTTTACCTAAAATCTGAAATTCTTGGTTCTTGGAGTGGTTTCTCGAAATTGGTTCTTGGCTTATTCTTCTGGGAGTGTTCCCTAGCTATCCTCAAAGTTTCCCAAGCCAAGAATCCAAGAATCTTTGCGTTTTTCTCAGATTTCTAAAAATCCTGTTTGCTGATTTTCTCGAGAGGTACTACCGCTCCTCGAGAGGTACAACCGCTCAGCGGTACTACCGCTCGTCCTAGCGGTACTACCGCTTGCAGTCAGACTTGCTCTGAATTTATTTTTTCTTGACTGTTTCTTTCAGGATCTGGTTTAGCCTTGTTGTTGTGACTTCCAGTAGTGCCTTTCTTCTTTCTTCATTGCTTCCATCGCTATTGGAGAAGAGGCATAAATGTGGATACTTGAGGGGCAAATTTAATTTTAGAAAGCGACATTCACCCCCCTCTGTCGCCATTTCGGTCCAACAACCTGCTGTAGTGCAATCTTTTGATATTCCTTATGTTGAGTTGAACGAACCATGTGTTGATCTAAATTCTCATAATTTTGCACATGTCGAATTAATTACACATAAGGAAGTATTTGATAGAATATCCCTTGCTGATGCATTATGCTATATCATGCTTAATGAGGCCGTTAGTTTGAATTGTGCTATGGAGAAAGTTTCTAAACTTGCATGTTCGAAATTCTTGTTTAGTGCATATACCCTTGGGTATAAGTTTAATTTGATTGGAGATTATGGTGTAGAAAATCAATTTTTTGTATATCGAATATGCATAACTTGTGATCACATGGATGAATTGAAGCTTACTGTTTTGAACAACAATTCTTGTGTGTTGAATCTTGTTCAATATGAGAGGGAAGTAAAATTTAGTACTCATCCAATGCCTATGTGTTCATCTCTTTTTGCACCATCTAATATGGACAATCTGAATAAAGATGATGAATTATGGAAAAACTTACAAATCTTTTCGCCCTTGCTAGATAAATTTGTTATTGCTCAATTGAGATATGATTATATAGATGAACTTTGCTTGATTCCAAAAGTTGTAGCTTTGCCCATATGTGCCACCACTGCAAGTATACAACTTCAAAGATTTGAATTGCATAAATGCTTCACTTACATTTGCAAAACAAGTTGCAATAATTACTGTGTGAGAAATTTTGATTTGTTCATTAACATATATGATTACTTTTGGGTTAATAATACAATGAGCTTTTGTGATTGCTGCTGTGTTGTAACATTAATTGTGCAACAACAAAAAACTGTTAAAACAGATGACATATACATATACCATGTATACACCTTGGCTTCTTTGTTACCATACTTTCAGCTTACCAAAAGCCGAGGACGGCTTTGTTTTCAAGAAGGGAAGGATGATGAGGACATGATCCCTCTAAAAAACTTCTTTTGGATTCCCACGACATGGCAGAGCTTCTAGCTTGTTCCTTAACATTTTAGTCGCATCGTCTTTGGGAAGTTGAGCCAAGGCAAGTGTGTCCAGATCATACCGAAAATACAACTGGACCTTTAAGATACCATACTAGGTCTCCATTTTTTCGGCTCTGAGCCCAGGTGCTAGAAAATGGCCTGCTTGAATTTACCAGTTAATGGGCCAATTGGCCAACCCAGCTAGCGCGAGCAAAGTCGGAACGGGGAGCCCTAGCTGCCCCCTTGTTCTTCGTGGCTGCCAACCCTTGGACAAGAGGGCATCGAGCGCCCCTCGAGAGGAGAGGAAACAGGAGGTGCTCACTCGGGATCTTCACAGTGGGATGTCACCTAGTCTCCGCAAGCACTAAGCCCTGGCGGGCCGGGCTCCCTCGGCCCCGTGGCCCTGCCTGGATATGGCGGGCGGCCATGGCGATGGAAGCACTGGATGTGTCACCATGGAGGATAGCTGACGCGGGTGGGTGGAACCAGAGGCCAATTCCACATGACTCGGACGGAGGGCCACGCAGGGGCTACTTAAGCCCCAAGTGCGTGCAGCGACGGCAAAGCTCTTGTGAAAGGCCCGGGCGAGGTAAATGTCTAATCCCCTTTTAGCTTCTTGTCTTTGATTCCTCTCTCCCCTTTCTTGCTTGTCTGATTCACTTTGGCATGCCAAGTGAGGGCACAAATGCACACCGGGCGCAAAGCGGAGGGGCGCAGGTGCCCGGGGTGTGGGTTAAGGGTGCAATCGGGACGGGTTCGGACAGATATTGCTCATACCGTATCCTAACCCATATTTTTTTCTTGGATTCGTGGTCGGATACGGTAAAACCGGATACGAATACGAATTCGGAATATTCGGAATTTCGAATACGGTGCCACCGGAACGGATACTTGATGGTTTCGGTAGAAAACGGATAATGTAGACGGATAATACGTGCATAAGGAAAGGAACATATGCTAAACCATACCACCATCACTTCAAGTCTTAAACTGTTAGACATAAGTACATAATAGTGATTATAATTCATCAGCCGAAGATGGTGTGGCGTTTCCCCCAAAATTGCCCATTGAGGTGTGGCGTTTCAAGATGAATCTTGATTCTTCACGGACAGCATTTTCTTTTTCTAGGCTAAAGAAATGTTTACTAAATTAAGGTAGAGACAGTAGACAATTGGGGATAATAGACTTTTGAGGAATTTACCTGTTCATTTACTAAAGCATGCCAAAGTTTATCGTTTAATAATACTCTTATTACATGCTTTTAATTCCATTACTTAGGAAGAGTGATCTTAATGAGCAAATTTAGGATTCCAATTGCACAAGCAGCAGAATTAGAAATAAAACACTATTTTAGTATTGTATGTTTATAGTTGCCACAATTGAATGTCATATTCCTTTTGGAGAACTTAAGCTTGCATGATCCAGGAAAACTTTCTATACATTGCACACCTCAACCAACCAACATGACAAAAAAGCAAATACTAGCAAAATAAAAGGTGAATTCTTAGCTCTTACCAGATATCCGACCGAATATCTGACCGGATATCCAACCGGATAATTATCCGGTATTCGAATACTGATACTATTCGGTCGGATAACAACTCTCCCGAATCCGAATCCGACCGAAAACCAAATTCCCTTCCCGAATCCGGTACCGACCGGATTCGGTACCGAATCGGTCTAAATTAACCCAACCCATTTGCACCCCTAGTGTGGGTATAGCCCAGGCACTTAAATGGTGCTAGGGAGTGTGGATGCCACCAGGGCGCACGGGTATTGCCATGGTCATATTGGTATTGCCAGGGCGTATTGATATTGCTAGGACGTGTTGATTTTGCCAGGGCGCTCACACGGGTAGTAGGACGTTGGCTCAAGAGCATAGGCCATGGATGCTTGGCAGCGATAGCATATTACTACTGCAGAAAAAGTTATCGTAGATGGTTTAAAAATTATATCACAGACGGTTTCATGAGCCGTCTAAGTTTATGGGTCAGTAATGACATGAGGTTATCACATACAACTTTCAAACCGTCTGTGATGCAGACTTTCACAGACGGTTATTAAATCGTAACCTTCTACATGTATTGCTTGACAAGTAGACTCTTGAAGTTCTTTCACACTTTGTATGCAGCTAGCAACGCATGTCATTGCACAAAGGTCTTGTGTTCTTCTGGGATCTCGAACGATCGAAAAACTTCTGTCACCAGCTCACTTTTCCAAGCTTCGATCAAGATCTTCCACGAATCGAACGTGATCTCAATCCATTCCTGTGCAACTATTCCGACTATTTTTTGGAATGCGGACACTGCTCAGCGAGGATTGAAAGGGCTCCCGGACGCATCGACATCCGTGATGGTAAATCGACCCTCAGGATTTTCTATAGTCCTCTTCATTTTTGGGATTTTTCAGAGAACGGTATATCACATGCATCCGGCGACGATGTCGAAGACTGAGCGGACGACATCTTCAAAAGATAATAGAAGTGAGCAATTTAATGAATCCCAATTTGTTGAAGTTATTATTCCATGACTCCTATTTCAAAGCTTATCCTTTAAAGGAAAAATGAAAATAAAAGTAACCCCTAAGTAATATGGAAAGCGGTTTCAGCAATATTTTCATAGTAATTCCAATTATAATCAGGCACAATCAAAGCATAAACATAGCAATATGCAAATGACATCAATATATATGTATTATCTCTTGAAATTGATAAACTATTTAGGTCATTAACATACGACAATATACTGAATAGTACATAAAAGTAGGCATTCAAAATCTGCATAATGCACAGATTAAGAAGTGTGTTTTTGCTCTCAGGTGAGGAGTGCACAAGTTATAAACTTGGCCTTCTTCCACTCTTGTCAATATTTCAATGATCACAATAACAATTCCTCAAAAATTCTGCTAGATTGTCTAATTGAATATTACCTCTGTGTAGTATCAATGTCAAGAGTATGCTGAATCAACATATTTCGGTAGAAATGAAAAACAAGTAACAGATATGAGCTACTATAGAACCAACATATATTCAGCAAAGCCAAATGACAATAATAATTAATACTGAGCAGCAGTAAGCTACCGACTACACTGCACAAAAAGTATACAACTACCAATTTGAATTCAAACTAGCAGAATAATCCTAGATTGTCACTGAGATTTCAATCTTGATAAATTTTCTCATTGAGCAATCAAAAACTCATAGAGAAATTAAGAACATAAAGTAAAGCTCACTGTGCAGCTCGAGGAGGCGGCGTGCTTGGGGGAGCTGGCACGTTTGGGGGAGGAGGGGTGCTCGGGGGGAGGAGGAGGACACTGGGCGCAGGGAGGAGGGCTGCCGGAGTCGGGGGAGGTAGCGACAGGCTCAGGGGAGGCGGCATGCTCAGGGGAGGAGAAGGGCACTAAGCATGGGGGAGCAGAGCTGCAAGAGTTGGGGGAGGTAGCGACGGGCTTGTGAGAGGCGGCGTGCTCGGGGAGGAGAAGAGCACCAGGCGCAGGGGAGGAGGGCCGCCAGAGTCGGGGGGAGGCAGCGATGGGCTCGGGGAAGCAGCGGTGTTAACTGGGGGCTGGGGTATAGCGTTATTATAGTGGGGAAAACCCTAGGGTGTATATAGAGGAATAATTTCAGATGGTTTTAGTTTAGAATCGTCCATGATATGTATCATCACAGACGGTTCTAAATAAAAACTGTTTGTAATAATAAAATATCACAGATGGGTTTACTTTAGAACCATCTGTGATAATACATATCACAGACAGTTTACTTTAAAACTGTCTGTGATGATCCTTACTCACATCCACATATAAATATATATATATAGGACACTGAAATGGGACACCAAGGTGCCCGGGCACCTAGCCTCTCTGCCTTTGGATTGCTTTTAGATGCGTGCTAGTACAATAGTATGGAAAGAAAGTCATTAACACGGATGGAAAGTCTTAATCATGGATGAAAAATCTCACTCATAGATGGAAAGTTTCACTCATGGAGCCTGGGCACCATGGTGCCCCTATTATTTATACTATATATATATATATATCACACATATTCTCATATACATAAATGCAAATTCACATATATATATATCACACATTCTTATATACATACATGCAAATTCACATATATATATATATGTGTGTATATATATATGTATATATATATCACATATTCTCACACACATATACAAATGCTAATACAGAACATATGACACATAACATTTCATTCATCATTCCACTTGCTCATTTTCTTTAAAAACTAGCCCTTCATGATGATCAACACGTATGTAGCTAGTTTCGTCATGTTGTTCTTCCTCGACCCTTATGCCATTTCCAAAAGGAGGCAATCGTCAAATTGATCGTATTCTTCCTCATCCACTACATTATCAACTCTGACAATCCTCCTTTTTCCATGAAGAATTACATGGCACTTCTTATTTGCCTGGTCGGTTATATAGAAAACTTGAATAACTTAGTTAGCGAGTACGAATGGTTCGTCTTGTATCTAACACGTTTCAGGTCAACGGTAGTGACACCGTACTTGTTGACCTTCACCTATAGAAGATGGAGCTAATGGCACTGAAACAAGAGGATCTTGAAAAGCACATAGTCAAACTCCCAAATATCCTTTATGAACGCATAGTAGGAGTTCCTCAACCCATCAGTATTGAATGCATCTATGCGGACACCACTGTTCTGGTTAATGCTCTTTATATCCTAAGCCTATGTATAGAATGTATACCCATTTATGTCATATCATTACCATATCAACCGTAAATGTTGGCTCTTTTGCCAACCATATCAGCATATCACTTGACGAGCTCCTAGCGAGTTGCTCAACCGACTGTTGTGTTGTCTCATAATCCAAACATTCGACTGCTTCGGATTCTGCTACCGAAGCACGTCCTTGTGTTGGTCGATATACGAGGACACTTCAGTCATGTTTTGCAAGACCGTGAAATGGGCTTGAGCATACGTATCCATATCTAGAGTGATTGCTTTCCTTCCAATGGTCCCGAACCCTTGAGCCTCCCCTCATGGTGAGATCGAGGCACACCTATCAGTTCGGCCTGAGCCATGTAATCGACATAGTACTCAATGACTTCTTCGGTTGCATAACTTTCGATGATGTTGCCCCCAACCGAGATCAATTTCGTACATAGGACTTGAGAATTCCCTGACTAAGTTGAAATGCAATTTAACATCCGTGATTTATGTTGTTCAATCCTAGGACTTGAGGGATAATCATAAAAGAACATGAAAAAGAAGGTAACACATTTCAGTAAAGAAGTGCATCCACTTCATTTTTCAGCTGAGTTTCAATTAAATTTTTTAGTTGCAATGAATGCAAATGATTACATATAATTGAATATCTTTTCTTTCTACAAATATTATTTGTTCTAATTCTGTATATATTGTCTAATCTATCTTTTCTTTTATTTTTAGTTTGATATGCAAAGAAGAAATTCTATTGAAGGTAGGAAAATGATGTCAATGCAGTAAGATTATCCATCCCATATATCTGCTTGTACAAAAATTACATTGTGAATTTTATGTACCAAATCACTTGGGTGTTACAAATTATATCATATCTCTCCATAGATGAATAAGAAGCAGCAAAATTTGCAAGAGTATGTGGATAGTACCCAACAGCAAGATACTCAAAACATGATTCCACGCCGCAAGTCTTCAAAGCGGAGGCATCCTTCTCTAATGAAAGTACAAATACATCATATAAAAATATTATTATTATTAGGGCCTTATGTGCTATAACTAATTCATGTTTCTCATTTGCTAATTTAATGACTATATTAATGGTAGTATAGGTTGGATCATAGTACTTCTCAAGACTGCGACATATCCAAACAAAGAATGTGTGGCATACGGTATGTTTTTTAGTAGTAGACCAACTGAAAAAGTTGACAATGTTGAGATAGGTAATCAATTTACAAAAGCACTTATCAATCATCCTCTTATGGAAAAAGAGGAGTTAGTAAGGCCAATCAAGCATTGCAAGACAATTGGTGATGTCCATGTCGAACGAAGACCGGTTGCTTGGCCTTCGTATTGTGTATGTTAACTATTGCTTGCTTCAATTACAATGAAGTACATATATCATATTTTGTAATTACAATCCTAAAGGTTCATGCTTTTTGTGTAGTTGAAAAGGTCAATGGTTGAATTCGTACTTTTGGCTACTTAAATACCTCATGAATGGATCAAGAAGCAAAGGATTTTATGAAGATTAGACAATGTTAGACATATTTCATATTCTTTTTTTAGACTGAAATATTTCAGATTCTTAGACTGAAAATTTGTAATATTTGTTCTTAAAGACTTGAATTCTCTAGAAATCAAATCAATATGTATGCTATGGAATGATGTGAACAATACTTATATTTATTTCTTTGATGCAATGTACTATTTTATGATTGTTACATTCATGGTCATTTGTGTTATTGTGCAATGTGTCATGCTTATCAAAGGATGTTCTATGAAACAATTTTAATGTATACATTCACAGGAAAATAAAAAATTCCTAAAAATATTTAAAAATGTTGTACAAGGTTGGCATTGTGTTGTTGTAGTTAAAAAGATGTTACTAGGACCAATAGAATTATTATGTTGATGCATCTAACAAAAAGATGTTACTAGGGTATGTATCTAAAAAAGGTGTTACTAGGGTCTATGGTAACACACGCCACTACGTTGCTTTAGCTGAAGAATGGTGTTACTTGGGCCTATGGCATCACACACTATTGTATTGCTCTAGCTAAAAAAAACATGTTACTAGGGTCCATGGAAACACGAGCTACTATGTTGCTCTAGCTAAAAAATGTGCTACTAGGGTCTATGGCAACACATTTGATACATGTTGCTACAGTTTGGTTGCAACACTGTTTCTTTCATACAGGAACACTAGACACATGCTACAATAGACCCTGCAATAGCAACATAGTCTATAGAAACACTAATAAAATATGTTACTATAGGCCTCAGTAACACATTTTTTTGATCTACAATTGCATATATGCGTGTTACTAAAGGCTCATCCTGACGTAGTGACTCTAGCTGCTCAAGAGTCTTTGGAGCGTATAGGGGTCAAGGTTGCCCCAGTCCCACCAGACCTGATGAGGCTAGAGGGGTGGGTCCCCCTCCTTGAGGAGCGCATAGACTTACTTGCATCAGCTACCGAGGACTGGACTCAATCCTTCGCCACAGTGGCTTTGGTGGTCGAGGCCATTGCCATCTCCCATCGTTGCAATAGTTCAGGCAAGGAGATGGTGCAAGAGGGCCTTCGTGGCCTTTCCACTCAAGAGGTGAAGAAGGCATCTCCAGGGGAGTGAGCTGCACTGAGGCCTCTTGCCACAGAGTTTGTAAGGAGTGTTGCTTTGTCCCTAGCCCTGAGATTCCCTATGCTTTAATCGACAGACAGCGAGCATGATGCCCCAGCGAGTGTATGACTTCTGCTGACATGTTCCATTTAGCGGGGCTTAGTAGGGATGTTATGCATACATACATAGAGTCCCTTTTTTATGGGTAGATGACATGTTTGATAACTCATGTAGCATCCAATGTGAGAGCATGGTCATGTCTACATCTTATCTATTATGAAAATGATAAGATGATGTTATGCTTCATTCAGGAAATGTCATGAAGGCAATTGGTATCAAATATAAGCGATGTGAGCACCCAGGTAATCAAACCTGGCCTATGACAATAGGACAAGGAAGGTGAGTAGTTTAGTTGTGGGTATGATTGTTGTGGGGCACTTCAATCCCTGGATAGGTTCTGATGAGGACATCACTTCCTTGGACACATAGGCATGTGCATAACAATTGAATTATTAGGTGAGCTCATTCGTAGAGATGTTTAATTTAGCTTCTGAGAATGTGTTGCCGCTTAATGCATGTGATGTGATTGTGCTTAGGAACATGCATAAGGACAAAGGAGAGGCACATGGAGTCATGAACATGCTTGGGATGAACATTAGAGGTGACCATGTCACTTTGAGTTCAGGACAACCAATAGTGAAAGCTAGGCATCTTCGAGAATCTAGTTTGGCCTCCGGAGACAATGCTGAGTTCAAACGAGTATAGAAGATGCATACAGAGTCCAATGAGGTGATATTAGACTTGTTGGAAATCTTATAACGTCCTCTTTCCAATGGTTCTAGTCTCACATCAAAACTCCACCTGAGCACATCGCAATCCATGAAACAAGTCCAAATTAGTTTGAGCCCAACAGGGGAGTTATAGTGGGATGTTCTCCCACCCTCATGGATGTGCTCCCTGTGTTCCTAGCCCCACAAAAACTATCAGGGATGCCACTTTTAGGGTTTAGGCTTATTTAAATTGATTTTTGTTTAGAAAATATTAGTTGTGTACTTGTGGACTAGACCAACTATGATGACTTTATGTCTCTCCATTGTTCAATAAAACTTTGTATTTCATTCGCAAATTTAGATCACGCTTATTCCTTGCTTGCTTGATTCTCGATTGCTTGCAGGAAAAATGATCCGTGTTGGGCACTTTTGTTAACAACAAGGGTGTGGTGTAGCAATTGTAAGATGGACTTAGTTATTTTGGTCAAGTAGCCTCGTCATCAATGTCATATCAAATAATCGTAGTTATCGTTCTCATTGGAAGATCAGGCCAAATCCCCTCATCACCACAAAAAATGCTATAACTTTTGATTACTTGATCCTTTTTGAGTGAAACTACTGCCATTAGATTCATAACTTCATTATCCATCTGCCTGTAAAATTGCAAATCATTCTAGTAAGGCAGTTGAGAGATATCTATGGTGAAAGTTGACCCAAATTTCTAGTTTGATTCTGCAATAGTCAACAGTTGTGGCTTGTGTGCAAATTTTTTAGTCAGTATTCAGAACGTGGCCCCAAGAGAAATATTGTAGAAAATGCCATTAGGAAACAAAGGAAAAAAGAAAATTGAAAAATATACATCTGATAAAAAGTTACAACCAAAGTACTGATGTACTGTCCAATGGATAGAAATCTTCAACTTTTAGATTTCAGTCAATCCTTGTGTTTTTCAATTCCATTTTGCATTCTATTGAATTATCTTGTGTCTACCACTCCTATACATTGTTATACACTTGTTTTAGCCTTCTTACATCCTTTGTTGATTAGCAACATATGCTAAGTGCTAGATATGAACTATAATTTAATTCTATGCAATTTCTAAAATCAACTGATTATTCTCCATTGCTACATATCTAGAGCCTTTCAAGCTACACCTACTACTAACTATTATAGGTCTTGACATACTGGCAATCACTATACTCATCACTCAAGTTGGATTTATCATGAACCAGTTATTAGTTGCACCACCTGTTTGCTTTGTTAAGAATTTATACGAATTTGGTAAGAGCTTGAGTATGTGTGACTTTTGTGAACCTCCAGCACCTAGTAGTGATAGGAAACTAACATTTTTATGTGAGTTTCTTGTTTCCTACTAACAATGGTAGGATCACATACTTCTAGGCACGATAGCAAGAATGAAGAGCAATTTTCAGAGCTTGAGGGTGCAGGGCCCCTCACTCCTCATACAAAAATGCTTGTGCAACGCTTTGATCGTGAGGTCAACAAAAAAACTGAGGACATCTACAATGTGTTGGATTGGATCAACACCTTGATATGGAACTTGAGGTTTTCGATGATTGTGATCGCCCTCGACTCCACTACAATCGATAAGGAATGGGTAGAGTTCAGCGAGAGGTCTGTGATAATGCATTAATGAACATTAAGTTTACATTACCTCCATGTGCTGGTAAATATGATCCTGATGCATATCTTAATTGGGAATTAGCAGTTTGTCAGAAATTTGCATGCTATGATTTTCCTAAAAATAAAAGAATTAGGGCTGCTATTAGTGAATTTACTGATTTTGTATCATTTTGGTGGAGGGAATATTGTAGACAACACCATGTACCTAGAACTGGGATGACATGAAACGAGTCATGAGATCTAGATTTGTTCTTTTATATTATTCATATGACGTGTTAAATAGATTGCAATATTTAAAACATAGTAGAACTAGAAGCGAATACTTTCATGAACTGAAAACTTGTTTGTTGCGTTGTAGCTTAGAGGAACATGCTGAAACTACAGAGAATAGATTCTTATGTGGGCTTAATCAAAAAATTCAAGACCTTATTCACAAAGAATATAATTCTATCTTATTTGGTTGTACTTACTTGTAAGGTTGAAAGTCAGATTGAGGAGGAATTGAGAGTGCTTTTTGGCTAGGAAACATGAGAACAAACCTGTGTTCAAGCCTTTTCTATGAAACTAGCAAGAAGGTGAGAATCATGCTAAGGAAAAGAGTGAGCTGTGTGATTCCACCATATATGAGATTGAGAGCATTCAAATTAGGTGTAAGAGAGATACACTAAAAGAAAAGAGAGAAGTTAACATTGAAGACAAGGAGTTAAATGTTTAACAACTGGTACTGTTGAAAGCAAAACATGAAGAGATAACCATGGTTGGGGGATGGAATGTTGCTACCATGTTGTTTCATCATAAAGATTTGACACCTATAACACCTACATCAACTGAGGAGGTCGACAAAGGTAACAACCATGGTGCTGAATTTAAATATGAAAAGGTGAATAATTGTGAGAACTCATGTGTTCAATTGGAAATTCTATGTTCTAAAATTCCTTTGCTCAATATATATAATGTAGAATTGATTACTCATAAGAAAGTTCTTACTAGAATATCTCCTAATGATTCTTTATATTATATCATATTCGATGATCCTAAAGAGCTATGTAGTGTGATTGAGAACCTTGCTGAAATTTCATGTTTAAGATCACTAGTAAGTACTTATGCCTACACATATAAGTTCAATTTGAATGAATATTATGGTGTTGATAATAAGTTCTATGTTTATCGAATATGTATTACATGTGACAAGCTTGCTAAATTGAAATTGCATGTCTTAGATAAACAATTTTTTGTACCATGTCATGATCACAATAAGATGAGTTTCAGCAATAGTCCTTGCTGTTTAGAAAGGTTTCATAAGCCTACTTATTTATCCTTTGATGTACAATCATGTACAAGTAATCAGAGTAGAACAGTTGAAGCATGAAAGGCACTAAATATTTTCTCTCCCATATTTGAACAACTTGATTGGGTTTTGCCCTTTGATATGTTGTCTATGGCCTTAGAAAAGTCTAGGATGGTTTTTTCCATGGGAGGGAGAATGATGTGAATGACAATATTGCAATGTGTATACATCTTATAGCTATTGTTATACTAAATGGTTTGTGCAAAATAATGAGAATGACACCATAATTGATTCATACATATATCATGCATATGTGTTGTTCTCTTTATTTACTATACCTTTTAATGTTCATGATGAACTAAATAGGAGAAGTGTGGGTGACAGATATATATACCATGCATGTACGATGTTCTCTTTGTGTAGTATATTTTCAGATTATGAAGAGCCGAGGACAACTTTTCATGAAGAAGGGGAGGGTGATGAGGACATCCTTGGCTATGTTGTTCCATATATTATTTGTAATCCATCTACTTCAAAAACAACATGAGCTTACTAGAAGAGCTAAAGCTTTTTTCAAGAAGATCAACATTGAGGTGAACTCGTTTCTATCTATTCCGACTAATATTATTCATGAGAATGGAATACTCCTCATGTCACCACTTTGTACATTCCTAGATTTGACAAATGGAAGACTTTAGAACCAAAGGGAAGGACAGGGAGGCCAGGGCCAAAGCAATGGAGAATAACAAGGAAGAAGAAAGCCAAGGAGAAGCCCATGCAGTGGGAGAGCAAAAGGGAAGAGGTCCAAGAACATAAAGCTCATGTTTTGGATGAGGTTTCAAAATCCAATTTGGAATTTCCATAAGCCCAACCAAAATCAAACACAAAATCAAATCAGAACTCAATTCGGAATCGATTTCGAACAGCCCAATAGGCCTGTAATAAAAAGACCATAGCTTTCACAAACGGAGTCCGATTTGACTGTTCTTATACTTGTTGGAAAGCTTATTCTAATTCCTATCCAATGGGCAAGGCCCCAGCTTCAAAAACATTTTGGTTGCATCATAATCACCAAAACAATCCAATGCTGATTCAGCCTAATAGGACCGAATTCAAACATGTATAGAATTCGCATCCGAAGTTTGTTTGAGGTGTATGACTACAGCATGGAAAGATTATCTTGTCCTCTTTCGAATGGATCTAGCCCCACCTATAAATTCCTTCCGAGCATGCTACAATTACCAAAACAAGTCAGGGCTAATTCTGGATCCAAGTCAAAATATGTTGCGCCACCTCCACTTGGGCTTATAGGCCTTGTACCACCTAGGGTTGTATGCCCACCCCCTGGCCACCACCCCTTACACTCTTTCTGTCTTAAATTTTCCTAGACACCTCTTTCTTCCTCAGGTTTTGTTTTGATCAGTTTAGCCCTTGTGTGCAAACTCCACGGTGTCTCTTCTATTGATTAGACCAACAAATTAATGTTACAAAACCTCAACTATCCTTGTGCGACTTTTATATCTAGCAATTTTTAGATTGCTTTTTACTTGAATTCTTGCTTGTTTCTCGATTATTTGTAGGAATTGATCTTCGTGACCAGATCAACTGTCGCTCTTAATAAGGTTGATAACAACAACGGTGTGGTGTAGCGATTGCAGGACAGACTTGGTTATTTCAGTCAAGTAGCCTTATCATCAACATCATATCAATCAATCATAGTTATCTTTCTCATTGGAAGATTAGGACCAATCCTATATCTAGTTCCGCATCTACCTTAGCTCCAACAGGGCAAGGGAACAGGGAGTTTGAACACCCTTTGAAAGGTGCAGGTGCCTTGCTCACAAGGCCTTTTTAGGACTTTTTGGCATTGCTTGTGAGGCCTTTGGTAGGCCAAATGTAATAGGGGTATGGGCATTGAAGGGTGTGTCCTATGAAGGTTCTTGGCTAGTGTGACTATTGCTTGGCTGTTAAGGGATGGGCATGTTTTGTGTATGTACAAGTCTTTGCCTGTACTGGAGCAAGGCGAGGAGTGACTCAGAGGTCATTTAGTGCATGGCCTAGAGGCTGAAAGGGGCTAATCCTTAGCACATCTATAGACTCCGGTGCTAGGCCTAAGCCATTGCTCACTCCTTGGGTCCAGTAGGGCGCAAGCCACCATAATGGAGGCGACGGGTGCCCAAGCTACTTTGGCCTTTCATTAGGGGAGACCATGGGGGTCATGCGCCCTAGGCACCACAGAGGTGATACCATTCGTGAAAGATGAGTTGCGAGTGCTTGAGTGAGACAAGATGATGAGGACACGACCCCTATGGATACAACCATATTTGCTATGCTTGTTGTTCCAATTACAAGAGCTCCTACGCATCACTTAAATTACAAGGTGAGCTCGTTTCAAAGAGGTTTTACTTTGTTTGATAAAAAACTTATGATATTACATAATGAGAGTTTGTTGCGTTTGTTATTATGTACCGAGATTTATGATGAAGATCATGCAATACGTGAGGCTACACATATGCTAAAACCGAGGACGGTTTTCTATCAAGAAGGGGAGGATGATGTGACCACGCCATCAACACATATGACTCTAGCGCCCAATATCAAGATTGAACTAAAGGTGAATTCGTTTCTTCGGTTTCAACATATTTTAAATAAGAATATGATGCTACCTAATGATGAAAATATATATTTTTGTAGCACCACATCATGTTTGCACCAATTCAAGCAAGAGTTCAACTTGGACATGTTTTGGAATCCAATTCGGCCTCCAGATCAGTTCGGATTCAGCACGACGGCCCAACTTCAAATGTGCATAACTTTCACATACGGAGTCCGTTTGAGGTCCATGAGTACTCGATGGAAAGCTTTTCTCGTCCTCTTTCCAATGGATCTAGCCTCATCTCCAAATTCTTTTTGTGCTTGTCGCAATCACTTGAAGAAGGTGCTGCATCACCTATTTGGGTCAAATTGGGCCTTGTAATGTTTGGGCCCAAAGGGGAGGTGCTCCCCCACCTAGGCCCATACTGTTCATGGGTACTATTCATATGAACAGTACCATGAACAGTACCACCCCTTTTTGATAGTTTTGTGTGGCTTCCCCACCCCTATTTAAGGAGGCTGCACCCTTCTATTTTTCTTGGATTTCGTTTGATTAGCTTTTCCATGCTGAAAACTTTTGTTCTTCGCTTGTGTCGGCTAGACCAACTGTAAAGAACCTTCTGCAGAATCCCACCTTTTGAGCTTAATATAAATATTGGCAATTTAAGATTGCTTGTTATCTTGTTCTTGCGTGTTCTTCGGTTGCATGTAGGAATAGACCTTCGTGGTCAGGTCAACCGCATTCTTGGCACGGTTGATAACGACTTGGAGTGTGGTTCAGCGATTGCTAAGGCGCAAGCGACGTCGTACGGTTGTAGTCGGGTCGCAAGAGTCAGCTCCGCCAAAAGCGAAGTTATCATCCTATCGGAAGATCGGGACCTCATCGCCTCATCACAAGTGATACTTGTGAGACTTGTAGGACAAGGTTATCTCCTAACAGAAGCATGTTAGGAGCAAGTCCCTGTAATTAATTAGTTGCAAACATGCTAGCGAGATGATTTCATAAAATAGTGTAGCCCTCTAACAGCAACATGTTAAAGGGCAGCCGTCTAACAGCAGCATGTTAGAAGGCAAACCATTCAATCGCCAAGGAGTATGTAATTGGGAAGACATACACAAAACATGCCCATCCCTTAACAGCAATGTGTTAAGAGATCACCCCTGAATCATGCCACAATTGCATAAGTCGAGCAATCATGCGGTAATCTCATATATTTATTGCAGTAAGCAAGATGGTGTTTACATCTTGACAAGTGCTGTAGGGATCATATAATAAAGTTCCAAGTGTACAATTTGTAGAGCTTGTCCGCATTCCATGCATGCTTCAACTACTTGTCTTCCAGGGTAGCATATAGGTGCCTAACCTAAGGACTGAGGAGATGTGGTAGGGGCCTTCCCATTTGGGGTGAAGCTTCCCTTAAGACATCATGATGTGACAACGCCACCAACACATACGACCATAGTGGCCAATATCAAGATTGAACTAAAAGTGAATTCGTTTCTTCAACTTCAACATATTTTAAATGAGAATATGATGCTACCTAACGATGAAAATATATATTTTTGCAGCACCACATCACTTTGGAACCAATTGAAGCAAGGGTTCAAGTTGGAAAGGTTTTGCAATCCAATTTGGCATCCAGATCAATTCGGATTCAACTTGACAAGCCCAACTTCAAATGTGCATAACTTTCACATACGGAGCATGTTTGAGCTCCACGAGTACTTGTTGGAAAGCTTCTCTCGTCCTCCTTCCAATGGATCTGATCTCAACTTCGAATTTCTCCTGTGTGAACCGTAATCATGAAAACAAGGTGCTGCATCACCTGTTTGGGCCAATTGGGCCTTGTAATGCTTGGGCCCAAGGGAGAGGCACCCCCCTCGCCAGGCCTGTACTGTTCATGGATTACTGTTCACATGAACAGTACCGTGAATAGTACCACCCTATTTTTCTTAGTTTTGTGCGGCTTTTCCACTACTATTTAAGGAGGCTGCACCCTTCTAGTTTGCTTGGATTTCATTTGCTTAGTTTTTTCATGGTGAAAACTCTTGTTCTTTGCTTGTATCGATTAGACCAACCGTAAAGAACCTATACGGAATCCCACCTTTTGAACTCAATATAAATATTTGCAATTTCAGATTGCTTGTTATCTTGTTCTTGCGTGTTCTTCGATTACATGCAGGAATAGACCTTCGTGGTCAGGTCAACCGCATTCTTGGCACGATTGATAATGACTCGGAGCATGGTTTAGCGATTGCTTGGTGTTCTTATCGTGGTCGGTTAGAAGCTTGCATCGTCAAAGTCATTCTTCTCCAAATCGAAGTTATCATCCTATCAGAAGATTGGGACCCCATTGCCTCATCACATCAGGCCCGTGAACTTTTTGAGTACAAGGTCACTAAGGAGGAAAGCGCATTCCCTAACCTTGCTGTTGTAGAATAGGTCAGCCTCCTATTCGTAAGTGGCCTGCTTAAGGAGGGCTTGGTCATAGATTTTCTCAGTGAAGTCCACCTTAATCATGTGGTTGTCCTTTGTTTTGAGTGAAGTTAACAGGTACCAGCCCTGAGAGCATTTCCACTTGGAGGGAGCGGTGATGGATCTCAGTGGGGAGGACTACTTCTGTCCCGTACAGGAGCAAGAATGGAGTCCTCCTAGTGGAATGGTTGGGTCTCGTGCGTAGTCCCCATAGGATGTTGAGGAGCTCCTCTGATCATGTTCCCTACTTGAGGGCTCTTGGTTGAGGTGATGACGTATGCCTTACAAGACTAGCCCATTAGCTCTTTTCATGGCCCCGTTGGTTTTTGGATGGGACACTGATGCGAAGCAAAGGGTGGTCCCAAGAGAGTCATAGATATTCTTGAAGCGAAGTGACACACGATATTCTTCCAAAAGAACTTTTGCATGGAGCGTAAGAGACCATGTGGAGATGTCCCCATGTTTATGATGAGTAATTAACTCGTGTTCTAGAAAGTTTGAGTTTGATTTGGTTGGTTCGCGCAAAGTCGGTGCATGGCACAGTCGAGTTCGGTTGGACTTGGTCAAACGCGATCGGACGTGCTTAGGATGCTTGCTCTTTTTCTCGATCGGTCATTTGGGCTATTTCGTGTCTGAGTATGTTTCACTGATGCTAATGTTGGTTATACTGTTTCAAGCGGTGCTATGTGATGGTTTCTTGTCTTTGATGGCTGTAGGACTTTGAGGTGGAGTCGTGGCGAGGCATGGGATGACTGGACTAGGCACAGGCGGTGCTGAGGTCAAATCGGTCGAGAGATGCCGAAGACGACAAGGACTCGAAGTGGTTGCGAGGCATCGACAGCAAGAAAAGAGGAAGCTTCTAGAAAGGTGCTGCAGGGGCATTTCGGTAAAATGCGCAAGGCTGCAAAATGGAATCGAATTCGGTTGAAGATAACGGGTTGGAGACCCGTTAGTGGAAGGTTACAAAAAGAGAGGGTTTAGGGTTTGGAGGTGGCATGCATCCTGGTTCCCTTCCTTTTGGTGTATGGGTTTGTGTTTTGACTTTTTGCCTCCTTTGTGTGTGAGGAGGGTAGTGTGAGATGGCTGACTCTTCTTGAAATTCTATTTGAGTGTGTGAGCTCCTTCTATTTAGTGGTTGAGCCTGAGAGCTATGTGTGCATTCTTAGGACTTTCTCTTGTGTGTGTGTATTCTAAGTGCAAGAGCTCAAGCAGGGTGTGTGTTCTGAGTTCTTGAGTTCCAGCGTGTTTGTGTGTGTGCTCAATATGTGAAATCATGTAGTGAGATTTCTCGGATGTGAGAATGGGTTGATGTGGCTGTAGATGCCCATGTCTCACAATCAATATGAAATGGATTGAGTTTGAGCTATCACTTTTCTTGTGCCTTTATGTGCTTGTTCTTTAGCATTCAGTCCGGAGGAGTCTTGGGGGTCTGACCGCCCCTCATCTCGTGGCCAGACCGGCCTGGCTCTTTGGACAAGCCTTGTTCTCTGAATTGCGGAGTTGTTCTGTGTCTTGCTTTCTTCTCTGCTTTTTGATCTGTTCTTCAGTGTTAATCTGCATCCACTCTCTTACTTCGTAGCTTCTCTAGCTGTTGGAGAAGAAAGTTTATGTGGATTCTTGGGGCGATTTTAAAGGCACCATTCACCCCCCCCCCCCCTCTGTTGCCATTTCTGATCCTTCAATTGGTATCAGAGCCGGTTAGCTCTCTTCTATAGATCTTAACCAGTCTGTAAGCCATGGCAACGGACAAGTATTCCACCAAGCCCCCTATCTTCGATGGGATCGACTATCCCTTCTGGAAGAGTAGGATGGAGTCTTACATACAGGCTCAGGGCTATGCAATTTAGAGGAAAGTCAAAACTCGCTTTCTTGTTCCTGCCGATGAGAACATCAATGTGGCGAACATGTCCGATGTTGAGGCAAATATTAAGGCAAGGAACATCATAATCCAAGGACTGAGCCGAAATAAATTTGATCGCATTTCTCATCTTACGTCAACCTATGACATTTGGGTGACCCTCGATGCTTACCATGAGGGCACCACCCAAATCAAGACGGTACGATAGGACCAGTACATGCGAGATTACAACAAGTTTGAACTGCTCGCTGGAGAGTCCCTGGATGAGTGCTTTGCGAGGTTTCACAATATCTTGAGCAACCTCCGAGCGGTCGGTCTCACATACATTGACTCGGACAACGCTTGACAGATGCTTGCGGCCTTGGATTTGCAAGTTTGAGAGATAAAAGTGACCACCATCAAGGACATGACAGATCTTTCGACTTTGACTCTCGATGCATTGTATTCACGCCTCAAGACTCACGAGATTGACATTGTCTCTCGTAAGTCAAAGTCACAGTCCATGGCTTGGTCACCGATCCCAGTCCTGCCTCTGGATCTTCTTCTGACATTGTTTCTGGTTTCTCTCTAGCTGCTCTGTGTGAAATTAACGATGATCAACTAGAGCAGCTTCTAGAAAACCAACTAGCCCTCTTAGCCAGAAAGTTCTCCCATGCATATAAGAGGGTTAGGGAGAGAAAGAGAAGAGGGCCTGTGATTTGCTTCGAGTGTGGTGGCCCCAACCACATTCGGGCTAATTGCCCCAAACTGGAGAAGGGCAAGAACAACTACGGCGGTTCGAGCAAGAACGACTACATCAACAAGAACCACAACAAGAAGCCCCAGGCAAAGGTAAGAAGTTCCGCAGCCTTGGCAAAGCCAAGAAGCTCTTCCATCGCGTCCTCACCGCTTTCGATGACATCGACTTCAGCGACGTCGAGGGGTGGAGTGACGACGATGGGAAGGATGATCAAGAACCCAAGGGTGGCGATGACTTCATCAGCATGAGCTTCATGGCCCATGAGGGCGACGTCAGCGACAGCGAGCTCTACAGTGACACCGATGAGGTATATCCTTCCTATGACCAGCTCAATGATGCATTTCTCAAACTAGGAAAATTTTATGCTAGATCTAGAGCTAGGGTTGTTGATCTAGAGAAGGAAGTAGAGAGCTTGTCACGGGAGCTTACTTCACTTATATCTGCTCCCTTCCATGACAATTGTGATGTATGTTCGTCCTTGCTTGGTGATATGGAGAAGCTAACGACTTCTCGTGATAGTGTGACTTCTGAGCTAGATTTGTTTAAGGTGGAGAATGTTGGTCTGTTAGCTGAATTAGAGATGACTAGGACCGTTGCTCTTTCATCTACTATTATTGAGACTACTTCTTGCACCTCATGTGAGGATAAGGATAATGTTTTTAGAGATCTTTACACTATGTTTCTCGATCTGCCTGAGACATGTGAAAGTTACAATAACTTGAAAATAAACTTAAAGAAGGCAGATCATAAAATTGCTGAATTGCATACTTCTTTGCTTGAGCCTATTGTGTCGTGCACCAACTGTCCTAAATTAACTACTGAACTTGAATCTGCTTCAAAACAGTTTCAAGAAATTATTGACCACAACAACAGATTGGCTTATTATGCGACTAAGGACCCTATTAGCTCACCATGCAATAGTTGTGAATAACTAAAACTTGAACTCGTTGCTTTGGATGATAAATGTGTGAAGCTAACTAAGGACCTACTAGAGAAGACACAATCCTATTGTGATGCTTGTGTTGTTGTGGGGGAGAAGCCTAAGGGTATGGTAGAGATGCTTAGCGACGAGGACCAAACGGCTAGAAGTAGGACTGTTCCTCCTGTCCCTTGCGAAGACCTCAAGTTGAGGCAGTTGTGCGTGCACATGACATTCCTTCTTCTGCTGTTGGTTCTTCTCCCTTACCTTCTGCTGTCTCTTCTTCCCCCTGCTCTTCTTGCACCTCTCTCTTTCACGAATGTTATCTTATGAACACTCTTGAGAGGTTTGTTGGAGGCAAGAAGAAGCTGAGTCTTATTCTAGACCAATCCAAGATTTGCAAATTCAATCAAGGTCTAGGATACGATTTTCTTGAGGATGTTAGGAAGCATCCACCTGCTGTTCTCAGACCCAGAGCAGCAGGTGTGATCGAGGTCAAGCCCAGAACCAAGAAAGTTGAGTTCAAATCTACGGGCTTTGTCCAAGAGATTTCTGACAGTAAGGTGGTAACACCTGTTGCTTCGACTTCTTAGAAGGCGAAGTACCATTGTACCTTCTGTCAGAAGGATGGACACATGATCGAGAGATGCTTTAGGTGTGTCAAGATCGCACGGAGAGACCGTGTTCAGGCTCTTAGGCGTATTCAGGGTCAGCCCCAGACCTTGAGTGCACCTAAGACCAACACGAGGTCTAGGGTTAATCAGCTTGACGTGTTTGGGCAGCATCGAGGACTTGGATTTTCTGAGTTTCTTGATTTTCGTCCTTGATTTGCCTCTGGTGGTATCCGCCATCCCGAGGGTAGATCTCGTTTCCCTCGTCGAGATAGTTACCCGCGGCTGGTGCTTTGACTCGCTCCTCCATAGCAGTCAAGCCCAACAACAGCTTCAGGTTTGCTCATAGACCTTCTGGCTTTCTGAGCGACAGAGAGCGTAGGGTAGTTAGAGGTCAGTCGTGTGTGACTACTTCTTCTGCTTGTCGTGTGACTCAGTATTGGGTGCCAAAATCACTTTTGAATTATCGAAGTACTGAGATATCCCTCTCTTGTTGACTCAGGTTTGCGGGGCAGGGAAGGGAGAGGTTTGGCTTGTGGACTCTAGGTGTTCTCGACACATGAACAGAGATTCTCGTTGGTTCTCTTCCCTAGCCCGAGCTCCAGGTGATGAGACGATCACTTTTGGAGATGCCTCTTATGGGCGCGTCATCGCTAAAGGTACTGTGTGCATTAATGATTCATTCGTTTTAAAAGATGTTGCCTGTAACATCCCAAAAATTTGGATGTTCAAAAATGTGGAGTTTTAAAAAAATTTCTTGCATTTTGATGGCTCCCAAATCTTTTCTGAATATGTATTCGAATTTTCTTTTGAGTTCATGCTGTGAAAATTTATAACCCAAGTATTTTCCAAGTGCAAATGATGACCCTGAAAGTAATTCTCGAGTACCCAAGATGACAATCATGGCAATAAATGATACAAAATAATTTAAATGTGAGTTTAAATCCGGAAAGACCTAAATTCAATTTAATTAATTGGGACAAAGCCTTAATTAAAAGATCAAAGAAAAGAAACATAACCAAATTAAGAGTTCATACGAGAGTAACCCAACTATCAAACAAAGCTTAAAGGAAAGTATGATCTAACCATTTAAACAATGAGGGGTGAATTCAAACCCTAGGGACTTAATTCAAAATTTCACTGTTGGATCTAAACATGGTATGTAAAATTAATTAAAGGGAAATGGTTCGATTAAAAGTGCAACTCAAGTATATACACACACACACACACATCTATGAATATGTGTGTATATACATATATATACCTAATTTATACACCTAAAAATTTAAAACTGTTCTAGAGTTGGGATTCAAGGAAAAAGGGGTTTCGAATACACAATACTCAAACTTTTAGAAATTTAATTTCCTATTTTTCCAAAGCCATGCGGCCAGCCTTTTTCTACCTTTTCCCTTTTTCCCCTCTTTCTCTTACGCGCGGGCCCCACACCCCTCCCTCTCTCTTCCTTTTTCCTTTCTGCCGCTGCGCCTGGCTTTTTTCTTCCTGGTCCTCTTCGCTGACTTCTCCCTGTGCTCACCATTCCGACCAGCCCCCGCGCCCACGACGCCGCCCATACCGCAGCGCCACCTGCCCCCATCGCCTCACCATGACCTCACCTTGACTTTGCTTCTATGCCCCGGCGATAGCTCACGTCGCATTGCGTCAGCCCCGTCGTCTCCGCGTCGCCCTCACCCTGCGCTCGCGCAAGTCGCCAAGTTCCCCTCTCTTCCACGCCGGTGCCACCGCCCCGAGCCCACCTCGCCGCCGGCCGCCCCGCATCGTTGCCCTCCCGCCTCGCCGCCGTTCCGGCCAACGCGTCTCCCCCAGTAGCTCGACCACCTTCTGCACACTCCATTTTGGCGGTCACCGACTCCCTTCCGGCCGCCACTCGCCGCCGGCGAGATCGCTCCCCACCAGCATGGGTTTCCTCTGTTTTGGCCCCAGCAGCCGAATGAGCTTTTCTATTTTAGCTCCTTTTCTCTGCCAGTCCAGGCCGCCGGCCCATTTGGCTTACCGAGTGTGCTTAAGCCACTGAATCTCCCCCAGGTCCCGCGTATAAAACAAAGCCATATATAATGGTGCCCCAATTAAATCCCAATGTTAGATTTAGTAAATAATAATGTCAAGCATGATTGAATAGAGCAAGCTACGACCCGTATAAATATATTCTAATTCAAATTAAACTAAGCCTAGTAATAACTAAGGATACATAAAATATTGAGCCATAAAATGCTATAACACCGGACTCTAATATTTATTCGGTAAACCCAAAAGTTATACACATAGCTATGTATAACAAGTGCCTTGAAGATTAACGCTCAACAAAAACAAAGCTCAGCTAAAGCTCGTACACCGAATCATAGGTCTAACCTAGCTCATGGAACTTCCTTGATAAATATAAAACTAATAAAAAGAAGTTATTAAATAAAATAGGGTAAGCCATAGCATTCAATGGCCGGCTCAACCTAGTCCTCCCCAAATCTAAAGCAAGATAATCTCATCAATATTTCTTTGTCATAAACCTCATATGAATGTCCTTCTACCAATCATCGCTTCGTTCCAACCAGTTTGGCTCCGACAATACTCCACGTCCAATCAACCTCGTCTCAAACCTATTTAATCATAATAAAAATTAATCAAGTTCAATTGGGTTTCTTTGGATTATATGGGTCTTTTGAGTTATTTGCATTTATTTGGATTTAGTTGTTTAGCACGTAATTAGAAGCTGGAGTCATGAAGAACCAAGGGAATAAGTGTGATCAGAGCGAAGTGAAGATAAAGAACGGCAGCTCAAGAGAAAGCATTGTGTGAGCCCGAGACCCCGGTAAACCACGCAAGGCGAGTCAATACTTTGATCATGTTGAACCTAAATTTTTTTTGCAAATTACTTTTGTTTAAATTATCAAATTGCATGCTGTTATTTTATATGCAAATACATGTTTAATTTAGAATTCTAGTTAAATGCCTATTATCTAACTTGATTAATATTTCCCCTCCTTTGGAATATTTGAACATGAGAACCTTGTCGCCCTAGCAAAATTAAAATAGTAACCTTTTGAAAATAAGTCCATAATTATATGTCATGCTTAGTTTTGCTTAGATACCTGTGGGAGTAAGAACATCCAAGCATCACTTTAATCATGAGAAAATGTGGTTGGGTAGTCATGATGGTAATGACTGGTGTATGTTGGATATGGTTATTTTATACTCCCAAAAATCTCAAATTGCTTATTTGTCTGGGCGGATGGTTCGGGGGTATGGTGCAAGTGTGCATGAGAGTGTGGTTTGTGGTAGAACCGCCCAGATAACCCTAAGGACTGAATCTTGTCATGACCTCCTGTGTAAAACAAGTACAACCACAAGTCTGTAAAGTACAACTTGGCTTAGTAAATTTACTGGACCCTGAAAGTCATCATCATGGAAGTAGTGCAAGTGGCGGCCTGGGTGGTAGGCTTGAGGGTGAAGTTCTTCTGCGGCGTGCTAGCAGTGTGGATAGCCAGCTGCTAGGCGCATAGGAGGGCAACATTTTGCACAACCTATGAGACCTACTGCAAGCGGGACAAGCTCATAGGGGTGAAATGATGGAAGGGGCAAGGTACTTTGAACGGTTACTGTGATGGTTGGCTCAACTGCACGACTAAGGAATCGTGTGGGGTAACGAGTGAACTGTCTCTTGTGGGTAAAGTGTGCAAACTCTGCAGAGTCAAAACTATTCGAATAGCCGTGCCCACAGTCAAGGGCGGACATGGGAACTTAACCGATATAGTTCTATTTCAAAAAATTTGTGGGTGGAAATGGAAAAAGTGGAGGGCAGTGGAAAGCCCTGATTTGAGTTGTCCTGGGTGTCGTCCCAGTGATAATGTAAGCGGTTATAACACTGAAATGTTAGCATATGGTGCGGATGCCATGAAACGGTGGATGGAATCTGGATCGCTATTATTAAGTGCATTTCCTTACACATTATGTTTTTGTTCAAAACTGCTAGGTCTCAGGAAATTTTTATGTATCATATTTGAAAAATAAATTGTTTTCCCTTCTTACAAAATACAATAAAAGGAGGAATAAATAGAATCATGAGTAGAAGAGATGAATGTTTGTAGTAAAGGCATAAAGATATTGGTGGACTCATGTCGATCATAAAAAGGAAATGATAGTGTGGATTCTGGGAGAAATAAATTGGTGGAGTCTAGATGAGTATATAGGTTAGATAGATGATTTAAAAGATTTTTTGGAGAATTAGGGAGTGTGAAGATAATTGCTGGATTACAACACAGATAACTATTATAAATTCTTAGAAGATGTTGACAATATTGGGATTAATAGAATCGATTACTAGATGAGACAATTGAATTTTGGGAATTTGGAGGTATGATAACCGTTCTTAGAGTATAAACTTGATCAATGATATTCTTGGTGGATATATACTGGTGAATCGTAGATTTGATCAATGCTATTTTTGGTGGAGGTATACTAGTGAATTAGTTAGAGATAGATAATAGAAAAGATTGATTACTGAAAGAGCAAATTGTGGTTGTGGATCAATAGCAAAAGGAATGGAATTTGGAATACAAAAGATATTGGTGGATTGTATAATTGATATTCGCTGTTTGGAGTTTTAGACAACACTCAATATCAAAAATGTGAATTCGGTGGATTAATTAAATGATGTCACTTGATGTTTGGAGTTTTAGCCAGCAATCAATATAGAAAGTGTATGATCGGTGGAATAATGAAATGATGACACTCGCTGTTTGGAGTCTTAGATAGCAATCAGTAAGGAAAGTGTGTCTTTGGTGGATTAAGTCAATTATGGCAATCGCCGTGAGGAGTTTAGGTAGAAACAATAACAGTATGATTTAATAATACTAAGGCTACCAAAAGCAATTTATGGCAAATAAAATAACCCGAGCATCTCCTTTGATAAGCCATGCATACTATTTATTTGCATTCTGTGTATTGGCTCGCGGAGCACGGTGGTTTGTACTCACACTCGCTTTCACAACAAATCTAGAATCAGGAATCAGATCACTACGCTTCAGCAACACTATTGGTCATGGTGGCAAAGAAGATGAAGATGTCAAGGGCTAGGTCGCGCACCTCCAGTTGGTTGCCTGTGGGCATGTCCTGAGGGTCCCACCTGTGTGCTTCGTTTCCGCTGCTGCATCTTATTGATTTCGGCCTAATCGGCCCATGAGTAAGTTATTATTATATTTACGCTTCCGCTTGATATGTACTTTGATATTCAGAACTGTAATCTGTGAGCACTATCTACTAATCTAGGGAATAGTGCGGTGGAATCACAGAGGATGCCAGATTGTAAAATCTGGGCCCCTTACATTGCCTTAGTGAGTAAGCTACAGTACAATTTGCTTTCTGTTTCCTAGCTTACCGATGACGGTTTCGAGGTGAGCTTTAAGAAAAATACTTGCAAAATTCTTGATTCTTCGGGGAGTCTGGTTTGCGGGATTTCTAGATATCGGAGGATCTTTCGTGCTAATTTTGTTGAGTCTTCTGGTGATCCTCTCAGGTGTTTAGTTGCTTCTGAGTCCGTGACCTCACTTTTTCGCATAGGAGACTTGGTCATATTGGATTTGACCATTTGACCTGAGTTAGTAGCCAAGATCTCATTCGTGGTCTGCCTAAACTCAAGATGGTCAAAGATCTAGTTTGCGCTCCTTGCCGGCACGGCAAGATAGTTGCCGCTTCTCATCCTCCAGTCACAGTGACTATGACCGATGCACCAGGACAGCTGCTCTACATGGACACAGTTGGACCAGATAGAGTGCGTCAGCATGAGGGAAGTGGTATGTTCTTGTTGTGGTCGATGACTTCTCGAGGTATTCTTGGGTGTTTTTCTTAGCCTCAAAGGATGAGACATTTACCCATTTTCGGGGTTTGTTTAGTAGGCTTTCTGTTGAGCTCCCGGGTGCCTTACGAGCGATTCGCAGTGACAATGGCACGGAGTTCAAGAATTCATACTTTGAGAGGTTTTGCAATGAGACAGGTGTAGAGCACCAGTTCTCTTCTCCGCACGTCCCACAGCAAAATGGCGTCGTGGAGAGGAAGAATCGTACCTTGGTCGAGATGGCCAGGACGATGATCGATGAGTATTCTACATCTAGGAAGTTTTGGGCTGAGGCGATAGCCACCGCGTGCCATGTTTCCAACAGAGTTTTTCTGAGGGCACACTTGCATCGCACTTCTCATGAGTTGAGATATAGGCGAAAGCCCAATGTCTCTCATTTTCGTGTGTTTGGTTGCAAGTACTTTATTCTGATGTTTGGGAACCTAGATAAGTTCGAGTCACGTTCTTGTGATGGGATTTTTCTGGGTTACTCAACTTCTTCGCGGGCATATAGGGTCTAGAACTACGAGTCTAATAAAATGGAAGAAACCTGTGAGGTGACATTCGATGAGGCCAGTCCGGGGACTAGGCCCGATATCTTAGGTTCAGTAGAGTAGTCTGAGCTCATCTTTGTGGACGATGAGGAGGATGGAGATGAGGGTTGTCTACCCGATCCAGTTCCTCCTCCCCTTGAGGTGCCTGTTTCTTCCACTGCACCTCGAGGAGATCAGCCCATGCCTTCCAAATCTTCTTGAGGTAGTGGTTCTGTTCCTACCTCGTCAACTCATGAGGTAGAACCCACTTCTTCATCTCATCCAGGACCTCCCCATCATATCCAAAAAGATCATCCTTCAGAGCAGATGATTGGAGATCTCTTTGAGCGTGTCACACGCTCGAAGTCTGGCATGTCTCACTTCTGTCTCCATTCTGCTTTCGTCGCCTCTTTCGAGCCCAAGGAAGTTAGTCATGCTCTTTCTGATGAGTCTTGGGTCAATGTCATGCATGAGGAGTTAGAAAACTTTGAGAGAAACAAGGTCTGGTCGCTTGTTGAGCCCCCTAGATGTCAGAATGTCATAGGTACCAAGTGGGTGTTCAAAAACAAGCAGAGTGAGGATGGGGTAGTCATTCGAAACAAGGCTAGGTTGGTAGCTCAGGGTTTCTCCCAGATTGAGGGTCTAGATTTTGAGGAGATCTTTGCCCCTGTAGCTAGGCTAGAGGCCATTAGGATCTTGCTTGTATTCGTAGCGTCTAAGGGCTTCAAGATTTACTAGATGGATGTAAAGAGTGCCTTCCTCAATGGGTTTATTGAAGAAGAGATCTATGTTAGGCAGCCTCCAGGTTTCAAGAACCCCATATACCCAAACCATGTCTACAAGCTTTCCAAAGCCCTGTATGGATTTAAGCAAGCCCCTAGAGCTTTGTATGAGAGGCTTAAGTCCTATCTGTTGAGTCATGGGTTTGATATGGGTAAGGTAGACAAGACCTTGTTCATTCATAGGCATGGCAATGACCTTCTACTCGTCCAGATTTATGTGGATGATATCATCTTTGGTGGCTCCTCTCATACTCTTGTTTCACAGTTCTCTGATGTCATGAGCACAGAGTTTGAGATAAGCATGATGGGCGAGTTGAGCTTCTTCCTTGGATTCCAGATCAAGCAGACTCGGGAGGGTACCTTCTTGTATCAGGGCAAGTACACTCGAGACCTCTTGAGACGCTTTGATATGAGTGATGGCAAGCCGGTGTCAACTTCGATGGCATCATCAGCTTCACTTGATCCAGATGAGGATGGCGAGCTAGTTGATCCAAAAGAGTACAGAAGTATGATTGGCTCCCTCTTGTATCTCACTGCCTCGAGACTAGACATACACTTTTCTGTGTGTCAATGTGCTCGATTTCAGGCTTCTCCTCGTGTATCTCACCGGTAGGCGGTGAAACGCATCTTTCTGTACCTTCGAGCTACCATTGACTATGGTATCTGGTACTCTTCATCATCCTATCTTTCCCTCAAAGCCTACTCGGACGCAGACTTTGCTGGCTGTAGGATAGATAGGAAGAGCACTTCTGGCACCTGCCAATTCATTGGCACTTCTCTTGTTTCTTGGTCTTCTAGGAAGCAGTCCGATGTTGCACAGTCCACCGCAGAGGCTGAGTATGTTGCTGTCGTTAGTTGCTGCAGCCAGGTACTTTGGATGGCTTCGACCCTGTGGGACTTTGGGTTAGTTATAGACAGTGTTCCACTCTTTTGTGATAACACTTCTGCTATTAACATTGCCAAAAACCTAGTACAACATTCTCGGACCAAGTACATTGATATCAGATATCACTTCCTTGGAGACCATGTGGAGAAGGGTGACATAGTGCTCCAGTTAGTGGAGAGTGACCACCAGTTAGCCGATATCTTTACCAAGCCTTTGGATAGCTCTAGATTTTCAGCCTTGCGGGGAGAGCTTGGGGTGGTCTGTCCTTATGAATTGTTGTGAGGGGGAGCCTTGAGCTTTATGCTTTATCTTGTTTTTATGCTTCTGTCTCTCCTTTTGTTGCATTGTATGCGGGTGCCTTTGGGTTAGTCCTCCTAGCATAGATTAGAGTGTTTATCTTGTCTAGTTGCTTAGACTTCTCCCTCTCATCTTGTGATTCTAGGATGCTGCTTATTAGCTATTTCTCTTTCCTCTAGGTTGAGCTCACTCACTTCTTATAGGTTCTAGTAAGGGTTGGGCCACCCTTGGGTAGACAGGGAACGTGTTTGCTCCTTAGTGAGTTAGAAGACTAGCTAATAGTCCTAGTGTCATATGTGGTAGATGAGAATCAGTCTGAGCCATAGTATCCTCTATATCTTATCTATGCTTTAAGGACTGCCTTTTCTGTTTTTCTTGCCAGCTTCTCGTTTTTATTACTTTGGTTCAGGGGGAGCTCATTTGGGATTTTCTAGATATTAATGCTGACATAACTCAACTCGAACTAAAAGTGCATCTATTGCTGAGGAGGAGCTGGATTCTCTTGCATTTCTGTCATTCTGCTTGGAGCCTTGATTATTATCCTTTTATGACATGTTTACAATGCTTTACATCTTGCCGTAATCTGTGCTAAAATTGCTAGATCTATCATGACTTTATATGTGTTGTCTAGTCTTTGCCATGATTAAAAATGCACAACTTGAATTAAATCATGTCATGTTAGCTCTTGAGACTAGTCTGTCTTTGTTATCCTCTTATGGTTCATGCCATGTCAAATAGGCTGAGTTGAGTCTTGAATCTTTATTGAGCTTTAGATTGAGCTATGCTAGTTGTTTATGAATCATGAGTTATTATTAACTTCTTGTTTTTGCACTTAATTCAGCAAAAGCAAAAAAGATCTCTTTTGTGCGAAAGAACTGATCTCACCAATTCTTTCTCAGGAGAATGCTTGCCATTGCACTAGGCATGAACTCAGAGGGAGTTTTGGATGACCAAGATCATCTTCTTAAGCTTCTAGCTTGGAGTAGTCGCATCAGGCTTGAGATCTAGCACATGACTAAATAAACATTCTGGTTGGAAACAACCATGAGATTTTATAAAGAAAAACAAGTCAATTGTGCTAAATTTGCTTAATTATACAAAAAGACCAAGTACTTGAACAAGTGATTCATTCTTGAACTTGTAGCACTCTAAATTGACTCAATTCTAGGTTCTTGGTTCCACTTAGATTATTGACATGGCTTGCAATTCAACTATACTCTTGAATACCTTGACATGCTAAGCAATTCAACTAATTTTCATATTGTGACTTATTTGGTTTAGCTTGATTATACATATCTTGTCATAATCTTGATAGCATTCATATGTGTTATGGCTTGGTGTAATACTCAAATGGTCATTTTGGATAAGCTTCATGGCTCTAATTGCTTAAGACTGCATAAAATTCAGCTATTTCATCAATATCATGATACATTTTTCCTCCTTGTACCTTGATGATTTTATTGCCAAAAGGGGGAGAATAGCGGAGAAAAAGCCATTCCAAGGAAATTTTTTTGGAGATTTTGAAGAAAACTTGCTCTTTTTGTTGTTGCTCCTTTGTCAACATGGTCTTGAGTCTCCTTGCTCTTCTTTTAGACCATGTATTCGGATTCAGCCTGACAAGCCCAACTTCAAATGTGCATAACTTTCACATACGGGGTCCGTTTGAGCTCCACAAATACTTGTTGGAAAGCTTTTCTCGTCCTATTTCCAATGGATCTGGTCTCAACTTCAAATACCTCCTGTACAAACCGTAATCATCAAAATAAGGTGCTGCATCACCTGTTTGGGCCAAATTGGGCCTTGTAATGCTTAGGCCTAAGGGAGAGGCACCCCCCTCGCCAGGCCTGTACTGTTCATGGACTACTGTTCACATGAACAGTACCATGAAAGTACAACCCCATTTTCCTTAGTTTTGTGCAGCTTTTCCACCCCTATTTAAGGAGGCGGCACCCTTCTAGTTTGCTTAGATTTCATTTGCTTAGTTTTTCTATTGTGAAAACTCTTGTTCTTTGCTTGTGTCGACTAGACCAAACGTAAAGAACCTCTACAGAATCCCACCTTTTGAACTCAATATAAATATTTGCAATTTCAGATTGATTGTTATCTTATTCTTGCGTGTTCTTCGATTGCATGCAGGAATAGACCTTCGTGGTCAGGTCAACTGTGTTCTTGGCACGGTTGATAATGACTCGGAGCGTGGTTTAGCGATAGCCTGTTGTTCTTGTCGTGGTCAGTTAGAAGCCTACATCGTCAAAGTTATTCTCCTCCAAATCGAAGTTATCATTCTATCGGAAGATCGGGACCCTATTGCCTCATCACATCAGGCCAGTGACCTTTTTGAGTACAAGGTCACTAAGGAGGAAAGCGCATTCCCTAACCTTGTTGTTGTAGAATAGGGTAGCCTCCTATTCGTAAGTGGCATGCTTAAGAAGGGCTTGGTCACAGATTTTCTCAGCAAAGTCCACCTTAATCCTGTGGTTGTCCTTGTTTTGAGTGAAGCTAACAGGTAGCAACCCTGAGAGCATTTTCACTTGGAGGGAGTAGTGATGGATCTCAATGGGGAGGACTACTTCTGTCCCGTACACGAGCAAGAATGGAGTCCTCCTAGTGGAATGGTTGGGTATCGTGCGTAGTCCCCATAGGATGTTGAGGAGCTCCTCTGATCAGGTTCCCTACTTGAGGGCTCTTGCTTGAGGTGTTGACGTATGCCTTACAAGACTAGCCCATTAGCTCTTTTCATGGCCCCGTTGGTTTTTGAATGGGCCACTGATGCGAAGCAAAGGGTGGTCCCAAGAGAGTCATAGATATTCTTGAAGTGAAGCGACACACGATATTCTTCCAAAAGAACTTTTGCATGGAGCGTGAGAGACCATGTGGAGGTGTCCGCATGTTTGTGATGAGTAATTGACTCGTGTTCTGGAAAGTTTGAGTTTGATTTGGTTGGTTCGCGCCAAGTCGGTGCATGGTGCAATTGAGTTTGGATGGACTTGGTCGAACGCGGTCGGACGTGCTTAGGACGCTTGCTCTTTTTCTCGATCGGTCGTTCAGGCTATTTCGTGTTTGAGTATGTTTCACTGATGCTAATGTTGGTTATACTGTTTCGAGCGGTGATATGTGATGGTTTCTTATCTGTGATGGCTGCAGGACTTTGAGGTGGAGTCGTGGCGAGGCATGGGATGACCGGACTAGGCACAGGCGGTGCAGAGGTCAAAGCGGTCGGGAGATGCCGAAGACGACGAGGACTCGAAGTTGTGCGACAGGGGCATTTCGGTAAAATGCGCAAGGCTGCAAAATAGAAGCGGATTCTGTTGAAGATAACGGGTTGGAGGCCCGTTAATGAAAGGTTACAAAAAGAGAGGGTTTAGGTTGGGGTGGCATGCATCCTGGTTCCCTCCCTTTTGGTGTATGGTTTGTGTTTTGATTTTTTTGTGTGAGGAGGGTAGTGTGAGATGGCGGACTCTTCTTGAAATTCTATTTGAGTGTGTGAGCTCCTTCTATTTAGTGGTTGGGCCTGAGAGCTATGTGTGCATTCTTAGGACTTTCTCTCGTGTGTGTATTCTCAGTGCAAGAGCTCAAGCAGGGTGTGTGTTCTGAGTTCTTGAGTTCCAGCGTGTGTGTGCTCAATATGTGAAATCATGTAGTGAGAGTTCTCAGGATGTGAGAATGGGTTGATGTGGCTGTAGAAGAACCATATGTAATAGCCCATGTCTTTGAATCAATATGAAATGGATTGAGTTTGAGCTATCCCTTTTCTTGTGCCTTTATGTGCTTTGCCTGTCTTTTTGTGTTATTCTCAGTTCTTGTATTTTAGAATTGATTTCTTGTTTGAGGAACTGCAGAATCCTTATGCTTTGAACTAGGAACCTCATCAAAGTCCCTTGGCTAGCTCATTCCCGAGAGAAAAGGATTCTAGTAGCAGTTCTTTTTTCAAGAAATGGTTTTCGTTAACTTCCCCTGTTTGCAAAAATTAGGGTTTGGAGGCAGAGCATGGTTGATGCTCTTGATTTCTCTTCAAAAGATGGCTTGAGATTTGTGCTTTCTTGTCCTGAGGCTAATTCCTGCTGTAATTCAAAGTTTCATAAGCAAAGAATCTCAGAATCATGAGTAAAATGAATTTTATCTAATCCTGCTAGTTTTTTCGGCTATCAGGCTTGTACTGGTCATCTTTTGTCGATCTCTTCAGTTTCTTGCTCTATATGTGACAATTACAGCCGAGATTAATCCTTGTGCTATTTAGTTTGTAGTCCAAACCTTTTGTCCTGAGAAGCAGCGACCATTTGATCCTCTTTGTCTTCTTTTCTCCTGTCAGCTCATGTAGTTCAAGTTCAGTTCTCTGCTACTCCTTTTTCGAAATTTCAGCCTTTGCTGTTTTCGGTTCTGGCTCAATTCTTGCTGTGCCGATGGCATTCAGCGCTCTCCATTATTAGCAGTCTGCAGGTTTCAGCTGAATGTTGTATTTCCTGTGTATTTTCAGCAGCCTGCAGGTTTCGGCTGAATGCTGTATTTCCTGTGTATTTTCAGCAGTCTGCAGGTTTCGGCTCAATATTGTTTGTTGTTTTATTTTCGGTTCATTCTGTAGTCCATTTTCATTTTTGGTCAGCCTTCTATTTTCGGTTTTCTGGTCTTTGTTTGCTGTTTTAGCAGGCCAAATTCCTTGTCTAAAACTGTTCTGTTTTTGGTCATTTTTGGTCAACAAATCTTCTTGGTCTGCATCTGTTTTCAATCTTTTTCTACTCTGATTTCTCTACAGTTTTCAGTTTTCTTCTCGGCTGTGCTTTTCTCCCTGGTTTGCTGCTTCTAGTTTATTGTTTCAGTTCCTCGGTCAGCAGTATTTGTCCCGCTTCATTTCTTCTGCTCAATGTGTGTTTTGTCAAGTTCGGTAATTACCGTGTTGCCTGTGTTCTGGTCAGCTGAAACTATATTACACAACCAAATTGACCCCAACACTGTTTTCAGTCGATCAAAAATTAGTAGCGGTCAAACCACTTGTTCTTTAGCATTCAGTCCGAAGGAGTCTTGGCGGTCTGACCGCCACTCACCTTGCGGTCAGACCGGCCTGGCTCTTTGTACAAGCCTTGTTCTCTGAGTTGCAGAGTTGTTCTGTGTCTTGCTTTCTTCTCTGCTTTTTATCTGTTCTTCAGTGTTAATCTGCATCCACTCTTTTACTTCATAGCTTCTCTAGCTGTCGGAGAAGAAAGTTTATGTGGATTCTTGGGACGATTTTAAAGGCACCATTCACCCCCCTGTATTGCCATTTTCGATCCTTCAGAGTGATACATGATGGAGGCTAGGGGTTTCGTCTCTACCCATTTGGTGAAGCAATCGACTGATACCACCACATGCTTGTAGCCCCCTTGGCCAATAGGAATGGCCCGAGTAGGTCCATTCCCCACTAGGCAAAAGGCTAGGTGATTGGTATGGTGTGCAGAGGATCAGCAGGAGTGTTGTAATTGGCCGCCATCTTTTGGCATCCCTCGCACGACCTGAGGACGTCGAGGGCATCCTACACCATCATAGGCTAATAGAACCCTTGGAGAAGCTCCTTTGCTGCAGTTGCTCTTGGGGTGGTGAGAGCCACATAGGCTTTCATGCACATCAAGGAGAAGTGAAATGCCTTCTTCTCCTGTGGCGCAGTTGAGAAGGGTGGATGCTCTACACTTGTAGAGCTTTTCCTTGATATTCATATACAACTTGGCCTTCAAGAGTAGCCCACGGACCATTATTGTGTCCTCAGGCTCCTCACCTTCTTGTATGCACTTGAGTATAGGGGTCATCCAAAAAGCAGGTAGGGTTGAAGTCTCGTTGACCTCTAGAGGCAACTCATGATCATATGTTTCTTCCACTGCCGGCGTATTCGAAACTTCAAAGAAGACTTCCATGAGGTATCTGACGAGTGTCAAGTCTAGCGAAGTAGCATTCTATCCTCCTTACCTTGTCCATGTATTTAGCCATTTTTGGGTCAAGGCACTAATATGTTTTATCCATTTGATTGATGACTAGTTGGGAATCCCCCAAGATGAGGAGGCGTCTAATTCCTATGGCCTTGGTGAGACATAGACCCAAAAATTATGCTTCATATTTAGCCAGGCTGTTCATGGGGTTGAAGAATAAATGAGCCATGTACTCTAGTGCCTTCCCTTTTGGGCTTACTAAGACAACCCTTGCGCCTCCTCCTGCCAAATGCTTGGTGCTTGCTAGGGATGTTTAGGCCATTTGCTTCTTAGTTGGTTGGAGGCGTGATCCACTCGGCCACGAAGTCAGCGAGGGCCTGTGATTTGATAGCTGTCCTTCCCATGAGCTTGAGGGAAAAAGGTACCAGCTCCGTAGCCCATTTTGCTATTCTTCCCATAGCCTCTTTATTCCCTATTGACTCGTTGAGAGGGTACCTAGATGGGATGGTGATAGCATGCCCAGGAAGTAGTGATGGAGCTTTCTTAATGCTAAGAGCAAGGCATAGCATATTTTCTCTATCTCTGTGTATCTTGACTTGGCTCTCGTGAGGACCTCATAGATGTAATATACTGGATGTTGAACTCTATCCTTTCCTTAACCAGGATGATTACTACAACTGGAGTTGCAGCGAGGTATAGGAGAAGTGTGTCTCCTGGTCTTAGACTTGCGAGGAGTGGAGAGGCTGCTGGGTAGGCTTTTAGCTCTTCAAAAGCCTACTGGGTTTTAGGAATCTTACAAGCCTATGGAGCACCTTGAAGAAGGGGAGCCGCCTTTTCTGCTATTCGTGACACAAAAGGCCCGAGCGTGGCCATGTGCCCCATGAGGCGTTGGACATCCTTTGTGGATAGGTGGTTTCATGTCTAGGATTGCACAAATCTTCTCGGGGTTTGTTTTGATGCCCCTTTGTTACACCAAGAATCCCAAGAGCTTGTCCCTTTAACACTTAAGAGGCATTTTTCAGGGTTTAGTTTAACACCAAATTTGCAGAAGATGGTGAATGTTTCTTGGAGATCTTCAATATGTGATGAGGCTAAAATGCTTTTTATGACAGTTTCATCAACATAAACCTCTACATTGCGGCCCAACGAGTCTTTGAGGGTGAGGCAAGCGCGTTGCTAGAAGGTGGCTCCAGCATTCTTCCACCCAAAGGGCATGCATAGATAGCAGAAATGTGCCCATAGGGGTGATGAAGCTGGTTTCCTCCTCATCCTCCTTCACCATATGGACTTGACGATAACCTAAATATGCATCTAAGAAACTCATCAACTCACACCCAGCAGTGGAGTCAATGAGTTGGTCGATGCATGGGAAGGGCAATCATCCTTCGGGCATGCCATGTTGAGATCGATGAAGTTGATACACATGCGCCACTTGCCATTGGACTTCTTGACCAAAATAGGGTTGGACAACCATTCTGGATGCCAAACCTCACAAACAAGGCTGGCCTTCATGAGCTCATCCATTTCATCTTGTATGGCCTGGCATCGTTGTGAGGATAGTTTTCAAAGTTTTTTGCTTCATTGGAGGATGCTTGAGTCTCACTACGAGGTGGTGCTAGATCACTTCTTTGGGGACACCAGTCATATCCGATGGTGTCCATGCAAACACATCAACATTGGACTTCAGGAACTCTACGAGCTCGTTCTCCATTCTCTCCAAGCAATTGACCTCGATTTTGACAAATCGCAGGTCATTCGGGCTGAAGAGCTGCACTTCTTTTATGTCCCCCTTCGAACGAGGCTTGAGAGAGTACTTTGCCAGAGGGGGCACATCTTTTTCATGCCCTGGTGCAAGAGGTGAGGGCACCCCTTGTTTTGATTCCTTAAGTTCAAGGAAGTTGATGTCGCTGGAGTTGGTTGCCACTTCGTGGTATAGGTGGCGAGCCAAGTCTTGATCACCCTTCACAGAGATGATTCCACGAAGGCCTGATATCTTTAAGCAAAGGTAGTTTTGATGAATTGCTGCACAGAAGTGGTTGAGAGTTGCCCGCCCCATTGTAGCATTGAATGGGGATTTGATGTCAGTGACATCGAATATGGCGGCTCTATGTGATAATTCTCCTATGTTCCAAATGTCATAAGGTGTTTGATCCTCTAAAGGGGTTGAATAGATTTCCCTGTATGAAGTCGGTGAGGGGGCGATTAGATGGCAACAGAATACCATGATGATAGCCCCTCGTGACTCCCACAATTCCTTGAGTGCACACAGGTAGAGTATGTTTGTGGAGCTTCCTCTATCGATGAGGATGCGAGAGACTTCACAATTGGATATTGTGGTAGTCACCAAGAGGGCATCGTCACAGGGGAACCTTAAGCCTTTTTCATCCGCAGCTGGGAATCTAAGGGGAATGCTTGCCCATTTAGAAGGGATGCTCTGGGGGCCCACCTCGATGACGTTGACCTCTCGGGTGTACTCCTTGCACTAGCGCTTTGTCCCATGCCAGGAGGCTAAGCCCCCCATTATGACATTAACTTGTCTTTGTGGTACTTGGAAGGGGAGCTCTTACTCTGCAACTTGTAGGTGCCCCCCGGGGCTGGATCACTAGGGGCCTATGCCGGGGGTGGTGGGATTGCTTGAAGGGGCATTGCCTCTGTAGTTGTGGGATGTGGTGGAGACCCTTGGCACAACTTAAGGCCATGTTCAAGGAGTTTCACCACCTCAACGGTGTATTGGCAGCACTCATTCATAACATGCTCGTTCATTTTATGGTAAGCACACCAGCGCCCATTTTCTTGGTTAGGACTGTTCCTTCTCTCCTCGCAGCCTTCATCAGGGTGCCCCTTCCAGTGGGTTTTAGGGCTTGACTCCTTTTGGATCCTTTGGTAGAATTGCCTCCACATTCCCGTGTAGGGGTGTCAGCCACAGTGAGGACATTGGAATTGCATCCCCCATCGGAGAGATCCCTCTGGTCCTTGTTCCTTTTCCCGTAGGAGCTTTTTTGACTTCTTCTCAGGGGAGTCACCTCTATCTTATGGAAAACCCCCTTTTGGCTCGATCGTCTTCTTCTCCTTGGGTGTATTTCTCCATGACCTCGATGAGTTCATAGGTCGGTCTTGGGGGATCCCTTCCCAGTGCACGGTTGAAATCCCCTAGGGTAGCCCCTCCTTGCATGGGTTGATAACAGTGGAGTATGGGGGCATCTACCACTTGGCTTCACACTTTGGAAAAGTGCTTAAGGAATTCCCTCATGGATTCGCCCTTCTGTTGCTTGATAGTAAAGAGTTGATTTGGGAGCGAGGGGCACTTATAGCTTACCTAGAATTTCATGTTAAACTCTTCCCCCAACTAGTCCAAAGAGTAGATAGAGCCTTTCTTCTGTTAAAGAACCAAGAGCACGCTATCCTAGAGAGGAATAGTTGGAGGCAGTTACACATCTCTACCTCCTCCAGCCCAAATTACCGTGCAATATACTTCCAGGAACTGCTTGGGGTCAGTGTCCCCATCGTATGGCCCAAGGTTGGGCTGGTCGAACTTTGGTTGAAACACAGTTTTGAGGATGTCTTGGGTGAGAGGGTTGCCAATCTCCAGTATACCCATGTCCCCTTATGCACGAGGTGATGGTGATCGCGCGGTGCGACGACAGTGGTGTCGGGGCTCCCTCGAGCTGGAAGAGTTGGATGACCAGTGGTGGTAGCGATTGTACCCATGCACTGGCAAGTTAGAGCACCTAGATTGACCTACGGTTTGGTTTGGCCTAAGAGGCTAGGGGCTCAGCCTCCATTTCTTTGTGGCTGTGGCGACCATGCCCATCAACAAATCTGGATAGCGGCACCGGGACTTGCCTAATGCTTGTAGAGTAAACGCTCTTCTGACCATCTCGGCCATAGTCCTCTTAACGTGAATCCCTTCGGCTCGACGAGTGTACTTTGGTTGCAATGGGTGGGATGGCCTGTTCGCTTGAAGGTGCTGAAGGGACTACCTGTAGGGGGACAACTTTTGGCCTTGGGAGCTCTCTAGTTGAATGTTATACTCTTTTTCCCTTAGTGAGTTTTTACTAGAAAGTTTCTCACATGGAGGTTTTCAATAAGGCAACAAGTGCAATACAAGTTGCGTAGATGATGTTCTCTCTTGTCCTATCTTTCTCCCACTGGTTTTTGGAACGAGTTTTTAACGAGGCATGTGATATCGTGCTATTCACCCAAGAGGGACTATTAAGAAACCGGCCTCTTTTGGGGTTACAGCCAGCCCCTGCCCCACAGGTTTCTTGTCTTCCAAGAAGATACAAGAGTATACTGTTACATCCTAGCTGCTTATTTTAAAATTTTTTAAAAAACTTAAAATTGATTTAATTTAAAATTAAAAACAAGTGTTCTTTGGTTGCCTGATTTTTAGGAGATTTTATTTGCCTATTTTTAGTTTTTAAAAGGCTTTTCTTAAAAGTAATTTAAGTAAAAATGAAAATATTATTCAATAAAAGGTATTTTGAATTTCTATAAAAATTCTATTCAAAATTATTTATTTTAAAGCATTTGGTTTTATCTAGTTTTTGTATGTTTTTCTGGAATTCAAAAATCAATTTCAAAACAAAAAGGTATGTTTGTAAAAATTTAAGTATCAACTTTAAGTTGGAAATATTTTTCTTGAGTCTAAAATAACTCCAAGAATTTTTGTGAATTATTTTGGAATTTTTAGACTTTATTTGATATTTTTAAGCCTTTTTGAGTTTCTTAGCATTTTGAAAATCAAAAAGAAAAAATAAAACCCAACCCTCCCGCCAAGCCGACACTTGGACAGTGCAAATCACCCCTCACACCAGCGCTCTCCTCTCTCCCTCTCCTCTCGTCTCTCACCTCCAACCAGGCCCATCTGTCAAGCTCTCCTTCCTCCTTTTCTTCCTCCAGTCGCCACCATGGCTACGCACCCAAGTTCTTCAATGTGCCGATTTTTCTTCTGTTTCATCTCGTGCGAGTGCACGTTGAAACCCTCTTCATTCCTGCATTCACCCCCGTCCATTTCCATCTCTTTAAACCCCATTTTCGCTTCTCTATCTCCCAGAGCCATTAACTCCAGTGATCCGTTACTCATCGTGCCCCTCCCCCAGCCTATATAAGGAGCCCCTCAGCACCCTCGAGTCTCACACTGTCACCTCCTCTCCCTCTCCCAAGTGCTCTAGCTAGCCCGCACCATCCTCTCCTCTTTTCGAGTACTAGAACACTTTGGCGAGAAATCATCACCGCTATGAGCCGCCCAAGGTCTGCTAATGCCCCGAGGACCTTCACCGCACCTCCGCGATCACCGTCCACCCCTCCGACATCGAGAACCGCCGCTGGAGCTCGACTTCACTAGAGCCAAGCCACCTCCACCACCCATTCTCGCTGCCAGCCCCGTCAATCACCGCTAAGAACCATCGAAGGTAGAATTGGACTCCCCATGCTCTTCTCTCTCTTTTACACCCCTCACTAGTCGCCGCTGTCTATCAGTCGCTGCTACTAGTACATCCTCACCTACCACTCTATAGAGCTTCCGACTACCGACCACTATATAGAGCTTTCGACCACCGATCACTCTGTAGAACTTCCGACCACTGACCACTTTGTAGAGCTTCCGACTACCGACCACTATATAGAGTTTTCAACCACCGACCGCTCTATAGAGCTTCTGACCACAGACCACTCTACAGAGCTTCTAACCATCGACCACTTCATAGAGTTTTCAACCACCGACCACTCTGTCGAACTTTCGACCACCGACCACTCTGTAGAGCTTCTGACCACCGACCACTCTATAGAGCTTTTGACCACTGACCACGTTATGCTGACCGCTACCGCTTCGACCACAGACCATGTTATGCTGACCGGTGCCGCTTCGACGACCAACCACGTTATTTCGACTACTGCCACTTTGACCACCAACCACTCACTCCCAACCTTCGACCACCGACCACTCACTCCCAATTTTCAACCACCAACCACTAGCAAAAACACTGTAGCTTACAACCACTTTTCCTTAACAAAAATAATTCTAGAAAATCTGATTTATTCTTTTTCTCTCTTTTCAAACTTCCAGAAGCCCGTATTTCTTCATCCTAACTCCGATTGAACCTGTTCAAATTTCTAAATTCATATAAAATCAAGATCTATCCAAATATTTCTTGATTTAAAAATTTTGGAGTTTATTTGAATTTATTTGAGTTTGGTTGGTTAATTTCATGTGTAGACTATGACTATTCCAAGGAATTCTTCGACAACAATTCTCACTAATCCGCAGAGCAAGGCAAGTTACACACCTTGATCATGTTGATACCAGTTTGTAAGTAAAATTATGTTGTTTTAAATTATTTTGCATGTATATTTTTATTCAACATATTTCAATCCAGTTTTAAACATAGATATTGCTTACTTGTTAATGTCTCCTTTGATATTGATTCCCAGATACACTGTCACCCTAGAATAAAACTTTGGTTAGTACATTAGTATTAACTACAATATTTTGTATCAAATGCTTAGACATGCTTAGAAATAACTTTAGTCTTGGGATAATCTTTTCTTATAAAATGATGAGTTTTAAAATTATATTCTTAACTTCGGTGAGTAAAGAAACTCTACAAAATATTTCAAAACAAAATATAAAACCTAGTTTATACTTAGGCAAATGGTATGGTGGTGGGTGCTTACAAGCACACGTTGTTGTTCGATGACACAACGTTGATGCCAGACACAAGGGGTATGTGAGAAGTGCCTAAGTCAATTAAGGACCGGTCTATGAGCTACTGCTACAAAGTTCTATCATACTACCATAAGGCTGGTATGGAATAGTCCTATCTGACTATTTTGTGAGTCCTAAATTGAGTCTCGCTATAGATTAAATGTGAGTGTGGCATAGGTCACGAGAAGTCTCACACGACAGAAGTCCCATGATCTTGACAACTCCTTCCAAAAGTTGCTAGTGAAAACTTTATCACGGTTAGAGAATAGAATCTGGCACACCATGTAGTTTTACCAAATTTTCCATAAATAGCTTGGCCACTTTTTGAGCCATGAATGGGTGTCGAAGAGGAACAAAATGAGCATATTTCAAAAACCTATCCACGATCACCATGATTACAGCACATCTCTTAGATTTTGGAAGGCCTTCTATGAAATTCATGGTAAACTCATGCCATTCTCCAGAAGGAATGGGAAAGATTGAAGAAGTCCAACTTGCTTAGTGCACTCACCTTTTGCCTACTGATAGACTCCTCATTGCTTGACAAAACTTTCGATAGCTTGCTTCATGCCTTCCTAGCAAAACAATCTCTTTAATCATTGGTAAGTGGCATGTATTCCTAAGTGACCACCAATCGTGCTAGCATGGAATGCATCAATTAACTTAGTTTGTAAAGCTAAATTCGCACCGATCCAAATGCGACTATTGTTCCTGATTAGCCCTTGAAATAATTTATTGTCGTGTGTATCTGGACTATGAATAGGAAGCTATGATAACTTGGTCTGAGCGTTACTATTAGTTAGATAGGAGTTTATTACTTCTTGAATCCATGTTGGGTGGACTTCAGAACTTGTTTGTAATGCCATTAGGTGACCAATTCAGGATAGTGCATCTGCTACAATATTCTCCTTCCCCTTTTGATATATAATCTTGAACTGGAGCCCCATGAGTCATGTCATTGCCTTACGCTACATTTTGGATTGCAATTTCTGCTCCTCCAAATAGCTAAGGGTATGGTGGTTAGTATGGATAAAAAGCTCACCCTGCTATAAGTAAGGGCACCGCCGCTCTACCGCCATGATCAATGCTAGAAACTCCTATTCATAGATAGATAGATGATGCTGGACTACTCCAAGTGCCTTGCTAAGAAATGCCACTGGATGCTCACTTTGCATCAAGACCATGCCAATCCCACCATCGCAAGCATATGGTTCTACAATTAATGGCTTGCTAAATCAGGAAGCGCTAAACACCGGAGTAGAGGACATGGCCTGTTTCAGATTTTCAAAAGCCTCCTCTGATCATTCATTCCAAGCAAATACTTTCTTCTACAAGAGATTAGTCAATGGCTTTGCAATTACTCCACAGTTTCGAACAAACTTCGATAATATCCTACAATCCCAAGAAAGCTCGGAGCTCCATTATATTAGTCAGCGTTGGCTAGGCTATCATTGCTTGAGTTTTTTGGGGATCAATTGCTACCCCTTGATCTAAAATATGTGTCCTAGGTACTCTAATTGCTACTGAGCAAATGAACATTTGGATCACTTGACAAGAAATTGATGCTTTCTTAGTTGTTCAAGAACCAACTTTAAATGTGTTGCATGCTAGGGTAGAGTAGGGCTATAAACCAGGATATCATCTATGAATACCAAAACAAATTGCATAAACAAGGGCTTAACTTGGCATTCATGACACACTGCAATGTCACCAGCGTGTTGGTGAGTCCAAAATGCATCACTCTAAATTGATAATGGCCATGATGGGTTTTGAAAGTGGTCTTCCCCTCATCCTCTTCCTTCATTTAGATTTGATGATTTCCCACCGTGAGGTCTAGTTTTGATAAATACTTCGTACCAATCAATTCATCCAACAATTCATCTATGACAAGCATTGGAAATTTGCTTTTGATGGTGAGCCCATTTAATCGATGGTAATCGACATAGAATCACCACAACCATCCTTTTTTTGCACCAAAAGAATAGGGGAAGTAAAAGGATTCATGTTGTGCATGATCATCCCTTCTGCCAACATCTTCGCAACTAGGCATTCAATGTCATCCTTATGTAATGGTGAGTATCGATAAGGTCTATCATTCACAAGTGTGGTGCCTAGTATCAAGGGCATAGAATGATCATGTTCGTGAGAAGGATGTATGCCTTTTAGTTTCCCAAAGACATCCTTGTACTAATACAATATTTCAGCGATTTCCTATTGTACTTCAAGTAGGTTATCTTCTCATTTTTCCTCAACCACCGCCACTGCCCAGATTTCATTGCCCTTACACCATTTGATATACTACTCACGTGGTAGTTCTTGAAGGTCCTTGCCTTGAGATGATCAAACTCCTTGTAAGTGGATCACATGACCTGCATACTCGAATGCAATATGATGTGGATCCAACTAGCAAGCTAGCAGGATCATGTTGTTTGGCCCTTATCTTTCACGGTACTTCTTGCTGGTAGCTGCTTCCTTGCCCTAGTTCTTGCACACCACAAGAACAACACTTCCCCTATGATTGAACCTTCTCCCACATCACACCACAGCACGTGAGCAAAGAATAGTAGAACCAAAGTTCTAGTGAGCAAAACCCAACACCACAATTGGATTGATCAATACACCAAGAGCAATTCCTAGATGGAAATCTCAAGAACATACACCAATAGTGAATAATGGCCGCTAAAACCATGGCAATTTTCTGATGCCTATTTCTCAATCTAATATCATATATACAACTTCTGGCCTCCTTGGCTCTTTCTTTTCCGTCAGGAAATAACACTTTTTTCTCTTGGCCGCATGAACACCGAACTCCACTCAGCCTTTTGTATCCATCTTAGATATCTATCTCTTCCTTGCTTGGCACAGTGGCTTGGAGTTCCACTCGGATTGGTTCTCTTTCTTTCCTCTCAAGCTAGCTACCCATTCTTTCCTCTTGGATCACGTGCTTCCTTCCCCATGCACCCACACACTGGTTCTTTCCATGTGGCTTGCCCACACAGCAAAGCCCCATGCGTTCGTATCATCTTGGATAACGTGCTCCCTTGCATGGAACTTCTTCATGCGCCAGGCTTGTCTTCTATTTTTCTTGACTAGCCTCTCTTCCCTGCCTCTCGACCTTGCTAGATGGCTTCTTCTCTTCACACAAGATAACACTACTTTGCAAAGTAATTTCAGACTATAATGCTGAAACACAACTCAAAGTAACAATACTTCTCAGGGCCGCATCATCCCCTCCCCCTTCAAGTGAAACCATCCTCAGTTTTAGGGTAATCTTCAAAGCTTTCTTGTCCTCCACAGCAAGCTTGATTTCAGACTTGATTTCACTATCTGCCATGGGCTTAAGCACATGTCATTTCCTATCAGGCTTGAAGGTGTAGGTATTGATCCTCCCGACATGTGTGACATCGCGATCATACTACCATGGCCTTCCTAATAGCAAGACGCACACCTTCAATGGCAAAACATCGCACTCCTCTTGATCAACATAGGCACAACTGAAAACAGCACACGCACCTTGTATGTTATTTTCAGCTTTCTAGCCTTGTTCAACCACTCCACATAATGAGATTCAGAATGCCTCCATGTGGACAGTCCCAACACGTACACCAAATTCTTGCTAATCATGTTGGTAAAACTTCCACTGTCGATGATCAGCATCCATGCCTTGCCTTTGACTTCTCATTGGTTTTTAAAAAGACTCCAACATTTCCCCTTTATTAGCTTGTCGACGTCGTCACCTTGCACCTTCTTGGCTTGGATGTTCAGCCCACTAGACTATAAAAGTGTTCAGCACCCTCAGTCATGAGCTTCAGATTGGTCAACACATCTTCTTTTATGGCCGAAATTCCTTGAGCAATAGTAGCTTTCTTCCTTATGGGTTTACGTGATGATCACATAAATTGGCATCACGTCAACTCCTTCATCTCCTCCCATATAGTGTAGATTGGAAGACCTTGTTGGTCCTAATCCCACTACATATTAGTCCACCAACACAACGCGTCACCGATCAATGCTGTCCTAGCCAGTCTCATCGTCTTGTTAGCAAAGAGTGTCCAGCTCAAAAAAAATTCCTCCAAGTCTTCTATCCACGTGTGGTAATCCTCCAAAGTGCTCTTAGCACATAGCAGCAAGATGTATGTTGGTAGCTTCAGCACGCCTCGATCATGCTATCATCATCTTCTACTGTGATCAACAAAAAATTCAGCACGTACCATGATCAATGGGTGCTCTGATACCACCTGATGTGGATCAAACTAGCAAGGGATCATGTTGTTTGCCCTGATCTTTCACGGTACTCCTTGCTGGTAGCTTTTCCCTTGCCCTAGTTCTTGTGCACCACAAGAACAACATTTCCCCTATGATTGAACCTTCTCCGATGCACGCTACAACATGTGAACAGAGGATAGTAGAACCGAAGTTCCAGCGGGCAAAACTCAACACCACAATTAGATTCAACACACCAAGAGCAATTCCTAGATGGCAATCTCAAGAACACACACCAACAGTGGCTGCCAAAACCATCACTACTAGTTTTCAAGTCTAGGACAACGGAGCGAAATCGTTGCAATAGGGCCAAAATAGATGCAATATGTACGTATTGCAACACATCACTTCCGTTGGCAAGCGTGGCAAGTACTTGCGTGCTTAAAAGATTGTGCAACGGATTGTGGTTTCGTTGCAATACCTATGGTTATTGCCATGCAATGTGTTGTGGCAATTGTTTGTTGTTGCAACGAATGATGTCGTGGCGATATAGGCTATTGCCACGGCTGATTCCGTGGCAATAGCTGCTTTTGCCACAAAGTTTGGTCGTGGCAATAGTATCATTTGCCACGAAAATATTGCGTGGTAATAGGTTCTATTGCCACGCCAATAGTTCGTGGCAATAGACCCTATTGCCACGAAGAGCATTTCGTTGCAACAGGATATATTGTTACGGGAGGCGTTTCGTTGCAGCAGATTTAATTGCCATCGGAGGCGGTTCGTTGCAATATGTTTTATTATCACGGAAGGCGTTTCATTGCCATAAAGTTATTGCAACAAAATATGTTTTGTAGCAAATAGATCCTATAACAACGAACATTGTTCATGGCATATAGTGAAATCACAGCATAGTAGCGGCGTTGCAACAGCCTATCACAACGAAATACCAATTTTGCATACAGGTTTATCGCAACGGTAAAATTTGCGGTAGCATATTGAGCATATGATAGTTTATTATAATTTGTTGTTGCAAATTAATATTCAAATTAGGAACACAGTTAGATCAAAAACACATATATTAATTCAACACATAATAATTTAAAAGTGCCACCACTCATGCAGGAATTAAACATCAATCTCCATACTTAAACTACAAAGTTTGTAACTAATAACAAAAGTACTATCACTTCCATTCCATTTGTCCATGCTTCTTTGCCATGTTGAATTTCCTGACTTGATGCCACGACTCTGTTTGCTCTAATCAAATTGTTTCATCCTGATAGAACATGAACAATAAAGAGGGACCTTAATGTGAGTATTATCCAGCAGCACATACTTAAGTACATCATAGTGCAAGTTTAGAGATACGAGTTACAGCTGAAAATAACAATCCTGAGTTCTCTAGTTCAGTCGCGTAGCAAAGTATTTAGCAAGTGATTCCAGCAGAATTATTTAATTTCATTTCATTTACCGATCAGGGGCGGACCCACCCTTCGAGCAAGCTCGGGCAGCCGCCCGAGCTCTGTCGCCAGCCTGACAATTTTGCCATGAGTGATCTGTCTGATCTCAGTTGTTCTCCATCTTCGGGTGTAAACCGCATCACAGTATTAAAACCATCCAGAAGGAATAAGTTAATCGATGCAGATGTTGCCTATTCGCCAGAAGAAGATACTAAAAGGTGTTTCCACACACCAAAAGAAGCGAAGCATTCTCCAAGGAAGCCTTATATTAACTTTTCTAGTCAACTTCCCAAAGAGGACACTGGTTCTTTCAGGTCAAAATTGTCTAGGTCAAACTATGGAGGGAGCATCGACAAACGCATTCTCCCACTTACTGTTGTTTTGAAACCATGCCTTGAGATAACAGGGTGCAGCCAAGGGCCGAGGCACAGGTGCATGGTGGCCAGGTCACGGGCGGAGTCACACGAAGGAATTGATCACAAGCCAGCAGTTGAGCACAGTGCAGAGGTGGAGTCACGCAGAGTAGAGGGGATGCAAGTGGAAGGCCCTGATTTTTTCAGCTTCTAAAAGCTGTTTTTTGGTTTTTCTATAGTAACTAGCTTTTAAACGGAGTATATTTTCAAGATAGGGTCTACTAGTTAATTGTAGTACATACTTTACTGACTTCATTTATATCGTTAATTATAGTAGTAAAACTATGCAGCTTATGTTACATATTGATATTAGATGCTTATATCTCTTTTGGGTATCGCGGCGAGCATATTTAAGGATGTTGGCAGTATTGTGTTGAGTAACTTTGACTACCATAACACATGTTGTGCACTATTTGCTTAGTGAATGAGCAAGAGATCACAGGTTGCTTATTGGCTAATTGGACGCTGGCGATTCCGCCTTAGCTAAAATCTAGTCCTGGGTCCGCCTATAGTAGTTTGCAACCCATGCACTAGCGCTCTGCAAAACACGGAGCTCGCCGACAAGTAGATCTTTAGCCATCTCTTTTCTGAAGGGGTGCATGCTCCTACATGCCGGGTCAGCAACATTTTCAAGTCCCTGCAACAAAATCAAATCTGATTATCAAGCGGGAAATAATCAATGGACAATGTTTCCAACGCATGAATCCGACATGATGGAATGGTCTTCAGAAGGCCGTGTTGCAGTTTTGCACCAGTTAGACTATCACAATAGCCTGTTTCAATTTGTATTTCAAGGTAGCCTCTTTGTTCATTCATTTGCTTCAATGAATCACTCTTACCTACCAGCATAATAATCATTAAATATGAATACCTCCAATTTATTAGGAACATTCATGCCTGAGTTGTTTTTGGGCTTTGCCAAAGACTGCATATGTAAATATATAAAAAAATATGCATATACCGACTGAAATCTTTTACATAGCCACATGTAATCTTCTACAGGTGGAATGTGGAACAATGTGCATGGTTGTTATTTTTGGAAAAGTAGTAACCGCATCTCCATACTTATCATACAGTGTAGGTGCTGACAGAATGCAAAAACTGCAATGGGATAGTGCGGCATGGCATATTGTATATGATTTTCCAAATTCTCAGTTATTTTTTGAAGAGACAGAATTCTCAGTTATTATTTGCATCCTCACCTCAATAGTTGCAGAATGGCCCTGAATCATGCCATCAAGGTGCGAGAGCAACTTGCGGTGAGCATGGATTTCTCTCTCCGCATTCTTCAAAGGACTTCTGGCAAGCCGATCATCATTTTCAGCAGCCTCCATGGCCATCTCTTCTAGTTCTAAAGAGGTTGTTATCATGTCAGTGAACATTAACAGAAACTCGTTAATACCTAAAGGGAAATTACCAGAAAGAAGGAACAAGAAGCAAAAGAAATAGCAAATACAAAAATAGCGGAGCACCTTCAAGTGATGTGGCACAGAAAACCCGGACAAATGCACGCAAGATCTGGGGAATCCCCACCCTTTTCCTCCAGAGAATTTGACCTCCCTCTTTCCATGCTTCATAATAAGCAAAACAAGCAGAGACCATGTTCTCACCACACTGGAGTTATTGCAGAACTTGCAATTACTTTCACTTGATTATAGCTATTTCCAATATTAGTTGTCATTCCAGAAATAATAAATTAATGTACCGAAATAATTGGAAAAATACCAATGTGAAAAAATAATAAAGTTGGTACTTCACTCTTCAAAACTCATTCAAGCTTGGCCCCTCCCTGTGTAAGTGAAGTTGACAGTTACCACTGCCCAATTTCAAGGTGTACCAGTCAAACTCTATTGTTGATCCTTGTCATTCTAAATCATCAAATTGTACAGGAATTTAACAAAGTCAATTTCAAATAAAAACTAACTAGATCGCTTACTGTACAACATGGTAGACACACTGGCATAAACTTCTGCAATTTCTGTGCTGTCAGAGAATATGCCCCTAGAGCCACTTTCTGAATTACTTTCACCTAAACATTTCTGATATTTCCTTTACTGAATGTTGCAAAGAAAGCATAGCAAATAATTGAAGCATAAACCAAATTAGTTGTAAATAACTGCCCATTGCCCAACCACATACTTTATGGCAAAAGACGTTTTACTACAGCCAAAACTGAACATATCTTCGGATTTTGGACAACAATGCTTTCAAAATTTCACACTGGACTCCCACCTGCACCGCTGACACGCCATTGCAATTCGCCGCCATAGTTCATTCTGTACTACACATGAGAAATCATGGAAGATAGTGCGTACACCGTTTGGCTGTATCAACCTATACAAGCGAGCAGTCGTTCTTTAAATGAAAAATCAAAGTTGATAATGTCCGTCTGCTGCACTGTTATCCTTGCTGTTTCTTTTTCTTTGAGGAATCCAGTTTGACAGTAACTAAAAACGGAATAGAAAGGTACCTTCTCGTGGAGTTTTAAGTTTTTATTCAAAATTAACAATTTAATTCCGGCATCCACTCGCCGTCACCGGCGCCCAGGGGGAGGAGGGGACGGACGCGTCTCCTCCGCCGGCGAGGTGTTCATCGCCGCTACCATCGTCGATGGTGAAGTCGTTGAGGAGATCGCCTCGCCTCGCCTCTGACTCCCCGAAACTCTCTCTCTCTCTGCTTCGCTTGGTGTGAGGGAGGAAAGTGATGCGCGTGCTGGATAGTTTTAAGACAGTGAGCACGTGAAATTACTCCTTTACCCATTTCGCTAACAGCATCTCTGTGCACCACTCACAAACATCGGAGGTGTCAAAGTCATGATAACCATTGGATGAGCTTTAATGAACGGTTGAGAATCAACTAAGTGTATTGAACCATTTCTCTTAAAGTATACTGATCGTAACTATATCATTCCTCTAAAGTATAGTACCAATCGTGCCCTTTGTTTCTTCATCGCAAAGGGTATCGACTTAGTTGCAAGCTTGGCGAGTTCCTATGCCACTACTTGTTTGACCTACGCTTTCTAAGGGACATGTAAGTCTTGATTATGTCATCTTCATCAACTTCGCTAGGAAACTTGCAAGACAAGTTTTGGGGAGGCGGGCATTGAACCAACCTTATGAGTACTATAACCGTTCTAGAAGAAGGCGTTCTGATCAATGAATGTGACTACATATATTTACAATATATGGGTTTATGATCAATATGGTATGACAATAGAGTAATTTGTGATGTTACAGAGATAGGTTCAGTTTAGTGAATAAAAGACGGCTTTCATTGTTTTAAAAGAAAAATACTTGCTTAAGTCTGGTGTTTTCGCTGGTTGTTCGCATATAGTGGGATAAAATACTAGTAGAAAAATAATAATTAACTAAGCGCAACTCATGTAATTAATTTTTGGGGAGGAAAAAATACTGTAATTAATTTGTGGGGAGCAAAAAATAGGAAAACAAAAATTAAATTCTAGCTCAGAAAGGATCGAACCTTCAACCTCATAGTTAGAAGCTATAGCGCATACCACTGGGTTATCGCCTCTTTTTTGTTTCCACATGCAAATATTTTGTATGTAATATCTGATGTTAGTGTCAAGTGATTATTAGCCTACCCACTACCGGTCTCCTCATATCCCTCGTCTCACATCTCAATCCCCAAATTCCGCATCCCATCCCCGTTCTCCTCCTCCGCCTGTAATCCCTCCCCATTCCTCCACCAGCGGCGACAGTAGCGTGGAGAAGATGGCCGGCAATAAGCGCGGCCTCAACGCGAGGACTCAGATCCGCAACAATCTCGGGCGCTTCACAACCGCCGCACCATCCGAGCTTCATGGATCGGCCTCGGCGAACCCCCTCCGTGTCTCCGCTCCCACCGCTCCCCCCATCCTTCCCGATCTCCGCTCCCCCGCGCCTCCCCCCATCTCCTCCCTCGGCCTCCACTCCCTCCGCCTCCCCCCATCCTCCCCGATCTCCACTCCCTCCACGGCTCCGCCTCCCCCCATCTGCTCCCTCAGCCTCCACTCCCTCCGCCTCCCCCGTGCCTCCAGCCCGCCTCCCACATCCTCCCCCGCGCCTCCCCTCCCTCCCCCGTGGTAGCAGCCGCAGGAGCCCTAGGGGAGAGGATGCAGCATCCTCACGATGGTGGTGACCGGAGGCGCTCTCCCGACCCTGTGCACTTGTGTAGCCAGAAACTTAGGCTTCACCGAGGTGTTCATGGCCTTCTTGGTCTAGATGCTGTGGCCACTACTGATCCGCGTCATCCGCGTCATCTGTGGAGGTGGGCGACTGCTAGGTAGCGGCGTTTGCGCGGTGGTCGCGGATGGTGGAGGCGGGGTGACTGCTGGGCGTGCGGTGGGAGGTGCCCAAGGTTTTATATGACAGGTGCTTAACATGCTTAGATAAATAGAAATTTACAATTATAATTGACAGTGGGGTACAATAGTCTAGTGGTAAACGCCTTGGCCTCCGAGCTAGGAGGTTGTTGGTTCGATTCCTCCACACCCCATGGTTTTGTTTTATTTTTTCTATTCTAATTTTTATCCTCTCCTGTTTTGTCAAGTGAGACCTCCTCAACTGCGTTTTAGTTGTCACTTTTCAATTTTTTTATCTCCTCTAGCAATTAATAACTATAGATAATATAATTCCTCCACACCAATTCGGCCCTTGCGTTGAGCAGTTAGGCCCACGAAAACAAAGCGTTGCAATAACAGATTATTGCCACGAACAATCATCATATATAGCAACAAATTTCTTTCGTGGCAATACAAACTCATTTCATACGCATTGTATAGGAACCTTTTGCAACGCAATTGATGACTATGACAACGCAATAAAATTGTGGCAATATTGTCACCCACTCGCAACGAAATTCTATAAGGTGGCAATACCTCCTAACTATTGCAACGAAAATCAATATTATCACAACGCAAGACAACCGTGGCAATAAAGTCATACTACTCGCAACCATTTTCTAAATGGTGGCGATAAAGCCACCTTATTACAACGAATTCAATGACTATCTCAACGCAATATTTTAGAGGCAATACTGTGCACATATCGCCACGATTTTGGCAAAATGTTGCAATAGTACATACCTATTACAACTAATTTAGTGTCGTTGCGATGCGTTTCGTGGCTAAAGGGTCGGAATCTAGTAGTGCATGGCGATTTTCTGGTGTCTATTTCTCAATCTAATATCATATGTAAAATTTCTGGCGACTTTGGCTCTTTCTTTTCCCTCAAGAATTAACTCTTTTTCTCTCTTGGCTGCATGAACACCGAACTCCACTAGGCCTTTTGTTTTTGGCTTGGATATCTATCTCTTTCTAGCTTGGCACGATGTCTTAGAGTTCCACTCGAATTTCCCACGAGGAGAACACAAGGATTCGACTCTCTTTCTTCCCTCCCAAGCTAGCTACCTAATCTCTCCTCTTGGATCACACGCTCATGTGCTTCCTTCCCCACATACCCACATGTTGGTTCTTTCCATGTGGCTTGCCCACGCAGCAAAGCCCCCATGCACTTGGGTCGTCTTGGATCATGTGATCCCCTTGCATGGAACTTCTTCATGCACCAGGCTTGTCTTCCCTTTTCTTTGGCTGGCCTCTCCTCCCTCCCTCTCGGCCTTGCTAGATGGCTTCTTCTCTAGCACTACTTTGCAAAGTAATTTTAGATTCTAATGCTAACACACAACTCAAAGTAACAATGCTACTCAGGGCCACATCACAATAGTTTTGTGTTCCTAGTGGCAATTCATTGGACTGTTTGCTTTAAGCCAATCCCTGCCGAGGATGGCATTGTAGGCCCCCAATTCCAAAACTCGCATGTCTATCTTGAATGTATGTCCTTGTGTCCACCACTCCATTTCTTTGACCCACTATTCATAGTTCATCATGTCACCATTCGCCACCCTCACCTACACTGGTTTCATCTTGGTTGTAACGCAACCCGCTTGTTGCAAGAATCCAGCTTTAATGAAGCTATGTGAGCTATCGGAATCAATCAGGATGAGCATCACCTAATTCCTGACCAAGGCTCTTAGGCTCACTATTTGCACCTCTTCTGTCCCCATGATGGCATTTAGCGATAATTTATATAGCTCACCGTCTTCCATGTCTGCCATTTCCAACATGTCCAGGACATCATCAAATAGCCATTCCTTCTGGTCATTGACCACCATTGCTTGCACCTGCACCTAACCTCGCTTCTTACATTGAGCATTGAAGATGATGAGCCGATTTGTATTTTTCACTCCATTGGTAGCAAAGGCCATTCAACCTGCGATATTCCCACAACTAACGTGCCTTCCACAATTCACCCTGACGAAGCTTATTAGTGTTTCATATAGCTGGTCAATTTTGGTGCCTTCTGCCCCATCACGACTTCCTGTCAATTTGAACTTGCCACTTTTCATTACACTACTACAGAAAAGGTCATCACAGACGGTTCGAAAACGTCATCACAGACGGTTTTGTGAGCCGTCTGTATTTATGGGTCAGTGATTATCGAAGGTCATCACAGACGGTTTTCGAACCGTCTGTGATTATGGGCTATCACAGACGGTTTTTACTCAAAAACCGTCTGTGATAATTGATAATCACAGACGGTTTTGAGTTAAAAACCGTCTGTGATAGCTGGTAATCGCAGACGGTTTTGAACTCAAAACCGTCTGTTATTATCAGCTATCACAGACGGTTTTTAACTCAAAACCGTCTGTGATTATCAATTATCACAGACGGTTTTTAACTCAAAACCGTCTGTGATATTCCCTTCAAACCCTAAATATATTTCTGTTTATTGGCTAGCCTCAAGAAATGCTAGCCATGCCCTCTGAAACAAGAAGATAATCACAGACATAAAACATATACAATTCACACATCTCATTTCATTTCAGATACATTTCACAGACATAAAACATCCAATTGACAACGCACTTCATTTCACAAACATATATAAAGCATCCATTTCGCAAATCAATTCATTGAATTGAAATAAAATATCCATTAACAAATACACAAATACACATTTCACAAACATATATAAATACACAATTGACACTGTATTTGCACTTAGAATTACAATAAAAAATCATTCTGGGCCGTGGAACTCTCCATCTGATCTTACGACTTTTGTCCACAAAAACCAAATGAGCTCTCCTCGAATTTTTGCAAAATCCGGCTGTGTCAATGCAGATGTAGAGATGGACGCAGCCTGTCGTCGAGTCACGTGTTTGTTGAACGTATGTGGCGAACGACCTTCGTTATTCGAAAAAGTTAGATTAGTTATTCGGAAGGAAAGAAAGAGTACAATGTACGTACCTATCGAGTATTTGGGTGATAGCTGTGTACTTGGATTTGTTCTTACTTAGAGAATCAAGGTATATAGCCTTGTTCCATGAAGTCCTTCTTTTTCCCGCAAAATTCAAGTCAATTTTATTACAAAAGTGCAAAAAAAAGACATTCCAGATTCTTCGGTGAGCAGCCGACATAGCCGACTTCTTCGGTGAGCGACTATCCATCTGCTTCCCACTCCTCTTCATCTTTGGTCTCTGGATCACGTACGCCAGTAGCGATCACGTACGCCAGTAGCGATGATTCATCTAACTGAATCATCGCTACTGGCATACGTGATCCAGAGACCAGAGATGAAGAGGAGTGGGAAGAAGCAGATGGATAGTCGCTCACCGAAGAAGTTGGCTATGTCGGCTGCTCACCGAAGAATCTGGAAATTTCTTTTTTTTGAACTTCTGTACTAAAATTTCCTTGAATTTTGTAATACTATTACTACAAGGTCTCTAAACAAAGTGTCTATCCTAGCACCTACTTTAGTTGCTAAAACTATAAACCAAATAGCAAAGTCCCTAAACAAAGGTCTATGAAGCAAATGACACAAACTAGTGTATCTGGTTCATTGAACGGGAACACTATAGTATGTCACTTGCTTCATTTGCTGTTTTTTTGTCTAGATACAAGGATCATTTGGGTGGAAAGATCAACTGTTTCGTCAGGCGCATGACTGCCAATTCGAAGCATAGCATAGCATCCGAGGCACATCCGAGGCCTGCTGCTGTGTCTTGAGGAATGCCAAGAGCTGGTATTCAGATGGGTTATGAGAATAAGATTCATAATTTATAGTTTGAGGAATGCCACATCTGAAGACCAGCTCTTGGCATTCTTCAAGACACAGCTGCAGGCCTTGGATGTGCCTCGGATGCTACGCTATGCTTCAAATTGGCAGTCATGAGCCTGACGACACAATGTATTTCTTTCCACCCAAATGGTCAATGTGTCTTTTGCAATAATCGCAAGATTTCTTGCTTCATGACCTTTGATCATATACTCTTCCTTGATTGGTTAATTTGTACTCTCAAATTGTAGGGTTGCACATGATAAGATGAGGAAGTAAGAAAAGTGATACATGATGCTCAATGTTAGGAAGAGAGGAGAGGAGTAGAGGGAAGGGGGAGAAGGGAGGGGGTGATGTGGACAGAGAGGGGTTATGTGCCTATACTATATACTATGTACTATATACTATATACTAACACAACAAGCAATGTAATATGTACCAATGTAAACTAAGCAATTGCAGTAAACAATGTACCAATGTAGTATGTACCAAATAACAAACTAATTAAGCTACTGCAGTAAACAATGTACCAATGTAATATGTACCAAGCATCAAGCATCAACCCTAAACACTAACAGTAAGCATGAAGCATCAACCCTAAATATGTACTAAGCAACTAACCATAACAGTATGAAGCATCAAGCATCAACCCTAAACACTAACAGTAAGCATGAAGCTCGGGGAGGGATTTGATGACCTTAGGGTTTTGGTGACCTTAGGGACGCAGGAGGAGGAGGCGGCGGCGACGGAGGAGGAGGAGGAGGCGACGACGACGTAGGAGGAGGCGACGGGCTCGGGGAGGCGGCGACGGAGGAGGAGGCTGCGGCGACGTCTTCGTCCGGGGAGGCGGCGGCGACGGAGGAGGAGGAGGAGGAGGCGACGGAGGAGGAGGAGGCGGCGACGCAGGAGGAGGCGGCGGCGACGGAGGAGGAGGAGGCGACGGGCTTGGGGAGGCGGCGACGGAGGATGAGGAGGCGACGGGCTCGGGGAGGCGGCGACGGAGGAGGAGGAGGCTGCGGCGACGTCTTCGTCTGGGGAGGCGGCCGGCGAGGGCTGGGGGAGGCAGCCGGCGAGGGCTCGGGGAGGCGGCGGTGACGACGGGCTCGGGATTTAGATCTAATCGAATAACTGCAGCGCACACGGAAAACCCTAGCGAGAGGGTATATGTAGGGAGATTATCACAGACGGTTCTAAACTAAAAACCGTCTGTGATAACCAGTTATGACAGACGGTTTTTTATTAAAAACCGTCTGTGATAAAATTATCACAGACGGTTTTTTATAAAAAACCGTCTGTGATAAGCTTCATACCAGAACGCTTCGTGTTTCGATCGTCTAATTAACGTCTCTCGATCGTTATACGAAGCATCTATATCATTAATGTTTGGGTATACAAACCATTTGTGCTAAAGGTTAAATATGCGCTCCTAATCCAGGTCTCTTCTACGTACGTACAATACAATATACAATACAACATGGCTTCTACTACTGTTCTTGTGATCATCTCCTTCCTCTCATCTGTTCATCCCGAATTGTTCGGCCGGAACCTTACACAGGCGGCCAGCAATTTGCATCTGGAGCAGCTTCTCCGCACCCGCCCTGCTCTCCTTCCCCGACTTTCTTGCATCCGTCAGCTTGACCTGATCCTCCGCCGTCGACGGAGGCGTCTCGCTGCCGCTCAAGAAAGGGAAACAGCCCTCACCCTGATTCTTCTCCACAATGTGCGCAATGCGGAAGAAGCTCTACACGCATTGCAGAGACTGATAGATAGCCTTGCCGATCAAGCAGAAACGGCAGATTCTGAGGAATCTTTTCATGCTATCCTCTACGACATTATGGATGCTGCTGATCATTTGCCCAGGCTGCACGAGGAAGTGCTGAGGACAAGGGCAATCTTAACGGCGTTCGAGAATTTAGCGGCTGATCCTCCAAGTCCCCAAGTTGAAGAAGAAGCTTACGAAGCCCAAAAGAATACAATCTGGGAAACTCTTTACCTGTGCGACTTTTGTAATAAATTTGCCTCTAATTGAAATTAATAAATTTGCCTTTAATTTGTGATCTCTTGTCTCAGTAGTTCTGTAGTTAAGTTATTAGAAGCAATGTGTACTTATATATTAACCTCTGATCTAGAATATGACAGACAAAGGGACATCACAGCCGGTTCTTGTGAAAAACCGTATGTGAACATTCCCAGACGGTTCTTAACAACAACCGGCTGTGATAGTCGACACAACACAAACGGTTTTTAATAAACAACCGTCTGTGATATTCTAGTATCACAGACGGTTCAGCGGTAAGAACCGTCTGTGATACTCCTTTTTCCCGCCACAAATACCACAGACGGCCTTCAAATTAAAACCGTCTGTAATAGTTTACATTACAGACGGTTTCACAAAACCGTCTGTGATTTGCCGTCTACTATTAGCCTTTCTGTAGTAGTGTTATGTCCTGAACATCTTGCTGAACCGGTGCCAATAATGTCCCCCGTTCCACCAATTCTGAAACCTGGCTTTCTACTAGTCCTCTCAAGTCCTCCTTCAACCGTTTAATGAATTAGGACGCAAAGAATTCTTCATCATAATGTTGGTTGAACATGGAAATTTGGTACGTAGCTTCATAGAATTATTTTTTATACTCTTTGATTGAATCTGTTTACTTGAGCTCCTACATATCATCCAACGACTTCTGATGATCATGGGCACCAAACTTCCTCTCCACCACAACAAATTGCTCCCAATCACCTAGATCATGCCTCAATTTGTACGTGTGTAACCATTTGGTGGCATTACCTTTCATGTGTAGAGTAGCAGATGTAACCCACAGTACCTCGACAATATTGAACATCTTGAAGTAATCTATGCATTTGCCCCTCTAGATCCTTGGATTGTCCCCATCAAACTTAGGAAAAGATAGCTTCGGTAAGGGATTTCGAGAGAAAAAAACTGCTGTGTTCACCTTGAGTACATACCAATCCTGTCGTGGAGCCGTTGGGACCTTTCTTCGAACAGTTGAGATGCGATCAGCCTGGTGACTGCAAAAGTGCTTCACAATTGCATGCCCAAAGTCCTCCCATTGGTGCTAGAGTGAACAATTTCTTCTGCTTGTCTGTAGATGAGGCGGCTTCCTTTCCCAACTCCATCGGCATTGTTGCCATCTGATCCACAGTGATTCTTGCTGCCGCTTAGGCTATTGCCTCCAACTGCATGGCTAGCGTTTGTTGTCCCTACACATGATTATCTGCCACCTTCGCCACAATCTCGATTTGGGCTGCCATCTTCTATTGCGTAACATCCATCTCCCAAATTTTTGCAAACAACAGATCAATATTCTCCTTCACCTGCACCTACTTTTCCTTCGCCTGCACCGTTGCTTCGCCCATCGCATCCAATATGAATTGGGTCTGTACCAAGGGCCTTGGGGGGGGCTATGATGATCAATTGCTAAGTTGAGCCAACCAGATTCAAGAATTTCATAGGGATCATTGAGACCGACCAAGATTGATCTTAAGTTCTCCAACCTTCCTCCGAGATTTTACAGCTCAAGGCCTTGCAGTATCCGGCCGTACACAGCTCTGATACCAACTGTTATATCCCTTGGCCAACAGCGGTTGCCGTGACGTGAGGCCCACCCAATCCATAAAGAGAATAGATAGAGGAAGAACACTATGTGGCTTATTCATATTAGCTTTTGTTGATAACTTTTAGCTACTGCTGATGAATAGTAGTTGCTGATAAATAGTAGTGCTAATAGAAGTGGCTAATAGAAATGACTGATGAATAATAGTTGCTGATAAATAGTAGTGGCTGATACAAGTGGCTAATAGAAATGACTGATAAATAGTAGTGTATTATGTAAGAAAGACGGTGCATGAAAGACACTATAACATTTGCACTGCCGTACGACTTATAGAATTTTAATATAATAAAATACAAAATATATTACAATATGTAAAAGCAAAAATGGTGACTCATAAATAATAATAATTAATAAAAATAATTTATAAAAACTAAGGTGTTAGTATTTACTTCGACTGTCAAGCCCGTAATGTTTTCTCTTTTCGTAACTTAGCTTTTCTGATTGAAGGTCTGGTCTTTTCAGCTTCTAAAAACTGTTTTTCGGCTTTTATATAGTAACTAGCTTTTAAACAGAGTATCTTCTCAAGATATGGTCTACTAGTTAATTATAGTATATACTGTATTGACTTCATTTATATCGACAAAAACCATACGTAAATTTCTATTACTTTATAATCTTTTATATGAATAGCTCAAAAATCATAAACCACAGCAACAAAAAAATCATAAGTTTCAGTTTCACAAAAAAAAAACATACACCTCATACGACTCCGCTTTAATTCCCAGGCTCCACACCTATGGACCCTATCAGGACGTCACCTATCCTCCATTCCCTGCCGTATCACGGCCATGTGGGTCCCCGCTGAGGTTGGCCCCGTCGTGACATAACACCGGGCACACCTCCTTGTCCACGTGGACATGCAGCTGCAGCAGCATTGGCAGTGGGCATGGTGTCACACGTACGTAACGTGGCAGTAGACAGTGGTCAGTAACATATACAGACAGGCACAAACTTCTGAGCCGCTGGGGAGAGAGGCAGAGAGTCACGCATGCTGCCGTCACTCTCTCTATCTCCCGGTGCCTCGTTGACCGCGCCGCGCTACTCGACACCCGGGCTGCGCGCGCCGCGGCTGCATGCATGCATGGCTGCATCTGCATGCGCGCGCCCATGCAACGCGGTCTCCCGCCACTCGCCGGCGCGCGGCCTCTCACTACCACAGAAAGCCTAATAGTAGACGCTAAATCACAGACGATTTTATGAAACCGTCTGTGATGTACATTATTACAGACGGTTTTAATTTGGAGGCCGTCTGTGGTATTTGTGGCGGGAAAAAGGAGTATCACAGACGGTTCTTACCGCTGAACCGTCTGTGATATTCCAATATCACAGACGGTTTTATAATAAAAACCGTCTGTGATATTTCAGATTATCACAGACGATTTTTGTTATAAAACCGTCTGTGATACTGGAATATCACAGACGGTTTTTTAATAAAAAACCGTCTGTGATAATCTGGAATATCACAGACGGTTTTTTATTAAAAACCGTCTGTGAAACCAGATTATCACAGACGGTTTTATAATAAAAACCGTCTGTGATACGTTTCCCGCCTTGCAATCCCTCAAAATTTCAAATTTTCCCGCTTAAGTCCGAGTATGATTCAGTTTTGAGACACCTTCAGTAAAACGGGCATAAGTTTTGCATATGGTGTCCGTTTTCGACGTTCTTGTACTTGTTGGAAAGCTAACGACGAGCCCGATCCAAACAAAATGACCCGTTTGCGCCAGTCGCCCTCCAAGACCCCGAAAATCGGCCATCTTTGGACCTAAACCTGCGTCGCAAGTTTTTGGTGTCTGTTTTTGCCCTTTTTCTTGGTCTTCCTTTCGGAATTTGGATTTTGCTTCAACTACAAAGTTGTAGATCTCATCGAAACCTTTTAAATGAGTATATATAAGCTATATAAAACGTTGCTATTTTATCTTTTCAGACTAGTTGTTTATATTGCATCGGTATATAAAATTCTGTGCTCTAATTCACAGACGGTTCTATATAGAACCGTCTGTGATATGCATTCATCACAGACGGTTCTAGCCAATAGAACCGTCTGTGATAATCTGACCGCTGGGCCCGTCGATCCTCCTCAACCCAATCTCCGTTCCCGCGCCAAAAATTTCGAACTCCCGCCTCTCCCTCCCTCTCCCTCCCTCTCCCTCCCCTATAAATATAACCAAACCCAGCATGTCTCCTCTTCCTTGCTATCCTCCTCCTTGCTATCCTCCTCCTTGCTGTCCTCCTGCTTGCTATTCTCCTCCTCCTTGCTATTCTCCTCCTCCTTGCAGACGACGCACAAGTCTACGGGAGACAAGACATCGCAGAAGCAACTAGCTCGTGCCAACTGTGCAGGGGCGAGAAGGCATCCAGCTCATGCGTTGCATCAGGGGCGAGAAGACATAGAAGATCTTTGCTTTTTCTCTGTTCTTGTTGTGTAACCTGCTTGTTGTTTTGGGATATTGTAATCTTTTTCTTTGTTCTTGTTGTGTAACCTGCTGTTCTTGTTGTGTAACCTTCTCATTGTTTTGGGATATTGTAATGGTAGGCTCTAATCTTAATAAAAATGGATGTTTTATGTTTGTGAAATGGATTGAGATGTGAATTGGATGTATACATATACATGTTGATCTGCTTGTTTCAGAGGGCATGGCTAGCATTTCCTGAGGCTAGCAAATAAACAGAAATAGGTTTAGGAGTAGAAGAGAATATCACAGACGGTTTTTAGTTAAAAACCATCTGTGATATTAAATATCACAGACGGTTCGAAAACCGTCTGTGATGACCTCGTATTATCACTGACCCATAAATTCAGACGGTTCACAAAACTGTCTGTGATGACGTTTTTGAACCGTCTGTGATGACTCGCCTCGCCCTCCATTCGCCACAGAAGCACGCACTGACGCACGCACGCTCGTCCGCATTAATTGCTTGCACGCAGAAAAAGACGCAACCCGGCCGCAAGCGCAACGGCGACTACCACAATTTTAGAACATATTTTATTTTCATTAAGGGGATACCTAGGTACTCGCCTCGTTCTTTTTATTTGACGGTTTTTATTTTTATAATCTATAATTTTGATCGTTATTTATAATAATTTTATATTAAGATATACTAATAAAATATAATGTTATAAAAATATTTTTAAGATAAATTTAATAATATAATTTTTGTATAGACAATTTATATAACTTTAAGCATGTTGACTGTCTGATGGTATGAATTCTATAATATCAAATGAAAAAGAATGAAGAAAGTGCATACTACTGCAACCTTTCCTTAGAAAAACTTTTAAAACTTTTTCTTCCCTAATTCTTGTCCTCTCACCACTCTCGGAACGTGAAAAATGTATATAAAGTGCATAAATTACATACACATATACTATATGGTCACTATGTTTCTTTAATTAATTAGCCTTTGCGAATATATTTCCTCGTGCAAGAGTCAAGGTCGAATCGACTGTTTTAATACACAAGACTTTGACCGTCGTGTTTTACAAATATGTACTTTAGTAAAGAGTTTAGTGCTGTGTAGATATTTTTAATTAATACAGAACTTATGATAATATAACTCTTTTTTTATGCAATTACAAGGTAGACGCACACGAGTAGCACACCATGCACACACACTACACAAGCGCGCGAGTGCTCCTCTTAGCACACATCTAGAAATACGGAGGCCAACGAGAAATTCATGACCTCGTAAAGTTCCTACTAAAATGTACTTGTGTGCATAATATATTTTTTAAAAAATCATGTATATGAATGTTATTACATATATTCTATTTAAAAGCACCACTTATTAGTAACGCAAATTAACGGCTGGTTACCGAAGATAAAAATTGCACAAGCAAACCATGCTCAAGATCTTGTGCGTTGCCGTCAATACCGTGCCAGTTCTAAATCGTGGCAGGGACACGCCAAATGCAACACGAGATGCAAATATATTACCACAAACTCTATAACAATATAACTTATATTTTTGTATAAATCACCGCGAACGCTTTGAATATCGCTAGGAAGGTACCACGTGCGTTGCTGCGGGCTTCCAAGAATGACAATGTCAATATATGTATATAGCTACCGCATTGAAGCATGTTAAAATGTGATCCGAATTTGTTATCGTGTCTTTGTCAGATGCTACGCCAAACGTGATGCTAAGCGGTGTATACGTCATGCCATGTTAGACGCAGTAACGACTAGCACAACTGACTGATTCGGTTGCTTTCTCCGTTAAGAACTCTTATTTTCTAATCTATATATTATTCCTGTAGTCGTACAGATTGAATAGATTGAAGTTCTCTATACTTATAATATCTGTGAATTTTATCTTCATATGTTCGTAATTTTTCAGTAATATTTTTACATTAAATCCATCACGCGGCGTCAAGCAACCACTGCGTGGCTTCAAGGCGACATCCAAGGCGGCACCCGCACGGCATCATCATCAAAGATGGCTGGCTTGCGTCGTGTTTTAGCAAGAAATCGTCCTCCAGCGACACAAAGAACCGCCGAAAACTTTGTTTCAGTCTTTCGGATTGCAGCGAGGCCGACTGAAAGCAATTCCGTTAAACATCGCCGTGAGAAAAGAGGAATCCGCATCCGCGTTCCAGTCAGATCGGAAATCAATTGCAAGCTTGGACGTCGAGTCCGCGTGACCAAAAAAGTGTAGGAAGGACCACAGACCTGCAAGCATGGAATCCGAGGAGCAGCCTGCGTCGGCAATAAAACTCAAATTGGCTTCTGTGTTAACTGAATACGAGGGCATGTACAACCCACAGACGGGTTACTGTCTGTAAGTTCTTTCCACTTCACATACAGACAACTGAACAAACAGTTTGTACAATGGGTCGTCTATTTGACTGTCTATAAACTGTTTAATGCATGCATACAGCCATGATCAAGCGTGAATATGATTCCTGTATACCATTGTGTTGCTTCTTGATACAAAACAAATCAAGCATAAATAAGATGAACATAATTACAATATTTTTTAGAACCATCAATATAAATAATATATTAATATATAATATAATATAGTAGTTTTTTTCATAAATCAAATAAAATATAGTACGATTACATCATGTTCACATACTAGTAGCCTGTTTATACTGCAACATCTTAATTAGGTTCGGATGCTAGTCACTGCAACATACTCCAACAACATCTCATACTGCAACAACATCTAAAATTCTGACGTACAACTGCCTACAACTGAACAACTCAACAGAATGTGCTTCTTTGCATGCCATAACAAATATTTTCAAAGATGAACAACAGCCCTGTGACAATAGTGAAAATGCTATTACAAAAGCAAAAAATTGGCACAAGGATTTTCCAAAGAAAGGGACTGCGGGGGAAGTTGCTTCTTTGCATGCCATAACAAATATTTTCTCAGATGACCAACATCCCTGTGACAATGGTGAAAATGCTATTAGAAAAGCAAAAAATTGGGTAAGAGAACTGGGTGGGTAATGCATGAATAGAAGAGCAAAATGCTGCACCGAACTCCCAGGTTTGCATATTTTTTTCTTGTACAAGACATCCCTTAGTTAGCAATACCCAGGTTTGCATATATTTTTTTCTTGTAAACTCTTTCCAGATTATATATTATACATACATTAAGCTTGCCTAGCTATTTGCCTAAAACAATATACTCCCGATTGTTTGATTGGTAATGATCCTTATCCTTTCTCCTCTGGCAGAAAACTCAATTACATATTAACTTGCAAATCTTGACATCTTGGAGTAGACCAATTTCATAGAGTTATTAACTGAATTTGGGATATTGGGATATTCTTATATGCATATCTTTATTAACTGAATTTCATAGAGTTAATTCCTTTTGAAGAAAACCATAAAAGAAAACCATAAAAAGGCATACGCATGTATCAGTTCATGATTGATAAAAGAAAACCATATCATCATGGATGGTAGTGTCTAGTTCGATCATGGATGGTCCCGTCCTTGCTCTGAAAATTTTCCTACAAACATAAATAAAACTCTTAAAGGTGAAAAAAACAGCATGCAGTACTATCTCTTACAGGGCAGTAAAAACAACCTAAACTAAAGATCAAAAGCCAAAACTGATCTCCAAAAGATCATAGTTAAATAGCACTGAGATGAGTCAACATTAAAACTGAATGCATCGCATGAAGATTGTGACGGAATCTCCACTCGGAAACCCCCTTTTTCCTCCAACAGTATACTTTAATCACTTAATGCACTGAGTTCCAGTGAGGTATGATTGTTGGCCACAATTTTCATGAGCAGCCGAGCACGATGCCGGCGCCAGACTCGGCGGCGGCGCCCTCGAGGCCGAGGTGGCAGATGCGGCAGTTCCTCTCGGCCTTGTCGGGGCTGGCCTTGGTGATCTCGGCCAGCTCGGCCTCCAGGTCAACGTCGTCCAGGGAGCACTCCGACATGCACGACTTCGCCCTCGCTTTCCTCATCCCCGATGCCGGCGCCGAAGCGGACGGACCCACACGTCGAGATGTCGTCCTCGAGGGCGGCGGAGTCCTAGCGGGAGTACGAGTGCCACGACCGGTCCTCCGCGTCCGAGAAGCACTGGCTCCCCTCCTCGTCCGAGCTCTCCTCCGCGAGCCGCCCCCCGGCGGCGCCGCCGAGGCGGCCCCGCTCCACGCCAGGCTCGGCAGCGGCAACGATCGCCGATTGCTCGAGCATGTTCACCATTACTCCCACGAAAAGAACACTACTTTCTCCAAGGTAGAAATGAACCAAAGAAACCTACAAAAAATCAATTCAAGAAAAGGAAACGAACCACTTAAATTGCTCCTCTGGTATCAAATCCAAAATCGCGCAGGGGAGGATTGGGGGCGGAGAAAAAGCATGGGAAGGAATTTTGGCGCCCAAAACCAAAATCGCGCGCGCGCCACAGCTGGATCCGCGCGATTCACCTGGAGACGAAGCTTCCCGTACAATGCTGCTCTGGCCGGCGATTTGGCCTGGGAGCACGCGCCGGTCGTCGTCGCCTCGCGAGAGGACGACCTCACTCTCTCCCTTCATTTACTGCTGTTCGCGAGGGGGTTTTTTGCAAAAAGAACACTATACAGACAGAGGTAAAACACGCGTTGTACGTGCCCTGAGAAGGGTAGGACAATGGAGATTTTGCTAGGAGCACACACAGAAAGGCAACCCAAAAGCTTTCAACAATTCTGCTTCACGTACACATCAGTGTACCAAGAGATTGCAAAACATGAACTCGACAATTTTGACTCGCCTCGATTCTGTTATGTGTCTCGACTCTGATTTAGCGTGGACCCACGCCATGCTAAGTGTTGACCCATGCTCTACCATAGTGATTATTCCAACACCAGTTCCACCATCACTATTGCCCAGCTGCTTGGCGCTATACCTTAACGTCATACTGCGCCATCTCCATCAATAATCTTCTACCTCAGTCGATTGTCATTTTCTATCAAGAATCTATGTCGTCAGCTATGCATGTTTTTTGTTGGAGGTGAAATTTATTACAATTCAGGTTATTGTACCTATTATTGGCAGCATCCATATGGGAAGATCCACACATATAGATTCTAAGGTGGAGTTGCATACTTTCAACATAGCATTGCTATTGAGTTAATTTGAGCAACATTTGACCGATGAGACTTTGAAAAAAAAATCAATTTTAGTTATAGGGACAACTAAATTTGGTGTTTCGTTCACCGTTATGGACATGCTAAAATTTGGATATCTTATGCGATCATTATGGAGACTTTAGCAACATTCAATTTTAAAAGTTTGATGACACCCTTATGGCAGCTAGCATAATACTCTCTAAAATTTTACTGTTTGAAATTGAAGTTTTTTTTCAATTTCAGTTCAAGACGAAGGATTTTACGTGTAAAAAAGAGTTTGTTTTTTGTGTGATACCACAATGTTTGTCCACTTGTTGCACATCGATACAAGGTGTCTATTGCAATTTATACTCCATTGACAGTACATGAGTTCATTTCATCCGGATAATTTTACACGAGCAGTTTCAACCATGTCATGTAATCTAGTTATCTTTGAAGCCAGTAGTTTGACGTACGTGATGGCCACATGTACACATTACTCTTTCAATGGGCATTGTTTGCTATGTTTTAGGTGGAGCATGTCAGATTTCATGATATGAGTTCTTCGTTATCTATCGAGCACCACAGGTGATGTTTAGCTTATGCCATTTTGATGATTGAGCATTTGGATCAGGAGGTCAGTTGTACAGACTTAGACTTTGCTAGGATTATGAAGATCTAGATTTATTCGCTTGTTTTGTTCATAGCTTTGTGTTTGAACTAACTATGGTTTGCTCAATTTTGCTTCATAAGAAGCGTTTTGTTAGACCATGTGGTGGTCGTGATTAAAAGTGATGATGAATAATTGATATTTAGATTGCTTTGGAATTTGCATTTGCAAAAGTTTCGGTCGATCGCAATCAAAGATTTTGAATCCGAGTGATCTCGTTCAGTTCTGAGTTGCTTTGAGTGGTTTCAAGTGGTTTTCGTTGGCTCCTAGTAGTTGTGGTTACTTCGAGTGGTTTTGGCCTGCTTCGAGTGGTTTTGGTCGCCACGAGTGTTTTTCATCTGCTACGAGCGATTTTGGTCTATTTCGAGTAGTTTCGAGCCAGTCCGATTTGGTCCGAGCTAACTAGCATTAGCGCATTGGATGCTTTTCGAGTGCCATCGAAACATCAGATGGCACTCGATTGGCATCAAAGAATCACACGGCTAGCTTCGACCTTGAAGAGTGATGGCCCAGCTGATGTTTACGACCACTTAGTGTTATTTATGACCACGTCCAACTTTGACGACGACGGACTTCGACCATTGTGGCTTTCAACCACGGCAGGACGAGCACGACAGCATGACTACAGAAGAACGACCACATCTATTTTGAACTAAGCTAGGCTTTGACCATAGCAACTTGACTACATCATTCTGACCACGACTGACTTCGACCACGTTTGGCTCTGACCACAACTGACTTTGATCACGTTCGGCTCCGACCACGACTGACTTCATCCATGTCCAGCTTTGACCACATTTGACTTTGACAACGACAGAATGACCACTGAAGGTAATCGTAGCTACAGAACTTTTCATGGTTGTAGCAACAGGACTTTTCATGCTCGTAGATTTTACTAGTCGATAGTCAAAGGCTTTGCAGTCGATGGTCGTAGACTTCGCGGACTGCTGTTATAGTCATAGACTTCGCGGACTGCTGTTATAGTCATAGACTTCGCAGTCTTGTTTTCATAGTTGTAGACTTTGTAGTCTACTGTCGTTGTCTTCGGTAATCGAAGGCTTTGCGATCGGTTGCCATAGGCTTCACGGTCAGTACTCATAGACTTCATTGTCAGTGTCTGTTGTTGCTCCTATTCATCTTGTGTCACAGTACTGGATTCCTAAAGCTTATCTCACTAACCCTAGTACTGTGAGACTGACATTTTCCATGATATAAGACCAGATAGCACGGGATAGAGAACATGCATTTGATTGGGTTCTAGTATTTTGCTTGGTTGGAACATTTGATGGTTCTTCATCTTGTTTGATGGCTCCTGAGAGATTTCACCTTCTAATTAAACCATGTGGAAAAGGCAATGTTGTCATACAAGTGGTCTTTTCTCAGATTGCTCGTTCTCATTCTTTACTGCCTAATTCTTTTCTTTGTACTCGGTTGAGTTGTGAATTGGGTTGTTGCCTTCTTTTGGGATTATTCTGAGGGAAAACTTATTGTTTGAAGTGGTGTCAGAAGCTTTATTTAGTATACTTGTCAAATAATTCATCAAGTCCAAGCCTTGAAATTAAATTAATAGAAGAGTTTTCTTTATCATATTTACGCATATGTTGTATAGATATGATCATAAATGGTGATAATTAACCTACTACACTTGAACTAAAGCATGACATGGCAGAACATGTTAACTAGATTGATTATAGATAGTACTCTACGATGTTCATATAAAAGCATTAGCTAGATTGTGAGTCTTATTTTAAATCTTGGCTATGAGACTTATATGCAATCTTGTATGTTCACTTAGGTTGGCATGTTATAAATAAAAAATTGAGTTCATACATGTGGTATCAGATCAAAATTGAAAAGGAATGAAAAGATATATGCTTCAAGCATGCCTTGGTCAAACGAAAAGAAAAAGGCACAAAAATTGTCCAAGTGAAAATAAGTGTGCTTCAAGCATGCCACCATAAAAAAAATACTTCAAGCATGTTATCATGAAAAAAAGCATACTTCAAGAATACCACATGCCTAAGAATTGAGTATGGAGCAATAGGTTGCTATATGAGATTGCTAGCTCGCCTAGACTTAAAGTTTGCTTCACTTTTAGGCTTTGACTTTTGATGTGATATCTCATTGTGCTCTTTTTAATCGGTTGGTCATTGTTGAAAAGTCTATCATAGATATAAATCACTTAATCATGCTAAAAGGCATGTTTTGACCTTGCTATGTGATATATGATTTTATGTGATCTAGGAAGCTCTACTCCAAAAGATGTCTTGATTAAATTCTTAAATTAGTGCAAAGTGATTTAGATAATTCACAAAGCTTTTGGACGCTTACTCTCATTGCTCCTTCTTAGAATAGTTCTCTCTCTCAATTTCTTGATGGTTACATTGCCAAAGGGGGAGAAATTAGAAGAAAGGGGGAGAATTTTCAATTGATTAAGAAAGGGGGAGTTTTTGAGTGATTTGTTGCTGCTGTGGTTTGCTTTGAAACTTTCTTTTCACAATTCTCTTAGACACATTTGTGGTGTTGTCAATGTATTCATCAAGGGGAGATTGTTAGACCATGTGGTGGTCGTGATTAAAAGTGATGATAAATAATTGACATTTGGATTGCTTTGGAATTTGCATTTGTGAAAGTTTCGGTTGATCGTAATCAAAGGTTTTGAATTCGAGTGATCTCGTTTAGTTTTGAGTTGCTTCGAGTGGTTTTTGTTGGCTCCTAGTGGTTGCGGTTGCTCCAAGTGGTTTTGGCCTACTTTGAGTGGTTTTGGTTGCCCCAAGTGGTTTTCATCTGCTACATGTGGTTTTGGTCTGTTTCGAGTAGTTTCGAACCAGTCCATTTGGGTCTAAGTTGCATCGGATAGTTTTCAAGTAGCAACAGAGTATCGGACGGTGTCCAACTAGCATTAGCGCATCGGATGGCTTTTGAGCGCCACCGGAACATCGGACGGCACTCGATTGGCATTGAAGGATTGCACGGCTTGCTTCGACCTTGAAGAGTGATGGCTCAGCTGATGTTTACGACTACTTAGAGTTGTTTATGACCACGCCCAACTTCGACGATGACGAACTTCGACCACTACAGCTTTCGACCATAGTATTATGAGCACCGCAGCATAACTACAGAAGAACAACCACGTCTGTTTTCAACCACACCTAACTTCGACCATGGCAACTCGACTATGGCATTCTGACCATGACTGACTTCGACCACGTCTGGCTCGAACCATGACTGACTTCGGCCATGTCCAGCTTCGACCACGTTCGATTTCGATAATGACAAAATGACTCCTGAAAGTAATTGTAGTTATAGTACTTTTTCATGGTGGTAGCTATAATACTTTTTCGTGGTCATAGATTTTATTGGTCAATAGTCAAAGGCTTTATAGCCAATGGTTGTAGACTTTGCAGACTACTGTTATAGTCGTAGACTTCCAAGTCTTATTTTCATAGCCGTAGACTTTGTAGTCTATTGTCGTTGTCTTCGGTAGTTAAATGCCTTGCGATCGGTTATCGCGGGCTTCACAGTCAGTACTCGTAGACTTCATTGTTGGTTCGAGTGCTTCACTTCTTGAGATCTTCGAGTACTCATGTTAGGGCAGCGGGATGACTGGCTAGTGCTTGGTGGTTAGGTGGTCATGGTACTCGGAAGTCAGAAGGTCTCGGTACTCGATGGTTGGTGATCGGTTGTCGTAGGTGTTATGATCCGTTGTCGGAGACTTGTGGTATGTGATCAGTACTCAACAGTCGGTGCTCAATAACTCTAGTCGGTAGTGATGCTATTCCCGAGTATGCTGAGCGATGGTATTTGTGGTTGTGGATGACCTAGTTGGTATTCGTGGATGGTTTTGTTCTTATCTATTGATGGAAAAGGACGGTGTGGCTGTGTTTGCTGATGACGATCAAGTTTTGGAGAACTTGTGTTGGGAGAAAGTTTCTTTGGACTTTCATATGTAGGTGAGCATGGAGATGATCATGATCGGTGACGAGGAGGACCGGGACTACGAGGGGGTAATCTGAGGTCCAAGCAGTCGGAATGTCACGCGAAGTCGTTAGGCTCATGCTGGAGCACTTAGAGATCGAAGGTGGATGATGCGTGGAGGGGTGGAGACGTTTACGGTCGGTGACGAGGAGGACCGGGACTAGCAGGGGGTAATCTAAAGTCCAAGCGGTCGAGATGTCACACGAGGTGATTGGGCTCACCCTAGAGCATGTGATGATACGTGGAGAAGCTACAGGAGGTGTGGTCCTAGAGGCTTCGATACGGGAGTTGGTTATGCGTGATGGAGATACAGGAGGTGCGTCCTAGAGGCTTCACACGTGGTGAGATTAGAGGCATTATGGAAGGAGTCAGTAAGGGAAGGTTTATAGATATGGTAAAATTTATGTTAGGAAGGGTTTTGGGTCCCTTGATTTAAGGAAGATATAAAATTGTGTGTTCATGTTTGAGGCAGACAATGCATGGTTGTTAGCCTATAAAAGCAGGGAGAGACTAAGGGCTAACACGTTGTTTTTGGTAGGGCTTTCGAGGAGAAAGCTTGTGTGAGTTTTAAGAGGGCTTTCATCGAGAGAGCTTTTAGGGGTATCATAAGGGCACTTTGTAACCACATCCATAATACAGAAATAATAGATCAAATCTATTCCAAGAAAAGTTTGCTATCATTGACGACGTGTTTTCTGAGCATCATTTTCTTCTATCTCCAGTGTGTACTTGTTCAAGCGATTGAAGCGTTCGAGCAGTTGAAGTCTTCGAGCAGAGGGAGATTACAACTAGTGCATCGACGGTCGTAGTGAGCGGTCGTAGCAAATGATTGAAGGGAGCGGTCAGACAATTGAAGCATTCATCAAGCATAGGCGAGCAAACCAGCGTCTTACGGCCATCATCTACATCCGGTAATTTAGATTATTTTTCTTCTGCTTTTAGTTTTAGTTTCAGGTTCCAAAAGTGTAGACAATCATTCACCCCCTTCTGATTGTACCATACGATCCTACACGTTTGGATAAGACTGTTCCTGTCTTTCTTACTGAAGATTAGTTTGATGGACTTTCAAGGCATAAGGTATGTTGATGAAGACTTATTTGGAGGAGATTTTCATATTTCGTCTACAGGAGGAAATCCATCTCAAGGTGGAAATTGTTAAAGTGTGACCTAAATTTGTCATCGTGTCCTTGTTGGACACTGTGCCAGATGTAGTACTAAGCTGTGCATGCGTCAAGCCGTGTTAGACGTGGCAATGGTTAGCACATCCAACTCTGATTCGGTTGCTTTATCTGGTAGGGACTTGTTTCCTAATCTATGTATATAATATACCCTGTTGTATAGTTTAGATATGTCGAAGTTTTTCGTGCTTGTAATATCTTCTCGTATAGTGAATTCTGCCAACTTCTATGGTTTATTCCGTAAGGATTTTCTCTGTTAGATCTGTGTCTCCTATTCTTTTGGTCTTCTATTTCTGTCATGTATTTTATAACAAAGCAATTGTTGAATTGAGTCGTGACTTTCTCTCTCTCAAAAAAAAAAAAAATTGAGTCGTGACATTGATAGCAACCAAAATATTTACATATACATATATGAGGAGTACGTATATCGGTAAGCATGTTTGGAAACCTAGGCATGGTAATTAGGACGTAACTGCTGGGCCAAGATCACGCCATTTTACCATCTGAAGTGTAGATATCCAGTAGCCGTGGAACCTTTAAACCCAAATGGACTTATTTCTACAAAACTATGCACCATAAGCATAAATACATGCTCGCAAGTGAAAGCAGCAGAGGAAAAAACCTATATGAGCAGTATTTTGTAAAATGCATTAAAAAGTTCATAAACTTTTATGTAGACTGAAAACATGGGGAATGCATACATTTTTTTTTATACAGGCAATATAATGTGCTTACCCAAGCAACTCATGGTTCCTTAGGGACTCCAATTGCAGGGTGCTTGCAGTAGAAACTTCAGTTAGAGGTAATGTGGTCCTACTATAAGATCTACATAATGGATATATCAAATATAGCATGAATCTTCCATTTAATGGAACAATGATCAATGGAAATAACTAGTCAGTGATGGTGATGGAAGCATGGCACATACGAAAACAATGGAATAGGAAAATTTTTGAAAAACAGAATCCATCTATCCACCGCGCAGCTGCACTGATTAGGTCCTGGAGATGAAGAGAGAGATGGAGCTCCCGTGTCGAAGGCATTCAGCACCGTTCATCTTCTCGTCTCCTGACCCGCTAGCCGGTGCTAGGAGATCTGAGAAAGGATCACGGTTCTGGCCTCTAGGGGATGACGGGGATTGCTCGGAGTCGGAGGGGGAAGGTGAAGGCGGTGGGTCTTGCTCCTCGCCAACGAGTGCTGATTTGGTAATGTTGTAAGGGGGTCTTACGACCTCTCAGGATCTTCCACGACCGGTTAGGGTCGTTTACGACCGGTGAGGATTGAGTACGACCAGTTCTGGATGCTTACGACCAGTTCCGATCGCTTCAAACTCTTCCGATCACTTTTTCAACGTGGTCGTAAATTTACTGTAGCAATTTACGACCACTCTGCAATATCGCTGCCGCTGCCTTCCTTCAGCCGCTCGAGATACCGTGATCGCAACCTTCTACGATCACGCAGTGATGCTGGCGATCACTGTTTACCGTAGTTGAACACCCGTACGACCACGTTCACTTCCTTCAACGTGGTCGGAGTCGCTTCCGACCACGTACTGGTCTTCTCGGCGTAGTCGTAACTCCCTACGACCACCTTCAACTCCTTACGACCACCTTCACCGTGGTCGCAGCCTTTCCTGCGTAGTCGAAGAATTACTGTTACCTTTGCCGTGATCGTAGCGCCTCTCGATCACGCCCGCAGGAACTTCGCCGTGGTCGTAACTCCTCCCGATCACGCTTGCGGTGATCGTGAGTCCTTCCGACCACGCCTTGCACAATCACACGACAAAACAATGCTTTGTGTGTTTCCCTCTTTTTGGTATTTTCTCAATGGCTTGGTGTATCTTGGTTACATGACTACCTCTCCTTATATACCCGGTTCTACGACTTTAGCGCGGGTTCGACTACGATTACAATTCCGACTCCGATACGACTTCTAATTCGACTTTGATACGACCTCGTCTAGAACTCGGTCTCAATCTTCGACTCCTGATTTCTCCTCCGTCTTGACTTCGATTACTTCCGAACTTTGTATGCGTCTTCTAAAACAAGATTATTTCCAACATTCTCTCCCTAATCTTGTTTTAGTAACTTCCATCATGTCGATCTTCTTCCCTGATCACTTTGACGTTCTCCTGCTTCTGCTTCTTCCTTGACCGGGCTTTCTGGGCTGGAGCACCTGCTCCCACAGCTTTTGCTCTGGTCATTTCCTTCCTGCTCACATTTTCTCCACCAGCAACTCGTTTCATGTTGTGTGGTCTTGCTTTCGACCATCGTCCTTCACGCCATGCTTTCTCCCGCCACCTCGGGATCCAAACTCCAGGCTTTTGACTGCCTTCTTTTGGTCTTGTGGGAGCTCCTCCTGAGCTTCTGATTTCCACAACCTTGCTTACTTCATGTGATCTACGCTGACCACTCAAGCTCTTGTTGCTTCGACCTTCCTTTGCACCAGTTGCACCTGGTACGACTTCACCTTGCTTTCCTCCATCTGCATGCGAGTAAGCACCTCCTATGTCGTTTGCTACGACTTCGCCTGCTGTGTGTGGTCGATGTTGACCACCTGGGCCACCCCTTCTCTTCTCGGCTGCGGTTGCTACATGTGGTCCGTGTCGACCACTGTTTACTTCATGCGACCAGTGTCGACCACTCAGGCCGATGCTTCGACCATCCAGGCCGATCCTGGGACCTGTGCGTGCAAGTAGTCGTTCGAAGTCGACTACTCGTGCACCGCTGGTTTGCTGCGGTCGTAATGTGTTTCGACCACGTTCAAACCTTGTTTGCCATGGTCGATTGCCCTCTCGACCACGTTCGATCATCGTTTGCCGTAGTCGATTGTCCTCTCGACCACGTCCAATCACTTCAGCCGACTTGTTCGTTACGACTACAGGTTCTTTTCTGCTGTCTGTCACGACTTGCTTCTCTCCCGACTTGCTTGTTACGACTTCAGGCTGGCCTTCGACTACTAGTAGATGAAGTCGTTCACATTCTGGTTCCTCCAGAACCCTTTGCATGCCATCTGGTTTCCAGATTTTCAATGGTAGCTTGTACAACCGATTTGCTGACTTTTGCACCTTCATTAGCAGCCGCTCTCTGTTGTCGAAAACTCTCAGGTGATTATCTTTGAGCTCGATCCGGCAACCTTCTTCGGTCATTTGTCCAAGACTTATGACATTGCTGCAAAGACTTGGTATGTAATATACATCTGACAATGGTCTTCGACTTCCATCCTTGCATTTCAACAGAATTGTCCCCTTTCCTCTGATCTGCACGGTTGAGCCGTCTCCAAACTTCACTTTGCCGAGTACTTTCTCATCTAGCTCATGAAACATTGAATATGTTCCTGTCATATGATTGCTAGCTCCATTGTCGAGGTACCAATCTGACTGTTCCTGAGACTCCTCTCCCTTCTCCATCAAACTAGGAAACACCTTCCCTTCGTTCAGTAGCACCATTGTCGGTTCTTCAACAGTGCAGTGCGACAACAGTAGCGTTGGTTCTGTGAGTTCAGAGGTTTGAGCCATGTTGACTTCTTCGACTTTCTTCTTGCTCCTGCATTTTGCAGCATAGTGCCCATACTTCTTGCAGTTATGGCACTGAATGTGGCTTCGACATTCGGCAGCATAATGGCCGAATTTTTCACACTCGAAACATTGAATGTGAGACTTATCTTGAAATCTTCCACCTCGACCAGTTCCACGACCACCTCTTCCTCCTCTTCCGGACTGAAATCCACGACCTTGCTGGTCATATGAGTCTGTCTGGTCTGGATTGTCTTGATTCTTCGTGTCCTCCTTAGCGAGCAACATTTGTTGGTTGTAGGACCCTTGTCCTTCGTTGTCGGCTTGGTAACTTTTTAGGAGCTGCTCGTGTCCTTTGAGCGCCCCAGTCACCTCCTCAATCTTCATCTTCGAGAGGTCTTGTGAGTATGTGATCGTAGTTACGACCGGGAGAAACTTCTCCGGCAGTACTCGTAGATACTTCTTCACCGCCACCTCATCTTTCAAGTCGTCGCCGAGAGATTTGATCTCGTTTATGACTTCATTAAACTTCCCAGAGAATTCTTCCACTGTCTGGTCTCTTCCCATCTTCAATGATTCAAACTCACTCCTCAATGTTTGAAGTCGAACTTCCTTCACTCGATCTACTCCTTGGTGCATTATCTGCAGAGTAGTCCAAACGTCTTTCGCCGTCTCCTTGCCGACTAGTTGCCGCATCATCGAGTCGGGCACAGCTTGATAGATCGCTGCCATCGCCATCTTGTCGAGACGTTCATCAACGACTTTGTCTTTCTCCTTCGGTTCAACCGGGCCCCAGACTCCCTGTGCGATTATGTTGACTTTCATTTTCATCGCCCAGATCAGATAGTTGTCCGAATTGAGGATCGGGTACTGCAGCGACACGCTCTGCTTCGCCTTTGAAGCCTCCACCATGGTTCACCATGCTCTGATACCAACTGTTGTAAGGGGGTCTTACGACCTCTCAGGATCTTCCACGACCGGTTAGGGTCGTTTACGACCGGTGAGGATTGAGTACGACCAGTTCTGGATGCTTACGACCAGTTCCGATCGCTTCAAACTCTTCCGATCACTTTTTCAACGTGGTCGTAAATTTACTGTAGCAATTTACGACCACTCTGCAATATCGCTGCCGCTGCCTTCCTTCAGCCGCTCGAGATACCGTGATCGCAACCTTCTACGATCACGCAGTGATGCTGGCGATCACTGTTTACCGTAGTCGAACACCCGTACGACCACGTTCACTTCCTTCAACGTGGTCAGAGTCGCTTCCGACCACGTACTGGTCTTCTCGGCGTAGTCGTAACTCCCTACGACCACCTTCAACTCCTTACGACCACCTTCACCGTGGTCGCAGCCTTTCCTGCGTAGTCGAAGAATTACTGTTACCTTTGCCGTGATCGTAGCGCCTCTCGATCACGCCCGCAGGAACTTCGCCGTGGTCGTAACTCCTCCCGATCACGCTTGCGGTGATCGTGAGTCCTTCCGACCACGCCTTGCACAATCACACGACAAAACAATGCTTTGTGTGTTTCCCTCTTTTTGGTATTTTCTCAATGGCTTGGTGTATCTTGGTTACATGACTACCTCTCCTTATATACCCGGTTCTACGACTTTAGCACGGGTTCGACTACGATTACAATTCCGACTCCGATACGACTTCTAATTCGACTTTGATACGACCTCGTCTAGAACTCGGTCTCAATCTTCGACTCCTGATTTCTCCTCCGTCTTGACTTCGATTACTTCCGAACTTTGTATGCGTCTTCTAAAACAAGATTATTTCCAACAGGTAAGAGATGCATTGCGGGCGGGTTTCACTTCTGATGATCTGGTAAGAGCTGAGATTCAATTATCAAATCGTGTTGCTTCGCCAAAATTTGGGTCTGTAGATTGTGGTGCAGGACAGGTTCGTCACCCTCGTCCTTTGGCGACGCGGATAGTTCAAGCTGTAGCGCAGTTGTGCTCCTCGCCGGCTTGTAAGCCATGGAAGGGTCCTCTTCCGAAGGCAAGATCTTCACCGGCTAAGGATAAGTGGGCTAAGGGAGAAGAAAGTGGAAGGAGAGTGTTGGAAGATGTCTGTGTAGTGGCTGAGCTACCAGAGGTGGCAGCGAAAGGAGGCTTGTGTCCAACTTCGCTGATGTCGGTGACCGCCCAGGAGGAGTCGGGATTCAAGTTTCGAGATCGAGCGACGGTGCGTCTTCCTGGGCCAGCAAAGCAGAGAAGGGCAAGTGCGGGCCGGTTTATTCAGGTTGGGGCCCATCCGGCGTTTCAGTGCTCTGTTGGGCTGGGTCTTTTACTGAAGAGGAAAGGAGTACCGAGGGGTTTCCAGGTGAAGCAAAAGGGCAGTGAACCGTCGCCTGACTTGCTGGCCGATTCACTTTCTTGCGCTCGCTCTTTCGTCGAGGTTGTGAGGGCAAAAGGGAAGGGGAGCTTGAAGGGGGAAAATACAGTGGAGGGACGGATGCAGAGAGGAGGTCGGGGGGTGGCCGGGGCGTGTGGCGGCTGGAGTGGTAGCTTGGCGCACCCTAGCAATGCCATGGCTCGTGGGCGCATTCTGAATCGAGGCTTTGGATATGAAGGAGGAGCGGAGGTCCAGGGTTGGGGTGGCTTCCGCAATGGTGGTCGCGGCTCCCATGGTGGCCGTAGGGAATACGGTGTGGGTGGCCGTGGCCGTAGCGGGCCCCAACGCTTCAGTAGAGGTGGTGGCCGTGCGGGTTCTTCGGCAAGTGGTCGCGGAGCTGACCAGCATAACTGGCAAGTAACAAAGCTAGAGGCTGTTTCTTCTATTGGGGCCAGTGGTGGTAGGAAGGGGGTAATTGTTGATGGTGTTAAGGGCTCGGTGGAGGCTGAGGTTGTGCAGAAGGGGGTAGAGGATGAGCTGATGGAAGAGGCGAAGGAGGCTGCTGCTGATGGAGGAGGGGAAGGGGTTCGCTCAGGAATTAGATGTGCAAGATGTACGAGAAAGGGGCACTTAGCAGCTGGTTGCACGGTGGAAATTTATTGTGTCATTTGTGATAGTAATGATCATGTAAATCACAGGTGCCCAATCCTCAAGATGCCGCGACCGGTCGCTCAGGCAGTTGGTTATGTTGTGCATGGTTTAGGCTTTTACCATATTCCGCATCCACCTTTGCCGAGAGCAAAAAAGGACTCGAAGATGGCCTTGATAACAGTTGTTGGGGGATCGTTGTCCAAGGAGCAGGTGATCTTGCAGCTTCAAAGGATTATGCCGGGGAAGTGGAATTGGTCTCTAGAGGAGCATGGGGATGATGCTTTATTGCTCAGTTCCCATCTAAGTCAGAGCTGCAGCGCTCTATTGCTTTTGGTGGTGCGGATGTGAAAGAGGTTGGCGTTCCGCAAGGTGTGAGGCTGAATTTTGAGGAGTGGATTGAGAAGGAAGAAGGCTTTTTGCTTCCGAAGGTTTGGGTGAAGGTTGTCGGGATGAGAAAGGCTTTAAGAGAATTTCTTAATCTTTGGGCTGTGGGTTCGTTATTAGGCTCGACGCAAACAGCTGATATGGAAACTACTAGGAAAAGCAATTTTGGAAGAATTTTTGTGGCTGTGCTAAACCCAAAGTTGATCCCATCTCATCTTGATGTGGTCATTGGGGACCATTATTTTGAGTTGGACTTTGAAGTCGAGAAGTGGGGCTTCGATGAAATTGGTGAAGAGGTAGAGGTGGATTGGAATGGGAAAGAGGACGGGGGTAATGGAAGTGTAGGGGAGGACGACCTTCAGGAGGAGGAATTGCTTGGTGACGATCTTATGGGCACCAGGGATTATAAGCGGCAAAGGTTTGAGGAAGGTGGGAAGGGTGCTGATCAGTCTTCCGAAGGAAAGGACACGGGGGTGGAATCACTGAAGTTGAAAGTGCAAAGTATGTCTGAGCTGGAGTTCGCGAATTTTTTGAAAACGAAGGCTGAAGAAATTTTGGGCATCTCAGTGAGTAAGGTGCTTGTGAAGGCCGCCAATGGCATTGTCTCTGAGGAGGCCACAGTTGGGGTTAAAGGAGTGGATGCAGAGGGCGCTATTCTTATAAGTGCTGAAGGGGAGAGCAGGGAAGGAAAGTTGAATAAGGAGGAGCTGGGTCTCAACTTTCTGTGTGCCAAGTCTGATTTCCTAAATGGAATTGGAGGTGATACCGAGCAAGATAGTAGTGTTTTTGCAACAGACCAGCTTGAATGTCTAAATTCAGATAAGTCTGTACATCCAATGGTGGTTTTTCAATGTTGTCTACACCAGCAGTTGTGGGGGAGCATGAGGTGTTGATGGCCGTAGCGATCCCGGAGGTGGTGGCGGCGCCGACCAGGTCCAGTCCAAGGCTAGCGGGGGTGTCTGATGAGCATGCGATGACAAGAGCGGAGAGTCGTGCAGTCGCACGCAACCTAGAAAAGGCGGAAGGTATTACTCTAGCCGATTCAACGTGTTCCTCTTCTTTAATTTCTGCGGTCAACAATATTAAACAGTTAGGCATTGTAGCAAAGAATGGTGATAGTTCTTTTGCTTCATCCATTGAAAATTTGTTGCTTGACGATAGAACTAGGCAGTCTCTTTCCCTTGAGCTTCTTGATGATGTTTATTATAGTTCCGAGAATGAATCGGAGTTTGTTGAAGAGCTAGAAAATAAAGCAATAAGTCTTTTGTGTGGTGATCTGATGGAAGAAGTATTTGATGATGACAGCTATCACCTAAGGTGTGCTTCCAAAGCTGTACATAAAAATAACAAGTCCGACGCTAAGATGTCTTTGAAAAGGACTTGGAAGAAGAATAGAATTAAGATAACAAAAGGGGTTTCAATATGAGAGGAATTTTTTGGAATAACAGAGGTCTTAGGAACTTGGCTAAATCCAGATTTTTACATAATGCTTCTAGAGAGCAAAACTTAGATTTTATTGCTATTCTGGAGACAGGGAAAAGTGACTTTTCACAATCCAAACTCAATAGATTATGTGGTGGAAGGGCTTTTCTTTGGCACTGGACAGAGCCTCATGGGAGGTCTGGAGGCATTTTATTAGGAGTAAATGTGGATGTTTTTGATGTCCGTAGCATTGCTGAAGGGGACTTCTTTGTGAAATTTCATCTCAGAAATAAAACTGATGGATTTCAGTGGGTTCTAGTGGCTGTCTATGGGGCAGCACAACCTGAATTCAAAGAGGTGTTTCTCACTGAACTAGTCCAGACTTGTAGTAAAGTTTCTTTGCCTTTATTGATCAGGGGTGATTTTAACATCATCAGAAACCCTAGTGAGAAAAGTAATGATAGGTATGATGACCGATGGCCTTTTTTGTTTAATGCTATCATAGATGGCCTTGTTTTAAGAGAAATAGAGATGTCTGGGCGGAAATACACATGGGTGAATTCTTTGTCTACTCCAACTTATGAAAGACTCGACAGGGTCTTAGTTAGTACAGAGTGGGAGCAGCATTTTCCTATGGCTACAGTTGAGGCCTTAAGTAGAGAGATCTCAGACCATACCCCGCTTTTGATTTGTACAGGTGAAGGGATCCAAGTCAAGAACCAACCAATGTTCAAATTTGAGCTTGGCTGGTTCCTGCGTGAGGGATTTTTTGACTTAGTTTCAAAGGTATGGGATGAGCGGAACAAAGGGTCCTCTCCCATGCAAAGATGGCAAAATAAAATTAGGAGGTTAAGACAATTTTTAAAGGGATGGGCAAAGAACAGTAACGGGGTATACAAAAAAGAAAAGCATGAGCTTTTTAAGATTGCTGAGGAGCTGGATAAAAAAGCGAAAAATCAACTTTTAAGTCAACAAGAAATTGATATTAAACAATGTGTGAAGCAAAAATTAATGCTTTTGCTTAGGGAAGAAGAGATTAGGTGGTTTCAGAGGGCCAAATCAACTGAATTGATTCAGGGGGATAACAATACAAAATATTTTCAGTTGGTGGCTAATGGTAAAAGGAGGAAGACTAGGATCTTTAAGCTTGAACAGGACGACGGTGTAATAGAGGGTGAGGAGAATTTGGTTAAGTATATCTCAAAATACTATAAAGGGCTATTTGGCTCACCGCAGAGAAATGAATTATATCTGAATGAGTCTCAGATAGATGATGTTCCCCAAGTAACTGAGATGGAGAATGAATTGTTAACTAAAATGTTTACTGAAAAGGAAGTGAGGGATGCTATTTTCCAAATGAAACACAATAAAGCTCCGGGCCCTGATGGTTTCCCTGCAGAATTTTATCAAATGTTTTGGAGTCTTATTAAGGATGACCTAATGGCCATGTTTAAAGATTTTCATGATGGGAAACTCCCTCTGTATAGCTTGAATTTTGGAATTATTTCCCTTTTACCAAAACAAAAGGAGGTCAAACAAATTCAGCAGTATAGGCCGATCTGTGTGTTAAACATATGTTATAAGATTTTTACAAAAGTTTTGGCCAATAGAATAACAGGGGTGGCTAATAGAATAGTTAGACCTTCTCAAACGGCCTTTTTGCCAGGAAGAAACATTTTAGAAGGAGTGCTAGTGTTGCACAAAACAATTCATGAGTTACAAAAAGAGAAAAAAGATGGGCTCATCCTCAAACTAGATTTTGAGAAAGCCTATGATAAAGTTTATTGGGTTTTTTTACAGCAAACCTTGAGAGTGAAGGGTTTTTCCCCGACTTGGTGCAAATGGGTGGAGGCAGTCGTTAGTAAGGGGAGCGTGGGGGTTAAAGTGAATGATAAGATGGGCCATTACTTTCAAACTAGGAAGGGATTATGGCAAGGAGATCCTCTGTCGCCAATTCTTTTTAACCTGGTAGCTGATATGTTGGCAACTCTTATAGCTAGAGCAAAATCTAATGTGCAATTTAAAGGCTTGGTGCCAAATCTGGTAGATGACGGTCTTTCCATCTTGCAATATGCAGATGATACCTTTCTTTTTCTAGAAAATAGTTTGGAGGAGGCAAGAAACTTAAAGCTGGTACTTTGTGCGTTTGAAAAGTTATCGGGCCTCAAAATAAATTTCCATAAGAGTGAACTTTTTTGCTTTGGGAGGGCTAAAGAGAGGAGCGTAGAATATGCAGAGTTGTTCGGGTGTAAAGAAGGAAACTTTCCTTTTAGATATCTGGGTATCTCTATGCATTACCGCAAGATTATGAATAAAGACTGGTTGTTAATTGAGGAAAGATTCCAGAAAAAGCTTAGTAGTTGGAAGGGCAAAATGTTATCAGTGGGCGGGAGGCTAGTTTTGATCAATTCAGTGTTATCAAGCCTTCCTATGTTCATGATGTCTTTTCTCAAAATCCCTAAGGGAGTCCTTAAAAAATTGGATTATTTTAGATCCATATTTTTTTGGCAGTGTGATGAACATAAAAAGAAATATAGGCTGGCTAGATGGAGCTTGCTTTGTAAACCTAAGTGCCTAGGAGGTTTGGGAATTTTAAATTTGGAAGTCCAGAACGATTGTCTTTTGAGTAAATGGTTGTTTAAGGTTATGAATGAAGATGGTCTTTGGTAGGATTTGATTAGAAGGAAGTACTTGAAGAACAAATCTTTGTCGCAAGTTGTTAGGCAACTGGGGGATTCGCATTTTTGGTCGGGCTTATGGAAGTAAAAGAGCAGTTTTTGGCAAGGGGTAAGTTTAGAGTCAACAATGGTCACCAAACTAGATTTTGGGAAGACCCTTGGATAGGAAATGAGTCGATGATGGTTAAATATCCTTTGTTGTATAGATTAGTTAGAAGAAAGAATGTCACAGTCTCACAAGTACTAAGTACGACTCCTTTAAATGTTTCGTTTAGACGGACATTGGCAGGGGAAAATTTGATAAACTGGCTTGAATTAGTTGCTCTTGTAGTACCGGTTGTTCTGAATGAAAGTAATGACGTCTTTGTGTGGAACTTGAATAAGAGTGGCTCTTTCTCGGTTCATTCTTTATATAAGGATGTCATGAAAAGAGAAGGTATTCCAAGGAAAATTGTCTTTTGGAAGACTAAGTTACCTTTAAAGATAAAGATTTTCCTTTGGTATTTGAGGAAAGGAGTGATTTTAAGCGTGGTTGGAAGGGTTGTACAAAATGTTGCTTCTGTGGCTCAGAGGAAAATATTCAGCATCTCTTTTTTGATTGTCATATAGCGAGATCCATTTGGAATACAATTTTTTTAGCATTTAACACTCAACCACCTAATAGTGTAGCTCATTTGTTTGGATCTTGGCTTAAAAGTTTCTCTTTGAAGCTTAGACATCAGATATTAATTGGGGTTGCAGCTCTTTGTTGGGCGCTATGGTTGAGTAGGAATGGTGCTATTTTCAAAAAAATTACATCTCACTCATTTTTGCAGGTAATTTTCAGGGGAACGCATTGGATCAATCAGTGGTCGCAATTATCTAAAGAGGAAGAGAGGCCTTCACTGAAAGGGGGGTGTCGCATCCTGGAAAAAGTGGTGATGGAGTTCTTTTACAAGTTTGGATGGAGTAGAAGGCATAGGATTGCGAATTAAGTCTTTTGATGTAATGCTGTTTTAAAACTTGTATCACCGTTTGGTGAAGAGTGGCCTTAGTGCTATTTGTGGGTGTCGTAAACGGCTGTACTCATTCACTTGTGAATGTTGGAGGCCGGAATGTTTATTCCTTTATCTAAAAAAACTAGTCAGTGATGGAGCGGTCATGAAATGACAACTATTCTCAACGTCTCTCTATCTTCAACAATCTCTGCACTCCGATAACATGACACCCAAAACTATGACCTTTAACAGCTGTTCTTCACAAAAAAAAATGTTCTTAGTTTTCAATTTTCTGACAGCATTATAAAGCAATTGCTTTCCATGAACAAACCTCTATACAGTGCATGCCAAACTCAAATGGGTAGAAGTAGATACAAAAGGAATGAATTGGCACGCAACATATGAAGAAAATCAATAATTGCTCTGATCCTACGATCCTACAAAGTAGATATAGCAAATGAACAAACAAACGATATATTCATACAAATTCACGCACAAAGGAATGACTTTCAAAATACAAAATGGAAAAGAACGGAATAAATAATCAATAGGGTAAAAGCGAGAAAGTAGCCTTGATAACAACGTACGACCAAAATTAACCGCACAATAGTGTGCAACGGCCACACAAATTGTAATATCTTGATCGTCGATTCGGCGTAGGTTTCTAAAATAATCGCGGAGTTTCCCGATTTTTGGTAAATCGCGGGAGGTGAAAATTAAATTGCATAATTTTCCAAACTTAAAAAAATAGATTAAAACAACTAATTTAGATATTTTGGGCTGTCCGGAGGGGTGGGCCAGCCGCTTTGGGCCAGCCAGCCCAAATGGGGGCCCGTACCCCCTCCCAACCCTAGCACCCCCTTTATAAACCCCCTCCCTTGTCCCTCACCCCTTTTTCCACCTGTTGTAGGGGTGGCCCCCACCTAAGCCCAGTAGGCCTGTTAGAAGGATGTAAGGTCCGAAATAGGACATATGTAATGACATAAGTGCCCCTGAGGGGAATACTCATGTGTAAGGGTATAACTGTACAAGCACTCACCATCTGGATATGTATGTGGTATAGGCCACGGGGAGGACCCCGAAGCCATTCACTTACTCAATTCTCCACTACCACACTCTCTCTCTGTTTGGTCTGTAACCACAACAGTTAGCGCCGTCCGTGGAGAGGACAAGAACAAGCCTCCAGGTCTGAAGGAGGATGGCACCAAGGAAAGCTTCACCGTCGGCGGCGAAGAAGAAGGCGGAAGCAGCGAAGTCTCACGTCAGCACTAGGGCTTCGGCTTTAGCAGCCGCAGGTACGAGTGGTGGTGCAGGTGCGACCGTGAGCCCCGCCACCGACGCGACGACCAACCCCGCCACCGACGCGACGACCAACCCCGCCAGCGACACAACGCCCGACCCCACCAGCACCGCCCCGACGACCAACCCCGGCGATGGCAACGCAGGCGCATCCATTTTCCCACTCGGCGCAGAGGCGGCGGACGGTCCCAGCGGCAACGTGGGCCTCGTCACCGGCTCTAGGGTCCTCCACGACAGCATGGCGGGCAGCCTGGGCGCGCAGGCCGTGGTCACCGCTGTACCGGTAGCACCGCCAAGCGCACCGATGGCCCCAGCCACGCCCGCGGTGGAGGCCGCCATGCTGGCGGCCCTTAGCGCGTTTCAGCGGGAGCTAACAGACCTCCGCGGAGCTGTGCGGGACATGCAAGAGGCTCGGAGCCAACACCCCCCCGACGGTGGCATCCGAACCCCCTACGTCTAGTCGCGTCCCATCGCGGCGAATAGATCCGGAGTCCCCGCTCTCCGCGAGCCTACAGCAGGCGGCTTGGCCCGAAGGCTTCAAGTTCCCGAGCATCATCGAGGCCTACAAGGGCGACTCCGACCCGCGAGACTTCGTGCGCGTGTACGAGACCGCTATCGAAGCCACTGGCGGAGACGACACCACGAAGGCAAGAGGACTCCCTCTCGCGTTACAAGGTGTGGCACTGTCCTGGTTCTTCTCCATTGAACCGCAGTCCATCTACGCGTGGGAACAGATCCGCGACCAACTCTACAACAACTTCCAGGGAAACTACGTCGAGCGCGTCGATGCGGACCAGCTCTTCGCAGTCAAGCAAAAACCTGAGGAAAGGCTCCGAGATTACTTGAAGCGCTTCACGAAAGTGCACTGCCAGGTCAAGGACGTCAACGAAACAACCGTCATCAACGCAGCAATACAAGGTCTCCGCCCGGGACCACTCGCTGAATATAACGCGCGGAAGCCACTCAAGTCGGAGGCAGAGCTCTTCGACAAGGTGGAAGCGTACGCCCGAGCCGAAGAGGACGTGCGGAGGCGCAGCGGCAACGGCTCCGACGCCGGGCAAACGGAGGACTTGTCGCAAAGAAGCAGTGCAAGAGACAACCTGAGGACAGAACACAAGCAAGTGTCCACAGGCGACACTCGTGAGCCCGTCGACGATGGGGTGCACCAAACCTCACCAGGCGACAGGCGTAAGCCCCGGCATAACCGGCGGAGACCCCAAAAGGCCCGCCATATCCTCGCTGCTCAAGGCGTTCCCCGGGAGGCCGCGTCAACCTCGTGCATTGGAGGGGGACGCGAAGGAGGCGGCGATGCGAAGCCGCGTGCGGAGCAGGAAATCCTAGAATACGGTAGATCGTGCAAGGTACACGGCTACGGGGGCCATTTCACGCGGACATGCACCAAAGTTGCGGCATTACGACAGGCGGTGGCCCATGCACGGGCCTCGAAGACACTGACCCCCCATAACAGCCCGCGTACAGCATAGGCAAGACGGTCCCTCGCGTGCTGGGTCCCCTGGAGAGACCCAATGCCGTGGCATTAATGTCATCGATGGAGGCTCTTCGTCGAGCACTTCCCCGGCACAACTGCCTCGGCGGGCATCCCATTGCAGCATCACCTTCACGTCAGCCGATGCCCAGGGCATAGAATTCCCCCACCAAGATCCCTTGGTCATCCAGGCCGACATTGCAGGTTGTGACGTCAGGCGCATCCTCATTGATGGAGGGAGCTCCGCAAACATTTTGTTCGCGGAGGCCCTTGATCGTATGGGAATACCTCGGAGTCTATTGAAAGCTTCGGAAGCCCCCCTTCAGGGCCTCAGAGGGCAGCCTCTGAAGGCTCTGGGTCAGGTTCGCCTCCAAGTCTCCTTGTGCCAGGCCGACAACGCCAGGACCGAAGATGTCGTCTTCGACGTCGTGGACGTCTCGTATCCGTACAATGCCATATTGGGCCGGCCTGCCATCAACTCCTTCGAAGCCATCCCACACTATGCATTCCTATGCATGAAGCTCCCCAGACGGTGGGGCGTTATCACCATCTTCGGCGATCAGGATATGGCTCGGAGCATCGAAACCGACGCTGGACGCTTGGACCGCAAGGTGCACGCCCTCACCGACAAATACCAGGCGGACACGCCATCCGCACCGGGATGGACATCTAAGCCCCACCCGGAGGGTGGGGTGAAGAGGTTGCCGCTCCAGGCGGAGGGGCAGTTCGTATCCATAGGCGAGGGCCTCCCTCCGCAAGTAGAGCAAGACTTGCTCCGAGTCCTCCAGGCCAACATAGATGTCTTCGCATGGTCCCCGGAAGATATCAAAGGAGTGGACCGCGCCCTCATCGAACATAACCTCGCAATCCGCCCTAACGCCAAGCCCGTCAAGCAAAAACTTCGCCGCATGTCCATGGACCGGCAGCAAGCGGCCAAGGTGGAGGTGGCGAAGCTCCTTCGAGCGAGGGTTATCCATGAGGTTCAACATCCGGACTGGCTCGCCAATCCGGTGTTGGTCAAAAAGGCCAGCGGCGCCTGGTGCATGTGCATCGACTTTACCGCCCTCAACAAGACATGCCCGAAGGACGATTACCCTCTACCGCGCATAGACCAACTGGTCGATGCTACCGCCGGATGCGAGCTCATGAGCTTCTTGGACGCCTACTCCGGCTACCATTAGGTCTACATGGCCAAGGATGACGAGGATAAAACCAGCTTCATTACGCCAGTGGGGACCTTTTGCTTCGTAAGGATGCCCTTCGGCTTGAAGAACGCGGGCGCAACCTTCACCCGCCTCGTCGCGCTGGCCTTGGCCGTCTAGCTAGGGAGGAATGTGGAGGCCTACGTGGACGATGTGGTAGTAAAAACCAGGCAGCTCGCCTCCCACAGCCGGGATCTTCAGGAGACTTTTGACAACCTCCGGAAGGCGGGCATTAAGCTCAATCCGGACAAATGTGTCTTCGGTGTACAAGCGGGCAAGCTCTTGGGCTTCCTCGTATCCGGACGAGGCATTCAAGCGAACCCCGACAAGGTTGATGCTATCCTGGGCATGGAACCTCCCAAGACGACGCGGGAGGTCCAGAGGCTGGCAAGCCGCATGGCGGCCTTGAGCCGTTTCCTCTCCAGAGCAGTGGAGCGGGGCTTACCATTTTTTAAGACTCTCCGCGGTTGCGATGGGTTTCATTGGGACGACGACTGCGCAAAGGCCTTCGACGACCTCAAGAAACACCTCGCAACCCTTCCCACTTTGGTGGCCCCAGCACCAGAGGCTCCCCTCCTACTCTACCTCGCCGCCTCGGCAACGGCGGTCAGCGCCGTCCTCATCCTTGAAGAGGGCGCGCTCCAGCGGCCAGTGTACTTTGTCTCCGAAGCCCTCCAGGGCGCCAAGACGCGATATACCGAGCTCGAGAAGCTTTCTTACGTGCTGGTCATGGCCTCAAGAAAACTCCGGCATTACTTCCTGGCGCACCCGATAACGGTGCCATCATCGTTCCCTCCGGCAGAGATGCTGCACAACAAGGAGTCCACGGGGCGAATCGGTAAATGGGCGGCAGAGCTGGCGCCATTCTCCCTAACATACGCCTCTCGCACGGCGATCAAGTCTCAAGTTCCGGCGGACTTCCTCGCGGAATGGACCCCTCCAGCTCAGCCCGCCCTCCAAGTCGAAGACCCGGTGTGGACGCTTAACACCGACGGAGCGTACGGTGTTGCGGGCGCAGGGGTGGACGCCGTTATCACCACGCCAGAGGGGCAACGCCTGTTGTATTCGGCGCGCCTAGCGTTTCCGGTTACGAACAACACGGCCGAATACGAGGCGTTACTCTTCGGCCTCGGGAAGCTCAAAGCGATGGGAGAGAGGTGAGTCCTCGTCCTCACTGATTCCCGGTTGGTGGCAGGCCATGTGGACAAGTCATACCAGGCCAAGGACCCGGAGCTAGCCAAGTACCTAGCAGCCGTACGAGCGAAGGAACGACACTTTTTGGGTGTCACGGTGAAGGCCATCCCTCGAGCAGACAACGAGCAAGCTGACGTCCTGGCCAAGGCTGCCAGTCAGCAGCTCCCAACTCCCGAAGGGGCATTTTACGAAATCCTGCCAGCGGCGGCCATAGCGTAGGATAATCGGGATGCGGCCCTCGTCCACCGGATCACCCAGCAGGGTGACTGGCGGGAATCCCTTTTCGCTTTTCTGCAGGGCATCACGGAACTGGATGACCCCTCCGAGCTCCGGCGTTTGCAACACCGCGCTAGGTCCTTCCAGGTGCTCGACGGGGCGCTCTACAAGAAGGGGGTCTGCGCACCGCTCCTGCGATGCCTCCCGCGCGAAGAAGGAAAGCGCCTCCTCGCAGAAATTCATGCGGGTCTCTGCGGCGCGCACCTCCAACCAAGGTCTCTGGTGGGCAAGGCGTTCAGGCAGGGTTTTTATTGGCCAACAGCTGTCGCGGATGCCCAGGATCTCGTGCGCCGTTGTCAAGGTTGCCAGTGGATGGGCAAGGCTATCCACAGGCCCCCGACAAACCTCCATCCCATACCCCCGGTATGGCCGCTGGCGCGATGGGGCATCGACGTCGTGGGACCACTTCCCAGGGCCCCAGGAGACCTGCGATTTGTCGCGGTCGCTCTGGAGTACTTCTCCAGGTGGCCGGAGGTGGTAACTCTGGCCAAGATTACCTCGACAGCTCTGCAGCGCTTCCTCTGGCAGAACGTCATATGTCAATTCGGCGTGCCTAGGGAGATCACCGTCGACAACGGTCTGCAATTCGATGCAGCCCCATTCAAAGAATTCTGCGGCAACATGGGCATCACCCTCCGGTTTGCTTCGATCGGACACCCACAGTCCAACAGGGCGGTGGAGCAGGCAAACAGCGCTATCTCCGCCGCAATCATGAAGCGCCTCGTCGGGCTACCCAAGGGGAAGTGGCCGGGCGAGCTTCACAGCGTCCTCTGGTCCCTTCGCACAATGGTCACACGCCCAACGGGGTTCACGCCATTCAAGCTCCTCTTCGGTGACGAGGCGGTCACATATGAAGAAATAAAGGCTGGCTCGCGGCGGGTCCTCGTCCAAGCACCAGACGAGGAACGCCAATTGTCCGTGGATCTCCTTGACGGAGACCGGGCAAGCACAACACAGCACGTCATAAAATACGCGCGTCAGATGGTGCGCGGTCGCAATCGTTCGCTGTACCCACGCGAATTCAGACCAGGAGACCTCGTCCTTAAGAGGGCCCTCCACGCGGAGACGGTAGGCAAGCTTGAGTCCAAATGGGAGGGCCCGTACATCGTCACGAAGGCCCTACAGAAGGGAGCGTATCGCTTAGCCACCTTGGAGGGGCACACGCTCCGCCACACGTGGAATGCGGACAGGCTGCGGCGGTATTACGCCTAAGTCGAGCACACGAGGGCAAAGGCCTTCCACGGCTTGGGCAGACACGAGCGGCTAGCGGTTAGTACCTTAACCCTTGTAACCGCTCACCCGCACAAACGGGAATTTAATAAAGTGCATCGTTCATGCAAATTCTCTCGTTTTCATATCAAAAGCGCATGAAGGATCACCTTCGTGTGCACTGTGCATGAGCATGAATAAAGACGCGTGGGGGGACGCCTCCGCGCACACTCTACGGAGTCTAAATAAGACGTAGCGTCGAGGTCCGCCTCCGCACGCACTCTACGGAGTATAAATAAGACGTAGCATCGAGGTCCGCCTCCGCACGCAATTTCACCGCCCGCAATGTGCGGAGGTTCGCCTCCGCGCGCAGTCTACGGACTCTAAATAAGACGTAGCGTCAAGGTCCGCCTCCGCACGCAATTTCACCGCCCGCAACGCGCGGAGGTTCGCCTCCGCGCGTAGTCTACATACTCTAAATAAGACGTAGCGTCGAGGTCCACCTCCGCACGTAATTTCACCGCCCGCAACGCGTGGAGGTTGACCTCCGCGCGCAGTCTACGGACTCTAAATAAGACGTAGCGTCGAGGTCCGCCTCCGCACGCACTCTCCGGAGTATAAAAAAGACGCGGATGTTATCCCTGCGCACTCTACGGAGTATAAACAAGACGCGAACCCCGCGCACGCATGGGCGTTGCCCCAGTGCGTACTCTTCAGAGTATAAATAAGACGTGGATGTCGATCCCACGCACTCTCCGGAGTATAAAAAGGACACAGATGCTATCCCCGCGAACTCTACGGAGTATAAACAAGACGCGAACCCTGCGCACGCATAGGCATTGCCCCAGTGCGTATTCTTCAGAGTATAAATAAGACGTGGATGTTCCCACACGCGTAGTCGAGGTTCCCACGCGCGTCTCCTTCGACTATGCGCCAGCTCCGCTGCCACCACTTCAAAGGGTAGGGGACGGAGCGCTCGCGCGTCTCCTTCGACTATGCGCCAGCTACGCTGCCACCACTTCGAAGAGTAGGGGACGAAGCGCTCGCGCGTCTACTTCGACTAGGCGCCAGCTCCGCTGCCACCACTTCAAAGAGTAGGGGACGAAGCGCTCGCGCGTCTCCTTCGACTATGCGCCAACTCCGCTGCCACCACTTCGAAGGGTAGGGGACGGAGCGCTCGTGCGTCTACTTCAACTAGGCGCCAGCTCCGCTGCCACCAATTTGAAGGGTAGGGGACAGAGCGCTCGCGCGTCTGCTTCGACTATGCGCCAGCTCCGCTGCCACCACTTCGAAGGGTATGGGACGGAGCGCTCGCGCGTCTGCTTCGACTATGTGCCAGCTCCGCTGCCACCACTTCGAAGGGTAGGGGACGGAGCGTTCGTGCGTCTACTTGGACTAGGCGCCAGCTCCGCTGCCACCACTTCAAAGGGTAGGGGACGAAGCGTTCGCGCGTCTACTTCGACTAGGCGCCAGCTCCACTGCCACCACTTCAAAGGGTAGGGTCGGAGCACTCGCGCGTCTGCTTCGACTAGGCGCCAGCTCCGCTGCCACCACTTCGAAGGGTAGGGGACAGAGCGCTCGCGCGTCTGCTTCAACTATGCACCAGCTCCGCTGCCACCACTTCGAAGGGTAGGGAATGGAGCACTCGTGCGTCTACTTCGACTTGGCGGCAGCTCCGCTGCCACCACTTCGAAGGGTAGGGGACGGAGCGCGCTGCCACCACTTCGAACAGTAGGGGACGGAGCGCTCGCGCGTCTGCTTCGACTATGCGCTAGCTCCACTGCCACCACTTCGAAGGGTAGGGGACAGAGCGCTCGCGCGTCTGCTTCGACTATGCGCCAGCTCCGCTGCCACCACTTTGAAGGGTAGGGGACGGAGCGCTCGCCCGTCTACTTCGACTAGGCGCCAGCTCCGCTGCCACCACTTCGAAGGGTAGGGGACGGAGCGCTCGCACGTCCACTTGGGGTCCGAGGCGCAAACCGTTCGCAAGCCTGTTTGCTACTATCCGAGCAAAGGGCGACATCAAGCCTGGATACTCGCGCTTTACGTGACCCCCCAGCTCACAACACATTACATAACAAAAAGAGCACAGGAGAGTTGTCGCTTAGCCCGAGTAAGACAGTTGCATTATAGAAGCAGACATACGCGCGGCGCGGAACACGCCAAAACCTGGAATCATTCCTATGAGTCTGCGCCATCTTCACCGCGATGAGTGCCCGCACCGCCTTCACTGCGCCGAGGGACCTCTTCGAGCCAGCGAAGCACGTCCCCCTCGTTCCACAGCGTCCGCCGTAAAGCAACTGTGGCGGCGCCCTCCCCGATATAATTCCAAATCCGGTCATGGAAATTTCGGGTGGTGGGCTGGGCGGCGCGAACGGCATCAGATATCACCCCGGGCTGGGTAGGCAAGTCAAGTTGAGGGTTCGCCAGCTCATTGACATGCTCACACCCACCGGCGTGCAACAAGGCGAAGGCAAGGCCAACACTCATGTAGCCGCAGTGGGTGCCGAAAGCCTTGGCGCAGGGGAGGGCGACGCTCGAGCCCTCCTCGATTCGCCCAAGCGTCTCCATCAGGTCCTGGCGGCTATGAGTGGCGCCCTCCACATGCACGAAAAGCCCCCGGAGGGCCTGCTCCAACGACTCCATCGCACTCCACGTGGAGGCACACGCGTTGTCCCAGGATAACGCCTTCTCAGCAACGGAGGCAGTAAGCTGTTCGTTCTCCGCCTCTAGCGCGGAGATTCGCTGAAGAAGGGCAGTCTACTCCTCCGTCACAACGCGCTGAGCCTTCTCCATCGCCCGTTGCGCGGCCACTGTCGCGCTTTTCGCGTTCGCGCCCACCAACTGCGCGTCATCGATAGCCTCGTCCCGCTCCACCATCAGCATCCGAATGTGCTCGTCCTTGGCAGCGTTGGCGTCGTCCGCGACGCGCAGCTGGTCCTCCAGTGCCCTCCGCTCGCGCGCGTGAGTCTCCTCGAGGGCTTTGCTAATTGCAAGTGTCTACACGAGCGTAACAACAACGGTTATCCATCAGATAAGCAAAGGATATGCAGCGAGAACAGAGACCGTTACCCTCATCTCCGAGGCACCCAGCGCGAGCGCCAAAAGGTCACCCCTGCAGGACTGCAGCGCCTGTCGATCTAGGTGGCTACCAGCATACTCTGCCACCTCGCTCCAGGCGCGAAGCGTCTCCCACCGAGGGACAAAGTCGGAGACGCCAGGCCCTAGAGCCTCCGCCTCAGCGCCTCCGGCAGCAGTTGGGGCACACACAGTCCCCTGCTCAATCAGGCCGGCGACATCACGGGCTCCCCCATTGCTTGATTCTTGTCCTCGTCTGGGAGACCTTGTCTCACCTGGTGTCGACGGAATAAGCGAGCAAATCGGGGAGAGTTTCGCGAAGTCGCAGGAGGAAAACGAACTACACCTACCTCCAGTACCCTCTACCGCGGCCTCCACCTGGGTCATGAGCACCTCGCTGGCCTGAGGAGCGACAACTCTCCCGGCTTCAGGAGCATCCCCGCTAGCTGTCAAGACCTCAGTCACTGGGCCGGCCACGCTGAACCGGCCCCTCGAAGATGGTGGCGACTGCACCCGAGGCCGTTTCGCCTTCGGAGTCGTAGGTGAAGCCTCCGTGGTTACCTTGGCAGCCGCGGAAGCCGTCGTCAGCGACACCACTGCGGTTGCCGCTGGAGGTGACGAGGCGTCATCTTCAAGAACGACGAGGCGTGTGCCCGTCGCCTCGCTACCATATACGGCCTCGTCGGGACTTGTGTGCCTCCCCGAATCGGCCGATCCGAGCCCAGCGCCCGTCTCACCCCCCATCCCCACGCTCTCGGTCGGCGGCACGACCGGCGAGCTCAAGGCAATGGTCTCCGATTGGACCTCGCATTGAGAGGATGGCGCCACCGCCGTCGCGCCGCTCGACGATTCCGCAGGCACCGGGCGCTCCGGAACGGGAATTTCCAACACCTCGCATACCCGATTAATCCGCCCTTGCTTTGCCAAGGAAGTTGCGGACTCACGGGCCTTGTGCTCCTTCGCCGTGTACGGCCCAAGAACCGCAACCACTGCGCGCTCCGCATCTTCTAACCGGCGTACTGCACGCACAAGCGGAGTATTATACCTAAGGGTTTGCAGCCACCCAGGTGGTACTTGGCCTATCGCAAGGATACTCATAGGGCGCGGAGGGCCTATGGAGTGAAGACACCCCCGGGTGGATGCCATCCTTCCGGTCGGGCCCCCGCCGCTCGTACTTCCAGTTACAAGAAAGCGGGGATATCCCGTACATGGTGAACTCTTCGGCGAGGTCATGCATGTTGAACCGGAGGGCGACCCCAGCAAGTCTCCACGCCTGTTGCTCATCGCTGGGCCGAGGCGTCACACCCGGACAGCGGTCGAATGATATCGGCTCTCCCCGGCTTCGGAGGCCGCTCATGCTCGTCACGAGGTAGTAGAATCACCGCCGTGTCCAACAGGACTCCCACTTTTCCCGCGTAGCCAACGCGGGAAACAAGTGCGAGCACTCCGGCCTCAGCACGAAGTCCACGCTGCCGAAGTTCAAGTAAGCCCCCCTTCCACTCTCTTCAGTTGGCAGCATGCGTCATGCAGGATGGCGAACAACTCGGCGCTGGGACGAGTACCCTCCGTCCGCATCGCCCAAGTAAAGATGGCCAACCAAACAATCGCGGCCGGAGTCAGCTGCGCTAGCTCCAACCCATACACCCGCAGCACTTCGTGAACAAAGTATGTCGCCGGGATTTGGAGCCCGGCGTCGAAGAACGCCACGAAGACGATCGCCTCCGACTCTCCCGGGTTCGGCTCCGTTTCGTCAGGCCCGGGCAAACGAGCCCCGGCACATTCCTCCAGCTTCTTCTCCCGAAGAAGGGTTTGGAGGGTCTCCTCCGTGACGCGGCTCCGCCCCAGCACACGGGAGCAGCGACCCTTGGACATCTTCATGGCATCCCAACGACGGGTGGTTTGCTTCCTGTCGCGCGGAACCAGGCGGTACTCCGCCGGTGGTGGCGTCAGGCAGCGCTGGCTCGACGAGGCGCTCTCACTAAGGCGATGCGCAGGATCGTCAAGGGTGGCACCCCTGTTAGCTGGGAGGTCGTCGCACGCAGCCATCCCTCTCTCCCCACAGCGGCGGGCAGGCACGGAGGCGAGAGTAGCAGCAGGATGCGCAAGAAAAATGGGAAGGAACGCACAAGCAAGCAAGCAGCCAAGGGGAACGATTGCATACCCACAGTGGCGACTTATAAAGCCCCCCGTCTCCCCCGCAGGCAGAAGGTCGAACGACAGAATTACAGCGGTTCGGCTACCCACGATCGGGCAGTGCAACTGCTGGCAACCGCGTCAGGCGGCGGTAGGTGGGCGATCAGCGCGCAATGCGCCGATACACTCCTGCCGCGTGGCCACTTTCCCTGGGGAAGAGGCGAACGGCCGTGGTCGTGGGAACGCTAGCATCCCACGACGCTCCAATTACAGCTGGCCGCGTGCCCACATTCAGTGCAGGGCAGACGGAGCAGCTGCGCCAGCCTGCCCCTGACAAAGGCCGACGCGATTTCAGGCGTCATTAAAGCGCACTCCCGGGCCACGCAACCGTCTCCCCGCGCTGGCGCTACATGATGCGGAGCATTTCTCGAGACTCGGCTGCCCGGGGCAGCCGACCAAGTTCGCCTCGCGCCCACAAATATCTGGAGCGCGAAGTAGGGCACGCCCAGACCTCGGCCCCGTCGAAGTCTTCGGCCTGCCTGGTGCCTTCGGCCCTGAGGCCGCGCCAGCTCCGCGAGCGGAAGAAAGCCCTCGCACGAGCACGAGCGGACGTGCGAACGCAAGTGTGTATCTAGGTCATCAAGGATCACAGGCCGATGGGACGGAGGGGGCCAAAGGGCTCAGCGGCATGGCTTCGGCCCATGAAGCCCTTCACCATAAGAGGCTCCTGTTGTAGAGGTGGCCCCCACCTAAGCCCAGTAGGCCTGTTAGAAGGATGTAAGGTCCGAAATAGGATATATGTAATGACATAAGTGCCCCTGAGGGGAATACTCACGTGTAAGGGTATAACTGTACAAGCACTCACCATCTGGATATATATGTGGCATAGGCCACGGGGAGGACTCCGAAGCCATTCACTTACTCAACTCTCCACTACCACACTCTCTCTCTGTTTGGTCTGTAACCACAACACCACCCCTGGCCGCACCCTTTACCCCCTCTATCACCCCACAAGCTGCTGTCCATTGGTGCCAAGGAGAAAAAGAAAGGGAAGAGAAGGAAGAAGAAGGGAAGGAGGAGAAGAAGAGGAGGGAAGAAGAGGGATGACCCCAAGGGATCATTTAGGTAATTTTTCCTAATCCCAAACCCTCTGTTTTATAGAGTAATTAGGATGCTTGGCACGGAATTTGAAGGGGATTAATAGATTGATTGCCCGATTAGAGATTACCTGCTGTCTGCCGGTAGATTGATTCGCGCAGCGCGTCTGTTTGCGCGGTTTAGACCCATAAAACGATTTGTTCTGCAGATCTTACCAAAAGGAAAATTGTACAAGACTTCAAAACCAATCTTCTGGATTTGTTTCAGAATTTTTTGCCGCGGGATCTGGGCGTAGCAGAGTCGGGAATACCGCTGTCTGTCAGGGGAGCAGATTGGGACAGACTGTTGTTCAAGTGTGATTTAGAGGTAGTAAATGATTTTTATGATCATGCTCGCAATTGAGAAAGTTGTATGGAATTCATAATTCTAGCTTCTATATAAAAATTATATTTTTTTGGATCCATGTAATGTTGTTGGGACACGTTTTAATCTTTCTGTCCAGTCTGCCAGAACAGAGAACTTCCTCTATTTTGTGCATTAAGTTACACATAGCCATGATCAAAATAAAAATATGTGATCTACATGAAAAATGAAGGCATTTAAGTGAGTAATCCAGAGATATATCTTCTACTGTAAATGGATTAATATTTTTTAAAGATACAAAAATATTAAGCAGCGCTGCTGCCGTGGGTAGATTGTTGAATCGTTGAGCGGAGAGGTGTATGTGTGGGTTCGGGGTTCTAGCGACGCCTTTAATTTTTAAGTCACATTTTGTATGCTGTAGCATTGTGCTGAGAGATACCTTGTGGACAGGTGGTTTGTAACACAAAACAATCTATGTAACACATAATTTGTATGATGAATAAATATGTTACAAGCATGTAGTACAGTAGCATATAGTTGTGTAACAGTTTGCTATCCTTTATGTTGAATAACTTTATTTTCAGATTGTAAATCCACAAGACATAATAAAAAAGATTGCAAAAAATATATGACCAAGAATGTTAGTTGTATCTTTATCTCTGTTCTGTTGTAGTGATACACCTAGAAATTTTAATAGCATGTGCACTGATCACCAACAGTGTATTAATTTTGGAGTGTACAAATTAAACAAGTACATATTACCAAATCTGAGAATACACTCTAGACTACATCTTAATCATTACCAAGTATTATAATACACTCCAAAATACAAAGGAGTCTCATGCACAAGGTAAATCATGGAGCACTAATCTCATTTATTAAAGAACTAAAATGGAACTCGTATAATTTTCTTATCTTACCACGACATGGCAATGCGCAATGTAGCTCCTAGAGCCTTTCCTTTGCTGGTACTGAACATTCTCACGGTTAAGTTTGTTTTTCACACACTTGTCCTATAGAAAGACAAACATTAGTATGACAAGTAGCTTAGTTCTATCACACATACAAAAGACACCAGTATATGAGATAACACAGAGCTTAGTTCTATACCTTGTGCTTTGGGTTTGACCACATCTCCACTAGTGCTTTCCATTGCTCGTCAGTCATACTCTTCAACGGTGATGTTGTTCTCACTTGGTTTGCTGGTACACCATTAAAGTAAGCCTTCTTTAGCTGGTACCTCATTTGCCGCTGTCCACACTTGAGCAAATCAGCACATGCATCTTTGACTGGCTTACTCTCTGTGTCTATGGTAAATTGACTCTAATTAAGAGCATGAACACCAGAAATAAGGCATTAGAACTAAATAGGCCTAATATGGCATGTCTGTTGAGTATGAGCAAGTTCTAGTCTTTATTTATTAATGGTGACTTCAGATATAGTAACAATATAGCTCAGATCTAAAACAACAATTACTAAAATCACATCATTGTAGTGTAGAGTAAGTTTTTTACAGTTGGACTAATTTTTTATAGTTGGATTGCAATTTTCAGAACTAAGACTTGAGAGCAAAGAAAACAATATAGCACAGAAGATAATATGATTCATTTCAGATTTCCCATCTTTAACATGTTAGGAAGTGATGTAGTTAAATTAATGGAAAGAAACAAATGAAACTACTTACTGACTAGAAGTTGACAACTAATAGTTAGCATCTAACTCTTGGAACAGCTAGGAAGAAGTTTTTTATACCAAATTTGCATGTCTAGTTTTCAAGAGTTTTTCTTTTTAGTTACAGAAAATAAAATGGCATATACGAGAAATTTATTCATTACAGTACTTCCTGATTTTATCATGGCCCCTAAATCAGCATGCACTAGCTTTTGCTCATATAGCAGACAATTGCATGTTTTTAACATAATTAGAAAAGAGACAAAAGAAAATTACTTATATAGATGGCAAGGCAGACAAATTTAAACATAAATTACATTATCACAAAGTGTCAAAATAGGAAAGTAGCGCATTGGCATCAACATACAGCAACGGAGCAACCCATGAACATACAACACTACAGGAAATGATTAAAAATTTAAGACATTTGCACTATTAGGAAAGATTTGATCTACTTACAGCCACTTTGTCCATATAGTCTTTGAGTTGAGACTAGTCCTTCTTGTAATCCTTCCATTGCGGAAAGATTGGTATGTGCTGCCTAAGTATAATCCCGCCCTCTGATGCTAGCTTTGCAGCTTGTAGTGGTGCCTCTGGTCTTCTCTTCCCTTCAGCAATATGCACCGGAATCTTAGTGCACAAACCTCGGCTTATCCTATCCAAATCTATTCCCATAGTTCTTCCCCTATTACATCGATCAATCATGGCATTTGGTTCACCTGACAATCATGAATATTTCAGAGTTATTGGAAATCATAAACTATTTTGATGCAAATATGTAAACCATATTGCTTTGAGAAAGTAGTACAATACTTGCCTTCATTTCTCATTAGGATCTGGTCATCAGGGTTAGGAGAGTTAGCAGCGACCAATGCATCTTCTGTGGAACCATCTTTTGGATTTGTAGTTGTACCATCTTCAGTTGAACATTGTTCCCTTGTCCTCTGCCTAGTCATTCTAGCTGCTTGATCTTGTTCAACAGTTGCCATCACTCTCTTTGACACTCTTCTTCCTCCTGAAGGCATGTTGAAATTTCTTGTCAAGGTCTTCCTATGTACATTTTTAGAAACCTACATGGCATTATATGCAGAAAAAATAACAGCAAATTAAACATGTTGCATATTGAGCACAAATGAGTAAAAATACTGAAACATTGCAAATACCTTATCAACTACGCCTTGTTCAATGTCCTCGTTACCTTCAGGTTCATACAACGAATCAGAGTCTTCACGAGCACTACCCTTGCTCTTTGCATTTGATTTGTTAAGAATCGAAGTTAATGCACTAATTCCAAGACTCTGCAACACTTGATTGTTCCTCATCATAGTTTGTGCCCTCACCTTTGCATATCCACTAGGTACTGCCTCTTTACATGCATAAAAGAAGAAATTAAGTATAAGCAGAACTCATAGCATAAGATTGGGCATAGGCATAGAAAACGATAATCTGAACTGAAACATAGACATAGCAAACTAAATTCAGATTGGCTAGTTTTGACTATTTGCAATGTTTCTTTCACATGCATACGTATGTAGTTTTTCAAAATTTTTATTACATTCAGTTCAGAAATTACTCTTTCTACAGATTCCTAATAAGTGTTCAAGTTCAGAAAACATGCTCATGTCACATGCCTAAGTTTCTGAAAAAAAAGACACTAGGATACAAGAACACTCAATCCTAATTACTTCCTGTGAACTCATCATGGACATTAGAGTGAGGTTTCCTGGTGACAAATGGAATAAAGAGGAGCCAGTAAAGAGGGGGCGAAGGTTAGCACCTAAAAGATCAGATGGGAGCTGAAAAAATGTGTAATTTCCAGCAAGAACACATACATGTCTTGTGCTACGAGTTTGAAGCAATCTAGAGTTTATCCTAATTATGAGTTTGAACACGTACATGTCTTGTGCTATGAGAATACTTCAGATTTAGTTTGGGCATAGACAAGATTGAAGCACTGGCATGAAGCTGCATCAAGCAATCTAGCGAGTGAGCAAGTGAGCAGAGCCGATTAATTAAGTTGCCAAACTGCAACCGCAGAGCAGCTGCAGCCCGCCAGGCTCCAGATCTTCAAACACCAGGCGCTTCCCATCTTGGCAGTACTCACCTATCGCTGCTGCCACCCTGCCCCGCGCAGTGCTGCCGCCAGGCCCCAAATCGCTAAACACCAGGCGCACTACTGCCGCAGCACCCACGCCGGCGTGCCTTGCTGCGCACCGCTATCGCCCCTGCTGCCCTCAGTCGCGGCAGCACCATGCCGCCCCTGCTGCCTCAGCCACCGCGGCACCACACGCACGCGCTGCCCACAGATGCCACGGCACCGCACGCACCGGCTGCCCTCTGCCGCCGCGCGTTCGCCGTCGCCCCTCAGTGCCTCGGTCGATATTGGGAAGAGAGAGCTAGGGAGGCATCTTACCTGCTGGTTTACGCTTGCCGGGCGGCATCTTAGTGTTCGGGCTTCGTCGGCGACGAGAAGAACCAGGGTTGCCATGGTTTGTGGCGGCTAGGGTTGGGGGTGGTGGTCTGTGGCGACTAGGGTTGGGAGAGGTCGGGATGTGTGAGTTGGGATCAGCTAGGCTCGCTGCCCACACAGGCCACAGCCGCCGCGGCCCCAACGCACGCGCTGCCCACAGGCCACAGCCACCGCGGCCCCAACACACGCACGCGCTGCGCACAGCCGCCGTGGCACCGCATGCCCCCGCTGCGCACAGCCGCCGCGCGTTTGCCGTCGCCGCTCCATGCCTCGATCGAGATTAGGAATTGCCAAATTAGGGAGCAGAGAGAGCTAGGGAATTACCTGCTGGTTTACACTTGCCAGGAGGCATCTCGGCGTTGGGCTTCGTCGGTGACGTAGGCTTGCCAGGAGGCATCTCGGCGTTGGGCTTCGTCGGCGACGTACGCTTGCCAGGAGGCATCTCGGGTGGTGTTGTTGTGGTCTGTGACGCTAGGGTTGGGGGAGGTGGTGTTGCTGTGGCGGCTAGGGTTGGGAGATGTGGTGTGGACTGAGTTTGTGGCGGCTAGGGTTGGGGGATGTGGTGTGGACTGAGTTTGTGGCGGCTAGGGTTGGGGGAACCAGGAGTAAAGCAATCCCATGACGTGATTTTACCAGAATCACCATGGTGCGTGTGGCATTGTTTTAGCAGCTGTTTGGACAAAACGGTCATTTCACCTTGAAATCTTTGTTGGCCTGTGCGCAAGGCCTCCCGCCAGGCTGAAAGTTTGGCGCCCGCTACCTCTAATTTTCTTTTCTTTTTGGCATAGGAAAAATAAATAATGTACGGAAATAATTATTAGATCAAATAAGCAGTATATTCCTACATGAATATATTTTTAATAAAATGAAGATATATATATATAGTGAAAATAGGTGAAAAGGGTTTAAAATTTTCAAATGAAAACATATGTGGTAAAGGCGAAAAAACATATTTCATATTATGCCAAGTTGTATGCAATTACTCCCTATGGTCAAATATATTTGCCACCAGATCTATGAGGCGCATCGGCGACGGGGCCGATGGTGCGTCTGAGATTGGAAGCATGGGTTGGAGATGGAGGTGTTGCAGAGGAGTTTGGGATGGAGGTGATGACGGCAGTGAGGGGAGGTCGTTCAGCCGACAGTGTATGGGAGTTAGGTGAAAGCGACGACCGCAAGCGGAGACTGCGGACAAAACGTGGCGAATCACACTTTTGATGTAATGTAAACTCTTGAGGTGTTGAACGAAATGAATGCTTGTTGTGAGTTTGAATTTTTAACTTTTGCATGCACATTCAAAATGTTGAAATTCGAATTCCAACGACCAAATGCACAACCCCAAAGCAAGTGTAATATTGTTAACAAAATCATTGGCTGTAAATATTTTATTCCAATACTAGTTTATTTATCATTAATTAATATAATTTTTTTCAGAAATGTTAAGTCACATCTAGGCACGGAAAAAATTCAAACCATCTAAAAACAGAACAAATATTTACAATTTTGTTGTGATTAAAAGAAATCGAATTTTTTGTTCAAACTTTCGAAAATGGGTTCCTCAACTCCTCAGGATGATTTATGTAAAATTTCAAAATTTCTAACGCACTGTAGCTTTGTCAAATGGATTTAATAGGACGAAGGAGTAGAAAAATTGGGAAAAACTTAATAAGACATTTACCACGTAGCAGTTCTTTCCCCACTTCTCACTGACAAGGGACCCCATACACCTTCTGGCCCCACCTTGCAGTGAGAATGCCTAGCTCCAATACTAGTTTATTTATCATTAATTATGCAAGGTGAATAGGGTTGTGTTAGTTACATTGAAAAATTGGTGAACTATGTTGTAACTTGTAAGGATGTTTTGGTGAATATTTTTGAAGAATCAATTTCTGGGAATTGTTATCTATGTTCAATCTGAGAATCAAAATCCAACATGTTATAACTGAAATTCAACATGTTCAATCTGGGAATTGCAATGCAATGAACTAGCCTTTTGCAGTATAGTGCACTAGCTTGTGCAATGCACTGAACATGTTGTAATCCAAATTCAAGTCCGCTTTAGACAGCATGCTGTTGGAAAATTTGAAAGCATCTACATAGAACAGAAAAAATAGTTCCCAGAAATGAAGAGCTTTTGCACTGCATACCATTTTTTTGGAAATTTTCACAGCATGTGTTGGAAATGCACTGAACATGAAAAAAATTTGACAACATGTGAAACAAACATGGAAATTTTGACAGCATACACCCATAAATTTTGATAGAATGTGCATTACATAAAAAGTTAAAAAAGTCCAGATTACCAAATCTGATAATACACTCCAGATTACATCTCTAACATTACCAAACATAAGAATACAGTCTAGAATAAACTCTAAATTTTGGCAGTTCACTAAATTATTACATCCATGATGAATGAAATTTAGTCCCTATCACTATCATCACCATCATCATCAAGGATTGTTTGACCTTCATTATCACTGACATATTGCCATCCAGTTCCATCTTCATCATCGCTAGACTCAGTTTCTTGAAGTTCCTCTTGCCTTTGTCTATGAAGCTCATGAACTACACTTGCATTGATATGAAGTGAATCTTCATCGGCCGGATGTTCATTCTCCAAATTTTCTTCATTAAGTTGCACTTGAAAACGTACACATGTATCATCTTGGTATGACAGTCCCAAGCCATTGGGTCTTTCATCATTATCGTTTTCAGCCACACTCCATAAGTGCCTATGTGTAAACTTTTGAACAACTCTCCAATTTTCACCATACTTTGTGTCTTTCAAGTAAAATACCTTTGTTGCCTGTGTTGCCAGAATAAAAGGATCATCCTTGTACCAGCAATTGCCATGGTTGATGCTTCTGAAAAATCCATCATCTTTCATTCTAACCCTCTTGCTACAAGTATCAAACCAATCACTCCGAAATAGAACCATTGTCCGGTGACTGTTGAAACTTGAATTATACTGCAACTGAATTATTTCTTTCAAGCAACCATAAAAATCAATATAATCTCCATTATGCGTACCCTCAACCATGACTCCACAATTCTGTGTTCTTCTATTTTTCTCGCGGTCGGCAGTGTGGTATCGAACACCATTAACAAGACAGGCTGAAAATATTCGAACTCGCAGATCTGGTTCACATGCTAATGCATATAGGTCATCACTGATGTCTTCTCCCTTCACAAAACGCAATGTTGCAACCTGTACGAGTAAATATTACACGTGGTGAAAACCAATACATATGACCATGCTTTAATGAAAATATGGACTAAAAACTCACGTGCTTCTTAAACCAGGAGGGAAACTGCTTCTCAAGGGTTTTTTTGACATCAAGAATTCCTTCATTCTCTAGATCTTTCCTGTATATCCTGCGAGCAGCCAATTTAAACATTAGAACGAATAATCAATAGGTTAAATAAAAAATTTAAAAGTGAAGAAGGGATAACATACTCTATATATGGCTCAACCTCCGGACAATTATTTAGCACATACCAAACGATTTTGTCATAATCATGTTCGAGATATGTAATCCTGCTGGCACTAAGTAGATCAACTCCATGCTGGAAAACAGATAGATCACCTTCTCTCAAATCAACACGTTCTCTATTCCTACCCTCCCAATTGTGTCGTGTGTCAACGTCATCAAAGTACCTCGAACAAGCAGTCAGGCACTCGGTAGCGACATATGCTTCTGCAATGGATCCTTCGGGTCTTGACATGTTCCTTACAAAATGTTTCAATGTATACAACCTTCTTTCTACTGGGTACATCCATCCATATTGTACTGGGCCTCTAAGGATGGCCTCATCAGGTAAATGAACAGCCAAGTGCAACATCACTTTAAAGAAAGAAGGAGGAAATATCTTCTCAAGCTTGCACAAAATTATTGGGATTTCTGCTTTCATTCTATTCAAAACATCTAACTTCAAAGTTTTTGCACATAATTGCTGAAAGAAGTTACCTAATTCAGCAAGTGCCTCATATATGTCCTTATGCATGATTCCTCGAACAGCAGCAGGTAAAATCCTCTGGAGTAGGATATGGCAATCATGAGTTTTTAGTCCTTGGAGGTTGCATCCATCAGCAGTAATACAAGTTGCTAAGTTAGAAGCATATCCATCTGGGAATTTTACACTTCTTAAAAAATCACAAAAAGCAAGCTTCTGGGTTTTATTCATTGTATAGGGGGCGTGTGGAACACTGTATAAATCTCCATCACTCTTCAAGTGCAAATTTTTTCTTATGCCCATATCTTCCAAATCAAGCCTAGCATTAATAGTGTCCTTTGACTTCCCAACAATGCCAAGAAATGTAGCAAAAATGTTGTCACATATATTTTTTTCGATGTGCATTACATCAAGATTATGGCGCAGCTTCAAACTTGTCCAATATGGCAAATCCCACAAACACGACTTTCTCTTCCAACATTGACCTTCTTCTTCCCGCTTTCTCTTTTTGCTTTGAGGATGCTTTCCTGGTCTAACATCCTTGACCCTATCCAATTGCTGCATTAGCTCATCTATACTAAATTCCTCTGGCTTGTCAAGGTTTTCGGGCTTTCCATCAAAGTCCTTCTTCATCCTCCATGGATGGTCCCTTGCAAGGAAACGCCGATGGCCAATATAACATATCTTATTCCTTATTCTTCTGGAGCAAGGATTTTTGTCACAACGCACACAAGCATAATAACCTCTTGTGACTCTACCTGACAATGTGCTCAAAGCTGGATAATCATGAATGCACCATATTACTGCAGCATGCAGATCAAACATTGTTCCATTAAATGCATCAAAAGTACGAACACCTTTCGAAAGCTCTAGCAACTCTTCAATGAGTGGCTCCAAGAAGACATCGAAATCCTTTCTAGGGCATTCTGGACCAGGGATGAGTAGGCCCATCATGAAGTTGGATTGCTCCATACATTCCCACGGAGGGAAGTTGTAGGGGATAAGAAATACTGGCAACATGCTGTACGAGGAGCTCATTTTGCCAAATGGATTGAAACCATCCGTAGCAAGGCCAAGTCTGATGTTCCTCGCATCTTTTGCAAACCACCCATATTTTCTATCAAACTCTTTCCATGCCTCACCATCAGCCGGATGGCTGAGCTCATTCTCCACTGGTTTTCTCTTCAACTTGTGCCACTGTGCCACTGTGCCACCTCTGCTATTTTTTTTAAGCAAACATCCTCTTCAGCCTTGGAATCAATGGAAAATGCCGCAATACCTTCTGAGGAATCTGTTTTCTTCCATCCGCGTCTTTCCATCTTGATGCATCACAAACTGGGCATTTATCATTTTTTGCATACTCCTTCCGAAACAAAACACAATTATTCGGACACACATGGATTGAATCATACCCGAGACCCAATGCACGAATAAGTTTCTTTGCTTCATGGTAAGATGCGGGAAGAGAGCAAGCCGGGAATGCCGATGATAACAACTTCAGTAGTGCGATAAATGCAACATTGCTGATTCGATAAAATGATTTGATATGAAGTAACTTCACCACAAAAGAAAATCTTGTATAATTTGCACCAGGGTAAAGTTCTTGCTTCATCTCTTCTAATATAGCTGCAAACATCGATTTCCCTCCACCTTGATCTTCAGATGTGTACAACTCCTCTAACATAGCAGGAATTCTATCATCAGGGTTGTCTTTTTCATCCACATTCATGTCAACATCCTCATTGAAGACATTATGTTCATCCAGATTGTCTTCATTTTCATTAATTCTGGCATCCGATGGTTCTCCATGATGTATCCATTTAGTGTAAGTCCTAGCCATCCCATGAATATATAAGTGATCCTCCACATGTCCTTTATGTCGATGAACCCGATTCAAACACTTACGACATGGACAAAGTATCTCTACATTCTCATCAAATCTCTCGGAAACAAAATTCATTAACTCATTGATCCCGTCCAGATGCGCCTTGCTAAATAGCCTACTATTGATCCAACTTCTGTCCATTTGCTGCACATTGAAATAAGACAAGTAGCAAAATATTGAAATAAGTGGTGATATATCCGCAGTGGCGGACGCAGGATTTTTAGGATGGGTATTCGAATTTTGAACCTAGGTTACTCGGATACGTCGATACTGATATGCCGATACCATGACACACCATTTCACCAAAACATTGATACAATGATACGTGTATATAGATATAAAAATACAAAAATATAGATATTAATTATTTCTTATGAGGAAATGGGCGACATAAGACGAGCATAATAGTATAAATTAAATAACAAATTATAGAGATAATCTATGTTGTCCGGATACCCCGATATGGATACGGATACGCGATACGACAATACCGCGATTCGTCATTTTCCCAAAAATGCCGATACGGCGATAGGTATATACGAATACTCGGCAAATGTTAGTTGCTTAATATGATCATAGAAGCCTTGATAGTTGCATCAACATACAAACAATCTGGAAAGTAGAGATGATAACAACTCATGTTGGTCTTGTTCCTGGTCTAGCTCAAACAACAAGTAGTCAGACATAATGTTTAAGATTATATGTAGGTGAATCTGCGTGCATTGATATCCAATCTGATTTTGCTACGTGCTTCACAAATTTCAATGTTTTAGGAACAAACAGAAACGTGGATAAACTGAAGTATGTAGCTAAAGATCTTGCTTGCACGCCATGTGAACATACTAAGCAGATATTATGCAAACCATACATGGTACTATGGTAGAATGTATGTAATGTTGTTTTGTCCATCTAAGTTAACATAGATACATGCTGATCAATTAAGCAAGCTCACCTTGGTATGCTTCATTAATCTCCTGAAATCTGGAGGTTGAATTAATGAATTTTCTTCACCCTGCTTCTTGTCAGGATGCCATTTCTACAGGGAAAGGGGAAATCATCAGTCACTACCATCAAGGCATCAACACAAAACTACAAAAAGTATAATCCTACTAAAAGAAATACAACAGCAGTTCCATACTTCCATGAGCAGCAAACTAAGTATAAGCCCTAGGCCCAAGTTTCCCTATTGAGATAATTAATAGGATAATTGCCGCTTCAGGTAAACAATTTGAATAGCAATATCAAACTACACACTTCAAGAATGGGAAAAGGATAGACCAGTGTGTTGGAGCAAACACTGACCAAAGCAAGACGGATATATCTCGACCTGATTGTCTCCTCTGACGCATGATAATCAACTTCCAATATCTTGTAGTAATCTTGCACGCAAATTGGCCCGTAAGTGCGAGGCAAGAAGTTTACCCAAAAAAACAACCAACTAACAAATCGAAGCACAAATAGGGGGAAAGGAAAGGAAATTTCCTGCAATAGCATTCCACTTACACGATCTACCCCCTAAAAAGTAAAATCAAACCACCTACCGAAATAAAAAACGCGGCGAATCGAAGGAGCAGAGGCGGGGGTTTGGTTTCACCTTGGCCTTGGAGAGGAGGGAAACGAAGTCGAAATCTACGGGAACTTCCTCCTGCGGCCGTGTCGCGTCGCCCCCTCGCCGTCCTCGCACTCCCACCACATTCCCTCCCCTCGCCGGCTCGCGGGGATTTTTTCCGCTCCACCGCAGCGCGCCGCAGGATTCTGCTCCCGCCGCGGGTCCGGTTCTCGGAGAATCGATTCCCGAGTTCCTTCCCTAAGATGGACGTGGCATTATGATGGTCATAGTTGATGCCGAGTTGCTGACGGAGAAGGACGCGTAGGACCGGAGCATGTCGGCGCACGCCGCGCAGTGCTCTGGCTGGGAGCCGCTAGGGTTTCCACTTTCCAGAGAGAGAGAGGCGTGAAGGCAGCGGAGACTGAGTCGAAGAGCTGGGGCTGTTGGGCTGCGGCGACGGACTTAGCGCGGAGAGAGCGGGGCGCAGGGCGGGGGAAATGGGCCAGCTCACCAAGAGCGGGGCGGGAATAGGCCAGCTTTTCGAAGATGGGTATAGATTGCATAACATATTATACGTATAGATACAAGTATAGGAAAAAGCTTACGTAACTGAGTTGTTAACCTAGTGGTATGAGCGACGGTGGCTGTCCAACACGTCTTGAGTTCAATTTTTGAGAGTGCATGTTTTTGTCCCTTTTTCTACTGCAGCATGGGCCATTATTTTTTCTCCTGCAGGCCGCTAATGGGCCCTGCAGCCTCGGTCGTGATTTTTTTTCATGCAGGCCGGTAATGGGCTGTGGCAGATATCTGACATGTGGGATCCACAAGCACTTTTAAACATGTAAAAAAACTTATGACGAACCAACATTGTCATGAATTTGTGACGCTTGTAGGTTGGCCTCTTGTGACAAAATAGCGTTCGTCATCATATGCCATTGTATTAGTTTATGACGATTTCAAGTTGGTCTTAATGATGAACACCTCATTTTCATCACTAAGCCGCATCGCCACATATCAAACGTCATAAAACGAAATAACGTAATGACGAATACCTCTGTTGTCACGAGGAATTTGTCATAGAAGATCATATATGTTGTAGTGGTATATCATTTCCATTTCCCATGAAGTCAAAACACTTTTGTACGAATAGAGCAATCACCTTGCTTAAATGAACCGACAATTAACTGGACGAACGGACAAAAACATCCATGCTGACTGCTATTGAATGGTAACCATACATTGTCACAATCACACATTTCAAAAGAAAATACAAAAGTAGCCCTAAGATTTTTTTAACAAATTCCCAATCTCATGTGAGCTGCTGCGCCAGGCCATAGATTTCTAGACGAAGAAGTTCACAAAGAAAACCATTATGTTCGCTTCACATGGCTAGTATTTATGGAGCAGTGAAGATGCATGCATAATCTGTAAATCCCATATCCCACGAATCCTAGTAAAAAGAAACAACAACATAAGGTTCTCTTCTTCAATTCTCTTTTAGCAAACGACTTATTTTGATTTTTCTTCCACATGCATTTAGTCGATCTTTGATTCTAGCCATTACCAAAGTGTTGGCTCAATAGCCTGTTCCCTGCTGTAGACTAAAAAGCTATAATGGTCACCCCCTTGCTTAGCCATAGCTTTTTCCACAGTTGTAAGAAAAAGATGCATTCAAAGATTGAACTCACTAGTCAGCTAGGCAATAGGAGTGATGTTTTTTGTCGCCTCCTAATTGTCACTATGCTAAGGGCACTATCATACATGGGGTCATCACAGATGATTCGTAATCCTCATCAGAGACAGTTTATAAACCGTTTTATTGTGTCAGTGATAACACGTGGTTATCATAGATAGCTCCCAAAGCATCTGTGATAAGTTATAACACATATAATTTTTATAAATAATCGTATGTAATATCTGACATATCACCGACGGCTAATACAACAAATCATTTGTGATAGCCTATGTATCACAGACGGTTTTGTGTTAGAAACCATCTGTGATAATTCTTTGTATAGCTAAAAAATCATGTTTTTCGGCTAGCCTTAGGAAATACTAGCCATGCCCTCTGAAAACAAGCAAGCAGATTACATATACATGATAGATAAGTAACTTACAACTCAAAGTGATTTACAACTTACAGTAAATTACAACTCAAAGTCAATTACAAAAGAATGTTCATATATTGTTGCCAGAATTACAATTGAATCAATTATTTGAACATGTATTAAGTGGTATCGCTGAAGTAAAACTCTAATTTCGAGTCAATCACCTCCATCATGAAGAAGGTGGAGAGCCATCTTCGAACACCCAAGGGTTCGTTCAAATCGAATGTCCTTGATTTGATAGTCATGCCTTATCGCTAGGAGTAAATTAATAACAATATACATTTTAATTGATAATTAGAAAATAATTATTGCGAGATTGACAAACCTCTGGATCATTCTTCTTAGCACTTATGCATGTGACGGTAAATGTAGAATACACATAGGTTGCCTTATAGCTGCTGGTGGCACTATAAAAATAGAATTCCATGCTCAATTCCTTATTTCTCCCTCCCTTAGCAACATAAGTGCTGAACAACCTACATGATTCCAAAATATTATCCTTGACTATTGCAAATGAAGGAAAGACTACAATAGAAATATGCATGGAGGAAATGAGCGTACATGTCAAGTATTTGTTGCACAAGGGTGAAGTCGTGGTTGTTCTTAAGTAAAGAATCAAGATATATTACCTTGTTCCACTTTGGTACAGTGACTATAAGGATTCAGTACCACCTACTTATGTATGTCGCCATAGTCATTAAATCTAAGTTCGTGTTGCATATAAAGTACAAATAAAATTTATATAACAACTAGTGAAGCACTTATCTCTAGATGCAGAGCACCAGTATGTACTCCTTGTTGCCCTAAGCAAGCAATTCCATCGTTATATAATTCCGGACGTAGGATGTGTATTGGGTGATGCATTGCTGAGAGATCAAATGTGGGGTCGAGAAAACCCACCGGTTCTCATGATTGTCACGCTTCTTGAATCATGTATCTATATATAAGCAATAAGTTATGACATTTATCGATATTACGTGATGTGAAACTTGATTGAACATACTTGCAGTATCTAACATCATAGAAGTGAGGCATTAAGGGTGTCGAGGTTGAATAGTTTGAATATATCATCAAAACACACGACGAAGAAGCCCAGCTCATGAAGAAAATTCATCTCTCTAGATCTGATGGTGAATCCAGTAGGCTGGTTTGTCCTCCACTCGTTGGTTCTCCGCATATACCAGGTATGCAAACTCTCGCAACTCATTCTAAGGTGGGATAATAGTGTGTTAGGGATCAATGACATTCCGAGAGTGAACTTCCAGGGCTTGTGAGGCACATTAATATTCTTCAATTTGGCCTTAGTGCCTCGCCTGTGATACGTCTTCATGGGAGATGACTAGGCACATTTTTCTATTTCTTCAGCGTCGTCTCCATGGGAGTCAATACAACGGCCTTCTGAAGTGGAGGTTGAGATGAAGTCATTGAGGGTTCTATGTGGAGATCGTAGCACTGCAGGGTTCAGGGTGATGTCCCTCTTGGGCCACTGGACAAAAGTGTGTACGACATTATCTAATGTTAAGATGTCTTCATTCGGAAGCTAGCTAGGCACCATGCAGCACAATCCTTTCCTGGCATGGAAATGCCATCCCGCACCAAGCCTCAATAGGAATGGACCAACCAGCCTCACTTAGAACTTACAGGGCATGGGATCCTACAAAATGATATACAATTAGCTAAGCCATTCTACAGGTCTATCTTTGGAGCATTCTAGAGATATACAGTACATGGATTTCATCCATCGGAAGTCGGGCATCACTTTGGTTAGATTGGTGTGTGGACGCACAGCTACATTGATGGTGATGTAAACTGGCTTCCACAACAATGGGGTGGACTACAACTGGCTGAGCACTTGCTCTAGCCTTTCCTCCAACATGCTAGGTTCTTAAAAAATTTAGCATGAATCTCGTCTTTTATGCACTCCTCGCACTCAGCCTTCGATCTCTTTCGACTCCTGTATGAGTTAGAGTCGTCTGAGAATCCCTCCTTCCGAGGAACGTAAACACCAATGCCTTACTTGCGACTTGGATGCTCCTTATTTCTCAGGGCCATGGATAATGTGTCCCTCTCCCTGACTGTTTGGAAGTTGCTTTGGGAGGATTCCGCAGTCAACGTTTCCTACAAGAAGCCAACATGTTATTTCAGTTCCTATGAAGCTATGGATATATTATCAGCTAGGTAGTTCGATATCTTACCAAACATTGTGACACTTCCTAGTCTACCAGGTTCTTGAACGATATGGCGCATGAAGACGTGGCAGATGTCCTCACTTGTAACCAATTTCGGGTATGCTCATTTGTGATCCCGACAAATGGTGGGGAGGCCTCCGATAGGATTACCTTCTTGTCCTCCCTCCTCTATTGCAGATTTTACCTACGTATCTAGTATTGCCAAGTTTATGGGGGTGAGTGTTCTGGGCCTAGATTGCCTTGTGCGCTGCCCTTCACTGCTACAGACAGCCCTATCACAGACGGTTCGGAACCGTCATCACAGACGGTTCCTGAACCGTCAGTGTTTAGGTGTCAGTGATAGTTGGTGGTTATCACAGACGGTTCCCGAGCCGTCTGTGATAAAAACATTACAGACGGTCTTGATTACTAACCGTCTGTGATAGGCGAGTATCACAGATGGTTTTTTATAAACAACCGTCGGTGATACTCGCCTATCACAGAAGGTTAGTAATCAAGACCGTCTGTGATATACAGAATATCACAGACGGTTTGTAATACAAACCGTCTGTGATATAGTGTATATCACAGACGGTTTGTATTACAAACCGTCTGTGATATTCTGTATATCACAGACGGTCTTGATTACTAACCGTCTGTGATAGGCGAGTATCACCGACGGTTGTTTATAAAAAACCGTCTGTGATACTCGCCTATCACAGACGGTTAGTAATCAAGACCGTCTGTGATATGCACAATATCACAGACGGTTTGTATTACTAACCGTCTGTGATATTGTGTATATCACAGACGGTCAGTAGTAAAGCCGTCTGTGATAGCAGTCACACCACATACGGCACTCTTTGAAACCGTCTGTGATATGGTATCACAGGCGGTTTTTAACAATGAACCGTCTGTGATACCAAGTGCATCATCCATTTTATATGCTGTTTCTTGGCTAGCCTCAGGATATGCTAGCCATGCCCTCTGAAAGCAAGCAAATTACAGATAAATGACAGATATAAGTTAATTGCAACTCATTACTAATTACAACAAAATTCGATACACAGATGAATGTAACAATATCACATATATAGAATGAAAATTGTTACACAAAATCTGACAAATGTATTCAATTGAAGGAATTGTTTGATTTGTACAGTTGAATCCAATGTTTCAACATCTAATTATCATCATCGCCGGCGTGGAACTCTCCCCTCTTATTTATGACCTCTGCTATTAAGAATTGGGAGATGATTGCACGAATATCGACGAGATTGTCAAGATCATATGCACTTCCGTCGAAGTTCACCCGCTGTCGCTAGGAGCAATGTTAAGTCATTAATTAGCATGTGTGTGTAATATAATCAGAAAATAATAATTATTGGAAGGACCTGACAAACCTCTGGATCATTGATCTTAGTACCCATGATTTCCATCATATGGCGGCAAACGTAGAATCCACATACGTTGCCCTGTAGCTGCTGGTGGCACTGCAAAAATAGAATTACATACATCGGTATTGTCAATTCTAGAGGCATTATTACAAAGTATGATATAGGATTATTGTGTTGTAGCGGGTACCGGAAATCGCGTGTTGTGTCGTAGCGTGTCACTGGATTTGTCGTGTGTTCCTCCTTGGGCAACATATTCGGCAAACGCCCTACGTGATTCAAAAAACTTAGCCTCGGCCGTGGCAAACAAAAGAAATATTACAATAGAGTTATGTATGGAGGAAATGAGTTTACCTGTTAAGTACTTCTTGCACACGACTGAAGTCGTGGTTGCTCCTAAGGAGGGAATCAAGGTATATTACCTTGCTCCACTTTGGTACAATCACAATCAAAATCCAGTGATTCCTAGTCATATGTGTCGCCACAGTGATTAATCCTAAGTTCATGCTGCATGTAAAGTACAAATGAAACATATGTGTGGCAACTAGTGAAGCACTTACCCTTGGTTGAAGGGTACCATGACGTACTCCTTATCGGTGTGAGCAATCAATCCCCTCGTTATGTAACCTTCCACGAAGGATGCATCTGCGTTGATAGATTGCTCGGAGACCAAGTGAGGGTCGAGGAAACCCACCGGTCGTCGCGATTTCCGGGCTTCTTGGATCATGTATCTATACATAAAGAAAGAGTAATGACATTTATCTGTATAACGTGAATGTAGAACTTCATTGTACAGTACACTTACAGTGTCCAGCATCGTAGAAGTGAGGCGTCGAGTTCGTCGAGATTGAATAGTAAGAATAAATCTTCGAATGTCACGACGATGTAGCCCAAGTCATGGAGGAAATGCGTCTCGTTATATTTCACAGTGAATGCACTCTGCCGGTTTGGCTTCATGTTGGACTTCTCCATGTACCAGGCATGCAATGTATTGCAAATCATACCAATTTGGCGTAATTGTGAATCGGGCACCAACGACACTCCTAGAATAAACTTCCATGGCACGGGACCCGGCTTAATTTTATTCGCATGAGCCTTGGAGGCCTTGGAGCCTCGCTTATGATATGTTCTCGGTGGCGTCTCGGCGGGAGCCGATGCAACAGACTTTACTGGATTTGGAGGTGGAGGTGGAGCCACCGGAGCCGATGTGCCAGGTCCAGGGCGACGTCCCTCTTGGGCCACTGGATGTGAAGATTGTGGCACGGACATGTCGAGGATGATGTCCCTCTTGGGCCACTGAATGAATGTGTGGACGGCATCCCCTAATGTCTTAATCTCTTCGTTTGGGGGCTTCTCAAGAGGGACGGACTTAAAAATATCATTAATCATGTCCACCTGGACCTTTATGAAACCGGTGTCTACTTGTACACCGTGCACCAGCGTCCCTGGCAGCAATGGATACACCATGCCGCGCCCAGCGTCAACGGGAATAGAGCCAACAAGCCTGACTCTGAGGCTGCAAGGGATGGTGATGAGGACATCACTTCTTCGGTTACACACAACACTCCTCCACTTGACATTCAAGGACCAATCACTAGAGCTCGCGCCCGACAATTGAATTTACAGGTGAGCTCGTTCCTAAGTACTTCTTTTTGTTCATTTGAGAATAGATTGCTACCTAATGATTTAATTATGATTAGGAACCATGGAGAGGACCTGGAAGTACTTGGAGAAGGGCTACGGGGCGCACAAGTCCAGCAAGGACGGTCGAATCATGTTGGAGGCCCAACTCAAACCGACTTCGAATCCAATTCGGAGTCCAGGACCAGTCCGCACTAAAACGGACGCCCAGATCGCATCCGGACTCCGTTTTGGACGTTCTACATATGTATGGAAAGCTGAGAAGACCACCTTTCCAATGGCTTTGGTCCCATGTCAAAATTCCTTCTGAGTCAACGGGAATCGTCGAAATAATTGGGCATTCAGAATCTGTCAGGGTGCTGCGCCACCGTCTTTTGGGCCGATCGGCTTTGTATCGTGTTGGAGCCCATTAGGGGCGCGTCTAGGGGTTTTGCACGCCCCTAACTCCTTTATATCCAGCCGCCACCCCCACCATTAGGGTTTGGGTTTTGCTTAGATTGATTTGTCTTTGAACAGATTCGCCGTTCATCGGTTTGTGAGACCCCAACTTTCGAGTGCTAAATCTATCCATCTGCAATTCAGTTGTGTTCTTCCTTGTTCTTGCTTGTGTTCTTCGATTCGCAGGCGAGGATTAGCCTTCTTGGCGAGGTCAACCGGGCTGCGCACGGTTGATAACCTGAGGAGACGTGGTGCTGCGATTGCGGGGTTCGGAACGTGTCGTTCGGAAGCCGGATCGATTTGTGTCGCGCCTCCACCAAATCGAACTTACCCAGAACCTGTTGGAAGATCGGGACCCGTTCCCATCAAGTGGTAATCAGGGCTTCAGGTGTTCCTTCAGGTTCGCGTTACCCTCCTTTGTTGTTTTCAGTTTCGTCCTAGAGTCCATGAAAAAGCCCTACAAAAAAATTGTAGTCATAGGTTGTTTCCTGTCCTAGATCTCGTTTAGCCTTTGCACAATTTGATTCCAGAGTCCGTAGTGTTGAGTTTGTGTCCTTAGTCGAGTTGTGTTGCTGGTTTAGATCGTGTTTTGTTTCGGGTTGTCTTGCTTCCGCTACATCTCTTTCATACAAACCCTAGCCGTCATCCATCGCGTTTTCCACCCTCTGTTTTTGTTTTCCCACCCATATCCCACCCTCTGTTTGAGTCATCCTTCACGTCTCGTGATCACACACCACCATCCCCCACCATTCCCCGAGCTTCCGCCACCAATTTCCACCAATTCCCTCCACCCGATTTCGTTTCGGCCTCCACAGAAACCATAACTCGGAGTCCCATCTTCAAACGGCCATAACTTTTGCATACGGACTCGAAATCAGGAGATTTTTTTTTGAAATTGGGTGAAATTAAATTTTGCATCCGAAACCGACCTGACATCGTTGGGTTTCGGCGAATTTATTTTGCCCAAATTCGGCCTGGAAAGTGCAGTACTCGAGCTCCGAAATTGATTCACCGAATTTCCTGCACATTCATTATTTTCTGTAGGCCACACCTTACATTAGATTGAGGTGAAACTTTGTGTGGTTCCTATTTCTGTGCTCTGCTTTGTGAAAAAAATAACAAAAAAGAAAAATTTCGGCACCTGGTTTTGCCTGAGAGCAAAGGCACCTGAGTTCCGTGCCTAAAAGAAAAAAAAGAAAAAAAAGAAAAAAAAGAAAAAAAAGAAAGAGCACAGTTTTAGGTGACAGAAATTCATTTGTTTTGTGCTTATGCTGAATTAAGTCTCTCATTCCCTGGCCATCTTTGTTGCTGTCTTCGCTTACTTTCTGGCCGTGATTCCTTGTTCATCATATCCTAACACTGATATAGGACACATTTAGGCCAGCAACTAGGACCAGTGCTTTGGACATTTATTCAGCATTACTATCTGTTATTGATTTGTGTTCCACTGATATATTTGGCCTTCCAAGCTCCATATATCTACTTCTGGATAGCACAGTTTTGACCCTTGCAATCGTACCCACGCTCGACATGGTTTCACGAACCAGCCACCGGTTGTACCACCTGCTGCTTTGGTAAGAACACTTGTAAGAGCTTGGTAAGCCACTTCCTTTGCGAGATTCCACTGCCCTTCATTTGTAGTTGATAGGGATAATCCTTTTGTTTTCCCTGTGTTTCCACTAACCATGGCAGGAGACGAAGGACACGGGTCACCGGTCGATTTCAACGAGTGTGTTAGTCGCGGCCAGCTACAAGCTGCGCTCGACAAACAAAATGCTTCACTCGGCGCGAGAATGGACACCATCGTCGCCGCCATTGCCAAGTTGAACACCACGGAAGGCATTGAGCGGGTGGAGCGGCGGTTGGCTGACCTCACTGGTCGGATGGACAAATTGGAGGCACGTCTGCCACCTGTCAATGACGGCCATCGTCCTGATGATGACATAGTGTATGATGCAGATGGCAACATTGATCGGCGGGCGACACAAGATGCACGACTACGTCGGCGTCTTCAGCAAAACCGACAAGGTATGGGAGGTAATAACCAGAACCGACATGGTATGGAAGGTAATAACCAGACTCGTCATGGTACCGACGACCCTTTTGCTAAAGTTAAGTTTACCATTCCATCTTTTTCTGGTCTTTATGTTGCTGAAATATATCTTGATTGGGAGATGACGGTAGAGCAAAAATTTAATTCTCACTTGGTTCCTGAACAACATAGAGTTAGACAAGCTACTAGTGAGTTTAAGGACTTTGCTATTATCTGGTGGAATGAACTAAGTAACATGCGCTTACAACCTGATACATGGGAGGGGTTAAAAGAAGATATGCGTAATCGTTTTGTTCCTCCCACATATAAACTTGAATTGAGAAAAAAATTGCAACGCTTAGAACAAGGTGATCGTTCTGTTCAGGACTATTATGCTGAGCTTCAAAAGGGTATGATGCGTTGTGGGGTTGTTGAGGACACGGAGGATAAGATTTGTCGTTTCTACGGGGGTTTACGGCGTGAAATTCAGGACATTGTTGATTATAAAGAATTTACTACTGTCAACCAGTTGTTCCACCTTGCTATGCTTGCAGAAAAAGAATTGCAGGGACGCAAGGAATCAGCGAAGGTACGCACTGAACGACCCTTCTACACGCCGCGAACGACTACATCAGCGGGACTGCCCAAGTCTTCTTCGAGCTTTCGTTCTCCTCCACCACCTGTGAACAAGATTGCAGCAGCGCCACCGAAGCCACCTTCAAAAAATTCTTTGCAGGTTCCAGCCAAGAGTTCTTCTTCCGTGGCTTCAACGGGCCGCTCCTCCGACATTCAGTGCCACCGCTGTCATGGGCTTGGTCATGTGCAGAAGAATTGCCCTAGCCAACGGGCATACATCGCCACAGAAGATGGAGGCTACATCAGCACTTCAGATGTCGAGGAGGATGATGATGTTGCTGCTGCCTCGGATGACACTGGCGGTGGTGATGATGACCTGGTCCTTGGTGGGGCGTCCACAGCGACGCTACGGAGCATCATTGTGCAGCGAGTCCTCAGCACACAGGTAGAACAAACCGACAAGCTTCAACGCCATAATTTGTTTCAGACTTTCTTCGCAATCAAGAACCGGCGTGCACGTGTCATCATTGATGGAGGAAGCTGCAACAACTTGGTGAGTTCTGATTTGGTCAAGAAGCTTGGCTTGACCACGCGACCACATCCACATCCATACCATATTCAGTGGTTAAATGATTCTGGAAAAGCTAAGGTAACACAAACATGCCGAGTCCATTTTTCCATTGGTGGTTATGCTGATCATGTTGATTGTGATGTGGTTCCCATGCAAGCATGCTCTCTTTTATTGGGTAGACCTTGGGAATTTGATAATGATGCTTTACACCATGGTAGTAGTAACAAATACACTTTTATGCATAAGGGAAAGAAAGTTACTTTACTGCCTTTGACCCCAGTTGAGATAATAGAGGCCGATAGGGAGAGAATTGCTGCTGCTAATGATGCAAAGGAACATGATAAATCTGAAAAACAGCAAGTAATCCATTTAAAAAATTCTGTTCTGCTTGCCACAAAATCAGACCTTGCTGAAATTGATGATGTTAATGATACATGCTATGCTTTTGTGTGCAAAGATGCTTTATTTTCTCTTGATAATATGCCTTGCACTTTGCCTGCTCCTGTCACTAACCTTTTGCAGGAGTTTAGAGATGTTTTCCCTGATGAGATACCTCCAGGACTTCCACCTATTCGAGGGATTGAACACCAGATTGACTTGATCCCTGGAGCGAGTTTGCCAAATCGTGCGGCGTACAGGACTAATCCCGAAGAGACTAAGGAGATTCAGCGACAAGTCCAAGACCTTTTGGACCGTGGGTACGTACGTGAGAGCCTTAGTCCTTGTGTTGTTCCTGTTCTTTTGGTTCCCAAAAAAGATGGATCTTGGCGTATGTGTGTAGATTGTAGAGCCATTAACAACATTACTATAAGGTATCGTCATCCTATTCCTAGGCTAGACGACATGCTTGATGAGTTGTGTGGTGCTATAATTTTCACAAAGATTGACTTGCATAGTGGATACCACCAAATAAGAATGAAACTTGGCGATGAATGGAAAACTGCTTTTAAAACTAAGTTCGGCTTGTATGAGTGGTTAGTCATGCCTTTTGGTTTAACTAATGCACCTAGCACTTTCATGAGATTAATGCACGAGGTTTTACGTCCTTTCATTGGCAAATTTGTGGTTGTTTACTTTGATGATATCTTGATTTATAGCAAGTCCATGGATGAACATTTGAATCACTTACGTGCTGTTTTTAATGCTTTGAAAGATGCGCGTTTGTTTGGTAACCTTGACAAGTGCACCTTTTGCACGGATCGAGTCTCTTTTCTTGGCTATGTTGTGACTCCACAGGGAATTGAGGTTGATAGAGCCAAGGTGGAGGCGATATGGAGTTGGCCCACGCCCACAACGGTCTCCCAAGTGCGGAGTTTTCTTGGCCTTGCAGGATTTTATCGCCGCTTTGTCAAGGAATTCAGCACCATTGCGACGCCATTGATTGAGTTGACAAAGAAGGGCGTCGTGTTCCATTGGGGGCCATCACAAGAGGAGTCCTTTAATCTTTTGAAGGACAAGCTTACACACGCACCATTGCTCCAACTTCCGGATTTCGGTAAGACTTTTGAGCTGGAATGTGATGCTAGCGGAATTGGTATTGGTGGTGTTTTGATGCAAGAAGGCAAACCTGTTGCCTACTTTAGTGAAAAATTGAATGGTCCTGCTCTTAATTATTCCACGTATGATAAAGAATTGTATGCTCTTGTTCGTTCTTTAGAGACGTGGCAACACTATTTATGGCCTAAAGAATTTGTCATTCATTCCGATCATGAATCACTTAAGCATATTCGTAGTCAAACCAATTTGAATCGTAGACATGCTAAGTGGGTTGAATTTATTGAATCTTTTCCTTATGTCATTAAACACAAGAAAGGGAAGGATAATGTGATTGCTGATGCTTTGTCTCGACGCTATACCATGTTGTCTCAACTTGATTGTCGCATTTTTGGTCTTGAAACTATTAAAGGGCAATATGCTTTTGATGCTGATTTTAAGGATGTGTTGTTGCATTGTAAAGAGGGACAAGCATGGAATAAATTCGTGATCAATGATGGATATTTGTTTAGAGCTAACCGCCTATGCATTCCAGTTGGATCCGTTCGTCTTTTGTTGTTGCAGGAGGCGCATGGAGGCGGTTTGATGGGACATTTTGGTGCTAAGAAGACAGAGAATGTTCTGGCCACACACTTCTTTTGGCCAAAGATGAGGCGAGATGTTGAGCGGTTTGTTGCTCGCTGCACTACATGTCAAAAAGCTAAGTCTTGCTTGAATCCACATGGTTTATATATGCCTCTTCCTGTTCCTTCTATTCCGTGGGCAGATATTTCTATGGACTTTGTTTTAGGGTTGCCCAGGACTAAGAGGGGGAGGGATAGCATTTTTGTTGTTGTGGATCGCTTTTCTAAGATGGCTCACTTTATACCATGTCATAAAACCGATGATGCCGTTCATATTGCTGACCTCTTTTTCAAAGAGATAGTTCGTTTGCATGGTATGCCTTCTACTATTGTTTCAGATCGTGATGTCAAGTTCTTGAGTCACTTTTGGCGTACTCTATGGAACAAGTTGGGTACAAAGTTGTTGTTCTCTACAACATGTCACCCACAAACTGATGGCCAAACTGAGGTGGTGAACCGCACATTGTCTACCATGTTGAGAGCTATTTTGAAGAACAATTTGAAGCTGTGGGAAGAGTGTTTGCCGCATGTTGAGTTCGCCTATAATCGAGCGGAACACTCCACCACCAAGGTAAGTCCTTTTCAGGTAGTGTATGGATTCAATCCCCGTGCCCCTATTGATATTTTACCTTTGCCAACTAGTGAGAGAGTTCATAATGATGCTAAGGCGCGTGCTGATTTTATTGTCAAAATGCATGAGACTACTAAGGCCAACATTGAAAAAATGAATGACAAATATAGGATTGCTGGTAGTAAAGGTAGAAAGGAAGTTAAACTTGAACCGGGTGATTTTGTTTGGTTGCACTTGAGAAAGGATAGATTTCCTGAGTTAAGAAAATCAAAATTGATGCCTCGAGCTGCTGGTCCTTTTAAGATAGTTGAGAAGATAAATGATAATGCATATACACTTGAGTTGCCTCCCGAGTTTGGGGTTAGTCCCACCTTTAACATTTCAGATTTGAAACCATACTTGGGAGATGAAGATGAGGCTGAGTTGAGGACAACTCCGCTTCAAGAGGGGGAGGATGATGAGGACATCACTTCTTCGGTTACACACAACACTCCTCCACTTGACATTCAAGGACCAATCACTAGAGCTCGCGCCCGACAATTGAATTTACAGGTGAGCTCGTTCCTAAGTACTTCTTTTTGTTCATTTGAGAATAGATTGCTACCTAATGATTTAATTATGATTAGGAACCATGGAGAGGACCTGGAAGTACTTGGAGAAGGGCTACGGGGCGCACAAGTCCAGCAAGGACGGTCGAATCATGTTGGAGGCCCAACTCAAACCGACTTCGAATCCAATTCGGAGTCCAGGACCAGTCCGCACTAAAACGGACGCCCAGATCGCATCCGGACTCCGTTTTGGACGTTCTACATATGTATGGAAAGCTGAGAAGACCACCTTTCCAATGGCTTTGGTCCCATGTCAAAATTCCTTCTGAGTCAACGGGAATCGTCGAAACAATTGGGCGTTCAGAATCTGTCAGGGTGCTGCGCCACCGTCTTTTGGGCCGATCGGCTTTGTATCGTGTTGGAGCCCATTAGGGGCGCGTCTAGGGGTTTTGCACGCCCCTAACTCCTTTATATCCAGCCACCACCCCCACCATTAGGGTTTGGGTTTTGCTTAGATTGATTTGTCTTTGAACAGATTCGCCGTTCATCGGTTTGTGAGACCCCAACTTTCGAGTGCTAAATCTATCCATCTGCAATTCAGTTGTGTTCTTCCTTGTTCTTGCTTGTGTTCTTCGATTTGCAGGCGAGGATTAGCCTTCTTGGCGAGGTCAACCGGGCTGCGCACGGTTGATAACCTGAGGAGACGTGGTGCTGCGATTGCGGGTTTCGGAACGTGTCGTTCGGAAGCCGGATCGATTTGTGTCGCGCCTCCACCAAATCGAACTTACCCAGAACCTGTTGGAAGATCGGGACCCGTTCCCATCAGATGGGCTCCTACATAACGATACAAGAGCTGAGTTAAGGCGTCCACCAGAGAGATCTATGTACCATTCTAAAGAGGTACATTACCTGAATGTCATCAATACGTAAGTGGTCGTCGCTATGTTCAGAAATTGGTGTGGACGCGCAGCTACTGCGACGTTGAGGGGGACTGGGTACCGCAGTACTAGGAGTGGGTTGCGAATGGTTGCGGACTTGTCTCAGTTCTTCCCGCAATGAATCTATCTCTCCTCGAAGTGAGGCAGTCTGCTCTTGAAGTGAGGCAGATAGTTGTTCCTCAAGTTGAGCACGAAGCTCCTGTTTTATTTGTTCGCTGCGGTACGCCTTGGATCTCTTCCTGCTCCTATATGTCTCGGAGTAATCTGGAAATCCTTGCCTCCAAGGTACATAAACCCCCATGCCTCGTGTGCGACCTGGGTGCTCCTTGTTTCCCAAGGCCTGTGATAGTAAATCTATCTCCCTATATTCTTCAAAGGAGCCATGAGAAGATTCGGTAGTCAATGATTGCTGCAAGAGGCAATTAATCATGTTATTTTTGAACCCATGAAGTTCAAGAGGTGTTAACAACTATGTTGTTTAACATATTTTACCATGCGTTGGGACACTTCCTCATCTGCGGGGTTTTTGAAAGAGACACCCGAAGATGTGGTTGATGACCGCGCTCTTAACCAGTTTCGAGCGCGCTCGTTTGCGATGCCGGCAAATGGCGGAGAGGCCTCCGATCGGATTGCGACCTCATCCTGCATCCCCCATTGCGGGATTTTACCCGCGTACCCAGCAGTGCCGAGTCTGTGAGGGTGCGTGTTTTGTGACTGGAGATCCTTGTGAGCCGCACTTTGTTGTACAAATTCAGGCGTCGTCTTCATCTGCACAAAGGCCTCCCATGTTTCCGGCGACACGAAAGGATACTTCGTGAAGGGCGTGACATCCTCGGCCACGTACTTCGTCACATAAATGCTCTTAAAATTCTTCCATGCTTTTCCCATCGCGAGGAGCGCCTGCCGTTGCACGAGTCCCTGTGCTTCTGCTGGGAACTCGAAGGAATTTGTAAGTTCCTCCCATAGCTGATTTTTGTGATCCTTTGTCAAATCTTTCCAGCTTGCTATGGTGATGGGGACCCGTTGCCTTCCAATTATCCCGCAGGTAGTCCGAAATGATGACGCTGCTTTCGACGGTTCCAGAGGAGTCCCATTCGGAGAGACCACCGTGATGGTCATTCGGGCCTCTGGCCATTTCGATACTCCTCGGCCACGTTTACTTTTCACAATCTTGGGAGCGTGAGACCCAGATGACGACGACGAAGACTGTGTGGACGCCATCTCTCTTCTAAGAAAAAACTAACTGCAGTGAGCTATGGACCCAGCTTGTCAAAGTTCTATGAATCAAGTGACACAAACCAGTGCATCAAGTTCATTGAACAAGATACACTGGAGTGTGTCACTTGCTTTATACTCTTTGACAAAGTTCTAACGATTAACTAATTGCAGTGAGCTATGGGCCTTCTAAATAGACCTTGCAGCTAACAAGTGCAGCATATATTATTGTTACAAGGTTCTATGAAGTGCCTACAGTGAGCTAAACACCTGCAGCATATATTATATGCTACATAAAATACATGTGAAGCATATATCATAAAGCTAACATGTTGAGCATATAACATGTGAAGCATATAACATAAAATTCATATGAAGCATATAACATAAAATTCATGTGGAGCATATAACATGTGAAGCATATAACATGTGAAGCATATGAAGCATATAACATGTGAAGCATATAACATAAAATTCATATGAAGCATATAACATGTGAAGCATATAACATAAAATTCATGTGGAGCATATAACATAAAATTCATGTGAAGCATATAACATGTGTGTGAAGCATATAACATGTGAAGCATATAACATAAAATTCATGTGAAGCATATAACATAAAATAAGCGGCGTCGGGAGTGACCGGCGGCGTCGGGAGGGAGCGGCGTCGGGAAGGAGCGGCGGCGTCGGGAGGGAGCGGCGTCGGGAGGGACCGGCGGCGTCGGGAGGGACCGGCGTCGGGAGGGAGCGGCGTCGGGAGGGAGCGGCGGCGTCGGGAGGGAGCGGCGGCGTCGGGAGGGAGCGGCGTCGGGAGGGAGCGGCGGCGTCGGGAGGGAGCAAAACCTAGCTAGCAGGGGCGCTGCAGGGTGGAGAAAAGAGACTGCGCCAGAGCGGACTCCGCAGACCTAGCTGCGGGTATTTAAAGATGAGCTATCACAGACGGTTCTATCAATATAACCGCCTGTGATATGCACTTATCACAGACGGTTCTATCAATATAACCGTCTGTGATATCAATATTATCACAGACGGTTCTATATATATAACCGTCTGTGATATTTATATTATCACAGACGGTTATATCTATAGAACCGTCTGTGATGTTTTATCATAGACGGTTTCTTTTGATAAACCGCCTGTGATATTTCACTATAAATACCGGTAGCTAGCTAGGTTCCTATGTCATTTTACAATTACAATGGAACATAGATACATTTATGAAAAACGCAAGCATAACCATAGATATAACTATTTCTTAGTTCCTTAGTCATTTTACAATTACAATGGAACATACATACATTTAAGAAAAACACAAGCATAACCAATATCATTTATTACACTTTGGCTATATCATTTTAAATAAAGCCCTTCACGATGATCGACACGCATATAGCTTGGTTCATCGCCTTGTTCTTCCTTGAGCCTGATGCCTTGTCCGAATGGAGGCAAATCATCAAATTGATTGTACTCTTCCTCATCCACAACATTCTCAACCCCGACAATCCTTCTTTTTCCCTGAAGAATTACATGGCGCTTCTTATTTGCCGGGTCGGTTACATAAAATACTTGAACAACTTGCCTCGCGAGTACGAATGGTTCATCTTTGTATCCTACACATTCGAGGTCCACGGTAGTGACGCCGTACTTGTCAACCTTTACACCCCGTGGAAGTTGGACCCAACGGCACCGAAATAGAGGAATTTTGAAAATTACGTAGTCAAGCTCCCAAATCTCCTCTACAAGCCCGTAGTACGAGCTTGGGCCAGCGGTACTGCCGTGCGCATCATAGGCATCTATGCGGACACCTGAGTTCTGCACTGTGCTCTTTCTATCTTGATCTGTTGTATAAAATGTGTAGCCATTAATGTCGTATGCTTGCCATGTCACAATTGTAAATTTTGGCCCTTTTGCCAACCATTGTAGTGTTTCACTTGACGACCTCCTAGTCAATTGCGCCTTGAACCATTCGTTGAACTGACGGTTGTGTTGTCTCGTGGTCCAAACTTCTGACTAGCCTGCATTCTCCTGACATACAATGTCCTTGTGCTCTTCAATATATGGGGTCACTTCAGTCATGTGTTGTAAAACCATGAAATGGGCTTGAGTATACGTATTTTGATCCGGAGTTATTGCTTTCCTCCCGATAGTCCCGATACCCTCTAGCCTCCCCTCGTGACGAGATAGAGGTACACCTATCGGCTCTACCTGAGCCATGTAGCCGATGCAGAATTCAATGACCTCTTCTGTTGTATAACCTTCGATGATGCTACCCTCCGGTCGAGATCGATTGCGTACATAGGACTTCAGAATTCCCATGTACCTCTCGAAAGGGTACATATGACGTAGAAATACGGGGCCACATATTTTTATCTCTTTCACAAGGTGGATAATGAGATGGACCATGATATCAAAAAATGATGGAGGGAAATACATCTCTAGATGACATAGAGTTGTCACCACCTCGGTTTGCAGAGTATCTAGTCCATCCGGATCAATGACCTTCTGAGCAATTGCGTTGAAGAAATAACATAGCCTTATGATTGTCACTCGAACCTTGTTCGGCAAAATACTTCTAATTGCAACAGGTAGCATTTGAGTCATTAGCACATGACAGTCGTGAGACTTCATGCCAATTAATTTCAAATGTTCCATGGAAACAAGTTTCTTCATGCTTGTCGAGTGACCGGATGGAACTTTCACACCATTTAAGGACTGGCACAATTCAGTTCTCTCGGACTTAGACAGAGTGTAACATGCTGGGGGAAGGTACGTCCGGCCTTTATCGGTCTCTATCGGTGCTAACTCGGTCCTGATGTTCATAGCGACCAAGTCACGCCTTGCGTTAACACCATCCTTTGTTTTGTCAGGAATGTTCAGTAAGAGACCAATCAAACTGTCACATACATTCTTCTCTACGTGCATGACATCGATGCAATTGCGAACTTCTAAGTGCTCCCAATAAGGCAAGTCCCAAAATATTGACCTCTTTTTCCACATGTTCTTCCTCAATTTACGTCCCTTTCCAAACACAACATTTATATCCTTGACCATATCATACACCTCTTTCCCGCTAAAAGGTCTTGGTACTGAGTCATCCTCTTTCTTTCCGTCAAATTGTTTCTTCATCTTACGGTATGGGTGATACTTTGGAAGGAACCTACGGTGACGCATGTACACAGTTTTTCGGGAGTTGTTCAACCACACACTCTCCGTATAATCTAAGCAGTGCGGACACGCTTTGGCTCCTTTTATACTAAACCCTGACAGGTTACCAAGGGCAGGAAAATCATTATTGGTGCAGAACAACATGACCCGTAGAGTGAAGTTCTCTCGTTTGTCCGCATCCCATACATGTACCCCTTCATTCCACAGTGTTGCAAGATCTTCCACCAATGGGGCTAGGAACACATCAATATCGTTGCCAGGTTGCTTCGGCCCTTGGATAAGTAGTGACATGAAAATATATTTCCGCTTCATACACAGCCAAGGAGGAAGGTTGTACATGCACAGAGTCACGGGCCAGGTGCTATGTCGACTGCTCATGTTACCAAAAGGATTCATTCCATCTGTACTCAACCCAAACCTTATATTTCTCGGTTCTACACCGAAATCTACAAACATCCTATCGATGTTCCTCCACTGGGCAGAATCAGCAACATGTCTTATCATTCCGTCTTTCTTACGCTGCTCGCAGTGCCAACGCATCAATCTTGCATCCTTGCGGTTTGCAAATAAACGCTTCAAACGGGGGATTACAGGAAGATACCACATCACCTTAGCAGGAGGTCCTTGCTTCACCTCGATGCCCTTCCCATCATTAGAGTCATTTTTACGTTTGTATCGGGATGCTTTGCACACCGGATAAACATGTAAGCTAGCATACAATTTACGGTACAGGATACAATCATTCCGACATGCATGTATTCTTTCTACTTCCATTCCTAATGGACAAAGAATCTTCTTGGCTTGGTAGGTGGTTCTCGGCAACACATTTCCCGTTGGAAGCATGTCCACTAGGAGACCTAATAATGCCGTGAAACTCTTGTCGGACCAACCATTGCTTGCCTTCAATTTTAGCAGTTCTAGAACTGATGACAACCTCGTGTATTGCGGCTTGCAGCCCGGGAACAAAGGTTTCTCCGAGTCCTCCATCAAGCCCTCGAATTTACCAAACTCTCTCTCACTATAGTTCCCTTCTGCATCACGTAACATCAGATCCAGATTATCATCCTGCGACCTATCCTCATGATCCAGATTGTCATCCTGCGACCTATCGTCATGATCCAGATTGTCATCCTGCGCCCTTTCCTCATGATCGAAAGAATAGTCCACAACTGGCATATCGTTGCCTCCCTCGACTATGTCATAACTACCTTCTTGTGTACTCTTCTCTTCACCGTGACTGGTCCAACATTTGTACCCTTTTCTGAAACCCCTTCGAATCAAGTGAGCTTCAATCTGCGCTGAGTTGCTAAACATCTTGAGATTATCACAATCAATACATGGGCAATACATATATTTCATCCCCTTCTTCAACATATCCAGCTCGGTCGCCCTTCTAAAGGCAGACACGCCAGTAATGTACTCTTCACTCACACGGTTCTCAATATACATCCAGCTTCGGTCCATCTACGCTACACAAGTAAAAAATGGGTGTCAAAAATGATTATTACCTCTACTACTAACCTCTGATCAGATCACTAAGAATGTTAAGTAATTGAATACTAATCTCTGATCAGATCACTAAGAATGTTAAGTAATTGAGTATGCTAACCTCTGATCAGATCAATAAGAAGACGCTGATATTTTTTCACCCCCAACTCCCTAAAGCCGGCCGCCTTGCTCCACCGATGCAGCGCAATGAAGACAGATCGGTGTCGACATCCTTCAAGCAAGTACGCCAAGTAATTAATACTACGCAGAATATCACAGACGGTTCCAACTACAAACGGTCTGTGATTTCTGCCTATCATAGACGGTTCGCATCAATAACCGTCTGTGATAGTCTCATTATCACAGACGGTTCGTAACACGAACCGTCTGTGATGTACATAATATCACAGACGGTTCTAAATATCAACTGTCTGTGATTTATGCGTATCACAGACGGTTCGTGTATAGAACCGTCTGTGATAGTCCTTCACAGACGGTTTACATTACAAACCGTCTGTGATAGTTACACGGGGATGAACTGTTTCGTCAGGGCATGACTGCCAACTCGAAGCATATATAGCATAGCATTCGAGGCACATCCGAGGCCTGCTGCTGTGTCTTGAGGAATGCCAAGAGCTGGTCTTCAGATGTGGCTGCCACATCTGAAGACCAGTGTGGCTGCCACATCTGAAGACCAGCTCTTGGCATTCCTCAAGACACAGCTGCAGGCCTCGGATGTGCCTCGAATGCTATGCTATATATGCTTCGAGTTGGCAGTCATGCCCTGACGAAACAGTTCATCTTTCCCGACAAAATTCAAGGCAATTTTATTACAATAGTGCAAAGAAAAGACATTTCAAGATTCTTGGTTGAGCTGGTCGAGGAACATGCAAATACAGAGGCAAGCACAAAAACTCAACAACACATTCAGATCGATCTATTACAGGATAACAAGCTAACAAACCCTTCGTGGCACGACGGTTCACACTAAACAAGACACACTTACGGCAAGAGTGTGTTGTTTAGTATGAACCGGTCGTGCCGCGATGGAGGTGCTAGCTCACAGCGGAGGGGAGATGCATGCAGGAAGCTAGCTAGTGGATGAACTCACGCGTGACTAGTACCGGTGGAAAGGTTGATGGGGAGTTATTAATAAGGCCCTGGCCGTGGGAGGAACTGGTGCCAGCCATTCGATGTGGAGAGAATAGACGGGTGAGATCGAAATCCTGTGCATACGCCAATTATTGGTGACATGTGATTATTACACACCAATTATCAGTGACATGGGATTATTACGGACGGTTCTTAACTGGAACCGTCTGTGTTATCTGGCTTTTCACAGACGGTTCTTAACAGGACCCGTCTGTGTTATCTCGATTGGTATAGACGGTTCGTATTAAGAACCGTCTGTGAAAGTTAATATCACAGACGGTTGCCAGTAAAACCGTCTGTCATAACGCTTCGCGCGTGTTTCTATTGCCAGAACGCTTCGCGCGTGTTTCGATTGCCAGAACGCTTCGTGTTTCGATTGCCAGAACGCTTCGGGTTTCGATCGTCTAATTAACGTCTCTCGATCGTTATACGAAGCATCTATATCATTAATGTTTGGGTATACGAACCGTCTGTTCTAAAGGTTAAATATGCGCGCCTAATCCAGGTCTCTTCTACGTACGTACAATATGGCGCCTTCTACTATTCTTGTGATCATCTCCTTCCTCTCATCTGTTCATCACGAATTGTTCGGCCGGAACCTTACACAGGCGGCCAGCAATTTGCATCTGGAGCAGCTTCTCCGCACCCGCCCTGCTCTCCTTCCCCGACTTTCTTGCATCCGTCAGCTTGACCTGATCCTCCGCCGTCGACGGAGGCGTCTTGCTGCCGCTCAAGAAAGGGAAACAGCTCTCACCCTGGTTCTTCTCCACAATGTGCGCAATGCGGAAGAAGCTCTACTCGCATTGCACAGACTGATGGATAGCCTTGCCGCTCATGCAGAAACGGCAGATTGTGAGGAATGTTTTAATGCTATCCTGTACGACATGATGGATGCTGCTGATCATTTGCCCAGGCTGCACGAGGAAGTGCAGAGGACAAGGGCAATCTTAACAGCGTTCGAGAATTCAGCGGCTGATCCTCCAAGTCCCAAAGTCGAAGAAGAAGTGTACGAAGCCCAAAAGATTACAATCTGGGAAACTCTTTACCTGTGCGACTTATGTAATGAATTTCCCTCTAATTGAAATTAATAAATTTGCCTTTAATTTGTGACCTCTTGTCTCAGTAGTTCTGTAGTTAAGTTATTAGAAGCAATGTGTACTTATATATTAACCTCTGATCTAGAATATGACAGACAAAGGGACATCACAGCCGGTTCTTGTAAAAAACCGTCTGTGAACATTCCCAGACGGTTCTTAACAACAACCGGCTGTGATAGTCTACACAACACAGACGGTTTTTAATAAAAAACCGTCTGTGATAATTTCAGATTATCACAGACGGTTTTTTATTTTAAACCGCCGGTGATACTAAAGTATCACAGACGGTTCATTGGTAAGGACCATCTGTGATACTCGACCACTAACACAGACGGTGTCCAAATTAAAACCGTTTGTGTTAGTGTCAATCACAGACGGTTTTGTCAAACCGTCTGTGATGTAGCCGTCTAGTATAGCCTCTTTTGTAGCAGTGCTTTCTTCCTAGAATTTGGCGGTCGTCTTTATACTCACAAAGGTGTCCCATATATCTGGATGGATGATAGGATATTTCATGAACAACAGCCCATCCTGGTTCACATACTTCGTGATAAGCATGCTCTTGAAGTTCCTCCAAGCCTTGCCCATCACTAGGAATGCCTGTCGTCACATAAGGCCTTGGATTTCTTCTCTAATCTCAAAGGACCTTGACACCCCCTTCCAAAACTGCTCTTTCTCTTCATGCGTCAGAGACTTCCAGCTCAGTGTGGCGATGGGGACTCGTTGCCTTGCAACTATCCCGTACGTGATCCGAAATGTGATCGCTGCTTTCTTGGGATGTAGAGGGACCCCAACTGGACTGACATTGGTGATGGTCATTTGGCTCTCAGACATTTTTGATATGCCTTGGCCGTCTCGCTTAATTGCTTGTTTGGTCTGGTCATCGGATGCATTCAGCAAAACTAGCCCGAAGGCTGTGTGGACGCCATCTCACTTAGTAGCTATCTATGAAGCATTTAAATTGCATTTCAGTAGTGTGATTCATCACATAAGCCCAACAATATGTTGGGGGCTAAATCCAAACAAATCAATCCATATAGACCTACGAGTATATATAAACACAAGAACGTAGTTTTCGCAGATCTTTTTTCTTTTCTTTTCAAAAGAGAAACACAACACAACTAAGCTATAGTTGATTGTTGGTCCTAATTATGCTGTTACATGCAGACTACATAAATAGTTTCTTTGCCATCATTACATATTTACATGGCTAATCATGACCAGATCCTTGGACGTAAGAATGAATCATCAATACAGGAACCCAAAAAATGTCTTTTAAGTATGGAAAAATATTCAAAATATGATGCATTACATAATAGTTAAATGTTCAAATTTTGAACTTAAAAATTTATATACAAGTAAAATAAGTTGAGTAGTACATCTAGAATCTTTTAGGAAATTTGTTCTTGTTAATTTGGTGCCCAAATCATTGATGATTGCATAAATGCACTACAAAGATAATATGCATAGCTGTAAGAAAAACATGCATTCCAAGATTAAACTCACCGGGTTAGCTAGCCAATAGATAATGTTTTTGTCCCTGTTATTTTTCACTATGCTGAAGACATCATGCAAAATAGCAAATATGTTGCATTACATAACAGTTTATGTAACATCCAAAAATTCATATGTTCAAAAATATGGAATTTTAAAAACTTTTTCTTGCATTTTGCTGGCATTCGAATTTCTTCTGAATATTTATTTGAAATCTTTTGAGTTTTGTGACATGCAAATTAACATATTGAGAAATAATATCCAAATTTGGTATTAATAAAAGAAATAGAAAATCTAAGGATCTACACACAAACTAAAATTCAAGTATTAGATAATGGAAATAAAAATTTGAAATTCAATTTACCTAGGTAAAGAAAAACAATGGCTAAAGGAATATTAAAAAGTCTCATCTAAATAATTGAACTGAGAATTCAAATTTTGAATATCATGCAAAACTCAAAATCAGTAAATCCTAATATAAATTAAAATTTAAAATAAAACTCCAAATTTTAAAATTTTCTTATTTTTCCTCACCTCTCACTCACTATCTCTTTCTTTCTCTCTTGCTTGTGGGACACCCATCTTTTTTCTCTCTCCTTCCTCGTCCCTCCCGTTTAATTCTCTGTAGCCTGGCCCGGCTCCCAGCCTCTTTCGCTCTGCTTCCTCTTTCTTTCTTCTCCCAATTCCTTCATATTCCTCCATCATCATCCCTCTCAGACTCGTCTTCTTTCTCTCCTCCTCCCCTCTCTCTTCTTCTTCTCCCATCTCCTCGCGCACGTCGCTGACTGGCTCCCTGTGCGCGCGTCACCCCAGGCCTGCCTCCCCAGTTCTGGCGTCATCCCGCTCTGTGACCCTTGCGCTCCTGCGCCATCACGTCGCCCAGTCTCCCTCCGCTCTTCCTTCGGCTCCTCGCTCCTCTCTGTCTTCGCCCCCATCAGCCGTCACCTCCATTGCACCACTATGACTTGACGCAGCAGACACTTCCATCAACCACAGCCCACCTGTCTGCCCCATCGCGTCGCTGTCTTTCTCCAAGCGCATCGCCTCTGTCAGCCATAGCGCCACCACGTCGCCATCTCCTACACGGTCGTCGCCCTCACGTCTGAGCCAACCACTCCTATCGCCCAGGCTATGTGCTCCACCACATCGCGCTCTATGTTCTCATCTCCCCAACATCACGCGCATGCCTGAATTGACCCACACCCACACCCTGCCATCAATCACCCGCACGTCGCCAGCGTCCCTCGTAGCCTATAAAAGCCTTGGAGGGTCGCCATTGTCTTCCTCACACCCCACTCCTCCCACCCTAAGGAATCAGCCTCCTGTGCTCCATACCCCACCGGCGGCACCTTCTTCTTCAACACCAGTCGATGGGAAATCCGTCGATTGGTGCCACCATGGTCTAATTCTGCCAAGCCAAAGCTTCCTTGAAGCACCACAACGCCGTCCCCATCCTCGGCCAGACTCCTCCCTGCCTGCACCTCACTGGCACTGCGCCTCCTCTGCTCGTTGCCGTCTCACACCGCCAACCCACCTCTGGCTCGGCCAATCACTCGATGAGCATCCCTCTACCTCCTAAATGCTTGTGTGCACCTGAATTCTCCCCCTTCCTCCTCCCTGCTGAAGATGTCCCATTCCACCCCCGCCTCCGGCTGCTCCAGGCTACTGCCCGCCCACCTTGCTGCCGCCCCGACCAATGCGCTGCCTCCCAAAGCTCCCTCACTCCCCCACAACCCATTTTGGTGGTTGCCACTCCCTCCCCGGCCACCGCCTGCCGCCGGCAAGCCTGGCACTGAGCGTGGCCTAGATCCTCTGTTTTACCCCAGCCACCCCCTCACCACTTGTGTAGTACTTCCTCTAGTATATCACCAAATGGGCAAATGCCTAGTTGGTTAGTCGAGCGAGCGTTCAACGCATAGATCCCGGGTTCGAATCCCTGTTTTGCAAACAATGGCAACATTTTATTTTTATTTTTATTAGCCCATTTCAATTAGCAAATATTTAGGAAATAAATCAAGGAAGCTAAGATAAGTGATTTTGGTTCAAATAAAATTTATATATACATCAAAATATAGAATTATATGCATATGAACAATTAAGTGATTAAGGGAAATAATTAGGTGAAGTTTAAATAATTAGTTAGAATGTAAATTAAAACACAAGTTTAATTAGAGGTAGTAGCAAAAATATAATTCTATATTTGTAAACAATAATCAAGGTTGCTAAGGGTAAATGGCAAACAAAGTAGGACAACCAAATTAGTTTTGTGTTACTAGAGTTTAATTGGAAGTGTTCCTTTTAATTAGAAATCTTGACCAAAATACAAATTTGATAGAAATAGAGGTGATATAAGAAGCCAGCCAATAATTGTGCGAGAAACTCGCATGACAGTCATAGGCTCTATTAAAAACCTAATTCCTGCCATTAACATGCCATCGGTAATTGAACCTTAGCGATAGATTAAATTAATAATGATATTTGGCATATAATGGTATATGTACATAAAACTCAACCATTGCTTAAATTCTACACGTATGAAGCTAAATAAAATTCTTTTTATAAATAAAAGGAATTCGCCAGCCTTAAAATGATTCAAAGACTCATTCAGAATATTGTAAGTAAGCATATGTAAAAAGGCGGATAATTTCCTTAAGTCTGTCAAGATAAATATTACTTGGACAATTAAATAATCCTACACTCTAACAGATTATTAAGCTAAGCAAAAAAAGTTAATAATTCAAGCAATTGTCCATTAGAACCATATAAAATACTACATCTCAAAATGTTAGAAATATAAGCTATAGGATTTATTTGATAAAGTAAAATGTACACATTATGTGTAGAACTCAAGACCTAACTCTCAAAATGCTAACATTCGACAAATAAAAACTTAATACTTTTGGTGACTCATACACCGGGTCATAGGTTTAATCTGACTCATGGAAATTTCTTGATAAATATAAAATAATAAAAGAAGTTATTAAATTAAAAGATCAAGTTATGGTATTCTACTGTCAGCTATATCTAGCCATCCTTGAACCTAAAGAGGAATATTTCCCTGAATATCCCTTCACTATAAACCTTCCTTGGCACCCATCTCAACGGATTTTCCTTAGCCATTTATTACTTTGCTCCAACCCCTTTGACTCCGTCAATACTCCGTGCCCAATCAACCCAACCTCAGATCACCCATTTAATCATAATAATAATTAATCAAGTTCAATTGGATTTATTTGGATCTTTTGTGTTATTTGCATTTATTTGGTTCAGTTGTATAGCGCGTAATTAGAAATTGGAGTCCTGAAGATTCGATGGACCAAGCGAGACCAAGATCCAGATGAAGATGTTGCCCAACAGCTTAAGACCATCGAATAAGAAAGCTTTGAGTGAGCTCAAGACCGCGGTAAACCACGCTAAGTGAGTCAATACTTTGATCATATTGAACCTACATTTTCTGCAAATTACTTCTACTTAAATTATCAAATTGTATGCTGTTATTTCATATGCAAATATATGTTTGTTTTAAGATCCTAGTTATATGCCCATTACTTGACTTGTTAGTATTACATCTCCTTTGGAATATTTGAACATTTGAACCTTGTCACCCTAGGAAAATTATAATAATAAACTTTCAAAAATAAGTCTACAGTTATTCGCCATGCTTAGTACTGCTTAGATACTTAGGGGCACCAAAATGCCCCAAGCATCACTTTTAATTATGAGAAACTGATTTAGGAAGTCATAGGTAAAAATGACTGGCATATTTTGATATAGATATTTTATGCTCCCAATAAATCCCAACTTACTTAAATATCTAGGCGGATAGTTCGGGAGTATGGTTAGTGGTAGAACCGCCAAGATAACCCTAATGACTGAATCTTGTTATGACCTCCCAGTGTATAACAGTACAACCACAAGCTGGCAAATTGTAGGTAGGGCTAACTAAGTTGCATTGACCTAGCGTGGTTACGTGAAGGTGTAAACACGTGCAAAGGGAAGGATGGTCTCATCCCCACCTCTGCCCGTGACGGCTTAAGAGAGAAACTTCTCGAGGGATGGTCGTATCCTATTGAAGAAAGATCTTAATGGGCGTAACCACATTAGGAAGATGTATTGTAACAACCTTGTTATGATTACTCAGTCGCACGCCTAAGGAAGCATGTAATGGCCGACATTGTGAGATAATTATATCTTGTGGGTAAAGTGTACAACCTCAACAGAGTGAAAACTATTCAAATAGCCGTGCCAACGGTTAAGGGTGTACATGGGAACTTAACTAGATATTGTTCTATTTCAAATACTTTGTGGGTGGAATTAGAAAAGTGATGGGCAGTGAAAAGTCCTGATTTATGTTGCCCTGAGTGTCGCCCCAGTGATAAGGTAAGCGGTTATAGCGCTGAAAGGTTAGCATATGGTGTAGAAACCATGTAATGGTGGATGGAATCTGGATCGCTATTATTATTGCATTCCTTCATACATTGATAAAATCTGTTTTAGTTAAAACAGTTAGGTCTCAGGAAATTTCTATGTATCATATTTTAAAAACAATTTATGGCAAATAAAATAACATGAGTCTTCCCTTGATAAGCCATGCATGTTATCTATTTGCATCTTGTGTATTGGCTCGTGGAGCACGGTGGTTTGTGCTCACCTTCGCTCACTCAATTAATCCAGAATCAGAAGTCAGATCGCTACGCTTCAGCAATACACTTGGTCATGATGGTGAAGAAGGTGAAAATATCAAGAACGAGGTCGCGAACCCCAGTTGTCTGCCTGTGGGCACGTCCTGAGGTTCCCGCCTGTGTGTTGCATTTCCACTGCTGCATTTTTATTGATTTCGGCCTGATCGGCCCATGAGTAAGTCTACTATTATATTTACGCTTCCGCATGATATGTATTTTGATGTTCAGTACTGTATCTGTGAACACTATCTACTGATCTAGGAAATAGTGCAGTGGAATCACAAAGGATTCTGGATTGTAAAATCCGGGTCCGACAGTTTACTATTTTCCAAAATTTGAACTTGAAAAATTATATATAGGCAGAGTAAATTGAGTAGTACATCTAGAATCTCTTAGGATTTTTTTTCTTGTTAATTTGATGCCCAAGATATTGATGATTTCATGAGTCCACTACAAGGGGTCATCGAATTTATAGCATATGGACGGTAGATAAAACACCAAAAAAAAGGTTAAATTGATTAAGAGATTGTATTTCTTCACAATTCTTTTCCTATTTTTTAGATTGTTCATGTAGCTCGTATACTAATAATTTCATCAGTGAAGTATTTATATACTAAAATCCATCAAGTAGGACGGGTAATTCATCAACTATGCAAGTCAAGATGGCAGGGCAAGTTAATGTACAATTGTACATGCAGTGTTAGTTTTGACTATTTGTAGCATAGAAATAGTGTCATTGCGCGGTTGCTCCTTAATAGAGAAAATTGCCCTTTCCACTATAAAACAATTGAGCAACGTCAACTGCATCTTGGAAGAATTTTTTTTGAAGTGTAGATAGCCACATGAATAATTTCAAAAAGTACTATGACATGTGCTGTAAGTTGGCATTTATTTTAGCAACCACTACTATAGAAAGCCTAATACTAGACGCCAAATCGCAGACGGTTTTGCGAAACCATCTGTGATGTACACTATTACAGAAGGTTTTAATTTGGAGGCCGTCTGTGGTATTTGTGGCGGGAAAAATGAGTATCACAGACGGTTCTTACCGCTGAACCGTCTGTGATACTGGAATATCACAGACGTTTTTATAATAAAAACCGTCTGTGATATTCTAGATTATCACAGACGGTTTTTATTATAAAACCGTCTGTGATATTCCAGATTATCACAGACAGTTTTATAATAAAAACAGTCTGTGATACGTTTCCCACCTTGCCCTTTTTCTTGGTCTTCCTTTCGGAATTTAGATTTTTCTTCAACTGAAAAGTTGTAGATCTCGTCTAAACCTTTCAAATGAGTATATATAAGCCATATAAAACTTTGTTGTTCTATCTTTTCATACTAGTTGTTTATATTGCATCGGTATATAAAATTTTGTACTCTAATTCACAGACGGTTCTATATATAGAACCGTCCGTGATATTCATTCATCACAGACGGTTCTATATATAGAACTGTCTATGATAATCTGACCACTGGGCCCGTCGATCCTCCTCAACCCAATCATAGCCAATAGAAATCCACCAAACCTCACCCCACGGATCGTAGCTCTGCCTCTCCGTTCCCGCGCCAAAAATTTCGAACTCCAGCCTCTACCTCCCTCTCCCTCCCCTATAAATATAACCAAAACCCAGCCTCTTTGCTGGTCTCCTCTTCCTTCCTGTCCTGCTCCTTGCTGTTCTCCTCGCTGTCCTCCTCCTTGCTGTTCTCCTCCTCCTTGCTGTCCTCCTCCTTGCAGATGACGCACAAGTCTACGGGAGGCAAGACACCGCAGAAGCAACTAGCTCGTGCCAACTGTGTAGACACTCAATCAACGCCGACGATGGTGGGCGTCAAAGACATCCAGCTCATACGTTGCATCAGGGGCGAGAAAGCATAGAGGATCTTTGCTTTTTCTCTGTTCTTGTTGTGTAACCTACTCGTTATTTTGGGATATTGTAATGGTAGGCTGTAATCTTAATAAAAATGGATGTTTTATGTTTGTGAAATGAATTGAGATGTGAATTGGATGTATAAATGTACATGTTGATCTGCTTGTTTCAGAGGACATGGCTAGCATTTCCTGAGGCTAGCCAATAAACAGAAATAGGTTTAGGAGTAGAAGGGAATATCACAGACGATTTTTAGTTTAGAACCGTCTGTGATATGTAAATATCACATACGGTTTGTAACTAAAAACCGTCTGTGATTATAACTATCACAGACGGTTTTTAGTTAAAAATCGTCTGTGTTATGTGCACCACAGACAGTTCGAAAACCGTCTGTGATGACCTCATATTATCACTGACCCATAAATTCAGACGGTTCACAAAACCGTCTGTGATGACGTTTTTGAACCATCTGTGATGACCTTTTCTGTAGTAGTGAACATGAATACAGAAATACATCGCATGGAATGTCCATGAATATATTGAAAGAAATTACTTGAAAGGTAACAACGGAAATTTACAACAAATCCTTTTTATTACTAACCTACCCAATACAGGAGCCACTATTCTTTTTTTAGAAACAGAGGGCAAAGCCCCAGTCCCATTTTATTGAAAGAGACTATAGTGTTTTCTGCCAACAAGGTAAGCATAGGTTCAGGAGCATTGCAGTTTACATCAGATAAACTCAACAATTTAACTTCACTTCTTTTCTAAACCAAAAATTATTTCACTACTACTATTTCTCTATTAATAAATTGTCTAACTCATCATCAATCAAGCAAAGCTTATGTTTCACCGTCTTTAACCTCCTTGTGATTTCATCTTCCAAATTTTTGTTCCATCCTTCAGATTCTCCATTCATCTAGTCATTGTTCTTTTTTCTCTTTACTACCAACCGATCTATGGAGCTGTCCTTGCCAGGCCTCCAATTACGATATGAAGAGATCCATCTGCTCCAAAGCCGATGCAGGGCACAACAGTCTCCAGTTCCTGATATATTGACCAATCCGGTGCCATAGCACATCCATCCCTGTCTACTGTAATCTCTGAAACAAATTTCATTTCTAAGTTTCCAAATAGTCTACAGAGTTGCAGCACATAGACAATTTCTAGCTTTTCACTTACTATCACAAATCCACCATTTTGCTATAGATTCAAAACTAATACTACCCACAGCAAACTTAATAATAATAGAGATTTTAGTCCACACAAATTTAGCAATATCGCAGTCAAAGAATACATGATTGATAGATTCCGCTTCTGAACAAAAAACACAAGTTTTATCATCAATATTTTGCCTTTTACAAAGATTATCTCTAGTAAGCAATTTATTATGCAATAAAAGCCAAAGGAAAATATGAATCCTAGGGGGTACATAAATTTTCCACACTGATTGAATATAAATAGGAGATACATCTCTAAAGATTATAATAGCATAAAGGAACTGAACACTATAGACTCCCATAGAATTAAGTGGGGCCACCAAATCCAAATCAAATTTGAATGTATTACAGACACCAAGGTCCCATCCTGCCTTCTGTGATGAGCATAAGAGGACCAGACGGGCCCATGATTCGATATTGCTCATGACGAGTGGATTACATACACAATATTCGGAAGACGTAATGTCTGCAAAACATGCAGCAGTTCTCACCTAACATATAACAGTGCTCAACTGGTGTACATACAAGGAAGCATTCAGCACCCAACACACCTTGTTCGGCTTCAATCCATACTTACCATAGCCTACGGCAATTCAATGGCACTGGAACGCAACAATCACGGAACAAAAAAAAACTGCTCTAATTCACCATCTACCACACCATCCCAGTGCAAAATCAAAACGATGGTTTGATGCGTGCCCTACCCCAATCGTCTCCCCAAATGAACCCACCAGGCAGAAATCAAGCATGAACAAAGGGTACAACCGCACCGATAGCGACACCCCACGACCTCCGACGAATGAACCTGAGAGAGATTCCTCGCACAGCTCAGGCGATGTAGGTCTCCGTACGAGACGGGTGGAGGCGCATACCCCTGTAATATCAAAAAAAAAATCTAATTATGAATTAATTAAATAATTGATGCTATTTGGGCCTAATTGGCTATTAGTAGACTAATTATTTATAATTTTAAATCCTAATTAGTATGTAATATCCTAAATCTGTGAGAACCATGACCAAAAGAAATAATAATAATATAACAATAGTAATATAATATTCTAAAAACATCTCTCTCAAAGACCTATGCATAATTAAAGAAAAGAGGATACGTCAAAACAGAGTGTCTTAGAATTTTAGAGAGGAGTTGCTTTACGAGTGAGATGGGGATTGAGTCAAACTCGTACCATGATAAAAGAGAGACGTGGTGGAGAGGAAGCTAGACCCAAGAGCCCTAGTTTTTCTCTCTTTTCTCCCAGTCGCCGCCATTTGCTTTCATCGGTTGCCACCTCCAGAAAAAAAATCCCACACGCCAGCGCTGCCATCGCTTCATCTGCTTCGCTAGATGCATCACCGCACGCCATCTGCCCAAGCCAGCTGCATGCTAGTGCTAGCACTGCACCGTCTCGCGTTGTGCATGCCCGCGCCTAGGGGTGAAAATGGATCAAATAGTGTTTAAATTATATTTACATCTATATTTTTTCTCAGATTTGAATACGAATTGAACAAACGTCGGATATAAATACGGACCGGACAAATGCCGGATATGAATTCATTTCGAATATCTAGATCCAGATATCCTCATAACTTATATAGTATGAAGACATTAATGTATTTTATCCTCATACAATCACACTTAATCGTTCTAATTCATTTATTTCACCTAAAGAAACATGAATTCATGTTTAATTAAAAAAACTTGTCCAACTAATTAGTCGTATTGTAATAAAATATGCATATTACTTTGTCGAATATGAATACGGATATGGATAGTCCGGATAAAATAACATTTCGGATGGTAAAAATGCATACCATATTCGTAGCCATATTTTGTATACGAATTCAAATTCAAATACGATTAGGATAGAAGTTATTAATTGGATGAAAAAATCTATACCAATTCACATTCTATCAAATACGAACCAAATAATATGAATAATTTATATCCACTTTTTACCTCTACACGCGCCAGTGCTACCTCGTCCCACGTTTGCTGCACATGTGCATGGGCTGTGCGTGCCATGCTGTGCTTGGTTACTGGAGGGACTACCGTGAATACCAAAAACAATGTTGTTGCCGTACTGGTAAGTCACAAGCCATGCATGCATGAGGTTGTGAGGTCGAGCCACCAATTCACAGTGCGCGTGCAAGAGAGAAAAGAAAGGGTGAGGCAAAGGTGTGCCATTAACGAATGAACAATCAAATGTTAAAATAATGCTTACTTTGTACTCACTAAATCATAGATTCATTATTGCTTATTTATTGTGTTTAGATGAATATTAAAGGTGACATGCATGGGTAGAAGTAGGACATAGATTATTGTACTTTTGTAGCTATTCATGCACCTAACAATTCCAAAATTGGGAAAGACAGATCCATTTGCTATCTTAAAGGTTGGTTGTTGATGGCCGCAGATCGAGCTTGGCGATTTGGATAGAGAAGTTTGAGGATGGCGAGGTGTTGGAGACCTCATGGGGGTCGCTATGGAGGGGGCAACGGAAGACTGTGGCGGAGTGGCCCCAGAGGGAGTAACAGAAGGAATTGGAGGAGGTGGGGCAGCCGATGGTGCAGCATCCTTCGCTCGAAGAGAGAGGGAGACAGTGGAGAGGGGAAGAGAGAGATGAATCAGGGAGAAAAAGAGATGTGAGTGGGAGAGGATTTTGAGGTAGAGAACGTGGTGGCCCACAGGTGCAGCTCTTTCTCTAACATGAACCTTTAGCCACTCCACCTCACTTGTGTGTGGACCCTCTATTCGTGAGCTCCACCTATCATAGAATGTGGTGTTTCGTCACAAGATGCTTTGTATTTTTCTCGTGCACAACGGACAAATTTGTTAGGTGAGGTGGGAGGGGAGTGGAGAACACACCACTATCAACTGATTCTTTTAAGTAGTAGAGATGTTACTATTATTATGTCCAAAAACGCCCCTCTTACCAGTAATGCAATATGACGAACTAACAGAGAATCCATTTCGTGTGGAAAAATACCAATTAATCATAGCAACCATACAGGACGCAATCACATCATAAAACACCGTGCCAATTCAAACCGCTCAGAGGCAAAGGCAAAAGCCACATAAAGAGAACACTCCACGAAACATAATAGTCTTTTCCCATATTTTTACGAGTAAAAACACTCCTACCAATAATGCAAATTAGCAGTATAGTGGAGAAATCTTATAAAGCCTACCAATGGATGGCACCACCCATGCATGCTCGATGTCGTCATATCTAAAAACCACACCACATCCCCAAGAGGGAAAAATTACAGTAGATTAGAAAAAAAAGGCAAAAGCCTCGAGAATAGAACATTATTTTCCGACGCAAAGGAGTCTCTTTTGTTAGCATGATCCTTGCATCACATGTAAAACACCCGTCCACGTCACTTAAACTAGTGAGAGACAGATAAAATCTTACATAATCTAAGAATTGATTAATCGTTCCAGCTAGGTTCAACGTCATCGTATCACAAACACCATGCCAACCCGAAACCGCAGCGGAAAAAGATGGGAGCCACGAAAAGATCGAACACACCGAGGCAAGACCGAACAAAAAACACCTTGCAAACTCGCATGCATGCACAGCCTCACCATCCACGAGTCATCGAGTCACCAACCTCGTCATTCACCCATGATAAATACAAGTGAATTGCTAACACTTGGGTGTTTTTTAGAATTGTGCATTCAAATTTCTCATCATATGATTTTGCCTCGAGATTCATGCTCCACCATCTTCTTTGGCTCCAGCGACGGCTCTAGCAAGTTAGGGTTAAGGATCGGGTTCATGTTGGGTTCATCGGAACCTTCTGGACATAGAGGGAGGTCGAGGACGGTGGTAGACCGATGGTGGGTAGCGTTGGTAGCAAGGCAGCAGTGGTCCCGCCGGTGCTGCAGATGTCGAGTTTAGGTTGGGTGGGGATGTGCAGCGGCACCGAGAACAGCGATGGCATGGCAGAGGGATGGCGGCAAGCCAGTGGGGGTGGGGGTGTTGGTTTGGGAGGGGGATGCAAGTGGCTGGGAAGGGACGGCGGAGGAGATGGACGTTGATGAGGCTCACCGGCATCGGAGATGATGTTAGCGAGGTGAGGGGGGGGGGGCAGGGCGGCGGCGGTGGGGTAGGGTTTGTCGGTGGAGTGAGGTGATCGACTTTATATAATTGAGGTGGAGGATGGGGTCCATTACATCATAATCTAAATGTTTAAAATGTAAATAATTTTAAATATAATATGAGATAAATTTTACCTAGGCACCCTCGAATACAATTAGGTTGCTGGATAGATTCATCGCCCATTGAATAGAACCGAAACAGCAGCGTTCCCTTCACCCTCCTAAGCAAGCACGCACGCATGCATGCATGCAATGCAGGGCGCGCACTCGCCTACGTGTCCCCATTGTGTCCACGCAGCGGCGGGGTGGCTGCCCACGTGCCCCGTCCCGCCCGCGCGTCCGATTGGCGGTCGCCTCTTCTTAACCCCCGGCATCCACGACCACACCAACCAAGAAGAAGCGCATCGGGGAGCTCGCCCGCGACCGGGAGCTATGGCGTTCATGACAACGCAGCGCGTGGAGACGGCCGTCAAGACCAACGAAATCATGGCACGGTTCCGCCCCATCGCGCCCAAGCCCACGCTGGCGCCGCCGCACGGCGCTGCGGCGAACGGCGTGCTGTCCCTGCAGAGCTGGCCCAGCAAGCCTGGCCGGCAGGACCTCGTTCTGCCGCCGGCGACGGCGGAGGAAAATAGGCAGACAGGCTCGTCGTCTTACCCTCACATGCCCGTGGATTCTCCAAGAAGTGATGAGCATCTGCTGAGACTGACCCTTGCGGGCTCTCGCGGTTCGCCTTGGACTCCATCGCCGGAGGTTGCGGCAGCGGCAGCGAGGCGATTCCCCGTCGAGCGCGACCTGCTCTGGAGGCTGCAGGAGCCAAAGGTCATCGTGCCCCGTCCAGCGCGGCCCGTGCGCACCACCATCTGTGTCGACACCAGCAGAGTCACGGGCGCCAACTCGGCGAAGTTGGCCGTCTGCAGGATGACAGCGGCGCAGGTGGTGGCAGAGCTCGAACACGACGTGCTCCCGGCGGTCGTCTCGGGCTCCGGCAACCGCGTCCGCCTGGCAAACGACGCGTACAAGGCGCTTGTGGGACAGCCGGTGTGCCCGTGGCTCGACTCCCTGCCCGGCACGGGCGTGTCGAGGAGGATCAACGGCGAGGTGGTGCTGGACGTGCGGAGGTTCACCTCCACCGAGCCGATCAGGGCGGGCGAAGGAGGGGCTTTCTCGTGCAACTCGAGGATTTCGTGGGAGCGCGACGGGACGCTGGCCTCCGTCGCCGCGCCGTGCGACGTCATGCGCCTGGACTGCAACTCCGACGACTACCACTTCGTCTGGAGGTTTGGCACCACCAGGGGTTCCATCTTCTACTGCCCAGCGTAAAAAAACATGGCGGCTGGAGAGCAGTAACAATTGAAAGTGCACAATTAATTACATTACATGTATGCTTCCATCGTATGCGCCGTATATTATATCATGCTGATGGAAGCGACCATGTGTAGCGAGATCATTGTATTTGCCTCTGTTGTTAACTAGATGTAGAGCGTGTGTGCATGCATTAAGATATTTATGATGTTGAATGCAGTACTGCGAGCGGAGGATAATGGCATCCATGTATCTCCTGGTTTGTTTTATTTTAATTTTATGGCATGCGTTTGGCTTATGTTTTGTACTCCCTCCTTCCACTAAATATAGTTCGTTGTTGGATCCGTTATCTGTGCAATCAAACATTTAAACTTTTTATTTATTTCTGCAAGTATGTGAATTACTCGCAAAAAATATAAATTGACCGTATGAAAATAATTGCTTGATATTTGCCTTGGAAATAATGTCATGATATATAGTTTTATTATTCTTAACAATAAATCATGCTCAAAGTATTGCATTGAAGATTATGAAAAGTTATACCTGGTATATTTAATTACTGAGGAAGTTGTTGAATAGTTGTTATATATATATATATATATATATATATATATATATATATATATATATATATATATATATATATATATATATATATATATATATATATATATATATATATATATATCGTGACATGTATAAATAGGAAATGCTATGACATGTATAGATTTCTTCTAGTAGTACTAGTATGTTTGGAATTTGAGTTGTAAGCTTATGATTACTTTGAAAGGAATTGTCCATAAGAGTATATATAGTATGTATTTTTTGTTAGTACAAATTGTAATTGTTGATGCTCAACTTAAGTTTATTTGCATCCGCGCATGAGGGCGATTAGAGCCACTCCAAATGATATGTGGAAAGAAAGAGTAAATAGGAAAAGATAACTACAATCTCATATATGCCCCATCGTTCTCATTCCCTGGTCAAAAGCAACCATTTATATCTTTCTCCCCCCTCTCAACCCATGTGTTGGGCCCACACTTGGCACCAGATGCCCCACCCAGTAAACTCATGTGCTTCAACACTTTCTCACATGCTTTTTCAGCTCATGTGTTATGTCGAACCCACCCTTAGCACCAAACTCCTCTTCACTTTTGTCTCTTATAGTGGGGTGCTGGCCCTTGCTAGAGTTGATTGGCGAGCATGCATGCCCAGACAGAGCTCCAACGGTCTCTCGATTGATATCATTACCTCTTACATGATAAACCATGTCCCAATCGATCTGTCTATCTTAACATTGATATGTTTGTAATATTATTTTTCCATGTACATGTTTAATTAAGTGTTTTTTTAAAAAAAACTGGCAATGGAGCCACGCATTGCCGTGGAAATACTTCATACTTCATATGTTGAAGTTGTGTATGAGAGAATTACAGCACTAAAAGAAAACAAACCGCAGAAGTCGCCTCCCATGTCGTCCCTCCAGGGGACACCAGAGGCCACCCATCCATCCCCATCGAGAGCCACAGCCAACACACTACTACAGAAATAGTATTATTAGACGCCAAATCACAGACGGTTTTGTCAAACCGTCTGTGATGGACACTATCACAATCGGTTTTAATTTGGAGATCGTCTGTGTTGATAGTGTCAGAAAAAACGAGTATCACAGACGGTTCTTACCGATGAATCCTCTGTGATACTGGAATATCACAGACGGTTTTTATTTAAAACCGTCTGTGATAATTGTGAATTATCACAGACGATTTTTAATAAAAACCATTAATCAGCTTATCACAGACGGTTTTAAATAAAATCCGTCTGTGATAATCCGGACCTAGAGGAGGCAAGGATTTCAGGCCAGTTAATTTGGTGGATTTCAGCCAGTGCTGCACACGTTCCTGGTTGCCCTAGATATGGTTAGTAATGAAATTTATTTTTCTTTGTATTACAATTTAGATCTAAGTTTTGGTGAGTGTTATTGAAGATGGTTTGCATCTACTTGACCGTACATGATCAGTTCCCGTCATGTGGGAAGCCAAATTTGTCAAAATTATTGGTTATAAGTGGTTCGTCCATCGCTGGGGAAATAGCTGTTATGTTTATAATATGAATTAAGCTAGCAAAGCCTCAATGCATGTGGCATATATGCAGTAATAATTAATTAATTTAATTTTTAATACTAAGTTGTTATATATATGCATAACGTAGGACCGAAGCTGGATGTATGCCGCGAACCGTGTGAGTGAAGAGTACATTAATGGCGTGTCTGCTTTTACAAGAGCTGCTGAGGAGGATATGTTGAATAAGGGGGTTGAATATATGTACTGTCCATGCACTGACTGCGAGAATTTCAAGATGTTTAAGAACCGAGAGCAGATTGAAGTGCACTTGATTCGGAGGGGTTTCAAAAAGGGTTATACGTGTTGGACCAGTCATGACGAAGTCAATGATATGCCGCTGGATGACATCGCCGGTGAAGTGAATGATATGTTGCCGGATGATGTCGATTGTTGTTCGGATTTGGATAGGTTGCACGTTGGCAATCTGGATCAGATGCCTCGCGATGTAGAAGAGAACTATGATGAGAGAGAGAGAGAGTATATTAAATTCTGGGGTTTGATGGAGGACTCGGAGAAACCTTTGTTCACGTGCTGCAAGTCAAAGTACACGAGCTTGTCGGCTGTGCTTGAACTGTTGAAATTGAAGGCAAGCAACGGTTGGTCCGACAAGAGTTTCACGGCACTGCTAGGTCTTTTAGCAGACATGCTTCCGGAGGGAAATGAGTTGCCTAAAACCACGTATAAAGCCAAGAAGGTTCTTTATCCATTGGGAATGAAAGTAGAAAGAATACATGCATGTTCAAACGACTGTATTCTCTACCGTAAAGTGTATGAAAACATGCATGTATGTCCGGTGTGCAACACATTACGATACAAACGTAACAATCAATCAGATGATGGCGAGGGAACAAAGGTGAAGAAATGACCTCCTGCTAAGGTGGCATGGTATTTTCCTATAATTCCCCATTTAAAACGGTTTTATACAATCCAAAGGAGGTAAAACTACTACGTTGGCACTCGGAGGAGCGCAAGAAGGTTGGAATGCTAAGACACCTTGCTGATTCCGCCCAGTGGAGAAACATCGATGGGAGTTTTGCAGACTTCTGTGCAGAACCAAGGAATATAAGGTTTGGATTGAGTACAGATGGAATGAATCCTTTCAATAGTATGAGCAGCTGACATATCACTTGGCCCGTGACTCTCTGCATCTATAACCTTCCTCCTTGGTTGTGTATGAAGTGAAAGTATATTTTGCTGTCGATACTTATCCAAGGGCCAAAGCAACCTGGGAATGATATTGATGTATACCTAGCACCGTTGGTTGAAGATCTAAAAGTACTGTGGAACGAAGGGGTACAGGTATGGGATGCATACAAACGAGAGAACTTCACTTTGCGCTCCTTATTGTTCTGCACCATAAATGATTGTCTTACCCTTGCTAACCTATCGGGCCAGAGTACAAAAGGTGCCAAATCTTGATGGTACCGAGAGTGTGTGGCTAAAACACTCACGCAAAACCGTGTGCATGCATCACCGCTGGTTCCTTCGGAGGGCTCACCCATACCGCAAGATGAAGAAACAATTTGACGGAGAGAAGGAGGACGATTCAGCTCCAAGGCATTTAAGCAGGAAAGTGGTTTATAATATGGTTAAGGATTTAGATGTTATCCTCGGAAAGGGACATAAATTGAGGGCTCATGAGAAGAATATCTGGAAGAAGAGATCAATATTTTGGGACTTATCTTATTGGGAGTACCTAGATGTTCGACACTGCATCGACGTCATGCACGTAGAAAAGAATGTATGTGATAGCTTGATTGGTCTCTTACTGAACATTCGTGATAAAAACAAAGGACGGCGTCAACGCACGGCTTGACTTGGCTGATATGGACATCAGGCCTGAGTTAGCACAGACAAAAACAGATAATGGAAGAACGTACCTTCCCCCTGCGTGTTACACTCTGTCCAAGGCCGAGAAAACAGAACTGTGACAGTGCTTGCATGATGTCAAAGTTCCGTCTGGTTACTCCGGCAACATGAAGAAACTTGTTTCGATGCAAGATTTGAAGTTAAATAGCATGAAGTCTCATGATTGTCATGTGCTGATGACACAGATGCTCCCTATTGCAATTAGAAATATTTTGCCGATCAAAGTCTAAGAGACAATCATGAGACTATGTTATTTCTTTAACACAATTGGAACATTCATCCAGTGGCCCAAAAGCGACATCTGCCTGGAGGCTTCTTCACTGGTGGTAGGTTGTAACAGCCCAAGTTTTTTATAAAAAAATAATAATAGTAAAAGTAATTTAAAATAAAAATAATTGTTTTGGTTGCCTAAATTTTAATTTTGATTTGCCCTGATTTTTCTGCTTTTAAAAACACTGGATTTGAAAAACAATTTAGATTAAAAAAACATAAAAATATTATTAAATAAAATGATATTTTAATTTTCAGTAAAAATTCTATTTCAAATTAATTATTTGGAAGCATTTGGCATTTATCTGGATTTCCTGTGTTTTTATGGTTTTTAAAAATCAATTTCAAAGCTAAAAAGTATTTTTGTAAAAATTAAAAGACCAACTTTAAGTTGGAAATATTTTCCTAAGTCTAAATCATCTCCAGGAATTTCTGTAAATTTTTCTGGAATTTTTAGACTTTATTTTCTAAGTGTTTTGAAAATTCCTCTCTCTTCTCGAGCTGACAAGTGTCACGCCTAGATCTAATCTTCCGCTCCCGATTAAATATCGACCCTTCATCTTCACTTAACCCACTCCATCTTCATCCGACAGCCTGGATTCAATTTATACCGCCAGATTTGATCCCACGTCATAATCTTTCTTTTCCAATACAAAAATAATTCAGAAAATATCCTTTTTCCTTTTTCTTTAGTCCCAAACTTCCAAAAGCCCGTTCTTTTTCATCCTAGCTCCGATTGGGCTCGTTCAAATTTCTAAATTCATCAAAAATTCCCCTCTATCCATTTCTGGCCTCAATTCAAATTTTTAAAGTTAATTTGAATTTATTTGAATTTTATTTGAGTTATTTTCACGTGTAGACTGCGACGATTCCGAAGAATTCGTCGACGACGATTCACACCCACTTGAGGAGCAAGGCAAGTCACACACCTTAACCATGTTGATCCCAGATTGCAAATAAAATTATGTTGATTTAAATTATATTGCATGCATAATTTTATTCAATGTATTTCAATTCAGTTTTAACTTTAGTTAATACATGTTTGTTATTACCTCCTTTGACATTGCAAATCCTTATACCTTGTCACCTTAGAATCAAACTCTAGTTAGTACACTAGTATTGGCTGGACAATTTCTAAATCAAATGCTTAGACCTGCTTAGACATAATTTTGATTTTGGGATACCTTTTCACATAAAATGATAAGCTTTTGAACTGTATTCTTGACTTCGGTGAGTCAAGAAGGATTATGAAATATTTTCAAAATAAAATATAAAATCTGGTTTAGACTTAGGCTAATGGTTAGGTGGTGGGTGCAGGCATGCACTGTTGTTTGGAGACACAGTGTTGATTGTCGGGCACAGGGGGTATGTGGTTGAGCCTAAGTCAAATTAAGGACCGGTCTGTGAGCTACTATTGCAAAGCCCTAACGTACTACCACAAGGCTGGTATGGGACAACCCTGGCTGAATAATTTGCAAGTCCCAACCTGGGTCATGTCGTAGGATGAAAGTGAGCGTGGCGTAGGCCATGAGTAGTCTCACTCGGCTCAAGAGGGGGCCCCGGTCTGGTGGAGTCCTTACTGGGGTGAAACCTTAGAGTTGGCTTGGCCAGGTTGACGGCTTTACATTGTAAAGGCCTTGTCACGACTCCTAACCGCACACCTAAGGAAGTGTGTAATCTAGTGGTAAAACGGGATGATCGTGTCTTGTGGGTAAAGTTGTACAACCTCTGCAGAGTGTATAATCTATCCTGGATAGCCGTGCCCACGGTCATGGACATGTTGAGTAAAGTTTTTCATGGATTAGACTTTGGTTTTTAAATGATTTATAAAACCCTGTGGTCGGAGCCACGTGAAATCTTTTGGAAAAGATGGACCGGGTGGGATGCCCGAGGATAGGTTAGTGTTTGGTCGGAGCCTGCACTAACGGTATTAATTTTAATTACAGATATTGTTTTTACTTATTGTATTAAATTCAGTTGTTTCAGTCTATTTATTGTATTCTTTTAAATGATGTTTTCTGCACAACTAACCCTATATGCCTTCCCTTGTGGCCTTAAGCATTATATTGCATTTTCCCGTGTGGCTTGCGGAGTACAAGTTTGTACTCATCCACAAGGGCAATCTGAACTAGAGCTACATGCACTGGTGCCATCTCCACAATGCCTATCTCCACCACCGCTATCTGCACCAGTGCCATGTTCACGGTTGCTATTCCCGGTGAAGCAACTTCCACTGGTGCTACCTTTACAGTCGACTACCATGAAGTCGACCTACAAGTGACGTAAGAGCTAACCAAAGAACACCGATGATGATATCCCGTACCTGCCATTGGCCCGCAAATTCGTGCTAGGCGAGCCGATGACCATCCCGGAAGAGCACCTCCTAGCCCTAGGACTTAGTTGTTAAAGATTACATGCTTGGTATATGGAACAGGCCAATAAGCCACATGCAGAACGGCGCTCAGGTATCACTGTCAAATTCAAGCCGGATCATTTACAGCACGACGTTCATGATTGTGTCTTCGCGGTGACCTTTGATGATTTATTTGATCTTTTCACACTCAACGCTCTTGATGCCTCACTCATTCGATGCTGGACGTTGTAAGTGTGTACAATCACAGTCTTCGTTCATGTAATACCGATATATGTCATATATAATTTGTTGCTTTTCTGTGTATATATATAAATACATGTGACTGAAGCTAGATCATCCAAATCACCAATTGGTTTCTTGGACCCACACTTGGTCGCTATAGATACCATCAGTGAGGATGCATCCTTCGTCGAGAGGTATATTACAACAACACTGCTGGCTCACCGCGATAAGGAATTTATTCTTATGCCATACAATGAGCAGTTCCATTGGATTTTAATTGTAATTATACCAAAATGGAACAAGGCAATATACCTTGATTTCCTAAGTAAGAACAAAACCGACTACACAGTTATCGGTCAATTACTCGATAGGTAAGTACATTTTCTCCATGCATAACTATATTGTACTCTTTCTTTCCTTCCGAATGACTAAGCTAACCTTTTCGAATCACGAAGGTCATTCACCACGTACGTTGCAGAGACACGTGGCTCGACGGAAGGGACCAAGCCCTTGCAACATGTTTGAAATTTTCGGGTATTCGCTAGTACACATTAATTAATCTTATACAACACTTGGTAGTAATGCCTCTTGAATTAACACATTCTATTTTTTGCAGTACCACCAGCAGCTGCCGGGCAACACGTGTGGATTCTACGTTTGCCACCATATGAGACTACTCCTCGATTCCTCGAAGATCACCAATTCTAAGGTTTGTCAATCTTCCCACATTTATTTCATACTTATCAGGTTATATATGTACGCACATTGATATTCCTATCGATAAGCTGCGCCCATATCTACAACTACATTGCAACAGCCGGACCTTGCACAAATTCGAGGAGAGTGCGCGTACTTTTTGATTTCTAAAGTCATAAAATCAAGTGGAGAGTTCTACAGTGTACAATGGTTTTTTGTTTGGGATAAGATTGACATTGATTGTATATAATTGTGTATTTGTTAATGGATATTTTATTTCATTTCAATTAATTGATTTGCGAAATGGATGTTTTATGTTTGTGAAATGAATTGAGATGTGAATTGAATGTATACATGTACATGTTGATTTGCTTGCTTCAGAGGGCATGGCTAGCATTTCCTGAGGCTAGCCAATAAACATAAATAGGTTTAGGGGTAGAAGAGACTAGCACAGACGGTTTTTAACTAAAAACCGTCTGTGCTATTCATAATCACAGACGGTTTTTAGTAAAAAACCGTATGTGATATTTGCACCATAGACGGTTCGAAAGCCATCTATGATGACCTCATATCATTACTGACCCATAAATTCAGACGGCTCACAAAACCGTCTGTGATGACGTTTTTGAACCGTCTGTAATACGGTTTTCTGTAGTAGTGACATCTCGTTCCTCCTCCTCGTCACCATCGCCGCCATCGCCAGTGGCGGCCAGGCCCGCTCCCTCATCCTCTCCAGCTCTCTCTCTCTCTCTCTAGATTCATTGTTTGGACATCTTGGTGATCGCTGGTCGAGCTCGGCAAGGGAGTGAGACAGCATGGACCAATCTCAGGAAGCATTGCCACTGCTTCTGCTGGCTGCGACGGCTTGGTGGCATCAATGCCATTGGTTTCTTGCCTCTTTGTGTGCCGAGGTAGGGTGGGTAGCGTGTGTACACCGGCGCCACAAGCCAACGTCACCCCTTCTGGTTTCGGTCGAACTATTCCCCACCAGATCCACCCTCCTCCTTGCAGATCTGGCCGATCCACCAACTCAGATGCGGGTGGCGCATAACAGCTCGGCTCCTAGTTGAGCCAGCTAGTGTTGGCTTCCTCCTCGCCGGTCCGGAACAGATCTTGTCTTCCTTGGTGGATCTGACCTCGCTCAGTGCTGTTGAGGCATCGTGGTGACTTTAGTAGTGAGCTCTTGCTGATGTGACTTGGGCATCATCAGCTTAGTTAGGTGGATGCTACGGGTGGCGGGTTCTTTCTATGTATCGACAAGGCATGTCATGGTAAAGTAAGAACTGTCACATCGTGATGTTGCATGGTGGACGGCAATGATGGCACGCGGCGAGGTGGGCATACCATGGTGAAGTCAGAGCTACTGTGTCGCGGGTGCGTTATGGGCGGTGCCGATGACTCATGGGGCTAGGTCTATCGTGGAAAGTTAGAGCTATTGTGTCATGCGTGCACAATGGGTGGCAGCGATGATGCACAGCGCATAGCGTTGGTGGTGTACCCTGCATGGTCTCAAAGGCTAGGCCAGCGATGGCGTCATCCCTACCGTGGGGTTTTACGTGACCCTACGTGTTCGGTGGATCCTTTGGTTCTGATCCAAGCGTCAAGTGGTGTGGTCTCTCAGTGCCGCCAGGTGGGTGTGACCGGAGATCCTAGAGGGTGTTCCAGCAATTGTTGCTTTTGGTGTCACCGTGGTGTTTCGGTTAGAGCTCCTGTTGGCTGAGCTTCAAGTCCCTACAAGAGTCATGGTACTTTAGCTTTGTGCATCGATGTTCCTGTGCTCTATGTAGGTTGTACTTGGTAGCCAGTTCTGTTTCACCATGTTAATGTGGTTGTGTTAACCTTGGCGACAGTGTTGTTGTGCCAGAGAGGGTGGTTTGTTGTTTTATTGTGGTCATAGATGGCGTGGCCTCTAGCCTTGGTGTTGTTGTGCTTCCTAGGTGTTCCAGCAGGGATTCTGTCTTGATTGTTGTTGCCCTCTAGGGTTGGTGTTGTGTTTCTCTTCTTCTTTAATGAATTGGCAGAGTGTAACATCGCAATTTTTCGAGCTTTTCAAAAATTTCCAAATTAAAATTTGCTTTAAATTTTTTCTAGGATTTTCCTTGAATTAATGAAACTTAAATAACTATTTAGGAATTAATCTAGGAAAATAAAATATCAAATATTGCTAAAAATATTTTATTTGAGTTCCTGGTGTTTCAAAGTATTTTTCTGGAATTTTCTTGGCTTATTTGAATTTTTGGTATTTCTAAAAAGAAAAGGCTATTTAAAATTCAAAAAACCTTTCAAGCTGAATTCTTTCGCACGACCCAATCTCTTTTCCTCTTCGGCCCATCCCACTCCTACGCTTGCCACCAACGTAGCCCAGCCATCCGCGCCACGTGCACCACGCGTCGCAACCGCGTCAACCGCGTCCTTCGCCAATCCGTGGCCGCTGGCTTTTCCAAAGTCATTTAACCAATGAATATGGTATGGATGTGGATGCGGTCGCGTGGTCAAGCCAAGTTTCTTGACCATATCAGAACTCACCAAGTTGTTGCAGCTTCCTCCATTAATGATGACACGTGCGTGCTGGTTCTTGATTGCGAAGAAAGTCTGAAACAAATTATGGCGTTGAAGCTTATTGGGTTGTTGTACCTATGTGCTGAGGACTCGCTGCACAATGATGCTCCGTAGCGTCGCTGTGGACGCCCCACCAAGGACCAGGTCGTCATCACCACCGCCATTGTCGTCCGAGGCAGCAGCAACATCATCATCCTCCTCGACATCAGAAGTGCTGATGTAGCCTCCATCTTCTGTGGCGATGTATGCCCGTTGGCTAGGGCAATTCTTCTGCACATGACCAAGCCCATGGCAGCGGTGGCACTGAATGTCGAAGGAGCGGCCCGTTGAAGCCATGGAAGAAGAACTCTTGGCTGGACCCTGCAAAGAATTTTTTGTAGAATCTGCAAGGCGTGTCATGGAAGGTGGATTCGATGGCGCTGCTGCAAACTTGTTCACAGGTGGTGGAGGAGAACGAAAACTCGAAGAAGACTTGGGCAGTCCCGTCGATGTAGTCATTCGCGGTGTGTAGAAGGGTCGTCCGGTGCTTGCCTTCGCTGATTCCTTGCGTCCTTGCAATTCTTTTTCTGCAAGCATAGAAAGCTGGAACAACTGGTTGACAGTAGTAAAATCTTTATAATCAACAATGTCCTGAATTTCACGCCGTAACCCCCCCGTAAAAACGATAAATCTTATCCTCCGTTTCCTCAACAACCCCACAACGCACCATACCCTTTTGAAGCTCAGCATAATAGTCCTAAACAAAACTATCACCTTGTTCTAAGCGCTGCAATTGTTTTTTCTCAAATCACGTTTATATGAGGGAGGAACAAAACGATTACGCATAGCTTCTTTTAACCGCTCCCATGTATCAGGTTGTAAGCGCATGGTACCCAGTTCATTACACCAGATAATAGCAAAGTCCTTAAACTCACTAGTAGCTTGTCTAACTCTATGTTGTTCAGGAACCAAGTGAGAATTAAACTTCTGCTCTACCGTCATCTCCCAATCAAGATATATTTCAGCATCATAAAGACCAGAAAAAGATGGAATGGTAAATTTGACTTTAGCAAAAGGGTCGTCGTTACCATGACAATTTTGGTTATTACCTCCCATAACATGTCGGTTTTGCTGAAGACGCCGACGTAGTCATGCATCATGTGTCGTCCGCTGATCAATGTTGCCATCCGCATCATACACTGTGTCATCATCATGATGATGGCCGTCATTGACAGGTGGCAGGCGTGCCTCCAATGTGTCCATCCGACCAGTGAGGTCAGCCATCCGCCGCTCCACCCGCTCAATGCCTTCCGTGGTGTTCAACTGGGCAATGGCGGTGACGATGGTGTCCATTCTCGCGCCGAGATCAGTGAGTGAAGCATTTTGTTTGTCGAGCGCAGCTTGTAGCTGGCCGCGACTAACACACTCGTTGAAATCGCCCGGTGTCCCGTCCCCTTCGTCTCCTGCCATGGTTAGTGGAAACACAAGGAAAACAAAAGGATTATCCCTATCAACTACAAAGTAAGGGCAGTGGGAATCCGCAAAGGAAGTGGCTTACCAAGCTCTTACAAGTGTTCTTACCAAAGCAAGGCAAAGGATACCTGGAGAGTGTGATCCGGCGATTGCAAGGGTCAAAAACTGTGCTATCCGGAAGTAGGTATATGGAGCTTGGCAGGCCAAATACGTTAGTGGAACACAAATCAATAACAGATAGTAATGCTGAATAAATGTCCAAAGCACTGGTCGTAGTTGCTGGTCTAAATGTGTCCTATATCAGTTATGATATGATAAACAAGGAGTCAAGACCAGAATAGTAAAGCAAAGACAGCAACAAAGATGGCCAGGCAATGAGAAACTTAATTCAGCATAAGCACAAAACAAATGAAGCTCTGTCACCTAAAACTGTGCTCTGTCACGGTTTTTTTTGCACGGATAGCACTCTCAGCACTATAAGCCCAGGTGCCAAAATTTTTCTTTTTTTCTTTTTTCTTTTATTTTTTCACAAAGCAGAGCACAGAAATAGAAACCACACAAAGTTTCACCTCATCTGATGTAAGGTGTGGCCTACAAAAAATGATGAATGTGCTGTAAATTCGGTGATGAAATTTCGGAGCTCAAGTACTGCACTTTCCAGGCTGAATTTGGGCAAAATAAATTTGCCAAACTCGGTAAAGCTGGGAGTTTCGGATGTACAATTCAATTTCACCCAATTTGAAAAAAAATCACCTGATTTCGAGTCCGTATGAGAAAGTTACGGCCGTTTGAAGGAGGGCCTCCGAGTTATGGTTGCTGTGGAGGCCGAAAACGAAATCGGGTGGAGGAAATTGGTGGAAATTGGGGGCGGAAGCTCGGGGAAAGGTGGGGGATGGTGCTGGGTGATCACGAGACGCGATGGATGACTCAAAACAGAGGGTGGGATATGGGTGGGAAAACAAAAGTTGACGGCTAGGGTTTGTATGAGAGGTAGCGGAAACAAGACAACCCGAAACAAAACATGATCTAAACCAGCAACACAACTCGACTAAGGACACAAACTCAACACTACGGACTCTAAAATGAAATTATGCAAAAGGCTAAATGAGATCTGGGACAGGAAACAACCTATGACTACAATTTTTTTGTAGGGCTTTTTCTTGGACTCTAGGATGAAACCGAAAACAACAAAGGTAGGATAAACTCGAAACCTGAAGGAATACCTGAAGCTCTGATTACCACTTGATAGGAACGGGGTCCCGATCTTCCAACAAGTTTTGGATATGTTCGATTTGGTGGAGGCGCGACACAATTCGATCCGGCTTCCGAACAACACGTTCCGAACCCCGCAATCGCAGCACCACGTCTCCTCAGGTTATCAACCGTGCGCAGCCCGGTTGACCTCGCCAAGAAGGCTAATCCTCGCCTACGAATCAAAGAACACAAGCAAGAACAAGGAAGAACACAACTGAATTGCAGATGTATTGATTTAGCACTCGAAAGTTGGGGTCTCACAAACCGATGAACGGCGAAACTGTTCAAAGATAGAATAATCTAAGCAAAACCCCAAACCCTAATGGTGGGGGTGGCGGCTGGATATAGAGAAGTGAGGGGTGTGCAAAACCCCTGGACGCGCCCTAATGGGCTCCAACACGATACAAAGCCGAACGGCCCAAAAGACGGTGGCGCAGCACCCTGACAGATTCTGAACACCCACTTGTTTCGATGATTCCCGTTGATTCAGAAGGAATTTTGACATGGGATCAGAGCTATCGGAAAGGTCGTCTTCTCAGCTTTGCATCCATATGTAGAACGTCCAAAACGGAGCCCGGATGCGATCTAGGCGTCCGTTTTAGTGCGGCCTGGTCCTAGACTCCGAATTGGATTCGAAGTCGGCATGAGTTGGGCCTCCAACATGATTCGACCGCCCTTGCTGGACTTGTGCGCCTCGTAGCCCTTCTCCATGTACTTCCAGGTCCTCTCCATGGTTCCTAATCATAATTAAATCATTAGGTAGCAATCGATTCTCAAATGAAGAAAAAGAAGTACTTAGGAAAGAGCTCACCTGTAAATTCAATTTTCGGGCGCGAGCTCTAGTGATTGGTCCTTGAATGTCAAGTGGAGGAGTGTTGTGTGTATCCGAAGAAGTGATGTCCTCATCACATTTGAAACACATTCAAAGTACATAGAAATCATGGCTATAAACATTTTTATGAAGATGCTATGCTCAAATTCTCAACCACTATAAAGATCTGCCAAAAAGCATTCAAGCTTTTCAAAAATACAAAACCAAAGTTGCTAATTAATGCATTGGGGAACATGGGGGAAACAAGCTCCAAAAAATCTGAGATAAATAATGGAGCTAGTACTTTCAAATAAGTACAATTTTTTTGGTAGACTCACCCAAATCTCAACCATTTTGAATATATGAAAATCACAGAGTTTAGGTTTTTAGATTTTGACATTCCAAATAAGCATTGAACGAAAGCAGAAAAGCTAGTTAAATGAATTCTAATAAATCTAAGAAAATGTGATGTCAAAGATAAACTATAGAGTACCAAATCTTATAATAAATTTTCCAACAATTATGAAACTATTTGGAGATACAAAAAAATACAAATCAACAAAAAAAGCAAAAGTTTGAATTTTTAACATATTGACCAAAGTGAAAAAGGTCATAACCTTTTCAATCTACATTGAAATATTTTCAAATTTGGGAGAAAAACTTTGAACTTCTGAGAAAATTTTTCAAGAAAAATTTTTGAAAAAGGATTCTCCAATCAAAAGATATACCAAAGTACGCTTTGTATGCAACATTTCTGCTCAAAGAGAAGAAAAGCCAAAACTTTTTCAAATGAAGTCCAAATGGTTTGAAACTTTTCAGAAATTAACTTTGGTATATTCATAAAGTTTTGCAAAATTTCCTTTCAAGAGATATGCCCAATTTTTTTTGTAGGCAAGTAAAGAGAATGATTTTGTATCGAAGGTTTAAAATATAAACCTATTTGAATTCTATAGAGTTTTTCACTTTTGTGTCTTTGTATACGATACGATCATATAAGATCCTTTTAAGGCCAAATTTGCTATTTTATTTCTGAAATAGGGAGTTTTCCTCCAAAAGCATTTTATAGCATTTGGAAAATATATTTAAGTACTTTTATCTAGTTTTTCACAAATTTTGGCCTTTTAAACAAGCTTTTTGACATTTAACCAAAGAGGCTCTTTGAAAAGGCTAAAATTGCATATCATTCACAATATCACTCCAAAAAAATACCAAACAAAGCAAATGAGAAGCTCTTTGATTGAAAATAGTATATATGATTTTGAAATACCACTTTGAGCCAAGATATAGTAGAGAATACAGTCCAAAAGGCAAAATCACAAAGTGCTAGAATATGACCAATATAGGTCAAAGGAGCTTTGGGTGAGTTTCAAAATCAAATAACTTTTGATAGATTGGTCTTTTGAAAATATTTGGAATATGAGAAAAGCTAAGAATGACCAACTCTAGGTTTGTTTTTGTTTTAGAACCATTTTTAAAAATCCTTTTACAATTAATTCTATGCAAAATATAAGTTTAAAGCCAAAACAAGATACCTTTTAGCTAGTTTTGGACTAGAAAACTCATTTTCTTTAGAATAAGTGTTTCTTTAACGAAAACCTTTGGAAAACATTTATAAAGCTTTTATATACATTTTGCAATTATTTTTTCACAAGATTAGTAATAGTTGCAAAATTTTTACTTTTGGCTAAAAGGCTCAATTTTGAAAATCTATACTACCACTTAATTAATTTGGGCAGATATAAGGATATGATATACATGGTTATGATTTAGCACTCACCCTTAATGTGCCACTTCCTATCTTGCTCAGGATTTCAATAATGATGTTTTGAACAAGAGCAAGAACACAATTTTTTTGGAAAGGATTTTCATGAATGTAATGCAATCTACACAAAGTTAGGGGCTAGATACTTCCATATAAATAATTGTTACTGAGATAACATTAGTTCTTAATATGAAATGATTATCCTCACGCTTGGCTCTAATTTTGCACATGATGGAATCTACCTCTTCATGAGTGAGCAAAATCTCTAATGCCTCTATAAGTACCTATTTATTATTTAAGCATTTTGTGGTACCCAAACTCGATTGGGTCCATGAATATTAATCACAATAGATTTGGGCATCCAAATGGCCCTAGCAATAGTCTTAGGTGAACTAACACATCTCGCAATCACCCTACCATCTCTAGCCTTCCTAAGCAAATAATATTCATTATAAAGGGTAGGCTTAGGAGTGTTACCTATGAGACAATTTTTACCAATATGTACATTCTTCTGGAAATTGTAGCAAGTTGTACTATTGCTTCCATGCCTTATTTTCTTCTCTTGCTCCTTGCCGGCTTGCCTCTTCATTGATAATCTTGACTTGTTGTCAACTTGATTAGGGCACACCGAGGTAAAGTAAACCTTTTTATGAAAACGAAAGCACTTGATTTTCTTTGTGTCTTGCATCGTGCTTTGTCTTGCTCTTCTCTTTCTTGGAGATGAAGCTAACTCCTCCCTTGTCATTTAATTTCCTTTAATTGCTCAAGAGTTCATCACGAGAGGCCTGCGCTTTGTAGCACCTTTCGAAATCATTGTTAAATATTTGTGACTTGGGCCTTAAGCTCTTTGTTTTTTTTCTACAAGGTTACTTTCATAAGACATAGAGCAAATACAAGCATCTATACTAGAGCAACAAGGCATATCAAGCAAATCATCACAAGAGGTGGATATGCTAATCTTAGATGAAATACATGGGCTAGGAGTTATGCATGGCATATCATCTACTAAACTATATGTAATGTCTACATCCACATTAGGCTTAGTAAACTACATGTAATTCCTTGAAGAGAGATGTGCACTTTCTTCAAATATTTATACTTAGTCTTGTCCTTTCCAATATATTCATTAAGTTCCTCTAGAATATCCGTCAATTCATCATATGTAGACTCATCATCATCATTTAAATTTTTATTACCTTTAGCCATAAAATAATGAGTTGATGTGGATTGGGTTGAGGACTCATCATTGTCAGCTATAGCGATTGAGTATTCTTCTTTCAACACCCATTCTTCTATGTGATCATCCTTGGTTGAGGTTGACTTTTCATAAGTTTCTTAAAGTGCTACAATGCTGCCTAGGTAGTGAGCATTTGGGATTTCAAGTTAAAAGGGCCTATGACTTTGGCCTTCATTTTTCTATGGTGTCCAAGCAAGTTGGATTGCTAATTCGTCACATTAAGAGCTGCTCCACTAAGCACTTCACTATTCACTTCCATCTCTAGAGGGATGGAGGAGCATATTTCAGAAAAGAATATCGCCGGTGGTTATCGGAGCATTAGAATGAGTGGACGATTGTGTCATCCCACAAGAAGAATCGATCAAAAAACTACCTCAAAGTTCAGAAGAGAGCCTCATTTGCAGAATAGTCGATAGTTCAGTTCATCATTTCGTTAGGATTGGCTCAATTTTGGTGCAAATTCCTCATTTTTCTTATTTCAAGCCTTTCTCTGGGTTGGTAATTGGTTCTTGCTCCACTCATCCTCACCTACCCAAGCTGGATGTTTTGAATTATCAATGGGTGCAACCATTGTAGTCTGTGCCTACTTTCAGCAATGGTGACTTCAATGAAGCTTCTTGCTCTCGGTGTCTACGTTTGGGTCATTTAGTAGTGTCTTGTTTTAGCCAGATCCATTGTTGGGCCTACTCTAATTATGGTTAGGGGTGCAAACGGGTCGGGTTAATCCCGACCGATCCGGCACCGAATCCGATTGGTACCGAATCCGATTGATACCGAATCCGGAGAAAAAATATGGGTTAGGATATGGTAACAGCAATATCCGTCCGAATCCGATACGTCTTCAAGTTTGATTTCAGGTTAGTGCTACTATTTGACGTTTCATTTTCTTTTGCAATGGTAAAATAAAATCTTCCACATCAGCTATTAAGTAGTAACATAAGTTCTTGACAGTACGTCATCCTACTCCATTTGCTGTATTGCATGCATTCCTTACAAACGGGTTAATCCCGACCGATCCGACACCGAATCCGATTGGTACCGAGTCCGATTGGTACCGAATCCGGAGAAAAAATATGGGTTAGGATATGGTAACAATAATATCCGTCCGAATCCGATCCGTTTGCACCCCTAATTATGGTCACAAAGCCTCGGTCTACTTATCCTCATGGTTACTTGCAAACAAGAAGTGGGTTCCGCCCATTGTCTAAACACTGTGTCGTTGGCCTAAGGAGGAGGCGGGAACTCTCATGACTTGGCCTAGGGAATGGGCACGCCTCCCAAAGCTCCCACCAGTTTGTCTCCCCTGGCTTCTTCTTGCCCCAACTCCCCACTCGCCCAGAAACTCCTTCATAAGAATTCATATTCCCCTCCAGCTCCTACGATGGCCAACTTCTAGATCCTCACCCAAGCCATTTCCTTCCAATGGGTCTTTTCATTGAAGAGGGAGGGCAATTCTGGCTGCTGTGAGTAGACCTAGTTCTTTAGGAGTCACTGCAACCCAAACAAGAGGGCTATGCCATTGCGACGATGTCCCCCCTCCCCAGGAAGAAGAGATTGCGCAAGCAATGATGGACATTGGGGATTTCATTCTGGGCACCCACGAAATCCATGTGGTAAGATGTTCCTCACACCTGTTAGGCATTGATATCTTTCAACTTAACTCTCTAATTCAATGGGACATGTTAATCTTTGGAAACCCTCACCACTTAGATGATCAGCATGAAGTTAGATTTCACAGACACAAAGAAGCCTTAAATTGGAGAGGGACCAATTTTACTAGAGTGGATTGGATCAAGTTTCTTGGCTTTCCACTAGACCTTCTAAACCACCACTACATCGCCCATGTGGTTTCTTCCTTCGGCAAGCTCCTTGAGTGGCACTCGGGAGACAGGATCAAGGGTAGAGTTCTGGTAAAGGTGCTTCACCCTTCAGTTGAGGCAGTTCCTAGGAATCTAGTTTTGAAAAAAGTGGTGATTTGGGGGCTGGAGAATCCTGGACTATCCAATTCTTTGTCCTTAATTCGAATTTTTTAGATGTTGAACTGGGGAATCAGGACCTCCCTAAAAATCTATTCAATTTGCAACATGAGGAAGCCAACAACCCATAGAATGAACCTCCCTGCCCGCCCCCCACAAGATGATCAATAGGGACAGTGGGAACCCCAGCAACAAGTGTGAGGAGAATGGGATCACCTTCCAATTGATCAAGGCTTGAAGCCCCAGGAGTCTGCATCTGTCTCCTTCAATCCTATTTTTATCGTAGAATTGTCGAACTCAGAATCCCAGCAACTACAAGAGGATTCCTCACAAGCTCACATTAGTAGCTCCCATTTGGACGTGATTCCTTTAGATCATCAGATTGGTCCCTCTTCTGCTATCATCAAAGGACCTCTAAACGCTCAAGTTCCTAGATTAACATTTTCGCAATTTGTTCGTTAGGCCATTGCTGGCTTTTAGAGTTGCTTCAGCCCATTCTTCTCTAGGCTACCTCCCCTATCCTGGGGTTGGCCATGCTTCCCCAGCAGCTTGTCTTGGTGTCTCAAGGACCTAACTTGAAGAGACCATGGTGCCTTGCTTTCAACCCTAAAGTTTAGTGCCCTTGGAGCTCCCCTGAAGAGACACACTTTACTAATTTTTTTACTTCAGTCGCCAACTACTTCTGCTATAGGCGACCTATTTACCGCCGTCTTCTCAAGGAGGCATAGTCATCATGGATTTTCCTCAATCCGTATCAAGGAAATATTTGAGTAGCCAGTTGATGCTTCACCCAGTCTCAACTTCTCGGATACTAAGCCCAGGTCAGGCTGCAAACAATACACTCCCCTCACGGTCCACAACTTACGCAGGAGCCTAAGATTGAATAAACAAGCTATGGCCTCACAACTTTCTGAGCTCTCACATGCTGAAAGATGCAAGTCCAACATATCTCCAACACGCTACAGGTTTTACAACTTGATCAGTCATCATATTCAGCAACTACCAGCATGGAAGAAATTTTACTAGACTAACTTCACAAGCAGGCTGGCACGGCTCTACAGGTTTCAAGGGAGGACTCTTCAAAGATGTCCAAACTCCCAATCCCTCTCATGAGGAAATGGGGGCACCGCTACGGCCGAGTCCCCTCTAGGGAGTTGGCAGATGAAAGCTTCACTAATGTGCATCAAAATGAAGAAGAGGACTGAAAGGTCAAAGTGTTGGGTGATGCATGTTTTGTATAGGCAAGCTGTTGTTTTATTTTACTGCAACCTTACCAATTAGTTATTGTTTGGTTGAACCTGCTACAGTGCTATTTTGGCTTTTCGCTGCTTAAAGTCTAGGATAGTATTGTTATGCAAGTTGTCGAGTCTCTTTCTAGTTCTACCTCTAAATGAATTCATCGCAATATTTTAGAAGTTGGAATATCCTGTTCTGGAACATCATGGGTCTAAAGTCCCCTGAAAATGGAGGTCCATCCGAGATAAATTCTCGGATAGTTCCTGCTTTGTCATCTGCCTTTAGGAAACCAAAAGAGAGAACTTTGAGCAATCTTACATTTGCAATTTTTCTATAAAAACCTAGATAAATTCACTTTCTCTCCTTCCATGAGTGCATCCGGAGGATTGCTAGTTCTTTGGAATAGCTCAATGTTTTCTAGTACACCCTTACCCAACACTCACTTTGCTTAAAGGGAAAATCTGTTGAGTAGCACTGAAAATACACCGTTTCCGGAAAATACCACTAAAAGAATCGGGCTCCAGATATTACCACCAAAAACTTCAATTTTCTTCGGAATCTAGCATTCTGGACAAAAATGCCCCTCCCCCTCCCCTCCCTCACCTTCTCTCCTCCTGCGCCACCCCGTCCGCCTCCCCGCCCCCGCCTCGTCCTCGCCGCCGGCCTCCCCGCCTCCTCCCTCCTCACGCCGTCGCCTACCTCCGCCTCCTCCTCGCCCACGCCTCCCCGCTCCTCTCCCCGCGGCGCCCCGAGCGGCAGCGTCCTCCTCGCCCCCGCCTCCCCGCTCCTCTCCCCGCGGCACCCCGCGCCGTCCGCCCCCTCTTCCCCCACCTCTTCGCCGCCGGCCTCCCCGCCTTCTCCTTCCTCACGCCGCGGCGCGGTCGGCTGTGGGCCGAGGCGCAGCGATGGTGGCCGGCGTGCGGCTCGGCTGCGCGGGCGAGCGGAGGCAGCCGGTGTGCGGTGGAGCGGAGGCAGACGGGGCGGCGTGAGGAGGGAGGAGGCGGGGAGGCCGGCGGCGAAGAGGTGGGGGAAGAGGGGGCAGACGGCGCTGGGCGCCGCGGGGAGAGGAGCGGGGAGGCGGGGGCGAGGAGGAGGATGCCGCTCGGGGCTGCCGCTCGGGGCGCCGCGGGGAGAGGAGCGGGGAGGCGGGGGCGAGGAGGAGGCGGAGGTAGGCGACGGCGTGAGGAAGGAGGAGGCGGGGAGGCCGGCGGCAAGGACGAGGCGGGGGCGGGGAGGCGGACGGGGTGGCGCAGGAGGAGAGAAGGTGAGGGAGGGGAGGGGGAGGGGCATTTTTGTCCAGAATGCTAGATTCCGAAGAAAATTGAAGTTTTTGGTGGTAATATCCGGAACCCGATTCTTTTAGTGGTATTTTCCGGAAACGGTGTATTTTCAGTGCTACTCAACAGATTTTCCCTTGCTTAAATAATAGAGTTATCTTTAATCCATAATTCAGATAAGTGGACTCTTGTCAACATATACGGGCTGTGTGAGGGGTAAAGAAGGGAAGAGTTTGTTAATTGGCTCCTTCAACTGAACATTCCCACTCAACAAAACTAGATTCTAATGGGAGATTTCAATTTCATTCGATCGGTTCAAAACTGTAATAAACCAGGGGAAAATTGAATGATATCCTCACCTTCAATTCCATCATTAGTAGCCTTGGCCTCACAGAGTTACCACTCAAGGGTAGGTCCTATACATGGAGCAACATACAAAAAGATCCTCTTTTGGAATAGCTAGACTGGTTTTTCACTTCAACCTATTGGACCACTTCCTTTCCTCACTTTGAAGTTTACATTCTGCATAAAGATACTTCCGATCATGCTCCTTGTGTAGTGCACATTGACATGGTTATACCCAAATCTAATATCTTTCGGTTTGAATTTTATTGGATAGAACACCCTAGCTTCAATGAGGTAGTTGCGCTCTTCTAGAATCTATCAATTCTACAAACAAATAGTGCAGCTAAAATCTCAGCGAAATTCAAAAATCTGCATAGAGGCCTCAAGAATTGGAGCAAATCTGTATCCCACCTCAATATTTTAATCCAAAATTGTAGAACAATTATTCTTTTCATGGATAATTTGGAAGGACAGAGACGCTTATACTTGGAGGCATGTAATTTCAGAAACATAATCAAAAGCCACTTCACAAGACTTTTGAATTATCAGCACATTTACTAGAAAAAGAGATGCACTTCTCATTGGGAAAAACTAGGACATGAAAATACCAAATACTTCCATACTCTTGCAACTGAAAGGTACGGAAGGAACTCAGTCCATTCCCTAATCCTGGATAATGGAATGACAGACTACTCTCACCAGGATAAGGCAGCGGCCATCTGGAATTCCTTCAAACAAAGAATGAGAACAACAACTCATCTTACAATGTTCTTTGATCTTACTGACCTATTGCAAGCCCCACACGAGTTGGAAGAACTGGCGGTAGACTATTCTTAAATAGAGATTAATGACATTTTCAATAGGCTCCCAAAAGACAAAGCCTCAGGACTGGATGGGTTTAATGGCATCTTCATCCATAAGTACTGGAATATCATTAAAAAAAATTTCTACTTATTACGCCAGGATTTCTTCAATGATAGGGTTAATATCCAAAGCATCACTGGCTCTTTCATCACTCTTGCTCCAAAGAAGTTGAACCTGGAATCCTTGAATGATTACAGGCCAATTTCTCTACTTAACTTAGTCTTAAAGCTCCTCACTAAGATTCTGGCCAAAAGACTATAGAAGGTTATTGTTAGCCTTGTTCACATCAACCAGTGTGGCTTCATTAGGACTAGAAGAATTCAAGATTGCCTTGCCTGGACCTTCAAATACATTCACCAATGCAAGTAGAGTAAAAAAATAAATTCTAATTCTCAAATTCGAGATCGAAAAGGCCTTTGACACAATAAAAAATGAAGCAATCATAGTAGTGATGAGAGCAAAAGGTTTCCCTAACAAATGTATTTCCTGGATAGCAAGTATCCTCTCATTCGGCCACTCTTCAATCCTCACAAATGGGGTACCTGGAAGTGTCTTTCGATGCAAGAGAGGGGTAAGACAAGGTGATCTACTATTGCCACTCTTATTTGTCCTTGGGGCAGATCTCCTCCAGTCTGTCATCAATGAAGCGGCCAGAAGAGATATCCTCAAGTATCCTATACCACCACTCGGAAATGAAGATTATCCGATGGTGCAGTATACAGATGATACTTTAATTATACTACCGGCATGCTCTAGGCAGCTCCTCTCCCTACAAGGACTACTCCAGACTTTCTTTTACTCCACCAGTCTCAAAGTGAATCTTCATAAGTCAGTCTTGATTCCCATCAATTTTGCCCTCAACAAAGTGGCTAATCTAGCAGGAGTATTTGGATGCAAAATCAAAGCTATGCCTTTTTACCTACCTTCGACATCCAGTGGGGAAGATAAGACCAAAGGTGAAGGATTTTTTACCTCTTGTGGATAGGATAGAAAGACGACTTGCCAGCATAACGAGCTTATTGTCTTATGGAGGATGATTAACTATTATAAATGCAATCCTCTCCCTCCAATCCATCTACCACATGTGTGTATGCTTTGATTGCCCAAGAAGGTGATAGACCACATAGATAAAGCAAGACAACACTACCTTTGGAGTGGTTCCAGGGACGTACAAGGTCATTGTAATTCTCTAGCAGTATGGGAGAAAGTTTGCAAACCCAAGAACAAAGGAGGATTAGGAGTCCTCAGCCTTCAAACTCTTAATGAAGGACTGCTTTTGAAGCATTTACATAAATTCTATGGAAGAGTTGAGGTTCCTTGGGTCAGGCTTGTCTGGTGCAAATACTACTCGAATTTGATTCCTCATGTGGCTACCACTTGCGGTTCCTTCTAGTGGAGAGATATTACGAAAAGCATCAACCAGTTCAAAGGCATAGCAATGGTGAAGTTTGGAAATGGTCAGGACATTCTATTCTAGAAAGATCAACTGATGATGCCATCCTGAATCTAGACTTGATGACGATCAATTCATGACACAATCCTAAGTCATCCTCATCATGTGATATAACCTATTTCACCAACTCATAATAATATCAGTCCCACAAATTAATTATCATTAATTACCAAAATTGACCATTAACAAATAATAGATGGACTAGATTCTTTAATCTCTCCCTTGTTCGTAATTGATGATAATCTCAACAAATAATGAGAATAAGTTGATTTATGACTATACATCATCTACACAATTATTGTATACTCTACGATAAGCTTTGCAAGCAATTAACTCATTTGAATGGGAGTGTTTGGCTTTAAATTAATTGCTAACAAAGCTACACATCAATTGTCATCAACATCCAAAACATTCTATTAACACATAATGCTTCCATTAACATATAATGGAGGGACTGGATTCTTCAATAGATAATTTTCCACTGAAGTTATCTTTTGTTTTTTCAACAACAAGTTTATTTCTTAGTGCTAAGCCCTACGATGCATAATAAATGTAAACTCTAATCATAATATCATAACTCTGAATGATGTTACATCAATGTTGCCACTATGTACACTAGTGTGATCCTGGACTAATGCAGTATACATAAAGGGTCCATATATATATGTATATATATATATACACGATGCATAATAAATGTAAACTCTAATCATAATATCATAACTCTGAATGATGTTACATCAATGTTGCCACTATGTACACTAGTGTGAACCTGGACTAATGCAGTATACATAAAGGGTCCAGATATATATATATATATATATATATATATATATATATATATATATATATATGTATATATATATGTATATATATATATAAACTCTAATCATAATATCATAACTCTGAATGATGTTACATCAATGTTGCCACTATGTACACTAGTGTGAACCTGGACTAATGCAGTATACATAAAGGGTCCAGATATATATATATATATATATATATACATATACATTGATGTAACATCATTCAGAGTTATGATATTATGATTAGAGTTTACATTTATTATGCATTGTAGGGCTTAGCACTAAGAAATAAACTTGTAGTTGAAAAAACAAAAGATAACTTCAGCGGAAAATAATCTATTGAAGAATCCAGTCCCTCCATTATATATATATATATATATATATATATATATATATATATATATATATATATATATATATATATATATATATATATATATATATATATATATTCAGGTCCCAACAGAGATGATATCAAAGCTATATCGAATGTAGGTCACACCTTAGGTAGAATGGCCATATAGGAAACCTTTAAAACTAATTTCTAAAGTGAAAATTAACTTGCAAGAATAAATCATCTCTCCTCTCTTATTGTTCTTATTGCTCTTATCTTGATGCTGAAATTCTTTCTTTCTCCCTAAGAATTTTAATCTGACCCTTAGCATGTTCACTTTATGTGATAGATGTCGATGCTTCACACCTATGGAGAGTGTACTGGAGTGTATGCTGTTGAACTTCAGAGGATGTTGTAGTTCCTAGAAGACTATGATCATCCTCTATACTATGGAAACAATTGGATTGAGAATGGACAACAACGAGGGACTCGTTGCATAATGACTATTTTTTCAAGGGAGAGAACCAAACCAAGTCATGCATGCATTTCCATGCAAGAAGAGCTACCTTTGAGGAAGGAATTCAAGAGACATCTCGCTTGGCCATATGTTGACTTGGAAGCATGCACTACAAACAATTAGTGTAATACCCCAAAAGTGATTCGAGAGATAATCGATTAATTGGAGGGAAGGACCACATAGAAAAGAGTTAAACAGAGATTTTTAGAGGGGGGATTTCTGAAAAGTCCCGGCAACCTGGGCCTGGGCCTTGGCCCAAGTGGTGGCCGACCAAAAGGGGGGAGGTGCCCCTCCCCCAAACCCTAGCCTCCACCCCTACTCCCCCTCCTCTTTCTCCTTGTGGCCCCCACCTCCCCTGCCCCCTATGCGCCTCCACCTTGTCCAGCAGCACCCCATCCTCCATTGAAGCCCCTGATGTTGGTGAAGAAGATCCCCTTTGCTGCCAGTCAAGCGGAGGAAGGAGATCGATCACCGGGAGGTGTTTTTGACTCAGAAGAAGAAGAGGAGGAAGGGGAAAAGGGAAAAGGAAGGGAGAGAGAAATCGCATGGTGTTCATCATGTTCTTCAGCGGTTCGTCGAGAGTAATCCCTATTTCCCCCAGTTAGATGCATATTTAATTGCTGTAGCAATGTCGGTGTTGTGGTTTGCCCAGGATAGATTGCGTTGGAGGGTCATTTTGGGGGTAGTATCGTGGGGATTCAGTTCTGGACGTCTCCTAGAGTAATGTAGAGGATGTCTCCATCTTTCAGTGAAGTACTAGAATACATCGGTTGGACCTCTGTAGCAGAAGTTATGATTTTATTAGTGGGACTGTTCTGCGGATTGGTGAGTTTTCTGTCAGGTTTTGGTAAATGGGTTAGGCGATTAGAAGAAGGGCGAATTAGAGAATCTCAGTATAATGAAAGTTGTAGATTATTGTCTCAGCTTTCCAGAAAGCTCAAGAACTCATGATTCGGACACTCATACTGAAAGTTATGGTATTTTTAGTATTCTGTTTAGAGAACCCGACGTGAAATTGATGTTTTAGAAAGCGAGCTTGTGCGGGTATAATTTGGCCAATTCAGGGAGATTCACCAACTAGGTTTAGATGGAGAATTTAATTATCTTTCCATAAAATCTAAGAACACCTTATTCGGACTCCTGTACCAATAGATATGGATTTTTGAATTTGACTATTCACAGAGGGGATAGATACAACTTTAGGATTTGGGGTTGAAGTCGAGTTGGACATTTTTGCAAGTTCGTGATTGTTTTTTTATATAGTTTTGGTCCACTACTGTTATCTCAGCATGCGTTATAATTATTATTCAGGTGGTGGACTGATCCCAGGGGCAACACCTTCTGCACGTCCCTCGTCCTCTCGCGGTTAAGGCAAATATAATGAAGGATACAATAGTTGTTATGGAATGTCAATGTTTGAGTTATATTGTGAACAATTATGTGTTCATGTTTGTGATGAAGATGTTTTTGGTAATGTTCATGGTTGTTTGAAAGTTATGAAGTTCATGAGTGTAAGCACGGTAGTATGAAAAGGTTTTCCTTGTGCAAAGTGTTGTGGATGCACGTTTTTATATTAAACTGAGACTTTCATGCATATGCATCATGTTGGCTTATTGAAGTCGGTTATGCAATGACCAAGCAATTGCTAAGGTTCCCGTCATGTTGATGACTGGCTAAAGGTCCCTATGCATAGCATGTGTTTATAAGTAACTGATGGATGTTCTTATGGAACGGTGTACTGCATAGCATGTGTTTATAAGTAACTGATGGATGTTCTTATGGAACGGTGTACATGTATGCTATGATACCATTTATTATATTTGCTGAGTCGTTGGACTCACCCTTGTTGTTTGTTGTGTTTTAGGTACTCTTATGAGGTCGGCATGTATGGGGAAAAGAAGGATTAGTCTTGTTGCACTTTGCACGATCTACCCATAATGGGAAGAAAGAAAGAAATTAAATAGTAGATGAATGAATTACATTAAGTACCTTTATGATCATTGCTTGCTGGAATTAAATTGTAATAAATATCTAGATTTTTTATGATGCTCCTATTCTTTATCTACATGCTAGACCTATGGATGCCCTAGAACATATAGTCAATTTTGATTGTAATGATCATAATACATGTTGGTTGTCTATTTTTATTGAATCTTCTTGTTGAAACCACTGATATAGACAACCATACAAGGGAGGTTCTGCCGAAGTCTTGTGAGACGTATTTAGTTTATCTTTGTTATATTACTAGTTTGGTAGCATTCCGGGTCATGGTTTGGCTGGGGAGTTACAGTTGGTATCAGAGCGGGCTGTAGGTCCGTGGTTAACGAAATATTAATTTTGACACACTAAGCACTGTAGGTGGGAATGGGGTTTGCATTGCATCTATGTTTCCGTCGATTATCATAGTTGAATGTGTGCTTAATGTTTGACTTTGTACTTGTTATGAGATGATCTTTTGTGCTTATGATTTGATTATATGATTGTTATGTGGGGTGATAGTTGATGTCGAGAGATAGAGACCGTGGTGCGGCCATGGGCATGGCCAGGTTATATCACTATTCGTGGTATTGAAATGGTGAAGGATTTTTCCTTGGACAACTTAGTTTCAGAGGTTAGAAATGAGTTATTTAGAAACGTTTCTCTCATCCTTGAGTTGGGTTTGGTCAATTCTTATACTGTGGTGGTGGATAAATTTATCTTGGGTTTGTGGTTCATTGCAATTGAGGGTTTTCTGTTGGTCTCTACCTGTTCTTTGAAGCAATTATTGTTTTTTCGGACTATTGAGACTATTTTGCTACTTGTGAACATTGTTGATTTGCAAGGTTGGTCCCTTTGTGGGAGTTTTGTCTTGTTGTGAAACATGTCTCATTTGTTTGCTTGGTATTTTTATTAACGAAAGTTTTATGTTGCAATTCATTAATATGTGAAAGCCTTGGAACTATGTATTTATTTTGGATTATTTCGAGTGTTGATGTTTAATTCCTCTCCTTTCTGAAAGAGAGTGTTAAAACCCTTTGTGGTGTTTTGTTGTGCTTAAGTGGGAGGTGGTAATCATATAAATTAATTTATAAGGTATCAATTATCAAGTTGAGATGTTAGCGTGGTGCATATTTAATTTCAACTAGCATCCTTGGAAGGGTACTCGATTAATTTGATGTCACCTTGTAATAGTTTCTTGAAGCATTGTGATTAAGAATTTGTCTATACATGATTGGAACTCATGGAGTTATTGCAGAGTGTGCAGAAAGAATTGGTATGATTGTTTAAATTTCTATCCTATTGGATAAGTTGAATTATTTTTTGTCTTCGGTAATTAATATGACCGTTCGGGATGATTAAGTAAGGAGGTGTTGGAATATTGCCTTAGTAATATTAACATTTAATCTGTCCTTTATTTAGATACTTTATGAGCATGTACAGCTGCTAGGTTCATCTATCTTTCACCATGCTAAATTATTGAAATATGTATAAAGAAATAGAGTAAGATTGATGTATTGACTTGTGAAACCTTGTCTTATAGAGGTTATATTATTGAAGTTTGAAGATATTTCGTTCTAATTGCTGAACATAAGGTGGAATGTTGAATCTATCCTCATAGCGATTTTTGAGATTGCCATGTTCTAGTACCAGCTTATTAAAAGAGGTTGTTTCAATATTGTGGCTTGTGCACTAGGCTTTCCCTAGATCAAGTAGTTGCAATCTTATTTAGATAATAGAAACATGATGAAGTGATTTATTGTGTTCCTTTTGGAAAAGTTTATGAAGGGATATAAGGATATGATGATTTTTGTTAAGAGTGTATTATTTTGATGTTAGTACGGTTGTCAGTATGTGGTTGTGATGATAATGTTGAATGTTTTATAAATATAAAAAAATTGATAACTTCCATGATACTATATAAAACAAAAGTTTTGATATTTGCATACGCGATCTTTTGGGCCTCATGACTTATGTGGCAGCTGAAATTGTTTTGAGCAAAGTGACGCGTTGCGAGGTTTTATTAGTTCTTAAGGGATTAATGTGTTGTGGTTTTCAAGTCTCTTTTGTTGGAATTGTCAAGGTAGTACTGTAATCAAAGAAATGTATTTTCTTTGTTAACGGAAAGAGTGTGGTAAAGGTATTTGAGGTTGGAGTCAAGTCGTGTAACTTTTAGAGGTGTGCTTGACTTCTTATTTTCGCCGCATAAGAGTTTCTTGAGTTTAAATGATAATATTGTATTATTATTGGTTGAGATTTGATATTTTTCTTCTTGAGGGGCATGTGCTTTCAACTGTGATCTTATCTTTTGTTTTCCAAGATCATTGCTATTTCCCTTGCTCTGGTGTCTATTGTGAATGGTAGCATCTTCCCATGTGCTGAAAGTTACTTCTTTTTGCCTCTTCTAAGAAAGGAGTAACCGATTTTGGTTGTAAAGTCCTTTAGGATGTGTATGGCAACTGGTTGGTGTGGTCATGTGATTGATTTTGGTGAGATTGTGGGTGTCAAGTTGTTTGAGATTCATAGGGTGATAAATTGATTCCTTGGAATAATTCTCGGTGAGGATTTGATTTAACGAAGATGTTTGTCTTTGGAGTTAACTGGTTATATCGTTGCAACTAGAAGAACCTATAATAAATTATGGTTCAAGAATGTTTCGTTCATTTTGATGGAACATTAGAATTATCAAAAGTATGAGAATGTTGATCAATCTTATTAGAGTATCGTGATTGGGCATTTTGCAAGGTTTAGTAGGAGGATTATGGTGGTGTAGTTAATGTGATTATAATTGTGAAGAAGTCTAACAGTTGTGGGAATTATTGGGATAGTAGGGATTGTTGAATTATTGCCATGTATGGCTTGGCTTCAGTGAGTAACCCTTCAGGAGTTAGAATCTTCCTAAAGATAATTAAGTTGATAATATGTCTTCATGTGGTTGTTAATGATTGAGCATGTTTGTTTGTGGGAATTTTAGTCACCAAATTCGAGAGTCTTCGTATCACTTATACCGAAGTGCATATATAGGAGCCCTGGAGATGGAAAATTTTGGTTTGGTGTTCTATGCTAGAACCTTGGAGGCTAATGATGTTGTGTGCGAATATTGGAACAAGTAGATTCTAAATAGTGTGATGCTCCTTGATAGTGTCCTTTGGGTGTGGGAACTGGGTGTGTGTGCTGAGAATTTCAAGTTATCCTTAAAGGATTGTGGTGAAGTGATTGTGGGTGAAAATAATGATGAGGTGCATTGGAAATTATTTATCAAAGTAACCCTGTTGGTAGAGGAGTTGGCTAGAGTATGTTATTGTGAGGTCAGTAGAGTCTCTCCACAAAGGTGTAGTTGATGCACTTGGTTTGAGCATAGTGTGGATGTTGCCAATTTAAGAAAAATGAGTTAGTGTGGTGTGTGATGATTTGAAATCTTGTGATTCAAGAGAAAGTTTATTCCTAAAAAAATATTTTCTTGGGTAGTAAAATGCTCTCTTGATTTTTGTTTGAGCTATGTGATGATAGCAAAAGTCTTTTGTGGTTTGAGTTGACTTTATGTTGGCATGTGTGGTTTTCCGGTTCAGGAAAAAAAACAAAGGAAGGGTTTGGCATTGGAGTGATTCTCCTCTGACTTATGTGTTGTTTATTTGCAAATTATCTACTTGGAATGTGGAGAGGTTCTCATGTTGAATCCTTTATTTTTAGATTTGATTATTTTGGTGGGGAGTTGGTGAAGTGTGGTTGTGATGAGAATCCTTTATTTTCAGTTGGATTCTGGTTGTAAAAGAGGTTGTTTACAACGGGCTCTGTTGTGCGTCCGGGGTTAAAGGAGGTGCTCCTTGTTAAGGTAAAGAGATCGATTGAGAGTTGGAACAAGAGTTTCGTTTGTTGTGCAGGTTGTGTGGGTTGGGGTCGGAACCCGGAGCGACAACTCCAGGTTCCTCTGGGTAAATCGCACTAGTCCAGGATCAGCTAGTGCACACAGCGGATAACAAAGATAAATATCAAGCAATATGACAATAATATTCCATTTAAAAGAGTATAGCCTTATGGCCAGCGTTTACATCATCGCCCATTGGCAAACATTATTCAAAGCAAAGGAAACTACGGAAGCAAGCTGGAAACAAAACGAAGCCCAATTCTGCCCACAGGCAAATGACGGCAAGACGTGTCCTACTCGTCCTGGTCCTCACCGTAGTCGACGTAGTCCTCCTCTATGATGAGACAGCAAGAATGAGTACAAACTTGTACTCCGCAAGCCACACGGGAACAATGCAATATAATGCTTAAGGCCACAAGGGAAGGCATATAGGGTTAATTGTGCAGAAAACAGCATTTCTAAGAATACAATAAATAGATTGAAAATGCTGAATTTAATACAATAAGTAAAAACAATAACTGCAATTAAAATTATTATCGTTAGTGCAGGCTCCAACCAAACACTAACCTAATCTCAGGTATCCCACCCGGTCCATCTTTCCCAAAAGATTTCACGTGGCTCCGACCACCAGGTTTAATAAATCATTTTAAAAACCAAAGTCTAATCCATGAAAAACTTTACTCAGCATGCCCATGACTGTGGGCACGGCTATCCAGGATAGATTATACACTCTGCAGAGGTTGTATAGCTTTACCCACAAGACACGATCGTCCCGTTTTACCACTAGATTACACACTTCCTTAGGTGTGCGGTTAGGAGTCGTGACAAGGTCTTTACAATGCAAAGTCTTCAACCTGACCAAGCCAACTCTAAGGTTTCATCCCAGTAAGGACTCCACCAGACCGGGACCCCCTCTTGAGCCGAGTGAGACTTCTCATGGCCTACGCCACGCTCACTTTCAACCTACGAAATGGCTCAGGTTGGGACCGGCAAATTATTTAGCCAGGGCTGTCCCATACCAGCCTCGTGGTAGTACGTTAGGGCTTTGCAACAGTAGCTCACAGACCGGTCCTTAATTTGACTTAGGCTCAACCACATACCCCTGTGCACGACAGTCAACACTGTGTCTCCGAACAACAGTGCATGCCTGCACCCACCACCTAACCATTAGCCTAAGTCTAAACCAGATTTTATATTTTATTTTGAAATGTTTCATAATCCTTCTTGACTCACCGAAGTCAAGAATACAGTTTAAAAGCTTATCATTTTATGTGAAAAGGTATCCCAAAACAAATATTATGTCTAAGCAGGTCTAAGCATTTGATCTAAAAATCCTCCAGCCAATACTAGTGTACTAACTAGAGTTTGGTTCTAGGGTGACAAGGTATGCGGATTTGCAATGTCAAAGGAGGTAATAACAAACAGGTATTAACTAAAGTTAAAACTGAATTGAAATACATTGAATAAAAATATACATGCAATATAATTTAAATCAACATAATTTTATTTGCAATCTGGGATCAACATGGTCAAGGAGTGTGACTTGCCTTGCTCCTCAAGTGGGTGAGAATCGTCGTCGAAGAATTCTTCGGAATTGTCGCAGTCTACACGTGAAAATAACTCAAATAAAATCCAAATAAATTCAAATTGACTTCAAAAATTTGAATTTAGGCTAGAAATGGATAGAGGGGAATTTTTGATGAATTTAGAAATTTGAATGGGCTAAATCGGAGTTAGGATGAAGAAGAACGGGCTCCGGGAAGTTTAAATTCAGAGAAAATGGAAAGTCAGGATTTTTGGAATTATTTTTCTAAAGGAAAAGAATTTATGGCGTCAGCATTACGTCAGCCAGGGATTTCCATTTTCTTCCGAAATATTTTTCAACGGGAAATTTGGGTTTAATGCATCAGCATGATGTCAGCACGGGATAAATCCCACTGACGGGTGGGCCAAGGGTCCATGGACCGAGCCCACAGAGGAGGGGGGTGGTGAGGTGGCACGGGTGGCGGGGCCGGGCTGGCGTGGCATCGACGGGGCGAGCTAGGCTGACGTGGCGCCGACGTGGCGCTGACACGGTGCCACTCCACCTGCCACGCTGGTACGGGTGGCGTTGCCGGCCGGAGGCGTACGGGGTGGCGGGCTCGCCGGCGCTCCGGTGAGCGGCGGCCGGCGGCGAGAGGCGCACGAGGGAGAGGGGCATGCGGGGGACTCGAGAGTGCAGCGCGGGCTCACCGTGGGTGACCGGAGGTGGGCCGGCGAGGAGGGAAAGCAGCGGCGGCTTTGGGGCTCCGGCGGCGAGGGGGTTCCGGCGGCGGGGAGGGGCGGCCGAGAGGTTCCCGAGGTGCGCGCGGGCACGGCGAAGCTCTCAGAGGTGGCGGTGGGGCTTGGGGAGCTCCGAGGTGGTGGCGATTCTTCGCCGGAGTCGGAGGAGGCGGCAGAGACGATGGCGCACGGCGCGAGGGCGAGGGGGAGCTCGGGAGAGAGGGAGGAGTGGAGGGGGAGGTGGTGCGGGGAGAGGGGAGGCCGGGGAGGGGCTTTTATAGGGGTCGGGGAGGGGGAGCTGGCGGGGATTCCTCGCCGGAGATGGCGGGCGGCGGAAAGGAAAGAAAGGGGAAGAAGGAAAGGGGAGGGCGCAGAAGGAAAGAGGGGGCGCGGGGACTGGGGGATTTGATCCCGGGCGGCGATTGGATGCCAAAACCGGAGAGAGGCGGAGAAGGAAAGGAGGCGCGGCGAGGATTCGGTCGGCGGCCGGAAAAGGAAAGGGGAGAGGAGAAGAAGGAAGGAGGCGCGGCGGGGAAGACGACCCCGACAGGCGGGCCCCGCGCGCAGAGAGAGGGGAGAGGGGGAAGGCGCGGGCGGTGCGGATGAGGCCGCGTGTCCGAAGGTGGGATCGGGCGGCCAGGGGGTTACGCGGGGCGGACGGGAGGCTGACGGGCCGGGCCCGCTTGGCGGTGGAGTGGGGAGGGAGCGGCCGAGATGGGGCGGGGGAGCGACGTGGCGGGCAGGGGAGTGGGGAAGGCGGGATGGAGCGGGCGGCGAGGATGGGCCGGCGAGGGAGGACGTGGGCGGCATCTGGCCATCCACGTGGCGGCCGGAGGGGGAAGGAGGAGATTTTATTTTGATTTTTGTTTTCAGATTTTCAGAAATTGCCAGAAAATTCAATAATGCTCAGAAAAATGTGAAATAAATTCCAATAATTCCAGAAAAATTCACAGAAGCTTCTGAAATTATTTGGAACCTAAATAAAATATTTCAACACATTCTGGCATTGAGTTTTAATTTTTGACTTTCCTTTTAAAATACTTTTTAGCCTATAAATAATTTTTAAAAATTCCAAGGAAAATTTGGGATGTTACAAACCTGCCCCCCTTAACAGACAAACCTGCCCCCCTTAACAGAATCTCGACCTCGAGATTCGAACAGGCTAGCAGAAGAGGTGGGAATGGTTGGCTTTCAGGTCCTCTTCTCTTTCCCAAGTGGCTTCATCCTCGGTATGATTACTCCATTGCACTCGACAGAAACGAATTGTCTTCCTTCTGGTTTGGCGTTCTGACGTCTCAAGGATCTTGATAGGATGCTCTCGATAGGTGAGGTCTTCTTGTAAGTCAAGAGTTTCGAGTTCTGCCTGCTCTGTGGGTACTCGAAGGCACTTCTTGAGTTGCGAGACATGAAAGACGTTGTGTACCCCAGACAAGGTTGGTGGCAATTCCAACTGGTACGCAACTTCTCCTTTACGCTCCAAAATCTTGAATGGCCCCACAAACCTTGGCGCTAGCTTTCCTTTTGTTTGAAACCTTTTTACTCCACGAAGCGGGGACACTCTTAGATAGACTAAATCGCCTATCTCAAAGGCCGAATCACGCCGTCGGTTGTCAGCATAGCTCTTTTGACGGGACTGGGCTATTCGGAGTCGTTCCCTAATTTTTCTTACCTTCTCCTCCGAGTCTTGGAGTAGGCTCGGGGTAGGGTCTTGGTTTTCTTCGGATTGTTCCCACAGAAGCGAGGTTCGGCACTTTCTTCCATACAGTGCTTCAAACGGTGCCATTTGTAGGCTAGACTGATAGCTGTTGTTGTAAGAGAACTCAGCGTAAGGCAGGGTGTGATCCCAGCTAGTGCCAAAGTCCAATGCACAAGCTCTCAACATATCTTCCAATATCTGATTAACTCGCTCTGTCTGGCCGTCGGTCTGGGGGTGATAAGCGGTGATGAAATTAAGTCGACTTCCAAGTTCCTCATGCAGCTTTTGCCAGAACCTAGAGGTGAACTGGCTTCCTCGGTCTGACACAATCCTCTTGGGAACTCCATGCAGACATACGATTCTAGCCATATATATTTCTGCTAACTTGCTTCCCGAATAGGTAGTCTTGACTGGTATGAAATGTGCTACTTTGGTTAATCGGTCTATAATGACCCAGATGGAGTCGTAGCCGGACTGTGTTCTGGGTAGTCCAGTAATGAAGTCCATGCCTATATCTTCCCACTTCCAATCCGGAATTGGCAGGGGTTGCAACAATCCTGCAGGTTTCTGATGATCTGCCTTGACCTTCTGGCAGGTGTCACAGGCTTCTATGAATTCAGCAATCTCCCTTTTCATACTAACCCACCAATACCTTTCTCTAAGGTCTTGGTACATTTTTGTACGTCCCGGGTGAATGGAGTAAGGGGTCTCGTGGGCTTCTCGCAATATCATCTCTTTGATTTGTTTATTGTTGGGTACACAGATACGGTTTTCATACCAAACCGTTCCACGTTCATCCTCACTGAATCCCATAGCTTTACCCCGTCTCATGTTCTTCCTGATCTCCTGGATATCTTCATCTACTTTTTGTGCTTCATGAATTTGGTCTGCCAAGGTTGGTTGGACTTTTAGGAAAGAAAGTATGCTTCTTGAGGCTGGATTTAAATTTAGACGGGCAACTTCTTCCTGAAGTTGAGTTTGGACTTCGTCTGGCAATGGATAGGCCTTCCTGCTTAATGCATCTGCTACGACATTTGCCTTGCCTGGGTGATAATGTATCCCGATATTATAGTCTTTGATCAACTCCATCCATCGGCGTTGGCTTAGGTTGAGCTCTGCCTGGGTGAAAATGTATTTTAGGCTTTTATGGTCTGTATAGATCTCACAACGGTTACCTAAGAGATAGTGTCGCCAAATCTTCAAGGCATGGACCACGGCTGCCAATTCTAAATCATGGGTAGGATAATTGCACTCGTGCGGCCTTAGCTGGCGAGACGCATAGGCTACCACTTTGCCTTCTTGCATCAAGACACATCCCAGTCCTTGCCAGGAGGCGTCACAAAATACCTCAAAGTCCTTGCGGACGTCAGGCAAAACAAGTACTGGGGTAGTCACCAATCTCTTCTTGAGGGTCTGAAAACTTTGTTCACAGGCTTTTGTCCATTCGAACTTCTTATCTTTCTTCAAGAGCTGGGTCATAGGCTTGGCTATTTCGCTGAATCCTGCTATGAAACGGCGATAATATCCAGCGAGTCTGAGAAAACTTCTAACTTCGGTTACCGAGGTAGGTTGCTTCCAATCTACTACGGCCTCAATTTTTGAAGGATCTACTGCAACTCCTTCAGCAGATATCACGTGTCCTAAAAAGGCCACCTCTCTTAGCCAAAATTCGCACTTACTGAACTTGGCGTAGAGTTGATGTTCTCTCAATTTTTCCAGAACCATTCGGAGATGTTCCTCATGCTCTTTCTCGTCTTTAGAGTATATGAGAATGTCATCAATAAAGACTACTACGAATTTATCCAAAAATTCCATGAACACCTTATTCATTAGACTCATGAAGTAAGCAGGTGCATTCGTCAATCCGAAGGACATGACGGTGAATTCATATTGACCATAACGAGTGGAGAAGGCAGTCTTGGGTATATCCTCTTCCCGAATCTTTAGCTGATGATATCCTGATCTGAGGTCTATTTTAGAAAACACTTTGGCTCCTTTCAACTGGTCAAATAGGTCATCGATTCTAGGCAACGGATATTTGTTTTTGATGGTGGCTTCATTGAGTGCTCGATAGTCGACACACATCCTCATACTGCCATCTTTTTTTCTTGACAAACAGAACGGGTGCTCCCCAAGGAGATGAACTTGGTTGAACATAGCATTTATCCTCTATCTCTTGTATTTGCTTTTTCAGTTCGGCTAGCTCGTTGGCGGGCATCCTATATGGTCTCTTGGAAATAGGAGCGGTACCCGGGACTAAGTCAATCAGGAACTCAATGTCCCTGTCGGGAGGCATTCCTGGAAGGTCTTCTAGAAATACATCAGGGTATTCGCTAACAATGGGTACTACCTCCACTTCTTGAAGTTGGTTAAGTGTACACTCCTCAACTCTTGTAGTGGCTGGGGTGAAAGTCACTTCTACTCCTTGTCCATTGGTGAGGGTGATGGATCGGGTGGCACATTCAATATGCCCTTTATTTGCAGAAAGCTAGTTCATTCCAAGAATGACATCCAGCCCTTGGGATTCTAAAATTATCAGGTCGGCGATGAATGGTATTCCCTCTATGAGCAGGTTCACCTTTGGGCATAAGGTTTTAGCTCTCATTTCCACTCCAGGGGATTGAACTAGCATGGGAAAACTAAGAGGAACCGAACCCATCCCATTCTTCTCTACGAAGGCTTTAGAAATGAAGGAATGCGATGCTCCGGAATCAAATAAAACTGAAGCTGGTACTGAGTTAACCAAAAACATACCCAAAACGACGTCCGGTGCGTTGACAGCTTCTTCGGCTGTGATGTGATTCACACGTCCCTTCACGAAAGTCTGGGCTTTTTGGAGACTTGCCCCGAGTTTTGTCCTCCCGTGTTGGCCATGGCTTGCAGCTTCTTGGGACAGGCCTTGGCGAAGTGTCCGGCTTCCTTGCAGTAGAAACAAGTCACTCCATCAGCAGTTGTAGAATTCTTGGTTCCTTGACCTCCAGCAGGTGTCCCACGAGGAAGCGGTGGGGTAGAGCGGTTGATTTGCTGTGGCGCACGATTCATCGAGGTCCTGAAGTTACTTGGCTGGGGTGGAGTGTTGCGGGCCTTGGGGAAACCACCAGGATTAATCCTTTGAGCAGCCATTTTCCTTTTTCTGCTTTCCATCTCCACTTGCTTGCCCTCCTGACGGATAGCCTTGCTAACGAGCTGGTGGAAATCAGCATAGTCATGGGAGATCAACTGCACAGCTATGGTGTCATTGAGGCCTTCGAGAAACCTTTCCTGCTTTGCCTCATATGTGGCCACATCCTCAGGAGCGTACCGGGCCAACTGGTTGAATTTCTGTAGATACTCGTTCACGGTACGTCCTCGACGAAGCGCCCTGAACTCCTTCTTCTTAAGGGTGATGGTGCCAGTCGGGATATGAGCCTTGCGGAAGTTGCGCCTAAACTCCTCCCAAGTAATAGCCTGTGTGTTACCATGAGCGGCGGTGAAGGTATCCCACCACTCCGAAGCATGCCCATTCAATTGATGGGAGGCGAACAGAACTCGTTCCCTATCGCTGCACTGAAGGATGTCTAGCTTCTTGCTGATAGCTCGCAGCCAGTCATCCGCGTCCATTGGGTCGGTACTGCTACTGAAAGTTGGAGTACGCATTCTCATAAACTCCGAAAGACGAGGTGCAAATTCATTCCCCCGCCTCCTCCAAAGTTCGACAATTCAAATTCCAAATTCTCAGTATTCAAGACGAGGTTGTTCCGGGTTCCTTGGCAGACCAAATTCGTGAAGCACAAAAAGTAGACGAAGATATCCAGGAGATCAGGAAGAACATGAGACGGGGTAAAGCTATGGGATTCAGTGAGGATGAACGTGGAACGGTTTGGTATGAAAACCGTATCTGTGTACCCAACAATCAACAAATCAAAGAGATGACATTGCGAGAAGCCCACGAGACCCCTTACTCCATTCACCCGGGACGTACAAAAATGTACCAAGACCTTAGAGAAAGGTATTGGTGGGTTAGTATGAAAAGGGAGATTGCCGAATTCATAGAAGCCTGTGACACCTGACAGAAGGTCAAGGCAGATCATCAGAAACCTGCAGGATTGTTGCAACCCCTGCCAATTCCGGATTGGAAGTGGGAAGATATAGGCATGGACTTCATTACTGGACTACCCAGAACACAGTCCGGCTACGACTCCATCTGGGTCATTATAGACCGATTAACCAAAGTAGCACATTTCATACCAGTCAAGACTACCTATTCGGGAAGCAAGTTAGCAGAAATATATATGGCTAGAATCGTATGTCTGCATGGAGTTCCCAAGAGGATTGTGTCAGACCGAGGAAGCCAGTTCACCTCTAGGTTCTGGCAAAAGCTGCATGAGGAACTTGGAAGTCGACTTAATTTCATCACCGCTTATCACCCCCAGACCGACGGCCAGACAGAGCGAGTTAATCAGATATTGGAAGATATGTTGAGAGCTTGTGCATTGGACTTTGGCACTAGCTGGGATCACACCCTGCCTTACGCTGAGTTCTCTTACAACAACAGCTATCAGTCTAGCCTACAAATGGCACCGTTTGAAGCACTGTATGGAAGAAAGTGCCGAACCCCGCTTCTGTGGGAACAATTCAAAGAAAACCAAGACCCTACCCCGAGCCTACTCCAAGACTCGGAGGAGAAGGTAAGAAAAATTAAGGAACGACTCCGAATAGCCCAGTCCCGTCAAAAGAGCTATGCTGACAACCGACGGCGTGATTTGGCCTTTGAGATAGGCGATTTAGTCTATCTAAGAGTGTCCCCGCTTCGTGGAGTAAAAAGGTTTCAAACAAAAGGAAAGCTAGCGCCAAGGTTTGTGGGGCCATTCAAGATTTTGGAGCGTAAAGGAGAAGTTGCGTACCAGTTGGAATTGCCACCAACCTTGTCTGGGGTACACAACATCTTTCATGTCTCGCAACTCAAGAAGTGCCTTCGAGTACCCACAGAGCAGGCAGAACTCGAAACTCTTGACTTACAAGAAGACCTCACCTATCGAGAGCATCCTATCAAGATCCTTGAGACGTCAGAACGATTACAAGAAACATGGCCTTCTATGACAATTAAATATCGTCACAAACAGTAGTTTTTTTGTCACTGTACCCAATTTGTGACGAAAAGGCTACTGTCACAGAAGGTGCGTCTCTAAACACCTTCCATGACGAAACAACAAAAAACGTCATAGTTTTAGTGACGGTACATTTTCGTCACCATCAACTATGACGCTCCAGATTGTCATGAAAAACGTCACGGACCGTTGCCTAGGGAGCTGCCACATGGATGCTGACGTGGCGAAGTTGACATTGGCAGATGACGTGGCAAGTGACGTGTAAAGAATATCGTGACAAATTTCGTCGTCATAGATTATTGGGCTTGGCCCATTTAAATTTAGTTTAGACTAAAATTGCTGCAATAAACAACAATACATTTTATCGATTCATTGCATACATACAAAGATGAGAGTTCATACATCAACCATAAATTTGGAAACAGCAACATAGTTTGACCAAACTAGACCCATCAAACCATAGTATAAGTTCACCAAATAGCACAAGTAAAAAATAGTACAAGTTCAACCAAACCTCCAATTACAAAAATAAAACAGTAAAGTGGCACTAACAGCACCTCTTTCACTTGTCTTGGTGGCAGACTGCAGACCCATATTTCGAAGGAAACTTGACTTTGGCAAAACTTTCGTAACCACTTTAGTAGAAGACTTTGGCTGTTGTCCTTCAACTGGTTCAGCCACAATAGCTTCCATAGCAGCCTAGCATCATATACAATTAAATTAGTCTTTCATATTTGTAATATCCCGGAAGAGTTTCGACCGTTAATCAATTAATCGGGGAGAAGGACCTTAAAGGGAAAAGTAAAATATCAGTTTTAGGGGGGAATTTCTGAATTTTTATTGCAACCTGGGCCTGGGCTTTGGCCCAGGTGGATTTCGGCCTAAGGGGGGGAGGCGCCACCTCCCCTCTAACCCTAGCCGCCACCCCCCCTCTCCCCTTGTGCGCCCCCTCCCCTCTGCCTCGCGCCGTCCAGCAGCGACTTCTCCTCCCCTCTCCTCCATTGCCGGTGATCAAGACCTCCAATTGTTGCCGAATGATCGGGGGAAAGGATTAAGGCGCAGCTAGGCGATTGGGTTCGGAGGAAGGGAAGAAGAAGAAGGGGAAAGAGGAAAAGAAGGAGAGGAGGAATTCGTGGAGTGTACGTGGTATTTCTACAGCGATTCGCCAAGGGTAATCCCTGTTCTTCCCCTAATAGATGTATATTCTATTGCGTAATCAATGTCGGTATTCTGGACTGCTAGAACAGATCGGGTTAGTCGGCTGTTTTGGGGAAGATGCGTGGGGATTTAGGTCTGGACTTTGCCTAGATAGTTGTAGAGGATGTCATTATATTTCCATGAAGTGCTAGAACGCATCATTTGGATCTCTGTAGCAGAAGTTATGATTTTATTAGCGGAACTGTTCTGCGGATCGGTGGGTTTTCCGTCAGGTTTTGGGAGATCGAGTTTTGTGATTAGAAATTGGGAGAAATAGAGAACCTCAGTATAATGGAAGTTGTAGGTAATTGTCTTAGCTTTCCAGGAAGTCCAAGAAATCGTGATTCGAACACTCGTACAGAAAGTTATGGTATTTTTAGTGCTCGGTCCAGAGAGCCTGACGAGAATTTGACGTTTTAAGAAAACCAGTTGGTGCGGGTAGAATATGGCCGAATCAGAAAGGCTCACCAACTAGGTTTAGTTAGATAATTTAATTATCTTTCCAGAAGGTCTAAGAACGCCCCATTCGGATTTCTGTACCAATAGATATGAATTGTTGAAGTTGGCTGTCCGTGGAGGGGGACAGGATGCCGAAAGGATTTGGGGTTTTGGTTCAAGCTAAACACGTTGGGTTAGTTTGGGGGTGCTTTTATTTAATCTAAAAACTTGCTGCTGTTGTCTTAGCAATCATTATAATTATTATTCAGGAGGAGAAAGGATTCCAGGGGCCGCGCCTTCTGATCATTCCCCATTGTCTCGTGGTTAAGGCAAGTATAATGATGGTTTAAATTTTATAGTGTGGATTGTTGATGATTGTTGCTATGAACATGGTTGTTCCATGCTTTGAGAATATGTGATCTTGATCATGATAATGATATGTTGATATTGTTTATGATAGATTGCAATTGAAAGAGTTCCTGAGAATTTATGATGCATAGTTGTTGTGAATGCAAGTTTTATTTGTTTAGACATTCACCTTTGTGCATCATGCTGATTTATTGAAGTCTTGGTCACGAGATGACCAAGCGCCGAGGTCCCCGACATGTTGTTGTCATGACGGGCTAAAGGTCCCCATACTTGTGGAGTATGGGCAATTGGTCCCTGTACCAGAGGGTACAGGCATGGGTGTGCATTGACGGATGCACACTCCGCATTACCGGTAAAATGCGCAAGAGAAGAGATAAAGAGATTTTTGATCATATTGCATAGCATGTTTATTCATATGATTGATGGATGAATTTGTGAAGTGATGTTCACTTTTACTCTCGTTGCCACTATTTATATTTGCTGAGTCGTTGGACTCACACTTGTTTGTTGTTGTGGTTGTTGTTTGTTTTTTTTAGGTACCTACATGAGACCGGCATGCATGGGATAGAGATGGACTAGCTTTGTTGCACTTGCACGGTCCATTCACCTTGGAAGAAATAAAGAACCTTAATCATTATTGGTTGAATAGCTTAAGTGGTAACTGATTAAAGATCACCATGTTTAGAATGTAATAAAGGTTTAGAACTATTACATTGTTTACGTTCTTATTTAAGTATTGTGGTTGAGATTGTGATGGCAAACATAATTCAGTTTGTTTAGAATTGGATATTTAATGTTTTCTATTATTTAGATCATTTGTTTATGCATGTTGAAACCTTTGATTTACTCATTAAACAAAGGAGGTTCTGCTGAAATTTTGTAAGGTGAATATAGGTTCTTCTTTAATATGTTGTTAGTTTAGTAGCATTCCAGGTCATTGTTTGGCTGGGGTGTTACAGTTGGTATCAGAGCGGGCTTTAGGTCCGTGGTAATTGAATAATTAAATTGACACACAGTGCACAGTAGGATGGGAATGGGTGAAGCATTGCATTTACGTTTCCGTTATGTTGTAATGATGATTGTGGTTTGAGATGATATATTATATCTATATTATAAAACTATAGATATTATGTGTGGGGATAACCCATGATGAGAGGTTGAGGTCATGGTTGTGGCCCTGGGCTGTACCAGGTTGCACCGCCGTTAGCGGTATGAGAGTATGAAGGCGGTTACCTCGGATATCTGAGAATAGGCGTTGATAGTGAGTATCTCTAGAAGAGTTGTCCTCTTCTTTGACTTTGAATTTGGTCAACTCTAGTCCAGTTGGGCTCGATGAGTTTCTCTTGGGTTATTAGTTCATTACGGTTGATCGGTTGCTTTGAGAAAGGATAGTGTGTTTTAATTGGGCTGAATTTGTTCTGTAAAGCAATCATTATTTTCCCAGCCGATGAGTTATTTTTCCATATGTTCTTCTGATGGGTCCTCAACTTATGTAATTAAACTTGGTTGGTGGTCAAGTTTGACCTTTATATTGGAGTTTTGTCTTCCTCATGGGAAATCTTGATCCATTTATTCGCTTGATGTTTTTGGGTTAATGAAAGTTTCCTTCTGCAAGTCCTTTAGTTCGTGGAGGCTTTTACTCATTGTATCTTTCTTGGGTATTTTGAGTGTTGAAGCTTAATGGATCTCTTTTATGAAAGAAGATGTTAAACCCTTTGACGATTTGTTGTCATGATAAGATGAGAGGTTATAATCAAAGCACTCAATGAATATGAATGGATTATCAAGATTGGGTTGCAGTGTGTGCATGATTGATCTTAGCTAAGATCCTTGAAAGGAAAGTTGAATAAGTTGAGGTTGTTCTCTAGTAGTTCTTGATGAGCTGTGACTGTGAGTATGACTATATTTAGGTGGAATCAACAGAGTTAATAACAAGTAGGGAGCGTTGACGAAACTGGTTTGATCACTATAGGTGATATATTTTGATAAGCTTCTCGAATAGAGGTGACCTGCGGGTCTCAACGGATTAATCTAACCCTTTGGGATGGATAGGTCCAGAAGATGTTAGAATATTGTCATAGTGGATATTAATCTTGGAGTTACCTTTTATGGATAAGTACTGATCATATGTAATTGCTAGGTGCATTTATTACGTATCGAAGTATGGTTTTGAGCACCACTAAGAGATGAACTGATGGAATGTAATTGGTGATCTTTGTTACCTGATGGTGGAGTGGTAGGATAATAGTATGTCTTTGATGAGAAGGTTGATCCTTAAAATTGTTTCGTTTACTAAACTAGTTGGATTACTTGATCTCAATGGATTCATTTAACTGTGTAGGAAGGAAGAGTTAAGGATGTTTTTGGTTTCTTGATGGTCTTATGTTTGCTAGTTGGAACGCAAATAGAGGAATGACCGTAAATCCTTCCATGACGGTATAATCGTCAACTGTTTACGATAACCATTAGATTGGAATTGGTGTGCACTAAATTGATGTTGAGCATTGCTAATAGGTTAATGATTGGAATTTAAGAGTGATCTAAATAGGTGGGTTGTGAGGATGACCTGGGCAGCATGCCTTAGTTAAAAGACGGTTTACTTCGATAGTGGGGTTTGTGCATTAGTTATCCTCTTGACCAGGTTGAGTATTGCAACCTTATAGAAAAATATATGAAATAGGTTATTGTGTTTCCCTGGGAAGGTTAATGATGGGATAGTGAGTTATGTTGGTTCATGCCAGGAGTGCATGATGTGATGTTAGAAAGACTAGCAATTATGGTTGCTAGAGTGATGTTGATTCCTTTAAGAGGAGATTAATTTGATTGCCTTTCGTGATATTTCGTAAATAAAAAAAAGTTTCAAGTTTTGCGGCGGAGATCATTTGGATCTCATGATTTATTTGGTAGTTGAACTGTTCCGAGCAAAGTGAAGTGTGAAAGATCTTATTGGTTCTTAAGTTGTTCTTGTGGTTTGGTCTTAAGAACTTGTCTTGTTCGAGCTGGCCAAGTGTTGTTGTAGTCAAGAAATTGTTTTCTATGTTAACGGAAAGAGTGCATTAGGAGTATTTGAGGTCTGAAGCCAAGTTTCGTATCTTGCAATTTGGTATCCTCTTCTTGGGGGATTGTGCCTTCAATTGTGGACTCCCCTTATGTTTTCCGAGTTTATTGCCAATTGACTGTTCCTCTTGGTCTGGTGTTTACCGTGATTGGTAAACGTTTATCTGAGCGCTGAAATTATTATTCTTTTTGGCCTCTTCTTTTGAGAAAGGATTAACTGATTCATGTTGCAAAGCCTTTAGAGATGAATGTTGGCAACTGGATAGTGGTGGTCGAGTAGATGATTCTGTGAGGCTTCAGGTGTCAAGATGTTTGAGATGCATGGCGCAATAAATCGATTTATTAGAATAATCCTTGGAAAGGATTTGATTTAAATAGAATGTTTGTCTTTGGAGTTAATAGGTTTCGTTGTCGCAACTAGTAGGACCTATAGCGAGATGTGGTCCAAGATCTTGTGTTCATCTTGATAGAATATTAGAATTAGCAAGTATGGAAATCTTGATTAGTTTCTTAGAGTATCGCATTTTGGGTACTAGGTAAGATTGTGTAGAAGATTTATGATGAGAGTAGTAGTATAGAGGAATCTAATAGTCGTGTTAATTAATGGGATAGCAAGGATGGTTGAGTTATTGTTAAGGATGACTCGGCCTCAGTGAGTAACCCTTTGTGAGATAGATTATCTCTAAGGATAACTTGGTCAATCAGTTAGAAATGGCTACTTTGTGGTCGCGTAGCTAAATTTGATTGGTGTGGATTAGAGAAGGTCTAAGATTGGTGAAATGAATCGCCTTGGGCGGTTACTTGATTGGTGAGAAGCGTTGACCTTAGTGACCGAGGTTATGGTTGAGTTGTGTGAAAAGTTTAGTCATTAGATCTGAGGATTACCTATCAATTATACCAGAAATTCATTGTAAGAGTCTTAAAGGATGAAATGTGGGCTTTGCATTTTTTTTTATGCTAGCATCTTGGTTTTCCATGATTAGATTCCAAGAGTTATGGTGATGTTTGATAGAATCCTTGGAAGCAGAAAATGAGCATGAAGGTGGTGAATTTAAAGTTGATCATCCTTAACAGATTCAGGTGATGTGAATGTGGCTGTAAGCTATATCGTGGTGTGTTGGGAATTATTTATCAAAGTAATTCCTTTGCTAGAGAAGTTGATCAGGGTATGTTATTGTGGATTGAAAGAGTCTCTTTACATAGGTGTGGAATTTGTGTTCAGCTTGGGCATAGCCTTGAGGTTGCTAATTTAAGAGAAAAGAGTTAGAATGTTATGCGACGATTTGGGATCCTATGGTTTAAGAGAAAGTTAAATTCTTAAAAGAAAGATGGTGGAAAAGAGTGTGATCTTGCTTAGTGAGATATTCTCTTAGTTTTACTTGAGCTTTGTGTTTATGACGGATGTCTATTACATATTGAGTGGGTTCTTGTCGGTTTGTCTGGTTCTTTCCAGTTAAGGAAAAAAAAAGTTAATCGGGTTATTCGAGGGGTTTCGTTTTTGGCTTATGTGGCATTTATTTCTAAACTGTTTCCTTGAAAGGTGGGAAAGTTTTCATGTTGAGTCTTTGTCTTTGGATTGGGCTCTTCTGAAGGGAAGATGGTTTTGAGTTGGTTGCATTAAGACTCTTTTGTTTTCAGTCGGGAACTGTTGTGCGTCCCTGGTTAAAAGAGGTGCTCATTATTAAAGTGAAGAGATCGATTGATACAAGAGTTTTGTGTGTTTGTGCAGGTTGTGTGGTTTAGTACCCAAGGGAATGTTGGTCCAAGGTATAATGGTTGTTTCTGAAAGTTGGAGAGACTTGGTAGAGAGCGTATTGCTAGAACCGTCTTGAGTCCTAGCGTAGCGCACAGATCGTTTTGTATGACCTAGTGTCGAGGGAGTACTGGAGGAATCTGGAGCATGAAGTTTCGTTTGAGCCGTTGACCTACGGGTAAGACCGTGCCTTCGAGACGTGTCCGTCGAGTGACTCTTGAAAGGATGAGACAAGTAGTAAGGCGTAACACGTCAGTACGTCAAGGTGTTTTTGTCGCAGCAGACCGAGAGAGAGGCCACTTGGGAATTGGAGTCTGGCATGCGCGAGCAATATCCGGAGTTATTCACAGCAGGTACGTGGCAATGTTAGTAAGATTTAGCTGTGATTATTCTTCTTGAGGTAAGCGTGGTTAGAATTCGGGGTCGAATTCTGTTTAAGGGGGGTAGAATGTAATATCCCGGAAGAGTTTCGACCGTTAATCAATTAATCGGGGAGAAGGACCTTAAAGGGAAAAGTAAAATATCAGTTTTAGGGGGGAATTTTTGAATTTTTATTGCAACCTGGGCCTGGGCTTTGGCCCAGGTGGATTTCGGCCTAAGGGGGGGAGGCGCCACCTCCCCTCTGCCTCGCGCCGTCCAGCAGCGACTTCTCCTCCCCTCTCCTCCATTGCCGGTGATCAAGACCTCCAATTGTTGCCGAATGATCGGGGGAAAGGATTAAGGCGCAGCTAGGCGATTGGGTTCGGAGGAAGGGAAGAAGAAGAAGGGGAAAGAGGAAAAGAAGGAGAGGAGGAATTCGTGGAGTGTACGTGGTATTTCTACAGCGATTCGCCAAGGGTAATCCCTGTTCTTCCCCTGATAGATGTATATTCTATTGCGTAATCAATGTCGGTATTCTGGACTGCTAGAACAGATCGGGTTAGTCGGCTGTTTTGGGGAAGATTCGTGGGGATTTAGGTCTGGACTTTGCCTAGAGAGTTGTAGAGGATGTCATTATATTTCCATGAAGTGCTAGAACGCATCAGTTGGATCTCTGTAGCAGAAGTTATGATTTTATTAGCGGAACTGTTCTGCGGATCGGTGGGTTTTCCGTCAGGTTTTGGGAGATCGAGTTTTGTGATTAGAAATTGGGAGAAATAGAGAACCTCAGTATAATGGAAGTTGTAGGTAATTGTCTTAGCTTTCCAGGAAGTCCAAGAAATCGTGATTCGAACACTCGTACAGAAAGTTATGGTATTTTTAGTGCTCGGTCCAGAGTAGGGATGGCAATTGTGCCCGTTTACCCGTGTACCCGTGGGTAAATACCCTAATGGAGCCGGGTATGGGATGTATTTTCTGCCCACGGGTATGAAAATGGGGGAAATTCTTTGCCCATCGGGTAAACGGGTACGTGTACGGGTAAGCTCTACCCATACCCGTCTCACCCGTTTACCCGCCAACTAACAAACCCTAACCCTAACTCCAGTCTCCAACTCTCTATTGAACATTTCAGCCGCCGCCAACTCATTCAACTCCCACTCCCGAATAACTCTCGGTCCTCAGTCCTCACTCCCTATTCCTCGCCCAGACCGGCCAGACACCCCGCAGTCTCCTACTCCGATCTGCCGCCGCCCCCACCCACCGCCCCCACTCGCCGCCGCCCTCCGATCTACCGCCGCCCCCACCCGCCGAGCCGCCGCCCCCACCCGCAGCCCCCACTCGCCGCCGTCCTCCGATCTGCCGCCGCCCCCACCCGCAGCCCCCACTCGCCGCCGTCCTCCGATCTGCCGCCGCCCCCACCCGCAGCCCCCACTCGCCGCCATCCTCCGATCTGCCGCCCTCCCCACCTGCCGAGCCGCCGCCCCCACCCGCCGCCGTCCTACGATCTGCCCCCCCCCCCCCCCCCCCCCCCCCCCGCCGTCTCCGATCTGCCGCCGTCCTCCGATCTACCGCCGCCCCCACCCGCCGAGCCGTCTGGGACCGCTTCCTGCTGCCCGACCACGCCGCCATCCTCGCCCACGCCGACGAGCCCCTCGACTGCTCGTCCAAGAAGGAGCCCCTCGACTGCCGCCGTCCTTTTGTTTTAAGTGATAATTTGTTATGCTGATTTTGGTGTTTACTTGCATGACAGGTGCTACGGACTGGGCAAATAGATCTAGCTCAATTTGGAGTTGACCCTAGTAAATATCATCCTTTCAATTTTCCTTTACAGACTACAAGTGAAGTTATGCTACTAAGTTTAAGTTGTTTTAGATCTTGAAGTGTTTTTGTCTGCGTGTTATGGACATGACATGAGATGATCTTGAAGTTTAAGTTCCATTTGAGCCGTTGAAGAGTAACTGGATGATATTTCCTTTGTAGAATATATTTTTATAAGGATGTTGTGTGTTAACAAATCCTGAGATGACTCTGAATTTCAGAATTTCAGAGTTTGTTATTGTCCATATTGTTCTAGTTTATTTCAGCAATTGTCCATTTGAGCCGTTGAAGAGTAACTGGATGTAGAAGCAGCAATTAGTATAATACTAATTAGTAACTGGATGTAGAAGCAGCAATTAGTAATATATTTTTATTAGGGTGTAGAAGCAGCAATTAGTATAATACTACAGTCCACATAATTCATAGCATTCTCCTCATTTCTGAATGTGTTGTTGCTTTTAGTGTGGTGTATTAATATTTGGTTTTTGTTGGGTCTTGTTAATATAGATCTACTTGACATGGTTGTGTTTCTTCCATGTAATGTAATTTTTGGTGATGATTAGTGTGTGGACCAAGCTGCTTTTGCAAATATATATGATCTGTGAGTATTTGTGATTTGCAAATATTTGTGATCTGTGGGTCTTGTGCATGAGTATTTGTGATTTGTGGACCAAGCTGCTGATTGAGTAGCTGCTTTTGCAAATAAATATGATCTGTGAGTATTTGTGATTTGCAAATATATATGACATGTGAGTACTCAGTTCGCGGGTAAACGGGTATGCCCGCGGGCGACGGGTACCCGCGGGCGACGGGTATGGGCGGGGTTTTTTACCCGTGGGCGGGTACGGGTATGCCCGTGGGCGAAAATTGGGGTCGCGGGTACGGGTATGGGCGAGCACTACCCGTACCCGCCGCGCCCGATTGCCATCCCTAGTCCAGAGAGCCTGACGAGAATTTGACGTTTTAAGAAAACCAGTTGGTGCGGGTAGAATATGGCCGAATCAGAAAGGCTCACCAACTAGGTTTAGTTAGATAATTTAATTATCTTTCCAGAAAGTCTGAGAACGCCCCATTCGGATTTCTGTACCAATAGATATGAATTGTTGAAGTTGGCTGTCCGTGGAGGGGGACAGGATGCCGAAAGGATTTGGGGTTTTGGTTCAAGCTAAACACGTTGGGTTAGTTTGGGGGTGCTTTTATTTAATCTAAAAACTTGCTGCTGTTGTCTTAGCAATCATTATAATTATTATTCAGGAGGAGGAAGGATTCCAGGGGCCGCGCCTTCTGATCATTCCCCATTTTCTCGTGGTTAAGGCAAGTATAATGATGGTTTAAATTTTATAGTGTGGATTGTTGATAATTGTTGCTATGAAGATGGTTGTTCCATGCTTTGAGAATATGTGATCTTGATCATGATAATGATATGTTGATATTGTTTATGGTAGATTGCAATTGAAAGAGTTCCTGAGAATTTATGATGCATAGTTGTTGTGAATGCAAGTTTTATTTGTTGAGACATTCACCTTTGTGCATCATGCTGATTTATTGAAGTCTTGGTCACGAGATGACCAAGCGCCGAGGTCCCCGACATGTTGTTGTCATGACGGGCTAAAGGTCCCCATACTTGTGGAGTATGGGCAATTGGTCCCTGTACCAGAGGGTACAGGCATGGGTGTGCATTGACGGATGCACACTCCGCATTACCGGTAAAATGCGCAAGAGAAGAGATAAAGAGATTTTTGATCATATTGCATAGCATGTTTATTCATATGATTGATGGATGAATTTGTGAAGTGATGTTCACTTTTACTCTCGTTGCCACTATTTATATTTGCTGAGTCGTTGGACTCACACTTGTTTGTTGTTGTGGTTGTTGTTTGTTTTTTTAGGTACCTACATGAGACCGGCATGCATGGGATAGAGATGGACTAGCTTTGTTGCACTTGCACGGTCCATTCACCTTGGAAGAAATAAAGAACCTTAATCATTATTGGTTGAATAGCTTAAGTGGTAACTGATTAAAGATCACCATGTTTAGAATGTAATAAAGGTTTAGAAGTATTACATTGTTTACGTTCTTATTTAAGTATTGTGGTTGAGATTGTGATGGCAAACATAATTCAGTTTGTTTAGAATTGGATATTTAATGTTTTCTATTACTTAGATCATTTTTTTATGCATGTTGAAACCTTTGATTTACTCATTAAACAAAGGAGGTTCTGCTGAAATTTTGTAAGGTGAATATAGGTTCTTCTTTAATATGTTGTTAGTTTAGTAGCATTCCAGGTCATTGTTTGGCTGGGGTGGTACAATATTGTACTATGGAGGCAGTTTCCAATATATTCATGTCTAAGAGGCAAAAAAAGAGAAATCAAATACTTACGATAGCATTCTTCACAGGTTCACTAAAACCAATTTTCTTGCTGCAATGTGTGTCCTTGAAGAGATCAATTGCAGTGGGTTCTGTATCCTTATATTTTTCTTTCTTTTGAAACATGTGAAATCAGTTTGAACACATATACTAGACTAACACATCACTGAACACAAGCACAACTTCTAGAATTAAATTACTAGCAACATGAACATATAGCAATTCTAGAACCAGATCTGGAACAAGATAACAGAGTACTACACATTCACAGATCTCATGCATACATCACAAATAACATTCACAGTTAAGCACAAACATTCATCACAGTGCATAATTCACAATTCACATCTCACTGAAGCAAATCACAAACTAACAGTAGATCATTATCAGTTAATCTGAGCAGTAATTAAGAAAAGCAACAAGAGAGGAAGAAGAGCAGAGGAGGTAAACCGAGCAGAGCAGTAGTAGAGGAAGAAGAGCAGAGGAGGGGTCGTCGGTGGCGCCGTGGAGTAGCAGCAGTCGGGGTTGGTGAAGAATCAGCCCTCGGTGTAGAAGATGATGCAGCCGACGGAGGGGCAGATGAGGACGGCGGAGCACGGGAGGAGGCACGGCAACCAGAGAAGAGAAGCAGCCCACGGTGTAGAAGATGATGCAGCCGACGGAGGGGCAGATGAGGACGGCGGCGCACGGGAGGAGGCACGGCAACCGGAGACGAGAAGCGGCGGCGCCGAGGTCGTCGGAGCTGCTGTCGGTGGAGACGCCAGTGGTGAGCGGGCGCACCGGAAGAGATGGAGGAGCGGCGAGCGCACCGGAGAAGCAGCGCGGAGGAGGACGGCAGTGCACGGGAAGAAGTGGCGCGCCGGAGGGAGAGCAAGGCGGCGGAGAAGAGGCGGTGGATGCGGAGGAGTTGGCCGGAGGTGGCGAGATGGCGGCGCTTGGTGTTGTAGAAGACGCGATGGAAGAGCGGGGGGGGGGGGGAAGCAAGAGAGAGGCGACGGAGAAATGATGGTGAAGAGAGAGGCGGCGCGGAGAAGAAGGTGCGGTGGAGAGCGGCGCACGGGAGTAGAAGGAGGAGGGCAGCAGGGGCGGCACGCCGGAGGGAGAAGTGGCGGCGGCGCGGTAGAGGAGGGAGGCGCGGAGGAGACGGGGCGCGGAGAAGAAGGCGGTGGAGTAGGGTGGAGAAGGGGAGAGGGGATGGAGGGTCGGCGGAGAATCTCGAGAGGCGGCGGTGCTGCTTGGTGGCGGAGAAAGGAGGGAGAGGCAGCAGGGGCGGCAAGTGGGGAAGGAGGTAAGGCGGCGGAAGGTGTAGAGGAAGGGGTGGCGCGGCAGAGGTGAAGGGAGAAGTGGCGGCGGCGCGGCAGAGGTGAAGGGGAGTGGCGGCGGGGAAGGTGTGGTTGGCGCGGTGGTGAGCCGGCCTGGCCTCACCGCCGGCCGGAGCTAGAGAAGGAAGCTAATGGGGTTAGGGAAGAAGTGCCAGGCTCAAAGGATTCCCCAGGTGGCGGCGGCGGCTTAAGGATTTGGGGGGATTTTGCCACTTTGCGATTTAGTCCTCCAAGAATTTAGGGTTTAAAACGAAGTCCTTCCCCCAATTGATTCTTCTGTTCTGGCCCTCCGGAGCTCTGTTTTCAGCGCGGTTTGATCCTACGCATCCGCAACGACGCGTACATCTGTACGGAGCAGCCCAAAGGTCCAGATTTGTCGTTTATGCGCCTCGATCGCGCCGGCCTGCAGAAAAATATAGAAAATGTAAAATGGTCCATTTCGAGCAATTAAATATGGAAAAACGTGTAAATGATGATAAATGGTCCCAAAATATGAAAAATGTGAGGGAAAAAATGAGAGCTAAATATATATAAAAAATGATGCATGTCAGGAGGCAAGTAGGCGAAGGGGGGAGGCAAGAAATGCCGGGCTCAGGGAAATCACAGGGGCCCCACACTGCCATGTTTGACGATGTAGCCCGTTGAGGCTATCGTGGAATATATAAGATTTGTTTTTTTATTCACTAAATAACTATGACAAAGAAATATATTGTCATGTAAATTTGTCACAAACATTATGCTTAACTAGTTAATGACGATTTTGGATTGGACTTTATGATGAATAATATATTTCTGTCATTAAGTAGGACCGGCTAATAAAAAACATCATAAACGGAAGCATTTAATGACGGATTGTTCCATTGTCATCACATATTCGTCATAGAAGGCCATGTTTCTTGTAGTGACGCCAAACCAGAAGGAAGACAATTCATTTCTGTCGAGTGCAATGGAGTAATCATACCGAGGATGAAGCCACTTGGGAAAGAGAAGAGGACCTGAAAGCCAACCATTCCCACCTCTTCTGCTAGCCTGTTCGAATCTCGAGGTCGAGATTCTGTTAAGGGGGGTAGGTTTGTAACATCCCAAATTTTCCTTGGAATTTTTAAAAATTATTTATAGGCTAAAAGGTATTTTAAAAGGAAAGTCAAAAATTAAAACTCAATGCCAGAATGTGTTGAAATATTTTATTTAGGTTCTAAATAATTTCAGAAGCTTCTGTGAATTTTTCTGGAATTATTGGAATTTATTTCACTTTTTTCTGAGCATTATTGGATTTTCTGGCAATTTCTGAAAATCTGAAAACAAAAATCAAAATAAAATCTCCTCCTTCCCCCTCCGGCCGCCACGTGGATGGCCAGATACCACCCACGTCCTCCCTCGCCGGCCCATCCTCGCCGCCCGCTCCATCCCGCCTTCCCCACTCCCCTGCCCGCCACGTCGCTCCCCCGCCCCATCTCGGCCGCCAAGCGGACCCGGCCCGTCAGCCTCCCGTCCGCCCCGCATAACCCCTTGGCCGCCCGATCCCACCTTCGGACACGCGGCCTCATCCGCACCGCCCGCGCCTTCCCCCTCTCCCCTCTCTCTACGCGCGGGGCCCGCCTGTCGGGGTCGTCTTCCCCGCCGCGCCTCCTTTCCTTCTCCGCCTCTCTCCGGTTTTGGCATCCAATCGCCGCCCGGGATCAAATCCCCCAGTCCCCGCGCCCCCTCTTTCCTTCCGCGCCCTCCCCTTTCCTTCTTCCCCTTTCTTTCCTTTCCGCCGCCCGCCATCTCCGGCGAGGAATCCCCGCCAGCTCCCCCTCCCCGACCCCTATAAAAGCCCCTCCCCGGCCTCCCCTGTCCCCGCACCACCTCCCCCTCTACTCCTCCCTCTCTCCCGAGCTCCCCCTCGCCCTCGCGCCGTGCGCCATCGTCTCTGCCGCCTCCTCCGACTCCAGCGAAGAATCGCCACCACCTCGGAGCTCCCTAGGCCCCGCCGCCGCCTCTGAGAGCTTCGCCGTGCCCGCGCGCACCTCGGGAACCTCTCGGCCGCCCCTCCCCGCCGCCGGAACCCCCTCGCCGCCGGAGCCCCAGAGCCGCCGCTGCTTTCCCTCGTCGTCGGCCCACCTCCGGTCACCCACGGTGAGCCCGCGCTGCACTCTCGAGTCCCCCGCATGCCCCTCTCCCTCGTGCGCCTCTCGCCACCGGCCGCCGCTCACCGGAGCACTGGCGAGCTCGCCACCCCGTACGCCTCCGGCCGGGAACGCCACCCGTGCCAGCGTGGCAGGTGGAGTGGCGCCGTGTCAGCGCCACGTCGGCGCCGCGTCAGCCTAGCTCACCCCGTCGATGCCACGCCAGCCCGGCCCCGCCACCCGTGCCACCTCACCACCCCCCTCTCCTCTGTGGGCTCGGTCCATGGACCCATGGCCCACCTGTCAGTGGGATTTATCCCGTGCTGACATCATGCTGATGCATTAAACCCAAATTTCCCGTTGAAAAATATTTCGGCTGAAAATGGAAATCCCTGGCTGACGAATTGCTGACGCCATAAATTCTTTCCATTTTCTCTGAATTTAAACTTCCTGGAGCCCGTTCTTCTTCATCCTAACTCCGATTTAGCCCATTCAAATTTCTAAATTCATCAAAAATTCCTCTATATCCATTTCTAGCCTCAATTTAAATTTTTTAAGTCAATTTGAATTTATTTGAATTTATTTGGATTTTATTTGAGTTATTTTCACGTGTAGACTGCGACGATTCCGGAGAATTCTTGGACGACGATTCTCACCCACTTGAGGAGCAAGGCAAGTCATACTCCTTGACCATGTTGATCCCAGATTGCAAATAAAATTATGTTGATTTAAATTATATTGCATGTATATTTTTATCCAATGTATTTCAATTCAGTTTTAACTTTAGTTAATACCTGTTTGTTATTACCTCCTTTGACATTGCAAATCCGCATACTTTGTCACCCTAAAACCAAACTCTAGTTAGTACACTAGTATTGGCTGGAGGATTTTTAGATCAAATGCTTAGACCTGCTTAGACATAATATTTGTTTTGGGATACCTTTTCACATAAAATGATAAGCTTTTAAACTGTATTCTTGACTTCGGTGAGTCAAGAAGGATTATGAAACATTTCAAAATAAAATATAAAATCTGGTTTAGACTTAGGCTAATGGTTAGGTGGTGGGTGCAGGCATGCACTGTTGTTCGGAGACACAGTGTTGACTGTCGTGCACAGGGGTATGTGGTTGAGCCTAAGTCAAATTAAGGACCGGTCTGTGAGCTACTGTTGCAAAGCCCTAACGTACTACCACGAGGCTGGTATGGGACAGCCCCGGCTGAATAATTTGCGGGTCCCAACCTGAGCCATTTCGTAGGTTGAAAGTGAGCGTGGTGTAGGCCATGAGAAGTCTCACTCGGCTCAAGAGGGGGTCCCGGTCTGGTGGAGTCCTTACTGGGATGAAACCTTAGAGTTGGCTTGGTCAGGTTGAAGGCTTTGCATTGTAAAGGCCTTGTCACGACTCCTAACCGCACACCTAAGGAAGTGTGTAATCTAGTGGTAAAACGGGACGATCGTGTCTTGTGGGTAAAGCTGTACAACCTCTGCAGAGTGTATAATCTATCCTGGATAGCCGTGCCCACAGTCATGGGCATGCTGAGTAAAGTTTTTCATGGATTAGACTTTGGTTTTTAAAATGATTTATTAAACCTCGTGGTCGGAGCCACGTGAAATCTTTTGGGAAAGATGGACCGGGTGGGATACCCGAGATTAGGTTAGTGTTTGGTTGGAGCGTGCACTAACGATAATAATTTTAATTGCAGTTATTGTTTTTACTTATTGTATTAAATTCAGCATTTTCAATCTATTTATTGTATTCTTAGAAATGCTGTTTTTTGCACAATTAACCCTATATGCCTTCCCTTGTGGCCTTAAGCATTATATTGCATTATTCCCGTGTGGCTTGCGGAGTACAAGTTTGTACTCATTCTTGCTGTCTCATCACAGAGGAGGACTACATCGACTACGGTGAGGACCAGGACGAGTAGGACACGTCTTGCCGTCATTTGCCTGTGGGCAGAATTGGGCTTCGTTTTGTTTCCAGCTTGCTTCCGCAGTTTCCTTTGCTTTGAATAATGTTTGCCAATGGGCGATGATGTAAACGCTGGCCATAAGGCTATACTCTTTTAAATGGAATATTATTGTCATATTGCTTGATATTTATCTTTGTTATCCGCTGTGTGCACTAGCTGATCCTGGACTAGTGCGATTTACACAGAGGAACCTGGAGTTGTCGCTCCGAACCCGGAGTAACGACTCCTGGATCCTCTGTGTAAATCGCACTAGTCCAGGATCAGCTAGTGCACACAGCGTACAACAAAGATAAATATCAACCATAATGACATGTATTAACTGAATATGGGCATGAATGCCAAAGTTTACATCAACGGCACATAAGCCAAAATTAAGTAATAAGAAGCGGAAGAAGCCCACTGAGCCTGCCCACAGGCAAACGACAGTAAGACGCGGCCTATTCGTCCAGATCTTCACCGTAGTTGACGTCTTCCTTCTCTGTGTGAAAAAAACAACATGAGTACAAACTTGTACTCCGCAAGTCACCCGGGAAAATGCAACATAATGATAAAGGCTTCAATGGAAGGCTTATAGGGTTAGTTTGCATAAAACAGCATTTAAGAAATACAATAGATAGATTGAAATCGCAGAATTTAATACAGCAAGTAAAAACATTACTTGCAGTAGAAAATAATACCGTCAGTGCAGGCTCCGACCATACACCAACCTATCCACGGGCATCCCACTCGGACCATCTTTTCCAAAAGCTCACGTATGGATTCCATCCATCCACACGCTTTCACTGCGCAACTCTGATGAATTCCATCCATTCACCAGATTTTAATCTCTCACGAATTCCATCCATCCGCAAGGTTTTCATCTCTCGTGGATTCCATCCATCCACAAGGTTTTCAAAAACATTTTAAAAAAAACAAACTCTAATCCATGAAAAACTTTTACTCAGCATGCCCATGACCGTGGGCACGGCTATCCAGGATAGATTATACACTCTGCAGAGGTTGTACAGCTTTACCCACAAGACACGATCATCCTTTTGTGCCACGCGATTACACACTTCCTTAGGTGTGCGGCAAGGAGTCATGACAAGGACTTTACAATGCAAAGCCTTCAACCTGGTCGAGCCAACTCTAAGGTTTCACCCCAGTAAGGAATCCACCAGACCGGGACCCCCTCTTGAGCCTAGACGAGACTTCTCATGGCTTAACCATGCTCGCCCAAGTGAGACTTCACATGGCACCAACCACGCTCACTTTCAACCTACGACTTGACTCAGGTTGGGACTTCGCAAATTATTCAGCCAGGGCTGTCCCATGCCAGCCATGTGGTAGTACGATAGGGCTTTGCAACAGTAGCTCACAGACCGGTCCTTAATCTGACTTAGGCCCAACCACATACCCTCGTGCACGACAATCAACCACTGCGGCTCCAACCAACAGGGCATGCCTGCACCCACCACTCTAACCGAATGCCCAAGTCTAAACCAGATTTATATTTGTTTTCAAAATATTTCATAAACCTTCTTGACTCACCAAAGTCAAGAGTACATATCATTTTTTGTAAAAAGGGTCATCATTTTATGTGAAAGATATCCCAAAACAAAATTATATGACTATGCAGGGCTAAGCATTTGATTAAACTCTCTAGCCAACACAAATGTATTAACTAGAGTTTGATTCTAGGGTGACAAGGTATAAGGAATTCAAATTCAATGGAGGGATTAACAAGTAGGCAATAACTAAATTTAAAACTGAATTGAAATACGTTGAATAAAAATATGCATGCAATATAATTTAAATCAACATAATTTTATTTTGAAAACTGGGATCAACAAGATCAAGGAGGGTGACTTGCCTTGCTCTTCAACTTGGTTCAAATCTTCGTCGAAGAAATCTCCCGAATCGTCGAAGTCTACACGTGAAAATAACCCACCAAATTCAAATAAATTCAAATTAAATTCAAATTGAACTCAAAAATTCAAATTGAGGCTAGGAATGGATAGAGGGAAATTTTTGATGAATTTAGAAATTTGAATGGACCAAATCGGAGTTAAGACGAAGGAGAACGGGCTCCGGGAAGATTAAACACAGAGAAAATGGAAAAAGGGAATTTCTGGAATTATTTTTCTAAAAGAAAATAATTTATGACCTCAGCATTGCATCAGCAAGGATTTTCTTTTCGGCTGGAATTATTTTTCAACGGGAAATTCGGTTTATTGCGCCATGCTGGCGTCAGCCCTGAGGGTAGACCCACTGACAGTGGGCCCCGGGTCTATGGACCGGGCCCATGGAGGGGGAAGGGCGCTGAGGTGGCGGGGTGGTGGCGTGGCAGCTGACAAGGCGAGGGGAGCCGAGGTGGCCGAGCGTGGCGCCACGTTGGCGCCCGGGGCAACGCCGGCCGGGGCGACGCTCGGACACGGCGGCGACGGAGCTCCGGCGACCGGCGGCCGGCGGCGAGGGGTGCAGGAGCGAGAGGGCACGGAGGGGAATGTGGGGAAGGGGTGCGAGCTCACCGGAGATGGCCGGAATCGGCCGGCAATGGGGGCAAGCGGCGGCGCGGCTCGGGCTATCGGCGGCGAGGGCCTTTCGGTGGTGCTTGAGCCGGGCGGAGGGGCGGCCGAGGTCGAGGGCAGCGCGGCGAACGCGGCGGTGGAGACGGCGAGGCGCGAGGCGGCCTGAGGCGACGCCGATTGCTCGTCGGAGGGGCTTGGTGGCGGCGGCAGCGAGAGAGCACGGCGCGAGGGAGCTCGCGCAGCGGAGGAGGGAATTGGATGGCGGAGGGAGGTGGATGGAGGAGTGGGGGTGCTCGGGAGCTCCTTTTATAGGGTCGAGGGGAGGCAGGGGCGTGGGAATTCGTCGCCGAAGAGGAGGTAGTGGCGGCGGCCGTTGCGGGGAGGGAGACGTGGGGAGGTGGGCGACGGGCGCGGAGAAGGGGGAAGTCATGCGCGGAGTGGGGATGGGGGCGGCGCACGCGCACGGAAAGGGGGGCGTCGGGTAGGGCGGAGGAGCAGTTGCGGGCGGCGGCGGCGCAAGGAGGACGAAGGCGGTGCGGGGAAGACGGAGGCGGGGTGGCTGACGGGTGGGCCCCGGTGGCAGAGAGAGGCGAAGGGATGTGCGGGAGCGGTTGACCGACGGGTGGGGCCATGCGGCCAGAGAGAGAGAGGCGCGGGCGGCCGAGATGAGGGGAAAGAGAGATCGGGCGGCCGGGAGAGTAGGTGGCGGTGGACGAGTGGATGGAAGCGAGGGGGCGACGTGGCAGCCATCGGGAGGGGCTAGGCGGGATGGGGGCGGCGGCCGGATGGAGGCGACGTGGACGCAATCCGGTCGTCCACGTGGCGGCCGGAGGAGGGAGGAGGGGATATTAATTTTTGGAAATTGATTTTGAATTTTCAGAAAAGCCTAGAAATTCCATTTTTATTATTTATTTTATTATTTTTATTTTAGCAAAAATTTGGGCTGTTACAAATCTACCCCCCTTAAAAAGAATCTCGTCCCCGAGATTCGGGTTGGCTAGCAAGAATTGGGTTTGAATCTTACTCTGCATGGCTTGAGCTGAGATTTGGTTTAAACATCCCTTCGCAAAGGTCGTTGGCAGTTGGTGCTCCAGCTTGATGCTTCCAAAGACTAGGAGAGAGGAGACTCAAGGCAAAAGAAGGAATAGGAGATATTTTGCACAACCCAAAACTTCAACTTTAATAAAACCTTTATTAATCAACTGATAAGTAATAGTTATGGCTGCCGACAAAAGAGAAAGCTTGACAGCTCATAACATCGTTTTGTTAACTAGCCTAACAGCTCATCCTAAAGGGGTAAGGGTCGTCTTGGAGTCATCCTTCGTGGCTCTCGAGATACAACACGAGATCCCTCCATGAGAAGGTTGAAGTGGCGACAGAGTCGAAGAATTCATACTTCAGTAGCAGTATCAAAACAACTCCAGGAACTTCAGGAGGCGCGGCGGGGAAGACGACCCCGCCAGGCGGGCCCGGCCCGTTAGCCTCCCGTCCGCCCCGCGTAACCCCCTGGGGTGTCACATACACCCCCCCTCAAAGGACCCGACGTCCTCGTCGGACAAACATACCCACACTGGGGCAAATGATAAGGATCTCCTCTCTTGGCACATGTCCGTACGTTCAGTGCCAGCACATATGCCATGCCGTGTGTCCGCTACGGGCCCACACGCGCCATGCGCCATATGCCCGCGCCCCTGACCCGCACGCGCCCATGTAACCGCGAGAGTCGGCTCTGATACCATTTTTGTCGGAACCCGGAGCGACAACTCCAGGTTCCTCTGTGTAAATCGCACTAGTCCAGGATCAGCTAGTGCACACAGCGGATAACAAAGATAAATATCAAGCAATATGACAATAATATTCCATTTAAAAGAGTATAGCCTTATGGCCAGCGTTTACATCATCGCCCATTGGCAAACATTATTCAAAGCAAAGGAAACTGCGGAAGCAAGCTGGAAACAAAACGAAGCCCAATTCTGCCCACAGGCAAATGACGGCAAGACGTGTCCTACTCGTCCTGGTCCTCACCGTAGTCGACGTAGTCCTCCTCTGTGATGAGACAGCAAGAATGAGTACAAACTTGTACTCCGCAAGCCACACGGGAACAATGCAATATAATGCTTAAGGCCACAAGGGAAGGCATATTGGGTTAATTGTGCAGAAAACAGCATTTCTAAGAATACAATAAATAGATTGAAAATGCTGAATTTAATACAATAAGTAAAAACAATAACTGCAATTAAAATTATTATCGTTAGTGCAGGCTCCAACCAAACACTAACCTAATCTCGGGTATCCCACCCGGTCCATCTTTCCCAAAAGATTTCACGTGGCTGCGACCACCAGGTTTAATAAATCATTTTAAAAACCAAAGTCTAATCCATGAAAAACTTTACTCAGCATGCCCATGACCGTGGGCACGGCTATCCAGGATAGATTATACACTCTGCAGAGGTTGTACAGCTTTACCCACAAGACACGATCGTCCCGTTTTACCACTAGATTACACACTTCCTTAGGTGTGCGGTTAGGAGTCGTGACAAGGCCTTTACAATGCAAAGCCTTCAACCTGACCAAGCCAACTCTAAGGTTTCATCCCAGTAAGGACTCCACCAGACCGGGACCCCCTCTTGAGCCGAGTGAGACTTCTCATGGCCTACACCACGCTCACTTTCAACCTACGAAATGGCTCAGGTTGGGACCCGCAAATTATTCAGCCGGGGCTGTCCCATACCAGCCTCGTGGTAGTACGTTAGGGCTTTGCAACAGTAGCTCACAGACCGGTCCTTAATTTGACTTAGGCTCAACCACATACCCCTGTGCACGACAGTCAACACTGTGTCTCCGAACAACAGTGCATGCCTGCACCCACCACCTAACCATTAGCCTAAGTCTAAACCAGATTTTATATTTTATTTTGAAATGTTTCATAATCCTTCTTGACTCACCGAAGTCAAGAATACAGTTTAAAAGCTTATCATTTTATGTGAAAAGGTATCCCAAAACAAATATTATGTCTAAGCAGGTCTAAGCATTTGATCAACATAATTTTATTTGCAATCTGGGATCAACATGGTCAAGGAGTGTGACTTGCCTTGCTCCTCAAGTGGGTGAGAATCGTCGTCGAAGAATTCTCCGGAATCGTCGCAGTCTACACGTGAAAATAACTCAAATAAAATCCAAATAAATTCAAATAAATTCAAATTGTCTTCAAAAATTTGAATTGAGGCTAGAATGGATAGAGGGGAATTTTTGATGAATTTATAAATTTGAATGGGCTAAATCGGAGTTAGGATGAAGAAGAACGGGCTCCGGGAAGTTTAAATTCAGAGAAAATGGAAACTTAGATTTTTTGGAATTATTTTTCTAAAGGAAAAGAATTTATGGCGTCAGCATTGCGTTAGCCATGGATTTCCATTTTCAGCCGAAATATTTTTCAACGGGAAATTTGGGTTTAATGCATCAGCATGATGTCAGCACGGGATAAATCCCACTGACAGGTGGGCCATGGGTCCATGGACCGAGCCCACAGAGGAGAGGGGGGTGGTGCGGTGGCACGGGTGGCGGGGCCGGGCTGGCGTGGCATCGACGGGGCGAGCTAGGCTGATGCGGCGCCGACGTGGCGCTGACACGGCGCCACTCCACCTGCCACGCTGGCACGGGTGGCGTTCCCGGCCGGAGGCGTACGGGGTGGCGAGCTCGCCAGCGCTCCGGTGAGCGGCGGCCGACGGCGAGAGGCGCACGAGGGAGAGGGGCATGCGGGGGACTCGATAGTGCAGCGCGGGCTCACCGTGGGTGACCGGAGGTGGGTCGGCGACGAGGGAAAGCAGCGGCGGCTCTGGGGCTCCGGCGGCTCTGGGGTTCCGGCGGCGGGGAGGGGCGGCCGAGAGGTTCCCGAGGTGCGCGCGGGCACGGCGAAGCTCTCAGAGGCGGCGGCGGGGCCTGGGGAGCTCCGAGGTGGTGGCGATTCTTCGCCGGAGTCGGAGGAGGCGGCAGAGACGATGGCGCACGGCGCGAGGGCGAGGGGGAGCTCGGGAGAGAGGGAGGAGTGGAGGGGGAGGTGGTGCGGGGAGAGGGGAGGCCGGGGAGGGGCTTTTATAGGGGTCGGGGAGGGGGAGCTGGCGGGGATTCCTCACCGGAGATGCCGGGCGGTGGAAAGGAAAGAAAGGGGAAGAAGGAAAGGGGAGGGCGCAGAAGGAAAGAGGGGGCGCGGGGACTGGGGGATTTGATCCCGGGCGGCGATTGGATGCCAAAACCGGAGAGAGGCGGAGAAGGAAAGGAGGCACGGCGAGGATTCGGTCGGCGGCCGGAAAAGGAAAGGGGAGAGGAGAAGAAGGAAGGAGGCGCGGCGGGGAAGACGACCCCGACAGGCGGGCCCCGCGCGCAGAGAGAGGGGAGAGGGGGAAGGCGCGGGCGGTGCGGATGAGGCCGCGTGTCCGAAGGTGGGATCGGGCGGCCAGGGGGTTACGCGGGGCGGACGGGAGGCTGACGGGCCGAACCCGCTTGGCGGTGGAGTGGGGAGGGAGCGGCCGAGATGGGGCGGGGGAGCGACGTGGCGGGCAGGGGAGTGGGGAAGGCGGGATGGAGCGGGCGGCGAGGATGGGCCGGCGAGGGAGGACGTGGGCGGCATCTGGCCGTCCACGTGGCGGCCGGAGGGGGAAGGAGGAGATTTTATTTTGATTTTTGTTTTCAGATTTTCAGAAATTGCCAGAAAATTCAATAATGCTCAGAAAAATGTGAAATAAATTTCAATAATTCCAGAAAAATTCACAGAAGCTTCTGAAATTATTTGGAACCTAAATAAAATATTTCAACACATTCTGGCATTGAGTTTTAATTTTTGATTTTCCTTTTAAAATACATTTTAGCCTATAAATAATTTTTAAAAATTCCAAGGAAAATTTGGGATGTTACAGTTGGTACAAAAAAAATGATAACCCGAGGTATATTTAATCGCATCTGTTAGTTGTGAGGATTTGGAGGGCGGTGTATCGCTAGGATCGCCTTGGGTCCTAGAGTGGGGTACACAACGTTATGTATGACCCGGTGTCGAGGAGGTACCTGCGAGATCTGGAACTTCATATTTCACTAGAACCATTAATACTTGAACAGGATCTGTCCTTTCAGTCCAAGCCAGTGCGGATTCTGGAAAGATCAGAAGAAGCATTGAGGAATAGAAATTTAAAGTATGTCAAGGTGCTTTGGTTGCAGCAGACAGAGAGAGAAGCCACTTGGGAATTAGAGTCTCTCATGCGTGAGAAATATCCAGAATTATTCACAATAAGTGCGTGTTAATATGATTAAGTTTTAGCTGTGATTAAACCTTGGTGTCAGCGTGGATAGAATTCGGGGTCGAATTCCATTTAAGGGGGGTAGAATGTAATACCCCAAAAGTGATTCGAGATATAATCGATTAATTGGAGGTAAGGGCCATATAGAAAATAGTTAAACAGGGATTTTTAGTGGGGGATTTCTGAAAAGTCTCGGTAACCTGGGCCTGGGCCTAGGCCCAAGTGGTGGCCGGCCAAAAGGGGGAGGCACCCCTCCCCCAAACCCTAGCCGCCACCCCTACTCCCCCTCCTCTTTCTCCTTGTGGTCGCCGCCTCCCCTGCCCCCCATGCGCCTCCACCTTGTCCAGCAGCACCCCATCCTCCATTGAAGCCCCTGCTGTTGGTGAAGAAGATCCCCTTTGCTGCCGGTCGAGCGGAGGAAGGAGATCGATCGCTGGGAGGTGTTTTTGACTCGGAAGAAGAAGAAGAGGAAGGGGAAAGGGAAAAGGAAGGGAGAGAGAGAGATCGCGTAGTGTTCATCGTGTTCTTCAGTGGTTAGTCAAGAGTAATCCCTATTTCCCCTGGTTAGATGCATATTTAATTGTTGTAGCATGTCGGTATTGTGGTCTGCCCAGGACAGTTTGCGTTAGACGATCGTTTTTGCGTAGTTTCGTGGGGATTTAGTTCTGGACGTCTCCTAGAGTAATATAGAAGATGTTGCCATCTTTCTGTGAAGTACTAGAACACGTCGTTGGACCTCTGTAGTAGAAGTTATGATTTTATTAGTGGGACTATTGTGCAGATTGGTGGGTTTTCTGTCAGGTTTTGGTAAATGGGTTAGGCCATTATAAGAAGGGAGAATTAGAGAATCTCAGTATAATGAAAGTTGTAGATCATTGTCTCAGCTTTCAGAAAGCTCAAGAACTCATGATTGGACACTCGTATTGAAAGTTATGATATTTTTAGTATTCTGTCCAGAGAACCCAATGTGAAATTGATGTTTTAGAAAGCGGGCTTGTGCGGGTATAATTTGGCCGATTCAGGGAGGTTCACCAACTAGGTTTAGATGAAGAATTTAATTATCTTTCCAAAAAGTCAAAGAACACCTTATTCGGACTCATGTACCAATAGATATGGATTTTTGAAGTTGACTGTTCACAGAGGGGACAGATAGACCTTTAGGAGTTGGGGTTGAAGTCGAGTTGGATGTTTTTGCAAGTTCGTGATTATTTTTTATATAGTTTTAGTCCACTACTGTTATCTTAGCATGCGTTTTTTTACATACTTTTGGTGCACCTTCTGCACGTCCCTCGTCCTCTCGCGGTTAATGCAAGTATAATGAAGGATACAATAGTTGTTATGGAGTGTCAATGTTTGAGTTACATCATGAGCAATTATGTGTTCATGTTTGTGATGAAGATATTTTTTGGTAATGTTCATGGTTGTTTGAAAGTTATGAAGTTCATGAGTGTAAGCATGGTAGTATGAAAAGGTTTTCCTTGTGCAAAGTGTTGTGGATGCACGTTTTTATATTAAACTGAGACTTTCATGCATATGCATCATGTTGGCTTATTGAAGTCTTGGTTATGTAATGACCAAGCAATTGCTGAGGTTCCCATCATGTTGATGACGGGCTAAAGGTCCCTATGCTTGAAGAGTATGGGCTTAGGTCCCCACACTTGCGGAGTATGGGCAATTGGTCCCTGTACCAGATGGTAAAGGCATGGGTGTGCATCGATGGATGCACACTTTGCATTATCGGTAAAATGCAAAAGAGAAAGAGAAAAGAGAAAGATTTTGTTGAGCATATTGCATAGCATGTGTTTATAAGTAACTGATGGATGTTCTTTTGGAACGGTGTACTGCATAGCATGTGTTTATAAGTAACTGATGGATGTTCTTATGGAACGGTGTACATGTATGCTATGGTACCATTTATTATATTTGTTGAGTCGTTGGACTCACCCTTGTTGTTTGTTGTGTTTTAGGTACCCTTATGAGGTCGGCATGCATGGGGAAAAGAAGGATTAGTCTTGTTGTATTTTGCATGATCTACCCATAATGGGAAGAAAGGAAGAAATTAAATAGTAGATGAATGAATTACTTTAAGTACCTTTATGATCATTGCTTGCTGGAATTAAACTGTAATAAATATCTAGATTTTTTTATGATGCTCCTGTTCTTTATCTAGATGCTAGACCTATGGATACCCTAGAACATATAGTCAATTTTGATTATTAATGATCATAATACATGTTGGTTGTCTATTTTTATTGAATCTGCTTGTTGAAACCACTGACATAGACAACCATACAAGGGAGGTTCTGCCGAAGTCTTATGAGATGTATTTAGTTTATCTTTGTTACATTACTAGTTTGGTAGCATTCCAGGTCATGGTTTGGCTAGGGTGTTACAATTAGAGACCACTGTGTTTCACTTCTATCCTTCTACTAGACGAGATGATTGTCCTACTCGCCATCGCACAACTTGTGGAGAAAGCAAGGCTACCATAGTTCACCTCGCCCACATCGTTGCAGCTCAAGAATATGCCATGAAAGCTACCATGGATGAACTGAGTACTATCTATGAGCTATTACATGAGACTAAAGTAAGCGTCATTGGTTTGGAAGAAGCATTGGAAGGTGCAATCATCTTCAAATATCATCCAGACAATGAGGAGAAAGGTCCTAAAGAAGTGGAGTTTGAACCAAAAAAGCTATAAGAAGAGGTTCAACAACTGCCATCGCTTACCCCACCTTCTGCCGAAGTTCCACCAGAGCTGTTTCATCATGACCAGTTTGCACCTATGCCAGCTCAACCTTTTGTGTACCCTAAGGATCAATACCACCCAAGCTGTGGAGGCTATATTAGCGAGGGAGCTAGTGTTTATGCTAGCGGAGTTAGTTGAGACTCTTGGTATGAGGAGACACATCTTAACAAGGTAGATGTTAATGTTGAAGTTTGTGCTTGTAGATGTTAATGTTGAAGTTTGTGCTTGTTTTTCCTGTGTGTGCAATATGAGCTATAAAGAGCTCCTTAGGCATTTGTTGTAGTCACACTAAAACCTTAATTAATAAAGTGGGATTGCTTTAAAAAGCCTATGAGCTTTGTTAGTTGGGTTTGACCTTTTTCTCCGCCTTAATTCTGCCCTCTTACCTTATGCTTTTCCCTCTTATCTAAACCCTGGAGTAACCAACTAATGGTATGAACTAGAGCAAGTGGTAGCAGCAGTGGAAACAATAGAGTCGACAAGAACAATGTAATCAATCTACCACCACCACCTCAACCATTCCAACCACTTCAGATGGATACATAGAATTTTAGATCTTTCTAGCTACATAGACTCAGATGATGATGCAGCAAATGCAGAATTTGGTTAACAACTAGTCCAATCCCCAATTTGCCACCCCTGGACCTCAAGTTGCATGTTTGCAAACCAGACTTGTAGAGTTTATGAGGCCAAGACCACCAATTTTTTCTAGAAATGTTCCACCTATTGAAGCAGATGATTGGCTTCGTATGATTGAAAGAAAACTCATAATCACCTAGTGTGATGATAATGACAATGTTTTGTATGCCAGCCACCAACTGGAAGGATTTGTTGCCAATTGGTAGGAGAATTATCGTGCTGGTCATGAAGCACTACATACTATCACTTGTGAAGACTTTTTGTTGGACCGAAATGGCGACAGAGGGGGGGTGAATGTCGACTTCTAAAACTTGCTCCCAAGTACTCACAAGCAAATTTACCTCTCAAAATAGCTACGACAAGCTATGAAGAGGAAAGCGAGACTCGCTGGAAACTCAAGCAACCAGGGAAATAACAACTGCAACAGAAAGGAGAACCAACACTGCAAACAAAGAAAATTTCAGCAGCAAAAACCCTGGGGCCGGTCTGACCGCTGGGTAAAAGCCGGTCTGACCGTTGGGTAATAGCCGGTCTGACCGCTGGGTAATAGCCGGTCTAACCGCTGGGTAATAGCCGGTCTGACCGCTCCCCTGGTTCTAGCACCCCAAGAGAACTCTGAAAACCTGATTTTTGAGAATAACTTCAGACCTTCGCAAATCAGAGAAATTGATGGATTTCCTCCATTCCTTTTGGCTCAAAACTTTACTGCAACATACTAAATAGCAAAGAGGCCTTGAGGAACAAAGAAATCCCACCAAACAACAAGAATTTCAGATTATGGTAAAAATCTGAAAACTTGCAAGAACTTCACCAAAACTCAAATTACTCCCCAACCTTTGATCCTTTGGCCATGAAACTTTGAGGATAGCTAATTAATAGCCTCTGGACTCTCCATGCCAAATTTCAAGCCATCTCGCGAAAGGAATCAAGAACAGCACCAAAACCCTAGAATGCAAAACATGAACAGGAAAGTCCAAAACCCAAATCTGAGATTATATGAAGTTGGCTCTTGAGAAACTTGATCAAATGATCTTGAGGTATCATCCCATCATTGAGCAACCCATTTTGGGCCTTCCCAACAAGAAACAACAAGAAATCAAGAAAGTCAAGAAATCATGCAAATGGGAGAAACGAAGAACAGAGAGCACAAACAGGACAAAACTTCAGATTTTCATTCCATCAAAGCAAGGAATACATATGAGTCCACATACGCATGGACATTAGAACAAGATGGAAGATTACATGGATTCTCCTCTACCTCTCCCTCTCCATCTCAAGAACACTCATCCATACATGCTTAGAGGAGGGGATGAACACACAGACTCAGAGAGACATCGAAGGGGACATACTCTGCCCTTCACACCCACTCTCACCAACTAAAGAGCAAAGGCAAAACCAACTCCCCAAAGCCTCTTTTGACTCAAGAAACCCTAATTCTCTCCCAAAGCCATGAGGAGGCATGCAGCCCCTCACATCTATTTATAGCCCTTGGCTAACGGGTCTCCAACCCGTTACGCCGGCTAAACCCGAACGGAACCGTCTCCCGCTTGTGCAGCCTCGCGAAATTCCCGATTCGCCCCTCCTGCAGCTTTCGGGAAGCTTCCGCGCTCCTTGTCGTCCACGACTCGCAACCACATCGAATCTCCATCGTCTTCGACACATCTGACCGTTCTGACCTCGACACTGCCTGTGTCTAGTCCGGTCACCTCGTGTCTCACCACGACTCCGCCTCGACGTCCTGCAGTCACACAGACAAGAAACACATCAAATAGCACCGCTCGATACATGAAAGCGTAAATGCATTAATGAAACCACATTAAGCATGAAATAGCCCAAACCTATCAAAATATCATAATAAGCATCTAACCACTTTGACTAGGTTTGACCAAGTCCGACCGAGCCCGATTGCACCATGCAACGTCAAGGTCCGAACCACTCAAACCAAACTCGACTCTCCTAAACCGATGTCAATTACTCATCATAAACCCGAGATGATCTCCACATGGTCTCTCAGTTTTCCTCTGCTTTTCGCCAGTTTCATGTACCAGAAGGAATTATGGATCTCAAGAAAGAAGAGTTCCATGCTTTGAAGCAAGGAGGCATGTTAGTATCTGACTATCTCAACAAGTTTACTTAGCTTGCATGTTATGCCCTTGAAGATGTAGCAACTGATAAAGCTAGACTGAGCCGCTGCTTAGAAGGAATGAATTCTAGACTTCAAGTGGGCTTAGTCACTCACACTTTTCCTGATTTCCAAGAATTAGTGAACAAGGCACTTGTTTTGGGAGATAAGTACAAGGAGTTGGAAGACAACCATAAGAGAAGAATGGCACAACAAGGAGGTCACCAGAATTAGCAGAAAGTTTGAGTGGGTTCACAACAGTTTACTCATTATACTACTCAGAGTATGAAGACACCAACCCATGCACCCCGCATCCCAGCAACAATAATCAAGGAAACAATACTTCTATTCAGGCCAGAGTTTGTTATAGCTGTAGAGAGCTAGGACACTGTTGTGGGGGTGGCCCAACCCCTCGTGACTGGGCCTTGCAACTGGTCTAATATGTAATACGCTTGATAATGTAGAGGAATATACCAATGTACTCTCATCCTTTGTAAATACTAAGGGGTAGAATGTGTATTTCTCATTCTACCCCACTCATGTATATAAACCCCCAGGAGGGGCAGGAGGAGGGGCATCCTCTCATTCTTACCAACTCTCCCATAGATCTGGCTTTCCTCTTCCTCTTCTACTGGTCCCCTTCTTTACTGTTTGGCCAGTAGCCACAATAGATGGCGCCGTCCGTGGGGACGACTAGAAGTTACGTATGGAAGAGATTTCTCCAATATTCAACAAAAGCAGCGGCTATGTGGATCTTTTCTGTTCCTGGGAGCATGCTGCTTCATTCGTGGCATCTGTACCACCATGCGGCCCTTCACAGATAAGTAGTTCGCTTGCTAACAATTTAACCATCCTGACTATGGAGGTGTATGGGCTTTGTCTGTATACTTTGCGTTGTTTTGCAGATGCAGTATTGACTAGATCTAGTTAAATCGCCTAGATGCAATAGTGAATAGATCTAATCGAATCACCTATTTCTATGTTCCTGCTATCTCTGCTCTGCTGGGGGTGGTCAGGCAGGGAAACGAGGTCTTGGTTGACTTGGTGGCGTGACCTTTCTGGCCAGGGTGGTACGCGCGTCTTTGGCTTGTCCACGCCGGACTCCGCACGGGCCCATCGCGTAGTTCACGGAGGTGCGGGGCGCAAAGCCGGCGGGCGCCAGGCGACGTTGCATGGTCGGGTGGAGTCGCGCAGAGACGGGCGTGGAGCCGGCCAAGCAACATTGCATGGCCGGGTGGAGTCGCGCGGTGACGGGCACGGAGCCGGTGGGGGTCCGGTGACTGCACACGACGACGGATCAAGGCCAGACGGAGTCTCATATCCATTCAACCATGCATGCACGTTATCCAGTCATCGCATCCATTCAACCATGCATGCAAGTTATCAATTCACGTTCTTTCATGCATGCATGCAAGCCATCCATTCACGTACCCACTCATGCATGCATTCAAGTTATACATCCAAATATCCATCCGCGAGCTCCTCGTATCCATTCATGCATGCAATATCCATCCGTGAAGTCTGCATGCATGCACTTAAAAGTCTCCATCCAGGCACCTACTGTGGCTCGGCGACGACATCTTCACGGTGAGGTCTATTCCACGCAAGACTCAGCCTACTCCACGCCGACAAAGTTCGCCTTGGCCTCCGATCATGCAGTGCCTCCTCTCGATGCGCCGTTGCTCCTCAAGGTGCTCGGGGGCACGCCGGCCAATGTCACCATCGCGGTCGCGCGGCTTGGCGGCAGGGCAGCGTTCGTCGGTGAGCTTGGCGACGACGACTCCAAGCGGGTGCTCGCGGCCATTCTCAGCGACAACGGCGGTTGACGACGATGCCGTGGTGCTGCAGACAGGGACTTAAAGCAACTTGTTTGTTAGCATTCCATGCACCAAGGAGTTTCTTTATGGATGCATGAACTAACAGGACTGCAATCAGCAATGACGCGCCTTCGTGACACCTCCGTGTTCCGTGTTCGGCTCCACGCCTGACGCCTCTGCCAGATACTGCGTGCCCGGCCGGAGTCGCTCGATAGCGAGCTCGCTGCCAGGATGAACACCATGAGCAGCGCCACCGACAACACCATCGAACTCCGAAAGAGCCTCTCCGTCATCTATAACCGCCAGCGCCAGGCCAAGATCATCGGGGGACCCTCGGGATTATCGCCGGTGCCGACGCCCGACGCCAAGCATGCGTATGTATCCATCCGCGCGTGAACTTCTCTCTCTTTCTCCCGCCGCACGCGTCACAGTATGCAGAGTCGGCAAGCTCGTCCTGGAACTGGAACACGATCGCGTCGTCGTCGTAGTCCAGCACCCGATCATCGCGAACGCAAGCCTCGCCTCCGAAGTCTCCGTCGAGCTCTCCGAAGTCTCCACTGAGTCCCTGGGGTCTCCGCCGACGTCGCGCGGGCAGCTTCGAAGTCTCCGTCGAGCTCACCGAAGTCTCCACCGAGTCCCCTGGGGTCTCCACCGACGTCGCGAGGGCAGCTCCGAAGTCTCCGTCGAGCTCACCGAAGTCTCCGCCGAGTCCCATAGGGTCTCCGCCGACGTCGCGCAGGCAGCTCCGAAGTCTCCATGAGCTCTCCGAAGTCTTTGCCGAGTCCCCTAGGATCTCCACCGATGTCACGCGGGCAGCTCCGAAGTCTCTGTCGAGCTCTCTGAAGTCTCTGTCGAGTCCCCTGGGGTCTTCGCCAACGTCTCGCGGGCAGCTTCGAAGTCTCCGCAGATTCTCAACACATGCGTGCACTCTACTGAGCTACTCTGTATGCATGCGTCCGTACTGCATGCATGACCTTCGTATGGCATGCATGCATGCATCCGTTTAGCACACTCGCTGGCCTGCATTTGGTCTCGGTTTGGCGCACAGGCGAAGACACTTCGGCCGTGGGCTCCGCTTCATCGAAGACCTCGGTCACGGACCCTGTGCAGATGAAGTCCGCGCCGACGAGGTCCATCTAGGTGGTGGCCTCCGCTTCCGCGCCGACCAAGTCCGTCCAGGTGAGCAGGTGAGGCACGTGCTAGCTGCGTCCTGTCAGGGTTCGTTTTTGCAATTTTTACTTGACTGGCTTGTCCCTTGCTTTCATTGCCATCATCGCGTGTTTACTGGCCTGGCCTCGGACTCTTTTATTGCTGTTGCATCCTCTTTCGTGCAGCGGTGTTTGATCGGCTTCTGGCTTAAATCGCACGATGGCCTCGCGCCTCGGCGTACTCCCCGTGAGTATAAACGTGGATGTTGTTCCCACGCACTCTACGGAGTATAAATAAGATGCGGATGTTGTCCCTACGAACTCTACGGAGTATAAATAAGACCCGGATGTCCCGCGCACGCATGGATGTTGTCCCTACGCGTACACTCCGGAGTATAAATAAGACGCAGCATCGAGGTCCGCCTCCGCATGCACTCTACGGAGTATAAATAAGACGCAGCGTCGAGGTCCGCCTCCGCGCGCACTCTACGGAGTATAAATAAGACACGCGGGGGACGCCCCTACGCGCACTCTATGGAGTACAAATAAAACATGGATGTTGTTCCCACGCACTCTACGGAGTATAAATAAGACGCGGATGTTGTCCCTACGCACTCTACGGAGTATAAGTAAGACGCGGATGTCCCGCGCACGCGTGGATGTTGTCCCTACGCGTACTCTCCGAAGTATAAATAAGACGTGGATGTTGTTCCCACGCACTCTACGGAGTATAAATAAGACGCGGATGTTGTCCCTGCGCACTCTACGGAGTATAAACAAGACGCGGATGTTCCCACGCAGCGTGGACGTTGTCCCTACGTGTACTCTCCGGAGTATAAATAAGACGTGGATGATGTTCCCACGCGACGCACAGAGGCTTGCCTCCGTGTGCTCTCTGCGGACTATAAAAATCACACGATGGCCGAGAGACCAGGGAGTGCCTCGCTCCAGCGGCGCACCACCTGGATACCACGCCTTCGCACGCGTTGCACTAGGGAGTGCCTCGCTTTAGCAGCGCACCACCTGGATATCGCGCCTTCGCGTGCGTTGCACCAAGGAGTGCCTCACTTTAGTGGTGCACCACCTGGATATCACGCCTTCACGTGCGTTGCACCAAGGAGTGCCTCACTTTAGCAGCGGACCACCTGAATATCGCGCCTTCGCGCACGTCCCACCAGGGCGTGTATCGCTTTAGCGGCGCACTCGCCCTCGGCCTACGTTGCTCGCGCCCATCCTCCACGAGCACGGCTTTTTGAAGGTAGGGGAACGACAGTCTTGCCTCGCTGCCTCTGCGTGCGTAGCACCCTCGGCCTACGCTTCAAGCACCCGCCCTCCGCGGGCACTCTTTTTGAAGGTAGGGGAACGGCAGTCTCGCCTCTCTGCCTCTGTGTGCGTAGCGCCCTCGACCTACGCTCCAAGCGCCCGCCCTTCGCGGGCACTCTCTTTGAAGGTAGGGGAATGACGAAACCCTTCCTGCCTCCGCGCGCGTAGCGCCCTCGGCACACGCTGCTCGCGCCCACCCTTCGTGGGCACTCTCTTTGAAGGTAGGGGAACGGCGACACCCTCCCTGCCTCTGCGTGCGTAGTGCCCTCAGCACACGCTGCTCGCGCCCGTCCTCCACGGGCACGGCTCTTTGAAGGTAGGGGAACGGTGGCCCCGGCGCTCGGCTTCGTTGTCCACCTTGTAGGCACCGCCTCGGCTGGCGGCATGACTTCATCGTCTGCCTAGTAGGTAATGCCTCGGTGGGACGGCTCGATTCCGGTGCAGGACTTCGCCGCCCGCCTCGTAGGAATCGCCTCGGCTGGCGGCATGACCTCGCCGTCCGCCTAGTAGGCAATGCCTCGGCGGGACAACCCGGCCCCGGCGCGCGACTTTGCCGCCGCCTCGTAGGCATCGCCTCGGCTGGCGGCATGACTTCGTCGTCCGCCTAGTATGTAATGCCTCGGTGGGACGTCTCAGCTCCGACGCAGGATCCACCGCCCGCCTCGTAGGCATCGCCTCGGCTAGCGGCATGACTTCACCGTCCACCTTGTAGGCAATGCCTCGGCGAGACGGCTCAGCTCCGGTGCAGGACTTCGTCGTCCGCCTGGCAGGCATTGCCTCGGCAGGATGACCTGGCTTCAAAGCAGAGCCTCGCCACTCGCCTTGTAGGCACTGCCTCAGCGGGGCGGCGCGACTTCACCGTCCGCCTTGTAGGCAATGCCTCGGTGGGGCGGCTCAACTCCAGCGCAGGACTTCGTCATCCGCCCGGCAGGCATTGCCTCGGTGGGAGGACCTGGCTTCGGAGCAGCGCCTCGCCGCCCACCTCATAGTCACGCCGCCCCGGCGGGGCGGCGTGACTTTTCCGTCCGCCTTGTAGGCAATGCCTCGGCGAGACGGCTCGGCTCCGGTGTAGGACTTCATCGTCCGCCTGGCAGGCATTGTCTCGGTGGGACAACCTGGCTTCGGAGCAGCGCCTCGCCACCCGCCTTGTAGGCATTGCCTCGGCGGGGTGGTGAGGCTTCGCCGCCCGCCTCGTAGGCAACGCCTCGGCGGGGCGGCACCACCTCACCGTTCGCCTCGTAGGCCATGCCTTGGCGGGACAGCTCGGCTCCGGTGCAGGACTTCATCGTCTGACTGGTAGGCATGGCCTTGGCAGGACGACCCGGCTTCGGAGCAGCGTCTCGCCACTCGCCTTGTAGGCATCATCTCGGCGGGGCGGCAAGGCTTTGCCGCCCACCTCGTAGGCACCGACTCGGTGGGGCGGCACGGCTTCGCCGTCTGCCTAGTAGGCAATGCCTCGGCGGGACGGCTCGGCCTCGACGCGCGGCTTCGCCGTCCGCCTCGTAGGCGTCACCCCAACTGGCGTTATGACCTCGCCGTCCGCCTAGCAGGCAATGCCTTGGTGGGATGGCTCGGCTCCGGCATAGGACTTCGCCGCCTGCCTTGTAGGCACCACCTCGGTGGGGCGGCGCGACTTCGCCGTCCGCCTGGTAGACATCGCCTCGCTGGGACAGCTAGGTTTCGGCGTGGGATACCGCAGACCAGTCGACACCCTCGCGCTTGCTGCCGGGGAACGGGGGCTGGGATAGTTTGGCACGTCAGTTCGTCCATCGGGACCTCTGCGCTTGCTGTCGAGGGAGTACTGTTGTGGGGGTGGCCCAACCCCCGTGATTGGACCTTGCAACTGGCCTAATATGTAATAGGATTGATAGTGTAGAGGAATATACCAATGTACCCTCATCCTTTGTAAATACTAAGGGGTAGAATGGGGTTTCCCATTCTACCCCACTCATGTATATAAACCGCCAGGAGGGGCAGGAGAAGGGGCATCCTCTCATTCTTACCAACTCTCCCATAGATCTGGCTTTCCTCTTCCTCTTCTACTAGTCCCCTTCTTTACTGTTTGGCCAGTAGCCACAACAGACACCTTGCCAGTAATTATCCATAGAAGGGAACTATTACGCCAGTTTGGTTTAATCATGGATCAACCCCTGCCATGGCATCAACACCTAAAAGTAGCTGTGGAGCACCTCAAGCTTTAGGACAACCTGGAGGAGTGTCGCAATCAGTGATGTGAGGTCATGTAAACCACATTACTGCTGAAGGAGCACAAGGAGTGCCAAATGTTGTACTAGGTCAATTTCTGGTTAACTCAGTAACTACTATAGCTTTGTCAAATTCTGGAGCTTCGCATTTGTTTGTTTCTCAGTTTTTCACAAATAAGAATAATTTGAATTCTACACTTCTTAAGTACCCCTTGTTAGTTCAATCCCAGGCTCAGAATTGAAAGCTAAGATGGGTTGTCAATGAATTAAGTTATAGATAAATGGTGTACACTTTCTACTCAACTTGATCATCCTAGATACTAAGACTTTGGATGTTATACTCAGAATGGATTGGTTAGCCAGACACAAAGCTGTGTTAGATTGTGGATAAAGAGTCATGACCTTGGAAAATGAGAAAGGAGTAGAGTTGGATTTCAAGCTACTACTTTGTGTGATGGACAACTAGTGGTAAATATTCTTCAGACAGTTGTGTTAGGAAGATGTGCCAATAGTAAGAGAATATCTAGATGTGTTTCCAGAAGATTCGCCTAGAATGCCCAAGGTTAGATCCAATGTGCCCTCGATTAGTGACCCTAGTGAACACCCAAGGAAGTTCAGTAGAAGTCACAGCCAACTCTTCACCTCAGAGGACCCTGATAGTGAATAGCATGAAGAGACCTAGAGGAGAAGAAGTGCTAGTTGTGAGGGAATACCCCGATGCCTTCCCCAAAAAAATTAACCGACATGCCGCTAGATAGAGATTTGGAATTTGTCATAGAATTTGCACTTGGCACCATGCCTATATCTAAAAGGCCGTATTGCACACCCGCCAATGAGTAGAAGAAACTAAAGAAGCAAATACAATAGCTTTAGGATGCCAGTTACTACTGTTGATTTATGAAAGATTTTATAAGATTGTTAGACCCCTCACCCAGCTCCTCAGAAAGGAGAAGTAGTTCGCTTGGACTGAGAGTTGTGAACTGAGTTTTCAAGAATTAAAGAAGAGATTAACCTCTGCCCCAGTGCTAGTATTGCCTGATATTAAGGACTTTGACATTTACTACGATCCATCTACACAAGAACTTGAATGTGTACTATGCATGAAGGTAAGGTAGCAGCTTACACTTTCAGGCAGCTAAGGCCACATGAAGAGAATTACCCAACTCCTGATTTGGAGTTAGCATCAGTGGTTCATACCCTGAAGTTATGGACACATTACCTTATCTACGAGATCTATATTGATCATAAGAGTTTAAAGTACATCTTCACCCAGTCAAATCTAAACCTAAGGCAAAAAGGATGGTTGGAGTTAATCAAGGATTATGATTTAGTATACACAACCACCCTGAAAAAGCCAATGTGATAGCAGATGCTTTAAGCATGAAAACCTATTGCAGCAACACCATCGTTAGATACTGCCAACTAAAGCTTCATATGGAATTTAGACGACTCAACCTAGAAATCATAGACCAAGGTTGTATCTCCATGATGGAAGCTCGACCCTTATTAGAAGCTCAGATTAGAGCAGCCTAAGAAGATGATAAAGATGTCATAAAAACCAAGCAGGACGTACACTACACCACAACACCAAAATACCGTCAGATGTCTGTCGCTAAAAATGTATAATTACCGATGGACAGTTAGACGGTAAACGTTGGTGACAAATCGTCAGTCGGTAATCCTACCTTTGCCGATTGACTGCCTTTTAGTATATCTATTTCCATTAGGCGTTGAACTGTCAGTCGGTAATTCATGCTATATACGTTGAACCGTCTGTCGGTATCCTGAGATTGGGAGGGCAAAACCGCAAAAATGCCAAAAACCCCAATTCCCTCATAACCCTAGCGCCGCCGCTGGGAACAAACTGAGCCCGGTATTCCTTCTTCCCGTCGCCCCCTTTGCTTCCTCCCCCCTTCTTCTCCAGCCACGGCGCCGGCGAGGCCGGGCCATCTCGCCGGCGGCCACCCGCCTACTCCCGTCTGCATCCACCGCGCCACCTTCTTCTCCCGCTCTTCCACCCCACAGCACCTTTCTCCGGCCGCCTCTTCTCCTCCACCGAATCGCCGCCTCTCCAGATCTACGGCCGCCGTCCAATCCCGTGCGCCGCCGCCTCCGCCCTTCCTCCGCAGCGCCCCTCTGCTCACCTCCCACCGCTTCCGCCACCTCTCGCCTTCTCCATCCGCGTCGCCAAACCACCCCCTACTCCGGCAGCCGCGCCTCCATTCTCCTCTCCGGCCAACCCATCTCCTCCGACACGCCTCCCTTCTCCGCCTCCCTTCTCCACCTATCTCCGCCCGCCGCCTCTCCTCTCGGCTCTTCTTCATCTCTCCGGCCGTCGCAGCTCCCTTCCTCCACTGCTCCCTCGCGCCCTCTCTTCTTCACCGACCCCTCCCTCTTCGGCTACCACCGGCGAGCGCCGCCCATCAGATCCACCGGCGAGCGCCGCGCCTCCTCCCGTGCGCCATCTCAACGGCCGCAGCCTCTGTTGCTCCACCGCGCCGACTGCGGCGACCTCTCCACCAAGCTTCTCCGTCTTCTCCAGCCGCCGCTCTACGACCACCACCGCACCGACACCGACGGCGTCTTCATCTTCCCAGTCTCCGGCTCCTTCCTCTACATCGAGCGCCGCCGCTTGCATCCACTTCACCGCCACCACTCCGGCGACATCTTCATCGGCCTCCTGTCTGCTTCACCTACTCCCCCCTCGGTCTAGCTCTAATTCTCCTCACTTTCTCTCTTAGTTCTTCATTTATTGCTCAAATTTACTGCAAATTGATTACTGTGATGTGGAGTAGTTTGTGATATATGTGAATGTTGAGTTCCAAGCACTCCGGATCTCGACCAGTGAGGTAAAGTTGACTCAAATCCCTCTCTATAGCAGATCCCCCAATTATTTGCATGTAATTTCCTTATAAAATTGTCTGCAATGATGGCTTTTGGGAAGGTGAACTGGTGCTGCGTCTAATAGTGTTCGGCAAACATCAGACTTATGCTACTAATCTTTTTTTTTGCATATATGCATCTGCAGATTTTTGGAGCTATTCAGTTTCAGGAGCAATATGTTGTTCAACTTTTCTAGAGTTCATGTTCAAAATATAATGCCTTCAATCTGCAGTAGCCTTGCCATTTGGTTATTCACCTATTGGTGGCCTTTGGTATTTTCTTGGGTTATTCAGTAGCAGACTACTTTGATGCGATATCTGTTGGATTCTTGTTTAGAATTTTGCTTGAAGAATTACCTGAACAGCACTATTGTAATTCAACTTCTGTGCAGTGGTACCAATAGTGGTGCCAGAGTGTTTTTTTCTTCTATGTAAAATAAATTTTGTCTTGTTTAACTAAGAAGCAACTTTTTATTGAGTGTAAGTTCATTTAAATTTGCAGCTTATAGTGATCTATTTTGCTAAATTATATGTGCTGCTATGTCCTTTTATGCTCCATTTAGTTTGCATTTGCATCTTGTTAAAACTATGTTTGAGATGCTCCAAGGTAAAAAAATCTATTTTCAGTAGTGTATTATTCATGATGCATAGGATGGATTCACAATGTGTATGAAATATGAATAGTTGCTGGGCTATCGTCGGATACGCAATAGTACAACTGCCAGTGGTCTTTCTCTCTTATTCAGGTTTTAGTCCCTATTTGGTGTTTTTTTAATGTCAAAGAAAACCAAAGACTCGTGGCTGGAGCCACTGGTGCACAACTAGGAAGATAAAACTAATCAAGGAAAGCTTGCTCCCAGAGTTGAAGGTCCTCTTTAATCTCGAAGGCGAGCTGTTGCGAGTTCATTGCCACGTTTTGAACACTTTTCTTATGTTAAATTCATGTTTTGGATCTGTAGTGTTAAATTCAACCCTTGTTGCCAGCAGACATGTGTGCTATTTAACATCAACATTTCATTTTCTTTACTTCTTGCATGCGTAGTGTTTACTTGTAGTTTCATGCATGCATAGTTTTTAAGTAGCTTATGGTTAATGCTTGATGGTGGAAAACTGGAAATTCGATATTGGCAGCCCGGTCTAACAGGGGGAAGTGATGATCCATATGTAAGGCATATGCTCATGAGAGCTAGAAGCAAAGAATGGCGTGTTCTGGTATTCAATAGCCGTGGATGTGCAGACAGTCCTGTGACTACAGCCAAGGTACTTGAAATATTTTGTCTATTGATGTGGCAAACTTAGTATAGCTCCTCAAAAATCAATTTAACAGATGCTAATAGAAGGCAAATTATATTTTGGATTTTTTTGTGCTTTTTTTGTGAGGGAGGTAACAGAAAATTTGAAATAACTTTACTCTCTTAGTCAATATGAGTGTTTGATTTTCAACAACTCTGTGGATCCATACTTGTTCTCCTTTGGTAGTACCGTAATACACCAAGTTCATATGTAAAGAAATCCTATGTTATTCATGTTTGCATCTAGTGTGGTAAATGTAGCTTGCAGTTCAGTACATACTGGGCATTCTTTATCTGAAGGTTGTTTGAGCTTAGTAGTATGGCATGGGCCACCTTCTTCAGTATGGTAAGGTCCATAGCACCATATGAATTTCAGGGGGAAGCAATGGCTAGTGCATGAGGCCCATACTTGATACTTCCATGCTGTAGTGCTTGGTACTCAGACATTGGCTCGGGAAAAATAGGTTATTTAGGTTTGCATTATGTTGTTGTGTAGAGAAATTCTCTTCCCCTTATTGCTCTGAAAAAATGCCCTATCTTATGCCCTTAAACTTATCAGCATCTTTCAGCTGACCTAATATGTAGTAAATACATATTGGCATGTTGTCCATTGACACCATTCATCGTGATCGTAGGCCTTGGTAATCAGTGGAACTACTGCGCCTTTGCATCCAAGTATTTTTTTTTGTTTTTTGGGTTTCTGGAAGAACTTGTTCACACAACTCAATGGCATGTGCAAAACAAGCTTCTACAATCTGCTGTTGGATCCATGCATCTCTTTTTGGTTTCTGAGTTTCTCAAAGTGATTGTGTACTGCAAACAATTTAGTACATTTTGATGCACTGCCATGTGTGTCTTTTGTTTTTTGACTTGGTGCAAGGAAGACAAACCTATATGTATTTGGGGACTGAATTTGTGATGGTGAATGTGATATGGTGGCTCTCTAATTATTAATGAACATGGTTTACTATGTACTAATTCTGCCAAATCAGATTTTATTTTTTTTAATCTATTTTAATTGTATCGTTGGACAATCAGTCGGTAAAACATATCTATACCATCAAATAGTCTGTCGGTATATGTGGTAACACACTGTCTGACGGTAAATCTTATACCATCTAACAGTCAGTCGGCAAAAGTACGGTCAGTCGGTATATGTTTTTACCGACCCCTGTTACACCGTCTGCAGAGTCAGTCGGTATATGTGTTATAGCGACTGACCGTCCGACACTAAAGCGGCCTATGCCGACTGACCATCCAACGCTGTTTTGGGGCTGTGGTGTAGTGGTAAAGAAAGGCCAAGCCTTAGAGTTCACCATAGATGATAAAGACACCCTGTGATTTGGAAAATGTATTTGTGTGCTCAGTGCTCAACAACTAAGACATTAAGACCATGATTCTCAAAGAAGCACACAAGTCCAATTATTTGATATAACCCGAAGGTACCAAGATGTACTAGGATCTAAAGGAGAGATATCGGTGGCCTAGAATGAAAAAAAGGAGTTGATTGAATATGTAGCCATGTATGAAATATGCCATCAAGTTAAGGCTGAAACCAAAGACCCACAGGACTACTCCAACCATTAAGAGTTCCAGAATGGAAATGGGAGGAGGTAGGCAGGGATTTTATCACTGATTTGCCCGAAACCAAGACGGGATATGATTCCATATGGGTCACAGTGGAGAGGCTAACCAAAATAGCCCATGTCATCCTAGTTAAGACCACTTATAAAGGAGATAAGCTAGCCAAACTATACATGCTTCACATCGTTCGTCTATATAGAGTCCCAAAAAGAATTGTATCAGATCGAGGAACCCAATTCACCTCACGATTTTGGGCCAGTCTCCATGAAGCCCTAAGAACTTACCTAGCTTTCAGCACCACATATCATCCTCAAACATATGGACAAATAGGATAGACTAATCATATTCTTAAGGATAAGCTACATGCTTGTGCTCTTTAGTATTAGTATGATATAGTTTCCTTTGTTAGGAGGGTACCTTCTGATATAAGGGTAGCTGACTGTTACTGAGAAGACAATAAAGATTATTTTCAGTCCAAACTGGCTAGATCAAAGCCTCTGCTGCAAGGGCAAAGGGTGATCAACGCCAATCCCTACCTCTTAATTCCAGCCATAATAAACATACATACATTTTTTTCACATTGTTCCACTTATGCTTGGGTACTTCGTATTTGTTGCAAATGATCTCAATATGCTACATGGGAGACAACAGATATTTGCCATAAAGTTGGATGGCTTTTATTTTTTGACAGGCATTAAGTTGGAAAGCTTTTATTTTCTTCAAGTTAATATGTCAGACTAGAGTTATTAGTTTAAAATAAAATGATTGGTATATGGAAGTGGGTCACAAAATGTTACCAGAAACTGCAGGATAGAAACAATGGCGACTTGTATGTCATTAAGAACCTATTTTAACAAACAATCATAAAAATCATACCCAAAGTTGAGATCTCTTTAAGTTTGGAGGAAAGGTGCACCGAAACTGAGCTAAAACCAAAATCGGTGAATACAACTTGCTCATGGGTGGATGATAACTAAGAAAGGTCTAGATGTATTCCTGCATGTCACAGCAAGCTAGAACATTGAAAAACACGACCCAAAAACACTTTAAACAAGAAATCACTCGAAGAGGCCAAAATCAAGCAAAATTGGGTTTCTTGATAAACTTACTATCAAAGTGTATAGATGGGTATAGATAGATTCGCAGAGGTTGTCTCCATCTCTTACACATCCTTGGCACAGCGAGATCGAGAAAAGGGTGAGGGGAGAAGAAAAATCAACCAAAACAAGAGCAAATCAATGAAATAGAAAGATGGACATGAAGATGACCAAAGATTAATGTATTGCCATTTAAAGAAGAGGTTTTACAGCCACTCTACCTTAAAAGACAAAGAGCATACCAGGTGCTCCACTTTCAAACTCTAGCCCTAAAAGCAATAGAGCCCATGAGAGGGGTTAGATGGTTAACCACATGTCTCTATACCATCCCCTTTTATAAGTGAGCAACCAGCCACCTCAACTCTTAGTGGATACTATCCACATAGCACAATGGGGGAACCCATTAACCCACACATATGGGTTTTACTCACACATGTTACTTATGCACACTTTTCAAAGCATATAAGCCTATATCTGCTAAATCATTAACCTTAATCCGTCTTGAACAATCTAGCTCCACCTTGACCTAAACCGCTATCCCAAGCGCAACTCATGCACCGTGGTTTCCGGTATTTTGGCCAAACTACCAAAATACCCCTCGTTGACCTAGTCTTCACCATTCTTTGCAAGCAATCACTATGCTTGCTACGTGTAGATTCACCACTAGCTTGCCACGTGCCGCCAAGTCTCCCATCCCAATTCCACCGAACTACGGCTCACTTGGCCCATCTGAACTACATGGTGCCATCCCACCGTTCGAACTCGCTTCAATATTTCTCACATTTCTCATACCATGCTTGACCTCACCATCTCACCCGGCCTCCTCGATCATTCTAGGCATCTACTCCTCAATGAGCCTAGCCCCGATCCTCGCCGTTGACCACAGTTGACGTCAAGCGTCCCTACAATCCAAGACAAAGAAATCATTTCTGGACATAAGTTCTTCACAACTTGACTCACATTAGCCAAAACATGCATAATGCAACCTTAATGTAAAGACCTAGGTCATCCCAACACAATCCATGACTTAAATCCTAAAATCTTGTTTTCTGCCAGATCTGGTAGTACCACACGTAATATGCCGGTACTACCACACTGTGGTACTACCACTCCCGAAACCAGTGCTACCGCACCTTCACATCTCGCACTGGATCTCTCTGGAAAAAATGTACCGCTCCTCTCAAGCTGGTGCTACCATATTGCGGTATGACCGCGCTCACAACGTCGGCACTACCGCTCTGCAATATGACCACACCAACACCTGTGGTACTACTGATTTTCCTGACATTTCCATAAAACAGCCCAACCAAAATACGATCTTTGTAAAAAAAAATACTTTTGCAACAGTTCATCACAACATTATTTTGAACCTTCTCACATGGTCCTTCACTTTGAGGCAAAACAACTAAAAAAGCAAAGACCAAATTACCTTATGCGAAGTGCAGGCTGAGAAATGAAGGTGCCATTCGATTGGGGTTAATAATCAGAAATTTGGGAATTTAGAATAACTTTAAATTTGTATGAGGATGGGCAGTGTATTGAGCTAATATGACTTGTGCACATGGGTCATGGTCCCCTTCAATTTTGCAACGCTTTGAAGATAGTACTGCATATTACGTCTAGCAAATGCTTAAACTAGAAAATGGCCACTTCTTTGTTACGCAGTTCATTCTATTTGTACACAAGCTCTGCCACTGCACGCATTCACATCAAACATAAAAAAAATGGATACTCAATTCCTGTAACTGGAGATTTTTGAACTTGCATTTCATTTGGCCCTTGAGACACTGTTTTTGTTACATTGCTAGCTTTAGGAATAATATATGATGCATGAATTTTACCTTTAGACTGTAACAAACAAATTTTCCCAGGCCTACGATGATGTTAAATCAGCTGGTTATTTGGAGAGCACTTATGAAGCATTGAACAATCTTAGAACTAAAGCAAACCTTATGAAGACAGCTCAGGCGGGCCGGTATGCTCTTTCTCTGTGTGAAGATCCTATGGTACAACTATTGGCTATATCTTCCCCAACCTTCACTATTTTCAATGACATCCACACGGAAATTTCAACCACACCCGACCTGCAGGCTCTTCGTGATAGTGTCAGCTGGTACAGCCGAACCGGGCTGGTTTCTTTTGTATGGCGGCAGGGTTTATTTGGCTACTAAGTCCCCTCTATGGTAGCAGGTTCTAACCGAAGCTCATGGTCAGGGTCAAGGTGTCTAGAAAACACTCCATCATTTGCATGCCACGTTCTATCATCCTCAAGCTAATAACTTGATCCGTGAATTTGTGCAAGGGTGTGCTGTTTATCAATGTAATAAAACATATCATCTTCACCCTGCAAGCCTCTTGCAGCCATTTAAGGTTCCTACAAGTGTTTGGATTTCCAAAAGTTGGAGGTAAATCAGTTATCTTAACTGTGGTAGATCGCTTCTCTAAATATGCCCATTTTATTGCTTTGGGCCATCCTTACACTGCCAATTTAGTTGTGTGTGTTCTTCAATGATATTGTTCACTTACGTGGTATTCCTTTCTCAATTGTAAGTGACTATGATCCAATTTTGACTAGCAATTTTTGGGCCGAGCTATTTCATCTTGCTGGTGTTAAGCTACATCTCATCTCAGCTTTCCATCCCCAAAGTGACAGTCAATCGGAAGTGGTTAATCGAATCATTGTGATGTATCTACGCTGTCTTGTGGGTGACAGACCTAAACAATGGCTTCAGTGGCTCCCTTGGTGATGAGGGGATTTGGCCCAATCTTCTGATGAGAATGATAACTACGATTGTTTGATATGACATTGACGACAAGACTACTTGACTGAAATGACTAAGTTCATCCTACAATCGCTACACCACACCCTTGTCATTACCAACCATGCCTAACACGGATGATCTTTCCTGCAAGCAATCGAAAATCAAGTAAGAAAGAAATAAGTGCGATTTGAATTTGTGAATGAAATACAAAATTTCATTGAACAATGGAGAGGCCTGAGGTTGCCGTAGTTAGTCTAGTTGACACACACAACTGAAGTTTTCTGAACGAAAATCAATCTAAACAAACCTAAACCCTAAAAGCAGCATCCCTAGCAGCTTTTATGGTGCTAGGGACATGGGGGCACATCCGTGAGAGTGGGGGAACATCCCACTACAACTCTCTAGTTAGGCTCAAAATGATACAAGGTCCAGAGCCCAGGTTTGGAACTGATTCAAATTTGTTCTATAGATTACGCCATGCTCAGGTGGAGTTTTGAGGTGGGACTATAACCATTAGAAAGAGAACATCAAAAGCTTTCCAACAAGTCCAGGATCACCTCATTTGAATTCCGTATATATTTTCTATTCTCATTTGAAGTTAGCGCTGTCTCCGGAGGTCGAACTGGATTCTAGAACATGCTCAGCTTTCCTTCTTGGTTGTCCTAGCCTCAAAGTGACGTGATAACCTCTAATGTTCATCCCAAGCACATCCGTTACTCCATGTGCCTTTGCGTGGTCCTTGCCCATGTTCCTAAACACAATCACATCACAAGCATCAGGTAGCAACCCATTCTCAAAACTTGAATTATACATCCCTAGGAACAAGCTCACTTGATAATTCAACTTGCGTGTGCGTGCCCTCGTTATAGTTCCTTGCTTATCATCTTGTACATGAGTGTTGTGTGTATTCAAGGAAGTGATGTCCTCATCACTTGGGCTGAATATTGTTGTAATTACTCTTTCCAAACGTCCCTGAAGACAACTCCATTCCAAGTGGTATATGATCGTGATCCTCCTACATTGCTTTCATTTGAACCAAGGTCAACACAAGTGGCAGCAGTGGATTGCCAACTTAAGAACCGGGATGAATTCCTTGAAGAAATTTGGGAGCGTTTGTTGCAGGCCCAAAATTATATGAAGCAACAACATGATAAGAAGCATCGAGAGGTTACTTATGAGGTCGACAAAAGGGGTTTGCCTTCGTCTTCATCATCGTGCTGCCATCTCCATCAAAGTAAGTTCTACGTCCAAGCTATCACCATGTTTTTATGGACCTTTTTGTGTGGTGGAACGCATTAGATTAGTTACATATCGTCTTCAACTTCTAGCTTGTGCCCATATTCATGATATCTTTCATGTCACTCTCCTGAAGAAGTATGAAGGCTCACCTCTTGTTGAGCCAGTTGCTTTACCAGATTTTGTTCATGGTCACGTTGTTTCGTTGCCTAACCGCATTGTCCATGCACGCCTCAATCGAGGAAATTGGGAGCTCCTTGTTTAGTGGAAGGGTTGTTCGACAGCTAATGCTACTTGGGTTTTATTGTTTGACTTCAAGGAGCGTTATGCATCATTCCAGCTCGAGGACGAGTTGTTTCGCAAGGAGGGTGGAAGTGTTATGGACGCATTTGTTGGCAAAGTATATGAGCGTCATCCATGGCAACCAACCAATAGTGGTTCGGCAACAGTAGGATATTCAATAGCGTCGGCAACGGCTGGACATAGCACAGCTGCAATGGCTGGATGCGATACAATATTAGCGGCGACAACTGTAGGGACTAAATCGGTCGCAAAAATTTTGAATTGAAATTTGATTTTTATTTATTTTTTTCAAGTTTTTAGATGAATATTGGTGAATCCGAATACCAGGGAAATTTCGGCGATAGAAATTTCCCTACTTCTCACACACTCAGCGGCGGAGCTCAATAGAGGCCAACATGGGCCATGGCCCCCTTCAATTTGGCAACCCTTTGAAGAAAGTATTGCATATTACGTCTAGCAAATGATTAAACTAGAAAAGGGCCACTTCTTTCTTATGCATTACAATCCCATCACTGAGCAATCCATTTTGCACCTTCTCAGCAAGAACCAACTCCAAATCGCGAAAACCTGAAAATCACACAAAGAGGAACTAAAAACGACGAACACAGAGAATTGCAAGCCTAAAGGAAAAACTTCAAAAGATTCATTTTCAATAGCTCAAGGATTACATAGGAGTCCCCATACGCGATTGGATACAAGAGGAATGATTACATGGGCATCAACTCATCCTCTCCCTCTCACAAGCTCAAGAAATCCAAGAACACTACATGCTTGAGAGGAGACACAGAGAACCTACGGGAGTCAACCTCCTGCACTCTCTCAACCACTAAAGCCTAAAGGCAAAACAACCCTCCAAAGGCCATTTTGACTAAAGCAAAACCCTAACAAACTCCTCAAGCCCAAGAATCCATGCATACAACCAGGAACCCTCTCCTATTTATAGCCTTTGGCTAACGGGTCTCCAACCCGTTATGCCCGCTAAATCCCGAACGGAGCCGCTTCCACTTGTGCAGCTTTGCGCTTTTACCGAAACACCCCTCCTGCACCTTCCGGGAAGCTTTCGCGTTCCTTATCATCCAAGCCTCGCAACCACCTCGAGTCTCCGCCGTCTTCGGCACACCTCGACCGTTCTGACCTTGGCACCGCCTGCGCCTAGTCCGGTCATCCGTGCCTCGCCACGACTTCACCTCGACGTCCTGCAGCCATCATAGACAAGAAACACATCACATAGCATCGCTCGATATCATGTAATCAACAAAAGCATTAAGAGTAATCTTAAGCAATTAAAAGCCCAAACCTGTCGAATCAAAAGACTAAGCATCCTAAGCCCATACGACCAAGTTTGACCAAGTCCGACCAAGCCGATTGCACCGTGCAACGACATGGTCCAAACCACACAAACCAAACTCGACTTTCCTAACACTGATGTCAATTACTCATCACACACACGGGGTCACCACCACATGGTCCATCAATCTCCCCCTTGATGAGTATATTGACAAACCTAGAAAAAGCACAAAGTTGAGTTTGTAAAGAAAGAAAGTCAAGCATGGTCTAAAGAAAACAAAAAAGCTCATGACCATGTCGACAATCGGAGTAACAACAGAAAGAGCAAGTTTTCCTCAAAGCTCCCAAAATGGCTTTTTCTCCCAATATTCTCCCCCTTTTGGCAATAAACACATCAATGATGCAAAAGAGAGAATAAGTCATGATGTTGGATGAAATGGCTGAAGTTTGTTTATTTTAAGCATTTAGAGCCATGAGAATTATTCAAAATGACCATATGAGAGTTACATCAAGCCATAACACATAAATATGCTATCAAGATCATGACAAGACATGTATAATCAAGCTAAGCCAAATAAGTCATAATCTGAAATTTAGTCGAATTTCGTAGCATGTCAAGTCAACAATGGTTATAGTCTAGCTAAAGGTATCCAAAGATGATGCAGGCCATATCAATAGTCTAAGTGGAACCAAGAAGCTAGTATTGAGTCAATTTAGAGTGCTACAAGTTCAAGAATGAGACATTTGTTCATGTACTTGTAAGTCTTGTAATTTTTAGCAAATTGAGCACAATTGACATATTTTTACTTTGAGAAACTCATGATTGTTTCCAACCAAGATTTTTGCTTAGTCATGTGCTAGATCTCAAGCCTTATGTGACCACTCCAAGAAAGAAGCTTAAGAAGATGATCTTGGTCAACCAAAACTCCCCCTGAGTTCATGCCTAGTGCAATGGCAAGCCGTCTCATGAGAAAGAATTGGTGAGATCAGTTTTTTCGCACAAAAGAGATCTTTTTTTGTATTTTCATGAACAGAAAACTTGTACTAACTCATGCATCATCAAGAAACTAGCATAGCTCAATGTAAAGCTCAACAAAGATTCAAGACTCAACTCAGCCTATTTGACATGGCATGAATCATAAATTGATAGCTAAAGGCAGACTACTCTCAAAAGCTAACATGACTTGAATTAATTCAAGTTGTGCATTTTAATCAACTTATCATGCAAAGACTCGACTACACATATAAAGTCATGATAAATCTGGCAAGTAAGCACATATCATGGCAAGATGTAATGCATTGGAAATATGTCATAAAAGGATAATAATCAAGGCTCCATGTAGTTATATTACAATGCAGAATAAAATGCGAGAAAATCCAACTCCCCCTCAACATGCGATGCAACTTTTAGTTCAAGTTGAGTTATGTCAACATTAAGATCTAGAAGCTCCCAAATGAACTCCCCCTGAACCAAAGCGATAAATACGAGAAGCTGGCAATAAAAACAGAAAAGGCAGTCCTTAAAGCATAGACAAGATATAGAGGAAACTATCACTCAGACTGACTCTCATCTACCCCATATGACTCGAGGACTATCAACTGATCATCTAACACACTAAGGAGCAAACACGTACCCTGTCTACCCAAGGGTGGCCCAACCCTTGCTAGAACCTATAAGTAGTGAGTGAGCTCAACCTAGTGAGAAGAGAGACATAAGCAGCATCCTAGAGTCACAAGATGAGAGAAGGAAGTCTAAACAACTAGACAAGAGAAACACTCTACTCTATGCTAGAAGGACTAAACCCAATGCACCCGTATGCAATGCAGCAGAAAGGAGTAAGAGCATAATAAACATGATAAAGCATGAAGTACAAAAACTCCCCCTCACAATAGTCCATAAGGACAAACCACCCCAAGCTCTCCCCGCAAAGCTGAAAACCTAGAGCTATCCAAAGGCTTGGTAACAATATCAGCCAATTGGTGGTCACTCTCCACAAACTGGAGCACTATGTCACCCTTCTCGACATGGTCTCGAAGGAAGTGATATCGGATATCAATGTGCTTGGTCCGAGAATGCTGCACTGGGTTCTTAGCAATGTTAATCGCAGAAGTGTTATCACAAAAGAGTGGAACATTGTCGATAACTAACCCAAAGTCTCGCAGGGTCGAGACCATCCAAAGTACTTGGCTGCAACAACTGGCGGCAGCAACGTACTCGGCCTCTGCGGTGGACTGTGCAACACCAGACTGCTTCCTCGAAGACCAAGAAACGAGAGAAGTGCCAATGAATTGGCAGATGCCAAAAGTGCTCTTCCTATCTATCCTACAGCTAGCAAAGTCTGCATCCGAGTAGGCTCTAAGAGAAAGACATGAAGAGGAAGAGTACTAGATACCATAGTCTATGGTAGCTCGAAGGTACCGAAGGATGCGCTTCACCGTCTGGTGGTGAGACATGCGAGGAGAAGCCTGAAAACGAGCACATAGACACACAGCAAAGTGTATGTCCGGTCTCGAGGCAGTGAGGTACAAGAGGGAGCCAATCATGCTACGATACTCCTTCTGATCAACTGGCTCACCATCCTCATCTGGGTCAAGAGAAGCTATGGATGCCATGGGAGTCGACACAGGCTTACCATCACTCATATCAAAGCGTCTCAGGAGGTCACGAGTGTACTTGCCCTGATGCAAGAAAGTACCTTCCCGAGTCTGCTTGATCTGGAAGCCAAGGAAGAAGGTCAACTCACCCATCATGCTCATCTCAAAGTCGGTGCTCATGACATCCAAGAACTGTGAAACGAGAGTATGAGAAAAGCCGCCAAAGATGATGTCATCCACATAAATCTGGACGAGCAGAAGGTCAGCACCATGCCGGCGAATGAACAAGGTCTTATCCACCTTACCCATCTCAAAACCATGACTCAACAAATAGGACTTAAGCCTCTCATACCAAGCTCTAGGGGCCTGCTTAAGTTCATACAAGGCTTCGGAAAGCTTGTAGATATGGTGTGAGTATTTGGGGTTCTTGAAACCTGGAGGCTGTCTCACATAGACCTCTTCCTCAATAAAGCCATTGAGAAAGGCACTCTTGACATCCATCTGGTAAAGCTTGAAACCCTTAGAAGCTGCAAAGGCAAATAGGATTCTAATGGCCTCAAGTCTAGCTATAGGGGCAAAGGTCTCCTCAAAATCTAGACCCTCAACCTGGGAGAAGCCCTGAGCTACCAGTCTAGCCTTGTTCCGAATGACAACCCCATCCTCACTCTACTTGTTCTTGAACACCCACTTAGTCCCAATGATATTGTGACCTCGAGGGGGCTCAACAAGCGACCAGACCTTGTTTCTCTCGAAATTTTCTAACTCCTCATGCATGGCATTGACCCAAGACTCATCAGAAAGAGCATGACAAACGTCCTTAGGCTCGAAAGAGGCAACAAAGGCAGAATGAAGACAGAAGTGTGACATGCCAGACTTTGAGCGTGTGACTCGCTCAAAGAGGTCTCCAATCATCTGCTCGGAAGGATGGTCTTTCTGGATATGTCGAGGAGGTCCTAGATGAGATGAAGAAGTGGCCTCTACCTCATGAGCTGATGAGGCAGGAACAGAGCCACTGGCTCCAGAAGAAGCAGAAGGTATGGGCTGATCGCCTGGAGGTGCAGTGGAGGAAGGCACCTCAAGGGGAGGATGAGGATCTGGATCGGGTAGACAACCCTCATCTCCACTGTCCTCATCATCCACAAAGATGGGCTCGGACTGCTCTAAAGAACCTGAGATATCGGGCCTAGTTCCCGAACTGGCCTCGTCGAAGGTCACCTCACAGGTCTCTAACAACTTACTAGACTTGCGGTTCCAAACCCGATACGCCCACGAAGAAGTCGAGTAACCTAGAAAGATACCATCACAAGAACGTGACTCGAACTTATCTAGGTTCCCAGACTTCAGAATGAAACACTTGCAGCAAAACACACGAAAATGAGAAACACTGGGCTTGCGCCCATATCTCAACTTATAGGAAGTGCGATGCAAATGTGCCCGAAGAAAAACTCTATTCGAAACATGGCACACGGTCGCTATAGCCTCAGCCCAAAACTTCCTAGGTGTAGAATACTCATCAAGCATCGTCCTGACCATCTCGACCAAGGTACAGTTCTTCCTCTCCATGACGCCATTCTGCTGTGGAACGTGCGGAGAAGAGAACTGGTGCTCTACACCAGTCTCATCACAGAACCTCTCAAAGTAAGAATTCTTGAACTCCGTGCCATTATCACTGCGGATCGCTCGTAAGGCACCCGGGAGCTCAACAAAAAGCTTACTGAAAAGACCCCAGAAATGTGTAAACGTCTCATCCTTCGAGGCTAAGAAAAACACCCAAGAGAACCTCGAGCAGTTATCGACCACAACAAGAACATACCACTTCCCTCCTGCTGACTGCACTCGAGCTGGTCCAACTGTGTCCATGTGGAGCAGCTGTCCCGGTGCATCGGTCATAGTCACTGTGACCGGAGGATGAGAAGCGGCAACCATCTTGCCGTGCCGGCAAGGAGCACAAACAATATCTTTGACCATCTTGAGTTTTGGCACACTACGAATGAGATCGTGGCCGCTAACTCGGGTCAAATGGTCAAATCCAATATGAACAAGTCTCCTATGCCAGAAAGTAAGATCACGGGACTCACAGGCAACTAAACATCGGAGAGGATCACCAGAAGACTCAGAAAAATCAGCACGAAAGATCCTCCCATAACGAGAAATCCCGCAAACCAGACTACCCGAAGAATCAAGAATTTTGCAAGCGTTTTTCTTAAAGCTCACCTCAAAGCTGTCATCGGTAAGCTAAGAAACAGAAAGCAAATTATACTGCAGCTTACTAACCAAGGAAACATCTTTCAAAATAAAAGACTCATTAACGTGCACTGTACCTTTGGCGATGACGCGCCCAGACGAAGCGTCTCCGAAGGTGATCGTCTCATCACCTGGAGCGCGGGCTAGGGAAGAAAACCAACGTGAGTCTCCAGTCATGTGTCGAGAACACCCGGAGTCAACGAGCCAAACCTCTCTCTTCCCTGCCCGGCGAACCTGAGTCAACAAGAGAGTAAAGTCTCAGTACTGGGGTAAATCAAGAGTAATTTTGGTACCCAATACTAAGTAACACGTCGAGTAGAAGAAGTAGCCACACACGACTGACCATTATCTACCCTACGCTCTCTGTCGCTCAAAGAAGTAGAAGGTCCACGAGCAGACCTAGAGCTGTTGTTGGGTCCGACTGCTATGGGAGAGCGAGTCGGAGCACCAGCAACATGTTGATCATGCCGCGGGTATCCATCTCGACGGGGGAAATGAGATCTACCCTCAGAACGGCGGAAATCATGACCAAAGGGAGCATGAGGACGAAAACCAGAAAACTCAAAAAAACCAAGTCCTCGATGCTGCCCAAAACCATCACCAGAAGCAAGCCTAGACCTCGTGTTGGTCTTAGGTGCACTCAAGGTTTGGGGCCAACCCTGAATACGCCTAAAATCACGAACACGGTCTCTCTGCGTGATCTTGGCGCGCCTGAAGCATCGCTCGATCAAGTGTCCATCCTTCTGACAGAAGGTGCAATGATACTTCACCTTCTGAGAGGTCGAAGCAACAGGTGGAATCACCTTGCTGTCAGAAATCCCTTGGACAAAGCCCGCTGACTTGAATTGAACTTTCTCAGTACTGGGCTCAATCTCAATCACACCTGCTGCTATGGGTCTAAGAACAGCAGGTGGATGCTTTCTCATGTCCTCATAGAAATCGTATCCTAGACCTTGATTAAATTTGCAAATCTTAGATTGGTCTAGAATAAGATTTAGCTTCTTCTTGCCTCCTACAAATCTCTCGAGAGTGTTCATAAGATACTGGCACTCCCGAAAGAGATAGGTGCAAGAAGAGCAGGGGAAGAGGAGACAGCAGCAGGTAAGGGAGTAGAAGCAGAACCAGTAGCAGAAGAGTGAATAGCTTGTGCACGCACAGCCGATTCAGAAGGGACAGTCCTACTGCTAGCCAATTGGTTCACATCGCTAAGCGTCTCCACCTTACCCTTGGGCTTCTCCCCCACACCAGCACACACATCACAACAAGATTGTGGCTTCTCTAGTAAGTTCTTAGTTAGCTTCACACATTTTTCTTTCAATGCAAACAAGTCAGATTTTAGTTTATCACAATTTTTGCATGGTGAGCTAACAGGGTCCTTAGAAGCATACTGAGCCATTTTCCTATTGTAGTCAATCATTTCTTGAAATTGTTTTGAGACAGATTCAAGTTCAGCAGTTAATTTAGGACAGTTCAAACATGAAGCAATAGGCTCAAGTAATGAAGCTTGTAATTCAGTAATTTTGTGATCTGCCCTTTTTAGGTTCATCTTCAAGTTATTACAATTTTCACAAATCTCGGGCAGATCAAGAAGCATGGTATAAAGACCTCTAAAAGCATTGTCTTTATCCTCACATGAGGTGCAAGATGTAGTCTCAGCAACAGGGGATGAAAGAGTAACTACCCTACTCATCTCTAGTTCAGCAAGTAGACTAACATTCTCCACCTTAACCATGTCTAACTCAGAGGACACACTATCATCCAAGGTCCTTAGCTTCTCCAAGTCATCGAGCAAAGCAGTACAAACATCACAATCGTCACGGGAGGGAGCAGATCTAAGTGAAGTAAGCTCCCGTGACAAGCTCTCTACTTCCTTCTCCAACTCGCTACACCTAGCTCTAGATCTAGCATGGAATTTTCCTAGCTTAAGAAAAGCATCATTAAGCTGGTCGTAGGAAGGGTATACCTCATCGGAGTCGGAATAGAGCTCGCTGTCGCTGACCTCGCCCTCAAGGGCCATGAAGCACATGCCGGAGAAGTCATCGCCGCCCTTGGGGTCTTGCTCGTCCGTCCCATCGTCGTCGCTCCACCCCTCCACCTCGCTGAGGTCGAGGTCGTCGAAGGCGGTGAGGACGCGGTGGAAGAGCTTCTTGGCTTTGCCAAGGTCGCGGGACTTCTTCTTGCCTTGGGCATGAGCTAAGGGCTTCTTGTTGCGGTTCTTTTCGATGTAATCATTCTTGCTCACGCCGCTGTAGTCGTTCTTGCCCTTCCCTAGCTTGGGGCAATTTGCCCGAATGTGGTTGGGGCCACCACACTCGAAGCAAATGATCGGACCACTCCTCTTTCGATCTCTCACCCTCTTGTATGCGTGGGAAAACTTTCTGGCTAGAAGGGCTAACTGATCCTCTGGTAGCTGCTCTAACTGATCATCAGTTATATCACAGAGAGCAGCTAGAGAGAATCCACAAATTGATTCAGAGGAAGATCCAGAAATCAGACTGGGATCGGTGACTAAGGCCATCGACTGCGACTTCGACCTACGAGACACTATGTCAATCTCGTGAGTCTTGAGGCGTGAGTACAACGCGTCAAGAGTCAGGGTCGAGAGGTCGGTCGTGTCTTTAATCGTGGTCACCTTCATCTCCCAAACGCACAAATCGAGAGCTGCGAGCATTGTCCGAGTCGGGGTATGTGAGACCGACCGCTCAGAGTTTGCTCAAAATCTTGTGAAAACGCGCAAAGCACTCATCGAGGGACTCACCAGCGAGCATTTCAAACTTGTTTTAATCTCGCTTGAACTGGTCCTGTCGAACGGTCTTGATCTGGGTGGTGCCCTCATGGTATGCATCGAGAGTCACCCAGATGTCAAACGCCGACGTCAGATGAGAGATGCGATCAAACTCGCTTCTGCTCAGACCCTGGATTATGATGTTCCTTGCCATAGCATTCGCCTCAACATCAGCCATGTTTCTGGCATTGATGTTCTCATCGGCAGGAACAGCATTCCGGACCTTGACCTTCCGCCAGATGGCGTAGCCCTGAGCCTGAATGTAGGTCTCCATTCGGCTCTTCCAAAAGGGATAGTCGATCCCATCGAAGACCGGGGGCTTGGTCGAGTACTTATCTGTCGCCATGGCTCTAGAGACCGGTTAAGATCTATGAGGAAGAGCTAACCGGCTCTGATACCAATTGTTGGATCGAAATCAGCAACAGAGGGGGTGAATGTTGACTATTCAAATTCAAATTTCCCCCAAGTACTCAAAATGAAAATGTTCTTCTCCTATAGCAACAAATGTTATGAAGAAACAGTTTAGGCTCACTGGAGACTCAAATACACAGAGAGAGAAGACAAGGCAAAAATACTAGAAGGAGGCAACAAGAGATATCATTGAATCAGAGAAACAACCGCAGCATAGAGGCTTCAAACATCACAAGAAATCAACAAAAACTCATGAATTTCGGATTTTAGCCAAGAACTTGAAAGAGTACAGAGAGCTGCCCAAAAATCAAATTCTCATCTAATCTCTGATTCTTTGATCATGAAACTCAGAGAATAGCTAGGGAATAGCCTTAGAATTCTGAGACTCAACTTTGAGCACACTCTTTCAAAGGAAAATGAAAATGGCATCAAACCCTAGAACAAGAACACAGTGGAAGAACAGGGCACAGGCTGTAAAAGAAGTGGATTCTCCCGATTCAATCATTTTGCTCTTGGGATTAGCTGATCAAAGGGTCTAGAAATACAATCTCATCACTGAGCAATCCATTTTGCACCTTCTCAGCAAGAACCAACTCCAAATCGCGAAAACCCGAAAATCACACAGAGAGGAACTAAAAACGACGAACACAGAGAATTGCAAGCCTGAAGGAAAAACTTCAAAAGATTCATTTCCAACAGCTCAAGGATTACATAGGAGTCCCCATACGCGATTGGATACAAGAGGAATGATTACATGGGCATCAACTCATCCTCTCCCTCTCACAAGCTCAAGAAATCCAAGAACACTACATGCTTGAGAGGAGACACAGAGAACCTACGGGAGACAACCTCCTGCACTCTCTCAACCACTAAAGCCTAAAGGCAAAACAACCCTCCAAAGGCCATTTTGACTAAAGCAAAACCCTAACAAAGCCCTCAAGCCCAAGAATCCATGCATACAACCAGAAACCCTCTCCTATTTATAGCCTTTGGCTAACGGGTCTCCAACCCGTTATGCCCGCTAAATCCCGAATGGAGCCGCTTCCACTTGTGCAGCTTTGCGCTTTTACTGAAACGCCCCTCCTGCACCTTCTGGGAAGCTTCCGCGTTCCTTATCATCCAAGCCTCGCAACCACCTCGAGTCTCCGCCGTCTTCGGCACACCTCGACCGTTCTGACCTTGGCACCGCCTGCGCCTAGTCCGGTCATCCGTGCCTCGCCACGACTTCACCTCGACGTCCTGCAACCATCACAGACAAGAAACACATCACATAGCACCGCTCGATATCATGTAATCAACAGAAGCATTAAGAGTAATCTTAAGCAATTAAAAGCCCAAACCTGTCGAATCAAAAGACTAAGCATCCTAAGCCCATACGACCAAGTATGACCAAGTCTGACCGAGCCGATTGCACCGTGCAACGACATGGTCCAAACCACACAAACCAAACTCGACTTTCCTAACACTGATGTCAATTACTCATCACACACACACGGGATCACCACCACATGGTCCATCACAAACAAATTTTCTCAGTCCTACGATGATGTTAATGTTGTATTTGAGAGGGCATTTTGAGAATTTCCCAATTGAGAAAAGAAAAAGGATTGCAGGCGGGGCCCACCTGTCGGTGAGCCGCGCGAGGAGATAAGGGGGAGGAGACTTCGTCTCCTCCCCGAGCCCGTTTTGAGCGCGTCCCGTGCGTGCATGAGAGTGGAGGCTCGTGCGCGCATGGAGGAAATGGCGGGTGGAGAAGCAGTGACGGAGGCGCAGGCAGGCCCGGGTTCTTCGAAGCCGGCCGCTCGTGCCACCCCGCGGCTCACCCCGTCTCCCCTTCTTTAGGCCAGTTGGCTCCACGGTTTGTGCCATTCCTCTTCAGATCTGGTTTTGCCCTCTTGAGTCTTCTTCCTCCTCTCCGTTTCGGGTTGTGCTAAGGTTGGTAGCTTCGGCCATCTCCGATTAAGGCTTGGACTTTTAGTTTCCTGCGTGAACCCTAATTTGGGTGTGGGAAACTCGGGACCTTGGAGGTCTACCCGAGAAAGAAGGAGGCGGTGCCGACTCCCTGTTGTGTCTTGAATGCTCTCGGCCAGAGCATTCTTGTGATCTTGTGCGGCATCTCTGTACCTCGGAGTCTTCCTTGGTTTCGGCTGAGAAAGGAAGTGCGGCATTGTATCTGCGTGAACCGTCTACCTGCTAGCGTTTCGGCTGAGAAAGGAAGTGCGGCATTGTATCTGCGTGAACCGTCTACCTGCTAGCGACAGTGGGTTGATAGGTTTTCTGGGACATCGATTTTATCATGCCTTGCTTTATTCTTTGAGTTTCCTTCGGCTTGATTGCTTCTGGACAGTTTAGAGTATTGTCTACTCAGTGAGTATATCTGATTCTTTGCAATATTCAGCAGCTATTCTTGATCTATATTTTTGCTCAAGTATCAGAGGGCTGCTGTGAATGTTTGTGGGCTCTTTTGTATGCTCTGTGATGAATTAAGTCCAATATTGACTGTGATCTTGTTAGAAAAATCAGATTTGAGCTCTATTTGTTGATTTCTCTATATGAGCCGTAGCTTATTGTCTATCAGTTAAGGAGGTTTGTAGATTTGTAACATGCTGATGAATTGATAGAGTATGCTATAGTTTCTGCTATGTTCTGTTCATGACAGATTATTGATGCATAGTGGTATCTGTTGTTCGGTTTAGATTGAATTCATTAATCTTTGCTAGCAGTTAACACTTGTTGTATTTGGTCAGAATCCTGATAGCATACTGTTTTGTTTATATGTGCATGTGAACATCTAAACTGATAGTCGAGTTGCTTTGTCTCTGTGATCGGTTCTGATAGCAGACTTAGAGCTCAAATCCTGATTTTAGTGATAAGATCATATATGGAGAGTATGGACATTTGCATGAGAAGGCCAAGATCTAGGATCTTGCGCAACTCTGTTCTGAGAGCCATAACAAAACAATTAATTTGCTGCATGCTGGAATTAGTTGTTTTACTGCTGTTAGGATTGTTTTACATGTTATTTTCAGCAGCCTTGAAGTTATATTCTTTGAATATATATGGACATGAATGGCAAGATAGAATTTCATGTTTATATGCAATTTATGTCATTCTTCTTATGCTGGAAATATATTGTTTATATAATTGTTTTGGCTGGGATTTAATGTAAAAATATGCTTATACCGCAATATTTACAACAATCCAGAAAACCTACCATTAAAGAAATGGCTTCCTCATCTGACGTTGTGAAACCTGAAGTTTTTGACGGAGTCAACTTCAAGCGTTGGCAGGCGAAGGCAAAACTTTGGCTGATTGATCTTAAGCTCTTCTGGGTCATTTCAAATCCTCCGGCGTTTCCGCTGGAGATCCCTGAAACGATGCGATGGGAAGAAGCTAATAATGCAGTCTTAGCCCGTTTGCTGGCCATCCTGTTTAATCGCTTGTTTGACGTCTATGTCAACTTCACAAATGCCAAGCAACTCTGGGATGAGCTCTATGAGAAATACTCCAAAGGAGATAATGGAAATGAGTCCTTTATTACAGCCAACTACTTGAACTATAAGATGGTTGAGGGGCGGTCGGTGATGGAGCAGCTCCACGAGCTTCAACTCCATGTACGTGACTTGAGTCAGTACGATTGCATCCTGCCAGAGAAGTTCCAAGTGAATGTCATTCTGGCTAAGTTACCACCTTCGTGGCGTGACTTTGTGACCGCTCGTAGACATATAAAGGAGCACTTGACGCTCAATGAGCTGTCAGCTGCTATCAATGTCGAAGAGCGTGCTAGAGCTGGTGACGGCACGGCAAAGGCTCAGGTCCAAGCTCATCAGGTGGAGGTGAAAAGAACTGGAGGTCTTGGGAAACCCAAATTCAAGAATCAGCCCCAAGTCAAGCTCCAACCAAAGAAAATGAAGAAGAAAAAGGAGGACATCGTCTGCTTTGTTTGCGGTGAGGCTGGCCATAAGGCCAATCATTGCCGCAATCGGAAGGGCAGAGGTCCATCTCCGGGTCAGCACAAGAGCCGCAAGGCTGAAGTCAATGTCGCGCTGGCTAGCTCCAACTCAGAAGAGTACGTACCTATGGCCTTTATGGCAAGTCCATCTATTGATTGGTGGATTGATACAGGTGCTACTAGACATATATGTGCTGATCGATCTTGTTTCTCTTCATTTCAGGGTGAAGGTGGTGGAACCGTCCTAATGGGCAATGGAGCCGCCGTGACAATACGTGGGATTGGACAGGTTTGCCTGAAGCTTACCTCGGGCAAAACACTCATCCTAAGAGACGTGCTATATATGCCTCGATGACTCGCAATCTCCTTAGCGGGTCAATGCTATGTAGGCAAGGAATAAAGCTTGTGTTTGAGTCAAATAAGGTCATTTTGACCTAGTTTGGTAATTTTGTGGGCAAAGGCTATGATAGCAGAGGCATGTTCCGCTTATCTATTCTTGATTTGAATAATGTAAACATTTATAATGTTTTCCATTGCAATAAAGTTCATGATATTTGGCATTCACGGTTGTGTCATGTTAATTTTGAAGCCATTGTGCGGTTGAGTAAGATGAGTTTAATTTCTAGCTGTAATTATGAGAAGGGTTCAAAGTGCGAAGTGTGTGTGCAAGCTAAGCAGCCCCAAAAACATTTTCATAGCGTTGAAGGGCAGAGCACTTCTCCACTTGGACTAATCCATTCTGATTTTTGTGAGATGAATGGAATAGTAACTAAAGGTGGCAAACGATACTTCTTAACTCTCATAGATGATGCGACTAAGTATTGCTATATTTATCTACTTAAGTTGAAAGATGAAGCACTTGAATACTTTAAAATCTATAAAGCTGAAGTTGAAAATCAACTAGAAAAGAAAATCAAACGGTTAAGATCAGACCGAGGCGATGAATACGTCTCACATGAGTTCTCCCAATTCTGTGAAGTGGAATAATTCATGAAATTACTCCACCATACTCACCCCAATATAATGGAATAGCCGAAAGGAAGAACCGAACTCTTTGTGACTTAGTTAACGCCATGCTTCAGAGTTTAGGTATGTCGGACTATTGGTGGGGTGAGGCAGGTCTCACAGCTAATTATGTCCTGAATAGAGTTCCACCTCGCAATTAGGAGGAAACGCCCTATGAAGGATGGAAGGGGAGAAAACCCAACTTATCATTTCTTCGAATGTGGGGATGCCTTGCAAAAGTGCATGTGCCGTTGCCAAAGAAAAGGAAGCTTGGTCCTAAGACCGTTGATTGTCTTTCTAGGATATGCTATTAATAGCACGGCTTATAGATTTCTAGTGGTCAAATCCGAGGTGAGTGACATCACAACAAATATAGTGATGGAATCTCGTGATGCGACATTTTTTGAGCATGTGTTTCCTATGAGACCGAATGAAGACAGTGGCCATATCGGTATAGATGATCTCTCTATTCTTTCTAGTGTGGATAACACCGCTCCAGATTTGGATTTGAGGAGGAGTAAGAGACAGAGGACCGAGAAGTCACTGAGCGAAGACTTTGTCGGTTCGACCACACAGGTCTCCAACTATGCTGATCTCCAACCACGCTAGTCTTCGACCACGCTGTCCGGATCGACCACATAGGTTTCCTACTACGTTGGACTCCCAACCACATTAGTTTCGACCACTCAAGTCTCGACCATATCGACCATGTCGATTTTTGACCATGTCAGTCTTCAATCACACAGATCTCTGACTACTATGTCGATCTTCGACCACGTTGTATTAATCACATCAGTTTGACCATCTTGGTTTTAACCACACAGGTCTCGACCATGTCAGTTCCGACCATGTCGATTCGACCACGCTAGTTTCGATCACACAGATCTCAACCACATTGGTTTCAACCACGTCAGTTCACCCACGCTAGTTTCGATCATAGATTTTCGACCACGTCGGTTCGACCACACTGGTTTTGATTACACAGATCTTCGACCACGTCAATTCTGGCCACGCTAGTTCAACCATGCTAGTTCCGATCACATAGATCACGACCACGTCAATTACGACCATACTGGTTCAACCACACTAGTTTTGATTACACAAATCTTCGACCACATTGGTTTGACCAAGTTAGCTCTCGACCATGAAGGTCTTCGAGCACCAACGCACGCGGTAGTTTCATGAGTACAAGCTGGCAGTTCTAGCCGGTGGTAGTACCACATACTACACTGCGGTAGTTTTGATTTCCCTGAGAAGTGCAGATACTTCAACATATTTTGCAAACAACAGTATCTTGCACACAAGGATCAAACATGACTCTTAACAAGTTGCAAAACACATTTTCACACTTTTAGAATCATGACACAAGGATTATATATGAGCTTCAACTATTTGCAAATATAAACCTCATACTAAAGGAATGAAAACATGGACTTCAAATATTTGGAAAACACATTCACAGTGTATAGTCCCATATTACAAGGATTCAACACACGAGCTTCAACTATTTACAAAACATATTCGCAAATACAAACCTCATACTAAAGAGAGCTAGAACAAGTGAGGTCGAGCTATCAAAACATGGATGAGACTCAAGCTATTAGACAAGACCCCTCTTAATAGTATGGTAACCTATACTACCAATCTGGTCTTCCAACCAAACACGGAGACTGGTAAAAAACTAGGAACACATCCTTAGCTCTAGATAGCCATACCTTTGCCTTGAGTCATAGTCTTGACATGTATCAACTCATGATGCATCCGTTAGTTTAGTTTCATCATGACATGATGGGTCTTCACTTGACTTAATGATCAACACATGATCTTCTCTTGGACATGCATCAACTCATGATGCATCCATTACATAACTTGATGATCTTCAACATATGAAGTTATCCCAAGTCTTCCTCATTTGTGGAACCTAACCTATTCATCCAACTCATTGAAAATGTTAGTCAATAAAATAATTGCCATCAATTACCAAACTTCACCATTAACACATAATGGAGAGACTATATTTTACAATCTTTCTATTTTGGTAATTCATGACAATCTTAACAAATAATGAGATAAAGATTGTATTTACGAGTATACAACATACACACAACACTTATATATTCTAAGATAAGCTTTCGAAGCAAAGCTTACTTATCCGGTTGTTATTAATCATCTAACCATTGACACATAATGGAGAAGTTAGATGATAACCCGATTGCAAATGAGTATATATGAATTACACGAGCTATATATACTCAAAGGATGTGTTTCAAAGTAAAGATCCTAAATATGTGTATCAATACTTATAAAACCCCAAAACATAAAGTGAAATCTCTCTAAATATGTGCATACAAGTATGTGTAATGAAGACATATGCATATATTCATTTTGGACTATATGTGGAGTTCAATCTATATTTTGGATTCAAGGAATGTACTAATATATAAGAATGTGATTTCGAATGCATACCTCTTTGATTTCATCTTTTCATCCAAATGAGACTAAGTAATATCATAATCAATAAACAATGTTAGTCTCACAAATGTATTTGTCATTATCACCAAAAGCTCATAATAGTATTTGTCATTTTCACCAAAACCAACTTAAATGAAGCTTGATCTTTCAATCTCCCCCTTTTTGATGATTGATGAGAAATATATTAATAATAGTAGCATTTGGATAAAAATAAACATATGATAGAAAATTAAATTATTCATGCATGTCACAAAAGTAAATGCATGAGAGAATGTGAAAGCATTATTCAAGTTTAACTTCCCTTTTTGGCATTATTCAAAATTTAACTTTAAATTTTTTTATTTTGAGCTAAGCTATTATCACTAATTTCTTCTCCATTATCCAAAGCTATTACCACTAATTTCTCCCTCATTTGGCATTAAGAACCAAAAAGGCATTGATTACCAAATAGCGTTGATTACCATAAAAACAAGGAAAGAACAAAAAGTTAAGCCAAAATGGAGATTTTTCATTATTTGGAGCTTGATAACAATTAATTTAACTTAATATGGTTATGAAAAGTATGAAGATAGATACAAATAACCAATATAATACCAAATGAATTAACAGAAGATATTTGAAACACATTCAAATAATCTTATTCTTGAGAGCTACTTGAAGGATTTTGAAGTTTCATATTGAAGTTGTAGTTTGAAGTTCTCCCTCATTTGGCATTTGAACCACACTTCAATTGAAGTTTCAGAATTTTAGACTTTGGCATTTTAGTGGAGCTTCAAGAGCTAGCTAAAAAATTTAGGTATGTCCAATAAATCTGAGAGAATTTATCAATATAGATTAGCAATAAAGAATCAAGAGTCATTATTGTGCCATCCTCAAATTATAAGCCCACTTAAAGATACAAAAATCACAAATTGGCTCAAAGTCATGAAAAACTATCAATTTTCACAATTTCGACAAAGTGAGAAAAGTACACAACTTTCTCAAAACAACTTGAAGTGGTTTGAAAATTTGTAGAAATAAATTTTGAACTCCTAAGAAATTTTTCCAACAAGAATTTTTGAAAAAGGAGTCTCCTCAAAAGTTACGTTAAAATGCACTTTAAAAGCAAGAGGGAAGATTGATTTTTCACTACAAGCTTAAAATCCAAATGAATTGGATTTCCTTGGAGTCTTTTACTTTCTTAGCTTCATATGAGTTATAAATACTATTAACACATAGTGGAGAAGTTAGATAACAACCCGATTGCAAATGAGTATATATGAACTACACAAGTTATATATACTCAAAGGAAGTGTTTCAAAGTAAAGATCCTATATATGTGTATTAAAGAAAACATAGATCAATACTTATAAAACCTCAAAATATAAAGTGAACTTCCCCTTAATATGTGCATACAAGTATATGTAATGCAAACATATGCACATATTCATTTTGAACTATTTGTGAAGTTCAATCTATATTTTGGATCCAAAGAATGCACTAATATATAAGAATATGATTTTGAATGCACACCTCTTTGATTTCACTTTTTCATCTAAATGAGACTAAGTAATATCATAATCAATAAACAAGGTTAGACTCACAAATGCATTTGTCATTATCACCAAAATCTCATAATAGTATTTGTCATTTTCACCAAAACCAACTTAAATGGAGCTTGATCTTTTATGAGTGTTGTCATGTCTTACTTTGCAGGGAGCTATCACGTCATATCTTTCATAGTCCTGTCTTTTCAGTCTGAAAAGCTGAGAATGTACAGTGAAAACCGTAACATAAACCCTAATGTAAAATCCTAAACCCTAAAACCCTACATCCTAAACCTAAATCTAAACACTAAAACCCTAAACCCTAATCTAAACATAAACATAAACTTGAACCTAAAACACTAAAACCCTAAACCCTAAAGCTACCCCATTTGGAGTTGTCACTGTGCAAAACTGCCCTATTTGATTTTGTCATTGCGCAAGGCTGCCTCTTTTGGTCTTGTGACAGCTCAAAGCTCTCCTGTTTGGTCTTGTCACTATGCAAAGTTGGCTCGCCTGGTCCAGGTACTGCACAAAGCCACCCCATCTGGTGTACTTACTACTCAAAGCTATCCCATATGGTCTAGTCACTGCATAAAGCTGCCCTGTTTGGTCTTGTCACTGCAAAAAGTTGTCCCGTTTGGTCTCGTCACTTCGCAAGGCTGGCTCATCTGGTTTTGTCAATGCTCAAAGCTTCTCGTTTGGTCTTGTCATTGTGTAAAGCTGGCCCGTCTGGTCCAGTCACTGTGCAAAACTATCCCGTTTGGTCTCGTCACTGCGCAAGATAGGCCCATTTAGTCTTGTCACTACTCAAAACTGCCCCGTTTGGTCTTATCACTGCGTAAAGCTAGCCTGTCTGGCCTATTCACTGTGCAAAACTATCCCATTTGGTCTAATCACTGCACAAAGCTGCATATGTGGCTATAAAGTCCAGTGATTCATGAAACAAAAGAATGGCCACTTCCATACCACCAAAATTGACATCACTGCCATGGTTGTCACGACGCTCTGGCAAGTTGCCACAAGACTAGGGTGCTTGGATGCCTAGCGACTAGATGCTCGCCATGGCGACAGTTAGACAATAGTAGTTAGATGATAGTAATAAATACAAATAATAGCTTATATAACCTAAAATTAAATAACCATCCAAATAATAGTACAAATTATCTAAATAACAAGGTCCTTAATAGTAAATAGCATTAATATGACCTATTTCTATTATTTGTATATACTATAGGGGGTTAATTACAAATGCAGATGTACACAACTACACATCATATGGCTCAGTCGAAGCCACTCCTCTCTTCCTTATCTCTTCTCTTTCTCTCTTACTTTCTCCTCTCTCTTTTTCTTGCTGCTTGGTCGATAGCTCTGGGCTCCTCGGCTTCGACCCCTCTTCTCGCTTGACACCGCCGTGGCCGCCTCTTCTTGCCTCGAGTCACCTCCTCCCACCACCTCCCGCTGCCTCCTCTTGCCGCCGCCTCTGGCCGCCTCCTCTGCACTCCGTGCCATCGGGCGGTGCTCGTGTTGGCCCTCGTCTGTCTCCAACCAGCCGCTCCGACTGGAAAAGCTAGATAGGAGACCTCGGTGTCCAGTTAATCGGCCCACCAGAAAATACACGTACAACTTTATCCATCTATATCCAACAAAATATTGCAAAGTGAGTACCACATGTCATATATACGAAATATCACAATGAAGGGGTTTTTTCCTACTTATGACCTGAAATCATCCAAATGTTCAATGGAGGACATTGTATATTCCTACTAATTGCAGTCCAACTTGCTACTAAATCCTCTTCTTAAATTTGTTCAATTGCACATTATGATCCTAAAACCTAATTGAGTGGAATAATCCTAGCTAGAATTTGTCCTACTATTATGACCTGACAATAGGTTGTCACGCTATGAGTTACGGCGTGATAGATGCCACGTAAGACATTAATATCCTTCTTAAGAGATAAATACAAACTTATAGGAGACAAAAGACTTATTGCAAATGGCTCATTTATTCCATTCAATTGAGATGCTTAAATAGATACAATCTAACTGCACATGCAGACCACTCATCCACTACTAACGATCATACACTAATCTCCTAAAAACTCTCGACGATCCTCACGACTCGGTCCTCTAACTACCTTCAACTCCAACTACGACCGCTCGTCTATGACTGCAACCATTCGTTCTACTACCACTCGACTCCGACTACAACCACTCGTTCTATGACCACTGTGCTACGACCACTGTAGCTACGACCATTGTTCTACGACCGATACACTCGGACGCCTAGCCACAACCACGGTGTCTCGACTGTAGCTTCTCGACCATGCCTGCTTCGACTGCAACTCCAGTAGTACCACTCACACAGAGCCGGTACTACCGATCTTCGACTGTCTTCGTGCTCAGAGTCTTCGACTATGATCAATTCGACTGTAGCTTCAACCATGGCTTCAACCACGGCTTCGACTGCTCCTTCAGCCATGGCTTTGACCACGTACAAATCATCAAGATTAATTCTGACATCCTCCCCCTTAATCTTGATGTGTTGACTCAGCGATACAGATCACCCGCATCTTCTCTTTCCAAATTACCTTCGTTATTTTTTGTTGCCTCTTCAACTCTTGAGTGCTAAAAATACTCTCTTAAGGATCAATCGGAATTAGAAACCTATCCATAGCCCCTAACTTTTTAGGTGCCGATCCCCCGATCTCTTCAAGTTCTTCCTCATTTTCACCATCACCTACTATGCTCACATTTTCCCTAACCCCAACCTTCTTCTTGTTTTTTTGCCTCCTCAATAGAATTACAACATTTATCTTGGTCTTCTTTTGTGGATTTAGGGCATCTTGCAACATTATCTTGAATATGTGCAATATATTGCTTGATCCTATAAATGCCTCCAGAAACAAACTTGTTGCACAAGATGCATTTGACCTTGTTCAAATTGTGTGGGTTCACCAACACTCCATATTTCCACCCTACGTCACCTGTTTTCCTCTTGAGGCTTACTTCGACGCCCAACTCTGCAGCTGACGCAACGGATGACATCCTAGTAAAAGGAGCAAGAAACACTCAAAAAGTAAGTTTTAAGTAGCAGTAGTAGTTCAGTGTACAATTACTCAATTAGTAGCAGCAAAACAGCAGAAAAACAACATTCCTAATTACTTTTTACTATTTACTCAAAGGCTCAAAGTGGAGTCATAAAATTAAAACCACCATATAAATTACTGGCCATATCCTAATTCCTAAATCCTATTTCCTAATAACTATTTACTATCTTCGGTGGTGCTCACCTCCAGCGCAGATGCAATAGACGACATGCTGTTAAGTAAATAGTAATTAGTATTCACAAATTCACCGATTAATGAATTACTAAATTACTAATGATGTAATGCACTAATGCATGGGAGAATACATTACAGTACAAATGACAGATGATGAGATGTGATAGACTGCATTCGGCATTTTGGCATTCCTAATAAGTAATAACCACTACTTAGTGCTCACTGATCACTATAGTAGTGTAGCCAACCCAAGAGACGAGAGGCACTACCGCTGTACCGCATAGTAACTAGCACTAGCATTTAGCACTCATAAGACACACAACACACAATGATAAGGCATGCGCTTGACCGGTCGGGAGTACATCTACAACATGCTGAGGCCAATGACGTCTTCTCGCCATCTCTGCTTCTCCTCCCTCACCATCTCCATCGACCACCGGCGCCTTCTTCGGTCTTCGCCCTCGCCTTCTCCTCCCTAGCGCCCTCGGCCCTCCATTTCTTCCTTCCTCACCATCTCTGCACTCTCTAGTTGTGGGGCCATGCCGACCGGAGCGGAGCGGAGCCGCGGAGGGAAGTGACGGCGGAGGATAAGAAAGGTGGAATGTACCTAGGTGATGCGGAATCCGACGAGACGGCAGCGTGGCGCTAACTGGCAAGGTGGAACCTAACGAATCGGCGGTGGTGGCCCCATCCGCACGTGAAGAAACACTAATGCTCCGTGCAACACCCTGACTCTCATGTGTCTAAAGTGGTAAGGGCCTGTTTGGGAGAGCTCCACCAGTTCCAGATCCACGAAAAACAGCTCCACTCCATGAAATTTTACCCAAACACTCCAGCTCCGCGAAATCTAGTGATGCGGATATGATTAGGACATCGATAGTAATGCCAAAGCTAGTAATGAGACTTCCATAACAGGACCAATAACAAGAGCACGAGCCAAGAAACTACAATCTCAGTTTTGAAGAGTCAGCGATGGATGGAGATCAAGGATATGTGGCCATCATCCAAGGAAGCACAAGTCCACGGCATGAACAATGATCGGTCCATGAATAGTGCCATGCATGAACAGTACGCGCTACAGTATCCAGCCCAAGAATAGTTCCTCGCTACAGTACCAGGCCGTGAACAGTACCGTGATACAGTACTGGGCCGTGAACAGTACCGTGCTATAGTACCAGGCCGTGAACAGTGCCGCGCTACAGTAGCTTGCGCGTAATAGTACCACATGGAAAATTTAGTGTTGAATAGTCTTAGGCTGAGACTATATATTAAGGGGTAGACCCCCCATTGTAAGGGGAACCACTTTTGATATTAAAAATACTCTTGTTCTTTCTGTTGGTCGAACAACATTGAAGGAATTGGGAGTTAGTCGAAAATCAAGATCGTTCAACCTTTCCGCTGGGAATTGGGAGCGCGATAGAACTTCATCTGGTGGTCGTGAAGTTCAACACGTGTGATTGGGTGAATTATAGAGTGCTAACTCTTGCATTGGCAACGGGGGATCACTACAATTCATCAATTCCACGTGAGTATCCAGATCCTACGTCGAGAAGATCGGGCGACCCCGTATCATCTTGGTATCAGAGCGCGGTTTACTCGGTAGGATTATTTACCCTTACTTTTAGATTGATTTATTTTTTGTCCTATAGTCCATTAAACTGAAAATTGCAACAAAAATTAACCAAACCCTAGTTTTTGCATCTGTTAATTTTGTGAGTTTTGTTAGGTTTTGATCCATTAGAATTTTTGTTTAGGTGCTGATCGTTCGTGTTTATTTGCGTAGCCTAATCTTTGTGTCCAATCCAAAATCCAAAAAAAAATCTTGCTGATATTCTTTTCATCAGTTGAGACTAGCTGTTGAATATTGCATCTAGGGCTGCTCTTGAGTACTTTACACCTTGCTGAATATTTGTGACCTGTGCAAAACCAAAAGAACAATTAAACCTAGTTTGGCCATTGAAAGAAAAAAAAGAAGTTGAGCAAAAAAAACAGTGGAGGAAAGAAAGAAAGAAAGAAAAAAACATTGGCTGAATTTGGGTGAGTTCTTAATCCATAAATTCAGATTGTCTAATTTAATCTCTTGAGCAATCTCGTGCCCTTATATTCATATCATTGCAATTGGCTAGCGTCTCTCCTAGTACTTGGTGCAAAACAAGCTATCTAATCTTTAATTTCAGATTGCCTCTAGTTAGCTCATTCCTTTGTTTGCATCGAGTCACATTAATCTTTGCGTGTGCGTTCATATACTTCACTTAAATCTTTTGGATCAGCACTTAGGCAAAGTATTCTAGCTTGGATTATTACTTAACTTTACAACATCAAGAATTTCAGATTGCTAGGATATACACTTCCATACCAAGCTCCACCATATAACTGTTGTTGTGCAAGTAGTGAACACTCTTGAATTCGCTTAATCATCACGTTGCTGTTGTCACTTATACCAGGTGTAAGTTTTTATTGGCCTTAATTCACTTCAGAAGGGTAAGAACTTTACTTGGGAGAGAAAATAGTGAGATTGAGTGATTTCCACACACACACACACACACACACACACATATATATATATATATATATATATATATATATATATATATATATATGTTGCATAACTAACCATGACAGGATATTCAACAATTCGTTCCTCTTGGTGTGAACAAAATAGGAATGAATCTTCAGTATTTCGTTCCTCATGGTACGATTCCAATACCAACAATTTGTCTCTTCCGTTCTGTGGAAGTGAAGATCCAGAGGAGTATCTTGAGTGGGAATGGCGATTGGAGAAAGAGTTTAGATTTCAGAAGCTTCCCAAAGACCAAGAAGTGATGCAAGCCACTATGCAGTTTAAAGACTATGCTTATAGTTGGTGGCAACAATTTTATGGAAAACGATTCATTAGATCTTGGTCAAATTTGAAGGTGATCATGAGAATTGAATTTGTGCCAAACTATTATGAGCAGGAATTGCTTCACCATGTAGAGAGCATCACACAAGGAAGTAACACTGTTCAAGATTACTATTATGAGCTGAAGCATGCATTGCGTCGTGCCGGTGTCACAAGTGCATTAAGGGAGAAGGCATATTTCAAAGAAGGCTTGAATTCTGAGATCGCCACTACACTTCAAGGTAAATATTTTATTAGCATGCATGACCTTTTGAATTGCGCTACTGAGCAGGAGAAGAGACTTTTGGAGAGGCATATACCACAGTTCTATCCATATCCATACTTCAGTTCTTATGCCTCTACTACTGTGACACATGAGAAGATGACCGAGCATGGGACTTTCCCTTCGATAAAGGAGACATCTTGTGCTGCTCTGACGACACATGCAACAATTGAGATGCATCAAAACCCATGTGAGAATGAGAGCCACATAGCCAAATTGAGTGAGAGTGTTAAAAAGAGCGAGCTGTGTGATTCCACCATATGTGAATTTGAGAGCATCCAAATTGAGAGTGTGAGAGATACACCAAAAGAAAAGAGAGAAGTAGAAGATAGACAAAGTAAGGTTGATTTTGAAACTAACACATTAATATCTACTTCTTGTGTTGTTTCTCACATTGTGCAGGTTGAAATTGAAGATGAGGAATTAAACATTCAACAACCGACATCATTGGAAGTTAAAGATGAGGAGATAACCACGGTTGAAGATGAAGTACTTGCTGTCCCGTTGATACATCACGATGATTTAATACCTACAACACCTACATCAACTGAGGAGAACAATAAAGGTAACAATATTGGTGCTGAAATTAATTGTGAAACGGTGAGTACTTGTGAGAACTCATATGTGCGAATGAAAGTTCCATGTTCTGAAATTTCTTTGCTCAATTTACATAATGTGGAATTGATTACTCATAAGGAAGTCCTTACTCGAATATCTCCTAGTGATTCTTTGTACTATATCATGTTTGATGATTCTAGAGAGCTATCTAGTGTGCTTGAGAATCTTGCTGAAATTTCATGTTTAAAATCACTAGTTAGTGTTTATACCTACACCTATAAGTTTAATTTGATCGGAGATTATGGTGTAGATGACAAGTTTTATGTGTTTCGAAATGCATTACATGTGATAAGCCTGCTGAATTGAAATTGCATATTTTGGATAAACAACCTTTTATACCATGTCATGATCACAATGAGATAAGCTTCAACAACAATGCTTCATGTTTAGAAAGATTTTATAATCCTACCTGTTCATCTTTTCATTATCGATCATGTACAATTAATCAGAGTAGCGCAGTTGAAGCATGGAAGGCATTAAAGATTTTATCTTCCATATTTGAACCGTTTGATCTTGTTTTGCCCATTAATGACTTGTCCACGTACTTCGCAAAGTCGAGGACGACTTTTTCTTATGGGAGGGAGAATGGTGTGAATGAAAACATTGCAATGTATGCATTTGATAGCTATTGTAGTATCAATTGGTTTGTGCAAAACAATGAGAATGAGAATGACACAATAATTGATTCATACATATACCACGCATATGTGTTGTTCTTTTTGCTTACCACACCCCCAGGTAATACTAATGTGAAAGATGGAAGGGTTGTAACTGACCAATACATATACCATGCATACACACTGTATTCTTTGTTTAGTACAATTTCAGGCTATCAAAAGCCGAGGACGGCTTTTCTTGAAGAAAGGGAGGATAATGCGGATATGATGAGGACATCGATAGTAATGCCAAAGCTAGTAATGAGACTTCCATAACAGGACCAATAACAAGAGCACGAGCCAAGAAACTACAATCTCAGTTTTGAAGAGTCAGCGATGAATGGAGATCAAGGATATGTGGCCATCATCCAAGGAAGCACAAGTCCACGGCATGAACAATGATCGGTCCATGAATAGTGCCATGCATGAACAGTACGCGCTACAGTATCCAGCCCAAGAATAGTTCCGCGCTACAGTACCAGGCCGTGAACAGTACCGTGATACAGTACTGGGTCGTGAACAGTACCGTGCTACAGTACCAGGCCCGTGAACAGTACCGCGCTACAGTAGCTTGCGCGTGAATAGTACCACATGGAAAATTTAGTGTTGAATAGCCTTAGGCTGAGACTATATATTGAGGGGTAGACCCCCCCATTGTAAGGGGAACCACTTTTGATATTAAAAATACTCTTGTTCTTTCTGTTGGTCGAACAACATTGAAGGAATTGAGAGTTAGTCGAAAATCAAGATCGTTCAACCTTGCCGCTGGGAATTGGGAGCGCGATAGAACTTCATCTGGTGGTCGTGAAGTTCAACACGTGTGATTGGGTGAATTATAGAGTGTTAACTCTTGCATTGTCAACGGGGGATCACTACAATTCATCAATTCCACGTGAGTATCCAGATCCTACGTTGAGAAGATCGGGCGACCCCGTATCATCTAGATCAACCAAAATCCTGGATCTGAGGGCCAGATCCATGGATTTCATGGAGCTCCTCAAGGGGTGCTCCACCGTGGAGTTGGGTGGTAATTACCCACCAATGCCACTGGTTACACACCTCATCCCACCAAAAGTGGCCATTCCGACCAAAACCTCAATTTCATGGATCTGGAGCTGCTGTACAAGCCAAACACTCCATGGTAGGATCCCAGACCCACGGTGGAGCTGCTCCATGGTGAAGCTGCTGCTCCAGATCCACATTTTCAGTGATAGAGCTCTCCCAAACAGACCCTAATCCTCTCAGTGCCCAGCCAACTGCCGCACCGAGGCCATCTTTGATCATCTTGACCGTCTCGTCACCCTCACGCCCGACTAATGCCTTAGGCCCGACGGCCCTATGCCGCCCACGGCGCCTGGGAGGCCGTGCAGGACAAATTTTGGATCATGGAAACGAAGCAGCGCAGACAGCAGCAGTCCGATCAGTGCTGAGTAGGGGTGAAAACGGAACGGAAATATCCCGTACCGAACCGCATCGTTTTCTACATTTAACCCGATCGAATTCGTATTTTCGGACAAATTCAAATTCGGTTCGAAATACGGAATATCAAATTCGAAAACGGAGCGGAAACGGTTTAGACGTTTTCCGACCGTTTTCTACTTTTCTACATTTTATTCGGAATAAACCGTATTGTAAATACGGTTTAAACCGTATTTGGCCCACTAGAAATTCACTCACCTTCTCACAGCCCAGGAGCCCAGTGGCCAGCGCCCCAGCCCCCAGCCCATTTCTATCCCTAATCCCCCCTCACGCCCAGGCTCCTCGGCCGCCTCGGCTCGGCCGCGCCCCCGCCGCCCTCCGCGCCTTCCACTTCCTCCGCCGCCACCCCGACCGCTACACGGTTGATGGTGACTCCCCTGCCGCGACCTCCCTGCTAAACATGGCCGTCGACGCGCTCTGCGAGGAGGGTCACCCGCGCGCGGCCGCCGAGCTTGTCGAGCGGTGGCGGCACAAGGAGCACCGGTCGGCGCCCGACGAGCGGACCTACAACATCCTTCTGCACGGCTGGTCCCGCGCACGCCGGCTTGACAAGGTGGGGAAGCTCTGGGCCGAGATGCGCCTCGCGGGTGTGCGGCCGTCGGTGGTCTCGTACGGGACTCTCATCGAGGCGCTCTGCGTGATGCGACGGCCGGACCAAGCGATGGGGCTCCTCGATGAGATGCGGGAGGAGGGGATCCAGGCGAATCTGCTTACCTGCAACCCCATCGTGTACGCGCTCGCGCAGGCTGGCCGATTTGGGGACGCCCACAAGGTGCTCGAGAAATTTCCTCTGTATGGTGTCGCGCCTAATATCTCCACATTCAACTCGCTCGTGTTGGGCTATTGCAAGCATGGGGACCTTGCTGGGGCTAGCAGTGTGCTCAAGGCGATGATGGGGCGAGGCATTTTGCCAACCGCAAAAACATACAACTACTTCTTCATGTTCTTTGCCAAGAATGGAAATGTTGAGCTGGGGATGAATCTTTATAGCAAGATGATCAACAACGGCTATGCGCCGGACCAGCTCACTTACAATCTCTTGATTAAGATGTTGTGCGAGGCGAACCGGCTTGAATTAGTGGTGCAAATGATACAGGAGATGAGAACTAACGGTTTTGAGCCTGATCTGGCGACAAGCACCATGCTGATACATTTGCTTTGCCGACGCCATCGGTTTGAGGGGGCATGTGCAGAGTTTGAGGACTCTGAGGAGGACAATGAGGAAGCAAAAGATATAGAAAGCGATCCTGACCTCATGGATGATGCTGATGAACTGTAGATGTTCTGCTAGCTGTTAATTGCTTGTTTTAGACTTGTATTGTATTTGTGTCGGCTATTGTGTTAATACTTAAGACCAAGGGTCATGCACTTGTTAATTATTATATGCACTTGAACTTGATCATGCACTTGGTAATTGTTACGTACTTGGTCACTTGTTAATTGTTATGCACTTGGTCCTACAGGTCGGTATTCCGTATTGAATTTTCGTATACCGACCGTGTTCGACATAATTCCGTTCGAATTGGTTCGTTTTCGAAATTCTCGATATTCCGTAAGTTCGCGTTCGTTTTCGTGTCCGGTTTTACCGCTTTCGCTTTCGTTTTCGTATTCAAATGTAGAAATAGAAAACGGTTGAGGAGTTTTCCGACCGTTTCCGACCGTTTTCATCCCTAGTGCTGAGTGGGTGCTGAGCAAGCGAGCAAAATTCTATTGAGGTATATCTGCTCAAGACTGGCACGGCCCGGTCCTAGAAGTCGGCCCATTTCTGATCTCCCCACGGACACCGAGACGCGAGAGATGGATTCCGACGAGGGCCGCGGGCGAAGCGGCGGTTGCCATCTTCCCGAGGAGCTCGTCGTGGAGATCCTCCGCCGCCTCCCCTACAGGTCGCTATGCCGCTTCAGGTGCGTCTCCAGGTCCTGGCGCGATCTCTCCTCCCACCCCGACCACCGCAGGAAGCTGCCCCAGGACCTCGCGGGCCTCCTCTACACCAACCACTCCCCCAGTTACCTTCATGGCGACTTCTCTGTCCTTTTCGCCCCGGCCGGTACGTCCCCATTCCCCGGCCTCGGATTCCTGCCCTGCGGCGCCCGCGCAATGCCCCTCGACTGCTGCGACGGCCTCCTCCTCTGCCGCGCCGGCGGCGGCGGCGTTTGCTACTACGTCTGCAACCCGGCCACTGGCATGTGGGCCCTTCTCCCGGAACCCGCGTCTGGCTTCCAGTCGCTGTTCCTCGCCGCCTTCCAGCCCCACGGCGCCTCGCCCCGCTTCCATGTGCTCAACTTTGCAAGAACCGAACCTGTGCAAAGTGTCTTCCTTGATGTCGACTTCGAAGAATCCGGTTATGGCACGCTCTCAGACAGCGACGGCGACGGAGACGGCGAATTGTTGGACTTGTATGAGGAGAGCAAGTTGTATGTCCAAGGCCTTGAGGTATTCTCATCGGAGACTGGCAAGTGGGCGGCGATCAACGTTTGTTGGGAGTCCCGTGTCAGGCTGGTTGAAGTAATGGGATCCATGTTCTTGAATGGCTATGTTCATTTGCTTACTCACGAAGAGAAGGTTCTTGCTGTCGAGCCGGTGGGCCAGGCATGCCGTCTGATTCCCCTGCCGGGATCTAACTGGTTTGGGTTGGTCGGATGCCTTGGGCAGTCTCAGGGATGCCTGCATTACGCCGTGCAAGAAGACTGCAGCGGTGTCTTGATGCAGGTTTGGGTTCTGAAGGATTTTGACAAGGGAGAGTGGATGCTGAAGCACCGTTTTGAGATTGAAGTGGCTCCGCAAACTAGGTTACTTTTCGATTATGCCGGTAATGCCTTTTGCTCTGAAATTTTCTATGTAGTTGTGTTTCACCCAGAGAGGGATATTGTTTTCCTGCCTGTGGAAGGATATAAGCTGCTCTCCTACAATTTGATAAACGCTGAAGTGAAGGAGATTTGCAAATTGGAACCAGAAACAAGGCCAAGGTTTCTGGTTTATGTGCCCTCATATATAGATATTATCCACTCATGATGTTCATGTAATAGATTGACAGATTCATTCTGAGGAACATTTAACTAAAAACATGGCAATGATGATGTGCCCTTTCTATTTTAATATGTGATAATACCATCTCTATATACCATGTTAATCTAAGTATTCATTTAGCGTGTTTAACTTAGATAACATTTGCTGCCTAGTGTTCTTTTTTTTTTTTTACCTTTATCAGATGTTGCACTTTTTCTTTGGCTAAATCTGTTTTATAAAGTTAAACAAATATTGTGGATTTTCTCTTCATATTGGTTACTTTTTCAAACATCATCTCACTAACTTGCCTAGCAATGAAAAAAAAAGAGATTTGATTCATGACTTAAGCCAACATGATGTAGGTGATTTTTGACCAAAATAAAGCAGCTGATCTGATTGTTTCATTTAGGTGTTTCATGCTCGAGACAGGCTTAACAGAAGTCTATTTGGTACATGCATGCCTATGATTGATTTTTTCACTTGTTCAGCTTGATCTGTGACTAGCAAATTGTTGATCAAATTGATATTAGAGTAGTGCTTCTATGCTTTCCCACAAACTAAATTGCACAAACCTGGAAGCAGTATTTTTAGTAGTGGAGTAGTGGGTGGTGGTAAATCAGATCCTCAATATGCTTTCATATTTGTGCTTTTCACTTTTCAGAAAAGCCCTGAAGCACCTCCCTCAATATTACTATCATTATTGTCAAGTCATTTCTTACCATATGTCCATATGGTAAGTGCTAATGACTCAATGATTATTGGTTAACATTTTGAATTAATAAGGATCGATGTTCTTTGTTGAGGAAGAAAGAACTGTGTCTTTATTGTTCATGCTACCATGTTCAAGCTTCAGGTGAGGACTGGACATTTGCAGTGATATCTAAAGAAATAATGTCAAAGAATCACTACTCCTGAAATCTGGCATAATAAAAGGAAAATCTGCCTTAGTTTCTGTGTTCTTTACTGTGAGTTAGCTATCTCATAAGAAAGTCCAAAGAAATAATGTCAAATAATTGCTACTCCTGAAATCTGGCAAGTCTAGTTGCCTGCAGCTTGGCCACCTTTCATTCAAGTCTCGAGTACATACTGCCAATGCAAGAAAAGTTCTGAGTTAATAGCTGTCACTTTGGAATGGTGCATCTGTCTGCATGCATGACCAATATTTGTTTCAGATTATAGAGTACAGCATTGATTTGATCAACCAATCAGCTGCACGAGTGAGATTGTCTTGATGAATCAAGCTAGTAGTCCAACTATGTCTGTTTCTGAATGTACTCTAGCCAAGGTGGGGTTTGCCCTTAACAGGGTTTATCATGAAGAACTTTCGGCGCATCCTTATGGTCCTTTGACTCTTTGAGCAGTATATGAAAATGTCAATCAAAAATAAGGCGTGATCTATCATAGATGATTTATCCAATATCTGCATCTTATTTGTCAATTTCACATCAGTGATCTTTCCAAGTGTTCTTCTCTGTTATGTACAATAACCAAGAAGGCTGCTTGATACGCCACTCCAGTGTTGGTTTGCCACATTCAGGTGTTTGTATGTAACACAATGCTATTGATTCTACACATTCTATATATCCATGAGAGAACTGGACAGTGTGTGCTTGAAAATTAGCTTCACATTGGTGTAGTTTGAAAATGTATGTGGCAAACTAGCAATTGATATTTTGTTAAGAAATACTAAGATACTTGCTCAGAAAATAAGAAATTCTAATATTTGCACAAATTGCTTCACCATAAATATTTTCAAGAAATATTGGCCAAGCTTGCTGTGCACTGTATCTTTCTTTGTGTAATAATTGAAACCTGAATCTGATAAATGTAATATGCATAACAATGATAACTGGTATTGAGTTCATGTAAAAGAATTTGTGGTTGTTGACTGTAATTTACCTGATTATTGGTGAAGCCATCAATCATTTGTTAGAAAGATCCTATGTTCCATATATATTATTTATGACATTCATTTATGTTAAATTAGATAAATCAGATTGCCGTACCAGCTTCAGAATTGATACTTTAAGGACAAATCAGGCAACTTGTAGCCTTGGTATTATCAAAAGGTACAATGATGTTGTTGGTTTGTTATTATTAATCTCTCTCCCACCCCACCCCACTTCAGCATGCAGTTGTGTGGTTGCTTGGAATTTTCCAGCTTTTTAGTTGTTCTCTACTTCTGCTAGCATGCTGGCATGTTGTGTTCATGTTCATTGTTGAGCGTTTATTTCTTTCATGATAGTGCATCATTGAATCACTACTTCCTTTGGACTTTTTGCACATATTTGAATTAGTGTTGTGCTATTGCATTGTTGCCAGATGAAAATGTTATTAGCTCTAGCACACCTTGGGTCTGCGGACTAATATGTTTGTCTAACTTTTGGTTTTCCCTATGAAGTATTGTTCCATGATAAAATAAATTAGGCCATCAAAGGGTTTTACAGGACCTTATTGTTCATCTTATGCACCTTCTTAAAATTAACCCAATCTACCTTTTTTCTTCGTTATGTTTTTGTTACTAATTCTAATTTCCTTGAGATTGGTTTTCGATACATTCAGGGGTGGATGCACGTGGGAGCAAGGGGTTACAATTGTACTCACAAAATATTTTGGAAAACAATTAGTGTTCTGACACAATGCTAGCTTTGCCTAGTTGGTCATTGAGCTTTCCTCTCAAACAGCAGGTAATCCAGCCACCCTCATATTTTATCTTTCTCTTTTGCAGTTTTCTTGGTGTAAAAAATATTATGTTTACTAGAATTTGAATAGCTATTAAAATTTTCTTTTATGCAGTTAATCCAGCCACCCTTATATTATGCAGGTTTCCTTTTTTCGTCAAGTTTGCAATTTCCACTATATTTTGAAAATCTGTAAGACCATTAAAATTAATTTGAATTTACTATTGTCTTCTAACACTTTCCATTTCCTCTTATCAATTTTTCAAACATAATGTTGACTCCTAACATGATTAAGGCCGAACAAACTCTTAAACTAACTTGATCTCTAAGCAAACATGACAGGAAAGCAAACTATTGAAACTTATCTCCAAGCGTGATCGTGTGCGGCTGTTGATGACGATGCCATGCGCTGCTTAGGCCTGCGGGTGTAGTACTGATCCCACATGACATACGATATCAGCATCAATGTAAGGAGTAGATGCTACAGCTACTAAATGATACACCCAGTACTGTTCAGATTTCAGACACCAGATTGGGTGGCCTTCCTAGGCTTCCACGTCTCAACAACTCACTTTTCTTACAGATGCTCACAGGTGTAACAAACTGACAACTGTGAACAAGAGCATGCAGGAATGGTGCCGGAAAGAGGAATCAATGCTGTGGCAACAGGCCACACCTTTATGCTTTCTAATAGCTTGAGAAGATGGTACCTGACTTCTGGTAGGGTTCTGAACAAAATCTCCAGTAGGCTTATTGGTCATCATGGAACATTCTAACCCAATATCCAAACTCTATGGTCCAGAATCCTTGTAATTGGAGCTGCTTGGGGAGCTTCACTTTTAACTTAAACCAGAGGAAACTTTTAGGATCAGGTGCCCTTCTTGGCTTCTTAGGGAAGGTTGAGTCCCATTTATTCTAAGAAGCTGTAGCTGTAGCCTCTCTATCATATTCTCGGATAATTACTGAAGAAAGCTAAGCTCTCCTTACCAGAGTCCAAGAAGAAAATGATTTGAGTCTAGGATTTGGACAGAGTAGGTTTCTCCTTGACACTTAACACGACCAATCTTAGGTAACCTTGTTATCGACTAACATGCAACTTAATCTACCAGACATATTGCTTCCTTCCCATGCAGTTTAGTGTACTGTTGGTTCACCTAATTGTTCTTACAGTATATTGTGCATTTATTCTAGCAGTACTTTGGTCTTCGTTAGATAAACTGATAAAGGTCGTCAAACCAAGTTCTTGAGGGATATATCTTTTATGGCTCTTTGTTGACCTGCATTGGATTAAAACTTGCTGAATCTTATTCAAGTTGAAACCTATTGCTTATGATTACATTCCAAATTTAACCTATTCGCCATCTTGCCACCTTTATGGTCCTATCTGTACATATAAAGTAATAACCCTTTGTAAGTTGTAACTGTTAATTTTAGAGAGGAGTGATATTTTTGCTATTCACAACTGTGCATTTTATTCATTATGTTAGGTTATATACACACATGGTAGTGCTATTCAACGCCTGTGCGTACAGTACGCGCGGGTCGTTGACTGCACGTACGAATTAATGATAACTAGTTCATAAATTGATGATAACCAGCGCAGAAAAGTTATTGACGTTTCTGAATGAAGTTACCATGGGTTTTGAATGAAGTTATTGCCAAACCTTTACGGTGCCGAAAAGTTACTAACGTTGTTGAATTAAGTTACCATTGGTAGCGAGTGAAGTTACTGCCGAATGCTTACAATACACAGCCGGTGGTAACTTTTCTCACAACAGACCATATCTTTTTTCACAGCGGGTAGTAATTTGAGTTGTATCCATACATGCAGCAGGAGAGAGAAGAGAATAAATACACTTAACCTGTGATTTTTTATTTTATTTACAAGCTAAAAAATACAATAACTCTTTTCACCAAAAATCCTATCTGCGATCCGTTTTCACTATTGTGTTTGAAATTACGAGCATAACAAGATAAGTTCATGTTGAATATGTTTTGGCATTGGAAATTATGTCATATAAAGTTACTATCGTGTATGAGTGAAGTTACTATCAGTTTTATAGTGATAACTCTAAGTAACTTCATGTATTACAGATAATAACTTGATATATATTCGATAGTAACTTTATCATAATTAACAAACACTAGTAACTGAGTATGGGGTGAGATGGTGAAACAGCTGGCTAGTTGGTTAGTGTTTCTATACACACAATAAATTAGACCTCATGGGTTACATAGGCCACATGGGCTGTAAAAGAGTTAGTGTAACACCCCGGTTTAACAAATGTCTAGAATGTCACCCAAACTACAACTACCAATTTAAATCATTAATTACACATTACAATAGCTAGGCTTCAAATATAATTCCTTAACTATGAAAATATAAATTTCAGCAAAATGGAGACTATTGATTGACATTAACATGAACCAATTGGCAATAAACTGAATAAACAATTGGTGGGTTTGAATCCACTCATGGCTTATGGCTTATGTACGGCGTTATAGTAACTCGCTTTCAAATGGTGCATTTTTTTGAAGGCGGGATTTACATGTTGGGTGTAGTAGACATTGTACCGACTTCAGCTGTACTGACTAAAATCACATGACTCTCTTTGTAATCTCTCTCGTGAACAGTCAGAATTCAAAAATCATAAGCCAAAAGTTATAAGCCACAGCTCAAAAGAACCCATCCAATAAATCTAACGAAAGGGAATTAACATGTGGCATTGATATAAAACCAATAAGTTCTAAAGGGTGTCACTAATTACCTAAAAAATTTGTGGATGGTAAGATTAAATTCTAGCAATGAATAAGTGGTCACTAAATGAGAAGAACTATAATGTGTAACAACAATATGTGCTATTTTCCATCCATACATGTCATCATTGAGCACATAAAAATAACAAAGTAAGGGTGAGCCTATGACTCTACAAGTACAAAGCAAAATAATAAACGAGGCATCATCTTACTAACAATTCATACCTTTGTTTCATTAACTAAAATTCTCATACTCATTCTCAACAATTTTCATTCATGTGTCTCATTATCTCAAATCACATTTTACTTTTCATGAATGTAATACGATGCTCATGCATATGACTCATTTTCTACCTATACCGGTACAGCGGAGTATAACACCCGTCGATGTTCACCCATGCTCGCACCCCTTTTGTGCGAGGACCAATTGCCCGTCATGTGCCATGCGAGGACTAATTGCCCATCATGTCTTATGCGGGGACCAATAACCTATATTTGTATATGGAGACCTTATCCTACTCCTATGGGTCATATCTTTTCATTATAATTACTTAACATGCAATGCATTGATTATGTTTTCTTTAGTTCATTTTTAGCATTGAACAAGTGATGTAATCATTATCCCACCACAATTCCCATCATCTTATCATAAGCATGAGAGCAATATAAAACAAGTACTATCTTATGAATAATCAAGCTAAGTATTCATTTAACCATAATTTTAAGTATTCGAATACTATTCTATCATACACTTGCCTCTTTAGGTGTGACGGCCGATTTGATTAGGAGATGACAATACACCTGATGCTACTCCTACAGAAATTACTCATTCTCAATACAGGTCACAGCAATACAAGTTAACAAATGAACGATAACGCTCCTACATGCTTTCCAAATTCACCATTCTCTCCTGCTACCGGACAGCCAATCCTGCTATCTCGGCACTAAAACAACTTAACTTTTGACTCTCAAACCCTAACATGGCAAACCACACCAGTTCTAGGATTTCCATAAAATTCCCTACAATTTTTTAGTTGATCAAATATCCAGATTAAATCACCAAATCCCCGTTTTAACCCAGAAGACAGATCTATCATTTTCTAGACAGTAGAATTAGTGATTTCATATCTTTTAATCTACACATGCAAACATATTGAACAACAACATTTTTAGAAACTACAGAAAATTATTTACCACTTCCTAGTTATGCTCAAAAATCAATTCTGTCGTTAAATTGGTCAAATTAATATTTTCCCACGACTACGTCGAGCAGCAACCTGGTTCTAGATAACAGTGTCCTAAAATTTATAACTTCTATTTTACTCATCAAAAAACCATGTTCTTGGACTCTCTAAAATCCATAAGTAATTACGTACATTTTTTCTTGTAGACCAGATCCCCAAATTATCTCATCTTCTATTTTTTATTTTATAGATTAATACGTGCTACAAAAACACGATAAATTTACCAGACAGCAGGCTTACAAAATTCATAACTAACAATCTGTTCATCCAACGATAAGATTAAGGGGGTGTTTGGTTGCCAGCCACAGTTTACCACGCCTAAGGTTAGGCAAGTTTGATCAACTTTAGGAGCTGTTTGGTTGCAGCCACAGTTGTGGCAAGATTCCCTTCCAGCAAACTAGGTCTCACGCGTCAATGACTCAAAAAAGTGTGGCAAAATTCCCTTAGGCTTGCTAAGGTGTGGTAAAGAATTTGAGCACCTCAACTTAGGCAAGTGTGGCAATTTTTGTTGGCAAAGTGTAGCTAGCAATCAAACAGCCCTTAAATATTCTATAGAAAGCTAGCAATATTCTCTACAAGTATCTAGTAGATAATATTATCAAATTATACAGTACCCGAAATCACAATGAAAATTACCACAAGCAACCGATCTATTAATCGATCCATTGATGAATGCTTGCTACTCCTCTCTCTAATCCTAACTTTGATCACTACTAAAATTGACAAACCAAGAGAAAAAAATCCAGATCATTACCTTAGTGAAGTACATGAAAATCGCGACCCCCTTTACCTTTTCTTCCCTTCTTCCTCCTAATCTTTTACCCTACGGCAGCCCTCCGCGTTTCTCCTAGATTTAACCCCTCCTTTTCCTCATGCAGCGTACCAAGAGCAAGTTCATCTCTTGCAGCCCAGCCAAGTCTACCGAGACCCTTTTCAGGTTTGCACACGAGTACCTTTGGCATTGGCAATCGAATTTTGTGTAGCCCTACATCCAATTGTTATCTTACATGTTGTTAGCCTTCGCTGATTTGATGCAAATACATTGCCTTCGCTGATTTGATGCAAATACATCGCACCGAAGCAAGTCCCTGTCCAATTTGGTGGCCTCTACAAAGAGGATGACACTGAATTCTCCACCTCTGATGCCGTCGCTGAGCTCACTATCAAATCTTCATCCAAAGAAACCATTGGGATTCCTGCTACTGAGGTTGATCCCTGTCCTTTGCGTCTGCGCCAACTGTCGGCCGGGCGAAAGACTGACAGCCTCGAACTCGCGCACTTGACAGCCGCATGGCGAACGTGGGCTGGCGGCATCCACGCCCAGACGGCGCGTGTGCATGTGCTGGTGGAAATGATTGGCTCGTGCGCTGATCCAAATTTCCATCCTCTGGCTTGCAGGTCCGTCCATCGTACCTCGAATTGTTGCCTTGCGCACGCGTTCAGCAGCTGGCACAAGGCGACTGGCTGGCGATGGGAACGGCTACGCGTGGCGCGTGGCAGGTGGGCGATGCGGTGCTTAGGAAGAAAGATAATAGAAAAGACGGCTAGGGTTTGGATTCTCCTTTCTTCCATATCCCACTTTATTTCTACTCTTTAAAAGTGTAAGTTGGTGGTTATTGGTGTGTCTCCGCTTGTCTCTTCGTAGCCGTCCAATCTTACCAGTAAAGAATCTAAGTGCTCCTTTCTACTTTCGTAGCCACGCTCAACTCGCATATCACATTCCCTTCAAAAACCAACTGCACGACCACACGTTCCTTCTCTTCCCCACGTCGTGATCCCCAACTACCCTTCCCTTCCCTCGCCCCTCCCCCACCCTCATGCCCTTACTCCTCATGCTGCTCCACGGCCTCCACCGCGACCCCTCCTCCCCGCCTCCTCCGCGCGATCCCAATGCTCCCTGCCTCCTTGACACCACCTCTACCCTCGTCGGCCCTCGTCTTAACCTCCATAACTACGTACTTTCCCTCATCCGCTCCAGTGACCTTGATGGTGCATCCCTCGCCGCCCGCGCTGCCGTCTCCTCCCGCGTTCGCCCCACCATCTTCACTTGCAACACTGTCGCCGCATCCATGGTCTGCGCTGGGCGCTATGACGACGCCATCTCCCTCTTTGACTTCTTTCGCAACTCCAACATCGTCCCTGTTGTAGGGGTGGCCCCCACCTAAGCCCAGCCAGCCTGCTAAAGGACTATAAAGCCCAAAATGGGACATGTATAATGACATAAATACCCTTACGAAGGGTACTTGAGTGTAAGGATATAATTGTAAAATACTTCCCATGTGAATATATATATATGGCTGCCCTGGACATGGGGAAGGGTCATCATTGTTCATTTGTCATCTCCACTACCATACTCTTGTTTTACTGTTTGGTCAGTAGCCACAACAGTTGGCGCTGTCCGTAGGGACGACTGTGCAAAGCCTTGAAGACCTGAGGAAGGATGGCACCAAAAAAGCTTCATCATTGGCAGCAAAGAAGAAGAGGAGCACGACGGCGGCGCTCGTCAACGCCAGAGCCTCCACATCAGCAGGCGGCGCGGATGGCAATGTTGGTGTTGTGACCGCCGACGTCGGCACCCACGGCATGATTGTCGACCCCACCCTTGGCGAGGTGATCGGCGCTGGTAGCACCGACCGGGTCATCGGGAGCGGCGATGCTGATACCCACGCTGGCACGGCCACGGCCCCGACCTGGTGTGGGAGCGGCGAGTGGCTCCGGTGGCAACGTCGGCCTTGTCACAGACCCTGGAGTCCACCGCACCGATGCACCGAGCAACTCCAGAGCACAAGCTGTGGTCACCGCTAACCCAAGAGTTCGTGCCAACGCTCTAGCCGGTGCAACCACATTGACGGTGGAGAACGCCCTACTGACGGCCCTCAGCACGCTGTAGTGGGAGTTGGTGGACCTTCGCAGAGCCATGCGGGAAATACAAGAGGCTCGGAGCCTACACCAGAGTGGGCGGGCAGCCGCAACGCCCCTACATCCAGTCGCGTCCCGCTTCGGCATGTGGATCTAGAGTCCTCCCTCTCCGTGGGCCTGCAGCAATCGGCGTGGTCGGAGGACTTCAAGTTTCTCACTACCATCGAGCCGTATAAAGGCGACACGGACCCCCGGGAGTTCGTGCGCGTGTACGAAACCGCTATTGAAGCCGCGGGCGGAGACAACTTCACCAAGGCGAAGGGTCTCCCCCTTGCATTGCAAGGGGTCGCGCTCTCTTGGTTCTTCACCATAGAGCTGAACTCCATCTACGCGTGGGAGCAGATCCATGACCGCCTCTACAACAACTTCCAGGGAAATTACGTAGAGTGCGTTGACGCGGACCAACGCTTCGCTATTAAGCAAAAACCCTCCGAGAAGCTCCGGGAGTACTTCAAGCGCTTCGTCAAGGTTCGCTGCCAGGCCAAGGACGTCAACGAGACCACTATCATCAACGCGGTGATCCATGGTCTTCGCCCTGGGCCATTGGCTGAATACAATGCGCGCAAGCCGATAAAAACGGTCGCCAAGCTCTTCGACAAAATGGAGGAGTATGCGAGGGCGAAGGAGGATGCACGACGACGAAAGGGTGACGACTCTGACACCAACCAAGCGGAGGACACACCGAAGGACACCCCCAAGCGTAAACAAAGATCCTCGAAGGATGCCTCTGAGCACAAGCAAGACTCCTCTAAGGACACCAAGCATAAGTAGGACTCGTCGAATGACAAGCCCAAGCGCAACCAATGTAGATCCTAGAGGGCCCGCTACGTCTTCGATATCAAGGGCGGCTCCGAGGACAGTGCCCCCCGTTGGTCGAGGGCGAGGTCGCAGAGGGCGGGGACGCGGGTGCGGCTGGGGCTAGGATGACATGCCCCGCGCGGAGCAAGAACATCAGGACTACGGCCTGTGGTGGGGTGCATGGCCTTGGCGATCACCTCATGCGGATGTGCACCGCCATCCCGGCACTTCGTCAGACGTCACCAGGGATAGAGCCCTGGAAGCGGGGCCACCAGTCATGGCCCACGTGCAGCAGCCCCAAGAGGGCCCTTTGCGGATATAGGCCCTGAAGGGAGCCCAACGCTGGATCATAAATGTTATCTCCGGGGCTCTTCGCTGGAGTTTTCTTCGGCGTGGCAACAGAAAGTCCAACGCCTATGCTGGTGGCTTGGGTGCAGCACGACATCACCTTCACACTTGCTGACGCGGAGGGTGTGGAATTCCCTCACCAAGATCCCCTGGTCATCTAGGCCGCCATCGCAGGTTGCGATGTCAAGCGCGTCCTGGTCGATGGAGGTAGCTCCGCCAACATTCTGTTCACGGCGGCCTTTGACCAGATGGGGATCCCATGAAGTCGCTTGGGCCCTCGGGAATCCCACTGCAGGGTTTTAGGGTTAGCCGCTAAAGCCGTTGGGCCAGATACGCCTGCAAGTCTCCTTTGGCCAGGGTGATAACTCGACGAGCGAAGACGTCACCTTCGACGTCGTCGACATCCCGTACCCGTACAACGCCATACTAGGACGCCCAACCCTCAACTCCTTCGGAGCGGCCCCGCACCATGGCTTCCTGTGCATGAAGCTCCCGGGCCCACAAGGTATCATCACCACTTTTGGTGACCAGGACCTCACCCTGCGCATAGAGCTCAGTGCTCGGGGCCCGCACCGCAAGGTGCATGTCCTCACCGACACTCCAAAGGCAGACACGCCCTCCGCCCCGGGATGGACGCCTAAGCCCCGACAAGTCGAAGGTCAATATGTGTCCATCGGCGAGGGTCTCCCCCTAAAAGTTGAGCAGGATTTACTCTGGGTCCTTTGGGACAACGCGGACGTCTTCACGTGGTCCCAAAACAACATAAAGGGCATCGACCGCCGATGGTCATCGGCTTCCGACTAATGACCATGGGCGATGGTCGACGGCTTCCAACTTATGACGATGCGCGATGGTTGACCGGTTCCAACCTACGACAACGAGTTGTGATCAAGGGCTTCTGACCTATGACGATGAGTTGGATCGATGGCTTCCGAGTTAACGACCACGAGGTGTGATCGATGGCTTGCGACTTAGGACCACATGCGATGGTCGACAGTTTTTGACTAACGACCATGAGCTATGGTCAATGGCTTCCGACATAGGACCACGAGCGAATGCCAAGGGCTTCCGATGTACGACCCTGAGCGAATGCCAATGGCTTCCGACCTATGACCACAGGTGATGGTGGTCGACGTCTTCTGACTTACGACCACGCGTGATGGTCGACGTCTTCCGAATTACGACCACGCGCGATGGTCGACGGGTTCTGACCTACGACGACGAGTTGTGATCGAGGGCTTCTGACCTATGATGACGAGTTGGATCGATGGCTTCCAACTTACGACCACGAGGTGTGATCGATGGCTTCCAACTTAGGACCACGCGCGATGGTTGACGGCTTCCGACTTACGACCACGAGCGATGGTCGAGGGCTTCCGACGTACGACCACAAGCGAATGCTGATGACTTCCGACATACGACCACGAGTGATGGTCGATGGCTTCTGACCTATGACGACGAGTTGTATCGATGGCTTCCGACCTATGACGATGAGTTGGATCGACGGCTTCCAACTTACGACCACGAGCGATGGTGGATAGCTTCCGACTTAAGACCATGAGCGATGATCGACGGCTTCTGACTTACGACCTCGAGCGATGGCCGTCAGCTTCTGACATACAACCACAAGCCATGGTTGAAGGCTCCCAATTTATGACCACGATCGATGGTCGATAGCTGCCAACTTACGACCACCAGCGATGGTCGACCACTCCTGACTTACGACTACGAGTGGTGGTCAACGGCTTTTTGACCAGGAACATCTTCCGATGAGTTTCGACCAGGATGGCTTTTGACCACAGATATCTTCTGATGGATTTCGACGCTGATGGACCTCAACCACGGCCATCTTCCGATGGGTTTCGATCATGATGGTTTTCGACCACGGATGACTTACGCTGGCTTTCGACCACCAATTATGTTTGATTTGCAGATGGCACTCCAAGGCACCACAGCGATGCAGCCGCAGACGATGTCCAGGGTCTGTACGGTGGTCAACCATGAGCTACTCAACATGGACTGCCCTCTCCTCGGCACTTCTACTTCAAGCGGGTCATCGCTAGCGCTGCCCCGACGATGGAGCCGCCGTCGGCTTCCAGGGCCTCAATAGTGGTCATCCGCAAGCTAGTTGACATGGAAGCGAAGCCGGTGCGAATGTAGGGGCATGTTGCTGTGGTTGCAGACCGGGTCCAGGTTACAGTGCGGCTACAAGAACGATCATGAGAAGGAATGTGTTCACAAAATAGTTGCTTTGTCAAAGATAAAAGAGGTACAACTACTACTCATTTTCAACCGCAGCTCCTAATCTTGCACTTCTAGTTTTTTGTCAAATATTGTTTACTACCATTTTTGTATGTAGTTGTTGTATGTGGTTCTTGTTCTATCATGCTTCACTAATGTGATACTTGTAGATATGTGTGATGCTTGTGTGTGTATGTATGTACGTACGTACATCCATACATACGTAAACTTTAATGTTCCGTTGTATGTTCTAATTTGATTTATTTACGAGTGTGAATATGTATACTTTGCTTGATACATGATGACGTAAGATAAAATTGATGTTCAATGTTCAGTTTGAGATCACATTGATAGTATGTATCACCTTTATTTAGTACTCCGTTGCAACGCACGGGCACCTTACTAGTCACAGCAAAAGTTTGACTCTAACTCCAACTCCTATATGACTCATTGTAGGAAACCGACTCCTCCCTAAAATCCAAACATCCTATTTTCACATATCTCTTTTCCACTAATTATGAATAGGCCCTTAGGAGGGTTAATTTCAGGGTATTACATTGTACTCCCCTTAATAGAATTTGACCCTGAATTTTACACATCAAGTCTCTACACAAAATCCAATCAAACTATAATCAAACTTTAGCATGTACCTGACATGAATGACTTTGGATACTTAGTACTCACGCATGTGAGACTCTAGTTCCCAACTCACTTCCGATTCTGTTTGATGCGACTAAAGCACCTTTGTATTCATAATGTCTCATGTCTCAACACCAGTTTTGACTCCCTCAATCTCCGCACTAGATAGGTTCCAAAGGTGAGATCTCCCACAATGGTCAATGGCTCTACTAGTATCTCATGCTACAGATTCCCCCCCCCCCAAATACTTCCTCAACACTAGATGAGGAACACATTGTGCACAACATGTATGGACTCAGGAAGGTCCAATCGATAAGTTGATTGTTAATACGCGCCACTGTCGAGAATGATCTAACATACATCGGCTAAGCTTCCCCTTGGTACTGAACTATACAATGTATTTAGTGGAGGATACCCTTAGGAGTACGTAGATACCCACCTCGAACTCTAATCCTCGCTTTCTCACCTCGTCAAAACTCTCCTGAGCGTCTAATGCTTTTTTTCTAATTAGAAAACTGTCGAATCTTTATGTATCCTCAAAGCCTCGTCCTAAACTTTGAACTGAGCAACTAAGTAGGTAAACAGAACCAACTTAAAAAAAATTAACTTTCAACTTCAGATTCAATTAAGGTTTGAGGTATTATACACTCCCTCCTTAAGAATTCGCTCCTATATTCTATGTCAACCCATTCTACTCACAAGAGTTGCAACCCACCAAACAAATTTCTTGGGCATAAACCCACCTCAGGAAATAGAAATCTAAACCGCACTCTGGAAAACCAAAAGGTCATCATTGCTTTCCATGGCACAAATACTCTAACCCTCAATAACATTAGAAGCTCGTCCCTTGTCTCTCATATAATCCTTTCACTTTGTGGGACGCATCCTTTTTCAATATGGGGAAAAACACATAGCATACTCCTTAAACCAACTCTCTTTCATAAAACCACTACGAAGAAAAGATTCGCTAAGAAATCATCCAACTCTCGAATTAAGCATTCTGCATTCTGCATTCTTTTTCCAAGCAGAGAAAATGACCACCCACATCACCATGAAACCACTTCACTTTACAAACAATCTTGGACAAAACACATAAAGTAAACATGAACTAGGAATATATCTCACTGCCACAGAAAAAGGTATTTCCCTCGAATTTAAGCTATACTATTCCCTTGGATAATAAAATTCCAAAACATCACATTTCACACATACACATTTCCTTTAAATTGGAGATTTCAATGTTAAACCCAACCTTGTTGCAATATTACAACAAATCTAGAGAGACCCTAGTACACAAGTTATATAATGCACTAGCAAGGATCCTGCATAAAAGTAATATCATTTATTAGAAAGATTCACCTAATTGTTCTTACAGTATATTGTGCATTTATTCTAGAAGTACTTTGGTCTTCGTTAGATAAACTGATAAGGGTTGTCAAACCAAGTTCTTGAGGGATATATCTTTTATGGCTCTTTGTTGACCTGCACTGGATTAAAACTTGTTGAATCTTATTCAAGTTGAAACCTATTGCTTATGATTGCATTCCAAATTTAACCTACCCACCATCTTGCCACTTTTATGGTCCAGTCTGTACATATAAAGTAACTAGTTGAATGCCCGTGCATTGCAATGGTTTTTTTAAAATTTATCATACTACATGTTTTAGAACTCACGGGTGGTAAAAATTTTTAGAATATGCATACAAACATGCTCTAAAAGTTTTTAAATCTGTCAAGTCAGAAACCGTTGATTACACCTCGTGGTCATAAGTCGGAAGACATCTACCACACCTCGTGGTCATAGGTCAGGAGCCCCTGACCACACCTTGTCGTCGTAAGTCGGAAGCCATCAGCCATCGCGCGTGATCGTAGGTCGAGAGAGGCTGACCATCGCTGATGGTCGTAAGTTTGCAGCGGTCAATGATTGATCGTGGTCCTAAATCGGGGGCCTTCAACAATGGCTCGTGGTCGTATGTCGAAAGCCAACAACCATCGTTCGTGGTCGTAAATCGGAAGCCATGAGGACACTTCGTGGTCGTAAGTCGGAACACATCGACCAGCACTCATAGTCGTAAGTCAAAAGACATCGACCAGTGCTCGTGGTCGTAAATCGCTGTCGATCACACCTCATGGTCGTAAGTTAGAAGTCGTCGACCATCACGTGTGATCGTAGGTTGGGAGCGGTCGACCATCACTGGTGGTCGTACGTTGGTAGAACTTCGGTGCGCTTGTGCCCTATCGCGACCACACCTTGTGGTCATAAGTCAGAACACATCGACCAGTGCTCGTGGTCGTAAATCAGAAGCCATCGATCACAACTCGTGGCTGTAAGTTAGAAGCCGTCGACCATCGCATGTGATCGTAGATTGGGAGCGGTCGACCATCGCTGTTGGTCGTATGTTGGCAAGCTTCTAGTGCGCTTGTGCCCTGTCACTCGACTACCTGTGCCAGCCTACTAGGCCCGCCCGACCTACTTGGCTCTGACTTCGACCACGGCCCTTCGACGTCGACCACAGCCCCCTTGACCATGGCCCCCTTTGACCACGACCCCGACTTTGACCACGGCCCCCGACTTTGACCACTACCCCTTTGACTTTAACCACTGCCCCCCTTCAACCACTGTCTCCTTAGACCACGACCCTTCGATGACAACCACTTCCCCCTTCGACCATGGCCCCCTTCGACCATGACTTCGATTTCGACCGTAGATCTTCGACTTCAACCAGTGCTCATGGTCATAAGTGGAAGACATTGACCACACCTCGTAGTTGTAAGTTAGAACACATCGACCAGCGCTCGTGGTTGTAAATTGGAAGCCATCGATCCCACCACGTGGCCAAAAGCATGTTACAATCCATGGGAAGTACAAGACCTTGTGGGTCTTGCCGTCGAGGGTGGGGAGCTCGATCTCGGGGGTGACCTGGGGGTAGGCGACAAGGATGCCCAACTGGAGGGGAACTCGCCATGTGGGGAAGAAATTGGTGGCGACGCCGAGGAGGAGGAGGAGGTGCGACACGAGGGTTCAGGGGAGAGAAGGAGGTGGCAGTTGTGGGAGGTGGAGGTGGGGAGGCAGCGACGGGCACATGGGGAGAGGAGGCGGCGGGGATTTCGACCACTGTCCTCTTCGACCATTGTCCCCTTCGACCATAGCTTGGATTTTAACCACGACCCTTCGACTTCGACTAGGGCCCTTCGACTTTGACCACCGCCCCTTCGACCACTGATCTTTGACTTCAGCCACGGCTCCATTCAACCATAGCTTCGACTTCGGCCATGGCCCCTCGACCATGGCACCAACTTCGACGACCAGCTTGGGAGACCAAAATCGCTAAATAGCGCGACGGGCTCTGAGCGACGAGCAAGAGAAGGTAGAGAGGCTCACCGGGTGAGCAACCATTGGGCGGTGGCGGCGGGGGAGAGCCACGTGGGCAGGCATAGGAAGAGGAAGCCGCTGTCGCCATCGTTGAGCGCCCTTCTCATTGATCCATCGGCCGCTGTCGCCGAGCGCCCTTCTCTCCGATCCACCGGCCACTGTCATCGAGCGTCGTGCAGCAGGTTGGAGGGGCAATGGGAGATGGAATTGGTGGTAACGCTGAGGAGGAGGCGCGGCACGAGTGTTCGGGGGAGAGGAGGCAGCGGTTGCGGGAGGTGGGGAGGCAGCGGTGGGCAGATGGAGAGAGGAGGCGGTAGGTGAATACGTTGGGGAGGCGGTGACGGGGAAATGCAGTGCTGTTGGGGGAAGTTGGGGGACTGCGACTAGATGTTGCCGCATGGGGAAGGAATTGGTGTCGGTGCCGAGGAGGAGGCATGGCACGAGGGTTCGGGGGAGAAAAGGAGGTGGCGGTTGCAAGAGGTTGAGGTGGGGAGGTGGCGACGGGCAGATGGGGACAGGAGGCGGTAGGCGAATGCATTGGGGGCGACGGGAGATGCGGCGTTGCTGGGGGAAGTTGGGGGACTGCGACCAGATATTGCCGCGCGGGGAAGGAATTGGTGGTGTGTCAGACCCAGATTTTTTAATCCAGAATCTACTGTGTTTTACTGCACTATTCCCTGGATCAGTAGATAGTGCACACAGGTACATTGCTGAATCATGTCATACATCGCATAGACAATAATAATATTACAGAGTTTAAGATACACCACATCGGGTGACAGTTTACAAAAGGGCCGCTTAGGCCAGATGTCTTCATTACATTCAAGTAGCGGAAACAGTAGCAAAAGTAAGACCATAACCACAGGCAAGCGACTGACGGGTAATGTGTGCATTATATATTACCGAGACTCCGACAATATATGAGCACACAATGCCTTAGGTCAACTTGTCTAGGCTCAAGAAAAGTGTAGGATACGCCCTAATTTCCTTCGTTGATTCTCCTTTCAGTTGCAGGGGTGTCATCTCATGGGCATAGTGATCCTGCGTCTCTATTTTGGGTAATGCGAGTGTGAGCACAAATCCACCGTGCTCAGCGAGCCAACACATAGAATGCAATATTTAACATGCTCAGGTTTTCAAAGGAAGGCTTGGGCTTATTTTATTTTGCGTAGAGTGCTTTTGAATATAATTACTTAAAAATCCCTACGACCTTGCAGTTTTAAACTCATGACTTAAATTTGTGAAGTAAGACTATCTTATAATCGACATAGATGCCATCCACCGTTACATGGCATCTGCACCATATAGCATCTTTCAGCGTTATAGCCGCTTAACTTACCACTGGGACGACACCCAGGACAACTCAAATTAGGACTTTCTGTTACCCTCCATATTTCCATTTCCCCATTCTCTAAACATTTTTAAATAGAACTATATCTAGTTAAGTCCCCATGTCTGCCCTTGACCATGGGCACGGCTATTCGAATAGTTTTGACTCTGCAAAGTTTGTACACTTTCAGCACAAGAGACAATCAACTCATTAACCCGCATGATTCCTTAGACATGTGGTTGAGTAGATCATCACAGTGACTGTTCAGATTATCTAACCTCTTTCGTCATCTCACCTTATGGGCTACTCCCACTTGCGGTGGGTCCCATCTATGCACGGGATGTTTCACACGGTTACTAGTGTTATTCGGGCTCCACTCCCCTCAGCGCTAGTATGACTGGGAAACTTCACCCTCCACTCGGTGTCCCTTTAGGCCTTCTCTTGCCCTTTCTCAACCACTTCTATCCACTACCGGTGAGATGAGTCCGGGGCTTTCGATAAAACTACTTAGCCCAGTTGTATTTTACAGACTTGTGGTTGTACTGTTTTACATAGGATAACATGACAAGATTCAGTCCTTAGGGTTACCTGGATGGTTCTACCACATTTCATATTTTGTGCGTCCACTGCACCTCATACCAGCCCCCAGTCCATCCACCCAGGTATCTAAGCATTATTGGGATTTTTTGGGAACATAAAATAACGTATCAGCATACTCCAGTCATTCCCACCATGACTGCCCAAAACAATTCATATTTGCAAGAGATGATTTTGGGGCATTTTTGTACCCCCATTTATCTAGCAATATAAGCAACGCAATACTTATATGGACTTATTTTCAAAAGCTACATTACTATAATTTTGCTATGGCGACAAGGTTCATAAGTCCAAGTTTCAACGGAGCATTACTAGCAAGCATAATATTAGGTGCATAACTATCATCTTTAAAAATGAATCTACCACATAAAATAACAGCATGCATGTGGATAATTTAAAAGAAATTAAATTTGCATAAACATGGGTTCAACATGGTCAAAGTGTTAACTCGCCTTGGTCACAGGGGTCTTGGTCTTGATTTTCTTGAGCTTCTAGGGTGGCTGCCTCGGCCTCTTCCTCTTGAGCCTCGTACACTATTTTATCGTGCGCGAAATTCATATAAAAAGAAAAGCAACAAATCAAACAAAATATCACCAGAAATTCAAATGAACTCTACAAATCATGGTTTCAGATCCATTGGATAGATCTTGAATTTAGATGAATTTAGAAATTTGTTTCACTCAATTTGGAGTTAAAATGAATAAGTTATGCTCATTTAAAGTTCTTAGTTTGATTTAATCCAAAATTGTCAAAATCCTGACAGGTGGGTCCCACTGGCATTTTTAATTCATTCTTTTTATTTTATTATTTCATGTGTTGTATCTATGATAGGTGGGCCCAGGGGTTATTTTAATGTATGTGTTATGGCCCACATGTCAATGTAGTTGGCCGGTTTAACCCCTTATTAATTTTTTTACTATCATTAATCTCTAATCACTGGTCATTAGTGTTAATTAAATGTGCCTCTGACAGGTGGGACCTGCTGTCAGTGGGCCGCTCAGGCTAGCAGCCACTGACATGTGGGGCCCACCGGTCAGACCGAAATAAAATAAAAGAAAACTCAACCCGGCGCGCTGCGGAGCCGGGGGCTCGAACGCGTGCGGTCGGGGAGTTTGGGGGGGGGGGAGTAGCGCTGCTAGCCAGTGGATCCAATCGGTGTTGCTTACCCCTATAGGGGGTTATATCCCCTTATACCAACCTGCAGAAGGGGGGGTCGGGCAGAGCAGGCCGAGGGTGGCGGTGGAGCAGTGGTGTCGGCGGTGGGTGGCGGTCGGAGGGGCTCGGGTGAACGCAAAAATGCGTTCCTCGTGCTTCGGGGTTGCCGGTGGTGAGGTCAGCGGGGGCCAAAGGGCACGGTGGCGGGCCAGCGGCGTGCGGTGGCGGTGGTTCGGGAATGGTTCTCGATTCCGGCGATGTACGGTCTTCGGGAGGCGCGGAGGAGGCCCGGAGTAGATTTGCGACACTCCGGGGAGGGTGTAGGTGGCTGCAATTGGACTCTTATGGCGGGAATCGGTGGGGAGGGTGGATGCCGGAGTTGGGGGAGAAGAACGGCGCCGGCGGTGGAGGGGGCTTCCTAATGGAATTACTCGGAGGGAGAGGGAGCTTGGAGAGTTCGGAAGACGGGTGCGTGCTTGGTGGCTTTTATAGGCGCTCAGACGACGCTGGCATCGGGAGGCCGCCCGATTGGTCATGTCGGCACACGGCGGAGCAGGCGGCGGCCAGGGCAGGGAGATCCCGCGGGGATTTGGCATCATGCCACTGTGCCGCGCGTGCCGAGTGGCAGCGAGCTTGAGCCGCACGCATGAGGAGACGGGTCGGGCAGCGCGGGGGAGAAAAAAGAGGGGCGGTGGTAGAGCTCGCGGTGCAGCGGACCCAACGGTCGGAGACGGCTGTGTTCGAAGGTCCGAACGCGGCCGACTAATGGTCCGAAGTGGGGGGGGCGCTGCGCGGGCCGAGCTGCGAGGCAAGGCGAGGGAGCAAGGCTGCGGTGCGGCCTGGAGAGGGAAAAGGAGGGGTGCGTGTGGAGAAGATAAACCGTAGGGGGAGGGGCCGCTCGGGCAGAGGGATGAGGGGGAGGAGGTGGGGGTTGGGCTGGGCCGAGTTGGCCTGGTCTGATCCCCTCCTCTTTCATTTATTTTTTTATTTTATTTTATTTATTCACTTTTGCTATTATCACTATATGTATATGGATACATATATATAACCTCATGTGTATATATATTTGTATATATACTTTTATTCCAATTTACTTGTTTATTTCCATAGGCGCCTTTCCTTTTTTCAGTCCCTCTTGTGCAAATATACTTTTAGGTTTTTGATTATTGGCTAGACCTTTTTCATATGCTTTATGTATATATATTCTTACTGCCCCTTGTGATTTTTGCCCTTATAAAATTTTTGTACTTTAATTCAAAGTTCTTCCTCCATCCATGGCTCATCTTTTAAAATTTATTTTCCTATCAATTGAACATGTTTATTCCTTTCTGGCATTTCTTTATTCTTATTTTTGGGAACCTTAACCAAATTTTTAAATGTGGCTCACCAACTCCAAATTCAAATAAAACTCACTACAAAATAACTAAAAAACTTCATATTTCCAAATTTAAAATTTCAGGATGTTACATGATGACACTGAGGAGGAGGAGGAGGCGCCGCACGAGGGTTCGGGGGAGAGAAGGAGGCGGCAGTTGCAGGAGGTGCAGTGGTTGCATGAGGCAGAGGATGCGGGGGGAAGAGAAGAGGTGGAGCGCGGCCCACGTGTCGACCCAGAATATCTACATGCAGATATGGACGACTGATTTTTGATCGGACGGCTAAGAAGAGAGGAAGGAGAACGGACCGACGACCACCAACTCATATTTTTAAGTAGTAGAGATAACCCTTTATAAGTTATAACTGTTAATTTTAGAGAGGAGAGATATGTTATCTATTCATAACTGTGCATTTTATTTATTATGAGAAGTTATATGTATACATGATTAATTGGGCCTTGTGGGCCACATGGGCCACATGGGTTGAGAGAGAGAATTACTGTAACACCCCGGCTTAATAAAAACCCAGAATATCACCCAAATTACAGCAGCTACCCTTTTCAGGTTTGCACACGAGTTTCTCTGGCAATCAAATTTTGTGTAGCCCTACATCCAAATGTAATTTTACATGTCCCACCGGAGCAAGTCCCTGACCAATTTGGTGGCCTCTACAAAGACGATGACACTGAGTTCTCCACCTCTATGATGTCATCGAGCTCACTATCAAATCTTCATCCAAAGAAACCATTGAGATTCCTGCTACTGGGTTTGGACCTTGTCCTCTACGTCTGCGCCAATTGTCCGCTAGGCGAAAAACTCACAGCCCGGCACTCGCGTACTCGACGGCCGTGTGGCGAACGCGGGATGGCGGCGTCCACGCGCGGGTGGCACGTGTGCATGCGCTGGTGGAAACCGTTGGTGCGCGCGCTGATCCAGATATCCATCGTCTTGCTTGCAGGTCGGCCCATTGTATCTCTAAATTGTTGTGTTGCGCATTGATTAGCATTCAGCAGCTGGCACAAGGCGACTGACTGGCACAAGGCGACTGACTGGCGATGGGAACGACTGCGTGTGGCGTGTGGGAGTAGCTGGCGTCAGGCGAATTCATGCGCAGGCGCGCCGCAGGTGGGCAGTGTGGTGCCCTGGAAGAAAGAGAATAGAAAAGGCGGCTAGGGTTTGGATTCTCCTTTCCCTCATGCCTTCTTTTATTATGTTACGAATTTGACTCTTAACTTTAACCCCTCCTGTACGACTTATTCAGGAAACCGACTTCTCCTTAAAATTCAAAGCATCCTCTTTTAACATATCCTTTTCTACTAATTATAAACAAGTCCTCAGGATGGTTAATTTCAAGGTAATAAAGTTAGACGCTAATATGTACAAGACTCTTAACACCTCTCTCAAACTTAAGGTAGGTCAGAAGGATCTGAAGCATTGAGTTTGAATAGATGAAGCTGATGTTTTTAAGTCTGAGCCTTAGTGAAGAAATCTACAACTTAAAGCTCTGAAGATACATAGTAGAGGTTGATAATCGACTGCTGACAATGAGACCTTATGAATGATGCATCAACACCAATATGCTTTGTCAAATTATGCCTAAGCAGATCACTAGCAATCTAAATGGCACTTGTGTTATCACAAAACAAAGGTACAGGATCATCGCAAAGAACACTAAGATCAGCTAAAAGCTATCAAAGCTGCACAATCTCTGAGGTGGTAGCTGCAAGAGCTCGAAGCCCAGCCTCTGCACATTGCCATATGTTTCTTGGATTTCCAGGAAATGTGCGAAGTACCAAGAAAGATACAGTAGCTAGTGATAGATTGGCAATCAACAGGATCACTCGTCCAAGTGGAGTCTGAGTAAGCGTGGAGCTCACTTGAAATGGCATAAAACAGATGTTTGGATATAGTCCTCCTTAACTATCTCAACACACGAAGAAGTTGATCATAGTGAATTGAGGTGGAAGCATTAATAAACTGGCTGAGCACATGTACAACATAAGCAATGCCTAGCCTGATCACCATGAGATAAACTGTCAGACCCAGAAACAACGCCTACGGATCCTCTATGTCAATTGCTCTAGTCCAAGAAAAGCTAGTGCACACAGTGGTAACAATGATGCGTATCATGCATAATATGAAACTTTATTAAATAACAAAGTATGAGCCTTATTGCCAAGTTTTACATTTCCATGGTCCATAGGCCAAATTTAAAGGTAAATAACAATGGAAGATAGAGAATAAAGTGGAGAAGCCCAATAAGTCCGTCCACGAGCAAATGACTGTGAGACGCGGTCTACTCGTCTTGATCCTCACCGTAGTCGAAAATGTCATCCTCTGGGCAACAGAATTAAGCAAAGGTGAGCACAAATATGTACTCCGCAAGTTACACAGAAAATACATTATTATTGTAAAGGCAAGATGTGAAGGCATAATAGTGTTATTTGAGCGTTAGTGCAAGTCCAACCTAGCGCTAACATAACTAGGGTATCCCACATGGACCATCTTTCTCCAAGAAGATACCAACATTTTCACTTAAACTAGTTTTTAACAAACAAAGTATAATCTGTGAAAAACTTTACTCGACATGCCCATGATCATGGGCACAGCTATCCAGTATAGTTTATACACTCTATAGAGGTAGTACAACTTTATCCATAAGACATGATCGCCCTATACTGCCACGGATAAGCACACATCATTTGGTGTGCAGTGGAGAAATCATGACAAAAGCCTTTACAATGTAAAGCTATCAACCTGGTCATGTTCCCGCTAAGGTTTCATCACAATAAAAAATCCACTAAATCGAGACCCCCCCTCTTCTGCCGTGTGAGACTTCTTGTGGCCTACCTCATGCCCATATTCAATCTATACCGAGATTCAGGTTGGGACCCACAAATTAGTCAACTAGATTTGTCCCATACCAAGCTTGTGGTAGTATGATGTGGCTTTGTAGCAATAACTCACAGACCGATTCTTAATTGACTTAGGTAGACTTTCCACATACCCCTTGTGTTAAGCACCCACATTGTGCTACCAAACACCCACCACCTAACAATTTGTCCAAGTCTAAACTATGTTTTTAATTTTATTTTGCCAAACATATCATGCACCTTGACTCACCGAAGTCAAGAATATATTTTAATAATCATCATTTTATGTGAAAAAGTTATCCCAAGTGTAGGATTATTTCTAACATGTCTAAGCTTTGCTATAAAGTTTTTCAGCCAATACTAATGTCCTACCAAAGTTTTATTATAGGGTGACAAGATATTTAGGTGGTCAATGTAAAATATGGTCATAACAAGTAGTTATTAACTAAGCCTTTAAAATTGGAATTAAAATACATTGAATAAACATAAACATGTAGAATAATTTGAGACAACATAATTTTATTTGCAAACTGGGATCAACATGGCCAAGGTGTGCAACATGCCTTACTCTATAAATTGGTAAGAATCGTCGTTGATAAAGTACTCATTGAAAACGTCGCAATCTATACGTGAAAATAACCAAAACAAATTAAATTCAAATAAACTCCAAAATTGAAAAGGAAGGCTGAAATAGATAGATTGGGATTTTAGATGAGTTCAGAAAAAAGAATAGTTCAATGGAGCTAGGACGAACGAGAACATGCTTTCGGAAGTTTTAAAACTAAGAAATAGAGAAATAAACAACTACTCAAAATTCCTGGACTTATTTTCCTATAGAAAAAGGCATTTATGACATCAGCATGAATTTCTGATTTTTAGGGAATATATGTTCTTAAAGGAAAATTCTGGATTAATGCATTAGGATGATGTCATCACAGAATAAGATTTTCGACCGATTTATTTTCTTAAAGGGAAAAGGGTGGAGAAACTGATATGTGGGCCCCGGTTTATGGATCAGGTCCACGAGCTTTGCTAGTCTATGGTGGACCAGATCTTAAGACTAGCGCGGCACGGTGGCTTGGCTAGCGGGTAATGCTGGCATGGCAGGGCACGTGGCGCCAGGTGGTAGCCACGTGGTGGTAGCCAGGGGTAATGCTGAGGGTCGTCGGGGCTCCGGTGCATGACGACGGGTGGCGGTAGTTGCAAAAGCGAGGGGAAGACGTGGGGAGTATTTGGCACTTTGGCGCGTGGCTCGGGGACGGTCCTAGGTCGTCGATGGCGACTGTAGGCGGCGATCAGAGTTTGGCTTGCGGCGGTGATGGTGTTTCGATGTTGGTTTCTCATGGTCGAGCGGTGTGGGATGTTGGCGCAAGCACAGTGAAGCTCATCGATGTGTTAGAGGGACTTGGTTCACCGGGGATTCCTCGCCAGAGTTGCGCTGAGGATTGGAGTGGTGGACAAACGGTGTAGGGGAGCTTGGGTGCTCGGAGAGGGAACGGGAGGCGGGAAGGGGTGGTGCAGGTTGGTGCGGTGCCGGGGGGTTGGGGGTGGGGGTATTTATAGTCTAGAGGGGGTACACGGTGCAAGGATTCCTCGCTGGAATCACGATGGCGCGGGATCGAGGCAAGGGGAGAAAGGAATGGGAAGGCGCGCGGATGATTCGGCGACTAGAGGTGGAGTTGCCGTTTGGGCGGGCGGCCAAAATGGAAAGGGAGTGGGACTCGGAGGCGAAATCGGTGGAGGCGATGGCAGTGTCACGCGGATGAGAAAGGACGGTGGGAGGAGGGAGATGACAGGAAGGCCCCGGACGTCTGCGGGAGAGAGGCGGACTAGCATGGCAATGAGGGGAGGCGACCCGCGTGGGAGAAAAGGCTGGCGCAAGCGTGGGCCGAGCGGAGGAAAAAGAAGAAATGAGCAAAAAGCGAAGTTGGTTTCAACCTGAGAAAAGAAAGGATTTTAAATGGATTTTTGGTTTAAATAAATGTTGGAAATTCATAGAAGGCTTAGAAAATAGCAAATAACAGCCAAAAATTCTAGAAAAATTCTCAATAAATCTACAAGACTAGGGCAACTTAGGGAAAAGAAAGTAACCCCAAAAAGGCTCTGAGACAAGCAATTAAAGCATTTTCTTTTCTCTAGGCTAATGTAAAAAGAAAAAGAAAAAGGAAAATCTAGAAAATCTTAAATAAATAAAAGCTGAAACTTGGGATGTTACATAAACAAGACTCTCAACAAGTTGATAATAGTGGGAAGGATCTATCAGCAGTGCACCATTAGTAGGACTGTTGTGGCTACAGGCCAAACACAGAGAGAGAGATGGTAGTGGAGAGTGATGGAGAGGAGTATATTGGCTTGCTTCCTCCCCATGGTCTGTATTCATATATATATATATATATATATATATATATATATATATATATATATATATATATATATATATATATATATATATATATATATATATATATATATATATATATATATAGACACACACACACATGAGGAGTGCTTTTACAGTCATACCCTTACATCTGGTTATCCCCTCTGGGGCAGTTATGTCATTACACATGGCCTATTCCGGGCCTTATAATCTCCTACTAGGCCTGCTGGGTTTAGGTGGGGGCCACCCCTACGACAGGAGCTTCTCATGGTAAAGGGCTTCACGGGGCCGAAGCCATGTTGCCGAGTCCTTTGGCCCCCTCCGTCCCCGCGGCCTGTGAACTTTTCCAAACTTGACCCAGGGCTGCGCTGCAGCCGAAGCAGACGCGCGCGCTCCGTCCCTCACCCTTCAAACAGGCGGCGGCGGAGGTGGCCCTAGCCGAAGTAGACGCGCGCCGGGGGCGTTGCACTGGCACAGGTCAGCGTAGCGGGCCCCTGAGTCGCCGCATGAGCCTTAAGTGATAAGGGACGTGCTGCGACGCTCGGTCTTCCGGCCGTCCACGTGGTGAAGCGTGCTTGGCGCGGTGCGGGCGTTTGAGGCGTCGTGACCATTAATATGACGGCAAACTCCCGACAGTTGGATTTCTGCCGATTGGCCTTCCGCCGGTTGGCTCCCCTGCTGATGGGGTATATATATGGCGCTGGTATATTGTGATAGAAGCTGCTCCCCTAAAATGGGCCCCTGCCGTGCATCAACATTCCTGGGTGACGCTGAACGGCTTGGGGAATGTTGATGCACAGAAGGAGGTCCATTTTTCTTGGGAGCTTGGTCAGCGCCGGTTATCGACAGCCAGCCGCACTTCCTGCCCCCGCACCGCGCTTCCGCAGGCGACAGCAAGGTCTGCCCTGTTTTTCTTAACAGGCCTACCTACAGTCGGCATTCCTGATGGAGCTCCGTCCCCTACCCTTCGAACGGGTGGCAGCGGAGCTGGCGCCCAGCCGAAGTAGACGCGCGCGCTTCGTCTCGTACCCTTCGAACGAGTGGCGGCGGAGGTGGCGCCCAGCCGAAGTAGACGCGCGCGCTCCGTCCCCTGCCCTTCGAACGGGTGGCAGCGGAGCTGGCGCCCAGCCGAAGTAGACGCGCGCGCTCCGCCCCCTACCCTTCAAACGGGTGGCCGCGGAGCTGGCGCCCAGCCGAAGTAGACGCGCGCGCTCCGTCCCCTACCCTTCGAACGGGTGGCAGCGGAGCTGGCGCCCAGCCGAAGTAGACGCGCACGCTCCGTCCCCTACCCTTCGAACGGGTGGCGGCGGAGCTGGCGCCCAGCCGAAGTAGACGCGCGCGCTCCGTCCCCTACCCTTCGAACGGGTGGCAGCGGAGCTGGCGCCCAGCCGACGTAGACGCGCGCGCTCCGTCCCCTACCCTTCGAACGGGTGGCACCGGAGCTGGTGACCTTGCGTCGCGAACATCGCCACGCGTGCGGTGACTTGGGATCTCGCAATGCGGTCTTGCGCTGTAAAGGTGCCTATACCGTGCGACCCGCCTCGGCGCGCACGGGGCACGTGGCGGCTTATAACTGGTGTGCGGCGGGATGTGGACGGTTGCGTGCTCGCGGCCGCTCGCCTCTTCCCTAGGCAAGGGGGACACGGGGCGGGCGACGAATGGCGCAGTGCCGATGCTATTGTGATCCCCTGGCCCATTAGTCCGCCTTTAATAGCGGCTAGGGAGCGTCGTGCTGTGACGACCCTTGGCGCTCGTGGTCGTGGCCTTTCAGCTTTGGGTATGGGGAACAACGCTGGACAGGCGTTTGTACGACTGCGGTCGCGTCCCGCACGCGGGCCGTCGCGACGCTTCGGTACTAGGGCGAGGTGGCTTAAAGTAGCCCCCGTGACCGCGCCCCCGCAGTTGTACGCCCCCTGCTTGCTTGCGCCGCCTTCCATACTCACGTAGTATTTTTTGCCGCTGGCCTCCTTCCCGGAGAAGCAATGGCGTCTGATGGCAAGCGTGGTCAGGCGGGTGGTGTCTGCGGCATTCCCCGGCGGTCTTCGCTGTTGGAGGTGAAATACACGCTCCAAGAGCGCGACCCGGCGGCGGCGGACAAGGAGTGGTTGGTGGGGGAGGAGGAAGGCACGTTCTCTGGCGAGCTAGGCCCCTCGCTCGTGACCGAGAAGACGATCCAAGGGCTTCTGCGCGCGGGGAAGTTGTCCGAGCGCCAGGAGGTGCGATTGCCCGTCGCCGATGAGACGGAACCGCATCCCGAGAGGTCGGAGGCGGTCGTGTTCGTTGCCTTTTTCGACGCGGGGCTCCGCATCCCCGCGGCGGCTATCGTGGGCGACGTGCTGCGGACCTTCGGGCTGGAGCTGGCGCAACTGACTCCGAACGCCGTGGCCCGGCTTGCGGTGTACAGCTGGGCCTTGCGCTCGGGGGCGTGTTGGCCCAGCGCCTCGCTGTTCGCCTATCTTCACGAGGCACGGTGCCAGCCCAAGGACCGGAAGGACGGGACGCTGTCGAGCTTCGGTAGCGTCACCTTTATTCTTCGTCCGTCGTGCAAGAAGCTCTTCCCTGCGAACTCAACTCGCGGGAAGTGGGAGTCTTACTGGATGAAGCGGTGGTTCTACCACCGTGTGGAGAGCGGGAGCGGCCTTGAGTGCACAGGCCGACCGATCGCGTTCAAGCCCTCGCCCAGCCGGACGCTCGGTGACGAGGACAGGCGGAGGGCTCAGCGGCTCGTAGGCGTGGCCGCCCGCCTCAACTTGCGTGACCTCGCCGAAGAGTACGTGATGTACGGCGTGGCCCCGCTTGCCCGCGACTGGCGTCTTGCCGCCGAGAGGCGTCGAGACGACAATGTTTCGCCATCGATCTGCTTGCTGCCGGCACCCTCCAGTCTTCGTAAGCCTCGACCGCGTCTCTCCTTTGTTCACGCGAAATGCGCTATATGCTGATGCTATCTCCGTTGCTTCAGGGATTTGCTTGGAGGAGGCGGAGCAAGCCGCGCGCGTATTCCTAGGGCCGTACACCGGCAGGGAGCACGAGCAGCGCACGTCTGCTATCGCCGAGGCGGGGCTGGGGCGAATAAACCGCGTGTGCGAGGCCCTGGGCCTTGCCGTGCCGGACCGTGTCGCTCCAGATGACGGTGCGGCGAAGAAGAAGAAGACGCCGTCTCGGAAGAGGGGTCGCAGCGGGGCGCCTGCCGCGCTTGGCGCGGCAGCTGCTACTGCTGCTGCTAGTGCTCCCGAGGGCGCGGCGGACGTGGAGTCGGACTCGGCGAGGTATGCCGATTTAGGCTTGGGTGGCGCGGACGCCGAAGGTGAGGTATCTTCGGCGAGCGCCCCGGACGGCAGGTTTGCTGCGAGCAGCCGGAGGGAGGAAGTCTTGCCGCCCACCGAAGTTGCCGAGGCGGAACCCGTGCGGACCGGCGATGCTGAGGTGGAGCCTCCGGCCGTGGCCGCTGTGGTGCCGGAGGCGCCCTCCACGGGGGCGCACGGAGCCATGCTGCCTTTACCGACAGCGGCAGAAACCGAGGTGCCCCCTGCGACAATTGCCACCGCAGAACCTTTGCCCCCGGGCGCTGCAACCGCGGGGGCTTCCCCAGCCGCGACTGCGGGGGCAGTATCGTTGCTGGCTGCCCCGGCTAAACGGCCATGTGTGCGGCCGGAGCTCCACCGGACACCGCGGGGATTCGTCGTGGCCACGGGCATCAGAAGCTTGTGGGACTCCAGTGCAATGCCGGAGACCCTGCGGCATATGCGCCCTCCGCCACTCTGGCCACGCCGCCCATCGCGCAGGGACAGCCGTCACCTGTCCCGAACGCGGAGGCTTCTGCCCGCGGCGGGACCATTCCTTCTGCGGGGGCTTACGCCACCGCCGCCCCGCCCGGGGATAAGGGGGCGAGTCCCCGAGACCCTCCTTCTGCTACCGAAGGTAGGGTGGCTTAGCTTACTCTGGTGTATTCTTTCATGCCTTGCGGTGCTCACCTGCAGCCTTGTTTGCAGCGCTGCTCATTCCGGAGGGGGAGCACTTGGCGGACCACGGGACCCCGCGCGCGTAAGCCCCGCGGACTTCGTGCCGCCACCGGAGACGCTGAGGGCGTGGCGCGGGATTGTGAATGACGCGGCCACCAGCGTCGACCCGCAAGTGCTGCAGGCCTATGGGGCAGGGTGCCTCGAAGACGCCTTCGAGGTGTCTGGGGTGAGGGTAAGTACTCATGCGACAACGCCTGTGCTGGCTGATCTTGCTAAGTCTTTCCCTTCTGCAGACACTTGTGCTGGGGCAGGCCTTGCAAACGGCCTATGCTCGTGGCCGAAAGGCGCTCGAGGATAGGCTGCGGGCCACCGAGGAGGAGCTACGCGAAGCTTCTGGAGCCCGCTCTGCCCAGGACGCCCGCATCCGCCAGCTGGAAACGGAATGCGCCGAAGCGAGGGCACACGCCGAGGGACTTGTTGCGTCGGCGCGGGAGTCGGCCGCGGAAGCTGCGCAACAGAAGTTTGCGGCGGAGCGCGACGGGCTCCTGGAACAGGTCGCCTCGCTAGAGAAGGAAAAAGGCGAGCTTGCCTTGACTCTAGCGGAGCGTAACCAGACGCTTGGCGACGCCTCGGTGGTTGCGTGGGACGCCCTGCAAATGCTGGAAGTCCACCTCTAAAGGCTTGTGGTTGGAGTGCCGGACCACGCCTTCGGCCCGGAGGAGTTGCTGCGGGCCCTTCGCTGGATCCATGACGCCGCCGACGTTGCGCGCGGGGCTGCGACGACCTTTGGCGACCACTGTGCCTTTGTGGCGTCGTGCCTGGTGTGCGCCCTCCTTCGGCACCGTGGTTGCACGCACATCGCCGAGCTGGAGGACCCTCAGCTGGAGATGCCCGGCGGGGCCGGAGTGATGTCCGGTGAAGTCCGTGCCGTTCGCGGCCCCGTCAAATTCTTCTACGAGCGCATCTGGGACTACATCGGGATAGCCACCACGGAGGTCGAGCTTCGGAAGTCCCTTCGTGGTGGGGGGAGCCTCGGCCAATTTCTAGATGAAGTCCCGCGGCGCGACGAGGGCGGCGCTGAGGTCCCGCGGCGCGATGAGGGTGTCGCGGAGGCCTCCGAAGATGCCGAAGGCTCACAGGTGCGGCGCCAACGTGGCTAGGTGTGGGCGTGCGTTGTAGCGTCTGCCCCTTAACTGAATGAATAAAGTGCATGTTTGCTTCACGAACTGATTGCTTGCCTTCATCCCGGGCAGCTTCCTTGCTGGGGGCGACTGCTCGCGTCTGGCCTTGTGACCCCGCGGCGCCTTCGACGCTGGCAAAGGGCCGAGGAGTCGTTGAACTTTTGGGCAAGCCGGCCTTCTTCGAGCGAGGCCCCAGCTTTAGCGCGCGTTAAGGACGAGCCCGCGGGATAGCGGCTTAGAACGACAAGGATGCTGCCGGACCTTTGTACTTGTGTGATTTTTCCGATATGCAAATTTTCTGTCATCTTAAGATATGCGCTGTGTGTTGATGCCGCTTCGGGTTCACCGGTACGCCACATGCTGCGCGGCGATGGGCTCTCCACGCTCGACGCGCGCCGTTGGCGAAGTAGTCGCGTAAGGGTTCCTTAGAACGGCGCTTGCGGGGGCAGTCCTTGGCACCTCACCTTTTTACCGTCCATAGATGGGCGGGTGCGGAGGCGGACCTCGACGCTTCGCCTTTTTATAGTCCGTAGACTGGCGTGTGCGGAGGCGGACCTCGATGCTTCGCCTTTTTATAGTCCGTAGACTGGCGTGTGCGGAGGCGGACCTCGACGCTTCGCCTTTTTATAGTCCGTAGACTGGCGTGTGCGGAGGTGGACCTCGACGCTCCGCCTTTTTATAGTCCGTAGACTGACCTGTGCGAAGGCGGACCTCGACGCTCCGCCTTTTTATAGTCCGTAGACTGGCGTGTGCGGAGGCGGACCTTGGCACTTCGCCTTTTTATAGTTCGTGGACTGGCGTGTGCGGAGGCTGACCTCGACGCTTCGCCTTTTTATAGTCCTTAGACTGGCGCGGGCGAGGGTGGAAGTGCGCACACGTTCCGTTCCTCTTGCTCCTCATGGCGGGGGTAGCCTCTGGCGCGCTGTGTCTTCGTCAACGCGCGCTGCGCTCACCTCCCGCAGTACGCGAGGGTGAGCCTCGCTCCGCTGCGATTAATACTCGTGTCCTCCGCCCGCGTTGCGAAACGCGTGGGGGGCCTCCGTAGCCTTATTTATGCTCCACAGAGTATGCACAGGGACGAGGTTCCCGGCATGCGCGGAATTCGCGTCTTGTTTAGACTCCGTAGAGTGCGTAGGGAGAACATCTAGTGCGTGCGGAGGCGGACCTCGACGCTACGACTTCCTTTATAGTCCGGAGACTCGCGCGTGCGGAGGCAGACCTCGACGCTACGTCTTATTTAGAGTCCGTGGACTAGTGCGTGCGGAGGCGGACCTCGACGCTACGACTTCCTTTATAGTCCGGAGACTCACGCGTGCGGAGGCAGACCTCGACACTACGTCTTATTTAGAGTCCGTGGACTGGTGCGTGCGGAGGCGGACCTCGACGCTACGACTTCCTTTATAGTCCGGAGACTCGCGCGTGCGGAGGCAGACCTCGACGCTACGTCTTATTTAGAGTCCGTGGACTGGTGCGTGCGGAGGCGGACCTCGACGCTACGACTTCCTTTATAGTCCGGAGACTCGCGCGTACGGAGGCAGACCTCGACGCTACGTCTTATTTAGAGTCCGTGGACTCGTGCGTGCGGAGGCGGACCTCGACGCTACGACTTCCTTTATAGTCCGGAGACTCGCGCGTGCGGAGGCAGACCTCGACGCTACGTCTTATTTAGAGTCCGTGGACTGGTGCGTGCGGAGGCGGACCTCGACGCTACGACTTTCTTTATAGTCCGGAGACTCGCGCGTGCGGAGGCAGACCTCGACGCTACGTCTTATTTAGAGTCCGTGGACTGGTGCGCGCGAGGGCGTCCCCCCGTTGCGTCTTTTGTTTATACTCAGGCCCGTCACCCTTGGCTACGGCGAGTGCACACGCGGACGTGCGACTTCGATTTATACTTAGTCCCGTACCCCTGGCTACGACGAGTGCACACGCGAACGTGCGTCTTTGTTTATACTCAGGCCCGTCACCTTTGGCTACGGCGAGTGCACACGCGAACGTGCGACATCGATTTATACTCAGTCCCGTACCCCTGGCTACGGCGAGTGCACACGCGAACGTGCGTCTTTGTTTATACTCAGGCCCGTCACCTTTGGCTACGGCGGGTGCACACGCGAACGTGCGACTTCGATTTATACTCAGTCCAGTACCCCTGGCTACGGCGAGTGCACACGCGAACGTGCGTCTTTGTTTATACTCAGGCCCGCCACCTTTGGCTACGGCGAGTGCACACGCGGACGTGCGACTTCGATTTATACTCAGTCCCGTACCCCTGGCTACGGCGAGTGCACACGCGAACATGCGTCTTTGTTTATACTCAGTCCTGTCACCTTTGGCTACGGCGAGTGCACACGCGAACGTGCGACTTCGATTTATACTGCGGGAACGCGCGCGCTGGCAAGCCTGCGCGCGCCTCCGCCGCGTACTTGCGCGTGATGAAGAAAGATTGTTGGCAAACGGCGATCTTCATTACATCCCCGTTTGCGCGGGTAAGCAATTACAGGGGGTGGATATACTAACCGTTTGTCCTTGGTGCGGCCGAAGCCTCTAGTCGCTAGACATCTGCAGGGCCCGCCAAGGCGCCTCTGAATGGCCCCGCGGACCCCCGCGCTGTGACGCCAAATCTAAGAGCGCCGCTGGGCTTCGCGACGCGGGTACCTGGTACCTGGCTCGATGCGCCGGGCCATATCCTGGTCGCCTCGGACGGTGATGATGGTCCGGGGACCCGGGATCTTCATGCATAGATAGCCGTGATGTGGTACCGCGCCGAAGGAGTTGAGGATTGGGCGCCCTAATATGGCATTGTAGGGGTACGGAAGGTCGACCACGTCGAAGGTGGCATCTTCGGCCCGCACATTGTTATCTTGGCCGAAGGAGACTTGAAGACCTATTTGGCCCAGCGCCCGCAGGGGCTGTCCCCCGAAGCCCTGCAGTGGGATTCCTGAGGGCCCTAGGCGGCTTCGAGGGATCCCCATCTGGTCGAAGGCCGCCGCAAACAATATGTTCGCGGAGCTACCGCCGTCCACCAAGGCACGCCCCACGTCGCATCCCGCGATAGTGACCCGGATGACCAGGGGGTCCTGATGAGGGAAGTCCACGCCTTGGGCGTCGTCGGGTGTGAATGTGACTTCGTGCTGCGCCCAGTCCGGCGGTGCTTGCGCTGGGTATGCCGCCACGTGATGTAGTCTTCGCGCATAGGCCTTCTGCTGCCGTGCTGAGGCGAATTCCAGCGCAGAGCCTCCGGATATGACGTTAATGACCCTGCGGTGGGTTGCCTCCGGGGCCTGCAGCGACAGGAGGCCCTCCCGAGGCTGCTGTACGTGAGCTTGGATCCGTAAGGGGCCTTCCTGGGGTTGCATCCCTTGCGCCTGTACCTGCATGGGGGCCTCGTACGGGAATTGGACGTGGGCCACCGCAGGCGGACGTGTCTCTGGGTTCCTGTCCCCAGCGACGCTATCGCGGAGCGCCGCGATGGAGGTGCAGGTGCGGGTATCGTGGTTGCCGCGGCCGTGGACTACGCACCAGAGTCCCTAGTGCTGGTCGTCGTAATCTCCACGACTTTTATCGTCGCGGCCCCGGCCACGGCTGCGCCCCCAGCCACGGCGCCCCTGAGCGCCTCGGCCCGCGGGAGCGCCCTCGTCGGAACCGCCTTCAATGTCGAGGACGTACCGGTTTCGCCTCGACCTCTGCTGGCCGCGCTTGGGCCGATCGGATGACTCCTTGTGCGAGGCGTCCCTGCGGTCGGGCGTATCCCTGGACGACTCCTGCTTACGTTTTCCCTTCGAAGAACCGTCCTTCGGCGGATCTTCGGCTTTTGCCGAGGCTCCGGGCTGGTTGGTGTCGGAGTCGTCACCTTGCCTTCGCCGCGCGTCCTCTTCCGCCCTGGCGTATTCCTCCATTTTGTCGAAGAGCTTCGCCACCGTCTTGCTTGGCTTTCGCACATTGTACTCTGCCATCGGGCCCGGACGAAGGCCCTGTATGGCTGCATTAACGATGGTGGTTTCATTAACGTCCTTCACTTGGCATTGAATCTTGGCGAAGCGTTTGAAGTAGTCCCGGAGCTTCTCCGAGGGTTTTTGCTTCACAGCGAAGAGTTGGTCCGCGTCGACTCGCTCGACATAGTTTCCTTGGAAGTTGTTGTGAAGGCGGTCGCGAAGCTGCTCCCACGCGTAGATGGAGCCTGGCTCTATGGTAAAGAACCAAGAGAGCGCCACTCCTTGCAGCGCGAGAGGGAGTCACTTCGCCTTCGTGGTGTCGTCTCCGCCCGCGGCTTCGATCGCGGTTTCGTACACGCGCACGAACTCGCGGGGGTCCGTGTCGCCTTTGTACGGGTCGATGGCGCTAGGAAACTTGAAGTCTTCAGGCCATGCCGCCTGCTGCAGCCCTGCCGAAAGCGGGGACTCCGGATCTACGCGCCGTAGCGGCGCACGGCAAGACGTGGGGGCTTTGCGACTGTCCGCCCTCTCCGGCGTGGGCTCGGGCGCGATTACTGGCGCGGCCTGCTGGCTCCGAGCCTCTTGCATATCGCGGACGGCTCCGCGAAGGTCCCCTAGCTCCCGCTGGAACGCGTTGAGGGCTGCTAGTATGGCGCTTTCCACCGCAGGCGCTGTCGGGGCCGCCGGAACACCCAGCGGACGGGTCGGTGCAGGAACCATCGCTTCACGATCTCCAGATCCGCCGGATGCTTCATTGCGGCTACCCCCGGCCGCCTGATCCACGCTGCCGGCGAGGGTGGCGGTCGTTGCAGTGCCAGCGACGGGGTTGGTTGTCGTTGTAGCGGCGCTGGCGGGGTCGGTCGCTGTGGTGCCAGCGACGGGGTTGGGTGTCGTTGTAGCGGCGCTGGCGGGGTCGGTCGCTGTAGTGCCGGTGACGGGGTTGGGTGTCGTTGTAGCGGCGCTGGCGGGGTCGGTCGCTGTAGTGCGAGCGTCGACGTCCGCGACCACTGCGCCTGCGCCGCCGCCAGCTCCTTCGGCGGCAGATGCTGAAGCCCTGGTATTCACACGCCGCTCCGACCCAGCCGTCTTCTTTCCCTTCGCCGCCGCTGATGAAGCTTTTTTCGGTGCCATCCTTCTTCTTCGGTCTTCGGGCTTGTCCTTGTCCTCCCCACGGACGGCGCCAACTGTTGTGGCTACAGGCCAAACAGAGAGAGAGATGGTAGTGGAGAGTGATGGAGAGGAGTATATTGGCTTGCTTCCTCCCCATGGCCTGTATTCATATATATACACACATAAGGAGTGCTTTTACAGTCATACCCTTACATCTGGTTATCCCCTCTGGGGGCAGTTATGTCATTACACATGGCCTATTTTGGGCCTTATAATCTCCTACTAGGCCTGCTGGGTTTAGGTGGGGGCCACCCCTACGACAAGGACAAAACTGCAAGTGAAGCTTCATAGGTGTGGCAGAAGTACATGTATCAATCAAGCCAGAACGAGTAAGCAAATTCTGAACATGTTGATGCTGAGAGAGATAGTAGCCACCACGATCTTAGAATGAACTTCAATCCCTAGGAAGTAGCGGAGTGGTCCCAAATCAAACATCATAATTTGTTCAATCAATTTCTTCTTGACAAATGTCACATAGTCCATGTTGTCTCCTGTGATCAGCATATCATCCACATACAACAGAAGTAAAGTACAACCCTACTGAGAAGTGTGAACGAACAAGGTAGGATCATGCTCACTCGGAGAAAAACTAGCAGCTCTAAGCACAGAACTGAAACACTCAAACCAAACATGAGGAGCCTGCTTGAGACCATATAGAGCATGTCGAAGATGGCAAACATAGCTTGTAAGAGCCTCAAGCTGCATGTAGACCTCATGTAGATCACCATGATTCTTGACATCCATCTAAGATATAGCCCATGAGCGTACTACTGCAATTGTAATGAGAGTGTGAAATATAATCATATGAGCAACTGGACAAAAGTCTCATCACAATCTCAATTATAAGCCTACTAAAAATCTCTTGCAACAAGACAACCTTGTATCGCTCTACTGAACCATCTGACTTGTTCTTTACTTTATACACCCACTTGCAAGTTATAGGAACAACTCCAGATGGTAGTGGAACAAGATCCCAAGTACATGTATGCTCTAGTGCTATAAGCTCCTCAGTCATAGCCAACTGACACTCAGGTACACTGGCTGCCTCCTGATAGGTACTCAGCTCATATACTGCACTTAGACGAGGGAAACCCCCATCTTTCTGGTGCCTGAATAGAAGAATGATCACGTAGGGCATACCGTGATGTAGTAGAACGATTGTCAGAGTATGTGGTACTGGCCGAAGGGTCAAGTGGAGGAGCAAAGGACTAAGGATCAGAAGGATATCTGTAGGATCGAAATGGCAATAGAGGGGGGTGAATGGAGCCTTCAAACCGCCCCAAGTATTCTTACGAACTTCTTCTCCGATAGCTATAGTAGCTATGAAGCAAGAAGATAGATACCCGCTGGCAACTGAGAAGATCTCAAACAAAACAAAAAAGAGAACCAAGAAGAGGAAACAGTCCAGAGATCAGGCAATCCGGTCAGACCGTAAGTGTATCAGCGGTCTGACCGCAGAGGGAAGGCCAGTCTGACCGCAAAGGGGTTGCCGGTCTGACCGTATAAGCACCTCCGGTCAGACTGCCCAAGCCACTACCGGACTGACCACGAAACCCTAGCGGTCAGACCGCATATGCACGCCCGATCTGACCGCCAACTGAACAATGGTCTGATCGCCTATGGGAATCCGGTTTGACCGGGATCGAAATCAGTGCAAGAAGCAGAGGCAAACAGAGAAAACGACGAAGAGCTGACCGAAAACTGATGATACAGTAAATACTGCCTAGATCAAACCAAAACAAGGGAATGATCTCATGACTGCTGAGCTTCTCAGGACAACTTCTCTGAACTTCAAACTAATCAACTAATCAGCCTCAGGGAGAGCAAACTCAGATCCAAAGAATTGGAAAAACAAAATTCAGACAGAAATGAAATCCAGAGCTGTTAAATTGGACATCCTCTCCAAAGACCAACATTATCTTGCGGTTCTTGATTCTTTTGAACAAGAGACTCTTGATCTCTATAGAGAATCGATTTCAGATCGAGAGAACAAGAATCAAAACACTTTTCACGGAGGAAATCAAGAACACGAGGTTCCTCTGCTTATGAAAACAGTAAACCCTAGAAACTTCAGAAACAGAGGAAGTCGGAGGCAATCAATTTCTTGGAGAGGAATCGGCTGATAAATTGATTGTTCTCAGGAATATGCTAGCCAAAAGGCTTTGAGGAACTATTCCCAGTTCAAAGACAATCATTTTGCAGCTTCGTGAACAAAGATTCCACTCCAAAATCAAAAGCAGAAAAGAACCGAGAGCAGAGAAGAAGAAACTGAAACTCAAACACTAAAAAAGAAAACAGGAAGCCATATCATCTCAGACACAGGATTTCTCATATTGATTCAGAGAGATGAATGATTACATAGGATTTTTCTTACAGCCATCTCACACACCAAGAACACACACTCAAAACAAAATCAAGAACACGCACCAACTCAAACTGCTCTCTGCTCAGGCAGACATGAAAAAGCAAAAAACCCTTACAACAAAATAGAGAAAAGAAAAACAAGCCCACCTGCACCTGAGCTCTAGAATCTCTATTTATAGCCTTGTGTTACCGGGTTTTCAACATGCTTTACCCATTAACACTAACAACTCTGCGCTTTACCCAATAATTCCAACTGAAACCACTTCCAATTTGCAGCCTTGAGCATTTACCAAAATGCCACTCCTGCACCTTCCTGGAAGCTTCCTCGTTTCTTGCTGTCCAAGCCTCGCAACCACCTCGAACCCTCGCCATCTTCGGCATCTCCCGACCGCTTCGACCTTGTAGGACCGAAAAAGGCAACAGAGGGGGGTGAATGGTGCCTTCAAACCTCTCCAAGAATTCACATAATCTTCTTCTCCGATAGCTACAGGAGCTATAAAGCAAGAAGATGAATGATCACTGGAAATCGAGAGATCAAACAGAAACAGCGGAAGAAGAACAAACTCTCTGCCAGATCAGACAAGAGACAAAACATCAATAGATCAAGGCAGGTGCTCGGCCGAAGTCCAGAGTGGTCGAAGCATCACTGTGTGATCACTCAAGTCTCTACTGTGGTCAAAGTGACCGAAAACAGTTTCAGAGCAGTCGAGATTCGGCAGTGAGAAACCGACCGACAACAAAAAGCAAACAGTAAGAGCAAAGACTAGACCGACAACAGAGAAAACTCAACTTGGTCTGAGATAGCGCAGAAAGTGATATTCGACCGCCAGAGCAAAAACATATGTATCTTTTGATCCTCGAGTCTAACAACCACAAAACCCAAACCATAGCAAGATAACAGTCTCCGTATGAGAAATTACAGGACTAAAGGAAACTTACTGCTGTGGTCGGAGAGAGACGCATGGTTGAAAGTGAAACAGAGGAAGTGAGCAGAGATCGACCGCAAGATCCAAATTTCGAGTAACTTTTGACTCACAGATCTTTTGAACACGAAACTGTAAACACTGCAAAAGCTCAACCCTGGAAGAGAAAATACCAAGGAAACACAAACTCTCTGCCGAAACCCGAAGTGACTATGAAGTCGAAATTGGAACAGGGGAGCTCGGAGGCGCACGACCGCTTGGCCAAAGAACTGATCAACCATGATTGCTCTCGGGAAGAACTGGCCAAGATAGCCTTGAGGATGAATCCCAGTTCAGAGCAAAGGAAAACCGAGGCTTCTCGAATCAAGAATTTCACTTAAAATAGAAACAAGAACACAGAAAAGAGAACGAACGGAGAAACCACAATCAGGACAACCAAACAACAAACAGACAGCACAACTCAAATAGATGCAGAGAGATGAATGATTGCATACATGAAAGTTTCAACATCCACTCCCCTCGGGAGGACACGCTCTACCCTAGAGCTACACTCACACAGATAAACTCCCCTCGGGAGGGAGAGGCGGCAGCCACCAAGGATCAACCGACCAGCTCAAGTCTAACACTTGCCTCCCCTCTCCCTTTTATAGGCTCACACGCGAACCTTGGCCTAATGGATCCATCCATTAGTCCACAATGGGATAACCCGTAAACCCCACCTAACACCGGGTTTAACCATTGCTTTACCCACTAGCAAAAACAGATTCCAGTGCTTTATCCGCTAACACCAATGGCTTCATTGCTTTGCCCGTTAACTCCAACCACTCCTGTGCTTTGCAGAGACACAGCTTCCCTTTGCAGCCTTCCGCATTTCTCCAAAATGCCACTCCGCTGCCTTCCCGAAAGCTTCCGGTCCTCCGCACGACTGCGCCTGACTCGGACCGATCAGACCTCCGACTCCTCCAGAGCCCTAATCCCGGTCTGTTTCGCTGCGCACGACCGCACCCAGCCTCCTGACCGTCTGGACCTCAGCTGCTCCCTGAGCCTAGTCCCGGTCCTTCTTGCCGTTGCCCGTCGCGTCCGCCTCCAGTAGCTCTAGCTCCGGTTCCTCGTCTCCTCAGCATCACCAGCCTCGATCATCTTTGGCGTCTCCGACCGTTTGGACCTCAACACCTTCTGTGCCTAGTCCTGGTCCTCCCACGCCTCACAATGAAATAGCTCTGAAGTCCTGCAACCACATAGACAAGCAAACCGTCACATAGGACCGCACGAAACAATCACACCAACAATCGGTATAACCAACAAGTTTTCCAGTGCACAAACATAGCACAACCCCTAGTCATAAACCCCCTACGACCGGTTGAATGAACAATTCATGAAGTGTCAGCAACCTACGACCACACGCTAGGCTGCTACGGCCACCAAGACACAAGCTACGACAACCATCGCTAGCTTACTACGACTTACCCAACCAGGTCATACCAACTTACGACTGGTCGAAGTCACAAAGCAATGCTCAAAGCCTACGACCTCATCCCAGAGGGCTACGACCACTCCAAAAGACCATAAGAATGAATGAGGAAAAGAACTCAAAACACACTCCCCCCAAAGTCGTAAATGCCCTACGACCGGTCAAAAAGGTAGAACATGACATGCACAAGACCTACGACCACTACCATAGACCATACGACCACCCCAATGGTCCATTCGACCGATTCCCAGATGTTACACCTGCTCCGGGAGGCCATACGACCGGTTCTCAGGTGTTACGACCGCTACCGAGTGATAACGTGGTCGTAAGGCGCCGACTCCACAACATGGTCGCAAATTCGACTGCCGACTTTCGACCTTGAGATCGTAAACAATGAACCAGGCTTCCGACCACGGCCAATCGTGGTCGGAGCAGCGTTCGACCACGGCCAACGTGGTCGTAACCGATCGTAAACCCATGTTCTCCGATCACGCCTAAAGTGGTCTTACACCTTCCTGATGAACTTCGACCACAGTCAAAGTGGTCGTAAACTGTCCTGGTGGCCTTCGACCACAGCCAGAGTGGTCGTAAACGCCACAACGTGGTCGTAAATAGTGCGCACAGCTTCCGATCACGACCAATGTGGTCGTAAAGCCTTCCGACCACTCGAAAACGCATCTACTAGGTTCCGACCATGGACAACGTGGTCGTAAGCAGTCTGTCGACCATTCTTAAGGGCTATGACTAAGCAGGAACTTCTCAATGTGGTCGTAAACGACACAACATGGTCGTAAATCCTCCAGCCGGTGTCAACGTGGTCACAAACTCTTCTGCTGACTTTCGACCATGCCCAATGAAGAGTCTGACCACTTGAAAAGGCTTGAGACATTGCAGAAACAACACAATGTGGTCATAAAAGCTTCCGACCACTAATCAATTGCCTCCTACGACTACCAAGTCGACCGCCTATGACTACCAAGTCGTAAATGCCCCCTTTCGTCCACATGGTCGTAAGCCTAACTGCCAAGCAGGACATAAGGGCTAAAAACCCAACAGAGAGAGCCATTCTCCTCTCAAAACCTCAAAAACCAAACTCAATCTTTCTAGATCAAGAGTCAATTACTCATCACAACCATGGGGTGACCTCCACATGGTCTCACTGACCTCAGCACCGCCTGTGCCTAGTCCGGTCATCCATGCCTCACCACGACTTAGCTTCAAGGTCCTGCAACCATCACAGACAAGAAAACATCACATAGCACTGCTCGAAACAGTATAATCATACAATAGCATCAGTAGAAAGTACTCAAGCACGAAATAACCAATCGACCGGTCAAAAAGAAGAACAAACGTCCCAAGCACGTCCGACCGCGTTTGATCAGGTCCAACCATATTGGGCTGCACCATGCACCGACTTGGCACAAACAACCAAATCAAACTCTTTCCAGAACAAGTGTGGGGTCACCTCCACATGGTCTCTCAATCTCTCTATCTGCGATGATAGTGAAAGGGAAAAGTGGAAGTGTCATAAACTGATGAAGCTAGTGGAGGATACATAGTGGAAGTGTCAAAAATTGGTAAAGCTGGTGGAGACATAGTAGAAGGTGAAACTGGTGGAGAGGATGTATCTGAAGAATGAACAGAAGACGACAAATCTGCTAAAGGAATGGGAGGTAGACACAAAAAAGAAGTTGAATATGTGGAAGAAAAAGTGGGATGAGTGGAAGGATGATAAAAGAAGGACCGATCCTTAGAAAAGTTCACATCACGAGAGATGTGAATACAACAGGCCGAAGGATGATAGCAACGATAACCCTCATGTTCAAGACTATAACCTAAAAAGACACACTCAACCGACTGAGCGTTTAGCTTTGTATGCACACGATGTGCCAAAAGAACATAACACGTGCAACAAAAAACACGAACATGATCATATCGAGGAGGTGCTTCATATAGGATCTCACTAGGACAGTTGCCCTGAAGTTTGGAAGAAGGCTGAAGATTGATAAAACATACTGTTGTAGAGACCGCTTCCCCCCAAAATGAGGACTATCGTAAAGGTTGCTTCCCCCTAAAATGAGAGGGAGCAAAGGATGAAATAAGAAGAGAATAAGCAGTCTCAATGATGTGACGATACTTTCGCTCAGCAACACCATTGTGAGTATGAGCACCAGGATATGAGCGTTGGCCGTTGAGGAAGAGTATCCTCAGAAGAAAGAAATTGACAAAAAGCTGATGAAAGAACCTCTCCAGAGTTAGAACAAAAAACATGAATGGAAGAGGAAAACTGAGTATGAACCATCTTAGAAAAAGATTGATAAATAGAAACCAATTGAGAATGATGTTTTATAAAGTAAATCCATGTATATCTAGAGCGATCATCAATAAATATGACATAATAACTGCGACCACCCTTGGAAGCAAAAGGAGAAGGGCCCAAAACACCATAATGTACCAAACCAAAAGGATGACAAGACTAAGAGGTATTACTAGAATATGGCAGTTGTAGTTGTTTCCCCAGTTTACAATCGGTATAGTGAAAATTAGACTCAACAGTGACACGACCTAAGGAACCTTGCTGAACTAGAGCAGTGAGGCGAGCTTCACACAAATGACCAAGTCTATGATGCCACTTGCTAAAGGAAGAACGAATAGGAGAATGAGATGATGACATAGCAGATGACACTGAGGCCTTTGACATACTTGTGGAAGGTTGATGCAAGGAGTCCAAGACAAAGAGACTAGGGGAGCCTCTATGGTGATGGCTAGAAACAATCACTCTTCTACTGTGACGATCCTGAATGAAACAAGAAGAATCATCAAGTCCAATGAAATAGTTCATATCAGTAAGTTGACCAACAGAAAAAAAATTCATAGATAACTAAGGAACAAAAGACACATCATAAACAAAGAAGTGAGATGTAGAGAGAATGCCCCTAATGAGTAATAAAGCAAGGTGTACCTTCTATAGTGTGAACATAAGCACCATTAGTCATGGGCCTCTAGGCAACAAGTTGAGAGCTATATGATGTAACATGAAAAGAGACACTCGAGTCCAAAACCCAAGAATGCGCTAGAGGTAGATGGGCAACTGAAGTGAAAGCAAACACTGATCCAGAAATCATAGGAGGTGTGGCAGTAGTGACTCCAGTATGTGCTCTACGATGACGATCAGATGAATGTCTAGCATGATAATCAACAAGCTGGCCTACATGTAACTTGAAGCACTTGTCAATAGATGACCGATCCTCTTGCAATGAGAACAAAACAACACTCCTGTGGATGTAGCTCTGGTGGATCCAGACTACTGTGAAAGAGCTAGAACAACATGTGGTGAGCATCCTGAGGTAGACATAAGTGAGTGAAGACGAGTTTCCTTTGCAATTAGACTGGCGAGTGCCTCAGTCAAAGTCGGTGGAGTAGGATAGTTGAGCAACTGAGTACGAACAGGCTCAAACTCTGATCGAAGCCCCATCACAAACTAATACATAAATTAATGTCTATTGAGCATACTCGTCTTTGGCAATACAAGACTGACAAGTAATAGCAGCCTTTGGTGTCATAGACTGTAGAGGGCCAGTGATGGTAGGGAAAGCATAATAATACTCCTCTACCGACATGTCCTGCTATTGAATATTATGAAGGTTCTTGAGCAATTTGAAGCGAAGAGCACCACTGGACTGAACATATCTCTTTGCAAAGTATGACCACATTTGCTTGGCTGAAGTATGATAGTCAAGACTCATCCTCAGAGAGACATCAATACTTAGAACTAGACCAGTCTTTATTGCCAAATCTTTATTGCCTCAGCGTTGACCTTCTTCGGATCAGGAGGATCATGCATCGAATGACAAGCCAAACCATAACCCCTCAAAGTAGTCTTGACTAAGAAAGTCCATGCTCAATAATTTGACCCATCAAGTTTGATACCAGTGAGCACGAGAGATGAGCTGCCCTGAAACCACGAGTCAGATTTTGCAATCTTAATGGACCACAATCACAACAGAGCTAATAGCAACAGCACAACAGAGCATAGCAGCAGCAACATGATAAAAACGTAAGTAAGTCCTGGAATGATGGTAAGAAGACCTGGAGCCCGACGACAGCATCGGGCTTGGACAGGAGGTTGGCGGTGGGAATATGAGGAAGCCGGCGATGGGAATCCAAGGAGGCCAATGGTGGCGTCGAGCTTGAAGTGGACGAGGCCAACGACGGCAGCTTGATCCAAAGCTGGCAACACAAGTAGATCTGAGCCAAGAGGATCTTGGGTAGCCAGCGAAGGAGAGCTGGTGACATGAGCAGATTCGAGCTGGGCGGATCTCGGGCGGCCGACGAAGGAGAGCTGGCGGTGCGAGCAGATTCAAGCCGGGCAAATCTTGGGTGGCCAGTGAAGGGGGGCAAGACGAGGACGACGACACCAGAGTCAGAGATGTGGATAGTGCTCGGGAGAGAGACGATGGCTAGGTTCCAGGCAAGAGGAGAGAGGCGATGGCCAAATCCGACCTAGGGGAGAAGGTGGCAACCAGATCCAGCAGTCATGAGACGGTAGCGCTAGGTGGATGACAAAGATGGGACGCACGACGACTGGTTCCAGCCGACCCAAGGACAGTAGAGACAAGGGCCTTATAGGTTACATGGGCCACACAGAGAGAGAGAGAGAGAGAGAGAGAGAGAGAGAGAGAGAGAGAGAGAGAGAGAGAGAGAGAGAGAGAGAGAGAGGCACTAATATATACAAGGCACTTAACAGTAACCAAGGTGATCTACGTGAATGGGCGCAAAAGACTGCACACTACCGTTGGCTTCATGTTATAATTTCCATCACGGGCCCCTCGGTTCTAATTTATGTTGTAAGTTCTGCTGCACACCTCTGGTTGCACATATCGTGTGATCCTCATGTGCACACTGGCATACAACAAAACCCCTTGCACATTTTGAACTCACAAAGATTGCAATGCAATCACATATGAAACTTATATGTTACACCAACTGCATATCATGCATTGTAATTGTACCATTATATTAGGAAATATTAAAAAACGGTTCAATGATTTTTTTTGGCACTTTGTGCAGTCGATACAAATGGCGAGAATGTATATTCTGCCTCATTATGCTATTGAGAGGAAAAGGAACAAATACAATATTACTAAAACAGTCCATCACATATTTCTTCATTTTTTCGGACAGTAACACCTGGGGAGTAACACTACCTGTAAAACCTATATATACAGCTCCAACTGACACATATTATACCCTTTAATTTTGAATCCTTCAAATGTTATTTTGTTACTTCTTCACACTGAAAAATCAAAATTACCATATCAGTAAATAGAAATTTCCATCATTCTCCCACTTATTGTGACACAGTTGTCTAATCAATTTAGACGCCAAGATTAAACTGAAAGGGAACAATTATGCAGAAACAATTGTAGAAGTAACCAATTCCTTCCTACTATCTCCCGCAAATTCTAACGCAAGCACCTAATCTGTGAACTAGAAAACTAAATGGAAAAGAAGCGAGCAGTTCCAAATGTAGATGTAATCAATTCCTTTCTGACATGATTTATGCATTTTCTGACATGATTTATGCATTGGTCGAAATACTACAAAACTTGTTTCTTTGCCATGTATGGCTTGCTTCTTTTAACACAAACACTTAATCTATTTTTCTAAACACTATAGAACTAATCATTGGTCCAAATACTAAACACTACAAATGGTAACAATGGAAGGAATCAATTCTGGCTACAGGGATTAACCACTCACCAGGCTCCATACATCACAAGGTTTATCACACTTATAACATGTTCCATCCCTTCTCGCGGAAGTCGGTTTCCCAAAAGTCATCTACTGGCAGTGACACCTGTAACAAAATTCTAAAAAAGCCAGTTCTTGTTAAATTGCTAACACAGGTGGCATAGCAGTGGCAGCATCTCAACGGGTCACGAAAGCCATTTCATCGCCTTGGGTACAAGGTTTTCAAATCCGGGGGACCACTCCAACCCCTCAAAAGCTATTACAACCTCACCACAGCGCACTCTCCTCCCGTCGCTTCCAAATAGTTCCAAAGCCCTTACTAGTGAATGTGCGGCACCCAGATCATCTCCGTTATAGTTAAGGAGCCCATGGATTCCGTGCCTACAAAGGAGCTGAAGCATTCACAGATCCACCTCACGACCAGAGGCACATCGGCACCGAAGAGGGTGAAGATGTTGCCCGAGGACGAGGACTTTGAGGCTGAGTTCCAAGCGTTCTCGAAGACGTTTGATGAGGAGGAAAGCAATAGCAACTTGATGGCGCTCTACAGCTGTGGCAACAATGTCCTGTATGTCCCTCTTCCAGTCACGGATAATGCAGCATCTGCTCTCCCGGGCAAAGGTAACTGGTGAACTATAGTTATGTCTTCTATGCGTGTTTCCGGTAGTTTAGTAGTGAGCTATATGTTTTCTCGGTGTCCTCGTTTGCCCATAGCACTGAACGCATCGTAACGGTGGGGAATTAATTTTTGATGGTTTCTTTGCTGAGATTTGAGGAAGTTGTTCCCAAGGTTATTAAGTCGGTAAGTCGAGTTGAGTCGTCAAGAGACCAACTTGCCGACTAGTCGATTAGTCGTCGACTACTTGCGACTATTTGTCAACTTGCATTGAAGTCAATTTTGCAACAAGTTATTCCATTAAAAAACAGACCAAGCATCAAAAATGCAATTCGTCATTTCATCACAGCAAAAGAAACGGTGAAAGACAGTTAATACATACCTCCTTGGCAGCTGGCATTAACAAGAGAATGCAACAAAATACTGTAGAGATCACTCTTCTGATAAGGATTCATGTTCCATTCCATAAGACATTCTCAGGTCAGCTACATTGGCCAGCAGCTCAGCAGAACAAAAGCGAAGTCATCAGGATTTGCAGAAAACACGGGGACTGATGCATAAGGATCAAGAAAATGATACCTTGCAGGCAGTGTCAAATCCAAAGCTTGTTAGAACCTCCCTGGCTCCTTGCATTTCAGATCTCCATCAATAATCCTTGGAGTCTTGGACAACCAATAGCACAGGTCAGGCAATGATATTGTGATTTGTGAGACACAGTCAAAACTCAAAACATTGAAAATACTAGGTATCATGGGAACTGTTACAAATGAAAGTATCCCAAGATTTTCACCATGAAACTTAGAGAACTTACTCAAGTATGTCAAGGGCAAATGTCCTATGCAATGAGTGAGCATGCAACCACATAGCCTGGAGGGAAAAGAAACAGTAACAACTTTATAAAGAAAGAAATGTAGAAATTCAGTAATAAAAGTTAGGAGTTACTCAAAAATAATTATGTAGCTTTCTAATCCCTCACCAAGCCAACCTAGTGGTATGTAATATAGTAATCTGACTTTGAAGATTGCAATTTGGAACTAGATTCACATCACTAAAACTACAGCCACAAAAGGTGCATTTCCAAACCTTCAACAGAACAGCACTGTCCATTGCATCAGCTATAGGTTCAGTGAATGAAATCTTAGCTCCTGAAAGGGGTTGTTTCATTCTCCTTACTCTGGAATGTGTCCCCTTGGCACATATAATACATTTGACGACATCCTTCTTACTCGTCTGGCCAAAAGCAGTATTTCCATGCTGGGTCTTTGGACTTAACCGCCTTCTACTTAGGATCTTTTGATGGATCATACTGCTCCCTGCTCTTGGTCACCGAAACTTCATCAGCCATGATGCGTATGCAAATCAATAATGAATGGAATTAATAGCCAGTCACAATCATGATTCATAACTTACTGCAACCTTGTAAACTTCCTAAAAATGCAAATTAACACATGCAAAAATACAAGTTTAGTCTACAATCTGCATTGTTGTATGTGCTTGATACAACAAAATATATTTTGCAAATAATTAACTGCACTGCCACTAAGACCTAAAATCTGAAAAAGGTTTCTCCTGCTGACTAAGTGATACACTGCTACTGCTGAGTGCTGACCAGTGACCGGTCAGTGACCACAAACTTCCATTCGCCTACACAAAATAAAAATACAACACAGCAATGGCAAGAATGCAGCATACTAGCATGCACCAGCAGGTCCAGAACTCCAGCACCATGCATCTGTGATGTGCATACCATATTTTTTCGACAGGCCAGCAGGAAGAATCCTGGGCCAAACATATTAAGAAGGGGAGAACAAGTTCAGGGTACAAGAACAGAGAGAAAGTTCTCCGGAAAACCAAAGGAAAAACACATAGCTATCTCAAACGGCCGTGCTAAGGTAGCACGGACAAGTTACACACAACAGACTAAATAGCTAAAACACATTCAACAGCCTTCCACAGAAGATCTCCTCCATGATCCAAAATCCAACTACAGAGCAATGCTATATTACAGCATTGCTGACTGCCGACTGGACTGGAGTATCTTCCCGGGACAATTGAAGAATAGAGCAATGCATACTAGTATACTACTTCTACTGAATCTACTCATCTACATTCTACGGATCTACTACTGCAACTCTGCCAACTCTGCAAGTCTACAAGACTACAACAGTACAAGTCCTTGCGCTGTGGCCATGAGCCCAAGAGAGCAGAGTAGCAGACAGAGCAGTGGGCACAACTACACAAGACTACAAGAGACTAAGAGATCAATGGAAGGGATCAAGGGAAGCGCACCTGGTGAGGTGAACCCGGCTGGGGTCGACGGCGGTGGCGAGGTGGACCCGGCTGGCCGGCTGGGGGCGACGGCAGCGAGGAGTGGGAAGGGATTCGGCTGGGGGTGACGGCGAGGTGGTGGGATTTGGCTGGGGGCGACGGCGACGAGTGGGAACTGTGGGATTCGGCTAGGGTGGGGCGACGGCGAGCAGTGGGATTCGTCTGGGGTGGGGACGACGGCGAGGAGGCCGATCCGGCCTTGGGCAACGGCGGGAGGTGGGATTCGGCTGGGGCGACGGACGACGGTGGATTCGCCAGCCAAGGCTCGGCCAGTGCTGTGCGTAGCTCTCGCTGAAGCCGTGCGGTGCTTCTGTGTCTCGGTGCGTAGCGACTGGCGACTAGTCCCGAAGCCAGCCAAAATGGCCCAGCACGCGCATTCACTCTCGGGCCTTTCCCGCGCGTGGCACATGTCGGTAGGGCTGGACGAAAAACTCGAAGCTCGTTAGCTCGCTCGGCTCGTGGCTGGCTCGGCTCGGCTCGGCTCGGCTCGTTAGGATAACGAGTCGAGCCGAGCCAAGATTTTAGCTTGTTAGCTATAACGAGCCAACTCGAGCCAGCTCGCGAGCCGCTCACGAGCCAAACGAGCCATGCTTCCAGGAATTTAGATATGCATATGCTGCTTCCATGGACCTAATTTGTACTCTATTGCATGTGTTAATGTGTAAATTTGTACTCTATTGTACCCAAACGAGCCATGCATGTATTAATTTGTACTCTATTGTACCCAAACGAGCCAAACGAGCCTAACGAGCCAAACGAGCCTAACGAGCCAAACTTCCATGGATGAATATATGATGGAGATATTTTTTTGCCCTGGCTCACGAGCCAAACGAGCTAACTCGAGCTTTTTGTCGAGCCGAGCCGAGCTGGCTTTTTAGCTCGTTAGTTATAACGAGCCAGCTCGAGCCAGCTCGTTATCTACCGAGCCAGACCGAGCCGAGCCGAGCCAGCTCGTTATCCAGCCCTACATGTCGGCCAACTACTCCCAGTCGGAGACCAATCTCGACAACCTTAACTAGTCGAGTCGCTGCGTTCAATCGGGCGTCGCTGGCTGACTGTATGATTAGTGGTCAACTAGACGACTTAATAACACTGATTGTTCCAAATGGTTGGTTATGATCCTGTTGAATGGGGTTTAGCTGATGGTTAGGTCGGTAACCATCAGTTCATGCAGTAAGTAGTACAGTACACTTCTTTCTGGATGTGATTTAGATAGATGAGATAATCCAAGTTAGGATAGCTAGATGAATTAGCACTCACATGCTCTATGTGGTTTGATGCCAAGAAATTTCATTACACTTGTTAACATTTAGTACGAAGCACATCTCCTATGTTCTTAAATTTGATAAGTTTTTCTCTACATAGGAGTTAGCAACTAATTATTTTTTAGGAGAATGACGGTGAATCTAATTGAATCATTTTTACTGGTAAATCTTTCTATTTCTGAATTTCGCACTGAGATGCATTGAAATGAACTCTTTATTGTAGATGGTATGATCACTCCAAAGCCTATTCAGTTTGGGCCAGCTGATAAAATGGTAAAGCGCAAGCGCAAGAGTCCATACATGGGCATCCGCCAGCGCCCATGGGGCAAGTGGGCAGCTGAAATCCGTGATCCAAGAAAGGGCCTTCGTGTCTGGCTTGGAACCTTTAATACACCTGAGGATGCAGCCAAGGCGTATGATGCTGAGGCCCGCAAGATCCGTGGCAAGAAGGCAAAGCTGAACTTCCCTGAGGAAGCGCTTCCCGTCGCTGCAATGACTGTCCCAAAGCCAATTGTTGTTGCAAAGCCAGCCGTGCTTACTCCAACTGAGCAGCTGAGCACAAATCAGTCCATGAGCTTCGTAAACCATGCCAACAATGGGCTGCTCTCTATGATGAACTTCAGTGGTAACAATGCTCCCCTCATACCTGCTATGAGCTTTGGCTTCCTCACCTCAGAAAAGCCTCATGCACCTGATCAAAATATATTCTCGCTTCGTCCTTGTGACATTCGGTTGGGAAATGAGGCTTCCCTTGATGCCAGTGCATTCTTTGCTCCAAGTACTGATGTGTCGGGAAACAATGTGCCTGCTTTTGATGGAATACCAAACATGATGAGGAGCGATGATGGTTTTGGTGTGCCTGTTTTGGGCAATGGTATGGCCACTCTTCCACAGAATTTGGCTACTCTTGATGCTGTGAATCCTGTGATGAACCCGAACTTGCATACTCTTCAAGAGATTGTAGATGGACCATTGCCTAGCATTCTGCAAGCTGATGTTAGTGAGAATGTGGCCAGTGGTACCAGTCTTTTAAACTTTGATGATCTGCTGCTCTTTGCTGGTGGTACCTTTTGAGGGACGATGGTTCAGGTGATTGATGGCCTCTGTACTTCACATCACTGATTTGCTATTCTGTTCTAAGCAAAGGATTTATTTATATATATTTTTTTTTGTTTTGCTTCCCAGGTTCCGTGCAAACATGGGGATTATGGAGAAGATAAGACGGACAAGCTTTCTGCTAGTATTTTCAATTGTCATTGAACCTTAATTTGTTATGCTATTTACTTTTATCAAATCTGTATGTGTCTATGTGATGTTGTGAGGACTTCGTGTCTAGTCTATATCGTTGTGAGGTTTGGGTCGTGTATGCTTGTTGTAAGCTTCAATCTGCCATGAGAACTGAATTTGAAACTGGTCTAAGAATTTCGTTGTCTGTATACCCTTTGTAATGAGACTTGAATATTATGGTAATGCAAGCATATTTTCATTGTGGTGGACTGGTGGTGTCTGATTTCTCTCTGTTTCTGCTGTTTTTGCTGTCCTTGTCTGTGTTGTTGAAGCTCTTGGCCTCTTATCTATGGCATTAGGAGTCAATAAAGAGAGATCCAGTTGAAGGATTCGTGATGTACCATCTTCTTTTGACCGTGTGTAGGAAGTAATTTGTGAATTTTGGACACATGTGGACCCCTAAACACCCGAAATTCCATTTTTAGCCCCCAAACCAAAAAAAATTCCGTTTATGGACCCCTCCCGACCGCGCGTTCGTGAGCTGCCGCCACGTGTCCCGGTCGTGTGGTCTGGTACCGCACGACCGCACTGTAGCACGGGTCGTGCGGTACCAGACCGCACGACCGGCCTGCCCTTCGCTCCGACCGCGCGACCACTCGCCTGAGCGCACGACCGAGCGCTGACCGCACGACCACGTCCCCAGCGCACGTCTCGGTTTTTGACCGCACGATTGTTATCCGAGCGCATGATTCAACTGTAGTAGGGTTCCAGTGTTAGGGTTTGCTATGAGTATTTAGGTGTATATGTATTTATGTATTTGTAAAGTTATTTTTATAATAGAAATAATTTATGTCTATGTACGAAAAGATGTTTGAAAAAAATATGAATTTCATGTGGAGTCCAGTTTACTGCTTGTGTAATTTTTTTGCAATTATAAAAATTAAGAAATTTGGTTGGTAGAGTACGAACGAAATTTGTGTAAAGTAATGATTAGTGTATTTGTGATTTTCATACATTGCTGACCGTGAAAAATATGTTGAACTGGCAATAATAGTTTTCGATCATGTTATGTTGTTTTACTGGAAGCATTTTAATGAAATTTTTTTTGAGCACAACTGTGATATGAACGATTGGACGAAAGGAAGTAAAGTGATATTGAACACGTGCGAATGAGTGCAGGAACTGTAATGTTTATAAGTTTTGTAATATTTGTAGTTGTAAATCAGAAAAAAATCTGATAAAATTGTAAAAAAAAAGTTTATGTTGAGTATAAGTTGTAGATGCATTAAAAATTTTGATAATTTTTTTTAGGAACGATTGAGCATAGAACGATCGATATATAAAGTGATAAGTGACTTTTAGGGTTTGGTATGTTTTTAGGGTTTGCAATGTCCGTGATTTGTGTATGTTTTGTCAATTTTGTAGTTGTAAGCTGGGAAAAAAACTGATGAAGTTGTAATAAAAGTTTATGTTCAATGTAAGTTGTAGATGCATAAAAAATTTTGGTAAAATTTTTTTAGGACGTAGAACAATCGATATATAGAGTGGTAAGTGACTATTAGGGTTTGGTCTGTTTTTAGGGTTTGCAATCCCCGTGATTTTTGTATGTCTTGTCAATTTTGTAGTTGTAAGCTGCGAAAAAAATCTGATGAAGTTGTAATAAAAGTGTATGTTCAATGTAAGTTGTAGATGCAAAAAAAAATTTGGTAAATTTTTTTTAGGAACGATTGAGCGTAGAACGGTCAATACATAAAGTGGTAAGTGACTTTTAGGGTTTGGTCTGTTTTTAGGGTTTGCAATCCCCGTGATTTTGTAAGTTTTGTTGTTTTTGTAGTTGTGAAATGGTAAATAAATCCGATGAGGTTGTAATGATAGTTTATGTTCATTGTAAGTTTTGGTAAAAATTTTTTAGAAACGATTGACCGTAGAACAGTCGATACATAAAGTGGTAAGTGATATTTTGATGTTACAGAGAATTCATGTAGGGTGAGAACCGGTATGTTAATATTGTGAAATGAATTGCTATGTGAATCGTTCAATACGAAAAGACGAGATAATAAGCTTATGTCAATAGAAATACACTTCATAATACAGCTGGGAGTAACATGCCTCGTACATTTTTATTACATGCATAACATATAGCATGATATGCGACTAACCTACCCAACTGCACGCGACTAACCTACTAAACTGTGCGAACGACCTACTGTGTGGACCGGGGCCACTTTCCCTTCCTTGCCCGCTCGACATCGAACTCCTCCGCGGCCTCTTTTGCCTTAGCTGCCATTTCCCTCTTTCTCTCGCGCTCCATCTCGCGAGCCTCCCGCTCCCTACGCGTGCACGCTTGGAGATGAGCTTGCGTCTCGCGTTGTATACGTAGGGTGTGCTCGTTCTTGCGGTGCTGCTCCTCCAGCAACTCTTTGTCCCGTGGGACATTCCACTCCTCAAAGTCGAGGGTCCATTGGTCCGCAGGGTGGATCTCAAGATCGATCCATTTGCGGTAGCCACACAGGGGCTCCGGAGACTGTAAATACAGGGGAGAGATTGTTAGTGCGTGCTGTGAAGGAGAAAATATAGGGGAAAATGGTTCATGTGGTCGTTACCGGCTGCCGATAGGTTGCGGTGTCAAAACGACGGTTGGGGTAGTCACTGGAGTAGTTTGCGCAACCCCAGTAACGCATACCTAGGATGATGCGGTGCTTAGACTTGAAGAACTTGCACGTGTCCCCGCACCAACAAAGGGGCGGTGTCTCCCCCTCAGGTGGGAGTTGCGGCGAACGCTCGGTGGGGACGTCCGGGATGGGGTTGTTGCTACGCGACTGCTCATTGCGGGGAGCTAACCGCATAGCCGCAGCAGCCCTTGCTTGTTCCTCGCAAGCCGGGTGATGAGGCGATGGGGTCCCGATCTTCCGATAGGATAATAACTTCGATTTAGAGGAGAACGACTTTGACGATGCAGGCTTCTAACCGGCCATGACCGGAACACCAAGCAATCGCTAAACCACACTCCCAGTCGTTATCAACTGTGCCAAGAACGCGGTTGACCTGACCACGAAGGTCTATTCCTGCATGCAATCGAAAAACACGCAAAACAAGATAACAAGCAATCTGAAATTGCAAATATTTATATTGAATTCAAAAGGTGGGATTCTGTAGAGGTTCTTTACGGTTGGTCTAGTCGACACAAGTGAAGAACAAGAGTTTTCACAATGGAAAAACTAAGCAAACGAAATCCAAGCAAACTAGAAGGGTGCATCCTCCTTAAATAGGGGTGGGAAAGTCGCACAAAACTAAAGAAAACAGGATGGTACTATTCACAGTACTGTTCACATGAATAGTAATCCGTGAACAGTACGGGCTTGGCGAGGGAGGCGCCTCCCCCTTGGGCCCAAGCATTACAAGGCCCAATTTGGTCCAAACAGGTGATGCAGCACCTTATTTTGATGATTATAGTTCGTACAGGAGGAATTTGAAGTTGAGACTAGATCCATTGAAAACAGGACGAGAAAAGCTTTCCAACAAGTACTCGTGGAGCTCAAACGGACTCCGTATATGAAAGTTATGCACATTTGAAGTTGGGCCTGTCAGGCTGAATCCGAATTGATCTGGAGGCCGAATTGGCTCCCAAAACTTGTCCAACTTGAACCCTTGCTTCAATTGGTTCCAAAGTGATGTGGTGCTACAAAAATATATTTTTTCATCATTAGGTAGCATCGTATTCTTATTTAAAATATGTTGAAGTTGAAGAAACGAATTCACCTTTAGTTCAATCTTGATATTGGCCGCTATGGTCGTATGTGTTGGTGGCGTGGTCACATCATCCTCCCCTTCTTGACAGAAAACCGTCCTCGGTTTTAACATATGTGTAGTGTCACGTATTGCATGATCTTGATCATAAATCTTGGTACATGATAACAAACGCAACACACTCTCATTATGTAATATCATAAGTTCTTTATCAAATAAAGTAAAATCTCTTTGAAACGAGCTCACCTGATAATTTAAGTGATGCGTAGGAGCTCTTGTAATTGGAACAACAAGTATAACAAATATGGTTGTATCCATAGGGTACATGTTTTTATCATCCCCCTTCTTGAAAACAAAGCCGTCTTCGGCTTTTGATAAGCTAAAAATAGGGTAACAAAGAATCCAAAGTGTATGCATGGTATATATATATATGTCATCCACACTTCTCCTATTTAGCACATCAATAACATCCAAAAGTGTAGTAAACAAGGAGAACAACACATATGCATGGTATATGTATGAATCAATGATGGTGTTAGTCTCGTTGTTTTGCACAAACCATTTAGCACAACAGCAGCTGTAAGATGTATACATTGTAATATTGTCATTCACATCATTCTCTCTTCCAAAAAAAATTATCCTCGACTTTTCTAAGGACATAGACAAGATATTAAAGGTCATAACATGATCAAGTTGTTCAAATATGGGGGAGAAAATGTTTAATGCTTTCCATGCTTCAACTGCGCTACTCTGATCACTTGTACATGATTGTACATCAAAGGATGAATAAGTAGGATTATAAAATCTTTCTAAACAGCAAGGACTATTGTTGAGACTCAACACATTGTGATCATGACATGGAACCAAAAATTGTTTATCTAAAACATGCAATTTCAATTCAGCAAGCTTGTCACATGTAATGCATATTCGATAAATATAAAACTTGTCATCTACACCATAATCACCAATCAAATTGAACTTATATGTGTAGGCACAAGTACTAACTAGTGATTTTAAACATGAAATTTCAGCAAAATTCTCAATCACACTAGATAAGTACTATAGGATTATTGAACATAATATAGTATAAAGAGTTATCAGGAGATATTCTAGTAAGAACTTCCTTATGAGAAATCAATTCCACATTGTGTAAATTGAGCAAAAAAATTTCAGAACATGGAATTTCTAATTGAATACATGAGTTCTCACAATTACTCACCTTTTCACATTTAAATTTAGCAATATGGTTATTACTTTTGTCGACCTTCTTAGTTAATGCAGGTGTTGTAGGTGTCAATTCCTTATGATGAAACAACGGGGCAGCAAGCATTTCATCTCCGACCATGGTTATCTCCTCATCTTTTTGTTTTAGTGTATCTCTCTCACACTCAATTTGAATGCTCTCAATCTCACATGTTGTGGAAACACACAACTCACTCTTTTCGTCAGCATGGTTCTCAACTTCCTGCAAGTTGTTAGTCACAGAAAAAGGTACAAATATAGGTCTATTCGTATGTTTCCTGTCATCAAGCACTCTCAGTTTCTCAATCTGACTTTCAATCTTACAAGCAAGTATAAACAAATGAGAGAGAGAATTATATTCTTCGTGAATGAGAAGGTCCTGAATTTCTTTATTAAGCCCACATAAGAATCTATTCTCTGTAGCTTCAGCATGTTCTTTTAAGCCACAACGCAACAAACAAGTTTTTAATTCATGATAGTATTCTCTTACAGTTCTACTTCGTTGTTTTAAACGTTGCAATCTAGCTAGCAAATAATCAGCATGATTTTTAGGAACAAATTAATCTCTCATAAGTTTTTTTAATGCATTCCAAGTTTGAGGCACTCTACCATGCCTACCAAAATACTTCCAGCAAAGTCTTGCATCATCAATAAAAATACTAGTGGCAGCTCTAATCTTTTGCCTATCAGACCAATTATAACATTCAAATTCTTTATCTAGTGCTATCTCCCAGTCAATATAGGCATCAGGATCAGGATCAAATTTACCAGCAAACGATGGCAAAGTGATTTTAGTTTTACCAGACGTACTATCATGATCATATACCTCCTGTGGTGAAGAAACTTGTCTCAAGCGTGCATCTTCCTCGCGAATTTTCTTGAGCTCCCGTTCAATGGCTCGACAAAAATGTGGATCTATCTCATAATCATCCCGTGAACCTGCCATGGTTAGTTGAAAACAAGGAAACAAATTACAAGAATATGTTCCTATCAACTACTAGGATCTGGAGCTTAACAAGTCACACATCTCTCAAACTCTTACCAAGATCTTTCAAGTTCTTACCAATGCAAACAAGTGGTGCAACCGGTGGCTAGTTCGTGATAACTTGACTCAAGTGATGTGTATAGCGATTGCAAGGGACGGTTCGACGTGATCTGCTCGGTTAGTATAAGGTATAGCTTGGAAGGCTCGATATGTAGCAATGGAGAACAATCAGTTAATTTCAGAAATTGCATAGAATTGAATTATAGTTCGTATCTAGCACTTAGCCTATGTTGCTGATCAACCAAGGATAGAAGAAGGCTAAAATATGTGTATGGCAATGTATAGGAGTGGTAATACAAGATAATTCAATCGAATGCAATCTGAAATGGAAGGACACAAGGATTGACCCAAAACTTGGAAACTGAAGATTTCTGTCCACTGGACAGCACATCGGTATTTAGGCCGTAACTTTTTGTCAGTTACCTTTTTTTCAATGATTATTTTTTTTCTCCGTTTGTTCACGGATTTTTCTACAACTTTTGTTTTGGGGCCAAGTTCCGGAAACCAACCGAAAAATTCGCACAAAATTCACAAGTGCCGACTATTGCAGATTCAATTCAGAAATTTGGGTCAACTTTTACCGCATATATCTCTTATCTGCCTTGCTGTAATGATGTGAAATTTTACAGATAGATGGAAAATGAAGTTTTGAATCTAATGACGGTGATTTCACTCAAAACTAAGATCGGAATCAAAAGTTATGGCGTTTTTAGTGACGGCTGCAGAGGAAGGAAAAATCAGCCGAATTGGAATTAGGGTTTGGGGTGGGGATTTTTTTTGTTTGGATTTTTTTTATGGAATCAAGGATATGACCAGCAACTAGACAAAGCTAAAACATACACAAATTCAATTTAGCAAACCAAAACTAACAGATTGAAAGACACAACGGGGTTTGGACAGCGGAAATTACCTCTTTTTGTGGGGCAATTTTTCTGGACTATGGGAAATAAAAATCAATCTACTAACTAGGGATACAACGAATTTCTACCGGTCAACAAAAGCTCTGATACCAACTGATGAGGTGATGGGGTCCCGATTTTCCGATAGGATGATAACTTCGATTTGGAGGAGAACGACTTTGACGATGCAGGCTTCTAACCGGCCACGACCAGAACAGGTATTACAAGGCCCAATTTGGCCCAAACAGGTGATGCAGCACCTTGTTTTGATGATTATAGTTCGTACAGGAGGAATTTGAAGTTGAGACCAGATCCATTGAAAAGAGGATGAGAAAAGATTTCCAACAAGTACTCGTGGAGCTCAAACGGACTCCGTATGTGAAAGTTATGCACATTTGAAGTTGGGCATGTCAGGCTGAATCCGAATTGATCTGGAGGCCGAATTGGCTTCCAAAACCTGTCCAACTTGAACCCTTGCTTCAATTGGTTCCAAAGTGATGTGGTGCTACAAAAATATATTTTTTTCATCATTAGATAGCATCATATTCTCATTTAAAATATGTTGAAGTTGAAGAAACGAATTCACCTTTAGTTCAATCTTGATATTGGCCGCTATGGTCGTATGTGTTGGTGGCGTGGTCACATCATCCTCCCCTTCTTGACAGAAAATCGTCCTCGGTTTTAACATATGTGTAGTGTCACGTATTGCATGATCTTGATCATAAATCTTGGTACATGATAACAAACGCAACACACTCTCATTATGTAATATCATAAGTTCTTTATCAAATAAAGTAAAATCTCTTTGAAAAGAGCTCACCTGATAATTGAAGTGATGCATAGGAGCTCTTGTAATTGGAACAACAAGTATAACAAATATGGTTGTATCCATAGGGTACATGTTTTTATCACTGGGGGAGCTGACCTCGTAGCCGCAGCAGCCCGTACGGACTGTACCAAAACATACATAAAATGTGCACACGAATATGACCCACACGACAAGGAAATATATGGAATGTACGAAAACATATATAACATGGTAATGTGCACGACATAGATATATGGAGCCAACAATGCAGCGTACACTTCCTGAATAATGCAGGGTATATCGCAACGCACAGAACACATGGAAGCAACAATGGGTACAAGAAAACATTGTGGTTGGTACTACGGAGCGTTGCTTGATGCCGGCTTGTTTGGGCACTGGCTGAGGAAGTGGCCAATCGTCTTGCATAGCCTACACTTCAGGCGCCGAACACGATCCCCTCGCTGGCTGTCGTCCATGTCATTGCGGATGCAACAGCTTTGTCGTCTTTCATGACCGACATGCTTCAGTGCATCGTTGGGCACCCACTTTATCTCCCCTGGCCATAATTCCCTGTAGTGCATGTCTACCCCGTAGGAATGGAACTCTGCACTCCAGGTTGCATACAAGTGCTGCATGTCGTAGTACTTGGAGATGTACTGTGCCGACGCCTGGTGTCATATAGCGCAGGCCGCGTACACATGGGAGCATGGCTTGTGCAGAAGCTGGGGCTTGTTGCAGGTACAAGATGCTTTCTCATCAATCGTGCATACCTGCTTGCGCTCCCCTCTAATATGACCCATAACATACATCTGCCTGAGGCGGACCTCAAACTTCCTCCTTAACCCATCAATGGGCTGAGCAATGTGGGATCGACCCTTCTCCATCTTCCTATCCATGAAGGCCTGCATGACCTCAGAGTATTGTTTGTTTTCATCCAGGTGCTTCTTCGCCATCATGGCTCTATTCACAAAGTACCCGACGGTACGGTTCCAATTCTCGCCCACGATTGCCGTGATCGGCAGGGATCTAACCCCCTTCAAGACACCATTGTAAACCTTGGACATGTTGGTTATCATGATCCCATACCTTGCCCCACCGGTGTCGTGCAACAAAGACCACATTTCCAAGTCAGGTGCATTGGACTGAACCCATTGTGTGAATACCCCGACTCTTGTGGAGCCCCCTCCACGGCCCCTGCTTCTGTATGCATATGCTTGGTAGACTCCTGATCGAGCTGCCTCCACAAGGTCCTTGCTACGGAACCTTCTGTGGAAGTTCGCTGCAATATGCCTCATGCACCAACGGTTCTTCACATCATTCCACTGGAACGGGGGCTGCATCCCATTCTGCATTGTTTGCAACGCAGACAGCAAGCCTGCATTGCAGTCGGAGATAAGGCACACTACAGGGCGTTCTTGCACTATGGCATGCTTCACATTGGCAAGGAACCAAAGCCAGCTATCTGTATTCTCGTTCTCCACAATTGCTAATGCCACTGGGAGTAACTGGTCATTTGCATCTGCTGCAACTGCGGTGAGAATAGTACCCTTGTACTTGCCGGATAGGAACGTCCCATCTATGGTTAGCACTGGACGGCACTACCTGAAACCTTGTATCGCCTGATGGAAGGCCCAGAACACTCTGTCAAGAATGAAACAATTTGGGCCCTCCGTAGGATGAACCCTCTCCTGCTTGTTTATGTATGTGCCTGGGTTTGATTGTGCAATTTGCTGCAGCATTCTTGGGACCAGGTCGTACGCCTCCTCGTACGTCCCATACATATGGTGCAACACCTTTCGCTTCGCCCCGCCATATCTTCTTGTAGCTCACTTCGAAGCCCGCCATGTTCGCTACTTCTGCCATTAGAACCTTCAGGGAAATGGACACATCCGCCTGGATGAGGTGGGTGACCAGCTCCGCAACATACGATGATGTCATGTTGCGGTATCTATGTACTGGCCCCGCAAGCTCGCAACTGTGATCTTGCAGCACCGTTATCTGGAACTCCGTGCCAACGCCCTTGTACCGTTGTGCACGAACTTTGCCAGGATTTGACTTGTGGACCCGATATGTCCGGCTTATGTTGACGGCATATCTAGCAATAGCCTGCTGGACAGCACTCTTATTACGGAAGCACTGCCCCAAAAAGAGTGTGCCCTCGCTGAAGCCCCATTCTCCCCCTCCGCCTATGGCAGAACTAGGGCTGCCGCTGCGTTGTCATCTAGTCTGGACGACACGTATGCACTGTGCGTGGTCACAACACGACCTACCACCCCTCCAGTTGCACCTTCGCCATCCTCGTCCTCTCCAGAACTGCCTGTTTCCACCTCCTCGTCCTCTTCGCTGCCCTCTTCTTCCACCTAGTCCCCAAGATACTCATGACAGTCAATACGGGCGGCCCACCACCTCTGGTCCACACCTTCATTGGCCTGGAAATTCTCCGCACGCCTCCTGAGGTCTCCATCACCCACTTCCTCGCCCACATGTTCTCCCGCAGAAGCGTCTTCATGACCGCCGGAGATGAACCTAGGCTCTACATCTTCACCAGCGGCATCAGAACCAACCATGGCGGATGATTTCGCCCTCTCCACGAACTCGACATACACCATTGGCCTGGCATATATCGCAGCATCAGGGTTGCACACGACCTCCATGTAGTTCGCCCATGAGGCGTCATTGGTCACCTTCAGAAGGTGCCATATGCTCTCCTTTCCATCACCCACCATTGAGGCATAGACTGCCTCGATCCGTAATTTCTTCCTTGCGGTGTGCCGATAGAACGCCGAACTGACACACCTCCGTAACTCAGACAAGCTCATGGCGTTTAGACCGGGTGCCTGGATCACGGTCCGGTCGCAATTTGACAGGTCCACCCCATACGCCCCATCGCGTACGAGACCATTCCCATAAAATACGAACAAGTCTTGAATGCCAGCCATTGCGTACCTAACATAAGTGCATAATCAACTATTTTAGTACACAGCATGTAACAATCGTACCATCAAACACCCACTACCCCATTGTAACATTAACAGTGCGGTATTTCATACATCTTCCTACCGCCTACAAAATCGCTAAGTATTTGTTTTGTATTTGTAAAACTACAATTTATTTCTAACTATTTTACTTCCAAATTCTAACATACATCAAATTACATATTCCTATGACCTACAATTTCGATTACTAATATTTTAATTTCTCAATCTATGCTACTACTTTGTATTCCATGTTTTTTTCTAATTAATGCAAAAAAAACCATTTACTAATTTTCCTACATTTGTTTTCTAACTTTTACTTAATACATGCTTTATTGATTTGTACTATAACTTTGTATTACTGCAATTGCATTTTAATTCTAATGTACCAATTTTATTTCCAATTTATTTTTACCACCTACCGCACTGTATGCACTTCTTCCCAAAGTGTACTACTTGTATGTTCCTAATCCTGCTAATATTGTTATCATCTACAAATGCTCTAAGATAAATATGTACTTTCTCAACATCTACACATCTGCAAGTTCGTATTTTCGCACAACATTAAACTACACTACAATACGTATGTTCACAAAAAACACAGTACAATATTACATACACTACAATACATCATGCCTAAAATATACAAGATTTGCTACAAATACATACCGTATCAAACATTGACATAAAATAACATTAGCAAAACATGGTTTGCTTAATTATAGACTAATGACATACATAAAATTATAGCTGCACGGGCACAAAACTTACCTCTTCTTGAAGCTCACGAGACAATCTATAACTTTTGTATTTGCCAAATCCGCAGATTTTGAACGAAAACAACTCAAACCTTTGTGTTTTCACTCGTCACTTTCCTTCACTGCCTCACTCTCTCGCTTTGTCTTCGCTCGAACCAACTGCAAATGAGCTCCTGGATGACCATACGCGCATAGGAATGAACTCTTATTTGTGCATTCATCCGTGAGTGAGAGGGGCCATACGAGCGAGCTGTTGACGCGTGTGCTGCTCGGGTGTGAAAAAAGCCAGGGAGACGCCGCTTTCGGTGGGCCGATTAGACAACAGCCGTGACGTGCGGTCGGGAATCAATCCCGCGATCGGATCGGCGGGTTGCGCGGCCAGAAAACGAGACGTGCAGTCGGGCGGTAGGACGTGCGGTCGGAGCGGAGAACGTGCGGTCGGGCGGGAGAATTCGCGGTCGGGGCGGCAGACAGCAGGGTTGTGTGGTGTGGTACCGCACGACCCGTGCTACAGTGCAGTTGTGCGGTACCAGACTGCACGACCGGGACACGTGGCGCCATCTGCGAACGTGCGCTCAGGAGGGGTCCAGAAACGGAATTTTTTTTGGTTTGGGGGCCAAAAATGGAATTTCGGGTGTTTAGCGGTCCACATGTGTCCAAAATTCGTAATTTGTGTTCATGCAATAGATTTTTTTGGTTCACTGATTGTGTTCTTTTGACTGAGTATTGTGGTGTTTTGAGTAGATTTACAAATTAGCCTGCACACTTAATAATCTATACATACACAAAAGGCATCTAATAACCTGTTGTTGTCGACGACATGTTTTCATTTTATATGTTTTTTATTGTGTTTCTTGGCAACTTGGCAATTGTTATGAGGTAGCGAAATCTGGCTTCAGGGTTGAGCTCTCTGTTTCTCATATCCTGAGATTCTGAGAAATGGAAGATAACAAATAAGTGCACTTGCCACCGCATGTAATGCCCCAGCGAGCAAACAAACATGTTTCATGCGGGATGAGACGTGAACACATGTAGCAACTGGCTTGGATTTCTTACTTCCATTCCATAGATGTACGCGTGCAAATATATTCTCTATTCTTTGGTTAAATTCCCTGGATCAATTTCATCGATGGTCAACGAGGCAACAGCACTTCGGCCTTGGGGGAGGCGCAAGGATTGAAGGGTGAAGACGCCAATCAGGGAATTTTGGACACATCTAGCACTATTGCAACCAAAAATTCCAATTATGGCCCCCTTCGCACGTTAATTCCATTTGTAACCCCCGGCCGACCGCGCGACGCCGGCGCCGACACGTGTCTGGTCGTGCCACACTATAGCTAGGTCGTGCGGTCCCGGACCGCACGACCCTCCTGTTCATCACGTACCGACCGCATGACTGCTTCTCTCGAACGGTCATGCGGCGTCCGACCGCACGTTTCAACCGCATGCGGCGTTCGGTTTTGCAAGAATTTCCCCGTGAACAAGTATGTTCCGAATGCCGCTTTGGGTTTTACGATAAGCATTAAACGCAAAAATGGCATTCAACTGCACGGAACGAAAAGGATAGCTTTGAAAAACAAAAAAAAAGTTCATCGCAAAAAAAAAAACCAAAAATATTGGGCTGTAATTAGCTAACAGGGGACCTAATAACTGACCAGTTCAAAGTCCATACCGCTCAAGATCGAGTGCGATCGGAATACAAGACCGCATGTAATACTCATCCCTTATGCAAGTCGTGCGGTGGGAATCTCGGTCGTGCGGTCGAAAGAAGCAGTCGTGCGGTCGGTACGCGATGAACAGGAGGGTCGTGCGGTCCGACATGTCGGCGCCGACGAGTCGCGCGGTTGAACGGGGGGCTACAAACGGAATTATCGTGCGAAGGGACCAGAATTGGAATTTTTTTTGTTGCAATAGTGCTAGATGTGTCCAAAACTCCCAATCAGGGTGGCGAGACACCTCCTGTGAACAGGACAACAATGTCTTAGGGCACTGCCACATAAGTCGCCTCTTTCATACCACATACATTCAAAATCATAGAGTGGAGAGAAGGCTAATAGAGAGATGTCTCTTCCTCACAAGACAACGTGGTCACGCAAATCAATGTGCAAAAGAGAGAATTGTGAGGGAGGCTATTAGGAAAAGTTGTGAAAAAAAATGTTATGGTAACAATGATAGGGGCAAATGGTTGTAGTAGTTGTCTCTGGATGACGTTAGGCTAGACAACCAATTGTATAAGCTTTTAGAGAAAATGAAGTTTAAGTAGTGTGAAACTACCTTTCTCTAATGGTGTGTTCCCAGGAATCCTTTAGTAATCTTACGAGATTACCTTGTTTGGTAAAACAACCAATAATCTGAACTAGGAATTCAAATTTACCTTAAGAAATAGATTACCATCAATTCTAGGAATCTATTTCCCATAGAAAAGAGTGTCTATCTTAGATTACGAGGAAAAGGAACCTTTGCTATTGCGCTTTTATAATTTGCTTTAATTTGTCATAGTCAAATTTTGAACATTAAGGATTCAAAATCCAACTTTAAAAAGATTTTTTCTAAAAAAATGAATTTTGAAACAAAATATCAAAATTTGAATCTAAATTTCATAATCTTAAATTCAGACAATTTAAATTTCAAATTTTCACATTTAGATTTCGAAATTCCATTTTTAAATTTGAATGCTATAATTTAAATTTCGAATTTTGGATTTCAAAAATTCAAAATTTGAGAATTTCAATTTTAAAATATTTGAATTTTGTAAGTTTCAATTTTTTTAATTTTAGACTTTAAAATTCAATAATTTAAATTTAAAAATCGTAAATTTGAACTTTTGAGTCGTAAGAATTGAAATTTTGAATGTTACAATTTAAATTGTGTGTTTTTATTTTAAATTTTATAAACATTTACCTTGAAGGTTTGAAATTTTAAATAATGTAATTTAGATTTGTGGATTTGTTGGTTCGAGTTATGAAATGTTTGAACTGTTACGGAGACCATTTGCTAGCACTCAACTCTTTATCTCATGAGCAATAGCGTGTGGGTACATGAACTTTGTGAGGTTAAGAAGCTTTGTTTTTATTGTAATTTTGGGTTGTAAGCTTTTTAAACCTCTTTATCAAGCACTTTACGTTGGTTATGCTACAATGTTTGGGTATGATAAATCTTTGTCTTTTTAGTCTATTTATTGTGCATTGCTAGCATCTCTTTAATCTTTCAAATTGAATTATCATTATTATTGTTTGATGCTTTTTCAAATCCAACTAATATAGGAAACTCCACCAAATTTTTCTAAAAATCCACAAATGTGTATCACTTCGTGAACCTATATGCAGATATTTAGAAGGAGTTTTGTCTATTTGTTGAAGACTTTGCTAGCACTCAACTCTTTATCTCCTTTGAGCTCATCTCAAAAATTAAATGCTATCAAAAGTCAAATCTAGAATATGCAATTTGTTATTGGACTAGATGTATATTCGAAATCTTTCAATTCACTTATTTGTTTAGGCCATCATCAATTATCAAAATGGGGAGATTGAAGCATCCAAGTCCCTAAAAATGATTTTAGTAATTAATAGTGACTATATTTAAGGGACTAATGTGTTTGTTAATATGATTGAATGGTTTAGTCCCAGATTTGAAGGATATCATGGAGAAGAACATGGAAAAGCATGCAAAGATGACTATGGGTTGACATAGCTCAATGCAAAGTTATAAATTAGCCTAAAGACCTCTTTCTAGATTTTACTGGTCTTGACATATATTGAATTAACACCAGATTGTTAGGCTAGATGTACTATTAAGAGGGTCTCATGGCTAGTAGCATGATGGTAATCTTATGTCACATTGATCAATCTTAATACATGCGTGCATTTCGAGTTGCTTTGTTGCCTTCTCTATCTTGTTTTTCTTTGAATTGGGTATGACCGCCATTGATGCCACGGTAGTACCACTACATCAATACTACCAGGAATCACATTCTAGTACATATTTTTAGAGAGGTGCTAATTTGAACTTGGTGGAGGCTATAAATACCTCCCTACCAGCAGCAAAGAAACTCTCGTAGACCCCAATTGAATACACTCAAGTCCTTACATCCCTCTCTTCAACTCTAGTGCATTTGTTTCACCATTTGAGGTTCTTGAGAGCATTCAAGTGCATTGCATCATTAGATTGATCTTTGTAACACTTGAAGACCTTCAAGCAGGTGTCATCAACTTATTACTTTGGTGGTTGTCGCCACCTAGATGGCATCGAGGAGTTGTGTCTAGTGACCTCTTCAAGAAGCTTGTAAAGAGACCCGACATAGTTGTGAAGGTTGGAGTTCACCTCTTGGAGCAGGAAAGAGGTACCTCTAGTGGATTAAGGAAATGCTCAATTTGCACATGAAATCGGCTTGATTCATTCAAGGTCCCTCAACATGGATTAGGGAAGACGGGCAAGTCTTCAAGATCACAAGAAAAAGTCTCATGTGTTCTTTGTGTGGTTTATTCTTGTGTGCTTTACTTTGCGCATTTACACTTCTAATGATAAAATTGCTTATCTTGTGCATCTAGAATTCTATCTTGTGTAGACTTAGTTTGTTGGTGCCATAGCGAGACTTAGAACATTTAGGCCTTGAATTGTGCAAAAAATGAATTTTAGTTCTACTTGCTCAAAAACCGAGATTTAGATAAAAGAATTAAAAAAACCCCTATATTCATTCCCTCTAGTCAGTTATCCTTGATCCTACAGTCGGCTATCCTTGATCCTACAGTCGGCAAGCCCTTTGTCATTACATCGGTGAATTGACGACTAGATAAAACATTTAGGACCCAAACCTGCCCGAGAGACACCTTCTCATGAACAAAGTGGATGTCGATCTCGACGTGTTTTGTCCAACGGTGCTGAATCGAGTTTGAAGCTAGGTAGATGACATTGATATTATTACAGCAGATGATGATGGCCGTGGAGCAAGGTTGGTGTAGCTCCTGCAATAGTTTGCACAACTAGCAAGGCAACAACATAGGAGACAATGCAGTACTCAGCCTCTACACTGGACTGAGAGATAGTAGACTAGTGCTTCCACAACCAAGACACGAGGTTGTCACCGAAGTAGACACAATATCCTGAGGTCTAGCAGTAAGAATCGGTGCAACCCACCCAATCAGCATCAGAGTACACTGTAAGGGTGAACATGCGGGATGTCGAGATGTGCATGCCAAAGTCAAGCGTGCCCTTCACATAGAGAAGAAAGCATTTGATGAGACTGAGGAGTGGCGGAGGTCATGCATGTACAGACAGACCTACTGGATGGCATAAGCAATGTCTGGCCTGGTCAGTGTCAGATACTACAAGGCACCAGCAAGACTACAGTACTCGGTAGGATCAGCAATGGGAACACAATCAGAAGCTGAGAATTTAGCATAGGTATCAACCAGAGTAGAGGTGGAATGCCACCTAGACATGTTGGCTCTTTGGAGAAGCTAGATGGCTATTGCCACTGAGAAAGAAAGAGATCATCAGGAGAGCGAGACATAAAAATGCCAAGGAAGTAGTGAAGATCCCCTAGATCAGTCACAGAGAACTCGCTGTGGAGGGAATCAATAATAATATGAAGGAGAGTAGAAGACATCGTCATAATGATATTGTCAAAATATAGAAGAAGGTAGGTGATATCAGAAGTGCTGAAAGATAAAGAGGGATGTGTCTGACACTGAAGGAGTGAAACCAATGCCTTGATGTAGGTGGCAAATGTTGGTACCATGCATGAGGAGCCTACTTAAGTTGTTCAAAGACTTGAGTAGGCAACACTCATGGTGTGGTTGACTGGGATCAACAAAACCCAACGACTACTGGCAGTAGATTGTCTAATCAAGAGTGCCACAGAGGAAGCCATTCTTGATGTCCAACTAATGGATAGGCTAGGAATGACAAATGGCAATGGTAAGAACAATGCGAATGGTAGACGGTTTGACAAAACCAGATTGAAGGTTTCATCAAAGTCAATACCAGGATGTTGAGAATAACCGCATATAGCCCAGTAAGCCTTATATCGTGCCAAGGAACCATTGAGTGAAACATGTGTTTAAAATCCATTTCCTTATGACTATGTTTGCACCAGGAGGAGGAGGTGTGAGAATCTAGGTGTTATTAGCAAAAATGCTATCGTAGCCGGCAGAGGAGCTGCCACGGCAGGCAATGAGCAAGCTATAGGAAGCAAGGATGCTGTAGGGGCTTGTAATTGCCCAATTTTGCTTCAAAATAAACATGAATGATTTTTCCTGAATTTCTAAAAAGTTTGGTGCATTTTTAAAAAATTCTCAAAGCATTGGTAGAGTTTAAGATTTTTTAAAATAAATTCATTGGCTCAAAAAATGTGAATTCAAAATTTCGAAAAGTTGATTGGATGCTGAAGAATTTTTCCTAAAATTTTCATGCGTAAATTCCCTTTGGAATTCAAATTACGAATTCAAATTACAAATTCAAACTCAATTTGGAAATAAAAAATTAAGCTTAAACATTATTTATTCCCTCCTTCCCTTTTGGGCTAAATCAAACCCATCGACCTAGCGCACTCACCCTATTTCTTTCCCTGCCATGGTCCAGCCAAGTTGGCCCTTTGCTCGCACACACGCCCACAGCCCTATGCCACTTGCTCTCTCGCCGCCACTGACAAGTGGGCCTCGGTCCCACCTGTCAGCATGTTATTGTGCTTCTTCCCCTTTCTTCTCTCTCCCTTGAGCATGCCGAGCTCATCCTCTCACGTGTGTTCATGTGCAACAATGCAATGAAGTTTGCTGCACCTTGAGCCTTAAACATTGTGACTTTGTCTCGTCACCGCGACTTGGTGACATCGCTAGCTTGCTTTCTCTCTTGCTCGCTCGCTCTCTCTCTTTCTTGTAGCAGAAGCCATTCATGGCGCCCACGTTATCTCTCCCTCCTCACCCCTATTGAAGCCAGCCCTAGCGTGTCACAAGCTCTGCACTCCCACACTAATAGTTTTCCACAAGCTCACACAACCCCTAGCCTTTGGAGAGGAAACATTTCCCCTCTTCCATAAGATCAACAGTGAGCTTCGCTACTTGATTCCTCACTGTCCAGTGAGTCTCCGATGACGCCATCGTGTGTGTTGATTTTGCCTCATTCTTCTCTACCTTCACCTTCCCTTGGCCATTTTCCCTCAGGAAGCCCAAAGTTGACATCCTCACCACCATGCGTAGCGCTGCTACTAATCTTGCCACTTGTTCTCTTTGCACAGGTGAGTCTCGACCGCTTCCATCATGCCATTCTTGCTCACCTTGACTCTCTTATGCTAACTCACCCTTTTAATTGCCTTGTCATGTCCTAGAGTCATCGGGACACGTTCGTCTTCCCCGACACTGACCAAGCCCTTCACTGTCGCCATTCTCGTGCCTCGCTAGAGATCTCGGTAAGCACTTCTACCTCTTTACAACTTAGCTCAAAGCCAACCTTATAGGAAAACCATGGGACCCTAGAACTGGCTATAACACATTGGCCACACTCATCTATCCTCGCCGCCACTGGCCACTGTGGACAACACGACACACCGCACAACAAGCCATGAGCATTGCTCTCTTGGCTTCACCTTAGCTTGTAGAGCATGGAACTACCACCAATTTGATGAAGTTAGGAAGAAAAACCAACCCTTACTATCACCAGCCAAGTCGCCACCACCTTGCTTACCGCCGACCATCATCCGGCAACCCTAGGTCCCTGAGCCACGTCGAAAACATTCCTAGCAACTCACTGAACCCATTTCATGCAGAACTCATGTCCCACTCTCTGGAAATAGTCGCATGGACCAAGTCCATGTGAAACACAACCTCACTGTTAGCCTCTCTTGTTTTAATAATTAAAAGATAATTAGAAAAGAAAATAAAACCCCTAGACCCCACCATCGGCTCCTTAATGATTTTCTTAAGGAAAATGATTATAAAAGAAAAGAAAACCCTAGTCAACCCCACCAGTCAGCCACCGAATATGTCACTTAAGGTAAAATAATTCAAAAAGAATAGAAATTCCAGCTAACCTTACCTATCAGAAATTTCTGACTTTCTAGAATTTCATTTTGGTTCAAATTTAGAAATGCCATAACTTTCTCATTTCAAATCCAAATCTAATGATTTTTATTTCTAAATTCATCTAAATTGAAAACCTTTACAAAAGTACCAAAATCTAATTTTTTGAGTTCATTTGCATTTGTAGGGCCGAAATGGCGACAGAGGGGGGGGGGGTGAATGTCGATCTTTAAAATTCGCCCCCAACAAGTATCTTCTTCTCCAATAGCTATGAAAGCTATGAAGGAAGAAAACCAGAGCTCACAAGAAAACTCAACAGCATAAAAGACACAAAACTAGAGAGCAGCGAACAAGATAAATCAACCCGGGAAAAATCTGCCTTCAGGCGGTAGTACCGGAGTGATATTAGCGGTAGTACCGCATGAGCGGTAGTACCGGCGTGATATCTGCGGTAGTACCGCTGGAGCGGTAGTTCCGGAATTAGTACCGCACAAGCAAGAAAAGATAAACGCTGAAGCTCAGAAATCTGCTGCTCGCGGTAGTACCGGAATGAACCAAGCGGTAGTACCGCTGGAGCGGTAGTACCGCAGCTCGGGCGGTAGTACCTCACAACAGGCAGACAGCAGGGTTTCAGGCTGAAAGAAATGGAACTTCGGATTTTTGGCTAAAATGAGGGATTGCTCTCAATCGCTTTGATCCAAAGCCTTACTACTACGTACCAAATAGTAAGGGGACCCTGAGAAACAAGAGAAACAAACCGAGAAACATGAATTTCAAATTATGAGGTAAAAATCTGAATTCTTGCACGACCCGAGCTAAAAATCAAATTGCTTCCAAACCTTTGATCCTATAGCCAAGAGATTTTGCAGATATGTTAGCAATAGCCATAGGACTCTCCATGCCAACTCTCAGCCCATCTTGCAAAGGGAAACAAGAAATGCTAAAAAACCCTAGAAAGGCAAAAGAAGAACAGAGCAACCCAAAATGTCAAATCTGAGATTAAAAGAGGTTTGCTCTAGGGAAACTCGATCAAATGATCTTGAGGCACTATCCCATCAAAGAGCAACCCATTTTGGGCCTTCCCAGCAATCAAGAACTCAAAACACAGAAAATCAAGAATTTGCTCAAAAGGGAAGAACGAAGAACAGAGAGCACGGGAGGAGACATAAACTTCAGATTTTCATTCCAATTAAACAAGAGGTACAAAGAACTACGTCCCCATACGCATGGACATTCGGAGGAATGATTACATGACTCTCAAACCAACCTCTCCCTCTCAATCCTCAAGAACACCAAGAACTACATGGTTCTTGGGAGGAACACACACACAGAGTAACGGAGGAGACAATCTCTGTCTCACACACCCACTCTCAACCACTAAAGAGCAAAGGTGAAACCACCTCCAAAGCCTCTTTTGACTCACTAAACCCTAACTCTCTCTTGAATCCATGAGGAGGCATGCAGCCCCTCCTCTCCTTTTATAGCCCATGGCTAACGGGTCTCCAACCCGTTACGCCGGCTAAATCCAACGGAGCCCGCTCCCGCTTGTGCAGCCTTGCGAATTTCCCGATTCGCCCCTCCTGCACCTTCCGGGAAGCTTCCGCGCTCCTTGTCCTGCAAGCCACGCGGCTTCGCCGTCTTTAGCACACCTATACCGTTCTGACCTCAGCGCCACCTGCGCCTAGTCCGGTCCACCGTGCCTCGCCACGACTCCACCTCAAGTCCACGTCGTCTTCGACACATCTCGACCGTTCTGACCTCAGCGCCACCTGCGCCTAGTCCGGTCGTCCGTGTCTCGCCACGACTCCACTCGATGTCCTGCAGCCACACAGACAAGAAACACGTCAAATAGCACCGCTCGATACATGAAAGCGTAAATAGCACAAACACATCATACTCTCGCATGACGAAGTCCAAACCTGTCGAAACATTAGAATATGCATCCTAAACCCATACGACCAAGTTTGACCAAACCGACCGAACCCATTGCACCACGTAACGACATGGTCCAAACCACCCAAACCAAACTCGACTAACCTAAACCCTTGTCAATTACTCATCACTCTCATGGGGTCACGACCACATGGTCTCTCAACATTTTATTTGGATATTTAATTGAATATAAATGGTTTCACATGTATAGACTTTGACGCTTCAGAAGCCCTCGTCGCTAACGAACAAGATCTCAGCCTAGCCACATTTGATCAAGGCAAGTTCTTATAATTGATCAAATTGAACCTAATTTAAAGTGCCAATATTTTTGTTTCAAATATACATGCATGCTTATTATGAATATTTGTTAAAATGATATGTTAAAGGTTAGTTGTCTAGTTATACCATTGACTTGATACCAAGTATTTCCCTTCCTTGATTGTTGACATTTCCTTACCATGTCACCCTAGTATACTTATGATGATAATAACTCCACCATTGGTCATACTATAGTAGATTACGGTTGTGATTAGAAGTGACTAGGTGGTAAAATAAAGCACAACACATCCATTGCCAATTGAACTTGAAAACATGATAATAAATGGTAACATGGGTTACCACTAGAATTAGAAAAATATTTTCTAAAATGGTAGAGACTCGGGTAAATGGTTGGTTAGAGACCGGTGCAGGGATTGCATATATTGGATTGACCGTGCAAAGATTGCACTTGTCATTTTTGGATTAGTCATGCAATGATTGCACACATCATTTTTTGATAGACCGTGAAGGGATTGCATGTGTCCTTTCATGAATAGTTATGCATGGATTGCACAAGCTATGGATTTGTGGTTGGTCTCCCCTGAATCGCTTAAGGACCAAATTGTGCTCATATTTTCTACACAAATCATGCAACCACAAGTTTAGTTATGGGATAGACCCGACCTACTAATTTGCTTATCTTTGGTGTGAATCATGTGCTCTTAGATTGGTATGTGGATTTTTGATGTGATTGGTGGGTGTGAATCATAATGGTTACTGCCCTTGTGGATTTCTTGCTGACATGGGCCATAGACTCCCTAACAATTGGGTCCCTCATTGAAAACATAGCCTGGGATGGGAATGTTTTAGGGCTGAGACATAACCCTGTATGGTCAAGGATAACCAACTAGTGGGGTGAACAGGAGGTTTTTAAATTGTTTTGGCTAAAACATAATTTTTAGCAAGTATGGACTTAGTTAAAAGGGTTTTACATAATTAAGGCCTAAATCCTCTAGGTTTCACTAAGGCACAATTCAATTAAATTAAATTACTAGAAATGTAAATGCAAAAAGTAAAGACAAAGAGAGAAACCACAATGGAGACAAATGATGTTTATCCCATAGTATCAAAGACTTGCCATTCTTTTCTACTCCACATTGAGGTAAGCCCAAACAGATTTGACTACCTCCACAAATTAAGTCTAACACTTCAAGTCCATTAAGGTTGCTCTTCCTCCACTTCGGAGATGATGAGCACCACACTACTCACAACCATGCTAGGTCTCTTTACAAATTTCTTTAAAGAGATCACCACACAACTAACTCCAAGCCATCTATGTGTCGGCAACCACCAAGAGTAACGAGTCACAACACTTGCTTGAAGGTTTTCAAGTGCCACAAGGATTAATTAATGATGCAACGTACTTGAATGCTCTCAACTACCTCAATATGTGAAAGTGAAGCTGTTGTGGTTACAGACCAAACAGAGAGAAAGAGTATGGTAGTGGAGAGTTAGGTGAGCAATGGCTTAGGGTTTTCCCCGTGGCATGTGTTGTGTATATATATCTACATGGGGAGTGCTTTTACAATTATACCCTTACATCCAAGCATCCCCCTCAGGGGCACTTATGTCATTACACATGTCCTATTCTGGGCCTTACATCCCTCTAGCAGGCCTGCTGGGCTTAGGTGGGGGGCACCCCTATGACAGGAGCCTCTCATGGTGAAGGGCTTCACGGGGCGAAGCCATGTTGCTGAGCCCTTTGGCCCCCTCCGTCCCTATGGCCTGTGAGCTTTCCCAACGTTTTGGCGGAGCCTTATTGCCTGGTGTAGGGTTTGCCCCGCCGTGAGGGTATAGCGCTGGGCGGGTTGGTGGAGCCATACTCGTGCGTAGAGCCCTTCAGTGGCGAGTGCGAAGTCAAATTCGACGTCGAAGTCGAGATCGAGACCGAAGTCGAAGTCGAGGTCGAGGTCGAAGTCAGAGTCAAAGTCGGGGTCGAGGCCGAGGCCGAAGCGAAGTCGAGGTCGAGGTCGAAGTCTGGTTGCCCGGAACACGCCCGACCGTGAGTTCCTTGGGCAGCGGGGTCGAAGTCGTAGCGGAGGCAGACCTCGCGCCAATGGCTTATTCTGGGCGCGAGGTGGGTACGGCTACGCGGTCCGGTAGTGCGCCTTATGACTCCTGGAATCGCGCCGACCCCTGAGCCGGCAGGAGCAGGCTGCTGCAGCCGTACGTGCTTTTCCACCCGGGGTGTACACGCGGTGGGCCATGATTGGCACGTCGTGGGCTGTTAGCGGTCACACGACCGCGGCTGTTCGCCCCTTCCCTAGAAAGGCGGGGCACGTGGCGGGGTGCTATGGGCGCGTCATGCGCCGTCTGCCCACCTACCAGCGTGCGCCCCCAATTGCCAGCGGTTGCGTTTCCCGATCATGGGTAGCCGAACCGCTGAGCTCCCGCCGGTTGCGCTGCGCTAGTGGAGGGGGGGTTTGAGCCAGCTTTATAAGGCATCACCATTGGCATGAGGACACTCCTTCGCGTTGGTCGTTCTAGCCCGTATTCTTTCTTCTGCTGCCCGCGCAACCCACCCCTGCTCTTGCTGCTTTAGTGCCCTATCTCGGAGAGGCTTGTCTTGTCACGATGATCCCGCTCGCTGGCTCAGCGGCAGCACCTCGTCCAATCGGTACGATCTGTCGCCTCCCCCGGGGGAGTACTCACTGGTGGTGCGAGGAAGGGCGCACGTCAACAAGCGGTGGGACGCCCTTGAACACTCGGGAGGCCGCTGCTCCCGTGTGTTGGGGTGAAGTCGCGCTACTGAAGAGATGCTCCGGAGGCTCGTCCGGGAGGGGAAGATCGAGAAACATGACGGGGCTCGCCTACTCGGCCCCACCGAGACGGAACCGTGGCCGGCGGAGACGGAGGCTATTGTCTTTGTCACATTCTTTGATGCCGGGCTACGGATGCCCTCGACAGTCTTCGTCGGTAGGGCTGGATAACGAGCTGGCTCGGCTCGGCTCGGCTCGGCTCGGTCTGGCTCGGTAGATAACGAGCTGGCTCGAGCTGGCTCGTTATAACTAACGAGCTAAAAAGCCAGCTCGGCTCGGCTCGACAAAAAGCTCGAGTTAGCTCGTTTGGCTCGTGAGCCAGGGCAAAAAAATATCTCCATCATATATTCATCCATGGAAGTTTGGCTCGTTAGGCTCGTTTGGCTCGTTAGGCTCGTTTGGCTCGTTTGGGTACAATAGAGTACAAATTAATACATGCATGGCTCGTTTGGGTACAATAGAGTACAAATTTACACATTAACACATGCAATAGAGTACAAATTAGGTCCATGGAAGCAGCATATGCATATCTAAATTCCTGGAAGCATGGCTCGTTTGGCTCGTGAGCGGCTCGCGAGCTGGCTCGAGTTGGCTCGTTATAGCTAACGAGCTAAAATCTTGGCTCGGCTCGACTCGTTATCCTAACGAGCCGAGCCGAGCCGAGCCGAGCCAGCCACGAGCCGAGCGAGCTAACGAGCTTCGAGTTTTTCGTCCAGCCCTATTCGTCGGCGAGGTGTTGCGGGCTTACGAGTTGGAGCTGGCGTAGCTGACCCCCAGTGCGATAGTCCGCCTGGCTGTCTTCACTTGGGCGCTGCGAACAGAAGGTCACCGTCCCAGTGCGAGCCTATTCGCTATTCTGCACAATGCGCATTGCCAGCCGAAGAAACTCGAGGGGGGAGCGGAATCAAACTTCGGCAGTGTCAACTTCGTGCTGAGGAAGCAGTGTGCGGGGCTCTTCCCTGCGTTGGCCGTGCGAGGGAAGTGGGAGTCCGGTTGGCCGCGTCGGTGGTTTTACTACCACATGATGAGTACGAGTAGTTTGTTGTGCCGGGGGCAGCCGATATCATTCAACAGCTCGCCAGATGTGGAGCCAATGGCCGACGACGCACAGAAGGCGCGAAGGTTCGCCAGTATCGCCCATCGGTTCAACATGCGTGACCTTGCCGAAGAGTTCACTATGTACGGGGTGGCGCTGCTCTCCGTTCAGTGGCGGCACGAGGTACAGGGCAGTATCTGGAGGGATGGCGTCCGCCCAACCGTGTCCTGCCTTCTAAGACCCTCCGCTCCTTGTAAGTCCTTTGATCGTTGGATGTGCGCGCGTTTACATAGTCGTGTGATTTCTTATGGATAACGCTCCATTTTGTGTGTAGTGCCCCGGCTAGAAGATGCAGAGCACGCAGTCGTTACGCTACTTGGGCCATACACGGCCAAGGAGCCCAAGCTGCGCGAGGCCGCGACCGCCTCGGCGAAACAGGGGTGGATAAACCGGGTGTGCGAGGTCCTGGGGATTAGCGTACCCGAGTGCGCGGTACCGGTAGAGGCCCCTGGTCACCATGATGGCGACAGCGAAGTGGAGGCGCGGCCCCCGCGGCGCAAGGCCCGACCTGAGGCCACCATACCCAGCCCGCCGGTCGTGCCGCTGGGAGGTGTGACCGAAACGGGGGGCACGGCCGGCGCCAGGTCCGAACCCGCCGGTTCGGGGGGAACGTTGCCCCTAATGAGGGCTTAGACGGCGACGAGGCGACGGGCCTCGGTGCTGTTGACCCTAGGGACGAGGTGGCGCCGCCTGCGACGGCCACCGAGGGTCTACCGCCCGCGACCGGAGCGGCTGAGGAAGCGTCGCCCGCGTCCCCGAGGGTGAAGCGCCCCTGGGTACAGTCGCCTCCGCCTGTGAGGGGGCGATTCGGGGCAGCTGGTGCGGTCACTGGGATCTTGGCGCCTTGCGAGGAGGTCAGCGAGGCTGGAGGAGGAAGCGTCGCTCCTCGGGCCGACAAAGCCCCCTGCCTTGTACGGAGGCAACGCGGACACCCCCGTACCTTGGTAGAGGGTGTCGAAGGTAGGCGCGATTCCTTTTCCCCTCGTGACTTCGTGAAACTCTCTTTGATTTGCTCGCTCATTCCGCCGTCGGCCTCAGGCGAGACGAGGTCTCCCGAACGCGGTCAAGGATCGAGCAACGGAGGTACATGCGAAGTCGCCGACCTTGTTACGCAGGGCGCGGTGTGGATGTCCGGTGCTGCGGAAGCCACTGGGCCGAGGCCCGTCATCTCCGATTTCATCCCGCGATCGGAGATGCTTCGCGTTCTTAATCAGGCTGCAGAGCGGGTCGGCGACAGCTTGGATGTGCAGGCGCTGGCGACGTGCGGGGGAGACCTTCTGGCGCTCGCGTTGGGTGCCTCGGAGACAAGGGTAAGTGGTTTACGGCCTGTGCCGCTGTTTGAGGTCCTTCTAACTTGCGCGGTTTTTCCCAGACTCTTGCCCTCAGCCAAGCCTTGGAGGAGACTCTCGTTCGCGAGTGGAGGGCGCTGCAGAGCGAGCTTCGTGCTGCGGACGAGGCTCACGCTGCCCAAGACGAGCAGATCCGCACGCTGGAGGCAGAAAATGCGTTGATGGCTTCCAACGCGGAGGACGCCGTGGCGGTGGCGCGACGCACCGCGGAGGAGGTCCAGCGCGCTGCGACGGAGGAACGCACTGCCTTTCTTCAGCAAATTTTCGCGCTGGAGGAGGAGAAGGCCCAACTCGCCGCCTCCCTTGCGGAGAGGACCCAGGCCCTGGATAATGCATCCATGGTGGCCTGGAGGGCGATGGAGTTGTTGGAAGGAGCCCTCCGGGACCTTGTACGTTGATGTACCAGAAGTCACGCATGGCCCCAAAAATCTAACGGAGACGCTTGGGCAGATCGAAGAGGGCTCGAGCCTCGCTCGCCGTGGTGCCAAGGGCTTCGGCGATCACTGCGGCTTCATGGGTGCCTCCTTCGCCCTCACCTTGCTTCGCGCCCGGGGATGCGGACAATCGGTGAATTAGCGGACTCTCAGCTAGATCTGCCGGCCAAGCTCGGGGTGATGTCTAACGCCATCCGCTTCACCCAACCAGCTGTATAGAATTTCTATAATCGAATCTAGGGCTATGTCGGGGAGGACGCAGCCAAGATCGCGGTGCGGTGAACTCTACGTAAAGAGGGGGACCTCCTCCGGTGGCTTGAGGAAGTTCCTCGGCACAACGGAGACGGCGCAGATCGAGTGTAATGCCGGGGTTGGGTGTGTGTTGCATCATGTACAACTATTTGTATGGTTGCTTCGCGACCTGCCGTTTTATATGAATGAAGCAGTGCCTGCCCAATATCTTCTCATCGTTGCATGCCCCTGTTCTAGGCGGTTGGCACGTAGGGTCCTAGTCGAAGGAGACGCGCGAGCGCTCCGTCCCCTACCTTTCGAAGAGGTGGCAGCGGAGCTGGTACCTAGTCGAAGTAGACGCGCGAGCGCTCCGTCCCCTACCTTTCGAAGAGGTGGCAGCGGAGCTGGCACCTAGTCAAAGTAGCCGTGCGAGCGCTCCGTCCCTACCTTTTGAAGTGGTGGCAGCAGAGCTAGCGCCTAGTCGAAGTAGACGCGCGAGCGCTCCGTCCCTTACCTTTCGAAGTGGTGGCAGCGGAGCTGGTGCCTAGTCAAAGTAGACGCGTGAGCGCTCCGTCCCCTACCTTCCGAAGTGGTGGCAGCGGAGCTGGCGCCTAGTCAAAGTAGACGCACGAGCACTCCGTTCCCTACCTTTCGAAGGGGTGGCAGCGGAGCTGGCACCTAGTCGAAGTAGACGCGCGAGCGCTCCATCCCCTACCTTCCGAAGTGGTGGCAGCGGAGCTGGCGCCTAGTCAAAGTAGACGCACGAGCGCTCCGTCCCCTACCTTTCGAAGTGGTGGCAGTGGAGCTGGTATCTAGTCGAAGTAGACGCAGGAGCGCTCCGTCCCCTACCTTTTGAAGTGGTGGCAGCGGAGCTGGCGCCTAGTCAAAGTAGATGCACGAGCTCTCCGTCCCCTACCTTTCGAAGGGGTGGCAGCGGAGCTGGCGCTTAGTCGAAGTAGACACGCGTGCGCTCCGTCCCCTACCTTCGGAAGTGGTGGCAGCGGAGCTGGCGCCTAGTCGAAGTAGACGCTTATTAGAGCTTGAGGCGCGTGGGAACTTCAACCACATCTTATTTATACTCCGGGGAGTACGCGCAAGGACAGTGCCTGCATGTGCACGAGGATCTTCGCGTCTTGTTTATACTCAGTAGAGTACGCAGGGACAACATCCACATCTTATTTATACTCCGTAGAGTGCGCACGGAGGTAAGCCTCGACGTTGTGTCTTCTTTATACTCTGTAGAGTGCGAGCAGAGGCATCCCCCGCTGCGTCTTATTTATACTCCGTAGAGTGCGTGCGGAGGCAGACCTCGACGCTACATCTTATTTAGAGTCCGTAGACTGGCGCGGAGGCAAGCCTCCGCACGTTGCGGGTGGTGAGGGTACGTGCGGAGGCGGACCTCAACGCTACGTCTTATTTATACTCCGTAGAGTGCGTGCGGAGGCAGACCTCGACGCTACATCTTATTTAGAGTCCGTAGACTGCGCGCGGAGGCAAGCCTCCGCGCGTTGCGGGCAGTGAGAGTGCGTGCGGAGGCGGACCTCAATGCTACGTCTTATTTATACTCTGTAGAGTGCGTGCGGAGGCTGACCTCGATGCTACGTCTTATTTAGAGTCCGTAGACTGCGCGCGGAGGCAAGCCTCCGCGCGTTGCGGGCGGTGAGGGTGCGTGCGGAGGCGGACCTCAACACTACGTCTTATTTATACTCCATAGAGTGTGTGCGGAGGCGAACCTCGACGCTACGTCTTATTTAGAGTCCGTAGACTGCGCACGGAGGCAAGCCTCCGCGCGTTGCGGGCGGTGAGGGTGCGTGCGGAGGCGGACCTCAACGCTACGTCTTATTTATACTCCGTAGAGTGCGCACGGAGGCATCCCCCCGCGCGTCTTTGTTTATACTCATGCCCGTGTTTTTCACGGAGAGTGTGCGTGCGAACGCGTGTCTTTGTTTATACTCGTGAAGAGTGCGTGCGGAAGCGAACTTCCACGCGCTTTTGCAGGAAACAGGACAGTTTTTTTGCAAACGGCGAACTTTATTGAATCCCCGTTTGCGCAGGTGGGCGATTACAAAAGACGAGGTACTGACCACTGAGTGCTCGGGGGGAGGGGGGAACGGCTGCAACTGTCGTTGCCCGATGACGAGGCAGTGCACGGTGGGAGCCTCTAGTGCTGGAGCAGTCCACGCAGGAGCCTGGCGAGGTGCTTCCCGAAGCCGCCAAGGATCCTCGCGCTTGCACACTCGGCCTAGGCGTAGTACCGCCGCAGTCTATCTGCGTTCCATGTATAGCGAAACACCTACCCTTCCAATGTGGTGAGGCAGTATGCTCCCTTCTGAAGGGCTTCCACGATAATGTACGGGTTCCCATTTGGACTCCAGCTTGCCTACCGTCTCCGCATGGAGTGCCATCTTGAGGACGAGGTCCCCCGGCTGGAATTCTCGCGGGTATATGGAACGACCACGAGCACGCACCATCTGCCGCGCATACTTTATGACATGCTAGGTTGCGCTTGCCCGATCACCATCAAGGAGGTCCAGGGATAATTGACGCTCTTCTTCTGGTGCCTAAACGAGGACCCTTCTCGAGCCGGCCTTTATCTCCTCAGGCGTTACCGCCTCGTTGCCGAAGAGGAGCTTGAATGGCGTGAACCCCGTCGAGCGTGTCACCGTTGTACGGAGGGACCAAAGGACGCTGTGGAGCTCGCCTGGCCACTTGCCCTTTGGCAGCCTGACAAGGCGCTTCTTGACTGCGGCGGAGATGGCGCCGTTCGCCCGCTCTACCGCTCCGTTGGACTGTGGGTGTCCAACCGAGGTGAACTGGAGCGTGATGCCCATGCTGTCACAGAATTCTTTGAACGGGGCAGCGTCGAACTGCAAGCCGTTATCGACGGTGACCTCCCTGGGCACGCCAAAGCGGCATATGATGTTCTGCCAGAGGAAGCGCTGCATGGCTGCCGAGGTGATCTTGGCCAGAGCTACCGCCTTCGGCCACCTTGAGAAATATTCCAAAGCGACCACTACGAACCGCAGGTCATCTGGAGCCCGGGGAAGCGGTCCCACGACGTCGATGCCCCATCGTGCCAGTGGCCATACCGGAGGTATGGGATTGAGGCTCGTCGGGGGCCTGCGAATGGCCCGTCCCATCCATTGGCAACCTTGACACTGGCGCACGAGATCTTGAGCATCGGCAACAGCTGTCGGCTAGTAAGAACCTTGACTAAACACCTTGCCGACTAGCAATCTCGGTGCGAGATGCGAGCCGTAGAGTCCCGCGTGAATTTCTGCAAGGAGCTGCTTTCCTTCTTCGCGTGAAAGGCACCGCAGAAGCGGTGCGCAGACTCCTTTTTTGTAAAGCACCCCATCGAGCACCTGGAAGGACCTGGCGCGGTGCTGTAAGCGCCGGATCTCGACAGGGTCGTCCGGCTCCACGATGCCTTGCAAAAAACCAGAAATGGGTTCTTGCCAGTCACCCTGCTGGGTGATCTGGTGGACGAGGGCTGCGTCGCGGTTGTCCTGCGCGATGGCTGCCGCTGGCAGGACTTCGCGAGGACATCGGCTTGCTCGTTGTCCGCCCAAGGGATGGCATTCACCGTGACGCCCAAAAAATGCCCGCTTCTTCGCTCTTATGGCTACCAGGTACTTGGCTAGCTCCGGGTCCTTGTCCTGGTATGACTTGTCCACATGGCCCGCCACCAGTCATGAGTCGGTGCGGACGAGGACGCGCCGTGCACCCAGCGCCTTGAGCTTCGCGAGGCCAAAGAGTAACACCTCGTACTCAGCCGTGTTGTTGGTGGCGGGAAATGCGAGGCGCACCGAGTACAGCAGGCGGTGTCCCTCAGGTGTGGTAACGACTGCACCGACGCCCACGCCCGCAACGCCATAGGCTCCGTCAGTGTTGAGCATCCACACCGGGTCTTCTGGCTGTTGGACAGGGTGAGCTGGGGGGTCCACTCCGCGAGAAAGTCCGCCAAGACCTGGGACTGGATCGCCGTTCGGGAGGCGTATGTTAGGGAGAAAGGGGCGAGCTCGGCTGCCCATTTGCCAATTCACCCTGTGGACTCCTTATTGTGCAGCATCTCCGCCAGGGGAACGAGGATGACACCGTGATTGGATGGGCCAGGAAATAATGTCGGAGCTTTCTCGAGGCCATGACCAGCGCGTAGGCGAGCTTCTCGAGCTCCGTATACCGCATCTTGGTGCCCTGAAGGGCTTCGGAGACGAAGTACACAGGGCGTTGGGGAACACCCTCCTCGAGGACAAGGACGACGCTGACCACAGTCACGGAGGCGGCGAGGTAGAGTAGGAGGGGAGCCTCTGGTGCTGGGGCAACCAGAGTAGGGAGGCTTGCCATGTGCTTTTTGAGGTCATCGAAGGCCTTTGCGCAATCATCATCCCAATGAAACCCGTCGCAACTGCGGAGAGTCTTGAAAAATGGCAAGCCCCGCTCGACTGCCCAAGACAGGAAGCGACTCAAAGCCACCATGCGGCCGGCCAGCCTCTGGACCTCCCTCATCGTCTTAGGTGGTTCCATGCCAAGGATGGCGTCGACCTTGTCGGGGTTTGCCTGGATGCCTCGTTCGGACACGAGGAAGCCCAAGAGCTTGCTCGCTTGCACGCCAAAAATACACTTGTCCGGGTTGAGCTTGATGCCCGCCTTCCTGAGGTTGTCGAAGGTCTCCTGGAGATCCCGACCATGGAAGGCGAGCTGTTTGGTTTTTACTACCACGTCGTCGACGTAAGCCTCCACGTTCCTCCCAAGCTGGGCGGCTAACGCTAGCGCGACGAGGCGGGTGAAGGTTGCACCCGCGTTCTTCAAACCGAAGGGCATCCGGATGAAGCAGAAGGTCCCAACCGGCGTAATGAAGCTGGTTTTATCCTCATCGTCCTTGGCCATGTAGATCTGGTGGTAGCCGGAGTAGGCGTCCAGGAAGCTCATGAGCTCACATCCCGCAGTGGTGTCGACCAGTTGATCTATGCGCGGCAAAGGGTAGTCGTCCTTCGGGCATGCGTTGTTGAGAGCGGTGAAGTCGATGCACATACGCCAGGCGCCGCTAGATTTCTTGACCAGCACCGGATTGGTGAGCCAGTCCGGGTGCTGGACTTCGCGAATAACTCCAGCCTGGAGAAGCTTCGCTACCTCCACCTTGGCCGCTTGCTGCCGGTCCATGGACATACGACAAAGCTTCTACTTGACCAGCTTTGTGTCGGGGTGGACCGCCAGGTTGTGTTTGATGAGAGCACGGTCCACAACCTTGATATCCTCTGGAGACCATGCGAAGACATCGGCGTTACTCCGAAGAACCTGGAGCAAGTCTTGCTCCACCTCCGGGGGGAGACTTTCGCCGATGGACACGAATTGCCCTTCCGCTTGGAGAGGCACCCGTTTGACCCCGCCCTCTGGGCGGGGCTTAGGTGTCCATCCGGGAGCAGATGGCGTGTCTGCCTTGAACTTATCGGTGAGGATGTGCACCTTGCGATGCGGACTCCTGGCACCGGCTTTGACACGCCTAGCGAGGTCCTGGTCGCCAAAGATGGTGATGACACCCCGCGGGCCCGAGAGCTTCATACACAAAAAGGCGTGGTGCAGGACCGCCTCAAAGGAATTAATGGCGGGTGGCCCAGTATGGCATTGTATGAGTGCGGGGTGTCCACGACATCAAAGATGATGTCCTCGCTTCTGACGTTGTCGGCCTGGGACAAGGAGACTTGGAGACGTACCTGACCCAAGGCCTTCAGTGGCTGGCCTCCGAAACCTTGGAGAGCGGTCTCCGATGCTCCCAAGCGACTCCGAGGTATCCCCATGCGATCGAGGGCCTCTGCAAACAAGATATTTGCGGAGCTTCCTCCATCGATGAGGGTGCGCCTGACATCGCGGCCTGCAATGTCGGCCTGGATGACTAAGGGATCTTGATGGGGGAACTCCACACCCTGGGCATCAGCTGGCGTGAAGGTGATGTTACAGTGCGGCATCCCCGGGGGTGGTTGCGCCGAGGAGGTTCTCGACGAGGAGCCTCCGGAGATGACGCTAACGATGCGGTGTTGGGTACCTGCCGGGACCCTGGCTCGCGGGGGGCTTCCTTGCGGCTGCTGCACGTGGGCTATTGCAGAGATCGGCGCTTCCAAGGCCTGAACTCGGGCAGTTGCTTGCCGCAGTGCCATAACTGCAGTGCATGCCCGTGTGATGTGGTCACCATAGCCATGTACCTCGCACCATCTACCGTAATCCAGGATTTCCTGCTCCGTGTGCGGTCTCTCGTCGCGGCTTCCTCCGCATCCCCCTCCCGGGCGCGGGGCGAGGATAGGTTCCCGGGGAACGCCTTGTGTGGTGAGGACGTGGCGAGCCTTTTGGGACCTTCACTGGTTACGGCGGGGCTTGTGCCTACCACTTGACAAGTTCTCGTGCGCCCCGGCGTCAACGCGTTCAGGAACGTCTCCCACGGATGCTTGCTTGCGTTTTGTTCTCAAGTCATCCTTCGCGCTTCCTTTTTGCGGCAACTCCTCCTCCTAAGCGGGGTTGGAGTCGTTGCCCTTGCGTCTTGGCGCATCTTCCTCTACTCGGGCGTACTCTTCCATTTTGTCGAAGAGCTTCGCCACCGACTTGACTGGCTTCCGCGCGTTGTATTCGGCAAGCGGCCCCGGGCGAAGACCCTGTATCGCTGCATTGATGATGGTTATTTTGTTGACATCCTTGACTTGGCAGCGTACCTTCGCGAGGCGTTTGAAGTAGTCATGGAGCTTCTCCGAAGGTTTTTGCTTGACGGCGAAGAGCTGATCCGCGTCGATGCGCTCAACGTAGTTTCCTTGGAAGTCGTTGTAGAGGCGGTCGCAGATCTGCTCACAGGCGTAGATGAGTTTGGCTTGATGGTGAAAAACCAAGAAAGCGCTACTCCCTGCAACGCGAGAGGAAGTCCCTTCGCCTTCGTAATGTCGCCTCCGCCAGCGGCTTCGATAGCGGTCTCGTATATGCACACGAACTCCCAAGGGTCCGTGTCGCCTTTGTACGGCTCGATGGCGTCTGGCCACGCCGCTTGCTACAAACCTGCAGAAAGCGGAGACCCCGGGTTCACGCGTCGCAGCGGGACACGGCTGGACGCGGGGGTGTCGCGGCTATCCGCCCTCTTCGGCGTGGGCTCCGATACGACCACCGGTGGGGCCTGTTGGCTCCGAGCCTCTTGCATATCCTGCACGGCCCCACGGAGATCCGCCAACTCTCGTTGTAGCGTGCCGAGGGCCGTCAGCAGGGCGTTGTCCCCCCGTGGGCGTGACCGGGGCTACCGGCGCACCTGGACGCCCCGCCGTGACGGCGGCAGCCACAACCTGCACTCCTGGGCTGCCTGCCGTGGTGGCGTGGTGGACGCCGAGGTCGATGACGGGGTCGGGCGCCACGGTGGTAGTGGCGGGGTCGAGCGTCGCGTTGGTGGTGACGGGGTCGAGCATCGCAGCGGTGGTGGTGTGGTCGAGCGTCGCGGCGGTGGTGGCGGGGTCGAGCGTCGCGGCGGGGTGGCGGGGTCAAGCGTCGCGGCGGTGATGGCAGAGTCGAGCGTCGCGGCGGTGGTGGCGGGGTCAAGCGTCGCGGCGGTGATGGCAGGGTCGAGCGTCGCGTCGTGAACGCCGGTGTTCGCGACCGTCACACCCACATCGCCACCTACGCTTGCAACTGCCGACGCCGAAGCCCTGGTATTGACGCGAGATTCCGCTACTCCCACCTTCTTCTTCTTCGCCGCCGACAATGAAGCTTTCTTTGGTGCCATCCTTCTTCAAATCTGGAGGCTTGCTCTTGTCCTCCCCACAGACGGCGCCAACTATTGTGGTTACAGACCAAACAGAGAGAAAGAGTATGGTAGTAGAGAGTTAGGTGAGCAATGGCTTAGGGTTTTCCCCCGTGGCCTGTGTTGTGTATATATATCCACATGGGGAGTGCTTTTACAATTATACCCTTACATCCAAGCATCCCCCTCAGGGGCACTTATGTCATTACACATGTCCTATTCTGGGCCTTACATCCCTCTAGCAGGCCTGCTGGGTTTAGGTGGGGGCCACCCCTACGACAGAAGCAAATGAGTCAAAGAGAGTGCAACAAGGGTTCAAAGGTATTCAATGATGTCCAAGAAGAGTCTCTTGCTAATGGTGGGGAGGTTTTTATAGCCTCTACCCACTATGATGACCGTTGGGGTTGAATCCCCAAAAATCAAGGAATATATCCCCAAAAATCAAGGAATATGGTACTACTGCCGTGTAGTGGCGGTACTAGCACACCTACAGTTCAACGGTATTTGAGGTTCACTAAATGCATAGAAACTAACTGTTACTTCAAATATCAGTAGTCTACCCTCACAGGGTCTAGTAGTACAGATCATGAGGTAGTACCACTCCTCAGTTACGGTAGTACCGATTACCAGAGGAGAGAAAATACTTCAAAATATAACTTTCTAGAAATTAGCTACTGCTAACTAAATTTTATTTCTACCGATTATGCGATAGTATTGATTTCAACGTGCAGTGACACCGCTCTGCGGTACTACTGTGCAACATATGCGGTAGTACCGTTCTAAGGAATATTCAAAGAGTACCTCTTTGGAAATTAGCTACAAGCATGTAGGGGCTAGTAGTGCTAATGCAACAGTACTACCGTCAATATGCCTGCGATCAAAGGAAATTTAGAGAGAGATCAAAATGGGGTTCCAAATACATGCATGAGCACTTAGTGATCAAAGTGGCACAAATTAAGCTTCGACCTACTAGTCATGACCCCTCCTTATAATACAACTTCTATTCTACAAATACTGTCTTTTCATCCAAACACCGAGACCGGTAAAAGGTATAAAAAGGTCCTTAGACTACAATATACCATTGCCTTGATCTTTATCTTGATCTATATCAATCTTTAATCACCTTTGCATGTTTTTTCCATGAAGTCATCATAATCTGGGACTAAACCTTTCAATCATCTCAATAAACACATTAGTCCCTTTAATCATTATTGTCATTAATCACCAAAATCATTTTTAGGGGCATAGATGCTTCACCATTGCAAAGCTACAAAGCTTGGTAGTGCTGATTTGAGCAATGCAATAGAGAAACAAAGCTTGGTCAAGAGGGAGGAGAGGAAGGTAGGCCAAGGGAAGAGAAGTGTGGCACATGATCCGAGGCACATGGCACAAAGCTTCAGCCAAGAAAAGCTTGCAACACATGGGGCTTGTATAAGAGATAAGGTAGTCGCAAGGGAGCCTATGAAGTAATGGCAGCATGGGGCTTGTGCACATGATCCAAGGGGAAGGCATGGGTCATATGGAGGGTGTGGGCTGCATGGGCCACATAGGAGAGAGTTGGTGCATGGGAGGCTATGCTGTTTGGTTGTCTTGGGAGGTTTGTAGCCGAATCTCTACCCCTCTATAATACACCAAAAATTTCTTTACTAAATCCACCCCCTCAACCACCCCCACAGTCATGCCTAATCTAAGTCCACCCAGATTTGTGTACCAAAGTAATCCAACTTCATACAAATGAATGGTCTGGATCTCTTCTCAAGCCTTCTTCTCTTACTCATTGAAGATCCTAAGGCCAAAATCATTCGGATCATGCACATCATTGAACCTAGATCTGCTTGACGGCCTCCTCTTCCCAATGGTCCTCTCCACATGCACAGCTTCACACAACTGCTCTCCCGCCCCACCCGCCGCCGCCTCCTTCCCTCCCCACCCCGCATCTCCCTCTCCCCATCCAGCACCGCCTCCTCTTCCGCCCCCACGCGCCGGCGCCTCCTCCTTTTCCTTCCCTCCCCACGCGCCGTCTCCTCGGGACGACGAGATCCTACGGACAGACAAGGAGGCCGGCGGCGCTGCGGCGTCGGCGTCGGCGGCGGAGGACACGGTGAGGGCGTCAAGGTTGTTTAAATAAACAAGTTTATTCATTTTATTCTTGCACGTCATGGAAGATTGGTCTTATGCTTCTGCAGTTCTGGCGGCGGTGTGAAGGACGTGACAACCTAGCAGGCGGGCAAGCAACGACGAGGCGTGGGGACGGCCTCGGAAGGACGGATCCGGCGGCGGTGTGGAGGACGCGACGACCTAGCAGGCGGGCAAGCGATGACGAGGTGTGGGGACGACCTCAGAAGGACGGATCCGGAGGAGGAGGAGGCGCGGCTGGCTCGGAGAGGAAGGGGGCGGAGGTAGGAGGAGGCGCGGCTGTGGCGGGAGAGAGGAAGGAGGCGACGGCGGGGGCGGAGGAAGGAGGCGGCGCGACCTCCATCTCTGGTGGCTTGGATCTGCTTTTTTTTGTTCCCTCTCTTCCTTCCCTTCCACTCTCGCTGGGATCGGCCGAGCGGTAGAGGCGAAGAAGCCCCAGCTCCAACCCCGTCCGCCGCCGCCAACCCTGCCGCGGCTCTTCTCCGGCCACCTTCACCTTCACTGAAGCTACTTCTCCTCGCTCTCACCTTCGCAGCATTAATACCAAGCTTTGCAGTGGGTGGGATTCGAACCCACACCCTCGCTCTCACATCTTTTGATTGTTGCCAAAGCAGCAGCCTCAATTTCTTGTGAAAGGAAGGGTTGCAGATCTCTTTTATCCCTTACATTTAAGTTTGAAAATCAAATTCAAACAAAAATCTTGGCCGACATTTTCCCCAGATTTCCAGTTACCGGTGGTGACCCCTGTTTTTTTTGGCCTCCGGTAACCAAAACCCTGGTTGAGCCTCACTTGTTTGAAGTTCAGAATTTATTCATTACAGCAGCATTAATAGCAATGGTAGAGCAATTGCTTGATGTTGTATTTATGACACTACGTCGGTCTTCTTGTCAGCTTCATTTATATTTGTCTCTGCTTTTTTTACATTGTTTTAGTGCAGTATCATGTCTGCGTTAAATAATTTTGTGGTTTGTCTTTGATTCTGTATTTTGAATATTTTGAAGAACACCACTAATTTTTTTCTTGCTTCACTGATCATGACAGTTCTGAAACAGAACAACACATTGCCGGATAAGCCACCACCAACTACCGCCCCTTTGTCAGAACAACCATCAACAAATTCACCTTCAACTGGGTAACCTTTAGAAACCACTAGCCCATACTCACCTTATGCAAACAACTGTCATTGTTTCTAATGCTTGCTTGCCATTTGCCATAGTTCTTCATCGAGGCTGGCTTCCCTACAAAAACTTCCCCATCATTTTCTGAATTCACTCCGAACTAGAAAGTCCCTTGCCAAAAAGGTTCTTGGCTGTTCTATCCTGTCTGATTGTTTAGAATCATTTTCTTCAATCGCGATGAAAAACTTTTTAGTATTTATCTTGTAGGATGTTGTGGGCATGAACAAGTGGAGGTTTATGAAGCTAAAGGAACATATGCAAGGAGATATCGATGTTGAGAATGAAGCATATGAAAAATATACACATAATATTGGATTACTGGAGGAAACATTCTGTCTTGCGGAAGATGCTGCTGTTGAACCTGAACCTGAAGCAACTTCTTCAGAAGAAAGGATGGAGGTATTGGTTTCGGAGGCAAAGGATAGGTTAAAATCTGATCATGCAAATGCAGATAGCTTTAAAGAGAGGCTTGCCACTATCTTGGACCAGAAGCTGAAGAAACTGCAAGAGAAAGAAAGTGCCTATTTAATATGTATGTGCATGTCTAAGGTAATTTTTAAATTTTGGTCTATTTGTTAAGATCCTCATCTATGTCCTCTAATTGCAAATAGGTTTTAAAGAGCACGGTTATGTTTTTAATGGATGCTTGTATAATGTTTATGAGTCTATTGCATGGGCACCTTATTCTTTGCTGCTACTCTTCTTTGCCTCCTCTTCTATTTTTTTCGTTTCCAGGGCTACTCACCATTTTTTTCCATCAGATGGTAAGCATCATCTAATCCCACTCATCCTTATTAGTGCTTTAGTGCATCAGCTAAATTTAAAATGCACCACTGGATTGGTAATTGTGTCGATCTTCTCTTTCTCCTAGGTGCCATAGCATATTTTCTTCTCTTTTAATTTATTCTTTGGATATGAGTAATTAAATATGTGTTCAAGCTCACATCTATATATAATTGTTCAGCTATGTCTCTTTTTTCAATGTGAATTTGAGTATAAATAAGATATAAATCACATGCAGATAAGTTTATAAGAAACCATGCAATATTTGGATATTTTTTTTACCAAATTACCATACTAATGTTGCATATATGATATGAATCACCATCAGGCAAGTGAAGGCATCCAACATCGGGCAGCTTGTGAAAATATTTGGAATTGTGACTCGCTGCTCGGATGTGAAGCCCTTAATGCAGGTGGCTGTTTATACATGTGAAGAATGTGGTTTTGAGATATACCAGGTATTTTATCTCGTTTTAGGTTCTCATTTCTGATATGACTATTCGTCAACCCTTGTGACAAATCTTCCTAGACTGGTTCAGAACGTAGTACTCTTGAGAATGTTAGACAGCATTCTTCCTAATACATGATAGAATCAAGTGTACTGTTGTGAGTACCGAGCTGCACATTGTGGATTTGTCGTTGCTTGTTTCATGCATATTAGTATATAAATTGAACTTATTGTTGACTTGCTAAGCATTGCACTGTCTGCAATATGAGACGTGAATCTTAATGAATCTGATTGTTCGTTTTATTTTTTACAAATTTTATCTTGTTTTGTATTTTATCGTAGCGTTAGCACGGGTACACTACTAGTAAAGGACTTGGGCACGTTATTTCTTGACTGTAAAGAAATAAAGGGGAGCCAGGAACAAAAGAGCCAAGCCAAGAGGTCTAGCTCAAGCCAGAACCATGGGGAGCCAGGGTTTTTGCAAGGGCCTATGTACCAAGATAGGATGGCTTGGAGAGAAAGAAAGAGAGAGATGCGTGAAACAAAAAGGAGTCTGAGATGGTTGAAAACCCTGTGGAGGTCGTCTTTCTGTGGGAATCCAAGTAGGATCCTACTTCTTGACGATGCCAAGCCAGAGTTGAGTCGGAAAGAAGCCAGGAAGGTGGACAAGCTGAATCAAGCTAAAGACCATACTTTCACGTGGGGTCCGTTCGAATAGAAGCTTGAAATGGGTTTAAATTCTAGATATAATTTACTTTTGTGTTCGTATTAGTTTCTATATGATTGAGTCTGAGTTGTAGGTAGGGTTACATATGATATAAGAGATTCTTTTGGTTCCTAGAATAGTGCGTGCGTGATTGTTTTGGCCACACCACCTGGGGTGCCAATATAAGGTCGGGCATAACCCATTGTAATAGGTTAGATCAAATTGAATAGAGAGAAAACTAGAAAATGCCATGGGGGTTTTATGGCACCATTGTGAACTTCTTGAGATTTTCCTGACACTACTACAGAAAGCCTAATAGTAGACGCCTCATCACAGACGGTTTTGTGAAACCGTCTCTAATGAGCACTATTACAGACGGTTGTAATTTGGAGGACGTCTGTGGTATTTGTGGCGGGAAAATGGATTATCACAGACGGTTATTAACTATGAACCGTCTGTGATACGTTTGTATCACAGACGGTCTGTATTAAAAACCGTCTGTGATAATCCCAGATTATCACAGACGGTTTTTAAATAAAAACCGTCTGTGATAACCTTGTTATCACAGACGGTTAATAGCAAGTCAAACAGTTCTACGGCAAGAAAAGAAAAAGGTGTGCAGCAAGCAAGAGCTAAAAAGAGAAGAAAAAGTGACACAGAAATCGAAGTAAAGAAAAAGAAAGCAGCTCATGCATGCAATAGGAAAAGAGAGAGAAGCCTGCAGTAAGCCAGTAACAAGACAAGGCAGGAAAGAGTTTTCTTTTGAAGCCAACGCACCGTGCGCGTCCAGCAAGGAAAAGAGCTAGCGCAAGAAAGAGAGTTGGCGCCAATTCCGAGCAAGTACGCGTCCGTGTCCATCTCCGAGCGCGTGTCCTTCTCCGAGCCAGACGTAGCAAGATGCAAAATAAAAACTATCCTAAATAGAGCGCAAAAAAACAGAGAGCAAGTCCAACGAAGGCAACAGAGATCGCAAAAAAACACAGAGGAAGCCACAAGAGAAAAAAAGAAAAAGAAAACACGGTTTTTTCTCTGTTTTCTCGATCCAAGAGCAGCTTCAAGGTAGCCGAGTTTCTGATCTATGCCCAAGTTCATGTCGCGTACTTCGAGAAGTGGTGTCACCGATGACGAAGCATCATCTAGTGATCTTGCTACCCGCCGTCATATGCAATGCCTTCCTTGCATTCATTAGAGTAATCTCAGCGACACAAATTAGTGATCGATATCTATGCCTTACTAGCATCTAAGAAAAATATGCAACCCTCCGTGTGATGGGATACCCAACTACCACATATATCATGCAAAACCGCTCGAGCCAGCCCTTGACATGTCCTGCATGGCCCAATAATGTCTTGTCTCGTCAATAACGCATTGTGTCTACATAGCAAGCAACTCTATAGACATCGAGATGCAGCACCGACTTGATACAGCTACGGCCTAGGCACCCACTGGATGTCTTGTACATCTCAAAATATAGGGGATGTTCAATTTCAAAGGATAAACGCTACCTTGTATGTAATTAATTCGTGCTAAACATGGATCATTTCCTTTCCCATATTGAATACTAGAGATTGCACAATCTGTGTTGATAAGTACCAGATGGATGTAATTACATCTCGCTAAAAATAAATCATTCCTTCTCCTATATATATGAAGGACCTAGAAAGCATACAGTTGCCAGACATACAAGCTATCATTTATTTGCGAGAGTTGCTAAGATGGCGAAGCTTGTGATGGTGGGAAACCAGATGCTCGTGCTTTCCATGGTTATCCTTGGATGTTTCACGATACTTTCACAGTGTAAGTCCACAGCAAACAATCCGTTGATTTTTTTATAAGGTCACTGTTCTCTTACAATCCTATTTAGAAGAAATTAACAATCAGGTTATGTGCAATTTTGTAACACTTTACCTTGGAAATAAGTTGAAGTAAACAGCCTTATTTGCATGCAGCTCAAACCACTGACCAGATGGATAACAATAAGATCTATGTATGTCTGTGCGCGAAGAGAATAGAGAATCCACCATGCACAAACAACTGCTACTGCTGTATGGATAAGCCGGGAGCGCCCTGCTTTCAGACAAGGGACGCATGCAAAAGTTTCTGCTGCCAACGCTCACAGCATCGCTCGTCGGAAGCAATCTCCCCTTCTGCCCTGCAGTGACCATGAATCTCTGTTGCATATCATCTTTTATTGAAAACTATTCGATGAACCTCTCGGAATAAAAACATATGACATGTACTCATATTGTATGGTTGCTTGCTTACCTTTATGTCTTTTCGCATGCAAACATTTCGGTTTCCTGGTTGCTACACAATTTGGAAGCACTAATAGGGAAAATTCCATATAGCGTAAAAATGAAGAAATAAATTTGTGCACTGTCTGTCCTTTTCGCTAGCCTCGTTCGCATGGCAAGCTCATCTGTCCAGCCAAACGCACAACCCCCCGCTACACGTCTAGCCAACTTGTTCAGTGTAGATCTCGCACCCTAGGCAAGCTACTGGACAATACCTTCCACGCCCACCGCTTTCATTGTCGGCCACCATTCTGGAGCTCTCCGCAAAGAATGTCTCGGGAGGATGAAGCTGCACGCGGGGAAAAAGGTGCAGCGCAATAATAGTCTTCCTTATATGGTAGAGATCCTTTTGGGAAAGAAATGAAGTGGTCGTTCTAAACTGGAAACCTGGATTCCTAGAACGGATTTCATTGTCGGCCATAATTCTCATCATAGTCGTGGACGGTATTTACTGGTGTCATCCCATGGTGTTGCCATTACATCAATTTTTTGTAATCTCCAATAGTAGTCCACGTAATTCTTTATGTTCGTACTTGATTATACTCCATGAATGGAAGCTAATCATTAGTTTCATAATTTTGACAGCTTTGTCATATGCACGACGAACATTTGGTATTCACCACAAAGTTCTATCCGGGTCATATTAACTAAATAATCAAAATGTACATAATCGGTAGATTTCTCTACGCAAAATGTAAACAAGTCAATGTCCTCCTGTTGCGACATAGGTCGGTTTGGCGATTGATATATTGTGAGAGTTGTGCGGATCATGATTGGGCGCCATGTGGGCTTTGTCATGGTGAGAAGACGGGTGGTGAGGAGCGTGGTCAGGTTATAAACTTCGACGTTCTGAGTTACAGCTAGCATAAATCACCCTGACTTTGAGTTCGCCAGATCAAGGAATTTCTCTGCCAATGTTTACACTTCCGTGGCCCATAGGAACCCATTTAAATTGCACGCCATTTTTCCACAAAAATCATCATTTGGGAAGCAGATATCTGCTTTTAATTTTCATGTAGAGATAATGTTGCGTGAGTTCTACATCGGGAGTGTAAACACTACTACAAAACATACTATACTAGACGTCTCATCACAGACGATTCATATGGAGCCGTCTGTGCTTTGATTATTACAGATGATTCATAGTTAAAACCATCTCTGAAACTATCATAGACGATTACGTTTAAAAGCCGTTTGTGATATACACATTATTATAGATGGTTTTGAATTAGAACTATCTATGAAACTATCACAGACGATTTTTATTTACAACCGTCTATGTTTTGTGTTTTGTCGTATAAACTACAGAAGTTACTCAAACGAGAGACAAATTCAAGGCAATTTTTTTTACAAAAGTCCTCAAAAAAAAGTTATTCCCAGATGTTAGTCTTCAGGGCTTCATATGCTTCTTCTTCTACTTTTGGAGTTGGAGGATCAGCCGTTGAGTTCTCGAATGCCGTGAAGATTGTGCTTGCCCTCTGCATTTCCTCCTCCAGCCTGGGCAAATCATTAGCACGGTCCATAATCTCTTAGAGGGTGCATGATAAGCTTCCTCAGAATCGGCCGCTTCTGCTTGATCGGCAATGTTATCCATACGTTTCTCCACTGCCGTAAGAGTTTCTTCCGCTTTGTGCACATTTCAGAGAATAATGAGGCTGAGGGCGGTTTCCCTTTGCTGAGCAGCAACGAGACACCTCCGTCGACGGCAGATAATGAGGTCCAGCTGACAGATGGAAGCAAGTCAAGGAAGGAGAGCGGAGGAGCTGCTCCAGAGGTAAATTGTTGGCCACCTGTGTAAGATTGTGGCCAACAACTCATGATGGATAGATGAGAGGAAGGAGATCCAAAGAATATTAGATGCCATCATTGAGAATATGAGAGGATAGTTTAGAAGAGCTGGATTAGGGCGCGCATATTTAAGATTTATTATAGACGGTTCGTATACTAAACCATCTCTGATATTAATATCATAGACAGTTCGTATATAGAACCGTCTCTGATATTAATATCATAGACGGTTCGTATATCAAACCGTCTCTGATATGCACTTATCAGAGACGGTTCGTTATACGGTTAACGAACCACTCTGATATTGATTATCACAGACGGTTCGTATAATAAACCATCTCTGATAATGACACATCACCGATCTGTAGCGTATGCCCCAGGATTTCGATCTCACCCGTCCATTCTCTCCACATCGAATGGCAGGCACTGATTCCTCCCACCGCTCGCCTTTATTAATTACTCCCCTCCCACCGCTCGGCCATATTAATTACTTCTCATCTACCTTTCCACCGGCAGTCACGCGTGAATTCATCCACTATATACCTTCATGCATCCTTCCCTCGACGACGCTGATCAACTACCACCGTGAGCTAGCACCTTCGTTGTGACACCACGATCGACTGCACAACACACTCTTATCGTAAGTGTCGTAAGAGTGTCTTGTGCAGTCTCACCATCGTGCCACAAAGGTGGCGCTACCACTGTCTCTCCATTGCAGGTGATATCCAGCCACTATTCGATGCATCCAGCTTGTTCTCGAAGACGCCGACTACCGCCGTGAGCTAGCGCCTCCATTATGACACGACGATCGACTGCACAACACACTCTTGTCGTAAGTGTTGTAAAAGTGTCTTGTATAGTTTCACCGTCATGCCACAAAAGTGGCACTATCGCCGCCTCTCCATTGCCGATGATATCCAGCCGCTATCCGATGCATCCAGCTTCTACTATCTGCTAGGATCTCTACTTATTATATATTCTTGTCATGCTAAAGAGTTGGATTCGTTATCTTGTTATGCTGTAATGGTGGATTCTAATCTTAATGGAAATGGAATGTGTGTTGTGTTTGCCACTGTATTTGCTTGTTTTTAAAGGGCATAGGTAATATTATTTGTTGACGCTTGCCAAAAAAGAGGAAAAATTTTAGGTATAAAGTGAACTATCACAAACGGTTTTGTCGTATAAACTGTATATGAAGGATTAACATAGTCGGTTCTATATATTAACCGTCAATTATATTTATCAATCACAGACGGTTGGTAATTAGAACCATCTGTGATGTGTGGGTATCACAGACCGTTTTTGGTTTGAGCCGTCTGTAATAATTTTCTTCACAGATGGTTCTAGTTACAAACCATCTGTGTTGTTTTTATCACAGACGGCTCACAAACCGTCTATAAACCCACGATTATCACTAACATATAAATTCAGACGGTTCAGAAAACTATATATAATGAGTAGTTATTGAAGATGGTTAATTTGCAAAATTGTTGGTTATATAATAGCTGTTGTGTTTGTAATATGAATCTAGCAAATAAAGTCTCAATATAATAAATGTGGCCGGTATATATGTAGTTATAATTAGTTAATCTAGATTTTAATACTAAGTTGTTATATATGTACGTAACGTAGGACCGAAGCTGGATGTATGCCGCGAGCCGTGTGAGTGAAGAGTACATTAATGGCGTTTCTGCTTTTATAAGAGCTGCCGAGGAGGATATGTTGAATAAGGGGGCGATATATATGTGCTGTCCATGCACTGACTGCGAGAATGTGAAGATGTTTAAGAACCGAGGGCAAATTGAATCGCACTTGATTCGGAGGGGTTTCAAAAAGGATTATACGTGTTGGACCAGTCATGGCGAAGTGAATGATCATATGCCGCCGGATGACATCGCCGGTGAAGTGAATGATATGCCCCCGGATGACATCGCCTGTGAACTGAATGACATGCCGCCGGCTGATGTCGATTGTGGGTCGGATTCGGATAGGTTGCACGATGATAATCTGGATCAGATGCTTCGCGATGTTGAAGAGAACTATGATGAGAGAGAGTATGTTAAATTCCGTGGCTTGATGGAGGACTCAGAGAAACCTTTGTACACGGGATGCAAGTACACGAGGTTGTTGGCCGTGCTTGAACTGTTGAAATTGAAGGCAAGCAACGGTTGGTCGGACAAGAGTTTCACGGCGCTGCTAGGTCTTTTAGCGGACATGCTTCCGGATGGAAATGAGTTGCCTAAAACCACGTATAAAGCCAAGAAGGTTCTTTGTCCGTTGGGAATGGAAGTAGAAAGAATACATGCATGCCCGAACGATTGTATCCTCTACCGTAAAGAGTATGCAAACATGCATGTATGTCCGGTGTGCAACGCATCCCGATACAAACGTAACAATCAATCAGTTGATGGCGAGGGAACAGAGGCGAAGAAAGGACCTCCTGCTAAGGTGACATGGTATTTTCCTATAATTCCCCGTTTGAAAAGGTTTTTTGCAAATCCAAAGGAGGCAAAACTGCTGCGTTGGCACTCGGAGGAGCGCAAGAAGGATGGAATGATAAGACACCTTGCTGATTCCGCGCAGTGGAGAAACATCGATAGGAGTTTTGCAGAGTTCGGTGCAGAACCAAGGAATATAAGGTTTGGACTGAGTACAGATGGAATGAATCCTTTCAGTAGCATGAGCAGCCGACATAGCACATGGCCCGTGACTCTCTGCATCTATAACCTTCCTCCTTGGTTGTGTATGAAGCGAAAGTATATTTTGCTGTCGATACTTATCCAAGGGCCAAAACAACCTGGGAATGATATCGATGTGTTCCTAGCACCGTTGGTGGAAGATCTAAAAGTAATGTGGAACGAAGGGGTACAGGTATGGGATGCGTACAAACGAGAGAACTTCACTCTGCGCTCCTTATTGTATCACAGACGGTTCCAAGTCTAAAACCGCCTGTGATAGTATAAATATCACAGACGGTTCTAAGTTTAAAACCGTCTGTGATAATATGACTATCACAGACGGTTATACACTTAGAACCGTCTGTGATATTTATACTATCACAGGCGGTTTTAGACTTGGAACCGTCTGTGATATTAATATCACAGACGGTTTTTGAGTTAGAACCGTCTGTGATAACCTCCCTATATATACCCTCTGGCTAGGGTTTTCCCTGTGCGCTGCGCAGTTATTCGATCTAGATCCAAGTAAATCCCGAGCCCGTCGTCGCCTCCGCCTCCCCGAACCCTCGTCGGCCGCCTCCTCGAGCCCCTCGCCGGCCGCCTCCGTCGAGCCCCTCGTCGCCTCCGCCTCCCCGAACCCTCGTCGACCGCCTCCCCGAGCCCCTCGCCGGCCGCCTTCGTCGAGCCCCTCGTCGCCTCGGCCTCCCCGAGCCCCTCGCCGGCCGCCTTCGTCGAGCCCCTCGTCGCCTCGGCCTCCCCGAGCCCCTCGTCGACCGCCTCCGTCGACCCCCTCGTCGCCTCCGCCTCCCCGAACCCTCGTCGACCGCCTCCCCGAGCCCCTCGCCGGCCGCCTCCGTCGAGCCCCTCGCCGGCCACCTCCCCTCGATTACCGACTGCATTGTGAGCACTTTCTGTGATGGACTAGGGTTTACTGCAGTAGCTTAATTAGTTTGCTATTTGGTACATTAATTGTTTACTACAGTTGCTCGATGATGATAAAATCATATACTGAGATTGGTTCATTCAGTGCTTGAGCTCTAATAGCTGTCGGTTCATGCAGTTTTCAGGTTATAGCATGTTATTAAATTGATCTGTTCGGATTTAATCTTGACAAGTTAAAAGACTGAATTATTGGGCAAAGTTAACTTGTGTGGTCTTGATCTGTATGAATACTGTTGTTTGAATATATGCATGCTAAATATATCTTGATCTTGAGATTTTAGAGTTTGTATCTAGAGCTCAAAATACTGAATTCATTATTTGGCATAACCAATCAAGGAAGAGTATATGATTTAGTAGCGGGACGGCCAAGATTAATCTTGTGCAACCCTACAATTTGAGAGCACATATTCATGTTGAGACTGTTATTGATTCTATTATTGATGCTTGTTGCTTCATATTGCTACCATTATATATGTATATATGTAGGTATGTATATGTATATATGTAGGTATGTATATGTATATGTATGTATATACACATATAGTATGTAGTATATAGTATAGGCACATAACCCCTCTCTGTGTCCACATCACCCCCTCCCTTCTCCCCCTTCCCTCTACTCCTCTCCTCTCTTCCGAACATTGAGCATCATGTTTGACTTTTCGTGCTTCCTCACTTTGAACATTCTCATCTTATCTTAATAGACCCACAAAATGAGCAACATGTCACCCGCGCATTCTTCATCATCATCGCCGGAGGCGTCCGCTCCAACATCAAGACGCCAAGGAAGAGCTGAGTTTTGAATCTACCCTGGGATCATTCCAGGGAACAAGGGAGAATGATATGCTCTCCGTGGCCCTGGGAAACAAGGAGCACCCGGGTCGTACGAGAGGCCTTGGGCTTTACGTTCCTTGGAAACATGGTTTCCAAGATGACTCCGGAATGTATCGGCGTAGGAAGAGAAACAAAGCCGAGCGTGAGGAGCAGCTACGAGAAGAGATCAAGGAATCTCTTCGAGAGGAGCTATTTGCTCAGATGGGTGAAGTAATCAGAGAAGAGGTGCGGAAACAGACAGAAAGTCAGCAGGCCGCCACCGCCGCTGCTATGCTAGGTAGCCCGCACAACCGTCCGAGTAGCTGCGCGTCCAATCCGACGCATACCCAGTCCAAATTTCCTGTGGACGACATCCTGGTAATAATTATTACCTCTCGAATGCTTGCTCCATTGGTAGGCCTATTCGAGTAGCTAATTTTGTATCGTTATGTAGGAGCCTACGAACTGCAAGCTCCAAGTGAGATATGGCGCCATTCCCTTGTACGCTGCTTGGGGCCAGGCATATTCGTCTGGTAACGGGGCCATGGTGCACGGCCAAGCTTTAGCGCCAGGCTTCGCAAAAGTTAATGTGGATGGTGTGTATGTCAATTTTGAGGTGGTCCCGCTACCGAAGCCCCCCAACGACGAGATCGTGACTCTAGGACAGGCCATTGGAACATTCATCCAGTGGCCCAAAAGCGACATCTTCCTGGAGGCTTCTTCACCGGTGGCAGGACCAGAGCAACATGCACTGGTGCCATCTCCAGTACAAGACCAGTCGGTTCCACCACCGGATACTACAACGGTGCTATCTCCACGGGCCCTATTCTCGCCAGAGCAACTTGCACCGCTGCTACCTTCAAAGTCGACTTCCGTGAAGTCGACCCATAGCCGAGGCAGCAAGGCCAGCAAGGGCAAAGCAAAGAAGACCAATGATGATCTTCCGTACCACCCTTTGGCCCGCAAATTCGTGCTTGGCGAGCCGTTGCTCGAGCAAAAAGCCCTCCAAAAGCTACCATATAGTTGCATGCAATTGCACACGTGGTATATGCAGCAGTCCAATAAGCCAGAGGGAGAACGGACTTCAAGTATCACTGTCAAATTCTCCGAGGAAGATTTACACCACAATCTTCAAGAGTGTACATTCGTGGTCGCCTTTGAGGATTTATTCGAGCTGTTCATGCTCAACGCTCTTGACGTCTCAATCGTTCGATGCTGGACACTGTAAGTGTGTACAATCACAGTCTCCGTTAATGTCATACCGATAAATGCCATATCTAATTTTTTGCTTTCGTGTGTATATATATAGACACATGCTGATTAAAGCTAGAGTATCGAACTCATCAGCTGGTTTCTTGGACCCACAATTGGTCGCCAAGACTACCATCGACGTGGAGGCATCCCTCGTCGAGAGGTACATTGCATCAGGCCTGCTGAGTTGTCGCAATAAGGACTATGTACTTATGCCCTTCAATCAGAGCTTTCATTGGATTTTAATAGTAATTGTACCAAAATGGAACAAGGTATATTACCTTGATTCCCTAAGTAAGAATAAAATGGACTTCACAATTGTCGGCCAAGTAATCGATAGGTAAGCACATATTCCCCATACATATCTACATTGTACTCTTTCTTTCCTTCCGAATGATTAAGGTTAACCTTTTCGAATTACGTAGGGCGTTCGCGATGTACATTGAAAAGGGAGGTGACTCGAAGCGCGGGGCCAACGGCCTGCTGACACATGTTCGAGATTTTAAGGTATTCGCTATTTCACATTAATTAATCCTATGCAACAGATGGTACTAATGCCTTTTGAACTAACACATTCCATTTTTTGCAGTGCCACCAGCAGCAGCCGGGCAACACATGTGGATACTACGTTTGCCAACATATGGAACTACTCCTCGATTCCTCGAGGGTCACCAATCGCAAGGTTTGTCACTCTTCCCATAATTACTTCATACTTATCACGTTACATATATATGTACATTGATATTCCTATCGACAGGCTGTATCAATCCCGTCAACTGCATTGAAACAGTCTGAGCTTCGAGAGGTTCAATCAGAGTTAGCGTTCTTTTTGCTGACTCAAGTCATACAGCCAGAAGGACGGTTCCACTGCGCACACTGATTTCCTATTGGTCTTATCACTAAGTGTAAATGCAGTGTAGATCTTTTGTAACTGTGCATTTGTTAATGGATATTTCAGTTCAATTCAATTAATTGATTTGCGAAATGGATGCATGCTTTATGTCTGTGAGATGAAGTGCGATGTCAATTGGATGTTTTATGTCTGCGAAATGTACCTGAAAGCAAATGAGATGTGTGAATTGTATGTTTTTTGTCTGTGATTATCTGCTTGTTTCAGAGGGCATGGCTAGCATTTCCTGAGGCTAGCCAATAAACAGAAATAGATTTTGGTTTAGGAGGAAGGAATATCACAGACGGTTTTTAAGTAAAAACCGTCTGTGATATGTATCACAGACGGTTTTTCATTAAAAACCGTCTGTGATTATCGGTTATCACAGACGGTTTTTAATTAAAAACCGTCTGTGATATCTGATAATCACAGATGGTTTTTAATTAAAAACCGTCTGTGATATCTAATAATCACAGACGGTTCGAAAACCGTCTGTGATAACCTTCGATCATCACTGACCCATAAATTCAGACGGTTCAGAAAACCGTCTGTGATGACGTTTCTGAACCGTCTGTAATGTCGATTTCTGTAGTAGTGTGAGTAGGGTTTGAGAGCGATTGCGCAGATCAAGAACTTCATTCTTGAGTTGTGAAATTGAATCTACACGATTCATCCTTGCCAATTCATGGTCATTGTTGCCCACGGTTTGAGAGGTTCCAAGTTGCGTGTTTTTGATCAGTTCATTGCTTATTAGCACATTGCAATCATACTGTCAATATTCTACTTGGCACAAGGTGGAAGAACTATTGCTGATTTAGCTAATTCTCCCATAGCTAAGACCCTAGCTTCTAGGGCTGTCGCAAGAAGAAGGAAGAACAAAGCTGTAGGCTATAAGGTTAATAAGGGTCCTAAACCCTAGTTCTCCTAATCTGCAAGAAGGTCTCTTTATTGCCTTGGCTGCCGAACAACAAGGAGGAGCCTATCTAGTTTTTGTGCAAGGAACCAAGAAGGCGATCACTAGAGGCTTTATCATAAGAGGAAGAGTGCAACCAAAACCTCATCCGGAAGAACAAAGGAGGAAACATCCCACCGATCGTACCGTGAAGATCGTGTCACCCTACACATCAGCTAGTTCACTAGTTGGTCCATATTAGACTCCTAACTTTTTCACTCCATAGTCAATACATTGGGTCCAAATACCTGCATTGTTGCTCTTATGCTTTCATTCCAAGTGAATAATGTGCGCTTGTGTAGTGGTGGTTATGTGGTGGTTGGTAAATTAGAACGCAGGAGCAGGACGCTGATTTAACGCCATCAAACTATTCGATTTCCTATTCAAGGCCGCTGTTCCTAACCCCAGGTGTTGTCAGGATCGCTGTCAATGTCGTCCCCCCATCCTAAACCCTGTCAGCACCACTGTCACCGTGGTAGCCTATGTTGCCCTCGCCCTTGCTGCTTTTAGTTGGTGACAAGGATCTTTCGCGGTGGTACGGTAGTTACCGGAACCTTGATTCCTCTTTCAATGATGTTCCATTTCCCAAATTGTGCATGTCACAAGCTCTTCTCAAGTTGCATATTCTACCTCTCCTTGGGATGGAGGAATGGAAACCCCCCTCGGCTGACCTTCCCGACGACCACATCATCGAGATCCTCTGACGGCTGCCAGCCAAAAAGAATAGGCCCTACTTACCTTGGGTCCCGTGCTCCTCCAGATGCACTGCTGATGTCTCATGCTGGATTACTGGATGTTGGTCATTTTTCTTTGTATGACACGATCCTCCTGTGCTCCAGTGAGCAAATTCTCCCGCTTACTCCTCTCCCTTGACACAAGAAAAAGAATTGGCTCTCTATCCTATTTTCTAGTTTGCACTGGCCTTGCTGCCTTGTTGCTGTTGGAACACAGTACTCAGAATTACAGATTCGATCTGTCCGTAGACACACAACACAAAGAATACAATGAACAATAGAGTAATTTGCTGATATGAACTGGACTTACGTCATTTTTCCACCTTTCTCTATTATTCACTTCTTACTTAACAGACTGATTACAAAGATATAAATAAACATTCTATGATCTGGTTAAACTGGCCATGACACCATGACTTGCGCACACTGCGCACTACCCGGGAGACTCGCTCAACTATTGACTCAATCGTTACTTTGACGTCCAACCTTGATCACAGTTTCTCGACTATGCCACTTCAACCATGGCTGCTCTTAGTACTCGGACACTCTTCATACTCGGTATTTGGTGCTATAGTAGTCTTACGACTACAACTCATACGACCATGCCTAACTAATGTGCTTACAATCATGTCTAACAAGTGCTTACGACCATGTCTAAATTATCAAGATTAATTCTAACATTCTCCCCCTTAATTTTGACTCATAAGACGAACTTGGATCTCCTGACGCGTCTCCAAGGAGTTTTGCCTTCTTCTTGTTGACCATGCTACCGGTGACACAACTTGCTAGTGTCTTTCACATCTTCACTGCCGATGACACACCTCGGCGACCACTTTGACCTCTTCCTCAACTCAATTGTCTTTCGCTGGTAACACAATTTGATGACGACAAAGACTCCCATCAGAGTATACACACATGAGAACTTGGACACAACTACAAGAACTCACACACACTCACATGCATCATGCACTGACTCACCTACATGCACAACCATGACACGACTATGCTCACGTATGTAACACACCTCCTATGTGCACGACCAAATAAATGACACATGCAACACACCTATTGTGCCATATACACATACAACTCATTGTTGACTTTAAAGCAACACTGGCTCATCCTTTGCACCCACTGCAGCAAAAAAGAGCTACCTCCTTCTTCGGCACACAGCACTTTTTTGCAAAATGCTCAAACTCTTAGCAGTTATAGCAGTGCACCTTTGTCTTTTCAAAAGTGCTCTTCTTCTTGCCAACGCCGCTGCCCTTTTGGACTGGGCTTCCCACTCATCCCTTGTCAATAGCAGGTGCTAATTCCCTATGCCTACACCATGAGATATCCACCGTTCTTTGTGCACCTTCAAGTGCCTGATCAACTCTTCGATTGTGATTGCCTTGAGGTCCCCAAATTGCTCGATTGGGAATACTACCGGTAGAAACTTGATAGGAACTTCACGACGAAATTTTCTTACCTTGTAGCTCTCCTCCATCTTGTCACTGAGCCCTCGAATTTTGTTGACAGTTGTTATCAACCGGATGGCAAAGTCATTGATCGACTCTGACTCTATCATGCGCATCACTTCGAACTCCGATTTGAGAGTCTGCACCTTGGCTTCTCTCACGTGCTCGGCTCCCACGTGCCTATTCTTCAACGCCTCCCACGCGGCTTTGGCTATCTCTTTTTCAGCCAACAGGAAGAGCGTGTCTTTGGGGACACGTTGGTGATGGCCACCAATGCCAGTTGGTCCTTGTTTCTGTCGGCATCATCGGGCTCGGTGGCGTCCCATACACCTTGGGCTCTCATGTAGACCTTCATCTTCATCGCCCACATCACGTAGTTGCTCCTTGTGAGCATGGGGTAGTGAAGTGACACCACGGAACTCTCCCTCATCGGTGTGTTTGTTGGTATTGATGACGCCGCCATTCCATCGACAATCTACATACTTCTCGGCATGATTTTGAGCATACACCAAGCTCTGATACCAAATGTGAAACACAACACCGATGAATCACACACTCGATTCGCCCGTGGACACACACTACATGGAAAAGACGATGAACAGTAGAATAATTTTTCAACGCGAACTCGATTTGTGTCGTTTTTCCACTTTTTTCTATTATTCACTTCTTATTTAACAGACTAATTACAAAGATATAAATAGGCATTCTGTGATCCTATTTTACCGGCCACAACTCCACGACTTGCGCACACCACGCACTACCTGAGAAGCTAGCTCAACTTATTGAATTAGCTGTTACTCGGATGCCCAGCCTTGATCATGACTTCTCGACTATGCCACTTTGACCATGGCTGCTATCAGTGGTCGAATGCTCTTCGTGCTCGGTGCTACAGTAGTATTATGACTATGACTGCTACTAAACTCCTATGACCATGACTAAATAAATATGCATACGACCACGCTAGACCAAATATACATACAACCACGCCTAACTAATGTGCGTATTACTATGTCTAATAAGTGCTTACGTCAACATCTAAATTATCAAGGATAACTCTAACCATTGCGTGCAGCTTGCTTGTCTCCTACTTGGACTTTTATTGTTGTGTTCTGCTTGGAGATTGAATGCACCTCAGAGATGGACACCGCATAGCTCCTGTCCATGTGACAATGAAGCTGAAAAAGCACGCTTCCTATTGGACCGAAGTCACCGAAACAAGAACGAGGCCAAGCCTGCTGCCTGCTTCACTTGGACCGAAGGCTTTGAAGGAATGCTTTTTCAGGCGCCGTGACTGCTACCTTGACTTGCTCTGATTCCAATTACTAGATTTGCTTCGGAAGAAAACACACATGTTGAACAAATAAACGGACAGAACGCGGTTGAAGAGTTTTCTAAATTACTAACATTCTTTTAATTTTTATTATAAATTTTAGTTAATTTGAATTGTATTTTACATAGACTTTTTATTTTAATTTGTTAATTTTTATTTAATTATTTTCCCAAATTTTATTTATTATTGGTTGTTAGTTTGGACGTCCTATGGAAAAGAAATTGCTATTTTTTTATTTCTCATTCCAAAATTAATTTAATTTGCATTGTAAGTGGCATGAATTCTTTCTTAAAATCTGAGTGATAACTCGGGTCCACCAGATGGATGGATGTATCTTTGTGGTCAATGTGAGAGCTTTCCCAGAATACCTAATTATTATAGATATAGATAGAGAGATTAATTTGAGCCGTTATAACTTAGGTCTCCTAGATAGATGACTATATCTTTGTGGTTAATGTGGAAGATTTCTTAGAGTGTCTAATTAGTTTACGCATAGTTTTTTATAATTTAATTAGGTTTGGAATTCGAAAACAAATCAAATCACTAATCATCCTTTAATTTTTGTTCTAAATTTGCATGTTTTGTACCGTACTTGGTGTCAATTTTTTAGTTCTAGTCTAGAATTTGTATAAAAATCCAATTTATATTTTCAATTAATTATTTTTCTGAATTTTAGTTTTTTAGGGCTTTTACTTTGGATTCCATATGAAAATCAAATAGCTAGTTTTTTGCATTTTTATTCCAAACTTTAGTTAATTTGAGTTGTATTTGGCATAGACTATTTCTTTCATTATACTAATTTTTATTTAATTGTTATTCCAAATTTATCTATTTATTGATGTTACTTTGGAAGCTATATGGAAATCAAATTACTATTTTTTATTCCAAATTCCATTTAATTTATATTGTACTTGACATAAATTATTTCTTTAATCTGATCGCTATAACTTGAGTCTGCCACATAGATGACTAGTTCTTTTTAGTTAACGTGAAAGCTTTATTGAAGTACCTAATTAGTATAGGTATACATAGATAAATATAGATCACTACTTACGACATGTTTGGATACAAGTGATTTAGATTCAAATCCTTATGATTTAGTTTAAACCCAATGATCCAAACACCTCCCTAGGGTTTTATTGCTTGGCACATAAGGTCTAATGTGATCATGTCACAAATGCATACGACCATAGCCCCCAAGATCAACATTGAACAAAAGGTGAACAAATGCATACGACCATAGCCCCCAAGATCAATTTGTTTTAAATGAGAATATGATGTTACCTAATGATGAAAAAATATATTTGTGCAGTTATACCAGGAGGATAGCATTAGACAAAAAATAAATATTATGATTGGTCTGATGGGTAATAGATTAGAGCTATCACTAGTGTGTTTTACTGATGATGCCATACTTTGGTGGAAGTATCTTGGTAGACATGAGCAAGTACCTAAAACTTGGAATGCATTGAAAAAACTTTTGAGAGATGACTTTGTTCCTAAATATCATACTGATTATTTGCTAGCTACATTGCAATGTTTAAAACAACGAAGTAGAACTGTAAGGGAACACTATTATGAATTAAAAATTCATTTGTTATGTTGTGACTTAGAGGAACATGCTGAAGCTACAGAAAATAGATTCTTACGTTAGCTTAATCAAGAAATTTAGGACCTTCTTGTTCACAAAGAATATAATTCTCTCCTTCATTTATTTATACTTGCTTGTAAGGTTGAAAATCCGATTGAAATATTATAAGAAACATGAGAACATACTGGTTTTTGTGCCTTTTTTGTGACTAACAACTTGCAGAAAGTTGAGAACCATGCTGATGACAAGGTTGAGCTATAGAGCCACTGATTCCATCCATTGCTTGATAAGAAAGATGAGGAGATAGATGCACCTACATCATTTGAGAAGAGCCAAAAACGTAAAGATAATAGTGCTATCATCACTCCAGGTGAGTATACTTGTGAAAAGCAACAATTATCCACTTTCATACTACTTTAGAGCAAAAATTCATGGAAAACAATTCTAATATGCACATTCTAATTCCTTGCATAAATCTTTTGACACAGCTAGAAATTAAACCTGATTATCAATTTTAATTTCAATCCATGTGCTAAAAAAATATTTTTGATTCTATCAATGGCAATTGGTCCATGCTATAGATGAGCTGAATGAGATTTCTTTTTCGAATACTTTAGGTTATATTGAGATTGATCATAATTGTGAACTGAGTTGTTTAGAGAAGAAGTTGTTTAAGCTTCCCAATTTGCTTTTATTGTTTCATTATAAATTTTACCTAAAAGGCGAGTATGATGAAAAGGGAAATTATATGGTTAATAGAATTTACATAACTTCACAACTAAAAGGTTTAACTTTGAAGAAGGAACACTGTTACGAAGAGGAAACTAATAGCACTAACCTTACTATTTCTAGTTTATCTAGTATTGTTTGTGAGCTATAGAAAACCTTTCAAGAAGAAGAGCGTTGTGGGCTGCTTCTGTACACCACAACCATTGCTCCAATTGCACCGAAAAGAATGCGTCTCTCATTGAGATCATGAATGTCAGAGAAAACTCCTCCAAACTTTATTTTGATTCAGTCATTTACTTAGACAGATTTGCTATACCTGTGAATTTATCTACTGCTCAACAAAGCATTATTGATGGAGATCCTTTTAAATTGTTGTTTAAAAGAAGCAAGATGAATACAAATTTAATTTGCTAGGAGAATATGATGAGAATGAATTTTATGTGTGTCATGTTTGCATTTAAAGTTCTATAGTGTTGCCCTACATTTATTTACAATCCAATACCCTCTTTTGTAAAGAAAGAGAGTCTGACGAGACACATACATACATAGTTCCAACACCATCCAGTGAGAATACTTCCAATCAGGTACACTCATTCCAAAGAGGCTTTATTTTATTTGAAAAAGAACTTATGATATTACATAATAAGAGTTCGATGCGTCTTTTGTTATGTACTGAGATTTATGATTAAGATCATGCAATACGTGATACTATATATCTGTTAAAACTGAGGACAGTTTTTGTCAAGAAGAGGAGGATGATGTGACTATGCCACAAATGCATACGACCATAGCTCCCAAAATCAAGATTGAACAAAAGGTGAATATGTTTCTTCTGCTTCAATTAGTTCTAAATGAGAATATGATACTACCTAATGATGAAAAAATATATTTGTACAGTTATACTATGAAGATAGCATCAACACTACATGCTTGTGGTTGGGGCCCACCTAAAGAGAAGCCTACTAACATATCAAGACCAAGTTGACGCCTTTTCCAACTTTTCCTCAAGGTCACTGTTGTAGGGGTGGCCCCCACCTAAACCCAGCCGGCTAATTAGAGGGTTGTAAAGCCCAAAATGGGACATGTATAATGACTTAAATACCCTTGTGAAGGGGTTCTTGAGTGTAAGGGCATAATTGTAAAATACTCCCCATGTGAATATATATATATATGGCGATCTTGGGCATGGGGAAGGCCCAAGCATTACTCACCTAACATCTCCACTACCACACATTACTGTTTGGTCTGTAACCACAACAGTTGGCACCGTCCGTGGGGACGACAGAGCAAGCTCTGAAATCTGAAGAAGGACGGCACCAAAGAAGGCTTCAGCGTCGGCAGCAAAGAAGAAGAGGAGTACGACGGAGGCGCTCGTCAACGCCAGGGCTTCGGCATCGGCTACGGGTGCGGATGGCAACGTCGGCTCTGCGGCTGCTGACGTCGACGCTCGTGGCACGATGGTCGGCCTCACGGCTGGCGTGGCAGTTGGCACTAGTAGCACCGATCGGGGTGTCGGGACAGCTGACGCCAATGCCCGCGCCGCTGGCATGACCACCGCCCCCGCACCCGGTGTGGGAACGGCAGGTGGCTCCAACGACAACGCCGGCAACGTCGGCCTCGTCATCGACTCTAGAGTCCACCGCATCGGTGCGCCGGGTAGTTCCAGAGCGCAAGCTAGCGGACCTTCAAGAGCCGTGCGGGATATACAAGAAGCTCAGAGCCAACAAGTCCCGCCGACAGTGACATAGCCTACGCCAGAGAGGGCGGATAGCCGCGACGCCTCTACGTCCAATCGCGTCCCACTTCGGCACGTGGGTCCGGAGTCCCCCCTATCTGCGGGCCTACAGCAGTCGGTGTGGCCGGAGGACTTCAAATTCCCCAACACCATCGAGTCGTACAAGGGCGACACGGACCCCCGGGAGTTCGTGCGCGTGTATGAGACCGCCATCGAAGCCGCAGGCGGAGACGAGTCCACCAAAGCGAAGGGACTTCCCCTCATGCTGCAGGGGGTGGTGCTCTCTGGTTTTCACCATAGAGCCGAACTCCATCTACGCATGGGAGCAGATCCGCGACCGCCTCTATAACAACTTCCAGGGGAATTACGTCGAGTGCGTCGATGCGAATTAGCTCTTCACCATCAAGCAAAAACCCTCGGAGAGGCTCCGAGAGTACTTCAAGCACTTCGCTAAGGTCCGCTGCCAAGTCAAGGACGTCAACGAAACCACCATCATCAACGCAGCGATACAAGACCTCCTCCTAGGGCCGTTGGCTGAGTACAATGCACGAAGGCAATCAAGACGGTCGCAAAGCTCTTCGAGAAGATGGAAGAGTACGTGAGGGCGGACGAAGACGCGCGGCGGCGCAAAGGCGACAACTCTAACACTAACCAAGCGGAGGACTCGTCGAAGAACGAGGACTCATCAAAGAAGGAGGACTCGTTGAAGAGCGTCGCCAACCGCAAGCAAGAGTCTTTGAAGGATGCCCCCGAGCACAAGGATGCCTCCAATGTAAGCAGGACCCATCGAGTGACAAGCCCAAGTGCAACCAGCACAAATCCCAGAGGGCCCGCTATGTCTTCGACATCGAAGGCGGCTCTGAGGATAGTGCCCCCGCCGGTCGCGGACGAGGTTGCAGAGGCCGAAGGCGAGGACGCGGCCGGGGTCACGACGATAGACCCCGTGCAGAGCAGGAAGACCAGCGCTACGGCATGTGGTGCGAGGTGCATGGCCGAGGCGATCACTACACGTGGGCATGCACCGCCATTGCAGTGCTCCGTCAGAGCGTCGCCAGGGATAGAGCTCTGGAAGCGAGGCCACCGGTGGTGGCCCACGTGCAGCAGCCCAAGAGGGCCCCCTGCGGATACAGGCCTTGAATGGAGCCCAGCGCCGGATCATAAATGTCATCTCCGAGGCTCGTTGTTGGAGTTCTCCTCGGTGCGGCAACATAAGGCCTACACGCGTAGGCTGCACCACGTGGTGGCATACCCGGCGCAGGCGCAGCTGGCCTGGGCACAGCACAACATCACATTCACGCCTGCTGATGCGGATGGCGTGGAATTCCCCCATGAAGATCCCCTAGTGGATGGATGTAGCTCCGCTGATATTCTATTCGTGGTAGCCTTCGACCAGATGGGGATCCCCCGAAGTCACTTAGGCCCCTCGGGAATCCCATTGCAAGGCTTCGGAGGTCAACCACTGAAGGTGTTGGGCCAGATACGCCTCCAAGTCTTCTTTGGCTAGGGTGCCAACTCAAGAAGCGAAGATGTCACCTTCGACGTCGTCGACATCCCATACCCCTATAACGCCATATTGGGATGCCCGACCCTCAACTCCTTCAGAGTGGTCCCGCACCACGGCTTCTTGTGCATGAAGCTCCTGAGCCCACGGGGTATCATCACTACCTTTGGTGACCAGGACCTCGGCTGGTGCATAGAGCTTGGTGCTCGGGGCCCACACCGCAAGGTGCATGTCCTCACCGACACTCCCAAGGCAGACACACCTTCCGCCCCGGGGTGGACGCCGAAGCCCCGGCTGGACGGCAAAGTCAAGAGGGTGCCCCTGCATGCCGAAGGACAGTGCGTGTCCATTGGCGAAGGCCTTCCTCCCGAAGTTGAGCAAGATCTACTTCAAGTGCTTCGGGATAACGTGGATGTCTTCGCGTGGTCCCCAGACGACATCAAGGGCGTAGACCACGCCCTCATCAAGCACAATTTAGCGGTCCACCCTGATGCCAAGCCGGTTAAGCAGAGGCTTTAGCGCATGTCGATCGAGCGGCAGCAAGCGGCCAAGGTAGAGGTAGCGAAGCTTCTCCAGGCTGGAGTCATCCGCGAGGTCCAGCACCTGGACTAGCTAGCCAACCCGATACTGGTGAAAAAGGCTAGCGGCGCTTAGCGTATATGCATCGACTTCACCGCCCTAAACAAGGTGTGTCCGAAGGACGACTACCCCTTGCCGCGCATAGATCAGCTGGTGGACGCCACAGCGGGCTGTGAGCTTATGAGCTTCCTGGACGCATCTCCGGCTACCATCAGATCTACATGGCAAAAGACGACGAGGACAAGACTAGCTTCATAACACTGGTAGGGACATACTGCTTCGTCAGGATGCCCTTCGGCCTGAAGAATGCGGGGGCAACCTTCACGCATCTCGTCGCGCTGGCGCTGGCCTCCCAGCTCGGGAGGAACATCGAGGGTTACGTTGATGATGTGGTCATCAAAACTAGGCAACTCGCCTCCCATGGCTAGGACCTTCAAGAGACCTTCGACAACCTTAGGTGAGCGGGCATCAAGCTCAACCCGGACAAGTGTGTCTTCGGCGTGCAAGCTGGGAAGTTCCTGGGCTTCCTCGTGTCCCGGTGCGACATCCAGGTGAACCGTGACAAGGTCAATGCGATCCTTGCCATGGAGCCACCCAAGACGATGAGGGAGGTCCAGAGGCTTACTGGACGCATGGCCGCATTGAGCCACTTCTTATCCAGGGCAACGGAGTGGGGCTTGCCTTTCTTCAAGACCCTTCGTGGCTACGACGGGTTCCACTGGGACGATGACTGTGCGAAGGCTTTTGACGACCTTAAGAAGCACCTCGCAAGTCTTCCTACGTTGGTCGCCCCAGCACCAGAGGTTCCCCTCATGCTTTACCTCGCCACCACAGCAACAGCGATCAGTGTTGTCCTCGTCCTCGAAGAGGGCGCCCTTCAGCGGCCTGTGTACTTCATCTATAAGACCAGTGTACTTCCCGTGAACTTGAGAAGCTGGCCTATGCGTTGGTCATGGCCTCGAGGAAGCTCCAGCACTATTTCCTAGCACACCCAATCACGGTGCCGTTCTCATTCCCTCTGGCGGAGATGCTGCACAACAAGGAGTCCACAGGGCGTATTGGCAAGTGGGCCGTAGAGCTTGCACCATTTTCCTTGATGTACGCCTCGCGAACGGCAATAAAATCCCAAGTCCTCACGGACTTCCTCGCGGAGTGGACTTGTCCGACTCAACACGTGCAACAACCGGAGGACCCGGTGTGCACGCTCAACACCGACGGGGCTTACGAAGCTCGGGGCGTTGGGGTGGGCGCAATAGTCACTACCCCAAAGGGTCACCGCCTGCTGTATTCAGCGCACCTTGGATTTCTAGCCACCAACAACACGGCCGAGTACGAGGCGCTACTCTTTGGCCTCGCGAAGAACAAAGCTCTTGGCGCACGAAGGGTCCTTGTCCGCACCGACTCACGTCTGGTAGCGGGCCACGTCGACAAATCCTACCAAGCCAAGGACCTTGAACTGTCCAAGTACCTGGCGGCGGTGAGAGCGAAGGAGTGCCACTTCCTGGGCGTCACGGTCAAGGCCATCCCTCGCACGAATAATGAACAAGCTAACGCCCTCGCGAAGGCCGCCAGCTAGTAGCTCCCCCTCCCTGAGGGAGCATTTTATGAGGTCTTGCCTACGGCAGCCATCGCGCAGGACAACCGCGACGTGGCTCTTGTCCCTCAAATTGCCCAGCAGGGCGATTGGCGAGAGCCCTCTACGGCTTCTTGCAAGGCATAGCCGAAGAGAATGACCCCCTTGAGCTGCGACGTCTACAACACCGTGCCAGATCCTTCCAGGTACCGGATGGTGTCCTTTACAAGAGGGGGATATGTGCCCCACTTCTACGATGTCTCTCATGCGACGAAGGAAAGCACCTCCTCGTGGAGATTCATGCGGGGCTCTATAGCTCGCACATTACGCCGAGGTCCCTCGTCGGCAAGGCATTCAGGTAAGGCTTCTACTGGCCAACCGCCGTCATCGATGCGCAAGACCTCATGCGTTGATGTCAAGGTTGCCAGTGGATGGGACGGGTCATCTGAAGACCTCCGATAAGCTTGCAACCCATCCCACGGTGTGGCCTTTGGCACGGTGGGGCATCGACGTCGTTGGGCCACTTCCGCGAGCCCCAAGGGATCTTCGATTCATCGTAGTCGCCCTGGAGTATTTTTCCAGGTGGCCCGAAGCCATTACTCTGGCTAGGGTAACCTCTACGGCCATGCAGCACTTCCTCTGGTAGATCATTATACGCCACTTCGGAGTCCCCAGGGAGCTCACTATGGACAATGGCCTGCAATTCAACTCTGCTCCATTCAAGGCGTTTTGCGACAGCATGGGCATCACGCTTCGATTTTCTTCGGTCGGGCACCCACAGTCCAACAGAGCCGTTGAGCGAGCAAATGGCGCCGTCTTTGCCGGGGTCAAAAAGCGCCTCGTCAGGCTACCAAAGGGCAAGTGGCTAGATGAGCTTCATAGCGTGCTCTGGTCCCTCCGCACGATGGTCTTGCGCCCGACAGGGTTCACGCCATTTAAGCTTCTCTTCGACGATGAAGCAGTTACACAAAAGGAAATCAAGGCCCGCTCGAGGAGGGTCCTAGTCTAGGCTCCAGTGGAAGAGCGTGAACTGTCCCTTGATCTTCTTAACGGGGATCGGATGAGCGCCACCCAACATGTCGCGAAGTACGCGTGCCAAGTGGCACGCGCGCACGACCGTACCGCGTACTCACGCGAATTCTAGCCAGGAGACCTCGTCCTCAAAACGGTGCTTCATGCAGAGACGGTCGGCAAGTTGGAGTCCAAGTGGGAGGGCCCCTACATCGTCGCTGCGGCTTTGCAGCACGGAGCGTATCGCCTCACAACATTGGAAGGACAAACCCTCCGCCACACATGGAATGCAGATAGGCTATAGCGATACTATGTATGAGGCCGAAGGGATGCCCACAGCACGGTTGGTACCCTGCCTTTGTAATCGCTTGTCCGTGCAAATGGGAGATTAATAAAGTCTATCATTTTCAAAACTTGTCTCATTCTGTCTAAAGACGCACAGAGGCAAGCCCCCGCGTGCACTGTACGGAGTATAAATAAGACGTGCGGACTCCATGTGCACTCCACGGAGTATAAATAAGATGCACGGAGGCAGGCCTCTGCGTGCACTCTACGGAGTATAAATAAGACGCGCGGACTCCGCATGCACTCCATGGAGTATAAATAACACACGCGGCCTCTGCGTGCACTCCACGGAGTATAAATAAGACGCGCGAAGGCAAGCCTCCGCATGCACTCTACAGAGTATAAATAAGACGCACGGAAGAAAGCCTCCACGTGCACTCCACGGAGTATAAATAAGATGCGCGGGCTCCGCATGCACTCCACAGAGTATAAATAAGACGCGCGTACTCCGCATGCACTCTACGGAGTATAAATAAGACATGTGGACTCCGCGTGCACTCTACGGAGTATAAATAAGACGCGCGGACTCCGCATTCACTCTATGGAGTATAAATAAGACGTGTGGAGGCAAGCCTCCGCGTGCACTCTACGGAGTATAAATAAGACGCACGAACTCCGTGTGTACTCTACGGACTATAAATAAGACGCGCGGACTCTGCGTGCACTCTACGGAGTATAAATAAGATGCGCGGACTCCGCGTGCATTCCACGGAGTATAAATAAGACGCGCAGAGGTAAGCCTCCGTGTGCACTCTACGAAGTATAAATAAGCACCAGATCGTGTGGCTAGTTGCCTGCTCCGCTGCCGCTACTTCGAAGGGTAGTGGACGAAGCGCTCGAGCGTCTACTTGGGCTAGTCGCCAGCTCCGCTGCCACCGCTTCGAAGGGTAGGGGACAGAGCGCTCGAGCACCTACTTCAGCTAGTCACCAACTGCACTATCGCTGCTTCGAAGGGTAGGAGACGAAGTGCTCGAGCACCTACTTCGGCTAGTCGCCAGCTCCACTGTCGCCGCTTCGAAGGGTAGAGGACGGAGCGCTCGAACGTCTACTTCAGCTAGTCGCCAGCTCCTCTACCGCCGCTTCAAAGGGTAGGGGACGGAGTGCTCGAGCATCTACTTCGACTAGTTGCCAGCTCTGCTGCTGCCGCTTCGAAGGGTAGGGGACGGAGCGCTCGAGCGTCTACTTCGGCTAGTCGCCAGCTCCGCTGCCGCCGCTTCGAAGGGTAGGGGACAAAGCGCTCAAGCTTCTACATCGGCTAGTCGCCAGCTCCTCTGCCGCCGCTTCAAAGGGTAGGGGACGGAGCGCTCGAGCATCTACTTCGGCTAGTCACCAGCTCCGCTGCTACCACTTCGAAGGGTAGGGGGTGGAGCGGGGGACGAAGCGTTCGAGCGTCTATTTCGGCTAGTCTCCAGCTCCGCTGCCACCGCTTCGAAGGGTAGGGGACGGAGTGCTCGAGCGTCTACTTCGCCTAAATCGTGCAATATACATAAGGACAATGCCAGTGAAGACCACTTCGCACCTGCGGTTTTATGTCGGTCGAGGATAAGTACAATCACAAAGGACAACGCATACGCTCAGTTACTTCGACCATATTTTTATTGCATTAATGAAATAATGTTTACAGAGACATTTGGCAATGACATTTGTGAAGACCTAATGTCTACAAGTGCCCTTACAGTACTCAGGGTCGCTATTCATCCAGCTCCACCTTGATATACTCTCGCGCCGAAGTCTGGGCATCCCAGAAGTTCCGGACGTCTTCCACCCACCCCCAATGCCGAAGACGTCGTTGAACCATGAGGTTCGAAACTAGTAATCGGCCCCTATCAAGTATCTGCCCGGAGCAAAACAGTACGCATCATCAGAACACTTGGTTTATTTTCATTTCATTCATAAAAAGGGAGGGCGACCATATGACGCCATTTTACAAAAAGAGCAGACTAATCACAACGCACGCCTACACCCTAAGACTTCGGCGTCACACATGTGGCTCCGCGCCATGCTCTGGGACGGCGGCACCATCTACGTTGCGCCGCAGAACTTCGTCAAGCCACTTGCCAAAGTCCCCTTCGCCGTGCAAGGAGCGCCACCTTCGCCGCGGCCTCCCCGATGTAATCGTAGATCCTATCGTGGAAGGCCCGGACGGAGTGGCGGATGGTGCACACGGTGCCCAACATCACCCTGACTCCGGCCGGCATCTCCAATTGGGGGTCAGCCAGTGCGTCGATGTGCTGACACCCCCGGTGGTGGAGCAGGGCAAAGGCGAGGCGCGAGGTCATGAAGGAGCAATGGGTTGCCGAAGGACTTGGCGGCGTTGAGGGCGAGGCCGGAAGCTTCTCTGATCGCCGAAGCATCCGCGTCAGGTCCGAGGTGGCACGTCGACGGAGAGGTCTGTGAGGGTGCCTTCTAGAGCCTCCATGGCATCCCATGCCGCCACTGAGGTGTCGCCCAGAATCCGGTTCCTCTCTCTAAGGGACGCGACGAGTTAGGCCCTCTTCTCCTGCAGTGCTGCGATTTGCTAGAGTAACCTGTCGCGCTCTTCGGTGGCCGCACGCTGGGCCTCCGCGCTGCATGCTGTGCCTCCGCTGCGAGTGCCTGGGCATCGGAGACCACCTTCGTGCCCTCCAGTTCCAGGAAATGGATGCACTCGTCATTCATAGCGTGGGCCTCTTCGGTAGCGCGGAGCCGATCTTCTAGCACCCCTCGCTCGCGAGCACGTGCCACCTGCAGGGCTCGAGCGAGGGCAAGGGTCTGCACAGCGCAATTGTTAGTGAAGTCCCAAGTAACGGTGTAAATTGTCGAGGTCGAGTACCTACCCTCATCTCCGAGGCCTCAAGCGCGCCCTCCAGGAGCTCCGCACCACAGGATAGTAGCGCCCGTCGGTCCAGACTGGAGTCCGCATAGTCCGCAGCCCTTGAAGAGCCCGCAACATCTCTGGCCGAGGGATGAAGTCGGAGACGGCTTCCCGCTGAGTCTCCATGCCAGTGATTTCGAGGGCGACGGGCATCGACGTCACGTTCGGGGGTAGGAATGCCATAGACTTCACGGCTATCTCCATTGCTTGATCCTTATCGCGTCCCGGTGAACTCATCTTGGCTGATGTTGACGACGAAATGAGCGAGCAGATCGGAGAAACCTTCACAAAGTCGCGAGGGGGGGAGAGTTACGCCTACCTTCGACGTGCCAAGGTGAGGCACATGGGGGTGTTCACTCCGCCTCGATCCGAACTGCAGGGCATTCATCTGCGTCGAGGGCGGCGAGTTCCCCCTCAGGCCAGATAGCCTCCCCATCGGACTCCGAATCCGACCCGACCCCGACCGCCACGACGAACACCTCCTTCGGCAGGGAAGGCGATCGTATCTGGGGGCACTTTGCTCTCGGGGATTTGGGCGATACTTTCTCGGCCTCTGCGGCCGGTGCGGGTGATGAGGCCTCACCCTCCTAGGTGTCGGTGCTGCGCCCCTTGTCCTTGGCACCGTCTAGAGACCCCTCGCTGGGAGCGGCGTGCTCTGCCTCCAAATCTGAATTGGCGTACTCCACCAAGTCGGAGCCGGTGACGGTCGCACCTTCACCTCCAGCGAGAATTGCTGGAGGTGCGGCTGGCGGGCTAGATATGGCGGTAGGGGATCAGGCCCTACACCGAGTGGGGACGCTTCCCCCTTGTCGTTGCCGTCGCGGTGGCAAGCCCGGCCCGAGGTCAGGGTGGCGCGCTCTGGCACAGGGATGCCCAGAGCTTCACACACTCTGTTTATCTACCCCAGCTTCGCCGCAGCGATCGTGCACTCGTGTATACTATGCTCCTTGGCCGAGTACAACCTGATGAGGACATCACTTCTATTGATATGAACACCCCTCTTACTGCTTCCATGAATGATGGGCAAGGTCCAATCACTCGGGCACGTGCTCGTCAACTCAACTATCAGGTAAACTCGTTTTTAGGAGTCAATAATATTTCCGCTGAGCATTCGATACTTCCTAAGACTTGTGATTTTCTTGTCCTTAGGAACCATGGAGAAGAACCACGCGAGCTCAAGTGTAGAAGTGGAACCGTCAAGCGCAAGCCAACTCATATTCGCGAGTTCGACTCAGATTCGGACTGCTGGACAGCGCCTACTTTAAATGACCATAACTTTTGATCTAGAAGGTTTCTCGGGGCCCGTGAGTACTCGTTGGAAAGATATTGAAGTCTACTTTCAGATGAATCTGGTCTCACCTCGAAATTCCATCCGAGCCGATCAGAAACTGCAAAACAAGTGGCGTCACTTTTCCAGTCCGAGTCAAAGTGGGCCTTGGGCCTTGTAATCACACTTAGACTATTTGGGCCTGCACTAATCATGGGTGTACTGTTCACGTGAACAGTACCTGTGAATAGTACCACATCCCCTTTTGTTAGATAAGTGCGGCCTCCCCCACTCCTATTTAAGGAGGTCGCACCCCTTTAGTTTTCCTCGGGTTTTTCTTAAGAGTTTATTCTGCTTAGCAGTTTCGCCGCATGTTCGGTTTGAGGAACCCCAACTTGTGAACTTAAACATTATTCGCAATTTCAGATTGCATCTTTTACTCTCTTGCTTGTGTTCTCGATTCGCTTGCAGGAGATAGCCTTCTTGGCGAGGTCAATCGTGTTCGGCACGGTTGATAACCAACGGAGCAGTGGTGTAGTGATTGCGAGGGGTTCGATCTGTTTTGGTCGGAGCCTTTGGATCATCAACGTCGAGATCTCCACAATCGACTTATCAGTACCTCTCGGAAGATCGGGCCATCGTCACATCAGTTGGTATCAGAGCAACGGTTGCCCGTGAGGTAATTCTTGTATCCCTAGTTAGTAGATTGGTTTTTTATTTCCTATAGTCCAGAAAAAAAAATTGCCCCACAAAAAGAGTTAATTTCCGCTGTCCAAACCCCGTTGTGCCTTTCAATCTGTTAGTTTTGGTTTGCTAAATTGAATTTATGTCCGTCATAGTATTGTCTAGTTGCTGGTCATATCTTTGTTCCATTGAAAATCCAAACAAAAAAAAAATTCCCCACCCCAAACCCTAATTTCCAATTTCGGCTGATTTTTCCTTCCTCTGCAGCCGCCACCAAAAACATCATATCTTTTGATTACGAGATTATTTTTGAGTGGGACCACCGCCATTAGATTCAAAAATTCCTTATCCATCTATCTGTAAAATTTCACGTCATTCCAGCCAGGCAGGTAAGAGATATGTGCGGTGAAAGTTGACCCAATTATCTGTTCTGAATCTGCAACAGTCAGCAGTTGTGATTTTTGTGCGAATTTCTGTGTTGGGATTCAGAAGTTGGCCCCAAAACAAAATCTGTATAAAACGCCGTCAGAAAACAGTAAAAAAAAGAATCAGTGAAAAAGAGGCATCTGACAAAAAGTTACGGCCGAATTACCAACGTGCTGTCCAGTGGACAGAAATCTGAAGTTTTCAGTTTTGGGTCAATCCTTGTGTTCTTCAATTCCAAATTGAATTGGATTGAATTATCTTGTATTTACCACTCCTACACTTTGCCATACACTTATTCTTAGCCTTCTTCCATCCTTGGTTGATCAGCAACATAGGCTAAGTGCTAGATACGAATTATAATTCAATTCTATGCAATTCTGAAATGAACTGATTGTTCTCCATTGCTACCATATTGTGCCTTCCAAGCTACACCTACTCTTGATCAGAACAGGTTCCCTCTTGCAATCGTACCCACGCTCGACACGGTGTCACGAACCAGCCACCGGTTGTACCACCTGCTACATTGGTAAGAACACTTGTAAGAGTGTGATAAGACGCTTGAGAGTGTGTGATTCTACTTCTCGCCACCTAGTAGTTGATAGGGATAATACCTTTGTGTTGTCTTTTGTTTGCTACTAACCATGGCAGGTGAGACGTCTGATGCGCAAGAGTGTGTTTTAAAGGGAGAGCTCATGACGCTTTTGGATGAACAACGCGCTGCCATTACTGATGACATCGATAGGAAGATGGATACAATGCAACTTTCCATCAATGAGAGCATTGCAACACTCACTACACGCCTTGAAAGAATGGTGAATCGGCCACCAAACAATGGAGGCCAAGATCATGAGGAGGGAGATGATAATGAGAGACAAAACCGTGACGCCGGTGCTGCACGGCCACGACACCATCCTCATCAGAACCGTCATGGTATGGGAGGTAACAATAATTTTCAGTATCACAATGCTCATGTTCATGATGACCCGTTTGCTAAAGTTAAATTTTCCATACCATCTTTTGCGGGTACCTATGATGCTGAAACTTATCTAGATTGGGAGATGACAGTTGAACAAAAATTTAATGCCCATCTAGTTCCTGAAGTGCATAGAGTCAGACAAGCTACTAGTGAATTTAAAGATTTTGCTATCATTTGGTGGACTCAAGTAGTTAATTCTGGCTTAGCCCCTGATACATGGGATAGATTGAAGGTAGCTATGCGTGCTAGATTTGTTCCTCCTGCTTTTAAACGTGAAATGCGTAAGAAATTGCAGCGCTTAGACCAAGGTAATAGATCTGTTGAGGAATATTATCAAGAACTGCAAATAGGCATGCTGCGTTGTAATGTTGAAGAGGATGAGGAAGATAAGATGGCTCGTTTTTATGGGGGATTAAGGCGTGAAATTCAGGACATAATTGATTACAAAGAGTATAATGATATCAATAGATTGTTCCAGCTTGCTTGTTTGGCAGAGAAAGAATTGCAGGGTAGACAACAAAGGACAAGGAGCAATTTTGGAGGTACGTCTACATCGAGACCAACACAGGAGCAACCCAAGACAGCCCCACCTCCTGTTTTTCGAGCTGCTGCCCCCTCTGTGAGTAGGGCGCGTTCAACAGCACTGCCACCACCATCACGAGCACCCGAGGCGAGCAAATCTACTAGTGTGCAAGCACCAGCAAAGAGCTCTTCATCGGTTGCTTCCACGGGCCGTACGACGGGCATTGTGTGCCACCGTTGTAAAGGGATGGGCCACGTCATGAGAGATTGCCCAAGTCAGCGGGCGTACATTGCGACAGAAGATGGTGGTTATGTAAGTGCTAGTGATGTTGAGGATGAATATGCTCTTGCAGCTAACCTTGCAGGTGATGATGATGATCATGAGACAGATAGTGATGGTGAGGAGATTTTAGGTGCCGCTGCTACGGCGAGTTATAGAACCATAATTGTGCAGCGAGTACTGAGCACTCAAAGAGAGCAAGAGGAGAAGCTACAACGTCATAATTTGTTTCAGATGTTCCTCATCGTCAAGGATTGCCGTGTTCGTGTTATAATTGATGGCGGGAGCTGCAATAACTTGGTGGATTCAGGATTGGTCAAGAAGCTTGGCTTGACCACACGTGCGCATCCTCACCCATACCACATTCAGTGGTTCAACAACAGCGGTAAGGTGAAGGTAACACAATCTGCGAGAGTGCAATTTTCCATTGGTTCCTATCATGATGTTGCTGATTTCGATGTAGTACCTATGCAAGCATGCTCACTTTTATTAGGTCGCCCATGGGAATTTGATACCGATGCAACTCATCATGGTAGAAGTAATAAATACTCTCTTGTGCACAAAGGAAAGAAAATAACTTTGCTACCTTTGACACCCACTGAAATTGCTAATTGTGATAAAGAGCTAGCTGAAAATAAGAAGAAAGAACTTGAACATGAATCTGAAAATCAGCAAGTAGTGAAGGATGTTTTCCCACCTAAGAAAGAGAGGTTGCCATCTAGTTCTAGGACCGAGGGAATTAAATTAAAGGGTTGTGTCATGCTTGCAACCAAATCTGATCTTGCTGAAATTTGTCATGATGAAATGCCATGCTATGCTTTGATATGCAAAGATGCTTTATTTTCACTTGATGATATATCTAGCTCTTTGCCGTCTGCTGTCACTAACCTTTTGCAGGAATTTGAGATTGTGTTTCCTACTGAGATACCCCCAGGGCTGCCACCAATTAGGGGTATTGAACATCAAATTGATTTGATTCCAGGAGCTTCCCTACCCAACCGTGCGCCATACCGAACCAACCCGGAGGAGACTAAGGAGATTGAGCGTCAAGTGCGAGACTTGCTTGACAAAGGGTACGTACGTGAGAGCCTTAGTCCATGTGCTGTTCCTGTACTTTTGGTTCCAAAGAAAGATGGGTCGTGGCGTATGTGTGTTGATTGTAGAGCTATTAATAATATTACCATTAGATACCGTCATCCTATTCCTAGGTTAGACGACATGCTTGATGAATTAAGTGGCTCTACAATGTTTTCTAAAGTTGACTTGCGTAGTGGATACCACCAAATTAGAATGAAACTTGGAGATGAATGGAAGACGGCATTTAAAACTAAGTTCGGGTTATATGAGTGGCTAGTGATGCCTTTTGGTTTAACTAATGCCCCTAGCACTTTCATGAGATTAATGAACGAGGTTTTACGTGCTTTCATTGGTAAGTTTGTGGTAGTTTACTTTGATGATATATTGATTTACAGCAAGTCACTAGATGAACATCTTGAACACTTACGTGCTGTTTTTGTTGCTTTGAGAGATGCACGTTTGTTTGGTAACCTCGAAAAGTGCACCTTTTGCATCGATCGAGTTTGTTTTCTTGGCTATGTTGTTACTCCGCAGGGAATTGAGGTTGATCAAGCCAAGATCATCGCTATCCAGAGTTGGCCGCCTCCTAAAACGGTCACACAAGTGCGGAGTTTTCTCGGGCTCGCTGGTTTCTATCGGCGTTTTGTTCGGGATTTCAGCACCCTCACTGCACCATTGAATGAACTTACAAAGAAGGGTGTTCCTTTTACTTGGGCCACCAATCATCAACAAGCTTTCGACACTCTCAAAGATAAGTTAACACATGCCCCTTTGCTTCAACTTCCTGATTTCAGCAAGACTTTTGAATTAGAATGTGATGCTAGTGGCATAGGTCTTGGGGGTGTGTTAATGCAAGAAGGAAAACCTGTTGCTTACTTTAGTGAAAAGTTAAGTGGTCCTAGTTTGAACTATTCTACCTATGATAAAGAATTATATGCTCTAGTTCGAACTTTGGAAACATGGCAGCATTATTTATGGCCCAAAGAGTTTGTAATACATTCTGATCATGAATCCTTGAAACATATTCGAAGTCAAACCAACCTGAACCGTAGACATGCTAAGTGGATTGAGTTTATTGAATCTTTTCCCTATGTCATTAAATATAAAAAGGGCAAAGAAAATGTGATAGCTGATGCGTTGTCTAGGAGATATACCATGCTTTCACAACTTGTTTTCAAAATCTTTGGGTTAGAGACAATAAAGGAGCAATATGTGCATGATGCTGATTTTAAAGACGTGTTGCTAAATTGTCAAGAGGGAAAGGGTTGGAATAAATTTGTTGTGCATGATGGTTTCATATACCGTGCTGGCAAGCTATGCATTCCTGTTGGCTCCGTTCGTCTTTTGTTGTTACAGGAGGCGCATGGAGGAGGATTGATGGGCCACTTCGGCGTGAAGAAGACTGAGGACATTCTGTTCCACCATTTTTATTGGCCAAAGATGAGGCGTGACGTCGAACACTTCATTTCTCGCTGCACCACGTGCCAAAAAGCTAAGTCACGACTTAATCCTCATGGTTTATACATACCTCTTCCTGTTCCAAGCGTACCTTGGGAAGATATTTCTATGGACTTTGTTTTAGGGCTTCCTAGGACAAAGAAGGGGAGGGATAGTATTTTTGTTGTCGTGGATAGATTCTCTAAGATGGCTCATTTTATACCATGTCATAAAAGTGATGATGCTACACATGTTGCTGATTTGTTCTTTAAGGAAATTGTTCGCTTGCATGGTATTCCGAATACGATAGTTTCAGATCGTGATGCTAAATTTCTTAGTCATTTTTGGAGAACCTTGTGGGGAAAGTTGGGAACTAAACTGTTATTTTCCACTACCTGTCATCCCCAAACTGATGGACAAACTGAGGTAGTCAATAGAACATTGTCTACTATGCTTAGGGCTGTGCTTAAAAAGAACTTGAAAATGTGGGAGGAATGTTTGCCTCATGTGGAATTTGCTTATAATCGTTCGCTGCATTCTACCACGAAGAAATGCCCTTTTGAAATTGTTTATGGTTTCATACCTCGTGCACCTATCGACTTGTTGCCTCTTCCGGCTTCAGAAAAAGTAAATTGTGATGCGCAACAACGTGCTGATTTCATACGTAAGATGCATGAGACAACTAAAGAGAACATTGAGATTATGAATGCTAAATATAAAGTTGCTGGTAGTCAAGGACGCAAGCATATTACTTTTGAACCGGGTGATCCTGTGTGGTTACACTTGCGTAAAGAACGATTTCCTGAATTGAGAAAGTCTAAACTCATGCCTCGTGCAGATGGTCCTTTTAGAGTGCTTGAACGTATTAATGATAATGCATATAAGTTAGACTTGCCTGCAGATTTTGGGGTTAGCCCCACCTTTAACATTGCAGATTTGCGACCTTGCTTGGGCGTGGAAGATGAGCTTGAGTCGAGGACGACTCCAATTCAAGAAGGGGAGGATGATGAGGACATCACTTCTATTGATATGAACACCCCTCTTACTGCTTCCATGAATGATGGGCAAGGTCCAATCACTCGGGCACGTGCTCGTCAACTCAACTATCAGGTAAACTCGTTTTTAGGAGTCAATAATATTTCCGCTGAGCATTCGATACTTCCTAAGACTTGTGATTTTCTTGTCCTTAGGAACCATGGAGAAGAACCACACGAGCTCAAGTGTAGAAGTGGAACCGTCAAGCGCAAGCCAACTCATATTCGCGAGTTCGACTCAGATTCGGACTGCTGGACAGCGCCTACTTCAAATGACCATAACTTTTGATCTAGAAGGTTTCTCGGGGCCCGTGAGTACTCGTTGGAAAGATCTTGGAGTCTACTTTCAGATGAATCTGGTCTCACCTCGAAATTCCATCCGAGCCGATCAGAAACTGCAAAACAAGTGGCGTCACTTTTCCAGTCCGAGTCAAAGTGGGCCTTGGGCCTTGTAATCACACTTAGACTATTTGGGCCTGCACTAATCATGGGTGTATTGTTCACGTGAACAGTACCCGTGAATAGTACCACATCCCCTTTTGTTAGATAAGTGCGGCCTCCCCCACTCCTATTTAAGGAGGTCGCACCCCTTTAGTTTTCCTTGGGTTTTTCTTAAGAGTTTATTCTGCTTAGCAGTTTCGTCGCATGTTCGGTTTGAGGAACCCCAACTTGTGAACTTAAACATTATTCGCAATTTCAGATTGCATCTTTTACTCTCTTGCTTGTGTTCTCGATTCGCTTGCAGGAGATAGCCTTCTTGGCGAGGTCAATCGTGTTCGGCACGGTTGATAACCAACGGAGCAGTGGTGTAGTGATTGTGAGGGGTTCGATCTGTTTTGGTCGGAGCCTTTGGATCATCAACGTCGAGATCTCCACAATCGACTTATCAGTACCTCTCGGAAGATCGGGCCATCGTCACATCACAACCCAAGGAACACACATACTGCTCCCTCCGCATCTTCCAGGAGAAGTCCTGCATGAGAAGCGAAGCATTGTTAAAAAAGTGCAGAGATGTCGAATGTGGTCTATGTCGGTAGAACTCATGCGGGTCGGAGGGTGCCTGTAGCGACGACACAGTCGGCCGAATGCCATCGGGCCATATGGGCCCAGGCTGGATGTGCCACTGGCTGGCAAGCGGCGCCACGCCATGCATTGTGATCTCCTCCACGAGGTCTCGCATATTGATGCAGAGAGTGATCCCCACCAGCCTCTGTGCCTTCAGCTGGTCCTCGCGGTTGGGCTCCATGCTCGGGAAGGTGTTGAACTCCATTGGCCGCCCCGTCCACCGGAAGCGACTGCCGCTCGCCACTCGATGGTCGAACCATCGCCTCATCCAATGGGACTCCCACTTCGCCCGCGTCACGTTAGCGGGGAAGATCTTCACACACGGCGGCGTAGAACGAAGTTGACACTACCGAAGTTGGAAAAGTCCCCGCCTTCGAGCTTCTTTGGATGGCATTGCGCATCGTGGAGGAAGGCAAAGAGGGAGGTGCTGGGCAAAACCCCCTCGGTCCGCGCCGCCCAGCTGTAAATAGCAAGGTGAGCTATCGCGTTGGGCATCAGCTGCGCCAACTCCAGCTCGTAGGTCTCGAGGACATCGCTGACAACATTGGCCGACGGAATGGGAGGCCGGCTTCAAAGTACGCGACGAAGATGATCGCCTCCGATTCCTCCGGATGAGGCTTCGTCTCATCACTGGCAGGTAGGCAAATCGCACCACGGTCCGCCAACTTCCCCTCGCGAAGGAGAGACCAGATTGTCTCCTCCGTCACGAGGGTACGCCCCAGCACGATGGAGCAGGGACCCTCCATCTTCTTCTCCGCCGTCCACCGCTTGTTGCACAGTGATCGGTCGCACCCCACCAAGGTGTAATCCATTTCCGTTGTCGGTGAGCTGCACCGACTGGAGGAGGCACCACCACTGGGCCGGCGGGCATGCTCTTCACGGCGAGCCATTGGTGAGCGCTGGTAGTACGCAAGGCAAGAGCGGCGTGCGTAGAAGAAAAGAGCCGATGAGCATCAAAGGAGCAAATGAGCAAGTGGGGAAGAACGGTGGCATGCTGGTGAGCGGGTATATAAAGCCTTCTCGCCTCCCCCACGATCGGGAAGCGCAACCGGTGGTAGCCCAACTATTCGCCTTCCCACGTTCAGCAAGCACGACCGGTGGAAGCCGAAGACGCGTGGTTGTGCAGCCGCCTGACAGTGCATGACGCACCAATCGCGTCCCTCTGCGTGCCCCGTTTCCTTGGAAAGGTGCGTACGATCACAGTCGTGCGACCGCCTGCCACCTCAGGAGTCGGCGCAATCCTCGCCGCCATTAAGACATCGTCTTCAGGCTGCGAGCCATTGGCCTGTACATCAACTTCGCGTCCACAGGACAACGCTGGAAACGACTTCAGCTGCATGTCCGCTTCGGCCTCATCTCCGCGGGGCCCGCCCGCCCTTGGCTCCGACCATGCAAGGGGGGCCCGGCCCGTGCTTCGACAACATGTCCGCGAGATGATCCTGACCTCACCTCAGCTTCGATTAGGCGGGGCGGCTCCGTCAATAACTTTGACTTCGCGGCTGGAGACGGCTTCACAACCAGTTCGACTCCGTGCCCTCAGCATGAAGCTGGGCAGCGTCGGCAAATCCATTTCTACCCAACATCACAGAAGGTCACAGGCCGCAGGGACGGAGGGGGTCAAATGGCTCAACGACATGGCTTCGGCCCGTGAAGCCCTTCACCATGAGAGGCTCCTGTTGTAGGGGTGGCCCCCACCTAAGCCCAGCCGGCCTGTTAGAGGGTTGTAAAGCCCAAAATGGGACATGTATAATGACTTAAATACCCTTGCGAAGGGGTTCTTGAGTGTAAGGGCATAATTGTAAAATACTCCCCCATGTGAATATATATATATATATATATATATATATATATATATATATATATATATATATATATATGCTTGTCTTGGGCATGGGGAAGGCCCAAGCATTGCTCACCTAACATCTCCACTACCACACATTACTTTTTGGTCTGTAACTACAACAGTCACCACGTCACTTTTGTTCTAACTCAAGCAAGAGTTCAAGTTGGATACATTTTAGAATCCAATTCGGCCTCCATATCAATTTGTATTCAGCCAGATAGGTCCAATTTCAACCATGCATAACTCTCACATACAGAGTCCGTTTGAGGTGTGTGAGTCTTGATTGAAAGCTTATATTATCAAATTTCAAACGGATTTGGCCTCACATTCAAATTCCTTCTATGCGCACTGCAATGGCCAAAACAAATCGATACCGATTCTAAAGCTGAGTCAAAAGGTGTTGCGCCACCTCCACTTGGGACCATGGGGCTTGTACCTCCTAGGGTTGCGTGTCCATCTCCTTGGCTACCACCTTCCGCTCTTCGCTCTTAAAAAGCCCCTAGGGGCCTCCCTCTTGCTTCGGTTTTGTTTAGATAAGTTTAACCTGTGTGCAAACTTCCACATTGCTCTTGCGTCGATTAGACCAATAGATTCATGTTGCGGCATTTCAACTCTCATTGTGCGACTTTTATATCTAGCAATTTTCAAATTGCTCTTTTATTCTTGTTCTTACTTGTTCTCAATTGCTTGCAGGAATTTATCTTTGTGATCAGGTCAAACGTGTTCTTTGTATGGTTTATAATGACTAAGAGCATGGTGTAGCGATTGTTGGATAGCTTGATCATGTCTCGCTCTTAAATTGCCCCTAGGGGCCTCCCTCTTGCTTCGGTTTTGTTTAGATAAGTTTAACCCATGTGCAAACTTCCATGTTGCTCTTGTATTGATTAGACTAACAGATTCGTGTTACAGAATTTCAACTCTCATTGTGCGACTTTTATATCTAGCAACTTTCAGATTGCTCTTTTATCCATGTTCTTGTTCTCGATGCTTGCAGGAATTGATCTTTGTGATCAGATCAAACATGTTCTTTGCACGATTTATAACGACTAAGAGCGTGGTGTAGCAATAGTTGGACAGCTTATCATGTCTCACTCTTAAATAGCCCCCAGGGGCCTCCCTCTTGCTTCGGTTTTGTTTAGATAAGTTTAACCCGTGTACAAACTTCCACGTTGCTCTTGTGTTGATTAGATCAACAAATTCGTGTTGCAGCATTTCAACTCTCATTGTGCGACTTTTATATCTAGCAATTTTCATATTGCTCTTTTATCCTTGTTCTTACTTGTTATCAATTGCTTGAAGGAATTGATCTTTGTGATCAGGTCAAACGTGTTCTTTGCACGGTTTATAACGACTAAGAGCGTGGTGTAGCGATTGTTGGACAGCTTGATCATGTCTCAGTCAAGTAGCCTCGTTATCAACGTCATTCTCTACCAATCGACATATTATCCTACCTGAAGATCGGGACCTACCAACGCATCAAGGTCAGCCTAGCTCAATGGGACAGGCTTCTTTGGTCAAGACTCGAGATATAATGGATGGGTTCTTTTAGACTTATGGCTTGGGTTTATGACTTGGATTTCTACATTAACTAGCTTTTATTTAAGGTGTGGTCTACAAATCAATTGTAGTAGATACTGCTTGAACTTTATTTATATCAGCTAAAATCGTACATGAGTATTCTCTCTTACAAACAGTCAGAATTTAAAAATTTAAGCCAAAAACCATAACCACAGTCCGAAATACCCACCCAATAAGTATAAAAAAAATCTTGTTCTTACCACTGTTAATATGTGCCATCTTGGTTCTACCACCGAAAAAAATGTGTCTGCCACTCTTAAGTTTGCATTATATTTTGTCTTTGGCACGAACCGTCAATATTCGTCCGTTGAGGAGAGCTGTTGGGGCGTTGGACTTTCATTTTGTTGTCAGGTTTTATTACAAAGACCAAAACGCCCTCCCTCTTCCCCCTCACCACTGGCCCCTTCTCCTCCCTTCCCCCTTCTTCATTACCTCTTCCTTGTGCCACCGCTCAAATCCTTGTGCCACCAGTACCTCTTCCATCCCCTTAGCCTTTCTAACCGCCGGCTTCGTCTCCAACTCCGGTTGCCATCGTCGTCCCCAACTCCGCAAAGGTGAGCTCGCCTTAATGTCCTGCCGCACGCAGCCGCGAGCTCGCCGCCGACATCCAACTCCGGCAACATCACCACCGTTAAGTTCCCTCGGCGCTGTGAAACCAATTTTGGGGTCTCCGTTGTCTCGCCGGCCTCGCACGCCGTTGCCACCGCCGCCTGAAAGCATCGCTCATCGAGAGGAGGTGATTGCGATGGCAGTGCAGGGGGCGAGGTTGAAAAACAGAGGAAGAATGAGAAACAGAACAGAGGAATGAGAAACAGAGGAAGATGGGAGAAGAAGGGTGATGTGAACGGGTGCAAAGAATGAGCATCCAAAGGAACTATATGATTCAGAAACGGTGATATTGTAAACATTATGGCAAATTAAGTTTATTATCAGCCCCATTTGGAATTGCGGTGTCTTTCTAAAATCACTTTTACTTTTCTATTTTTGATTATACCTACTACTCAAGAGCATTTCTTTTGGAGCTATATTAGCAAAATCTTAAACGAAATTGGTAAAGATTTTCGTAGCTAGATTCCAGTTTCAACATAGCAACAACTACCATAAACTAGCCATTGCTACCTTTCCTCACATGTGCTGTTTTGTGAATCAGGGGTGTTTTTTTTTGATGCAGTGGATGGTTTTTGGTTGCAGCTGATGGCTTTTGTCTGTATTTATGAGACGGCAGCGAACAATAGAGATGCTGACGTGGATGACCCATATGGTTTTGAGCCTAGAAAACCGTTTAGAAAATCTATTTTAAAAAACCATTCTGTTTTGATATTTGGCTTTTTTGACTTTTGAAGAAGCCAAAAATAACAGGACTTTTTAGACAATACCGTTGGACAGTATGAAGCATTAAGCACCGACAAGCTCCCGGGGAGGTGGTGAAAGGATAGTGAGAACTCGAGCAGGTTTTGCAGATGAGCAGGCTTCTATTGCTATGCAACAATAGTACAGACGTGTTGTCACAAGATATATTTGCCCGATTTGTTGAACTAGTGTCATTTCTGTTTCGAGCTATCTTAAGGCTGACGATCTAGAGGTTATATGATGAAATTGCAATGATCCCACTAATAATCCACCTAAGATGTAAGTCGAGCTCTAGCTTTTAACCGGACAACCAAGCCTCGCCACTTAGCTAGCTGGCTAACAATGGGTGAACTGAAGACATTTCAATGGACTAATTTGTGCGCATATGCGTGTGTTGCATTTCAACCTGCCTGTGTTTTGTACATATTATTATTACAACAAGGGTAACCTGTAGACAGGGGCGGACCCACAGGGTATGCCGGGTGGGCCACGGCATACCCTGGGGCCCAGTCGGCAGCCGAACCGGTTCGCCTAATCGCCTGCCGCACGCGCCGCCTCATCCTCAGCGTCTTCGTCTGCGTGCAGGGGTGGACCCACAGGGTATGCCGGGTGGGCCACGGCATACCCTGGGGCCCAGTCGGCAGCCGAACCGGTTCGCCTAATCGCCTGCCGCACGCGCCGCCTCATCCTCAGCGTCTTCGTCTGCGTGCCACCTGCAAGCGAGGCCGGCTGCCTCCCCTCCCGCCTGCGTCTGCGACTCTGCGTGCCGGCGCCCGGCTGTGAGCTGCGACAACCGCGTCACCCGCCTGTGAGGGCCTCCTCCTTCGCGTCCCCCCTCTCGCTTCGGTTTGAGTTGGGGCCGTGGTCTGTGGATGGGGAATCGGATCTCGGAGCCTGCGTCTTTGGAGGAGCTAGCGATTTCGTTGTGGTTGTGTTGGTTTTGATTCCTAGCCGTAATTTGTTGGTGAGAGGAGAAACTAGTGCTAGATGCAGCCTTTTACACGAGGATTTGGTACTGTGGCTTGGCTTAGAGTTAGGAGCTGGATTTGATCAGCAAGTTGGCATGGAAGTATAGAACTGATGGGTTTGTGAACATAGTGTGGGATTTATATTTTTTTTACTCAAAGGCGAGTGCGATTTACATTATTGGCTGCGAGGAAGACTGGAAAGGGTCTTACGTGAATCAAAACAAGAGTGATCGGAAAGGTGTCTCATTTAATGAGTGTGTTCTTAAGTTTTTTTTTGGTTTGTTGGGGGATTATGGTTGAAGTTTCACATGATCAAGGATTTGGAGTGGCTGAGAGTGGAGCTGTAATGTTTAAATGGAAAAAGGTGATAAGGTCCAAAAGCTAGGAAAACATTAGCTACTGTGCTTGAATGATTGCTACTATTTTAGTTGTCCATGAATTTTCGTTGAGATTGCAGGTGGAGCATCGTATGCCTCAATTTTGACATTTTTCTTCTGCCTGTCATCTGTGTGCAGAGTTAGTGCAAATAATAACCCCCCAGATACTAAAACTAGTCCGAATTTCATATCTTGTTGATGTATATATGAAAATTGAGGACATAACACACATGTTTTTTTTATAACAAACCTACGGATGACTTCTTGTATTGTTTATGAGCTTGAAAATTTTCACAAGAGTATCTTCATCTGATTGCTTGCTTGGAATGCCCCCTCTTACAGAGATCTTGGTAATTTGAACTTATCTGGTCATCTAGTGTCTGAGCTTGGGAAATTGGAGCATTTGCAATATCTGTAAGTTCTTCTTCATGTGTTTTGGTTCTTTTTGCTAGTTGCTCTCAATATTTTTTTGTTCTACTGCTGTTGACACATATACTTCTCTATCATTTATAAATGCCGTTATGTGTTCCTTGAAGTGGTTGGTGAGTACCATATATGTTGCAACTTGCTAACACCAATAATAGCATACTACTTTCGTTGAGCGGGATATTTTCTTTGAAGTGGATGGAAATCATATAATCGAGACTTTTATATCCTTTAGAAAGCGTAGGCCAAAAAAGTTAGACAAGTAGTATTATAAGTCTCTTTTATGTATATTTGAGACTATTAGTATGGTGTTTGAACTATTTATATTGTAATTTGTGCAAGTTTTCAATTTAATCCTTGAATTGAAGACTTATTATATTATTTAGCGCCTGTATACCGAATTACGGTGCAAATTTTACAATTATTTACCGAATCGGCAAATGGTTTTACCGAATTGCATATGAAAATTTTGGTGCGGCATACCCTTTGGTAAAATCCTGGGTCCGCCACTGCCTGCAGATCATAATTCTTTTCACCCATCGAGGTTGATATGATACTACAACAAAGTATACATGGATGGCCATGGTACATGATTCACCTTTCCCAGAGTCTCGACTACTACGGTAAGCATGATTGGACAAGACGTCTGGTAATCTTTGTTCAATTTGACTCGTCATGTTCGCGCCACACAATTCGAAGCCTACAGAACAAATTTCGACATGCAAAGGCCGAAGACCATCAGCCTATATTAGTAGCCTAACCAAGGCCCTTACATTTCCCTTTTGATTGTGTCATCTACTCTCTGAATCCATGCCGTGATTGATCCCTGCAGCCTATCTGGTGCAGAAGGAGCCCATAACCTGAGGAGTCCTATGGCAACCTGCTTCACCTGCTTCCATCGCCCTAGCTTTGCCTCTTGCTGCTGCTGATGCGCCATTGCATTTCTTCTACCTCCTACGCGGCGGATGGTTCTGTGCGCGCTGCTTGGTACTTGTCTGCCGATCTTCTCCACAGAAAGTTGCAGTGTGCCATGTCTAGACTCCCAGAACAGCAGTTGTTGCTTCAGTATTGCTGTGAAGATAGTCTATTGCCTTTGGCAGCAGCATCTCGTCCATCTGCTGCCAACTGACTTCTGAATGCTTGCTACTATGTTTTTCCTGCCCATTGATCACCTCTACTATAGTAGTAGAACTTTCAGCAAGTCGTAGATCTTTCGGAGAAGCATGGGGAGTGAAGAGAGCCCCCAGCTTCAGAAGCGGCCGTTCTTTCAGAAGAAGACTAGCTCTTTCATTCTCAGTAGCTGATCGTCGCTGATCATACTCATCCGCCGACATGTTCCGTTCTAAAAACATTTCAATAACTGGTTCTGGAAATAAATTTGACCCTTTTGATGTATTTGTGTTACTTCTGCGGGCCGGCATGTGCTCACATTGATCTTTGCAACATCGCGGGTTTGGGCGAAACCATTCGGTCAAAATGCTGTGGTAACTCCAGTGTTCTATATCGCTCGAAACAACATATGGCATACACGAAAAGTCTTGTGTAGGTAGTTGGGTGAGTTCTTTCATGACAGTTTCAGCGGTAGGCTTGAAGTGCGGTGTAACCTGCAGCAAGCAGCTGAGTACAACCCCAACTATGTTTGTACTTTCTGAAAGACGTAGAATCAGCCCCAGACGAAAGTTTTTCTCTAACGCCTTGTGATCTTGGTATTCGTAGCAAAGTTTAGCTTCCACCCCGCGCTCCTCGAAACTTATGGGTCGTATCCCACAGTAATGGTGCCGAGACCCTCGTGAGATCTCGTAATTCAGCTCTTCGCCTGCCAGAAGATGCCTGATAAGAGGATCAAAGAACATGTACTGCCGAGGTGTGCCACCCAGCTCCACGAATCGTATGAACTCGCCGGCACCATCTGCAAACCTTTCAAACCTCCGAACGGCGGAGCTGCTCCACGGCTTGTCGTCATTTTTGACGCAGTAGTTCACAATAGAGGATATGAATGATTTGGTAGCATGAGCAATCCGTCTAGGAAATTTGGAATTCCTTACCTCTTGTTCCATCTCCTGCTCGTCCATGGCGCGTTGGTTGCATTTGCGCAGTGCGTCGTCACACTCCTCGGCAGCACGCTTCAGCATCCCGCGCCAACGCAGCAGCGATGCGTCTGTGATGTTCCACTTGCGAGATGCCTCGAGTGCAGCCTCCATTTTGAGATGGGCCAACTCCAACCTCTCCATGTTGCCTCTCATGGCATTCCTATCCTCGTTCTTGCGGAGCAGGAAGGAAGAGGCTTTGTTAACGGCCTCCCCGACGACCACGGAACCGACCATCTCTGCCATTGGGAGACTGCAGAATTCTTCCCCTGCCTACTGAATCACGCTAGTTTTTAGTCTAATTGAATTCTGAGCGTGCAACAACCCCTACCCTGTCAAGTAATCCAGGCATTGTTCTTATGCTCTATTTGCTGTTTTTTTTTCTGGACTAAGTTTGTCTATTTGGTTTATCTGCGACCTCTACATTAGCTTTTCTTCAGAGTCTATTGTGAGCCCAATGCTTGTTCTGGGCGCGTCAGTCAGTTGAGATTAGTATGCGGCACGTTCTGAAGGTTGTGGGTTGACACGGCCTGTGGAGGAATATGCCGTGAGTTGTGGATCGTGGACTCCGTTTATTTTGGCATGTTTTGTTACTTGCATATATTAATAAACACTGGAAAATGCAGTGAGTTAGTTGCAGCGCAAATATCTCTCTCTCTCGGTTGTTCTCTCCAGTTTCCTGTGTGCAAGTGTTCTGGTTGTTTTGATTCCTCCTTGATCCAGTCCAAATTATACACACCAGATCGGAACCAGCGTTAACTGAATTTTCTTCAGTTACTGTAGCTTGTGTTGACAACAGAGACGCAGCTTCAGTTTTGCAGGAGCATTCGTTGGCTTTGATTGGTGCTGGGTCTCTCTGACAGTTGGTATCAGAGCCACCGCACCTGGGAGTGGAAGACCATGCCGCGCCGACGCTCTTCATCACCACCACGGTGGACTCGGGAGGAGTCCACACCGCCATCGGGGAGTGGTGGCAGAGGTGGCGGCAGTACCGAGCGCGGTTTGGTGATTCACCGAGTCACCAAGGAGATCAGCGGCAGCGGCTCATTCCCGACCTTGACGAAGACGAACTACTTCGACTGGGCGGCGCTCATGCACGTCAGGTTGCAGGCAAGGGGCTTGTGGACGGCGGTGAGCATCGGCACCACCGACTTCGTCGAAGATCGGATGGCTCTCGAGGTGATAGCGAAGGCGGTTCCGATGGAGATGGTTGGGACCGTCGCGAGCAAGGCCACTGCAAAAGCTGCGTGGGATTCAATCAGGACGATGCACGTCGGCTGGAGCGTGTGCGCAAGGCCAGAGCAAACACTCTTCGTCGTGAATTTGATGCACTCAGATTCCGCGACGGGGAAAGCGTGGATGACTTCGGCGTCCGGATCAACGGGATCGCGCACTAGCTCGCGATTCTGGGTGAGGACTGTTCCGACGAGGAAATTGTCCGAAAATTCCTCCAGGCGCTCCCACCAAGGTTCGAGCAGATTGCGTTGTCGATTGAGACGCTGCTCGATCTAAGTGAGCTCTCTGTGGAGGAGCTCATGGGACAGCTCAAGGCGGCGGAGGAGCGTCACAACATGGGCAGCGGCATCAGCTCTTCCACGGCAAGATTGAATCTCACTGAGGAGGAGCTAATAGCCCGGGTGACCTCGCGGCTGTAGCTCACAGGCGAAGGCTTTCAAGAGCGCGGGAAGGAAGCCGCGTCAAGCCAGAAGAGGAGCCGCGGCCGTGGACGTAGAAAAGACGGCGGAGGTCGAGGCGGTTCCAAGCCACCGAGGTCGAGCGGAGGTAACAGCGCTGGCGGGAACCTCGTCGCCGGTGACCAATGCCGGTACTGCGGGAAGACGGGCCACTGGGCTCGAGAATGCCGAAAGAAAAAAAGAGATGAGCAAGCCCACTCAGTCCAGGTGGAGGAGGGAAGTGAGACAGCTTTATTGCTTGCTGAGGCAACACTAAATGCTACTTTCCCCACTTCTACTTTACCCATTCCGACAGCATCATCTAAAGACCCAAAGGAGCCGGCGATTTGCACGACGCCGCCACCAACAAACCTCCATCTGTCGGCGGATCTCACACCACCGCCGGCCGATCCGGTGTCGCCGACGAGTTTCTCGTCTGTCACACCACCGCCGGTCGGTCCGGCGTCGCAGGCAAGCTTCTCGTGTCTCCACCTGGAGGAAGACAGGTTATTCGTCCAGCTCGATGACAGGAAGGATGGTGACCGTGCGCGTTGGATACTCGACACGGGCGCCACCAACCATATGACGGGCGAGCGCTCAGTCTTCACCAAGCTTGACACCGACGGATTTGTAGGGATGGCAATTTGTAGCATGGGGCTGGCCCCATAGGGAAGGGGCGGGGTGGGGAAGACTTCCCCATATGAGTGAGATAATGGAAGGGGTGAGATATTTTGAACATTTACTGTGATGATCTACTCAACCACATGACTAAGGAATCGTGTAAGGCAACGAGCGGATTATCTCTTGTGGGTAAAGTGTGCAAACTCTGCAGAGTCAAAACTATTCGAATAGCCATACCACGGTCAAGGGCGGATATGGGAACTTAATTAGATATAGTTCTATTTCAAAAACTTTGTGGGTGGAATTGGAAAAGTGGAGGGCATTGGAAAGCCCTGATTTGGGTTACCCTGGGTGTCGCTCCAGTGATAATATAAGTGGCTATAACGTTGAAAGATTAGCATATGGTGCAGAAACCATGCAACGGTGGATGGTATCTGGATCGCTATTATTGCTGTACTCTTTCAAGTATTGATAAAAATTATGTTTAGTAAAAACTAGATCACATGAAATTTCTAAGTAACCTATTTTAAAAGCAATTGATGGCAAAACAAAACAACCCGAACCTTTCCTTGTTAAACCATGCATGTTATTTATTGCATTCTGTGTATTGGCTCGTGGAGCACAATGGATTTGTGCTCACCCTCGCATTACCAAATCAGAAACCGGGACCCAAGACCACTATGCATATGAAGATACCCCTGCAGCGGATGGAGGAAACAATGATGGAAATTAGGTCGGCTTCTTCGATTTCGGGTCCTAGACAAATAGACTTAATGGAGATTGTGTGCACATATATTAGCTAAGTCTAGATGATATATGTTGTACACATTTACCCTTCAGTCGCTTGCCTGTGGATTATGGTTTTACTTCTGCTTTTACTTCCGCTGTTGTCTTTGTAATGTAGCCATTTGGTCTGTTCGGCCCTTATGTAAACTGTCGCCCGACGCGGTGTATTTTAAACTCTGATCTGTAATATTATGGTTAGTATGTTTTATGCAATGTATGAGTTGATACAGCAATGTACCTGTGCACGTTATCTACAGATCCAGGGAATAGTGCAATGTTTCACAGGGGATTCTGGATAGAAAAATCTATGTCCGACACCTAGCCATCTAACAATTTCATAATTTCATATCCAAACATCAAAGAAGAGAGGGGAGGTGATCAGATGGGGGATATATCACCAGCGATGAAGCAGAGGTGGCGGTAGCGTCGACACCATTGTATTATGATGGTGATATTGTACAATACACTCTTACGACAAGAGTGCCTATGCAGTGAACTGTGGCGTCACAAGCGGAGGCGGTGGAGCTCAGGGAGGTAGTTGGCGTCGTTGGGGAAGGCGGCGCTTTGATCAATTTGGGGGAGCTAGGTGCGGCGTTTCGATTTGTGAGGCATGTGGGTAGCATATATAAGAACATTTAGGTAGCAGAACCAATCAGTAGTTGAGAGGACATGACGTCACATCAGTTTGAAAGTTTGAATAATAAAGGGGGCAACAAAATCAGGCGGCGAATTATTATGGATGGTTTTTAATACAACCGTCTGTGATGACTTAATTATCACAGACGGTTACATAGACGATTTGTATTAAAAACCGTATGTGATATTTCGTAATATCACAGACAATTCTTGCTAATAACCGTCTGTGATACTTCACAAACGGTTTTCACAATGAATCGTACGTGGTATTTCGTCTTTACAGACGGTTTTTACCGCTGGCAGTAACATAGACGGTCTCTAAACCAAAACTGTTTATGATTATATTTAATATTGATGGTTTGGATTAACTATATATAATAAGACGTCTAATATTAGTCTTTTTATAGTAGTATCAGTAGATGGCTTGGAAACCCACGAACAAAGGCCTAGTAGCAATCCTTCCACCCGTGAGAACACAACACATAAACGGAAAAGATAGATCACTACGATCAGCTTCGCAAAAATTGATTTGACAAATCAAAACCCGCGTCGCAAGAATGAAATCACAGATTGGATCTCACAGGAACTCACAAAACACCATATGGCACTGCAATAGGCTTTTTCTGGTTTTTCCTAGACTCCAAAATAATGACTCCCTCAACTTGGGGCGCAGCCCCTTACATCTTATAGGCTAAAGGCCTTTAGGATGTGTTTGGTTGGAGTGATGAAAGTGGAATGGGATGGGATGGAATAGGATGAGATGGTTCCACAAAAAAGGTGAAACCACATGGTCCAGCATCTAAGAAAAATATTCTCTAAATTTGCACAGGCTCATCCCACTTTGGACCATTCCATCCCACCCCATCACTCAAACCAAACACATGGATATGCTTGGTCAAAGGAACCATCCTATTCCATCCCACCCCATCCCTCAAACCAAAGACATCCTTAGTTCCTATGTTGTTTCGGCCAGAAGGGTCGAACCCGACTCCTATTCAATGCCCACATGCACTGGACTACCTAAAACAAATAACAATACAAGTTGGTTCAGACTCTCTAAAATAGAAAAGAAAGATACAACCAATCCGTAATTGGCTCAGCCAAAATTGAAAGGCAGGCCCAAATCCTACTCCAACTCATCTCACGTGTAAAGATATAGCAAGAACTGGTTTCTTTGAAATCTCTTAAAAACCAGTTCGGTTTTGTTGAGAAAATACTAAGAAACCGAATCCTATCCTTATGCAGATTTCTCCTCCTGGACTGGATTAGGATGGAGCCAACATAGAAACTTTTCTCTGGATGGTTTCCCACGTATGCCAGTTCCTGATTTCTTTCCTTGCATGGAGCTTCCCTTCTTTCTTGGCTTGCTGCCCTTCCATGCACTTGTGACTCACGCGACCCCTTCTGCTCATGCTGTCATGCAGCAGTACATACACTATGGGGCTATTTGGTTGCCTGCATGTGCTCATGCAGCTGCATGAGCATGGCCAGGCTTAGCCATGTTTCTCCTCAGCCTGGCTCCAGTTGATTTTTTGCATCCACTCATGCAGGCTCTCTCCTCCATACAGGCAACCAAACACCAGGGGCGGAGAGAGGGGGGCGGGCAGGGGCCTGGCCCCCCCCAATGGTCCCACCAGAGCAGCAAAGTCACTCCTTCATAGCAGCAAGAAGAAGTTCTAGAAGGCCTTCAACCACATCTCGATCTCAAGGAGTTAATGATTAAAGGGTTCCCAGGGGTGAGGTTCCCAAGCTGGTTGACTAGTTCATTTCTTCCCAATCTGCAAACCATTCATATATGCAACTGCAGAAGCACTGTGCTTCCGCCTTTAGGCCAGCTTCCCTTTCTCAAAATTCTTGATATAGCGGGAGCAACTGAGGTGACACAACTCGGACGCGAGTTCATGGGATTTGGCCAACCAAAATGTTTTCCAGCTTTAGAAGAGCTTCTATTGGAAGACATGCCAAATCTGAGAGAGTGGATTTTTGATGTTACTGATCAGTTGTTTCCCCAATTAACTGAACTCGGTCTCATCAAGTGCCCACAGATGAAGAAGTTACCCCCTCTTCCATCAACACTGACAACATTGAGGATATATGAATCTGGAGTTGAGTCACTTCCAGACATTCAAAATGAAGCATGTCCATCTTCTCTAACATCTCTATACATCAATGATTGCCCGAATCTAACATCTCTGCGTGCAGGCTTGCTTGCACACAAACTGACAGCTCTCAAGAGTCTAACAATAGCCCATTGTGAAGGGCCTGTTTCGCTGCCAGAGGAGTGTTTCCGTCCACTCATATCACTTCGGAGTCTGCACATCTACAACTGCCCTTGGCTGGTGCCTTGGACAGCACTGGAGGGAGGCTTGCTTCCCACTTCAATTGAAGATATCCGTCTAAACTCATGCTCTCCATTAGCATGTGTGCTTCTAAATGGCCTAAGATACCTTCCTCGTCTCAGGCATTTTGAAATGGGAGATTGGATCATATACCCTTCCTTTAGTTGGGAAATTGAGGATTTACCCTCCACATCTCAATGACACGTGGGGTCATCATAAGTCACTGACACGTGGGCCAGGAGGGTATATCCTCAATTTCCATCTAAATGGAGGGTATATGATCAATTTTTTCTTTTGAAATTGCTGACTGCCCTGATATCAACAACTTTCCAGAGGAAGGTTTACCTCACACACTTCAATTCTTGGAGATATCATGCTGTGAATCCCAGGGCCCATATGCCGGCGCCTTGGCGGGTCGCCCCCCCCCCCTTGTCTGGATCCTGGCTCTGCCCCTGCCAAACACCATCTCCCTGCATGCGCTGGTGCGAGCCACCCCCATGCAGGCAACCAAATAGACCCTATATGTGCAGCTGAACACCATGCATGCAGCACAACAGCAGTATACTGGTATGCTTATGCACATGCATCTTCTTTTTTTCTTCATGGAAAACAGTGACAATTTGAGAACTAACATTGGATTTTGTTTTAGAAACACAAACCGTAGCTGTAGTAGCACTATGGGCTGTATCAGGATAGGTTTGGAGGTAAATCCTGGAAGTCTGCTTCAAAATTTTAAATTGAGAGTAAGGAGTAAAATAATTCCTAACTTCCAGGGATAAAACAATTTTGGAAAAATACATTTTCAAAGTTTAGCTTTGCAATTTCGGTTCAAAATAGATTTTCAAGTTGCCCTCATAGAGGGATTTAAAGAAGATTTTTGGAGATACAATTTTTTTTGAATCTGGTAAGGTAGCTATGGAATTAAGATTGCCAGAGCAAGGTATAGGTACAAAGAGACCATCAAAGAGGGATGAGAAGGAGCAATAGTACTTATAGTTTTGAAAATAAATTTGAAAATATAATTCTAATAATGAAACTAATGTTCGTGCTAACTAAGGTCACAACCTACAGTCGATATACTTTGATACTAGCTCTGTCGGACCCGAATTTTGGCAATCCAGAATCCCCTGTGATTCTATCACACTATTCCTTGCATTAGTATATAGTGCTCACAGATATATTACTGAACATTAAATACATATCTTGCACTAACAAACTTACACATGGACCGATCAGGCTAAAACCGTTAAGAAGTAGCAGCGAAAATGGAAGCTTCACACAGGTGGTACCCTCAGGATATGCCTACAGACAATCAACTAGGGTTTGCGACCTAGTTCTTGGCCTTATCATCTTCTAGTCTTGTCAACTCCTTTCGATGGTTTGTCTTTCTTCTCCTTACTTACTGATTAATAGTAATTGAAGAACAATGAGTACGAAGATACTTAGTAAGTCATCACATAGAATATAGTAATAATAGATACAAGGCTGTCAATTGGTGGTTTTAGATTCTTTTATTTACAGAAACATCATTATTTTGAGATACAGATATAGAAAATTCTTATGATCTAGCATTTTCTAACTAAACATGTTTTTAAAGTTGTCAAAGTGTGCAATAATAATTGAGATGCAGGTTCCATCCACCTTTTGCGAAGCATGGTTCCATCCACATTATCTAGATTGTGAGCTGACCTACATTATCTAGATTGCAAAATGTTCGCATGATTGTCACTACTCAAAACAAATCCCACTATAGAACTGGGTGATTTTGAATAAACTAGCAATAAATAGTAGAAAAATAGAATCCAAATAGCTATTAGCTAGGAGGGACTACTTACTCTAGACACTACTTAGCTAAGGAATTTCCTTAAGGCAGACATGGCAAACATTCCGATGCGTCCCAAGACTACAAAATTCATCCTGGATAGCAAATATTTCAAGCAGCAAAATTGCCTCATTCTTGCGTGGTTCCTGATCTTTGCATTTTCATCAAGAATTCATTACTACTAGAACATATATGGCCATCCATCTCTCCAGTCTGTACTCTATTCTGATCTCACTTGAATGTGATCTTGTTCAATAGTGTATCCACGACTCTGGAATAGATTTGACCCCACAACATGTCTCTTCCAAAATGGTACCAACTTACACTCTGTGTTAAATTAAGTGATTAAAGGTATATGTAATTCCTTTCAGCAGAATACGGGGATCTGAACCTGAAATAATGCCCCATGGAACTAACAAACATGACTAATAAACGCGTCCATGTTCCTTATGTGATAGAACATGTAAATTGCTTATAAAGAAAACATGTGAAGTTGCTTCTTGAAAACCTGATCACTCTTGAATTTCTCATGTCTCCAGCTTAGGAGGCAAACTGGCTGATGTTCTGCCTTGAGATATGCAGACATGTATGTTTTAGTTCTGAACATTAGTTCGGATGCATGCCATTCAATGTCTGTCAAATAATATTTCGACATTACATATTCCTGAAGAAAATAATAAGAATTATCGAAAGGTAAAGCTCGAAATGCAGTACAATCCTGGGGAGCGCTATTTGAAACAAAGCAATGCATCTAACAGAGCAACTTTTGCAAAAGCTGCCTGCTCTGTCCAATTTATGAGCTAAAATACACCTTTCGCTCTGCCACGAGTTGCTGACATATTTGCACTTTGGTTCTGAGCATTAATTCACATCCGATATACAATTCATGATCCTGTGGACAATATCCCGTAATATTGATTTTATGAAAATAATCCCTGCATTATTTAATGGTAACACTTTGGCACCACTTGGCAAACTTGAAATAATCATGCGCCTTGAGAACTGATGAAAACTATGTAATTCCCATTTCACTGCACAGCTAGCTCAACAGGCATTATTGTTAAAGAAAAGAACATATGTTGTGTTATCAGCGGAACGGAAAATAGAAACGCTTTTCTCAAATCAATACCTCCTTCGAAGTTTGAACTCTCTTAGTAGCCAACACTAGCTTGCAATCACATTACAATGAGCTATGTTAATATCCATCACGGAAAGATCAAGTCCTTGCTGAACCATCTCTTTGGATGAATGGGCTGAACCAAGCAAGTGGTGACTCATTGGTTGGTGGCGCAATGTTGTGAATTCGCCAGATCGGCACAACAAAATAGAATATGGAAACTGTAGTACCAGAATCACCCAAAAACCATCAAGCTCTTTTAGAAAAGGATTATGAAATACGCCATGGGACGGTGAAAACCGCAAATTAGCTGCAGTATTGTCGTGCTGGAAACGTTTTGACTTGGGGCATCACCACCCTTATTTCCATCGATATGAATGACAAAAGGTACCATAAAAACAAACATGTAACATGGAGGACCATGTAAGAAGGTCCAGAATAGTGTTACGATGAACCATTGCAAATTTTATTCAGTGGATATTTATTTTTGCAAAGATTGCATTTTGTCTGGATTGTTCTAGAATTTTCAGGCAAACCGGTCATGTCCCTAGTATGGCGCCATTCAGACTGCTGGGAGCGCTATGACCGTAGTGTCCATACTGCTAGGCGGTAGTACCATTGTTTACTTGTCGGTTGCTTTTTTTCAGAGAGGTCCAGTCGCGAGGAGCGGTAGTACCGGCCTATGGTGGGCGGTAGTACCAGCCTAAATGCAAATTCTTGGGTTAGGGGAATTTGGTTTTGGATTGTTTTGAATTATGTTAGGTCAGTGCATTAATGTTACATGAAGTATATTTTGATTAATGTGGATCAAGTCATGAAGAATTTGTGTCTACAAATAATTTTTTGGTCTTTAGATCTGTAAGATCGTTTGGAGTCAACCATGATCAACAACGAGCATTAGGGCTATGCTCATGAAAGAACCGAGGCCCAGAATGGTCAAGAATGTTGGGCGAAATGGCCAAACACAAGCATAGCACAAGAAAGGTAGGAAATACTGAAAGAAAATTCGAAGGACGGATTGCACCATATGATTTAGTCGGTCCAAATGAGGCGTAGTTCAGTGGAACTAGAGCAGGAAAAACTTATCGACATGTGGCAAACTAGTGGTTCACCTACACGTGGCAAGCATGTTGACTTCTTGCAAAGGAAGATGAAATTCTGGTCAAGAAAGGGTATTTTGGTAAGTTGACCAAAATACCAAAAAAAACTACTTTAAATTAAAATCATGGTGCTTGAGGGAGCGATTTAGGTCAAGGAAAACCTGAGAAGATTATGTTGGATTAAAGGATAAGGATATAGCGGATTGGGATTTATGTGCTTTGAAAAACGTGTATAAAAGTAGTATGTGAGTAAACTATGTTGCTAGTTAACCATCCAACCATTCTAACTTTACTCATCGAAGCCAAGTGTTTTAAAGTTAGAGTTTAAGAAGTGTGAGTACTATAGTGTGCTCTCTTGTCTTTCAGGTGGAGTAACAGTAAAATCTTCATTCTCAAGTAGCAATATATCAACTTTATTTATCTCTCATGAATCCATCTTGTTTTGGTTAATTTGCTTTTCATTTGGTTAGTTTTGATCTTCTCTCTCCCTTTCTTGATTTTGTTGGATACCAAGGATGAGTTAGTAATGAGATATTCTATGAAAATCAATCCCTATCCATCTAGAGATCAGATTTGACAAGTTCTTGAAGTTACCTGTTAAATAGATAGTCATCAGGCAAAATTACCAAAACGTTGGGCAATTTGCCTTATCTATTTAATGTTAAGTTCTTGAAGCATTAGAATAGTCATCAGGCAAAATTACCAAAACGTTGGGCAATTTGCCTTATCTATTTAATGTTAAGTTCTTGAAGCATTAGAATAGTCATCAGGCAAAATTACCAAAACGTTGGGCAATTTCACAATTACCGCAAGTAGATCATAAGCCATACTTGGTCATATATTTGGTCATTCATCTCGGCTATGAGTCTTCAACTAGTCATTCATTGTAAAATATCATTGCATATGTTTCTCTTTGGTGATTCGGCACTGGGAAAGCTTTAGTCTACAACTACCTTCAATTGAATACATTTATACATGGATATTACCTCTCTTCAGAGCGCACTACTGCATATAGCAGGATGATGCAATAATGCTTGTATCTACTTCACGTTCATTGCAAGTGGGCATTCTTTAATTCTCTTATCTCTAATTTTTGAGCTAAAATCGGTTTTATCCAGTCGCGATCAATGTACGTACTTTCTGGTTGTGTCATGCAGCAATATCCATAAATTTCATGATCCTCAATTACAAATTGTTCATTGTATGTGTTGTGGCTACAGACCAAACAGAGAGAGAGAGTATGGTGATGGAGAGTTAGGTGAGCATGTGCTTAGGGTTTCCCCATGGCTGGTATCATATATATACGTCCACATGGGGAGTGTTTTTACAGCAATACCCTTACATTTGAGTATCCCTCTCAAGTGCACTTATGTCATTACACATATCCCATTTTGGGCCTTACAACTCTCTAGCAGGCCGGCTGGGCTTAGGTGGGGGCCACCCCTACAACAGGAGCCTCTCATGGTGACGGGCTTCACGGGCCGAAGCCATGTTGCCGAGCCATTTGGCCCCCTCCGTCCCTGCGGCCTGTAAACTTCCGAATTGCTTGGTGGGTTGCCTGCTTGCTATGATCTATCTCTCCGCAAGGGTGCGGCGTTGGGAGGATTATCGAGGTCGTCCTCACTCTCAGGGCCCCTTGGTAGCGAGGCCGAAGTCGAAGCCGTGACGAAGACGTGTGCTTGCTGTGGAGTCGAAGGCACTGGCAAAGCTAAATATGTTGGCGAAGCCGAAGTGGGGGTGTCGACGGGGTTGAATGTGTCGACGGAGCCGCCTGGGTGAGACGGGAGCAGTCGAAGTCGGGTATCTCCGGCGGGCCTACCGGTGAAGTCCAAGACGCGGCACTCTACGGAGTATAAATAAGACGTGCGGACTCCGTGTGCACTCTACGGAGTATAAATGAGACGCGCGGACTCCACGTGCACTCTACGGAGTATAAATAAGATGCGCGGAGTCAAGCCTCCGCGTGCACTCTACGGAGTATAAATAAGACGCGGGGAGGTAAGCCTCCGTGTGCACTCCACAGAGTATAAATAAGACGCACGGCCTCCGTGTGCACTCCACGGAGTATAAATAAGACGCGCGGGCTCCGCGTGCACTCTACGGAGTATAAATAAGACGCGCGGACTCCGCGTGCACCCTACGGAGTAGAAATAAGATGTGCATACTCGCGTGCACTCCACGAAGTATAAATAAGATGCGCGGAGGCAAGGCTCCGTGTGCACTCTACGGAGTATAAATAAGCGCCAGATCATGCGGCCAGTCACGAGCTTCGCTGCCACCACTTCGAAGGGTAGGGGACGGAGCGCTCGAGCATCTACTTTGGCTAGTTGCCAGCTCCGCTGCCGCCGCTTCGAAGGGTAGGGGACGGAACGCTCGAGCGTCTACTTCGGCTAGTCGCTAGCTCCACTGCCGCCCCTTCGAAGGGTAGGGGACGGAGCGCTCGAGCGTATATTTCACCTAAATCGCGCAATATACGTAAGGACAATGCCAGTGAAGACCACTTCGCACCCGCGGTTTTATGTCGGTCGAGGATAAGTACAATCACAAAGGACAATGAGTACGCTCAGTTACTTCGACCACATTTTTATTGCATCAATGAAATAATGTTTACATAGACATTCGACGATGACATTTGTGAAGACCTAATGTCTACAAGTGCCCTTAGAGTACTCAGGGTCGCTATTCATCCAGCTCCACCTTGATATACTCTCGCGCCGGAGACCCACCTACCGAAGTCCGGGCATCCCAGAAGTTCCAAGCGTCTTTTGCCCACCCCCAATGTCGAAGACGCCATCAAACCATGACGTCCGAAACTAGTAATCAACCCCTATCAAGTATCTGCCCGGAGCAAAACAGCACACATTATCAGAACACTTGATTCATTTTCATTTCATTCATAAAAAAGGGAGGGCGACCATATGGCGCCATTTTACAAAAAGAGCGGACACATCACAACGCACGCCTATGCCCTAAGACTCCGGCATCACACCTGCGGGTCCGCGCCATGCTCCGGGATGGCGGCACCGTCTGCGTTGCGCCACGGAACTTCGTCAAGCCACTTGCCAAAGTCCCCTTCGCCGTGCAGGGTCCGTCGCAGCGCCACCTTCGTCGCGGCCTCCCTGATGTAATCGCAATCATATCGTGGAAGGCCCGGGGGTTCGAGGTGGCACGTCGACGGAGAGGTCTGTGAGGGCGCCTTACAAAGCCTCCATGGCGTCCCATGCCACCACCGAAGTGTTGCCCAGAATCTGGTTCCTCTCTCCAAGGGACGCGGCGAGTTGGGCTCTCTCCTCCTCCAGCGTTGTGATTTGCTGGAGTAAGCCGCTGCGCTCTTCAGTGGCCACACGTTGGGCCTCCGCCGCCGCATGCTGTGCCTTCGCTGCGAGTGCCCGGGCATTGGAGACCACCTTCACGCCCTCCGTTTCTAGGAGACGGATGCTTGTCCTTCACGCCGTGGGCCTCTTCGATAGCATGGAGCTGGTCTTCTATCACCCCCCGCTCGCGAGCACGTGCCGCCTGCAGGGCTTGAAAGAGGGTAAGGGTCTGCACAACACAATCATTAGTGAAGTCCCAAGTAACAGTGTAAATTGTCGAGGTCGAGTACCTACCCTCATCTGTGAGGCCTCAAGCGTGCCCTCCATGATGTGACCACGCCTCCAACACATACGACCATAGCGGCCAATTTCAAGATTGAACTAAAGCACCACATCACTTTGGAACCAATTGAAGTAAGGGTTCAAGTTGGACAGGTTTTGCAATCTTTTGATATTCCTTGTGTTGACTTAAATGAACCATGTGCTGATCTAAATTCTCATAATTTTGCACATGTCGAATTAATAACACATAAAGATGTTTTGACTAGAATTTCTCCTGCTAATTCATTGTGTTATATCATGTTGGACCTACCTATGAAATTGTCACATGCTATGGAGATTCTTATTTTGCAAGTTCGAAATTCTTATTTAGTGCCTACACCTCTGGATATAAGTTTAATTTGATTGGAGATTATGGTGTGGAAAATCAATTTCTTGTATATCGAATATGCATAACTTGCGATCACATGGATGAATTGAAACTTGCTGTTTGGGACAACAATTCTTATATGCTGAATCATGTTCAATGTGAGAGGGAAATAAAATTTAGTACTCATCCAATGCCTATGTGTTCAACTCTTTTTGCACCATCTAGTATGGGCAATCTGAATAAAGATGATGAATTATGGCAGAACATACAAATCTTTTCACCCTGACTAGATGAATTTGCTATTGTTCGATTGAGATATGATTATATGGATGAACTTTACTTGATTCCAAAAGTTGTAGTTTTGCACATATGTGCCACCACTACAAGTTTACAAATTCAAATATTTGAATTGTATAAATGCTTCACTTACATTTGCAAAACAAGTTGCAATAATTATTGTGTGAGAAATTTTGAATTGCTCATTAACATATATGATTACTCTTGGGTTAATAATACAATGAGCTTTTATGATCATTGCTGTTTTATAACATTAATTGTGCAACAACGAAGAACTGTTAAAATGGATGACATATACATATACCATGCATACACCTTTGCTTCTTTATTACCATATTTTCAGCTTATCAAAAGCCAAGGACGGCTTTGTTTGCAAGAAGGGAAGGATGATAAGAACATGTACCCTATGGATACAACCATATTTGCTGTACTTGTTGTTCCAATTACAAGAGCTCATACGCATCACTTAAATTATGAGGTGAGCTCGTTTCAAAGAGATTTTACTTCATTTGATAAAGAACTTATGATATTACATAATGAGAGTTTGTTGCGTTTGTTATCATGTACCAAGATTTATGATCAAGATCATGCAATACGTGACACTACACCGATGTTAAAACCGAGGACGGTTTTATGTCAAGAAGGGGAGGATGATGTGACCACGCCTCCAACACATACGACCATAGCGGCCAATTTTAAGATTGAACTAAAGCACCACATCACTTTGGAACCAATTGAAGCAAGGGTTCAAGTTGGACAGGTTTTAGAATCCAATTCGGCCTCCAAATCAATTCGGATTCAGCCTGGCAGGCCAACTTCAAACAGCCATAACTTTTGATCCAGAAGGCTTCTCGAGGCCCATGAGTACTCGTTGGAAAGATCTTGGAGTCTACTTTCAGATGGATCTAGTCTCACCTCCAAACTTTATACGAGAAGATCAGAAACTGCAAAACAAGTCACATCACTTTTTTAGTCAGAGTCAAAGTGGGCCGAGGGCCTTGTAACTTAGGCTATTTGGGCCGGTACTGTTCACGTAAACAGTACCATGGCTATATGAACAGTAACCAGGAATAGTACCACATCCCTTTTCATTAGATAAGTATGGCTTCCCCCTTCCCTATTTAAGGAGGCTGCACCCCTTTAGTTTTCCTGGGGTTTTTCTTAAGAGATTATTCTGCTTAGCAGTTTCACCGCATTGTTCAGTTGAGAAACCCGAACTTGTGAACTTAAACATTATTCGCAATACAATTTCAGATTGCATCTTAAACTCTTTTGCTTGTGTTCTCGATTCGCTTGCAGGAGATAGCCTTCTTGGAGAGGTCAACCGTGTTCGGCACGGTTGATAACCAACAGAGCAGTGGTGTAGTGATTGCGAGGGGTTCAATATGTTTTGGTCGGAGCCTTTGGATCATCAACGTTGAGATCTCCATAATCGACTTATCAGTACCTCTCGGAAGATCGGGCCATCGTCACATCACTCTAGGAGACTGGAGTCCGCACAGTTTGCGGTCCCTTGAAGAGCCCGCAACATATCCGGCCTAGGGATGAAGTCGGAGATGGCTTCCCACTGAGTCTCCGTGCCAGCGACTTCGAGGGCGACGGGCATCAACGTCGCGTCTAGGGAGGGAATGCCAGAGACTTCGCGACTGTCTCCACAGCTCAATCCTGTCCGCGTCCGGGTGACCTCATCTCGGCTGATGTTGACAACGAAATGAGCGAGCAGATCGGAGAAAGCTTTGTGAAGTCATGGGGGGAGAAAGCGTTGCGCCTACCTTCGACGTGCCCAGGTGAGGCACGTGGGGGTGTTCACTTTGCCTCGGTCCGGACCGCGGGGGATTCATCTACGTCGGGGGCAGCGAGTTCCCCCTCGGGCCGGATGGCCTCCCCATTGGACTCCGAATCCGACCTGACCCCGACTGCCACGGCAAATGCCTCCTTCGGCCGGGAAGGTGATCGTATTCGGGAGTGCTTTGCTCTTTGGGATTTGGGTGATGCTTCCTCGGCCTCTGCGGCAAGCGCGGGCGATGAGGCCTCGCCCTCCTGGGCGTCAGTGCCGCGCCCCTTGTCCATAGTGCCATCCAAAGACCCCTCGCCGGGAGCAGCGTGCTCCGTCTCCGCCTCCAAGTCCGAATTGGCGTACTCCGCCAAGTCGGAGCCGGTGACAGTCGCACCTTCGCCTCCGGCGGGAATTGCTGGAGGTGCGGCAAACGGGCTAGATACGGCGGCAGACGATCGCCTCCAATTCCTCTGGGTGAGGCTTCTCTCATCGCTGGCAGGTAGGCAAACTGCACCACACGAAGGAGAGACTGCACCGCACCATCCGCCGACATGTTCCGTTGTAGAAACATTTCAATAACTGGTTCTGCAAATAAATTTGACCCTTTTGATGTATTTGTGTTATTTCTGCGGGCCGGCATGTGCTCACATTGATCTTTGCAACATCGCGGGTTTGGGCGAAACCATTCGGTCAAAATGCTGTGGTAACTCCAGTGTTCTATATCTCTCAAAACAACATATGGCATACATGAAAAGTCTTGTGTAGGTAGTTGGGTGAGTTCTTTCATGACAGTTTCAGCGGTAGGCTTGAAGTGCGGTGTAACCTGCAGCAAGCAGTGGAGTACAACCCCAACTATGTCTGTACTTTCTAAAAGACGTAGAATCAGCCCCAGACGAAAGTTTTTCTCTAACGCCTCGTGATCTTGGTATTCGTAGCAAAGTTTAGCTTCCACACCGCGCTCCTCGAAACTTATGGGTCGTATCCCAAAGTAATGGTGCCGAGACCCTCGTGAGATATCGTAATTCAGCTCTTCGCCTGCCAGAAGATGCCTGATAAGAGGATCAAAGAACATGTACTGCCGAGGTGTGCCACCCAACTCCACGAATTGTATGAACTTGCCGGCACCATCTGCAAACCTTTCAAACCTGCGAACGGCGGAGCTGCTCCACGGCTTGTCGTAATTTTCGACGTAGTAGTTCACAATAGAGGATATGAATGATTTGGTAGCATGAGCAATCCGTCTAGGAAATTTGGAATTCCTTACCTCTTGTTCCATCTCTTGCTCGTCCATGGCGCGTTGGTTGCATTTGCACAGTGCGTCGTCACACTCCTCGGCAGCACGCTTCAGCATCCCGTGCCAACGCAGCAGCGATGCGTCTGTGATGTTCCACTTGCGAGATGCTTCGAGTGCAGCCTCTATTTTGAGATGGGCCAACTCCAACCTCTCCATGTTGCCTCTCATGGCATTCCTCTCCACGTTCTTGCGGAGCAGGAAGGAAGAGGCTTTGTTAACGGCCTCCCCGATGACCACGGAACCGACCATCTCTGCCATTGGGACTAACCTTTTAGTCATATTGTGATCAACTCTTTAATCATCTTGGTATGGCCATGCACTTCCCTAATCCAACCACATCATAGGGCCCAGAGATATCTCTCCTGTTATGTAGGAGGGGCAAATTCCATCTTAATCCGCTCACATCCCATTCCATGTTTCATGATACACCGGAAGACCACTTTTATAGCTACCCAGTTATGGAGTAGTGTTTGGCAGCCCAAAAACGCACCACTACACATAGTGAGAAACAATGGCGATTTCAGGTCGAAGGATCCAGTAGGTATACCACTCGAGATCGCTTGATGGCACATATTAACATAACAATCTCAGCAACGTCTCGGAGTGGGTCAATCCAACACCATGTTCTCTAACATGTGTCCGCATTATTGATTTGATATTCCTATATCCATGATCCGTGAAACATGATCATCAATCAAATAATGTGCTAGTCCATAAATCATTATTGTCCCACGTAATGACATAAGACTAGGGATCTTTAGAATAACATTAAATAAAACAAAGAGTTTCACGAACAAGTCACATACTTGCCAATCAATGCATACAATCATTATTCAAGGAACCAAATAACACCTTATTCAAAATTTCATAAACATAGACTTGATGCAATTATCTCTCACTCACACTAGAGTCAATCATGTAAGTATCTAATACCCATTGCACTCGTGTGTGCCTCATGCTTTGGTTGCGGGAGAGGCTTCGTCAACGGATCAGCAACATTCAAATCCGTGTGCACCTTGCAAATCTTCACTTCACCTCTATCAATGATCTCACGGATAAGGTGATAGCGCCGAAGTATATGTTTGGACTTTTGGTGTGACTCCTTTGCTTACGCAATGGCTCCACTATTATCACAATAGAGATCCACTGGACTGGACACACTAGGGATCACACCCAACTCAAAAACAAATTTTCTGATCCAAACAACTTCCTTTGCAGCTTCAAAAGCTGCAATATACTCGGCCTCAGTTGTCGAATCAGCTACCGTCTCTTGCTTGGAACTTTTCCAGCTCACTGCCCCTCCATTGAGGTAGAACACAAAACCAGACTGCGATCTGCTATCATATTTATCAGTTTGGAAACTAGCATCGGTGTAACATTTTACAACGAGCTCTTCTTCACCTCCAAAAATAAGGAATATATCCTTAGTCCTTCTAAAGTACTTAAGAATATTCTTTACAACCACCCAGTGAGCTAGACCGGGGCTAGATTGATACCTGCTCGTAACACTTAGAGCATATGAAACATCTGGGCGCGTACAAAGCATATCATACATGATGGATCCGATGGCTGAGGCATACGGAATCGCACTCATCATCTTTTGCTCATCAAGTGTTGAAGCACACTGAGTCTTGCTAAGACTAATGCCATGTGACATAGGCAAGAAACCTTTCTTGGAATCTTGCATATTGAACCGTTTCAATACCTTGTCAATGTATGTACTTTGGCTTAATCCAATTAGCCTCTTCGATCTATCTCTATAGATCTTTATGCCCAAAATGTATGCTACCTCTCCGAGATCTTTCATTGAGAAACTTTTTCTCAAAGAAGACTTCACAGCTTCTAGCATTGGAATATCATTTTTGATCAATAATATGTCATCTACATACAAGACCAGAAAAACAAGTGCGCTCCCACTAGCCTTCTTGTAAACACAATGCTCTTCTTCATTCTTGATGAAGCCAAACCCTTTGACTACTTCATCAAAAAGATGATTCCAACTCCGAGATGCTTGCTTCAATCCATAAATGGACTTCTGAAGCTTGCATATTCTCCCAGCATTTTTCGGATCAACAAAACCCTCAGGCTGTGTCATGTACACATCCTCGCTTAGGTTTCCATTTAGGAAAGCCGTTTTGACATCCATCTGCCAAATCTCGTAATCGAAATAGGCAGCAATCGCTAGGAGGATCGGAAGAGATTTTAGCATAGCGACGGGCGAAAACGTTTTATCATAATCAACACCTTGAATTTGCTTGAAACCTTTCGCCACCAATCGTGCCTTATAGATGTGAACATTTTCATCCATGTATATCTTTTTCTTAAAAATCCATTTACACTCAATAGTTTTTACACCATCAGGTGGATCCACCAAGTTCCAAACTTGATTATCATGCATAGATTCTATTTCGGACCTCATGGCTCCAAGCTATTTTTCAGAGTCAGGTCCCATCATTGCTTCCGTGTAGCTCTTGGGCTCATCATTGTCCAACAACAATATGTCGCGTTGTCCCGTGGTTAGGAGCGTGAACTTTTTAGTTGCGCGACGTGCCCTTGTAGACCTACGTGGGGGCGGTGCCTCCATAACCGGTTGTACAATATCTTGTACATCCTGTTGAGTTTCAATAGGAGCCGAAACATTTTCAGGTGTTTCCCGAATTTCTTCAAGCTGCACCTTGCTCCCACTAACACCCTTTGAAAGAAACTCTTTTTCCAAAAAGACACCGTTCCAAGTGACAAACACTTTGCCTTCTTCCCGATTGTAAAAATAATATCCTGTGGTTTCCCTAGGATACCCAACAAAGAAACATTTATAAGATTTAGGATGGAGCTTATCAGACGTCAAACGTTTCACATAAGTCTCACAACCCCATATCTTAAGGAAAGACAATCCAGGACGTTTCCCGGTCCATTTCTCGTATGGTGTCTTTTCCACTGATTTAGATGGAACTCTGTTTAGTGTAAACGCAGCAGTTTCTAGAGCATATCCCCAGAAGGACAATGGAAGATCAGATTGGCTCATCATAGACCGAACCATGTCTAACAAGGTCCGGTTCCTCCATTCAGATACCCCGTTCCACTGAGGCGTGCCAGGCGGAGTCAGTTGTGGAACAATTCCACACTGTTTTAGATGTTCACCAAATTCATGGCTCAAATATTCATCTCCATGATCAGATCGTAGAATTTTAATTGTCTTGCCTAGCTGATTTTGTACTTCATTCTGAAATTCTTTGAACTTTTCAAACGATTCAGACTTGTGCCTCATTAAGTAGATGTATCCATATCTACTAAAGTCATCGGTAAAAGTAATGAAATACTGAAAACCACCTCTGACTACTGAGCTCATTGGTCCACATACATCGGTATGTACAAGTCCCAACAAGTCACTTGCCCTCTCACTATGACCGGTGAAAGGCGCCTTTGTCATCTTGCCAAGTAAACAAGACTCGCATGTTTCAAATGATTCAAAATCAAATGAGTTCAGAAGGCCATCTTTATGGAGCTTCATCATGTGCTTATCATTTATGTGACCCAAACGACAATGCCAGATATAAGTGGGATTCAAATCATGAGGCCGAAGCCTCTTAGCATTAATGTTATAGATAGGCACATCCTCAAGATTTAAAACATGCAATCCATTTATCAATGGAGCAAGACCATAAAGCATATCATTCAAATAAATTGAACAACAATTGTTCTTTATTTCGAACTCATAACCTTCAGCTCCCAAACATGAAGCAGAAATAATGTTTTTGCTTAAGGCAGGAACATAATAACAATTATTTAATTCCAAAACTAATCCTGAGGGTAAAAATAATGGTAAAGTGCCGATAGCTAATGCAGCAACTCTTGCTCCATTGCCAACGCGAAGATCGACCTCGCCTCTTGCAAAAGTCTTACTCCTTGTCAGCCCCTGCATCGAATTGCAAATATGAGCAACCGATCCGGTATCAAATACCTAGAACTAACATGAGATGTAGCAAGATTTATTTCTATAACATTTATACCTGAAGTAGAAGTCTTACTTCCTTTCTTCTTTTCCAGTTCTGCCAAGTACTTCTTGCAGTTTCTTTTCCAATGTCCAGTCCCTTGGCAATGATAGCAAATGGTTTCAGGTGCAGCACCAATCTTGAGCTTCTAAAGCATAGATTTGACACTCGAGATCTCATCTTGAGTTTTACCCGTGCCCTTTCCTTTGCTCAAAGCCTTATTATTCTTCTTTTTGAATTTGGTAGTCTTCTGAACCATCATCACATGATTATAGCTTTTCTTAATGCTCTCCTCTGCTGACTTAAGCATCCCATGCAACTCGGTCATTGACTTCTCTATGCCATTCATATGAAAATTCAAAATGACTGGCTCAAAGCTCGGAGGGAGCGACTGGAGAATCACATCAGTAGCCAACTCTTGGCTAAGGGGAAAACCAAGTTTTTCCAAACTCTCAATGTAACCAATCATCTTGATCACATGAGGGCTGACCGGATTTCCTTCAGCTAACTTGCACGCAAACAATGACTTAGAGGTGTTGTACCTTTCAACCCTTGCTTGGTTCTCAAACACGCCTTTAAGATCCACAATCATATTGTAGGCATCCGTGTTCTCATATTGCTTTTGAAGCTCAGATGTCATGGTGGCAAGCATGAGACAGCTAACATCCAGTGAGTCATTACAATGTTTGTCATACTCATTCTTTTGAGCACGAGTAGCATCTTCAGCTGGTTCATCTGGATATGGACCCTCTAGAACATATTCCTTCTTTTCTTGCTTGAGAACGATTCTCAAGTTGCGATACCAATCAATGAAGTTTGTTCCATTTAATTTTTCTTTCTCAAGAATAGATCACAGATTAAAACTGGGTGTGGAGGAAGTAGATGGCGGCATTGTCTACAACATAAAATATATGCGAAAATTCAGCGCTATGTTTATGTGAATACTTCCATTAAACAATTTAACAAAAGATATTTCCACTATATATTTAAAAATCAAATACCCTCTAATAACATATAGTGAGTCAAGATCCATATTTCACTAAGCCCTAGTGAGCTTTGGCATCACCTCTAGAAACCTAATGACGTAGGTAAGCAACGCTTGCTAATCACATCTTATGCGATACTTGTTTGTTGGGTGGCATCCAATGCCCCGGCTCCTAACACCATGCCCCAAGGCCCAAATCCAATTTGATAGCCTTGTCAAGTAAACCAACACTATACATGTGGATGTCCGACATCCAACCTATTAGATCAAGATAGTTGATGGTACTCTGCTTTGGCAGACCTACCAAAACAACAATCGTTATTCTTATAGGCGCAGCAATTGGAAGAGCATCAAATAAATTCTTAATTTTTTCTGAGGGAAGCTATTCTGTCATGAAAAATACATCCTCTACAGGTATGGCATGAAAGAATAGTATGACAGGAAATAAAAATCACATGCATATAATCACATTATACTGTGAATGGTATGGTCTTTGAATCGTAGTGGTCGCCATCGCCATGGTTCCACGGCGATGTCCTTCGCCACACTTCCTGTCCTCTTTGTCATCATGCTTGAAGCCTCCATGGTAAAAAACTAAACTATTACAACTAATAGCTAGCAAATGAATTACATAAGGAGCACAAGCATCACAAGTCGACACGCAGGTCGTTATACAATTAAATAACAGCCTCAACCCAGCTGTGATTAATACGACACACAGGCCGCCAAAACACACATGCATCACATATACATCTATACCATACCATTCACATCATTCCCTGCAAAAACAAGTTAAGCGTAGAACGCATTCTACCGCCCTGACATGAATGTGTTTGTATAACAATCTATGCGTGTACTCAACGGCGGTCCCGCTCTATGAAATCGCTATGAAAATCTCATCGGGCCGATCAAATCAACCCAAATCCGAGCCATTCAAAATGTCTCAATTTTCATTAGATCAATCACATTGATCATCGCGATCGGTATACTTGAGGAGACCGCAACACAAGACCTCGATCTGTTGGCTCGATCTACTGATTGTGCACGCAGTTAGCCCTGATGGTGATTCCAGTCGGTAGGGGCAATTTGCGCGTACATCAAAGAAAGAGCACGAACTAATCTTTTTGGCCACATGATGCTATCAACTCATACCTATTTCAACCCGTTATGACCGATTGATCTAATCAACTCGTGCATCGAAAGATCCATCACATGAACCTAGCATAAGAACAGTAATAGATCGCATCTACTACAACCAACATATCAACCATATGCGACCAATCCAGATCAAAAACTACACAGGATGGCTCTGATACCACTGTAGGAACACGCGTACGCTACGCTAGCGCAGAATAAAATTTTCTACCGCGTAAACCAGGAAGCCATGCAAGTAAGAGATCGCAGATTGTTACCACTAGATGCGCAGTGCAGCGGAAGTATCGTTGATGCAGCCGATTCAACGAAGTGTGCGTCGATGTAGCAGTAGTAGTCGAACGTTCTCCGTCCAGCCGTCTCCTCCTCGTGATTGTCCCGCTTAGTGCCGCAGTCACAGCAGCGCCTCTACCGAAGTCCACACGTTCGGGATGAAACGCCGTGCGCTGGTGTGCTAGCACCGTGCGCCCGGCTAGGGTTTCGGGATACGGCCGAGGGGAGGTGGCGGCTAGGGTTTTCAACACAATAGTCTCTCAAACCTGCAGCCCCACCTCCACATATTTATAAAGCATGCTAATGAGCTTCCATGTTGTAGGCCCATTAGAAAACCCTAATCCCATATGGATCAATATCCCTTTTGGCTTATAAAACCGAATTGTTTATGATTGCCTCTTGGCACATCACTAACATTTAACCCCTGCCTACAGTAGAGGTACACGCTTGCAGGTTAGCAGTTTCGTAGCGAGTGACGACTGGAAAAATCGTAGAAGACTACGAGACGACAGAATGGGAAGACTTCACACGCGGCAGAAGAGAGACGAATTAATGGTACCGTGGAAGATTACTAGCGGACGGTTGCCAAGACCTGGCAGGCTGGCAGCACAAGCTGTTTGAAGGAAGTTTTGTCAAGATGTTACCAAGGAAGTTTCGCGGTGACACGTAAGCTACAGCTAAGCTGGACCAAGCTGTCCAGTTTATGTTGTAGCGGATTATAGATGATGGGCAAGAATTAGAGGTAACGGGACCAAATAAGGCACACAGCGCACCAATATTTCTTAACAGGCCAGGGTCAAATAGTACTGATACTATCGACTTTTGTTGAAATGTAAAGAGCTAAAATTCAAACTTTGAGATTATGAGAGGGACCATTGCCACCACCAATACCCAGAGAGATGGAGAATGCAATAGAGGGAGAATGATGCGCTGAGAATATCCATTCTAGATTTCTAGTTTAGGGGACAAACCACCGCTGTCATGTAGGGATGGCAATTTGCAACATGGGGCTGGCCATAGGGAAGAGGCGGGGTGGGGAAGACCTCCCCTGGGGCAGGGGGATGGGCCCGCTATACTAGCGGGACAGGCCGGGATACATTATGTTCTTTATAAATTATAGTTTTTAATGTGTGTATTCTTTTATATATATATATATATATATATATATATATATATATATATATATATATATATATATATATATATATATATATATATATATATATATTTGAACTAAAACTTGAATATATATTTTGAAGGTATAGTTATTTGTAAATTAATAAATAAAGTCATATTATTTATTTTAAAAATTTGTTAAACATATATTTTAACCCCATAACTTGAGGGTCGGATCCTTGTGGGGACTGAGAACAGGCCGATCTCCTCCCGAGAGGCCTATCAAGGCCGGGCCATGCCTGTCCTAGCAGGGTTTAGGGCGGGGGAGCCGGAGCATCCCCGGACCCCATCCCTGTTGCCCTACTCTCATGGCGCACCATGTTACGGTCTACCAACTTGTTGGGATGCAGTTCAAAAAAAAACTTGTTGGGATGTTTTGACTTTCATCCAATTTCAGTTGGATGGAGAGGAGAATATCAACACCTTAACTCCTACCTCAAGCAAGTCGGGATTCACCATCGGGTATCCTGCCCTCATACGCACCAGCAGAACAGTGCTGCATTGAGGAAGCACACAGGCACATTGTTGACATGGGCCTTCCTCGTAGCTTGTCATCTAATCAATCGTTTGCCTAGCTGAACCATCCACAGTAGTACACCTATTGAGTGTCTCCTTAGCACCAAACCAGATTACAACTCCCTCAAAGCCTTTTGTTGTGCATATTGGCCAAATCTCCGACCACGCTTGCAAACTTTACTTTTGATCTCATCAAGGTGTATTTCTTGGCTATAGTGATATGCACATAGGGTACAAGTGTGCACATGTACTAATCATGCAGGTGTATGTGTCACGGGATGTTGAATTTGATGAACATATCTTCCCCTTTGCCAATGATCCGAGACAACCAACCTGTACAAAACCTCTCTTTGAGACCACGCTACTCCCATGTCTTGCATCCCCAAATAACGCCCTATTGACGCACGATACTCATTTGTTTTCACTCCTAGAATCTCTCGAAAAGGCAAGGTATAATGGTATTTTAGTACAAGTCTAGGGCTTTACACTCACAATTCCACAAGTGCCGTGCATCAACTAACCATATAAGTTTTCGAGCTAAAAGCATACAAAAAGATGATGAACCAATGAAAATCACAGAGGAGCTGATCGATAAGCAAAATGGCTACCATGGCAAGACATGGTAGCAGCTCGGGTAGGCCACCTCCATGGCCCAAGAGGATTGCTTAGGAGATTGGTCAGACCTTGCTCGGCTGAGCTGAGGTTCAACTTGACCGACTAGGCCAAATCCAACACCCAAAAGGGATGCCCAAGTCCTACTAAGCAACTTGTGTTGGACCGAGTAATGTATGTTCCAACCGATCAAGCAATGGCCAAGACCCAATCAGCTGAGCCAGAGTTGATCCGGTCGAGTGCCCCCTACTTCGACTCCACCAATTCAAGTCCACAACTGTGTCAAGACTCGTTTGGCCAAGCCACATCCACCTCGAGTAAGCGTATTGGAATCCACCTCAAGATGCCATGGAGGTGAAGTCCACTATGGAATTAGTGTTCCGACCGAAGTGCGATCGTGCAGTGGATTTCTTTGCGCTAGCGCCAAGCGATCGTGATCATCAACTCCAACCGAAGGCCAAGCATGAGAAGCCATCTATGGGCACTTGGATCATCCGAGCATGTTTCACTCATCTGGCCGAGCATGTGTCCATTCGGCCTAAGCTCATGTAGTTCGGCCCAACCTATGGTCAATCCCCCATTTCACCATTACTCCAAGTTCCCACGAAGTGCTTAGCTGAGCCATATCCAGTTCGGCCGAGCAACCCCTTAGGCACTATAAATACACCCCCTACACCTCTCACTCACCCACTCACTCCTTCACATCTCCAGCAAGAGGGGTGAGAGACACCAGGGTACACTATGTAGATAGGGCTGCTAGTTGATAGACTCAGTTCTTCGGAGCTAGGGTCTAGAGCTCTATGGAGGGAGGCTGCATAGATTCACAATCTTGTAATCTTCTCAATGTAAGCGTCCTTTTATTTTATAGAAAGTGGCATTTGTTTATTTATTTTTGTCATTTAATTAGAGTGTAAGATTTCACGGTAGTGTGCCAAATTTCATGTATTTGATCAATGCATGTTTAGCTAGTCTTGAATTAGACATGGTGTATCGGTCCAGATTAGCCAATCTATATTGAGATTTGTGAAGGGTGGAGCCTAGAAGTCATTTGTATGCCTAATGTACTATGGCAGAGTGAACGGCCACACCACTTCTACTACCCTTGTAGGAAGATTATGCTTCTACTACACTTATAGGAAGATTAGAGTATTGTCGAGTTAGCCTAGGAGTCGTTGCTGGTCTTCGTTGTATGACCAATGCTGCTTCTACCTATCTGATAAGAGTCTAAGCTCCCCCTTTTACCTAGTTAATTTAACATAATTAGGTTATGTTGGGTACAACAACTTAGCCTAAGTAGAGCCTCAACTTCCAAAATACCACTGATTAGGATCCCTTGTTACTCTAATCTTACCACCCTACTACTTGATTGCAACTGGTTTTTGTCTCTCCCTCCAGCTGGAGAAAACCAAAACCTTCGTCTTCCACCATCAGCCTCATCCTGTTTGGTCAGAGAGCCCTAAAAACTCAACTTCCAACACAACTTTCGCCCCCCTTGGAATAGAATATTACAATTATATAGAGTTTGAATTGATAACCTAGACTGCTCCTTGTGGATTTGACAACCCTAGAATACTTCCAATCTTTTGAATGCTACGACAATTCCATGCACTTGCGGATAAATTATTTGTAAGGCATAGTGAACGTCAACACACTCCACCTCCAGAAAACCCTACACCTCCAATAGCCAAACATCACCCAGTTCAAGTTGAGCATGAGCAATACGATGATGAGACTAACCAGCATTCTATACCGACTGATTCTATTCTTGATCTTCATGGAGTGTTACTGGCACATGCATGGTGGTGAGGAGGAGTCCGAGGTGCGACCACGCACAAGTTCTCAAAACAGCATCAGAACTCCCAAAGAGTTTATTGACGGAATGGTGAGCTATGATCCAAGGAAGAAAGGCTTTTGTTGCTGTGATGGCATCGGTGGCTGAACCGGCATCTCACGAAGATGCTTTGCAGCACCTACATTGGAGGCAAGCAATGGTGGAAGAATATGAGGTACTACCATAGAACAAAACATGGCATCTTGTAGCACCATAGCATGGCCTGAATATCATAGGCTGCAAGTGGGTCTATACGCCCAGATAGATGGCAGATAGCTCCATTGAGATATACAAAACTCACCTTGTGGCAAAGGGATTCAGGCAACTGTATGCCATTGACTATGAGGACATATTTAGTGGTGAAACCGGCTACAAATCAATTAGTTCTCTCCCTTGCGGTATCTTGTGAGTGAAGTTTATTACAAGCTGACGTGAAAAATACCTTCTTACATGGTGTTCTCCAAGAAGAACTATATATGAGTCAGCCACCTCGCTTCGAAAATGCTTCTCATCCACAGCATGTGTGTAAGTTGGATAAAGCCATCTATGGGCTCAAACAAGCTCTGCATGCATGCATGGTACTCCAAACTCAGCTTCTCATCCAAAGCTGACACTTTGTTGTTTATATACAATCACCAAGGAGTAATCCCATATATTTGATCTCTGTGGATGACATCATCATTGCAAGCTCCGACAAGGTTGCAAATTTGTTGCTTCATTAGCTTCGACTTGAATTTGCTATCAAGGGTCTTGTTAACCTCCACTACTTTCTTGGTATTGAGGTCACGCCATACCCAAGGGATAATTCTCTCATACAAAAAGTATACTGTGGACCTGTAGATTTATGTAAACTGGTCTCCACTCCAATGTCATGTTCAGAGAAGCTATCTCACTATACAGAAAGTCCAACTGCCTGTTGCTGAGATCACCAAGTACCCGCAGCACAGTTGGTGCCTTCAATACTTACAATTATGTGACCTGATATTTCACATGTAGTCAACAAGGTTTGTCAGTACCCAGGGGCGGAATTGGCCCCTGGTAAGGTAGGCTCTAGCCCGGGGCGTGAAAAAATTAGCAAAGTATAGTCCAGGTCAGCCCGGGGTATTTTTGCTATTATTCAGCCCAGGTAACCCATACGGCCCGTCTCTCCGTGCGGCCCACTCACGCGCAGCGCACTCGCACTCACGCGCAGCGTGCTCGTGGCTCGGCCCACTCGCAGCACGCTCGGCCCACCCGCGCTGCCGCTTCACGCGCTCTGCGCTGCCACCGCAAACCCTAGCCAGGCAGCTGCCGCAGAAGCCGCACAGGCGCACGCGCGAAAGGCGACGCCGCACTGCTCGCTCGTTGCCAGCGCCGCCTCATCCGCCGCCTCGTCCGCCGCCGCCCTCCGCCTCGTCCGCCACCTCGTCGCCGCGCCCTCCGCCTCGTCCGCCGCCTCGTCTCCTCCGCCTCGTCCGCCGACCGCCGCCTCGTCTCCTCCGCCTCGTCCGCCGACCGCCGCCTCGTCGCCTCCGTCTCAGATCTTCGCCGACTCATCGCCTCCGCCTCGAATCTCCGCCAACCGCCGCCTCGTCGCGTCTGCCCTCCGCCTCGTCGCCTCCACGGCTCCGCCTCGTCTCAGAGACTCAGATCCCGGCGACGCCCCTCCTCGGCTCCTCCTGGACTGCGCCGCGCCGCCGCCCACCTCCTGGCCAGCGCCGGCGACCTGGCGTCGCCCACTCGCCCCCCTCCTGTTCGGCTCCTGCTGCCTGCTGCCAGTGCCTCCTGTTCACTCAAGTTTACTTGCTATCCTTGAGATTTTGTGATCATTTTCTTTATGAATTGATCAAAGTTCCTTAATCTGCTGAGTGCTGTTTTATGAGATAATTAGATAATTCCTTTTGGTGTGTTCTGTCAACCGATAGTGGTCTATTGATTTTGTGGATGCAAAATGTTGTGACAGTTTAGTAAAGCACAATTTAGAGATCACATTCTAATTCAGACTGTCATATCAATTCTAAAGAATAGACAATTGTATTGAGAAGGCCAAGATTAATTCTTGAGCAACCCTGCATCTGAGAGCAATAATTTCAATTAAAACTGAGCTTTATGCAGTTATAATTGTTCCCCTGGTCATGAAACTATTTTATATGCTCATCTTAGTAGTTATCTTGTTTCATGCTTTAAGTATATGCTTTAGCATAAATGACATGAAAGATTCATATGATTGTGTGTTAATTTTTTCATTTGTTTGCTGATGGATATATGCTTTATTTATAGCAGTTATTGTTGGGATTAAAACTGAATTTGTGCTGAAACTGCAATTTATCCAACACTCTGAACCACTCACAAAAATAAATAGGTCACTAGTGTATATATGCAAGTGCTGAAAAATTGTATGTAAAGATGTGCTAACATAGCACAGAGATCTGAGAGATGTCAGTTGACACCTGTAGGTAGTATTCCTTCTGTTAATCTCTGTTTATAGTCTCTTCATTATTTTCTAACATAGGAGAGCGTTTTCAAGGGATGAGATTACGTAAGAAACAACTATCTCGTGCTAATGGTAAGTTAGTTTCTTATAAATATAAACTTTGTGTTGTTCGTATTTATTCATACACCTGTTTGATTTAGTCTCATATGTTATCTTTATAGGTTCTGGTTCATGTCCAACTATCAATGAAGAAATGACAAGATAAAATAGAGAGTAAATCTTCGTAATTTAGGTACTCAAATTGTATCTCTATTATGTTATATTTTTTATATTTTGATATTATGCCATGTTTTTGTTATTATGCTTTATATTTACTTGTTTATTATTGAACTTAAGTTTCATATCAGTAATGCAATTAGCTAATTATGATATACTTTTGTTATGTTGTGGTATGGGTACAAATTGGCGTTAGTTTTAGGTTGTTAGAGTTCAGCCCGGGGCGTAGCCAAATCCTGGTTCCGCCACTGTCAGTACCTATAGACGCCGACAGATGTTCACTAGAGTGCTATCAAAAGGATTCTTTGTTATCTCAAACATAGTCAAGGAGATGGTCTACTAAGGATACATCATTCTAATTCCACAGAGTGTGTTTTCAGATGCTGATTAGGCTGGCTGTGTAAATGATTGTCGCTCCACAAGAGGCTCTACTGTGTTTCTAGGTGCTAGTATTATATCTTAGGGTTCTAGGAAGTAACCCACTATGTCTCACTAAAGTACTGAGTCGAAGTACAAATGTCTTGCTAATACCACCATAGAAGTTGTTTGGATTCAATCAATTCTTGGAGAACAGGCTTTTTTTTAGTCATGACTGCCTTCACTTTGGTGTGACAATCTAGGTGTGACATACTTGTTAGCCAATTCGGTCTTTCATGCTAGCTACACTACTACAGAAAGCCTAATACTAGACGCCAAATCACAGACGGTTTTAATTTGGAGGCCGTCTGTGGTGTTTGTGGTTAGAAAAAGGAGTATCACAGATGGTTCTTACCGCTGAACCGTCTGTGATAATGGAATATCACACACGGTTTTTATTATAAAACCGTCTGTGATATTCCAAATTATCACAGACGGTTTTTAAACATAAACCGTCTATGATACTTCTTTTTCCCGCCACAAACACAAAAGACGGCCTCCAAATTAAAAGTCCGACAAACAGAGATTCCCAGATTTTAAATCAAGATAGATTTAATTCATTACAAAAGTTCGACAAACAGAGATTCCCAGATTTTAATTCAAGGCAAATTTAATTTATTACAAATCTAAGAGAAAAAGAGATTCCCAAATTTTAATCTTCTGGGCTTCATATGCTTCTTCTTCAACTTCTGGAGTTGGAGGATCAGCCGCTGAGTTCTCGAATGTCGTGAAGATTGTCCTTGCCCTCTCCACTTCCTCCTCTAGCCTGGGTAAATCATTAGCATGGCCCATAATCTCAAAGAGGATGCCATGATAAACTTCAACAGAATCGGCTGATTCTGCTTGATTGGAAAGGTTATGTATCACACTCTGCACTTCCGCATGAGCTTCGTCCGCTTTGTGGACATTGTAGAGAAGAACAAGGCTGAGGGCGGTTTCCTTTTCGTGAGCAGCAACGAGACACCTCCGTCGACGGCGGATGATGAGGTCTAGTTGGCGGACGATATTGGAAGCGAGTCGAGGAAGGAGAGCAGGGCGTGAGCGGAGGAGCTGCTCCAGACGTAAATTGTTGGCCGCCTGTGTAAGGTTGCGGCCGAACAACTCATGATGGATAGATGAGAGGAAGGAGATGAACAAAATTTTAGATGTCATTGTTGAGAAATGTGGTGATGATCGAAGAAGATGATGGCGGGAGAGGACAGTTTAGATCGAAGAAATGGAATAGTGCATGCAAATATAAGCATTATCACAAACGGTTCATATTCGAAACCACCAGTGACGCTTCGTTAACCGCTGTCTCTTAAATTAATATCACAGACCGTGACGCTTCGTATATAACCGCCGTCTCATACATTACTGCCTTATCCCGATCTGCCTCCCCAAAGCGTCTGTGACATGAAGCTTATGACAGACGGTTTTTTTATAAAAAACCGTCTGTGATAATATTTATCACAGACGGTTTTAATAAAAACCCATTTGAGATAAGCTGGTTATCACAGACGGTTTTTAATTAAAAACTGTCTGTGATAATGGCTAAGGCATTTATTGCGCTGCTTAGACCGCATCTGTCTTCATTTCGATCCAGATCTAGCCACTGCTGCGCACTTTTTCACTCGGGTGGAAGCTAGGCGATTTCAGGCCAGTTGATTTGGTGGGAAGAGGCAGAGATTGAGCTTTGAAGATTCAGACTTTCCTGGTTGCTCTAGATATGGTTAGTAATGTAATTTATTTTTTCTTTAATTGCATTACAATTTAGGTCTAAGTAATCTATGAGTGGTTATTGAAGATGGTTAATTTGCAAAATTGTTGGTTATATAATAGATGTTGTGTTTGTAATATGAATTGAGCTAGCAAATTAAGTCTCAATATAATAAATGTGGTCGTGGCGCCGTTTCCTGGGACTTAAGACCGAGCGTAGCCCCCGGCCCCCTCACTCCACTCCTCAGACCGACACAGAGAACAGCCGCCGCCGCCCCTCTCTCCCCCCTCAAAATCCACCCCAATCCATCGGTTTTTTCGCGATTTTGCTTCCAAACCGAGCTAGCAAGGTGAGCTCCCTCTCCTCGTTTGATTTTTTGTAGTAGATATGGATTATTTGAGGTACATTTCGTAGGGCAAAAGTTGAAACCCTAGATGAAATTTGTTGGATTTGGCTCGGTTTTAGGTTCGATTCGCAATAGATATGCGTAATGTATTAGTAATAATGTGTATAGATCCGTTTTTAGGTTGAAATTAGTTGGATTAGGGTTTGATTTGGGTAACCAGCTAACCTAGGGTTAGAAATGAGAAAAATTATAAATCTTATTCATTTTGCATTTTAGGTTGTCATGGGCTTTACTCGTTTGCCACCTCCATCCGGTGTTCCCGTGCCGATGTGTTATTGCGGCGATCCTTGCAAAGTGGAAAGGTCGGATGATCCGGATACATATAGGCAGAGGTACTGGATGTGCGCCAACTAGGCGTTCGATCCGTCACGTGCCGCCGTTGTCCTCGGCAAGATGGTATGTTGTATTGTCGATTCATCGAATTGGTATTAATTCTGTTGGTTTAACGAATGCGTACATTTGCAGGAGCCTCCACTGCTTTGTGATTTTAAGCAGTGGATCGACACTGCGATCGCTGAGGATGACAAAAAATATCTTGACGCCAATAAGAAGTGGGATGAAGAACGAAAGGAGAGGTGGGAAAGGGAGAAGAAACAGGAGGAGGCCACGAGGGAACACCGTGAGGAGGAGCGTAGGAGGGTCGTGGCAAAGCGCAAGGGAGAAAGGCAAAAGAAGCTAGAGAGAGCGCGGCGTGCCAAGGCAGCCCTTGAGCAGTACCCTGATGCTCAGAGGAAGGGGAAGTGGCCTCGATGCACTCAGTAGGTTATTGCTATGTATATTTAATGTTTGATGTATGCGGACGTATGTATTTTCTGAAAATTTATAAACTATGTATGTGGACTATGTATGTATATGGACGTATGCACTCAGTATGTTATTTTGGGATGTGCTTATTCATTTGGTGAATGTCAATTAGTATTGTTTGTGCGGATGGAACAAAACAACTAGGCCGAGCTTGCACTTTTAAAGCAAGTGCAGTAATCACGGCGCCAAACACCCTGGCGCCGTATATAAGTAGCACGGCGCCAAACATTCTGGCGCCGAGATATTGAAATACGGCGCACAAAACTTTGGTGCCACATGATGGCGCCAAAGGTCCTGGAGCCGTTGTTCAATACCTTGGCGCCAGAGTGTTTGGCGCCGTGCTACGCAAACCTACAGAAAAAACAGCAAAGAGCTGTCTGTTTCTGCATATACAAAACACATGCACACATATACATAGATTCACATATAAAACACATACGCATAACTCTCAATAAAGTCTAGATGCATACATTTTACATATATATATCTCAAATCATACATACATACATACATATATGCACACATACACATATAAAATACACATACACATACATCGTCATGCACACATATAAAATACACATACACACAACTCTCATCATCATGGGTTGGAGGACGCAGTATGGGAATCATCGTGAGCTTGCCGCGGTGCTCTCTGTCGTAGAACTTGTCCACCAGCCGGTACCTCGCCATCCTGTGCATTCAAAATTACGTTAGTGATACAAATAACAAAATATCTAAAAATTATGCTCTCTAGACCTAACTCTGCTAACCTGAGTGGAACGATGTTGACACGTCCGTGAATTGTGACCCATTAGACCACACATACCGCAGTGTGTCTCCTGTGGGTCCTCAACGAAGGGATTTGCCCTACCCCTCTTGGTGCGACCAGGTATCCGATCCATGTCCATCTTGTACCTTGACCGCTTCCTGCTGCCCCTCTTGTGCCAACGTAACCCCGCGTCCGCTATGTACCTGGGACCCGAGTAAAGTGGCCACTCGCTTTCATCACGATATGGCTCGAACCGTGGGGCCTATGTCCTCACCAACGCATCCACGCTGAATAGTCTCGGGATTTTGGTCTCAACATCGACATTCAGGGCCCTACATGCGGTCACCATGTGGGAGCATGGAAAATGGAACTTGTCGGGAACACCGCATGTGCATGTGAAGGATGTAATCATGACCTTATGCTTTCGGGCCTCTCGGAGCTCTCCATTCTCGGTTGTCCCTCCACCCTCAACAACCTCATACGTGCCCATCACATGGTCAAAACAGTGGTACTCCTGTTCATTGGCTTGCATATTCGCTTTGGTATTGAAGCTGTGAGGACGAGGTGGCCAACGTACATGTGCCTTTAACATGTCTGAGGCTTCCCGGTGCCGGTTGACAAACCATGCAACACACTTGTAGAAAGTGAACGCCGCAATTGCGGTAACTGGCAATCCACGTGCCCCCTTAAGCAGCCCGTTGAAGCATTCTGCCATGTTGCTAGTCATGAACCCATACCTCCTTCCCAATGGGTCATGAGCCCTTGACCATTTGTGCACATCCCTCATTAAACCCCTTATCCAATCACGACCCTCGGCATTAGTTTTCGTTTTCAACTCCTCTAACTTCTCATCGAACAGCTTTACCTCCCTCTGGCGACATACCTCCTCGAAAAGTGCAAAGTTGGCCTTCACCCCCATCTTTTTTGAACAAGTTCTCTGCAAGGTGCCTTGTGCACCAACGATGATGTACAGGTAAATGTCCTGGTATCACTTCCTTAACGGCGCTCAAGATCCCAGCGTGCCTATCAGACAACACACATACCTCCCTCCCCGGGCCAACCACATGGATCCGTACAAGCCGTAGAAACCAAGCCCAGCTAGATTTGTCCTCCTTCTCCACCAAAGCAAAAGCCAATGGCACAAGCGAGTTGTCCGCATCACAGCCAATAGAAATCAACAATGTTCCCTCATACTTGCCCAACAGGAACGTCCCATCAATTGACAGAACAGGCCTACAATGTTTGAAAGCCTCGACACACTGACCAAAGCACCAGAATGCTCAAAAAAAATCTGTCTTCCATTAACCCATACATCGGGCTTAGGCACGTACTCATACTGCATTCCTACATTGGCCGCTTTCATTGCGTTCAACATGGCCGGCAAACGCTCATACGCCTCCTCCCAATCACCATAAATCAACTTCAAAGCACGTTGTTGCGCCCTCCATGCTTTCCCATACTTGATTGTGTAGCGCCACTTTAGTTTAACGGCCTCTATCACTGCTGCCACGCGCATCGTCAGCATGTGCTTTATCATGGGGTACAAGCGGGTTGCAATGAACCGAGAAGTCAACTGACGATGTTTCTGGCTGGGCTCGGAAGACCCACAGCTATGCGGTCCATCCACAGTTGTAATCTTAAACCTCTCCGTACCCTTCACCTTCCTGGCACAGACTTTCCATGCACACCCTGTGCTCTCACATTTGATGGTGTACCGACGCTTGGCATATGAGTTCTTAACCCGGTATGGACGGTTGTGCACGATCGAGTACTCTTTCAACCACATCTTCAATGCCGACATATCCTAAAAGACATGACCCTTCTGAATTATGATACTTGCCCCAGGCCTAGGTACGTCCCTCTGCATTTGCCCTCCATCCGCGACAGCCCTATGTGCGTTACTCAGGTCATTATAATCGGACACTAGTGGATCACGGCCAGGAAACATTCTTCTCAACATCTCAATTTCGCTAGACGTCAAACCTGTGACTGGTCTGTCATCGTCTGAGTCCACAACCCTCACATCCTCATAAGGAGCCTCGTCTCCTGCAAGCTGTACATCCACCCTGTTAGATGCTACATAAACCATGGGTTCCTCAAACACTGTCTCCTCGTCGAATCCACCAACAAAGCGGTCATCGACATCCTCAGAGTCAGCTTCTACCTGAGTCAATGGAACCTCACATACTTGAGCCGAGGATACAACTTGCACCTCGACCTCTTCATGATCCGGTGACCCAACCAACGGTGAGTCATTGGGATCCAATGCAGCCCTAGGAGGTGATTGATCTCTCACCACCCTCTGCACAAACAAGTCAGGTGCTCTGACCTCTAAGTCCAAAACAATGGCCACATAGTTATCCCATTCACCGTCGCTGCCAATCGAAACCAATCTCTTTATACGCGGCCCCTTTGACGACCCAACATCAATCAATCCTTGCATAACGACATCACTATGCTCATCTGTCCATCCCAACCTCTCTTTCAAGCGATAAATGACCTCACCATACGACGGACGTGAACTAAATAGCAATGTGGTCTCTTCCATGCCCTCCAAATCAACACCCCCATTGTCATTTCTCTTCACAGTACCACCATGGTGCAAAGTCACAACCTTATCCATCTATACCACAACAAACAAACATACCTCAGTCATTACGTACAATAATCAAACCCTACAAACGGATCTATACACATTATTACTAATACATTACACAAATCTATTGCCAATCGAACCTAAAACCGAGCCAAATCCAACAAATTTCATCTAGGGTTTCAACTTTTGCCCTACGAAATGTACCTCAAATAATCCATATCTACTGCAACAAATCAAAGGAGGAGAGGGAGCTCACCTTGCTTGCTCAGTTTGGAAGCAAAATCGCAAGAAAATTCGATGGATTGGGATGGATTTGGGGAGGGGAGAGATGGGCGGCGGCGGAGGCTGCTCTCTGCTCGGTCTGTTCGAACAGAGCACTGAGGGGGTGATGGGGGGCCGGGGGCTGCGCTCGGTCTTAAGTCCCAGGAAACGGCGCCACGACCGTTAGCGCCGTGCTTTGGCGCCGTGCTGTGCCACCGTGGATCCTACGTGTCCACGCATGGTGCCAAAGCACATGGCACCGTGCCGTGTACCCTGGCCGCCATGTGAGTTGGCGCCGTGCTAGGGGTCCATTTTTGCAAATCTTTTCTCTAGGGGTCCATATGTAAAAAACTTTAAAATTTTGGGCTAAAAAGCAAAAATTTTACTCATAGAAGGGTAGGCCCAGGCTTGCTTCAAGAGAGCTTTTTCTAAAAAATGAAATAATAGGAAAGAAACCTACTCATTATATAAAACTGAGCTGCATTATATTTGAATGAAGTACAAATAAAAATATAGGTACACGTACATATGCTTCAAATCGTCTAACATATGGACTCATTAAATTTGGAGACACAAGTGTGCTGGAGTGTTGTTTTTAGTTTGCGCTTATCATTGCATAAACTGCATTGAATTTAGAGGGAAGTGTATTTGAGTGTTGATTTTGGTGGAGCTTAGCATTGCATAAACTGCACGCCAGGGAGTATGGGAGGAATAAAGAATGACGTAGTGTATTTGAATATTGTTTTGGGTTGCGCTTATAATTGCATAATTAAAGTGCATTAAATTTTGAGAGAGAAGTGTATTTAAGTGTTGTGTTTTGGGGTGCACTTCTCATTGCATAAGGTGTATGCAATGGAGAATGGAGGAATAAAAGGTGACCACTAAATTTTGGGTAATCCCGGGAGATTTGGTTTACGTGAACACAGATCAAGAAGACCGCTTGATATTAGCCATGTAGTGTTCTTGAGGACTACGGCAGTGAAGAATGGTTCTTGAAGCACATTGTCAGCGATTCATACATGTTTGGGAAATGGTTCTTGAAGCACATTTGTCTGCGATTCAAACATGTTTGGACCAGGGAACTTCCATTGTCAAAAATCCTACCACGTGGTCGCCATTGATCCCAACAGTAATTTGATGTACTTCGTTCCTGGGCTCGAAAAAAGTAATCTCCTATAGTAGGGATAGCCGGAGTATACGGAGTTTTAGGCACTTTTGGTCTTATATTTATAAAAATAGCGTAGTCACATGATATTACCAAAAATATGGCTTTTGCCGCATGGCTACCAGGCGGTAGTTGTGGAGAGGCGACACGTGTGTAACGCCTGGGCCAGATGAGGCCCAGCCCGGCCCACGCTATGCCCTATATAAGAGAGAAGAGAGCTGGGGAGGGGAAGAAGCAAAAGCCAATTTGCTTTCTCCCCCGTGCCCACCGGTCTTATATTTATAAAAATAGCGTAGTCACATGATATTACCAAAAATATGGCTTTTGCCGCATGGCTACCAGGCGGTAGCTGTGGAGAGGCGACACGTGTGTAACGCCTGGGCCAGATGAGGCCCAGCCCGGCCCACGCTATGCCCCATATAAGAGAGAAGAGAGCTGGGGAGGGGAAGAAGCAAAAGCCAATTTGCTTTCTCCCCCGTGCCCACCCGACTGCTGCCTTCTTTCCCTATGTGCATGCCGTCATCGACCAGCTACTGGCGTCGCTGCTCCTCCAGCCGCACCTCATTGTCCCCCTGCTACTGCGATGCCCCGCATGCGCCACGCGTCGCAATTGCCTGCGTGCGCCGCTGTCGGTAGTCGCTAGTGTCGCCGTCGTTTCTCCAGGCCGCGCGCCACCACTGCCACCCATGCGTGCGCCCAAGCAGGTCACTGCCGCTTTGAGTTGCCGCCTCGTTGTCCCCTGCTCCTATCGCCACTCTGCTCGGTGGCTCACTGCTACCCCTCTTGCTCCGCTCGGCTGAGCGCAGCACGCCGCGCCAGAGGGAGGCAAGGGGAGAGCCAGGGCAGATCAGGGTTGGAGAGCCGGCTAGCTAAGGGAAGAGAGGGGAGGAAGCCGGCGGATTGAGAGAAGAAAAGGAGAAGAAGCTGGCCAGCCAAGTGAAGAAAAGAAGAGCTAGCCGTGGAAGGAAAAGAAGGAGAGGAGGAGAAAAGAAATGAAGAGAGGAAGGAAAAGAGGGAGAAGAGAAAAGGAAAGTCTGACCCGCCGCTAGATCTATCAGATCCGACTAAGGAAAGGAAGGCAGTGCTCCGATCCAGTTGTTCGGGGCCAGGGTAATGCCTCAAAAATCCTTCTCCCTTCTTATTCACTAAATTTTGCATAAGTCATTACGCCAATTGTTAGAATTAATTCGTGTGGCCAAGAAGAGGTCACTTATTAAAATGAATGTTGGGATGGTGAAATCGGTGTTGCCACTGTTGATTTGGATGATCCGTGGTGGGAGAGGGAAAGAGAGAAGGAAGAGATGGAGGGAGATTAAGCATGTAGAATTTGATCCATAAGTGTAAATGATGAAACCGCTAAATTTTTGGATTCGTTAAGCACCGGGAAAATGGGAAGTTGCTTGGTGGGAAAGAACTGGTTATGTTGGATTGGGCATTAGAGCAATGTCATTTGCTCATATATGAATGTATTGCATTAGCAATGAATTGAAATAGTTAATGCTTGTTTAGGTGGCGGTTCGAGTCTGGTGCCGTCCACGCATCGTCCGCTAGGTTAACAGGCAAGTGCATGGTAGAACAGTGAATTATGATGAATGCTGTTATTCGTGTTTTCATGCCATGATTTGTAGTATTTATGATGTAATGTTTATGATTATGGGCTAATCATACCTTGATGAGTACTAATTATGATTAGACATCTACATTCGAAGAATGTGGCATCATGCAAAATGCATAGAGCTAGGTTGGTGAGAAAGTCATGTGACTAGTCCGGAGTGCTCTTGAATAAGACCTATTGAGGTAGGCACCTCCACAGGATGAAGGAAGAGGGTGACATCGATGGGTGTACCCTCCGCTATATCGGTATAAGCTAAAGTTACAGATGCATTGCATTGCATGAAAGTGATAGAGAAAGTGATATAGCTACAAAAGTTTATGAGTTTACAATTCATGGTCACGAACTGATCTACAGTTCATGGTCTTGAACTGATCTACAGTTTATAGTGATGGAATTGATTTACAGTTCTGTCGAGACCTGAATCTGCTGATCCGGACTCTCCTGTGTATTCTGCATTAGTCCAAGATCACGCTAGTGAACACAGTATAAACAAAGATGAAATATCAACCATATCACAATTCACTAAGAAAGGACTCAAATATTATCGATTATCAGAGTTGCGACCTTATGGCCAAGCTTACAAATAATAGCCAGAATGGCTTAAGAAACTTACAGCGGAAAACAGTAAATAAGTGTAATAGCCATTTGACATGCCCACAGGCAATCGACTAGAGAGCGAAGTCCTAATCCACGAAGTTGTCGAAGTATCCTCCTTCAAGTACCTTTTGCTGGTATGATGCTTCACCTTCAACTGAGCAAATATGGATAAAGTTGTGAGTACATAGAGTACTCAGCAAGTCGTTTGTAACAAAGATGCAATATAGTATGCAAGGCTTACCAATGGATGGTTGAAACGTTACTTTGCGTAAAACAATAATTTAAAGTAAATACAATAAATAGATTGAAAGTAAACTTTGAAAATGATTAATAGGTAAATAATCAAAGGAATTAAGAAAACCACAAGTGCGCTAACTATTCACTCTAATGAACCACCCGTGAACTACCATTCACATAATTAACCACCAGTGAACCAACCATTAAATTTCCCAAACTTAACCCATCTAGAATTTTATGAAAACTCTACTCCTCGCGTGAAATCAATGAGCATTGTCCATAACCGGGGACACGGCTATTCAAATAGTTTTACACTCTATAGAGGTTATACAACTTTACCCACAAGACATGATAATCTTATATTGCCACATGATTAACACACTTTCTTTGGTGTGTGGCGGAGAAATCATGACAAGGCATTTACAATGCTCAATCTCAACCCAGTTCCACCTCGTTGAGGTATCACTGTTGAGTAGGCTAACCACCTAGTTGATAATTGCGCCCTCTTGCACCCTGTGGAATGTACAACGACACCCACTAACATCTCAACGGCGGAACCAAAATTGAAACATCACAAATTAATCAGCCAGGTTCTGTAACATCCCAAAAATTTGGATATTAAAAAAATATAACTTTTCTTGCATTTTGATGGATTTGAATTTATTTTGAATATTTATTTGAAATTTTCTGAGTTTCATGCTATGCAAAAATCAATAACCCAAGAATAATCCCAAGTGCAAATAATCATGTAAATAATAAAAGTAGAAAGTGACTTTATATATCATGAATCCAAAATACCAAAAAATCTGGAATTCAAATTCGAGTCAATAAAATAAAAACTGAAAGTATGTTAGACTTTATCTCTAAATAAGAAAACAAAAAATTCCCTCTTTTAAATTCAATTAGCATACAAAAACCCAAGGTTGGACATTAAAAAAATGTATAACAAAATTTAATAAAATAAAAAATAGAGGACTATTATATTTTGTAACTAGATAATTGAACAAGACTTGAATTAAAATTTCAAAAATTGGAACCAATAATCTTAAATAGGAAATAGAAGTTCAAATTAAAATTTAAAATCCGAAAACTGCTAAAGCTTCTCATTTTCCCTCATTCTTTTCAAATTTTCCTCTCTATTACATGTGGGCCCCACCTTTTCTCTCTCTCCCTTTTCCGCTTTTCCTCCCCTGCGTGCGGGCCCGCCTTCCCCTTTTTCCTTTCTTCTTCTCCCTCCTCTCGTTATTTTCTTTTCCCCGTCTCCTCTCTGCTCTGTGCCTGTCTCCTCCCCGTGGCAGCCATGCGGCTGCCGTCACCCACTGATTCACCCGTGTTTCCCATAGTCTCTACTGACGCGCTTGCCCCGTCAGCATCACATCCTCTCCGCCCCTGCTTAGTCGCAATCAGTTCATCACCACACGACTCCGCCCACGACGTCACTGCGCTAATCCCGGCTGTGCCGCGCATGCTCCCACGCCGCTCGGGCAGCTCAGCGCTTATAAAGGGGTACCCGTGCCTCCATCAACCTAGTGCCATCCCCCTCTCACTCACACCTCAAAGAACCAGCCCTTGGAGCTGCACCACTCGCCGGCCGCCCCTTCTTCTTCGTTGCCGTCCATCGGGAGACCAGCCGATTGGAGTTATGAGACCGGCCGATTGGAGCTATCTCCGGGCAATTCCGCCACGCTGAAGTTTCTTCGTAGCATCGCAAACACATCCCTGTCCTCGGGCAAACTCCTTATCGCCTGTAATTGTAGGGACCCAGATTTTACAATCCGGATTCCTCTGTGATTCCACGGCACTATTCCCTGGATCAGTAGATAGTGCTCACAGATTACAGTTCTGGATATCAAATTACATATCATGCGGAAGCGTAAATATAATAGTAGACTTGCTCATGGGCCGATTAGGCCGAAAACATTAAATTGCAGCAGCGGAAGAATGAAGCTCACAGATGGGACCTTCAGGACATGCCCACAGGCAGCCAACTAGAGGTTCGCGACCTAGCCCTTGACATCTTTATCTTCTCTGCCATCATGTCCAATCGTGTTGCTGAGGCGGAGTGACCTAATTCCTGATTCTGGATTTGTTGTGAAAGCGAGTGTGAGTACAAACCACCGTGCTCCGCGAGCCAATACACAGAATGCAAATAAATAGTATGCATGGCTTATCAAAGGAGAGGCTCGGGTTATTTTATTTGCCAAAATCGCTTTTGGTAGCATTATTATTATTTAATCATAGTGTTATTAAATCTACCTAAACCCCACACGACGATTGCCATAATTGACTTAAACCACCAAATACATACTTTCCTTACTGATTGCTGTCTAAGACTCCAAACAGCGAGTGTCATCATTACTTAATCCACCGAATATACTCTTTCCAATTGATTGCTATCTAAGACTCCAACAGCTAGGGACATCATCTATCTAACATCATTTAATTAATCCACCGAACACACACTTTCTATATTGAGTGCTGTCTAAAACTCCAAACAGCGAATATCATCAATTATATAATCCACCAATATCTTTTGTATTCCAAATTCCTAACAATCCAATCCTTTTTATTGTTGATCCACAACCATAGTTTGGTTTTTCAATAATCAACCTTATTTTCCCATCATCTATCCCTAACCAACTCATTAGTATACCTCCACAAAAAATATCATTGATCAAGTCTATGATTCACTAGTATTCATCCACCAAGAATATCATTGATCAAGTTTATACTCCAATAAATGTTATCATACCTCCAAATTCCCAAAAATTCAATTCATCCATCCAGTAATTGATCAAATCCTATTCATCCCATTATCGCCAACATCTCCCAAGAATTTATATTAGTTAACAGTGCTATAATCCAGCAAATATCTCTGCAGTCCCTAATTCTCCAAAATCATTTAAATCATCTATCTAGCTTATGTATTCATTTAAGATCCACCAATGTATCTATCCCAAAATCCACTCTATCATGTCCTTTTTTTTATCGACATGAATCCTCCAATATCTTTATGTATTCATCTATCTCCTTTACTCACGACTCTATTTATTCCCCCTTGTATTTTATTTTGCAAGGATAGAAGTGCCATTATTTGAAATATAATACATAGAAATCTCCTAAGACCTATCAGTTTTGAGCAAAATCATAATGTTCAAGAAAATGCAATAATAATAGCGATCCAGATTCCATCCACCGTTACATGGCATCCGCACCATATGCTAATATTTCAGCGTTATAACCGCTTACATTACCACTGCGACGACACCCAGGACAACTCAAATTAGGGCTTTCCACTGCCCTTCACTTTTCCAAACCCATCCATAAAGCATTTTGAAATAGAACTATATCTGGTTAAGTTCCCATGTCCGCCCTTGACCGTGGGCACGGCTATTCGAATAGTTTTGACTCTGCAGAGTTTGTACACTTTCACCACAAGAGACAATCAACTCGTTGCCCCACATGATTCCTTAGTTATGTGGTTGAGCAGACTATCACAGTGACTGTTCAAAATATCTAGTCCCTTCTGTCATCTCACCTTATGGGAAATTTCCCACTTGCGGTGGGTCCCATCTATGCACGGGCTGTTCCCCACGGTTACTAGCATTATTCGGGCTCCACTCCCCTCAGTGCTAGTACGACTGGGAAACTTCACCCTCCACTCGGTGTCCCTTTAGGCCTTCTCTTGCCCTTGCGTATCCACTTCTATCCACTACCGGTGAGATGATTCAGGGGTTTCGATAAATTTACTTAGCCAAGTTGTACTTTACAGACTTGTGGTTGTACGGTTTTACATAGGATTTCATGACAAGATTCGGTCCTTAGGATTACCTGAGCGGTTCTACCACCCTCCATAATTTGTGCTCCCACCACACCACATACCAGCCCCCAAACCATCCGCTCAGATATTTAAGCAAGTTGGGATTTTTGGGAGCATAAAATAATCATGTCCAAATATACCAGTCATTCCCACCATGACTGTCCAAAACCAGTTTCTCATGAGTAAAAGTGACCATGATGTTTGGGGCATTTCAGCGCCCCTGAATATCTATGCAGTACTAAGCAGGGCGTACAATTAGGGACTTATTTTTGAAAGGTTACTATTATAATTTTGCTAGGGCGACAAGGTTCACACATTCAATTATTCCAAAGGAGGTGCAATATTAATCAAGTTGAATAATGAGCATATAGCTAGAATCTTAAATTAAACATGTATTTGCATATAAAGTAGCAGCATACAAGTTGATAATTTAAACCAAAATAATTTGCAGAAAAATGTAGGTTTAACATGATCAAAGTATTGACTCGCCTGGCGTGGTTTACCGCGGTCTTGAGCTCACACAATGCTTTTCTTGAGCTTTTGGGTCTCTATCTTCACTTCGAGCTTGATCTCGCTTGATCCACTGAATCTTCACGACTCCCAATTTCTAATTACGCGACAAACGACTGAATCCAAATAAAAGCAAATAACTTAGAAGATCCAAATAAATCCGAATAAACTCAATTTAGTTTTATTATGAGTTAATGGGTGCTTCGTGTGATTTGAGGCAAGGTTGGTGGTGGAATATGATAACTTGATCCTTTATGATCTCTTTTACTATTTTTGTATTTGTCAATGAAGTTCCATGAGTTAGGTTAGATTTAGGGTTCGGTGTTCAAGATTAGAGGAACATTATTTTGTTGAGCGCCCATTTTCAGGGTTTATGCTATATGCGAGGTATACAATTCTTGGCTTATCAAGTTAATTCATATTACTAGTAATTTGATATGTATCATTTTATGCGGCCCTAATTACTCGTGTTATTGGTTAAATGTTTACTTTAGAGTATTTATAGGTTGGTGAGATTATTTTGATGCTTGATGACCTAGGGTTGTTATATTTTAGCATCTGTTTATGATTATGCCCCTTTTAATTCGAGTGCTCTCTAAAAGTTACTGATATTGATATTTTATGTACCTTCAGTCATCACTAGGCTAGTTTAATTGAATTAGGGTCTACTTATACGGGTCCCAGCTTGCTATAGATATAGTTATGCTCAATATTATTATGTATTAAATCTAGTGTTAGGATTTAATTTAATGGTACTACTATTATCTTGCTTATACTTTAGCTATTGGTAGGCTTAGCTTTATTTCTAATTTTAGTTTAAATTTAGATATCTAAGCAGAGCTTGGTATGTAAGGTCATATTTCAATATCTGCTATTTAGCAAAACCTACCATAACAATATATTTAATGGAGGCATGTTAAATATTGGTCATAAATTTTAATTATAATTAAGGGTAGTTCTTAATTTAGAGCCTTGATTTTCTATCTAAACATAATATCCAGACCTTAAACTCTATTTAGAATTTCTTTACAATTAAGATCTTTACTAAATTTGAATACCTAACCAAGAAATTTTTCTTTATTAATGCCTTTAATTAATATTTAGTCTTTGAGTTAGTTATTCAAATAATATTGATTATTCATAACAACTAACCTCCATTTAAATATTTAAACAATCTAGTCTTATATCCTAATTAAATTTATTAGTTTTCCTAGATTATTCCTTTTTTTTCTGATTTTTGTTAATTAAAATAAGCTGCGAAAATTAAAACAAAAAGGTGGGGAGAAGTTGCAGCCGGCTGGGATCAAACTCGGGCCCTAGGGGTTCTATGTGTTAGCGATCGGCGCTGCTAACCGGTCGGCCACCAGTGTTTCTCGACTTACTAGAGGGGAGAAATGTAAATGAGGTTAGACACCGGGAGGCCAAAACAGAGGAGGCCCGGCGGCGCTCCGTGCTGGCGCTGCCGGCGGCGGACGGCGGTCGGGGAGGGGTTGGTGACCCGCAAAACGGAATCCCCCCGAGGCGGGGATGCCTCTGGGGGTGGCGTCTTCGGCCGGAATGCGTGGTGGCGGGCTAGCGGCGGCGGAGGGCGGACGGCGGTGTGGGTGGAAGGGGGTGGCGGCGCCGGAGGGGAAGGGAAGGGGAGCCGAGCGCGCGGGAGCGGTAGGGGGTTACGGGAATCCTTACTGAGGCGCCGGTCGAGCGGGTGAGGAACCCAGGTGGTCCGGCGACGGGAGGCGGGGTCGGATCGGGGTGGAGCTCGTTGCCAGCGAGCTGGGATGGAAGAGGTGCCCCGACGACGGTTGGTGTAGGTCCGGGACGCGGAGGAGTTGCCCCGACGACGGTTGGTGTAGGTCCGGGACGTTGGAGGCACATTCGGCCGACGGTGGAGAAAACCGGCCGTGCGGCGAGCCGGGCGCACCGCAGTCCGATTAGCCTGGGGGAAATGCACACGGGGGCGGAGGGACGTTCGTACATGGTTGGATTAGCAGGGAATGCACCGGGGTGCCCGAACGGCAAGAAGGCAGCGGCGGCGAGCTCTCGGGCGGAAATGAGAGAGAGATTAGGGGAGGAAGGGGGAGGAATGCGGTGCAGAAAGGGAGGCTGGGCTTCTTATGGCCGCTGAGGGGCGGGGGAGGCGCGGAGAACTGAGCGGTGGCAGCGGGCGGAGGACCAGGCGACGGGATTTGACCGTGAGGCAGTGTTCGGCGTGGGGCTCGGGGGCGACGTGACCGGGCGAGCGGCGCATGGCAGGGAGATCACGGGGAATCCGAGCGTGATGATGGCGGGGCGGCGCTGGAGCAGAGAAAAAGGGAGAGCTGATGTGGAGGACGCTCGGCCACGGGAGAAGGAAACGAGACCGAGGGCAGGAAGGCTTGTGCGCAGAGAGGAAAGGAAGAAAGAGGGAGGGAGAGGGAGGCTGGGGAAAAAGAGGGCCCGCGGGCAGAGGAAGAAAGGGTAGGGGCCCGCGCGTAAGAGAAAGAGGGGGTAAGGGGGAAGGGTAGAAAAAGAATGAGGCCGCATGATTTAGGTATAAGTATATATATATATATATATATATATATATATATATATATATATATTTTTATATATATATAGGCATTAACATATTTGAGTTGTACTTTTAATTCAACTATTTCCCTTTAACTAATTTATAAACTATGTTTTGATTCTATAAATAAAATTTTGAATTACTTTCTTAGGATTAAATACTATTTAAATTATTTGTATTCATTTATCTAATTATTTATGTTTATGATTACTATTTTGTGCTCTAGAATTATTTTCAGATATTAATTGCTCAAGACAAAACTCAGGAAAACCCAAATAAGATGTTGAACCAAAATTCAAATGCCCGTAAGATGCAAATAAAAGTTTTAAATTTCTCAAAATTTCAAACACCCAAAATTGAGGATGTTACAGTAATCCACCGGCGACGCGAGCTCCCCCACGCTACCACCGGCCATCGCCACCGGCCCACCTAGGCACCCCTTCGGCTCGGCCAAATGCGCGGTAAGGTTTCTAGCACGTTCCTCCAGCTCATGCTCACCCCATTTCCTTCCTCCTCCCATCGGCGGCCGCCGCCCATGCAGCTCCCTGCGCTAGCCGCTCTCAGCATCACCGATCCTTCCTGGTGCCGTCCCAGCCCATGCTACCGCCCGCACTAGCTTCCCCACCTCCAGCGGAACCTATTTTGTCATTACACTAGCCTCCTCGGCCACCTCCTACCGCCGGAAAAGCCAGCATCGAGCGTCGCTGGCATGCTCAATTTTGAGCCGATCCCCATGCACACATCTTCTAAATAAACCCTCCCTCTCATTCACATGAGGTCCATTGCCCAGTTGGCCAGCCGTGCCGCGCGTTAGCCAACAAGTCTCGAGTTCGAATCTCAGCGTTGCAAACGGTTTGCACATTTTTATTTTTATTTAGCACATTTCAATTAGGAAATAAAACCAGGAGAAATCTAGGAAAAATTTGATATTGATCCATGAAAGCTAATAAATTTTATTAGGATATAAATAAAAATATTAAATGTTTAATCTTGGATTGATCATTATATATTGGTAGCTAAAGTGCCTTCATTATTTGTTTCAAAACTAATTATTAATTAAAAGGGGCATTAATAAAAGATGGTTTTGGTAGGAATGACCAAGCATCACAAGAACCTTAATTAAAATAACAATTAAGCTCAGGTCAAGGTAATTAGCCAGCATGTTTATGTAACTCAAAATAAAAAACTTAAAATTTGTGTGAATGGTAAACATGTGCCCTTGTAGATATAAATAATAATCAAAGGTCCCTAAGATGAATAATACCCAACCAAGGAGCATGAGTTAAACAAAATGTTAAAAGTATTTGAATAGAGTGTCCATCTAAATTAGAAGACTTTTCAATATATATATATATATAATAAAATAGATAGAAAAATGCAAATGATATGTAATATTAGAAAAATTATGTTCGATTTTATGTTGCTAATTATACACCCATTATTGCACTTGTTAATATTACTCTCCTTGAAACCCTTGGATATATGAGCCTTGTCACCCTAGTGAAATTATAATGTTATAATCTTTCGAAAATAAGTCCACAACTATTCGCTATGCCTAGTATGCTTAGATATTCGGGGAATCAAAAATGCCCTAAAACATTACCTTTAAGCTATGAGAAACTGATTTGGGAGGTTATGGTGGAAATGTTTGGTATATTTGCTAAGGATATTTTATGTTCCCAAAAACCCCAACTTGCTTACTTATCTGGACGGATGGTTTGGGGGTGTGAGTGGTGCAGTGGAAGCACAAAATGGTTAGTGGTAGAACCGCCCAGATAGCCCTAAGGACCGAATCTTGTGATGACCTCCCAGTGTACAACAGCACAACCACAAGCTGGCAAAATGTAGGCAGGTCTAACTAATTTGTGTAGCTCTAAAGTGGTTACGTGAAGGTGTGAACACGAGCAAAGGGATGGATGGTCTCATCCCCGCCTTTGCCCATGATGGCTCACAAGGGACCCTTCTCGAGGGATGCACACATCCTATAGAAGGCAGAACTTAGCGAGCGTAACCACGGTAGGACTATATATGCATTGTAAAGGTCCTGTGATAATCTACTAAACCGCATGACTAAGGTATCGTGTGGAGCAATGAGTGGATTATCTCTTGTGGGTAAAGTGTACAACCTCTGCAGAGTGAAAACTATTCGAATAGCTGTGCCCACGGTCAAGGGCGGACATGGGAACTTAACAAGACATAGTTCTATTTCAAAAACAACTTTATGGGTGGAAATTGAAAATGTGGAGAGTAGTGGAAAGCCCTGATTTGTATTGCCCTAGGTGTCGCCCCAGTGATAAGGTAAGTGGTTATAACGCTAAAATGTTAGCATATGGTGCAGAGGCCATGTAACGGTGGATGGAATCTGGATCGCTATTATTAATGCGTTCTTTCACACATTATGTTTTAGTTCAAACTGCTAAGTCTCAGGAAATTTCTATGTATCGTATTTAAAAAGCAACTTATGCCAAATAAAATAACCCGAGCCTGTCCTTAATAAGCCATGCATGTTATCTATTTGCATCCTGTGTATTGGCTCGTAGAGCATGGTGGTTTGTGCTCACCCTCGCTCACTCAATTAATCCAGAACCAGGAGTCAGATCGCAACACTTCAGCATTTCACTTGGTCATGATGGTGAAGAAAATGAAGATGTTAAGAACTAGGTCGCGAGCCCCTAGTTGGCTACCTGTGGGCACATCCTCAGGGTTCCACCTGTGTGCTTCATTTCCGCTGCTGTATTTTAATGTTTTCGGCTTGAGCAGCCCATGAGTAAGTCTACTATTATATTTATGCTTCCGTATGATATGTATTTTAATGATCAGTACTGTATCTGTGAGTATTATCTATTGATCCAGAGAAAAGTGCGGTGGAATCACAAAGGATTCCAGATTGAAAAATCTGGATCCTACAGGTCCATCCCATACCGGACATGTGGTTGTATGGTAAGGCCCAAATCAATGGCGTACAAAGTTAAGTTCTTAGACATTACTCACGCGAAACATCCAAATCCCAATGTACAAACACACCCCCTTTACTGCACGATCATTCAGCCAAATGAAACCATTTTTTGTATAACCAACACCAATGACACACCAATATCATGGCACACAAATTTTATCACTGTGGCTACAACCACGATTCAATATCTCATTAAGTCAAAAATTATTTATTTGATCACATGTGATGATAAACCCAACGTTACTATAATCATGGCTAAGCAATTTAAGCGTACAACCCATGTGACAACTAATGTTGCATCACTAGATAATTACCCATCCTATGGTGATAATGGAATCATGGCATTCAAATTATCAAGGAGGAATTAATCAATTTGGACAATAGTTACCAGGTACAAAGGTTTTATAATAAAATAGCGATGCATGATAATTTAAAACAAAATATAAAATATTAGATTTGAAAACTAGGTTTGTTGTAGGGGTGGCCCCCACCTAAACCCAGCAGGCCTGGTAGAAGGTTATAAGGTTCAGAATAGGCCATGTGTAATGACATAAGTGCCCCTGGAGGGGATACTCAGATGTAAGGGCATAATTGTAAAAACACTCCCCATGTATATATATATATGGAATACAGGCCATGGGGAAGGCACAAGCCATTACTCATCTCTCTCACTCTCCACTACCATCTCTCTCTGTTTGGTCTGTAACCACAATAGTTGGCGCCATCCGTGGGGAGGACAGGAGCAAGCCTGAAACCTGAAGAAGGATGGCACCGAAAAAAGCTTTGTCAACGGTGGCAAGGGAAAAGAAGGCGGCCGGGTCGGGGCGTCGCATGGGCACCAGGGCTTCGGCATCGGCTGCTGCGGGCGCGGGCGACGATGCAGGCACGGTGGTCGAGGACATCGACGCTCGCGCTGCGACGACAACCGACCCCGTCACCGGCGCTGCGACGACGACCGACCCCGCCACCGGCGCTGCGACGACGACCGACCCCGTCACCGGCGCTGCGACGACGACCGACCCCGCCACCGGCGCTGCGACGACCAACCCCGTCATCGACACGGCGACGACCGACCCCGCCGACGCGACAGCAGCCAACCTCGCCGCCCTCGCCGCAACCCTCGCCGGTAGCGCGGACCGGGCTGTTCGAGGTAGCCACAACGAAGCGACCGGCAGCTCGGGAGCTCGCGACGCGGTCGTGCCCGCGCCGACCCATCCGTTGGGCGTGCCGGCGGCCCCGCCCGCACAGGCGGTGGAAAGCGCCCTGCTGGCGGCCCTCAAAGCGTTCCAGCAGGAGCTAGGGGATCTCCGCGGGAATGTTCGAGACATACAAGAGGCTCAGAGCTAGCCGGCCGCGCCGGTGGTCACGCCGGAGCCCACGCCGGAAAGGGCGGACAGCCGCGACGCCCCCACATCCAGCCGTGTCCCGCTGCGGCACGTCGATCCAAAGTCCCTGCTTTCGGTAGGACTACAGCAGGCGGCGTGGCCCGAAGACTTCAAATTCCCCAGTGTCATCGAGCCCTACAAAGGCGACACGGACCCCCGTGAGTTCGTGCGCGTGTACAAAACCGCAATCGAAGCCGCGGGCGGAGATGACACCACAAAGGCGAAGGGGCTCCCCCTCGCGTTGCAGGGAGTGGCGCTCTCCTGGTTTTTTACCATAGAGCCGAACTCCATCTACGCATGGGAGCAGATCCGCGATCGCCTTCACAACAACTTTCAAGGAAATTTTGTCGAGCGGGTCGATGCGGACAAACTCTTAGCCGTGAAGCAAAAACCTTCGGAGAAGCTTCGGGACTACTTCAAACGCTTCGCGAAGATACGTTGTCAAGTCAAAGACGTTAACGAAACCACCGTGGTTAACGCAGCTATACAGGGCCTTCGCCCGGGCCCGATGGCCGAGTATAACGCACGGAAGCCAATCAAGACAGTGACGGAGCTCTTTGACAAGATGGAGGAATACGCCAGGGCGGAAGAGGATGCACGACGGCGACATGGTGATGACTCCGACACCAACCAGGCCGATGCCTCGGCAAAAGCCGAAGACCCGCTGAAGGACGGCTCTTCGAAGGGAAAACGTAAGCAGGAGTCGTCCAAGGACGCGCCAGACCGCAAGGACGCCCCGCACAAGGAGCCGTCCGATAGGCCCAAGCGTGGCCAACAGAAGTCGCGGCGAGGCCGGTACGTCCTCGATATCGAAGGCGGTTCTGACGAAAGCGCTCCCGCGGGACGGGGCGGTCGGGGGCGCCGAGGCCGGGGACGCGGCTGTGGCCGGGGCCACGACGATAGAAGCCGGAGAGATTACGACGACCAACACCAGGGGCTGTGGTGCGCAGTCCACGGCCGCGGCAACCACGACACGCGCACGTGCACCTCTATCGCGGCGCTCCGCGAGAGCGTCACCAGGGATAGGAACCCGGAAGCACGGCCGCCCGTGGTGGCCCACGTCCAGCACCCATGCGAAGTCCCCATGCAGATCCAGGCACAAGGGACGCAGCCCCACGAGGGCCCGTTGCGGATCCAGGCTCACGTGCAGCAGCCTCAAGAGGGCTTTCTGCAGCTACAAGCTCCGGAGGCCACCCACCGCAGGGTTATCAATGTCATCTCCAGAGGTTCCTCGTTGGAGTTCGCCTCGGCACGGCAGCGGAAGGCCTACGTACGGAGGCTACACCACGTGGTGGCATACCCTGCGCAGACACCGCCGGATTGGGCACAGCATGAGGTCACGTTCACCCCCACCGATGCCCAAGGCGTGGAGCTTCCTCACCAGGACCCCCTAGTCGTCCGGGTTGTAATAGCGGGATGCGACGTGGGGCGTGCCCTAGTCGACGGCGGCAGCTCCACAAACATTCTATTTGTGGCAGCCTTCGACCAGATGGGGATCCCCCGAAGCCGCCTCAGCCCGTCGGGAGTCCCGTTGCAGGGTTTCGGAGGACAGCCTCTACGGGCGCTCGGCCAAATATGCCTTCAGGTCTCCTTCGGTCAGGATGACAATGCAAGGGTCGAAGATGCCATATTCGACGTCGTCGATCTCCCATATCCTTACAATGCCATACTGGGGCGTCCGATCCTTAACTCCTTTGGGGCGGTGCCGCATCACGGCTATTTATGCATGAAGCTCTCGGGGCCGCAGGCAATCATCACCGTTCGGGGCGACCAGGACATGGCCCAGCACATCGAGCACGGCACCAGATGCCCCCGTCACGGCGAACAGCAGCACGCCTAGGATCGGCACCACCGCGCAGAGACCCGCGGCGTCATTCGGAGACCGCTCGGCAAGCCCTACCGATAGTACAACCACTAGAGGCTCCGGCACAAATGGTTAGTACCTCCGCCATATGTAATCGCTTACCCGCGCAAATGGGAATGCAATAAAGTTCCGTTTGTTGCCAACATATTACCATTGTGCAAAAATACAGGGCGAGAACGCACGCAGGCTTCGCCTATGCGCGTGCTCCCGTAGTATAAACCAAAGACGCACGTTCGCGTGTGCACTCTCCGTAGCCAGGGGTACGGGTATGAGTATAAACCAAAGACGCGCGTTCACGTGTACACTCTCCGTAGCCAGGGGCACGGGTATGAGTATAAACCAAAGACGCACGTTCGCGTGTGCACTCTCCGTAGCCAGGGGTACGGGTATGAGTATAAACCAAAGACGCACGTTTGCATGTGCACTCTCCGTAGCCAGGGGTACGGGTATGAGTATAAACCAAAGACGCACGTTCGCATGTGCACTCTCCATCAAAGACACGGGCATGAGTATAAACGAAGACGCACGTTCGCGTGTGCACTCTCCGTCAAAGACACGGGCATGAGTATAAACGAAGACGCACGTTCGCGTGTGCACTCTCCGTCAAAGACACGGGCATGAGTATAAACGAAGACGCACGTTCGCGTGTGCACTCTCCGTCAAAGACACGGGCATGAGTATAAACGAAGACGCACGTTCGTGTGTGCACTCTCCGTCAAAGACACGGGCATGAGTATAAACAAAGACGTGTGGGGGGACGCCTCTGCACGCACTCTATGGAGTATAAATAAGACGCGGATGTTCTCCCTGCACACTCTACTGAGTATAAACAAGACGCGAACCCCGCGCACGCCGGGGACTTCGTCCCTGCGCGTACTCTCCGGAGTATAAATGCGACGTGGATGTTGACCCCACGCACTCTACGGAGTATAAATAAGACGCAGATGTTCTCCCTGCGCACTCTACTGAGTATAAACAAGACGCGAACCTCGCGCACGCCAGGGACCTTGTCCCTGCGCGTACTCTCCGGAGTATAAATGCGACGTGGATGGTGGCCCCATGCACTCTATGGAGTATAAACAAGACGCGAACCCCGCGCATACTCCCCAGAGTATAAATAAGACGCGGACGTCGATCCCGTGCACTCTACGGAGTATAAATAAGCTGTGAATGCTGTCGTGCGTTTACGAAAAGACAAGCGTGGCGCGAATCTTCGTGGCTAGCGATCGCGCGCCTCTTCAGCGTGTCGAGGCTCGCCTTCGCACATCACAGGAGGTGCACGCAGGGTGTATTATGGAAACCAAGTCCGAGAGCTCCAAGAAGTACCGACGTAGCGCGCCAGAGGCTAACCCCAGCGTCGGCGCGCCCGTGGAGTACAAGGTACACCAGAGGCTGCCCTCACCTCGGGGTGGGGGGGCGGAGGCTCGCCTTCGCACACGCCAGTCCACGAGACTTTAAACAGGTCGTCATGCGGAGGTCCGCCTTCGCACGCGCCAGTCTACGGACTTTAAACAGGTCGTAGTGCAGACGTTCGCCTTCGCACGCGCCAGTCTACAGACTCTAAACAGGTCGTAGTGCGGAGGTTCGCCTTCGCACGCGCCAGTCTACGGACTCTAAACAGGTCGAAGTGCGGAGGTCCGCCTCCGCACGCACCAGCCTACGCGCAACTACTGTCAACGGCATACTTCGAAGGTGGAGACTTTGCCCCAATGCAGCATGACCACCCGAAGCACAGCGCGCGACGCATATCCTAATTATCAGGAGATCTATATATCGGGAAAATCTCTCAAGTACAGAGGCCCGCCAACATCCCTGCCGCTCTAAGTAGCTATTCGGCAGGCTCGTCCTTAACACGCGATAAGGTCAGGGTTCCACCGGAAGAAGGTCGGCCCGCCCAAAATTTCAGCGACTCTTCGGCCCTTCGCCAGCGTCGAAGGCATCGCCGGGTCGCAAGGTCGGATGCAAGAAGTCGGCCCCAGCAAGGAAGCTGCCCGAGACATAGGCGAAAGTCAGAATTTATAAAGCAAGCGCGCACTTCATCCACAAAAAGAGGGGGCATTACAACGCACGCCTACACCTAGGCACCACGGCGTCACACCTGCAAGTCCCCGGCGCCTTCGGAGGCTTCAGCGCCGCCCTCGTCGTGTCGAGGGACCCCGTCCAGGAATGGGCCAAGGCTCCCCTCCCCGTAAAGTGACTTCCGGAGTTCGACCCGCGCAGCATCTGCCCCGATGTAATCCCAGATCCGTTCCTAGAAGGGCTTGATGGCGCGGTGAGCGGAGCGGACGGCGCCGGACATTACTCCGGCCCCGACGGGCATCTCCAGCTGGGGGTCCTCTAGCCCGGCGACGTGCGTGCAACCGCGGTGCTGCAGGAGTGCGCACACTAGGCATGCCGACATGTACGCGTAGTGGTTGCCGAAGGTCGTCGCAGCGCTGTGCGCGACGTTGGCGGCATCTCCGACCCAGTGGAGGGTCCGAGACAGCTCCTCCGGGCCAAAGGTGCGGTCCGGCACCTTAGCCACAAGCCCCTGGAGATGGCTCTCCAGCGCTTGCATGGCGTCCCACGCAATCACCGAGGTGCCGCCAAGCGTCTGGTTACGCTCCGCTAGAGTCAAGGCGAGCTCGCCTTTTTCCTTCTCTAGTAAGGCGACCTGTTGCAAAAGGCCATCCTGCTCTGCCGCAAACTCCTGCTGCGCAGCCTCCGCGGTCGACTCCCGCGCCAACACAGCAAGTCCCTCGGTGTGCGCCTTTGCTTCGACGCACTCCGCTTCCAACTGACGGATGCGGGCATCCTGGGCAGAACGGGCTCCCGAGGCTTTGCGTAGCTCCTCCTCGGCGGCCCGCAGCCTATCCTCAAGCGCCCTTTGGGCACGAGTATAGGCCGTTTGCAAGGCCTGCCCCAGCACAAGTGTCTGCAGAACGGAAAGACTTAGCAAGCTCAGCAGGCCCAGGCGTTGTCGTATGAGTACTTACCCTCACCCCCGACACCTCAAAGGCGTCCCCGAGGCGCCCTGCCCCGTAGGTCTGCAGCGCTTGCTGGCCGACGCCAGCAGCTGCGTCATCCACAATCCCGCGCCACGCCCTCAGCGTCTCCGGGGGAGGCACGAAGTCCGCGGGGCTCGCACGCGCGGCGGTCCCATGTTCCACCAAGGGCTCCTCCTCCGGAATAAGCGACGCTGCAGGCAGGAACGCAGGTGAGCGCCGCAAGGCGCAACGAAGAACACACCAGGGTAAGCTAAGCCGCCTTACCTTCGGTAGCGGAAGGAGGGCTTCGGGGGCCTGCCCCTGGTCTCAGGTGGGGGAGCGGCGGTGCAAGTCCCCGCGGAAGGCGTGGTCCCGTAAGGAATAGAAGCCTCTGCGTTCGGGGCCGGCGCCGACCGTTCCTGCATGGCAGACGGCGTGGCCTCGAGAGCAGAGGTGGCAGGCACCGCGGGGACTTCGGCAGGCGCATCCGAGTCCCACAAGCTCCCGATGCCCGTCGCCACGACGAATCCCCTCCTCGTCTAGTGAAGCTCCGGCCGCAGACACGGCCGCTTAGCCGGGGCAGGCAGCAACGACACCGCCCCAGCAGTCGCGGCGGGAGAGGCCCCCGCGGCTGCAGCACCCGGGAGCAAAGGTTCCGCTGTGGCAGTTTCTGCGGGCGGCACCTCGACTTCTGCTGCTGCTGTCGGTGAAGGCAGCACGGCTCCGTGCGCCCCCACGGAGGGCGTCTCCGGCACCACAGCGGCCACGGTCGAAGCCTCCACCTCAGCATCACTGGTCCGCACGGATTCTGTCTCGGCGACCGCGGCGGGTGATGAGACTTCCTCTCTCTGGCTGCTCGCGGCAAGCCCGCCGTCCAGGGCACTCGCCGAAGATCCTTCGCCTCCGGCGTCCGCGCCATCCAAGCCCGAATCGGCATACCTCGCCAAATCTGACTCCGCGTCTGCCACGCCCTCGGGAGCGCTAGCGGCAGCAGTACCAGCTGCCGCACCAAGCACGGCAGGCGCCCCACCTCGGCCCCTCTTCCGAGACGGCACCTTCTTCTTCGTTGCACCATCGTCCAGAGCAGCACGATCCAGCACGGCAAGGCTCAGGGCCTCGCACACGCGGTTTATTCGCCCCAGCCCCGCCTCGGCGGTAGCGGACGCGCGCTGCTCGTGCTCCCTGCCGGTATACGGCCCCAGAAATGCGCGCGTGGCCTGCTCCGCATCCTCCAAACGAATCCCTGAAGCAAAGGAGATAACATTAGCACATAACGCATTTCGCGTGAGCGAAGGAGAGACACGGTCGAGGCTTATGAAGACCGGAGGGCGCCGGCAGCAAGCAGATCGACGGCGAAACATTGTCGTCTCGACGCTTCTCGGCGGCAAGACGCCAGTCGCGAGCAAGCGGCGCCACGCCGTACATTACGTACTCTTCGGCGAGGTTGCGCATGTTGAAGTGGGCGGCCACGCCTACGAGCCGCCGGGCCCTCCGCCTGTCCTCATCGTCGAGCGTCCGGCCGGGCGAGGGCTTGAACGCGATCGGTCGGCCCGTGCACTCAAGACCGCTCCCGCTCTCCGCACGGTGGTAGAACCACTGCTTCATCCAGTGAGACTCCCACTTCCCGCGGGTGGAGTTCGCGGGGAAGAGCTTGCCGCAAGTTGACCGGAGAATAAAGGAGACACTGCCGAAGCTCGACAGCGTCCCACCCTTCCGCTCCTTGGGCTGGCACCGCGCCTCGTGCAGATAGGCAAATAACGACGCACTGGGTCAGCATGCTCCCGAGCGCAAGGCCCAGCTGTACATCGCTAGCCGGGCCACGGCATTCGGAGTCAGTTGCGCCAGCTCCAGCGCGAAGGTCCGCAGCACATCGCCCACGATCGCCGCCGCTGGGATGCGGAGCCCTGCGTCGAAGAAGGCGACGAATACGACCGCCTCCGACTCCTCAGGGCGAGGTTCCGTCTCGTCGGCGGCGGGTAGCTGCACCGCCTGACGCTCGGACAGCTTCCCCGCACGCAGCAGCGCCTGGATCGTCTTCTCGGTCACGAGCGAGGGGCCCAGCTCGCCGGAAAATGAGCCCTCCTTCTCCAGCCACCACTTATCCGCCGCCGCCGGGTCGCGCTCGCTGAGCGAGTATTTCACCTCCAGCGGTGAACATCGCCGGCGGACACCGCAAGCACCAGCCGTCTGGCTGCGCTTGCCACCAGACGCCATCGCTTCTCGCAAACGGACTATAGCGGCGATTGCCCTACGGGAGTACAGAAGGCGATGCAAGCGAGAAGTGGCCGTAGAGCTGCGGGGGCGCGGTTACGAGGGTTATTCCAAGCCTCCTCGTCCCCAATGCCGAAGCGTCGTGACGGTCCACGTACAGGACGCAACCGCAGTCGTACAAGGGTCCGCCCCGCACACTCCCCCATAACCGAAGACGAAGAGGCGCGACCACGGTGGTAGGGACCGTCAGAGCACGACGCTCCAATGGCCTCCCGCCGCGTGGCCCCCCCCCCATACGAGCAAGCTGGAGTACACGAGGCCAGGCATCGGAACGACCCCAGTCGCCATTAAGAGCGCCATAGCGGACCGTGGGATCATAACAGCCTCGAAGCCGCGCCATTCCTCGCCCACCCCGTGTCCCCCTTCCCTAGGGAAGAGGCGAACCGCTGCGCTCACGCAACCGCTCACATCCCGTCACACACCAGTTATAAACCGCCGCGTGCCCTACACGCGCCGAGGCAAGGCACACGGCCTGACAACCTAGCCCTAGCAAGCCGGGGGCCGGCGCGATTTCAGGAACCTTTACAGTGCAATACCGCATCATGAGATCGCAGTCACCACAGGCGTGGCGGTATTCATGGGGCGCAGTTTCGCCAGCTCCGCTGCCACCCGTTCGAAGGGTAGGGGATGGAGCGCGCGCGTCTACTTCGCCTAGGCGCCAGCTCCGCTGCCACCCGTTCGAAGGGTAGGGGACGGAGCGCACGCGTCTACTTCGGCTAGGCGCCAGCTCCGCTGCCACCCGTTCGAAGGGTAGGGGACGGAGCGCGCGCGCATCTACTTCGGCTAGGCGCCAGCTCCACTGCCACCCGTTCGAAGGGTAGGGGACGGAGCTGAAGGACTACGGGTAGGCTACGCTAGCGCAAATTAATAAAAATTATGCCCGTAAACCAAGATCACTGCAGTTATAGATCACGGAATTACCACTAGACGCGCAGGTGCGGAATTGATGCAGCACGTCGGGGCAGAGTAGTCGTACTACGTCGATGCAGCACGTCGGGGCAGAGTAGTCGTACTACTTCCTCGTCCTCGTCGCGGCGTCCAACGTACAACTCCTCTCTTGCGGTTCGTCCAAACGCTACAGATGCAGCGCCGCCAAAAGGTATCCACACGTACGGGAGGAAGCGACGCACGCCGGATTACTAGATCCGAGCGAGCGCCCAGGGCGTGGGAGGGGTGGCGGCCAGGGTTTGAGGAGGTCACAAAAAAATTCTCCCAACCCTGTGCGCCCTAGCCCTCCTTTTATAGACGTCCTTATAATGGGCTTCAGCGAATGGAGGCCCATTAGGACTCAATACCCAGTCCAACCCGGATCCAATCCGAATTAGGCTTCAGCCCTTAAGTGTGTGACCCTATGGGTTCACGTATGTTTAGACATGACACGAGTTTACCTACTCGGTCAATAGTTGGTAGCGGCCTCTAGCAAGGCGTGCCAACTCCTAAACATACATAAAGATCATATCGAACGAACCATCACAACTTTATGTACATGCCAATCCCTTTGCCTCACGATATTTGGTCGAGCTCCAAGCTGACCACTCTTTCTCGATCCTGTGATCCGGAATCCCTTACTAGGTTAACTCTTAACCTTAAGTAGCATGGCCATGCATTTCTGGATCCGATCACTCGAGGGGCCCAGAGATATCTCTCTCAGGTAGAGAGGGGCAAATCCCATCTCGACTGACCATGCCTCGCAGCATGCTTCATGACAAACCCGAAAGCTACCTTTATAACTACCCAGTTACGGAGCAGCGTTTGATAGCCCCTAAGTAGGTCGATTCACATCTCAAGTACATGCGACAATCTCAGGTCTAAGGACAAGGCGTACACATTGTGTAGAGAGAGAACCATAAGTATAATTGTTATGTCTCATGTTGGGTCGGTCCAACCCCATGTTCTAAACATGTGTCCACATTATTGGTTTGACATCTCCATGTCTATGACCTGTGAAACATGGTCATCAACCGATACATGTGCTAATCCATTATTCACGTGTGACCACATATGAACTTCGACTAGGGACAACTTTAGAATAACCATACAAGTAAAGAGTTTCACAAACAAGTCACATACTTGTTAATCAATACAAAGGCAATATTCAAGGAACATTTATTAAATCATGGATACAACGAAATATCATCATCTCTATGATTGCCTCTAGGGCATATTTCCAACAGGAGCCCGCGCGTCTACTTCGCCTAGGCGCCAGCTCCGCTGCCACCCGTTCGAAGGGTAGCGGACGGAGCGCGCGCGTCTACATCGCCTAGACGCCAGCTCCGCTGCCACCCGTTCGAAGGGTAGGGGACGGAGCACGCGCGCATCTACTTCGGCTAGGCGCCAGCTCCGCTGCCACCCGTTCGAAGGGTAGGGGACGGAGCGCGCGCGTCTACTTCAGCTAGGCGCCAGCTCCGATGCCACCCGTTCGAAGGGTAGGGACGGAGCGTGCGCGTCTACTTCGGCTACGCGCCAGCTCCGCTGCCAGCCGTTCGAAGGGTAGGGGACGGAGCGCACGCGCATCTACTTCGGCTAGGCGCCAGCTCCGCTGCCACCCGTTCAAAGGGTAGGGGACGGAGCCCGCGCATCTACTTTGCCTAGGCGCCAGCTCCGCTGCCACCCGTTCGAAGGGTAGGGGACGGAGCGCGCGCGTCTACTTCGCCTAGGCACCAGCTCCGCTGCCACCCGTTCGAAGGGTAGAGGACGGAGCGCGCGCGTCTACTTCGCCTAGACGCCAGCTCCGCTGCCACCCGTTCGAAGGGTAGGGGACGGAGCGCGCGCGTCTACTTCGCCTAGGTGCCAGCTCCGCTGCCACCCGTTGGAAGGGTAGGGGACGGAGCGCGCGCGTCTACTTAGCCTAGGCGCTAGCTCCGCTGCCACCCGTTCGAAGGGTAGGGGACGGAGCGCGCGTGTCTACTTCGCCTAGGCGCCAGCTCCGCTGCCACCCGTTCAAAGGGTAGGGGATGGAGCGTGCGCGTCTACGTCGCCTAGGCACCATTTCAGCTGCATCGACGTCGGCAGCTTGATACCAGCTAATCTCCGCTTTAGCTGAGATACTTTGCCGCCCGCCTCGACCCTGCGCCGGGGTACAACAACAAGCCGCCGCGGGCCAAGCAACCTCGGCGGCAGCCTCGGCATGACCTAAACCATCAGGGGTCCAGGCCTCTAGGCTTTCCAGGTTTTGGGAGCGCAGCGGCTGGTGTGCGGTAGGTTTTGACAGGTTCTCGTAAATAGATAAGCTTCAGCACATCAATGCTCCTTGGCAATAGCCCAGTTGGCACAGTCAGCGGATGCAGATGAGCTCAAGCATATCTGTCTACGAGAGCAGGTCAAGCCTTGCCATCTTCATACGAGAGCGCGGCGCGCGCGTAGGAGGCCGCCTTCTCGATCGCCACACCAGCCTGGCCGCGGCTTCGGCCTGGACCTCGCCTTCGAGAGGCAGACCCGAGCGCACGAACTCGCCCGTTGGCACCTCCCACACACGGCAAAGGCGAGGGTCATGTCCCGCAAAGTCTGCCTCGTTCTCCTTAACAGGCCACCTATAGTGCATCAGCATTTTTCAAAGTGACGCGGACGGGCTCCATCAGGAACACCGACTGAAGGTAGGTCTGTTAAGAAGAATAGGGCAAACCTTGCTGTCGTATGCAGAAACGCAGCACGAGGGTAGGAAGCGCCATTATTCACCCATAACAGACGCTAACCAAGCTCCCGAAAAAAATGGACCTCCGACTGTACATCGATATCCCTCAAGCCGCTCAGCGTCGCTAGGGAATGTTGATGCACGGAAGGGGCCTATTTTAGTGGAGCAGCTTCTATCAAAACACATGCAGGAACAACGCCGCACCAGCGCCGTATATATACCCCATCAGTAGGGGAGCCAACCAGCGGAAGTCCAATCGGCAAGAGTCCAACCGGCGGAAGTCCAACCGCCGGAAATCCGTCGTTATATTGATGGTCACGACGCCTCAAGGCCCGCACCGCGCCAAGCACGCTTCGCCACGTGGATGGCCAGAAGAACGAGCGTCGCAGTGCGTCCCTTATCACTTAGGGCGTATGCGGCGGCTTAGGGGCCCGCTACGCTTACCTATGCCGGCGCAACACCCCCGCGCGTCTACTTCGGCTAAGCGCCAGCTCCGCGGCCACCTGTTCGAAGGGTAGGGGATGGAGCGCGCGCGTCTACTTCAGCTAGGCGCCGGCTCCGCTGCCACCCGTTCGAAGGGTACGGGACGGAGCGCGCGCATCTACTCCGACTAACCACCAGCTCGAGGCGGAGCGCTTGCGCGTCCACCTCAGCTGCAACCCAGGCATCGGCTTCGACTACGGCCTCAGACCCCGCGGCATATCAAAGCTCCGCGAGCTCGGGGAAGTTCACAGGCCGCAGGGACGGAGGGGGCCAAAGGACTCGGCAACATGGCTTCAGCCCTGTGAAGCCCTTCACCATGAGAGGCTCCTGTTGTAGGGGTGGCCCCCACCTAAACCCAGCAGGCCTGGTAGAAGGTTATAAGGTCCAGAATAGGCCATGTGTAATGACATAAGTGCCCCTGGAGGGGATACTCAGATGTAAGGGCATAATTGTAAAAACACTCCCCATGTATGTATGTATATATATATATATATATATATATATATATATATATATATATATATATATATATATATATATATATATATATATATATATATATATATATATATATATATATTGAATACAGGCCATGGGGAAGGCACAAGCCATTACTCATCTCTCTCACTCTCCACTACCATCTCTCTGTTTGGTCTGTAACCACAACAAGGTTCAACATGATCAAAGGACATGACTTGTCTTGGTCTTTCTCAATTAATGGCTCTTGATCTTCAAATCTTACTTCAGCTCCTTCGAAGGTGTGATTTAACGAGAGAGAAAACGAAATGAAACACAAAAAAAATTCAAATAAAATTCAAATGAACTCTAAAAACTTCAAAACTAGAACCAAAATGTAGAGCTCAATTTTAGATGAATTTAGAAAAAAGAATCGGGTCAATTGGAGCTTGGACAAAGGAGAATGGGCTCTTGGAAAATCTAATCTAAAGAAAAAGGCTGAAATTGGAAAATGTTACTATGCTATGAACCTGGTGCAGGAAAATGCTGGTCTACGATGAACTCGGCTCACAGAACAGTGCATGGTGACTGGGCTTGCTGATGTGGCTTCTAGGGCTGAATGTGGATGCTTGTGTGGCAAGCTGACTCGGATTGCTGGCTCACGGGTCTATGAAACAGTGCACCTGATCGGTGGGACCCGGATGTCAGTGGCACGGTGCACAGAGGATGGGGTCTTCGGGAAGTGGAAACAGCGCAGGCGCGCGGGTGCAGGGTGATGTGACGGTGCACGAACCGAGGGAATTGGCACATGAACCAAGGCGACGTGGAGCGGGTGAGGTGACTGGACGACGGTGGGGTTTGGTCAGCAGTAATTGAGATAGCAGTGCAAGACGACAAGGTGGGATGGGTCAATGGCTCATTGGCAAAGGCGACGGTGGAGCGAGGTGAAACAGCAGTGGCGGACGGACCGGCGGCAAGATGAAATGGCAGGGCGGCAGCGAGGACGGACATTGGCGATCGGCGAAGACTCACCGGCGGCGAGGCAGACGGGGAAGATGATGGCGGAGGTTGATGACCAAAGATGATGGCGGAGGTCGATGACCGAAGATGGCGAAGGTCGACAACGCTCGATGGCGGGGCCCAGAAGGCGAGATCAGAGTCAGTGGTTGGCTACAAGCTCGGAAGGTGAGGTGACAGTGCGGTTTTATACCCAGACTCTAAGGCAACCAAGTTGGACACGGCGAAGAATCTGCAATGGACACGCACACTGAGGCGTAGCCGTGACGGAGACGGCGGCGGAGAGTTCGCGAGGAAGACGATGAACAGTGTAATGTTGAATATATTGCCGACACGTGGTGATGTGGAGATCGGATGGTCGGGTTTGGATGGCACAGATGAATAGTGTCACATGGCCTGGATGCTCGACATGTGGCTATCGGGCGACTAAGGCGCAGCGGGCTGGCGGGTCGAGTTGGTGGGTTGGGTTAGGCTTAGGGAAAGGTGGGCTGGGCTAGGCTGGCTGGTGGGCTTCGACCCAGTTGGCCTTTTAGGGATTTTTGAGATTTTCTAATTTCCAGAAATTGAACTAAAACATTTTGAGCTCCAGAAAATAGCAAATAATTCCAGAAAAAACATAGAAAATTCCTTGAGACACAAGGAACCCAAATAAAATACTTTCACGAGATGTTAATGTTTAATTTAGTCATGTTAAATCTTTTTAATTTATAAAAATTCAAATTAAGCTTTTATTAAGTCCAGAAAAATCCAAATGATGAATTTTATTTTAAAAGCTTCAAAAAGGCTATGAAAATTAAGATGTTACAAGTTTACAATTACGGAGTTAATTTACAATCCATAGTAGTAGAATTGATTTACAGTTTATAGTTACTGAGTTGATTTATAGTCCATAGTTGTAGAATTGTTTACAATTACGGAGTTAATTTACAGTCCACAGTAGTAGAATTGATTTACAGTTTATAGTTACTGAGTTGATTTATAGTCCATAGTCGTAGAATTGTTTACAATTACGGAGTTAATTTACAGTCCACAGTAGTAGAATTGATTTACAGTTTATAGTTACTGAGTTGATTTATAGTCCATAGTCGTAGAATTGATTTACAATTTATAGTTACAAAGTTGATTTACAATCCACAGTCATAGAATTGATTTACAGTTTAATGTTATAGAGTTGATTTATAGTCCACGGTCGTAGAATTGATTTACAGTTTACAGTTATAGAATTGATTTACTATTTACAGTTAAAGATATGATTTATAGTTTACAGTCATAGAGTTGATTTGTAGCTTACAGTTCATGAAATTGGTTGGATTGCTAAAGTGATGTTACTATTTTATCATATGCTTGCTGAGTCTCCGGACTTACCCTTGCTTTATCGTTGTTTTTACGTGAATGATGGTGACATGCATGGAATGGGAGTAGTCCTTTTGGCTACACATATGAAATAACAGCTTAGTCTTACACTGAGCTTTTATGTTTAATCTAGTGTTAAGAATTTTGTGGTTCGCCATTTGGTTTAGTATGTATCTGAGACCATGGTGGTGAGTCCCCATGGTCATGGAACTCAAGGTTCAGGTTTTGTAAGGGTTATGTGCAATATGAAGTTAGTTGGCTTACTGCAAATATACTATATTCGTATGTTGGTTGCACCCCGTTGAGATGGTAAGTGTGTGGTGGTAGCATCTTGAGCCCTGTGGATAGCCGGGATGTTACAGTTGGTATTAGAGTGGGCATTAGGTCCGTGGTGAACTTAAATTGACAATGTAGCTTAATTATTTCATTAAAACATGGCGTAGGCCTAGTAATTGAATTAAATTTGAGACACTTTGTTGCACAGTAGAATGGGATTTGAGACTTGCATTGCATATGCATTTTCTATAATTGTGTTGTTGATTTGTACTGTTGAAGTTGATGTTTGTGAGTTGATTGTGTGAATGCTTGTCTATTGTGAGTAGAGATGCCGAGAGGTAGAGGTCATGGTCGCGGTGCTGGCTGAGGCTGAGGTGGTGGTCGTGGCCATGCCCAAGCAGAGCCATTTGTAGAGGTTCAGTAGGATGCACCTGACACGGAAGTTGGGTTTGCTGACCAGTCTGTAGCTGGGAACCAAGCAAGGTCTTCAGCCTTGCTGCGGGAGTTCGTAGAGGAGGTCCGTGCGTTTCGCTAAAAAGCACCTATAGTCGCTGCTGCGACCGTACCTATCATTGTCCTTACTGCTGTTCCAATCGCATCGGAGCCAAGAATGGGCCTTCGTGAATGGATGGTGTTGCGATTGGATACCTTTGATGGGACTGGTATGCCCGTCCAAGCTACAGATTGGTTGAGCTATATATGAAGGCAGTTCAAAGCTTTAGAGATGAGTTCACAGCTTAGGACTCGCTTTGTGGCCTTTCAGTTGAAAGGTCCTGTGGACATTTGGTGGGAGGGAGTCCTTTCATCCAGGACCTCTCCCAAGGTCCAACCACCTGGGAGATATTTATCGAGCAGTTCAAGGCGAAATATTACCCAGAATCTTTTGTGGAATTATGGAGATTACCCTATTGACCCTCATGCAAGAAAAGATGACCGTAGCTGAGTATGAGGTGCGGTTCAATGACTTGATCCGCTTCGTACCATCGGTCGCAAGTAGTGACCTTGAGAAGGCCAAAATGTTTCGTTAAGGGCTCAGTTCTGAGTTCTGACATGTTATGGGGGCTACTGCGCCATGTGATTTTAGATCTGTGGTCGAGCAGGCTAGAGGAATGGAGATGCAGATGCAGCTCACTAATGGGTCGCAACCCTCTGTTGGTTCGAGTGCTTCTGGTGGTAACCAGAAGAGGAGTTATAGTGAGAAGGGTGGGTCATCTCAACGGCCCACTCCTAAAAAGTCCAAATGGAGTCGGCGTTCCTCACAGACATCCAAGTCTAAAACGTTGAAGTCGTCTTGTTCTGCACCACCGGCGTTACGTCCTGTCCCAGTGTAGCGCATGATTTGTTTTAAGTGTGGTGGTGAGCACCAGGCTATCGAATGTTCCTAGACCAGGGAATGTCGAAGCTGTGGCCGGACGGGCCACATAGAGAAGGTCTGTCATTAGAATTCCTCCAGCATCATCAAGTGGGAGCCAGTATCTGCGTCATCGGATACTTCATCTCGGGGGTCAATCCGGGTGTTGGCGGCTGCTACTACATTATAGCCTCCTTCCTGGACACCGCCTGCCAGGTACTACTAGCCTCCTACCCTAGTTACTCCACTTCAGTATACTACACCACCTCCACTTCCGATTCCGTCACAACAGAGCGTTGGGGCTCTCACCGCCCCGGTACCACCCTGAGTCTACACATTGCCTACTATTGAGTCTACAAGTCAACCGGATGTGGTGACAGGTACTCTGTTAGTGGATTCATACAGTGCTCTCGTTCTTTTCAACTCCGGTGCCACTTATTCCTTTGTTTCCTGTGAGTTTGCTAGAAAGACAAAATTGAGTATGCAACAGATTGCACGGTCGGTTATAGTCAATTCCCTAGGGGGTATTATTACTAGCTCTATGGTTTGTCCCGGATGCATGATCTTAATAGATGGCGAGCATTTCGTTGCCAACCTCATGGTTATTCAAATAGAGCCTTTTGATGTTATCCTCAGTATGAACTGGTTGCATCGCTACCGTGCCATAATTTCCTACTTCTGGTGGACAATCACTTTGCAAGCTCCTTCAGGGGAGGAGATAATCTTTCAGGGGAATGCACCTCTAGGTTCTCTTTTTGTGTTGGCCAGCCTACTCCCTGGCCGACGAATGCTTATGTCTGGATTAGGTCTACTACTCATGGAAAAGCCGAGTGCGCCTTTGCACATGGAGGATATTCCACTAGTATGTGAGTATCTCGATATATTTCCTGAAGAGCTTCCGGGAATGCCACCACAAGAGATGTGAAGTTTTGGATTGAACTTGTTCCTGGCACTCAACCTATCTCTATATCCCCATACCATTTAGCACAATCACTCCAACAAGAGTTGAAAAAACAATTGGATAGGTTGTTGTCCAAGGTATTGATTTGTCACAGTGTGTCACCTTTGGGAGCCCCTGTCCTATTCACTGAGAAGAAGGACAGGAGTTGGCACATGTGTATAGATTATCATGCTCTTAATTGGATGACCATCAAGAATAAATACCCGTTGCCTCACATCGAGAACTTGTTTGATCAATTGAAGGGAGCCAAGGTGTTTTCTAAAATTGATCTACAATCTGGGTATAATCAAATTCGAGTGCGGGAGCAAGATATTGAACATATAGCTTTATCCATGAGGTATGGGCACTATGAGTATAAAGTTATGTCCTTCGGACTAACAAATGCCCCTGCTATCTTTATGGACATGATGAACAACATGCTACACAAGTATTTGGATGACTTTGTAGTTGTGCTCATTGATGATATCCTTATTTATCCCAAGACGGAGGAAAAGAATAACATCATTTGAGGCTCGTGCTTGAGACTGTGAGGGAGAATCAATTCTTTGCCAAGTTCAAGAAGTGTGAGTTTTGGATTTCTGAAGTGAGCTTCCTGGGATATGTGATTAACCAGGAGGGCACTTTAGTAGATCCAACCAAGATTTCTACAATTGTAGATTGGAAAAGGCCATCCAATGTTAAGGAGGTGAGAAGTTTTCTTGGCTTAGCTGGTTATCACTAGCGTTTAGTGAAATACTTCTCCATTATTACTAAGCAAATGTCTCAACTCACGCAAAGGGCATGAAATTCTAGTGGACTGGTGAATGCGAGCATATTTTCAATATTTTGAAAGATAAGTTAGTAACTGCTCCTATTCTCACTCTTCCTTATACAGGAAAGCATTTCAAGGTCTACTTGGATGCATCGCGAGTGGGTTTGGGTTGCGTGCTCATGCAAGATAGCAAAGTGATCGCGTATGCCTCACGACAACTAATGAAACATGAGCAGAATTACCCTACTCATGATTTAGAACTAGCCACAGTGGTTTTGTTCTAAAGATTTGGAGGCATTATTTGTATGGAGAATCCTGTGATATTTTCACTGACCATAAGAGCCTCAAATACATGTTCGCTCAGAAGGAGTTAAATTTGAGGCAAAGAAGGTCGTTGGAACTGATCAAGGACTATGATCTCACTTTCCAGTACCATCTAGGCAAAGCAAATATGGTTGCTGATGCCCTTTGTCGCAAGACAACACCCTCCACTCTAGGTTGTCTCGTTGTTGACTTTGAACAGATGGGAATTTCCTATTGCTATGCTGGTATAGCACAGGTTGAGACACAGTTGTTGCTAGAATCAGCAATTCTAGAACAGGTGAAAGAAGCATAACAGCATGATCGGTTGCTTCAAAAAGTGAGGAAGCGCCTCGATGAAGGATAATTGGGGGATTTCGACCTTGATGAGTGAGGCGCATTGCGGTTTAGGGGCCGTCTTTGCGTGCTACAAAAGGCTCAAGTCAAGGACAATATTTTGAGAGAGGCTCATCATACCTCGTACATGGTACATCCTGGCGAGACCAAGATGTATTAGGATTTGAAAAAAAGCTTTTGGTAGAAGAGAATGAAAGTAGATGTTGTGCTATATGTACCATCTTGCGGGATTTGCCAGTAAGTGAAGACTGAGCATAAGCGTCCTGCTGGACTAATGCATCCTTTAGATGTTCCTTAGTAGCCATGGGTTGATGTTACCATGGACTTCATAGTTGGCTTGCCACGTACCCAGCGAGGTAAGGATGCGATTTGGATAGTGGTGGACCAATTCAGTAAGTCCGCGCACTTTATCCCTATTCGTACGATGAATTCGGCAAGTGATTTGGCACCAGTCTGTGTGCGTGAAATAGTGAGATTGCAAGGTGTGCCCAAGACGGTAGTTTCAGACAGAGATGCTAAGTTTGTCTCCAAGTTTTGGGAGAGCTTGCAAAGCGCTTTGGGCACAAAACTTCAGTTAGTACTGCTTTCCACCCACAGATGGATGGGCAGATCGAACGCACTATTCAAATACTAGAGGACATGTTGAGGTCCTATGTTTTGTCATGGAAAGGTAGCTGGGAGGATTAGTTGGCACTCGTGGAGTTTGCCTACAACAACAGCTACTAGTCCAGTGTTCTGGGCGCACCATTTGAGGTTCTGTATGGACAGAAGTGTAGATCGCTACTCTATTGGGACACCATAGGCACAAAGGCAGTTCTGGGTCTGGATTGGGTCCAACAGACAATGGAATGAGTGGCGGCGATTAGGCAGAATCTGCTAGCTATCCAGAGTAGGTAGAAGAGCTATGCGGATGTTTGAAGGCGAGACATAGAGTTAGAAGTGGGGGATCAAGTGCTGTTGAGAGTGTCTCCTACTAAAGGAATTGTGTGATTTGGTACCAAAGGAAAGCTTAGCACACGGTACATTGGGCCATTTTTATTCTGGCACGAATTGAAAAGTGCACATATCATTTGGATCTTCCTGAGTCTATGCGAGGAGTTCATAATGTGTTTCATGTTTCCATGCTGAGAAGGTACTTAAGGGATCCCGAACATGAGATTGTTCTAGAACCATTGTCCCTTAAGCCAGACCTCACCTTCAAGTCTCGTCCAGTTTGGATTCTGGAGGAATTGGAGAAAGTGTTGAGGCATAGAGCATTAAAGTCTGTTAAAGTTCTATGGTCACATCAGTCTGAGCGAGAAGCAACATGGGAATCGAAATCATGCATGCGCGAGAACTACTCGGAATTGTTCAATATGGTGACGAGTTAGAGTTATTTTCTATTCAACTTAGTTCATTTGTTTTTCGTACAGATTACTGAGTTTCAGAATTTAGGGTCAAATTCTATTAAGGGTGGTAGAATGTAACACTTGAGCCAGATGAGGCCCAGCTCGGCCCACACTATGCCCCATATAAGAGAGAGAGAGGTGGGGAGGGGAAGAAGCAAAAGCCAATTTGGTTTCTCCCCCATGCCCACTCGGCTGCTGCCTTCTTTCCCCATGTGCATGCCGCCATTGACTAGCTACCGGTGCCACCACCCCTCGGCCACACCTAACTATCCCCCTACTGTTGATGATGCCTCGTGTGCGCCGCGCACCGCTATCGCCCGTGCGAGCCACCGTCGGTAGCCACCAGCATCACTGTTGTTCCTCCAGGCCGCACGCCACCACTGCCACCCATGCATGTGCCCAGGTAGGTCGCTGCCAGTTTGTCTTTTCGCCTCACTGTCCCTTGCTCCTATCGCTGCTTTGCCCGGTGGCTTTCCATTGCCCCTCTTGCTCCACTCGGCTGCGCACTGCATGCTGCGTCGGAGGGAGGCAAGGGGAGAGCTAGGGTAGGCTTGGGTTGGAGAGCTAGCCAGCTGAGGGAAGAGAGGGGAGGGAGCCAACATACTGAGAGAAGAAAAGGAGAAGAAGGTAGCTAGCTAAGTGAAGAAAAGAAGAGTTGGCCATGGAAGGAAAAGAAGGAGAGGAGGAGAAAAGAAAAGAACAAAGGAAGGAAAAGAGGAAGAAGAGAAAAGAAAAGTCTGACCCACTGCCAGATCTGTCAAATCCAACTAAGGAAACGAAGGTAGTGCTCTGATCAAGTCATTGGGGCTAGGGTAACGCCTCAAAAACCCTTCCCCCTACTTATTCACCGAATTTTGCATAAGTCATTATTCCAATTATTACAATTGATTCATGTGGCCAAGAAGAGGTCACTTATTAATATGAATGCGGGGATGGTGAAATCGGTGTTACCAATGTTGATCTGGCTAATTCGTGGTGAAGCGATTAAGCATGTAGAATTCGATCCGTGAGTGTAAATGACAAAATTACTAAATTTTCAGATTGGTTAAGCACCAGGACAGTGGGAAGTTGTCTGGTGGGACAGGAACTAGTTATGTTGGGTTGGGCATTGGAGCAATGTCATTTGCTTGTATATGAATGTATTGCATTAGCAATGAATTGAAATGGTTAATGCTTGTTCAGGTGGCGGTTCGAGTCTGGTGCCGTCCACGCACCGTCTGCTAGGTTAACAGGCAAGTGCATGGTAGACCAGTGAATTATGGTGAATGTTTGTTATTCATGTTTCCATGCCATGATTTATAATCTTTATGAGGTGATGTTTATGATTATGGGTTATTCATACCTCGATGAGTAATACTTATGATTGGACATCCACATTCGAAGAATGTGGCATCATGCAAAATGCATAAGAGCTAGGTTAGTGGGAAAGTCATATGACTAGTCTGGAGTGCTCTTGAATAGGACCTACAGGGGTAGACACCATCATGGGATGGAGGAAGAAGGTGACATCGACGGGTGTACCATACGCTATACTGGTATAAGTTACAGTTACAGATGCATTACAGATGCATTGCATTGCATGAAAGTGATAGAGAAAGTAATACACTACAAAGGTTTATGAGTTTACAGTTCACAGTCATGAACTGATCTACAGTTTATAGTCATGGAATTAATTTATAGTTTACAGTTACGGAGTTAATTTACAATCCACAGTCGTACAATTGATTTACAGTTTATAGTTACGGAGTTGATTTACAGTCCACGGCCATAGAATTGATTTACAATATACAGTTACGGAGTTGATTTATAGTCTACAGCCGTATAATTGATTTACAATTATAGATTTGATTTACACTTTATAGTCATAGAGTTCATTTACAGCTTACAGTTCATGAAATCTATTGAATTGCTAAAGTGATGTTACTGTTTTATCATGTGCTTGCTAAGTCTCCAGACTCACCCTTGCTCTGTTGTTATTTTTACATGAATGATGGCGACATGCTTAGAATGGGAGTAGTCCTTTTGGCTGCACATATGAAATAACAGCTTAGCCTTACATTGAGCTTTTTATGTTTAATTACTATTAAGACTTTTGTGGTTCACCGTTTGGTTTAGTATGCATCCGAGACCATTGTGGTGAGTCCCCATGGTGGTTATGTGCAATATGCAGTTTGTTGGCTCACTACAAATATAGTATATTCGTATATTGGTTGCTCCCTATTGGAATGGTAAGTGTGTAGTGGTAGCATCTTGGGCCCTGTGGGGGCCGGTGTGTATGCCTACCACAATGCAAGGCTAGACCTAGGTGACTTAATTAGCTAAATACCAGAGCCTATATAGCACATGTGGTTATACGGTGCAACTTAGATGTGTGACAATAGTGTTCGGTCCTTAATTGACCCTGGTGAGAGTCTCCCCCTATATACATGCGAGATTCTCTCTCGTGTGAGATTCTCACTTACATATGACAGTGTACCATATAACTCGCCCACGTCCAAAAATTAGGTTTTCATTTTATTTTATATCAAAGTAACAGAGGTTCCCCCTCTGGTCCAACATTTTCGAAACCATCATGCCCACGTGTAAACTTGTTTGAAAGTTCAACCTTTGCAGAAACTAGTGCTTGGTTAAGCATCTAAATCACATGACAATGTAGTATTCCCGATTTGAGAGTATAACTTGTCTAAGCCATTTCCTAGAGGTTACAATAGTGAGGGTATCCAACTTGCAAGGAACGGTTAATGCATTCAAGTGATTGTAACTATCATTGCCCACAGTATAGCAGTTTTAAGAGAACATAGACGCATGCATAATAGATTTTGCGAAGAATATACAATAATTAAAATACTAGGATCAACATGGTCAAAGGGGGTGCTTGCCTTACTCTTGTTGCCGAGGCATTCTCAGTGTTGTCTAGCGTGAGGTCATCTATCTGATAAACCCAGATAACAGCAAATATGAGCCAAATAAATAGAGACAACACACAATATTTTTGTTCAATCAAGAATATCATGATTTTAGAAGAATTTAGAAACTAAATTTGGAGTTCGACTGCAAAAGTTATATGTGTTTGAGTTTTGGCTTGGTTTAATTTATTCCTTCTCGGTGAGTATAGAACTCTTTATGACTACCAACTTTCTTCGGCCATTATAGTGCTTGGACACCACTTTCTGTGACTTACGACCAATCTAATGTATCTACGACTGATCCAATGTATCTCACGACTGATCTACCATACATACGATCGATTCTATTGTACTTATGATCGATCTATTGCACTTACAACCGATCTATTGTATCTTACAACCGATCTACTCCACTTACAGCCGATCTACTCTATTTACGACCAATCTACTTCTAATTATGACTGATCAATTCTATTTAAGACCAATCTAATGTAGGCTTCAATTACCAACTACTGTCTACAACTACCCTGCAGCTTATGACTACCGTTAGAAGCCGAAGATTTTGACTATGGCTATGGACAAATATTTTGATTACAGCTATGGTCGAATATCTCGACTATTGCTGCGGTCAAAGACCTTGACTACGACTACAGTTGAATATGTCGACTATGGCTATGGTTGAAGATTTTTGACTATGGCTACGATCGAACATTTTGGTACCGACAACAGTCAAGGATCTCGACTACAGCTGTGGTCAAAGATTTTGACTATGGCTAGGGTCAAAGATCTTGACTACAGTTGTGGTCGAAGATTTTGACAATGGTAGCGGTCAAAGCGTTCAACATAGCAATGGTTGAAGATCTCGATTACAGCTGTGATCGAAGATTTTGACTTCAGCTGTGGTCAAAGATTTCATCTATGGTTGTGGTCAAAGATTTTGACACCGACAATGGTCAAAGATTTTGACTATGGCTGTGATTGAAGATCTCGATTAAGCTACGGTCAAAGATGTCGATAACAACAGTAGTCGAAGTGTTTGACATAACAGCGGTCCAAGATCTCGACTACAGTTGTGGTCAAAGATTTTAACAACAATAGTGGTTGATGTGTTTGGCACTGTAGCAGTTGAAGACCTTGACTATAGCTGTGGTCGAAGATTTCGACTACAGCTGTGGTTGAAGATTTCTATGGCTATGGTTGAATATCTCGACTATGGCTGTGGTCGAATATTTTGACTATGGCTACTGTCGAATATTTTGAATATGGCTGTGATTGAATGTCTCGACTATGGCTACGGTCAAATATCTAGACTACGGTTGTGGTCGAATATCTCGACTACAGTTATAGTCAAATATTTTGACAACGTCAGCGGTCGACGACCTTGACACAACAAGGGTCAAAGAGTTGGACATAGTAGTGGCCAAAACGTTCAACACAACAGTGGTCAAAAAGTTCAACACAACAACGATCAAAGAGTTCAACATGGTGCTATAGTTCTGTTCTCAAATTCAACTACTATGGTTCCCTTTATGAGTTTGATTACTTTAGTTCTCTTTATGAGTTTGACTACTTTAGTTCTCTTTTCGACTTTAGTTACTTTTATTTTTCTTTCAACTTTGATTACTGCAGTTCTCTTTTTGACTTTGATTAATTTAGTTATCCTATTGACTTCGATTACTCTACGGGGGAAGGGGTGCTCACCAAAGGCAATGATTGTTCACAAGGAGAAGTGGAAGAAGCTAGTGTCGAAGACCTTGTTGGTGGCGAACAGGTCCGCGGTGACAACAATTCCTCCGACAGTTGTGAGGTTGCACAAAAATGGGTGCACATGAGCTTGCATGTATGCATACGGAGGTACAGGTGAAAGGAATCTAGTACGGCTCATCGAAGAGAGAAAGGTCTTATGACAGTGTCCTGTCGGAGATGAAGAAGACCTAGCTCGAGTGATTCACTGCACGGAAGGTCAAACAAATGAGTAGGGTGCTTGAAGAGGCAAGCACATTGAGACGGAGGGGGAGAGAAGCTCACTAGGGAAGCTAGCATACAGTTGCATGCTAACCGGCGTCGCGTATGACTATGGTTTCTCGACGTTCTAGATGGAAGAGTGCTCAAGGACCATGTTTATGAGACCAAGAGGGCAAGCTGAAGAGAAGATGGTACGGTCGGTGGGGTTTTATAGGCACGGGAAGGCTGAGGGTTGGGCGTGAGTTCTTACGAGCACAGTCAAAAACTTGCTGGGGACAAGGGGGAGAGATACGTCATGTTTGAGGTGACAGGTAGGCGGAGTTAGCAGCTGCAGAGGAGAACTACAGGCGTTGTGTCAAAAACCAGGGGCAGCTCGACCACAACCATGGCGGAGCTAGCGCATGTGCGTGAGGTGGACAACGATCTTTGCGATTGGGCCCCACACGACAGGGAGAGGGAGAGAAGTGAGGTGAGCTGAGAGTTTCAGGCATCCATCAGATGTACTCGAAAGTTTTAGGAAAAACTTTACGAATGCTCCTGACGTAGAGTTATTAATGATTGTGCATATTTCTTAGAGTTTTATCCTCTCTTTATTTTTCTAGAAATAATCTGAGAAGACTTTTAGTTGAGTTTAATTATTCTCATTTGATTTGGTTTCAATTTGATTTATATTTCATGCACTTTTAATATTTGAAAATCACATTATTCGAAGAATCTCCAGTAAAAAGCCAAAGATACAAATTGCATATGAAAAGTTTAAAATTTTCCTCATTTTTGCATGCCCTAGACTTTGGGATGTTACAGGTGTGATCCCAGGAAATAGTTATATTTGGTTCTACCATATTTGCTCCATCAGGCTCACTTTCTATTCATAAGAGATTTGGTGAGAATTACTCCCATTAGATGGAGATATAATATAATAATCTTTTCGTTGTAAAGGTGATATGCTAAGGGCAATATCTCCATACGTATAATTCTTGTGTTCTTGTGTGGATCGGCCGCGCACTGGTCGTGCGTGCCATGACGCTTCGTGTATCTGCTGACAGATGAACTAGCTCGTGCATGGCGTTGTTTTAGAGATGATAAATGTGTGATGCGCGAGCCAACAGTCATGTGACTAAATGATTTTTAATTACGTGAATTGGTTGCATGCATGATGCATGTGCCTGATAGGCTGTAGCTTATACGAGCATGGAAATGACTTATGCATGATCCACTTCATTTCTTCTCACTACTACAAAAGAGATTATACTGGACGGCTACATCATAGACGGTTCATAGGGAATCGTCTGTGCTTAAATTATCACAAACGATTTATACTAACAACCGTCTGTGATATTTTCACAGAAGGTTATTAACACAAACCGTCTATGATAATTGAGACATCACAGATGGTTCAAGTTAATAACCGTCTGTGAAAGTTGCGGACATTATAGACGGTTCGTATAAAAAACCATCTTTGATATGAGCATTTTCACAGACGGTTCTTATAACAAACCGTCTGTGATATTGCGGACATCACAGATAGTTTGTATGAATAACCATATGTGAATTATCACAGACAGTTCGAACTGTCTGTGATAGTATCCTATCACAGACGGTTTATGGTTGGAACCGTCTGGGATAATCTATGCTATAAAATAGCACGCATACGTGGTCTCGACATACATCTGTCTTCATTGCACTGCATCGGTGGAGCAAGGCAGCCAGCTTTGGGAAGTTTTGTGAAAACATATTGCTTGTAGATCTATATACGTCTTCTTGGTGATCAGCGGTTAGTATTCCATTGCTTCTAATAACCTATATGCCTTGTAATAGAGAGATGATAGCTAGGTTTTGTTTCAATCTAGCTAGCTAGCTAACTAGGTTTAGAAAGATAATGGTACTTTGCCCAATTTCAGAATGAGTCAGTACTCCTAGTTTACTTTAATATATTCTTGCTTAATATTATTGTTTCATGAATACGTGGCTAGCTAGCTACCTACCTACCTAATATAGGGCATGTTTGTTTCAGTTGTAGATTCTGAGAAGTAGCTGGTGAGTATTCAGCTAGTCAGAATCTGGAGAAGCTGGATAACCCCAGCTTCTGGCTACTAGTTCATTTTCTGGATTCTGTAACTTCTGGCTACTTAGAATCTGGATGAAAATCTGGACTGTTTAGGGGAGCTGCAGATTCTGGGAGTAGCTGCAGCTGCCAGAAGCTGAAACAAACAGGGCCATAGATGTGTGTAATTAAGTAGCTAGTCTGATTTGCTATAGTACTGCTAATAATCCAATTTAACACTCATTTGTTACATGTATAGTGTAGATGGACTGAAGCTGAATGTACATTGAGAACCGTGTGAGTGAACAGTACATTAATGTCATGTTTGCTTTTAGAAGAGCCGCCGAGCTGGATATGTTGAAGAAGGGGGTGGAATATATGTAATGTCTATGCATTGATTGAGATAATCTAAAGATGCTTAGCAACTCAGCATAGATCAAAGCTCACTTGATTCGAATGAGTTTCAGAAAAGGGTACAAATGTTGGATCAGTCACGGTGAAGAGAAAATTACACAAGAATGTAGTTATGACATCGTCGAGGAAGGCAATGATATGTCGATTGTGGACTGTGCTTTCGATGAGGATGGGTCGCAGGATGACAATCTAGATTAAACGGTTCTATAAAAGAACCATATGTGATAGTGTTATCATAGACAGTTCCATAATAGAACGTCTTTGATAATTTCTCTATAAATATACTCCAAGATAGGTTCTGCTTGCAAAGTCCTCACTCACGCTCTCCATTTCTACCGCCCTTACAAGGTTTTGCTAGATCTGACTACTCACTCGCACACGACGCCACCTCACCCTCCCGACGCCGCCTCTCCCTCCCAACGCCCCCTCTCCCTCCTGACGTCGGCCACCTCTCCCTCGTGACATCGGCCATCTCTCCTTCCCGACGCTGGTTGCCTCTCCCTCCCGACACCGCCTCTTCGTCCCGACATCGCCTCTCCCTCCCAACACCGCCTCTTCGTCGCGACGCCGCCTCTCCCTCCCGACACCACCTCTTCGTCGTGACGCTGCCTCACCCTCCTGACATCGACCGCCTCTCCTTCCCGACACCAACTACCTCTCCCTCCCGATGCCTCCTGTTCCTCGTGACACCGCCTCTCCCATCCGACACCGACCGCCTCTCCCTCCAACGCCGGCCGCCTCTCCTCCCTACAGTATGAAACCCAAATCCCACAGTGGGTTCAGATATTAGCTCGATGATGATACTGGTCTAATACTTCATAATATATAGTACTTCATGATATATGCTTCACTTCTTAGCTACAAGATCTAATCTCAATAGTTGGCTAATTTGTTTTGTGATCTTTAGTACTTCATGTTATATGCTTCACTTGTTAGCTACAAGATCTAATACTAAAATTGTATATTCAACCTTGAGCTCTAAATTGTTATTATTACTGTTATTTGTCAATTTGTGGTCTATCTCAATAGTTGGCTAATTTGTTTTATGATCTTTAGTAGTTGGCTAATTTGTTTTATGACCTTTAGTGCTTCATGATATATGCTTCATGTAACAACCCAAGTTTTTATTAAAATAAAATAAAATAAATAAATAAAAATCAATTAAAATTAAAATTTAATCTAAAATAAGTATTTTTGTTGCCTAAAGTTTAAATTTGGATTTTCCCTGATTTTTTGTTTTTGAAAAAGCTGGATTTGAAAAGCATTTTCAGAAAATCCTAAAATTATTATTAAATAAAATGATATTTTGATTTTCCATAAAAATCTTATGTGAAATTAATTATTTGGAGTTATTTGGCTTTTATTTGGTTTCCTGGATTTTCTGGAGTTCAAAAATGTAATTTTGAAATTAAAAGGTATTTTTAAGTATGAAAATTAAATGCCAACATTAGTTAAAAATATTTTTATTAAGTCCAAAATGTCTCCAGGAGATTCTCTGAATTTGTCTGGAATTTTTGGAGTTTATTTCATATTTTTCTGAGGCTTAATAGATTTTCTAGGCTTTTCTGAAAATCTGAAAAATCAAATCCGAAAATTAAAATCTTCACCTCCCCCTCCGGCCGCCACGTGGACGGGCAGATCTGCTCCACGCCGCCACCATCCGGCCGTCGCCTCCACCCCGCCTACCCCTTCCCGATGGCCGCCACGTCGCCCCCTCGGCCCATCCGGCCCCTCCGACCAGCCTAACCGCCCGATCCCGCCCTTGGCCAAGCGGCCTCATCTCCACCACCCGCGCCACTCCATCCCCTTCTCTCTCTCTCTGCGCCCCCGGCCCCACCTGTCGGTGCTACTCCCCTCACTCCTCTCTCTCGCTGCCACCCCGGGCCCGCGTGTCAGCCACCCCTGCCTTCTTCCCCGCGCGGCCCCTTCTTCCTCCTCTCGCGCCACCGCCCGCAACGGTCACCGCCGCCATTTGCGCTGCCCACTCGGTCGCCCGATCCCCTTCCTTTTTCCCCTCCTTCTCTCCCCGACCGACCCCGCCATCCCCGCGCCGAATCTCGCCGTCCCCGCGCCGATGTTTCCCCTAATTCCCCGCCATTTCCCGCCGCCCCACGCCATCAACGGCGAGCAATTCGCCCCGCCTCCGCCCTCCCCGACCCCTATAAATATCGCCTTCGGCCTCCCCTCTCCTCGCCCCACCTCCTCCCACCTTCACTTTCTCTCCTCCGCCGCCGGAGCACCCCGGCTGCCGAAGCCCGTGCGCCTCCGCCGCCTTTTGCTCGCCGCCGGCCAGCTCTCGCGCCCGCCAAGCCCCGCGACAAGGTGAGACGCTTCCCCTCGGCCTCCTTTTTCTGTAGCCGTCCTCACTACCGGCCATCTCGTCACCGCTCGCCGGTTGCTTGATCGCGCAAAACTGCACACCCGCAAGTGCACGGGTTGCCACTGAAATAGCGGCGAGTGTCGTGTTCTCCACAGGGACTAGACTAAGGCTACCGGTGCTCAACTAAAGCTAGGTCAATCAAAACGGTGGAGAAAACTAAACTAAAACAACTAAAACGACCAAACTATCAAACAACGACAAAACGAACGACCGTACGAATGGACGTCGTACGACCGAACGAACTAAACGACGACTAACTACACAAATGACGCACGAACGACGACACAAACGACTACGCGAACGAACACAACTACCGACCGACGACCTAAATAACTATCGACCGCAAGAAAGAAAGAGGAAGTCGAGAAGCACTGGGGCAGTCTAGAAGCACGAAGGGAGTCGAGAGAGAACGAGGGAGAAAACGGTCGAAGGCTAACTAGACAACGACGGCACACGACAAACACAGCTACGAACGCTCACACAACTTAACGATCAAACGACCGCTGAGAGAAGCAAAGGGGGAGGTCGAGAAGCACAAGGGAAGATCTAGAAGCACTAGACGGGTTGAGACAGCAAGGGGGAGAAAACGATCGCCGACTCGCTAAATCGCGCAACACAAGCACACACATAAACTGGACATTGACAGCTGCACAAACACACTACTGACACTAGAACACATAACAAATTAAAACATAATTACAATAACATCTCAAAGCATATGCATACATAATAGTGCATAATTCACAATAACAAAACAGGGCACTATATAATATCCACTGATCTCATGCATTACAGATCTCTGAACAAAATCCTCAATGCACCATCACAGTGAGACATCAACAAAATTCACATTCCCAGATTAGCATTCACAGCGCATTCCAGATCAAACATCTCAAAATCAAAGTGCACAATTAACAATTACTTGATAACAGTAATAATGAGCAGCAAAAAAGATAAAGGGAGAAGAATTTGGGATGAACCGAAGAGTAGAGCAGAGGAAGCAGAGCAGAGGAGGAGGCCGTCGGTGAAGTGAGCCGAGGAAGGAGGGTCGGTGATGCCGTGAAGAAGTTGCAGTCGGTGAAGGAGCTGCCAGCGTCGGTGGTGGAGAAGAAAGGGTGGTTGCCGACGGGGGTGTAGGCGGAGACTGGCGTCGGAAGTCGTCAGAGCTAATGTCGGTGGAGTCGCCGGTGGAAGACGGTGGTCGGAGAAGACTCGGTCTCAGTGCCGCGCCGATCTGGAGGGGAGGAGATGAGGACGGCGGCGCCGAGGCGGATCTGGAGGAGGAGCGGTAGTAGAGCAAGGCTGCCGAGGTGCGCGGTTGGTGTGGCTAGTGGAGAAGGGAGGCGAGATCGGTGAGGAAGGGGGAGATGGTGGCGGCGCGGTGGAGCAGGGAGGCGAAAAGAGGAGCGGCCGGAGAGGAAGAGCAAGGGGAGGAGCTAGTGGCAATTCGGTGAAGGAGAAGAAGCGGCCGGAGTAGTGGAGGTGGATGAGAGGAAACCGGAGACCGGAGAGGCAGATCTGAGGCGGGCGGTGGTGTGCCAAGAGGAGGCAGAATAGAGGTGGCGGTGGTGTGCCGAGAGGAGGCAGAATAGAGGTGGCGACCGGTGGATTTGGAGCAGTGGGTGGAGAAGGCGGAGAAGGGGATTTGGGGAGAAGCAGTGGGGCTAGAGGGAAGAGGAGGCGCTGGGGGTCAGCGGTGGCGCACGGGAAGAGGCGGATGGAGAAGGCGGCGCGGGTGGAGAAGAGAAGTGGGCGGCCGGAGTAGAGAAGAGAGGAAGGGTGGCCGGAGAGGAGAAGAATGGAGGCGCGGCGGTGGAGAGTGGCGGGTGGAGAAGGAGGGAAGTAGGAGGAGCTGCGGCCGAGGGAGGAGAAGACGGCGCAGAGGAGAAGCGGCGGAGGAGAGGAGAAGAATGGAGGCGCGGCGGTGGAGAAGTGAGGCAAGGGGGGAAGCCGAGAAGGGAGAGCTGCGGGTGGAGAGAGGTTGTCGCCGGCGAGGTCTGGAGGAGGAGCGACGGTAGAGCAAGGCGGCTGGTGAATAGAGGATGCGGCAGCGCACGGGAGGAGAAGTGGTTGCCGCCGGTGCCGGAGCTAGGGAAGGTGAGGAGGGAGGAGATGAGCGGCGAAAGGAGGGTGAAGTGGCGGCGGTGGATGTGGTTAGGCGGCGGCGCTCGGATGGAGGAGGAGGAATAGAGATGGCGCGGTTCTGTGGAGGAGAGGAAGAGAAGGAGCAGCGATGAGGAAGAGCAGAGGAGAAGATGCAGGGCGGCGGCGCTGTGGCGACGAGGTGTGCGGAGGAGCGGTTGGCCGGCAGTGGCGAGTTGCAGGGGGAGATCAAGGAAGCGGCGGCCGAACTGAGGAGAGTGCCGGCGCCGGTGGGGAGAAGGAAGAGAGAGGCGGCGGAGAGAGGCAAGGAGGCTCGCCGGCCGGAGTAGAGGAAGAGGAGGCGCGATGGAGGGGCGGTGGATGAAGGCGGCGCTTGGTGGCGCGGTGGTGGAGCTGCGGGGTGAGCTGTGGTTGGCCGAGAGGTGGTGAATGGCGGCGATGTGTTCGACGGCCGCCGGCGAGCTGGCCGACCCTCGCTGGCGCCGGAGAAGAGGAAGGGGGAGCAGAGAGCAATGGGGGGGGCTCGGGTAGAAGCAAAATGGCCGGCTCAATCCATTCCAGGCGGCGGCTAGGGTTTAGGACGGGGTGGGGAATTGGTCATCTTACAGTTTAGTCCTCATACTCTCTAGGGTTTACATATAGGTCCTTCTCCCATTGATTTCTTTTCTTTCTGGCCCTTGGAAACTCCGATTTAATCGCAGTTTGATCCTACGTGCTCGTGACAATACGTACATCTCCACGGAGCAGTCCCGAAATGCCAGAATTGTCGTTTATGCGCCTCGATCACGCCGGCCTGCAGAAAAACATATAAAAATGTAAAATGGTCCATTTCGAGCAATTAAATATGGAAAAACGTGTAAATGATGATAAACGGTCCCAAAATGCGAAGAATATGAGGGTAAAATGACGGGTAAATAAATATAAAAATGACGCATGTCACCGGCGAGCCGTGCTGCCCTGAGCGCTGCTCCGCCGGCCTGGCCACGTCAGCAGCTGACACTGACGTGGACGCCGCGTGTCCGCCCGGTGGCAGCCACCTCGGCTTCCCTGCCCCGTCAGCGCCACGTGCGTGCAGTCAACCCACCCCCCACCTCAGCCTCCTCCTGAACCCGTGGACCCGGTCCATGTGGACCAGGGCCCACTGTCAGCCTCTCTGGCTCAGGGCTGACGCCATAAACCAGATTTTCTTTTAGGAAAGTAATTCCATTAATTCAGTGCTGATGTCATAAATCCTTTTTCAGTAGGAAAAATAATTCCAAAAATCCCCTTTTTCCATTTTCTCTCTTTTCAAACTTCCCGGAGCCCGTTCTTCTTCGTCCTAACTCCGATTTAGCCCATTCAAATTTCTACATTCATCAAAAATTCCCCTCTATCCATTTCTGGCCTCAATTAAAATATTTGAAGTCAATTTGAATTTATTTTGAATTTATTTGAATTTGGTTGGTTATTTTCACGTGTAGACTTCGACGATTCTGGAAAATTCTTCGACGAAGACTCAAACCAAGTTGAAGAGCAAGGCAAGTCACACTCCTTGACCATGTTGATCCCAGATTCCAAATAAAATTATGTTGATTTAAATTATATTGCATGCATACTTTTATTCAATGTATTTCAATTCAGTTTTAAATTTAGTTAATACCCACTTGTTAATTCCTCCTTTGACATTGCAAACCCTTATACCTTGTCACCCTAGAATTAAACTCTAGTTAGTACACTAGTATTAGCTAGAGAATTTCATAACAAATGCTTAGACCTGCTTAGATATAATCTTGGATTTGGGATACCTTTTCACATAAAATGATAAGCTTTTGAACTATACTCTTGACTTTGGTGAGTCAAGGAGTATTATGAAATATTTTGAAAATAAAATATAAAATCTGGTTTAGACTTAGGCTAATGGTTAGGTGGTGGGTGCAGGCATGCACTGTTGTTCGGAGACACAGTGTTGATTCTCGGGCACAGGGGGTATGTGGATGTGCCTAAGTCAATTAAGGACCGGTCTGTGAGTTACTGTTGCAAAGCCCTAATCGTACTACCACATGGCTGGTATGGGATAGCCCTGGCTGAATAATTTGCGAAGTCCCAACCTGGGTCATGTCGTAGGATGAAAGTGAGCGTGGCGTAGGCCATGAGAAGTCTCACTCGGCTCAAGAGGGGGTCCCGGTCTGGTGGATTCCTTACTGGGGTGAAACCTTAGAGTTGGCTTGGCCAGGTTGAAGGCTTTGCATTGTAAAGGCCTTGTCACGATTCCTCGCCGCACACCAAAGGAAGTGTGTAAACCGGTGGTAATATGGGATGATCGTGTCTTGTGGGTAAAGCTGTACAACCTCTGCAGAGTGTATAATCTATCCTGGATAGCCGTGCCCACGGTCACGGGCATGCTGAGTAAAAGTTTTTCATGGATTAGACTTTGTTTTTCAAAAATATTTTCGAAAACCTTGTGGATGGATGGAATCCACGAGAGATGAAAACCTTGCGGATGGATGGAATCCGTGAGAGATTGAAATCTGGTGAATGGATGGAATTCATCAGATTTGCGCAGTGAAAGCATGTGGATGGATGGAATCCAGACGTGATCTTTTGGAAAAGATGGTCCGGGTGGGATGCCCGTGGATAGGTTGGTGTTTGGTCGGAGCCTGCACTGACGCTAATATTTTCAATTACCAGTACTGTCTTTACGTATTGTATTAAATTCAGCATTTTCAATCTATTTATTATATTTCATTAAATGTTGTTTTATGCAAACTAACCCTATGAGCCTTCCATTGAAGCCTTTATCATTATATTGCATTTCTCCGTGTGACTTGCGGAGTACAAGTTTGTACTCACGTTGCTATCTCCACACAGAGGAAGACGACTTCGACTACGGTGAAGACCAGAACGAGTAGGCCACGTCTTGCAATTGTTTGCCTGTGGGCAGGCTTGGGCTTCGCTTTTTCAGCTTCGCTTCTGCAGTTTCTTTTGCAGTTATATTTGCCAATGTGCGATGATGTAAACGCTGGCCATAAGGCCGTACTCTTTAAATTAAATAAATGTCATTATGGTTGATATTTATCTTTGTTGTTCACTGTGTGCACTAGCTGATCCTGGACTACTGCGATTTACACAGAGGATCCAGGAGTCGTTGCTCCGGGTTCCGACACTTCACTTGTTAGCTACAAGATCTATTTGGAATGGCATGTTACTATTCCAAAGGGACCTTGTAGCAATAATATATGCCACATAGACCTTCAAAGGGCATGAAGCAAGTTACATACTCTCATGTCAGGTTCAATGAACTTGAGACACTGGTCTATGTAATTCGATTCATAGAACTTTATTTTATGATCTTTACTATTTCATAATATATGCTTCACTTGTAAGCTACTAGATTTATTTGGAATGGCATGTTACTATTCCAAAGGAACCTTGGGACACTGATGTGTGTAATTCAATTCATAGAACTTAATTTGTTTATGCTCATAGCTCACTACAGTTAGGTTTTCTTATAAGAGAGATGATGTCCACACAATCATTGTTGTCATCATCTGGGTCTCATGCTTCGAAGATCGGGATAACTAAGCATGGTTGAGAAGTATCGAAAAGGCCAGAGGGCCAAATGACTATCATGGTGGCATCTCTAGATGGGGTCCCTCTATAACTGAAGAAAGCAGTGGTAGCTTTTGGACTACCTGTGGGATAATTGGAAGGCAACGGGTCCCCATCACCATAGCAAGCTGGAAAGATTTGGCTAAGGATCAGAAAAACCAGCTATGGGTTGAAATAACAAATTCATTTGAGATCCTAGCAGAAGTACAAGGACTCGTGTAATGGCAGGCACTCCTCGCAATGGAAAAAGCATGGAAGAACTTCAATAGCGCTCTTGTCATGTAGTACGTGGCCAAGGATCTCACGCCCTTCATGAGGTATCCTTTCATGTCTCTAGAAACATGGGAGGCCTTTGTGTACATGAAGACAACAATTAAATTTGAACAACAAAGTGCAGCACACAAGGCTGTCCAGTCACAATACACTCACCCTCACAAACTCAGTACTGCTGGGTACGCGGATAAAATCCCATAGTGGAGTATGTAGGATGAGGTCGCAATCTGATCGGAGGCCTCTCCACCATTTGCCAGGATCAAAAATAAGCACGCCTGAAACTAGTTAAGAGAGAGGTCATCAACCACATCTTCGGGCGTCTCCTCTTTTAAAAACCCCGCAGATGAGAAAGTGTCCCAATGCTTGGTAAGATATGTTAAACTACATAGTTGTTAATACCTCTTGAACTTCATGGGTTCAAAAATAACATAATTTCCTCTTGCAGCAATCATTGACTACCGAATCTTCCCGAGTCTCCTTTGAAGAATACAAGGAGAGAGATATACTATCACAGGCCCTGGAAAATAAGGAGCACCCAGGTCGCACGCGAGGCCTGGGGGTTTACGTATCTTGGAGGCATGGATTCCCAAATGACTCCGAGACATATAGGAGTAGGAAGAGATTGAAGGCCTATCGTGATGAACAAATAAAATAGGAGCTTCGTGCACAACTTGAGGAACAGCTATCTACCTCACTTTAAAAGAAGACTGCCTCACTTCAAGGAGAGATAGATTTATTGAGGGAAGAACTGAGACAAGTCCGCAACCAATCGCAACGCACCCTGTTAATGTGGTACCCAGTCCCCCTCAAAGTTGGAGTAGCTATGCGTCCACGCCAATTACTCAACATAGTGATGCTCACTTACCTATCGACGACATCCAGGTAATGTACCTCTTTAGAGTGCTACATAGATAGATCTACCTGGTGGACGCCTTAGCTCATCATGTATCGTTATGTAGGAGTCCACGCCTAGCATCCTCAGAGTCAGGTTTGCTATCTCCATTCGCATTAACGTTGGGCAGGGGATGGCGTATCCATGGCTATTAGGGACGCTGGTGCATGGTGCCCAACTAGAGACCGGTTTCGTGAAGATTCAGGTGGACATGATTAATGATATTTTTAGGATCGTCCCTCTTAAGAAGCCTCCAAACGAGGAGATTATGACATTAGGGGATGCTGTCCACAGATTCATCCAGTGGCCCAAGAGGTACATCGCCCTTGACTCGTCCGTGCCGCGATTTCCGCATCCAGTGGCTCAAGAGGGACATACTGGACCTGTCACATCAGCTCCCGTGGCTCCACCTCTAGCTCCATTTCTGAAGCCTGTTGCATCAGCTCCCATGGAGATGACATAGAAAATGTATCATAAGCGAGGTGCTAAGACCCAACCAAAGAAGATTAAGACACCTCCCGGGCAATGGAAGTTCATTCTCGGAGTGTCATTGGTCTCCGAGTCACAATTACCTAGGCTTGTACTAGTTTGCAATACATTGCAGACTGGTACATATAGATGTCCAATATGAAGCCAAACTGGCTTAGTGGATTCACTGTGAGATACATGGAGGCACATTTCCTTTACGACTCAGGCTATTTCATCATGACCTTCGAAGACTAATTCATACTATTCAACTTCGCTGAACTCGACGCCTCACTTCTACGATACTGGACACTATAAGTGTACTATATAATCATGTTCTACATTCATGTCATGCCGATAAATATCATTACTCTTTACTTATGTATAGATACATGATCCAACAAGTCTAGCGACGATGAGAACCAGTTGGTTTCCTTGACCCACACTTGGTGTCAAAGCAATCCATCAACGATAATGCATTCTTCATCCAAGATTACATAACGAGCAGATTGATTGCTCACAATGACAAAGAGTACATCATGGTACCTGTTGTAGGGGTGGCCCCCACCTAAGCCCAGCAGGCATGTTGGAGGAATGTAAGGCCCAAAATGGGACATGTGTAATGACATGAGTGCCCCTGAGGTGAGCATTCGGATGTAAGGGTATAATTGTAAAAGCACTCCCCATATGGATATATATATATACAACACAGGCCATGGGGAAAACCCTAAGTCATTACTCACCTAACTCTCCACTACCATACTCTCTCTGTTTGGTGTGTAACCACAACAGTTGGCGTCGTCCGTGGGGAGGACGAGAGCAAGACCAAGATCCAGAGAAGAATGGCACCAAAAAAAAAGCTTCGTCATCGGCTGCGAAGGGGAAGAAGACAGGCGTAGTGGGGCATCGCGTCAACACCCGGGCCTCGGCGTCGGCAGCGAGCATCGACGTTCGCGGCGCGACAACCGATCCCGCCACCATCGCTGTAACGGCCGACCCCACGCCCACCGCTGCGACGACCGATCCTGTGACCATCGCCGCGACGGCCAACCCTGCTAACATCGCCATGATGACCGACCCTACGAACATCACCGCGGCGGCCGACCTCACGAACATCGCTGCGACGGCCGACCTCACAACCACGTTGCGATGACCCACCCCGCCACCACCGCCGCGACGACCGTCGAGACCGCCCCGCGCGTGGCAGGTAACTCCACCGCTGGCACGACGTACGTCCCTCCACTCAGTGCAGGAACAACGAGTGGCTCCGACGGCAACGCAGGCCCCGTCGCCACCTCCGGAGTCCCTCACGCCAGCGCAGCGGGCGGCCCGGGAGCGCAGGCCGTGGTTGCCACTGCTCCGGCCACACCGCCGAGTGCGCTGACGGCCCCACCCACGTCAACGGTGGAGAATGCCCAGCTGGCGGCCCTCGGCGCGTTCCAACGGGAGCTAACGGATCTCCACGGAGCCGTGCGGGACATGCAAGAGGCTAGGAGCCAACAGACCCCACCGGTGGTCACGTCGGAGCCCACGCCGGAGAGGGCGGATAGCCGTGACGCCCTCACATCCAGCCGCGTCCTGCTACGGCGCGTGGACCCAGAGTCTCCACTCTCCGCAGGCCTGCAACAGGCGGCATGGCCGGAGGACTTCAAGTTTCCGAGTGTCATCGACGCGTACAAAGGTGACACGGACCCACGGGAGTTCGTGCGCTTGTATGAGACCGCCATCGAGGCCGCCGGCGGAGATGACACCACGAAGGCAAAGGGACTACCCCTCGCGTTGCACGGGGTGGCGCTCTCTTGGTTCTTCACCATCGAGCCACAGTCCATCAACGCGTGGGAACAGATCCGCGACCGACTCTATAACAACTTCCAGGGAAACTACGTTAAGCGCGTCGATGCAGATCAACTCTTCGCAGTCAAGCAAAAACCTTCGGAGAGGCTCCGGGATTAGTTCAAGCATTTCGCGAAGGTACGCTGCCAGGTCAAGGACGTCAATGAAACAACCGTCATCAACGTAGCAATACAAGGCCTCCGCCCAGGACCGATGGCTGAGTACAACGCGCGGAAACCAATCAAGACGGTGGCGAAGCTCTTCGACAAGATGGAAGAGTACGCCAAGGCAGAAGAGGATGCGCGACGCCGACATGGCGACGAATCCGACACCAATTAGGCGGAGGGCTCGGCAAAACACAATGGCTCGCTAAAGGAGGGCTCCTCGAAGGGCAAGCGCAAGCAAGAGCCATCGAAGGATGCCCCCAAGCGCGTGGATACCTAGCACAAAGACCCGTCGGGCGACAAGCCCAAACGCTACCAACACAAATCTCAGAAGCCCCGCTACGTCTTCGACATCGAGGGTGGCTCCGAGGATAGCGCCCCCGCCGGTCGTGGCGGCAGAGGGCGCCGTGGCCGAGGACGGGGGCGCGGGCGGGGCCGCGACGACAGAACCCGCGAGGAGTACAACGACCAACACCAAGGGCTGTGGTGCGAAGTCCACGGTCGGGGCAGCCACGACACGCGCGTGTGCACCACCATTGCAGTACTCTGGCAGAACGTTGCCAGAGAAAGAAATCCCGAGGCACATCCGCCTGTCGTGGCTCATGTCCCACATCCCTAGGATCAAGGAAAGCAACCCCAGGAAGGCCCCCTGCGAATTCAGGCCCACGTACAGCAACGCCGGGATGGCCTCCTGCAACTTCAAGCCCTGGAGGGGGCCCAGCGCAGGGTCATAAACATTATCTCTGGGGGCTCCTCGTTGGAGTTCACCTCGGCGCAGCAGCGAAAGGCCTATGCAAGGAGGCTGCACCACGTCGCGGCGTACCCAGCGCAGGCACCGCTGGAGTGGGTGCAATACGAAATCACCTTCACGCCCACAGACGCCGAAGGCGTGGAATTCCCCCACCAAGATCCCTTGGTCGTCTAGGTCGCCATCGCGGGATGTGACGTCAGACGCGTCCTGGTCGATGGGGGGAGTTCCGCAAACATCTTGTTCACAGCGGCCTTCGATCAGATGGGGATCCCCCGAAGTCGGTTGGGCCCCTCGGGAATCCCGCTGCAGGGCTTCGGAGGTTAGCCCCTGCGGGCGCTGGGCCAAATATGCCTCCAAGTCTCCTTCGGCCGAGACAGCAATGTGAGGAGTGGGGACGCCACCTTCGACGTCGTCGATCCATCTTGTACCCCTACAACGCTATATTGGGACGGCCAATCTTAAACTCTCTCAGGGCAGTCCCACACCATGGCTTCTTGTGCATGAAGCTCCCCGGACCGTAGGCCATCATCACCGTCCACGGCGACCAAGATATGGCTCGACGCATAGAGCTCGGCACCAGGGGTCCGCGCCACGAAGCTCGACAGAACACCTAGGCCAAGTGTGCAAGTGCAAAGATCCTAGGTGGCCCCGGAGAGCATCTCGCTGGCCCCTCGTGTGAGTCGCCCCAGCGGTAGAAGCTCCCGGCGCAGCCTGCCCCGTCAATAGGCAACGACAGCAGCGGCCGTTTCTGTAGCGGTTAGTGGTCAGTACCTCATCTTTTGTAATCGCTCACCCGCGCAAGTGGGAATTTAATAAAGTTCACCGTTTGCACGAAAGTTATTTTGTTTCCCACAAACCGCGCGAAAGGTTACCTCCGCGTGCACTCCTTAGGAGTATAAACAAAGACACGCGTTCGCACGCGCACTCTCTGTGAAAAACACGGGCATGAGTATAAACAAAAACGCGTGGGGGGACGCCTCCGCGCGCAGTCTACGGACTCTAAATAAGACGTAGCGTTGAGGTCCGCCTCTGCACGAAATTTCACCGCCCACAATGCGCGGAGGCTTGCCTCCGCGCGCAGTATACGGACTCTAAATAAGACGTAGCGTTGAGGTCTGCCTCCGCACGCAATTTCACCGCCCGCAACGTGCGGGGGCTTGCCTCCGCACGCAGTATACAAACTCTAAATAAGACGTAGCATTGAGGTCCGCCTCCGCACGCAATTTCACTGCCCGCAACGCGCAGAGGCTCGCCTCCACGCGCAGTCTACGGACTCTAAATAAGGCGTAGCGCCGAGGTCTGCCTCCGCACACACTCCACAGAGTATAAATAAGTCGCGGATGTTGTCCCTGCGCACTCTACTGAGTATAAACAAGATGCGGATGCCCCCGCGCACGCATAGGCGTTATCCCTACGTGTACTCTCCGGAGTATAAATAAGACGTGGTCGATGTTCCCACGCACTACACGGGGTACGAAACGACGTGTGGATGATGCGCCCACACACCGTGAGTCTCCGTAAGGCATGCTAGAGGCTGGCCTCCGTGCACACCCTGCAGCGTCCGCATCAGGGGCAGCAGAGGCTCGCCTCTGTAGCATCCTGCAGCGTTAGCATCAGATGGAGCGCTCACGCGTCTACCTCGACTAAGGCGCCAGCTCCGCTGCCACCGCTTCGAAGGGTAGGGGACGGAGCGCTCGTGCGTCTACCTCGACTAAGGCGCCAGCTCCGCTGCCACCGCTTCGAAGGGTAGGGGACAGAGCGCTCGGGCGTCTACCTCGACTAAGGCGCCAGCTCCGCTACCACCGCTTCGAAGGGAAGGGGACGGAGCGCTCGCGCGTCTACCTCGACAAGGCGCCAGCTCCGCTGCCACCACTTCCAAGGGTAGGGGACAGAGCGCTCGCGCGTCTACCTCGACTAAGGCGCCAGTTCCGCTGCCACCACTTCGAAGGGTAGGAGACGGAGCGCTCGCGCGTCTACCTCGACTAAGGTGCCAGCTCCACTGCCATCACTTCGAGGGGTAGGGGACGGAGCGCTCGCGCGTACACCTCGGCGTCGCAAGCAATGATGAAGACGGGCGAGATCTTTTCAGCTAAACCCCTTTCCCCCTGTTATATTCATCGACAGATGTTTACAAAGCCACGCAACACACATCCACAAACAGCCTTGGGGGCTCGAGTTCGCTACTCGGTCGGCTCCTCCTTAATGCGCGCTCACGGTAAAGCTTCACACGAAGAAGCCCGGCTTGCCCAGAAGTCCAGCGACTCCTCGGCCCTCCGCCACCGTCGGAGACGTCGTCGGATTACACGGTCAGAAACTAGTAGCCGGCCCGGGTCGGGTAGCTGTTCGAGACATGCGGGCACACAAGTCAGCACTGGCAAGGCAACTAGCACTTTATTCATGAGACGACGGGCTTGTCTTACAACGCACACCAATGCGCAGAGACCATGCCGTCACACCTGAGGGTTTGTGTCGCCCCCGGAATTCGTGGGGCCACCCTCGTCGCAGCGTGGGACTTCATCCAGCCACCGGCCGAGGTTCCCCTCGTTGTATAGGATACTCTGCAACTCTACCCTCGCGCAGCCTCCCCGATGTACTCCCAGATCCTATCATGAAAAATCGCACGAGGCGGCGAACAGTGCGCATGGCATCGGACATCACCCCGGCCCCGATCAGCAACTCCAAACGAGGATCAGCTAGCTCGCTGATGTGCTGGCAACCCCGGTGTCGTAGGAGCACACATATCAGACACGAGGTCACGTAGGAGGAGCAGTGGTCACCGAAGGTCGTCGCGGAGTTGCGGGCAATGTTGGGCGCATCCCTGATCCGCCGAAGTATCCGCGACAGGTCCTCAGGACCGAAGGAGCGGGGTGGTACTTCGGCGATGAGACCTTCAAGGGTGACCTCCAGGTCCAGCATGGTGTCCCACGCGGCCATCGAAGCCTCGCCCAGGGTCCGGTCCCGCTCCGCTAGGGATGCAGCAAGCTCGCCCTTCTCCCTCTCCAGCGCAGCAATTTGCTGGAGCAAGTCATCCCGCTCCTCTGCAACCTCTCGTCGCGCCGCCTCTCTGGCTGATGACCACGCCGCCACAACGAGCGCCTCCGCACCCGACCTCGCCTCCGCGCACTCGCCTTCTAAGTGGCGAATGCGATCGTCCATGGCGGAGTGCGTCCCCTGGCTACGTGCAGGGCCTCCTCGGCGGCCCGCAACCGGTTCTGTAGCGCCCCTTCTCGCGGGCGTGAGCCGCTTGCAGCGTCTGGGCCAAGACAAGAGTCTGCACGACAAACAAGTCAGCGAGCGGCTACGTGACCGGGTATCGTTACAAGGTCAGACACTCACCCTCACTCCAGATACCTCCAGGGCGTCCCCAAGGCGCCCCGCCCCATAGGCTAACAGTGACTGTTGATCAACGCTGGCGGCCGCGTCAGCCACGATCCCGCGCCATGCCCCCAATGCCTTCGGAGGAGGGACGAAGTTCGCTGGGGTCACGGGAGCGGGGTTCGAACGGGCAGCCTCGGCAGCGCCGGACAGGAATCGCCCGTCCTCAGGGATGAGTTCCGCTGCAAGAAGACGTACCACTCAAGCCTAGGAGAACACCGCAAAGCTATGACAAAGTATGGCAAGGCAGCATACCTTCGGTGGCTGGCGGCGGACGAGGAGTCTCCATATCAGGGCCTAACGCCGACAGCCCCCGCCCCCCGGCCGCTACGGCCTGCATAGGAGCCGAAGGGACACTGCGTACGGGGGCTTCCGCGTCGGAGTCAGAGTCCCACAGGCTCCCAATGCGAGTCGCCACGGCAAACCCCCTCGAAGTCTGATGGAGAGGAGATCGCAGGCATGGCCGCTTTGCCCTGGGAGGAGAAGGTGAAGGTCCTGCCTCGGTGGCCGCCGTAGAAGGCTCCATGGCAGTAGTGCTCGTGGGCGGGGGTCCTACCCTAGTGACCTCCGCGGAGGACACCTCTGTCTCGGCTACCATTGGGGGCAGAGACCTCGTTCCATCGGCCTCCGAGAGGGGCAGCTCTGACGTTGTCCCCACCGCAGGCGGCGACGTCGCTCTGGGGCCACCAGCAGATGATGGCTCCACTTCGGCGGCCGCTGTGAGCAGCGGGACTTCCCCCTCCCGGTTGTCCAGGGCACACTCCTGATCCCTGGCCCTGCTCGGAGACCTCCGCCCTCGTCGGCTGCACATGTCTCCAGGTCAGAGTCAGCGTACTTCGCCGAATCGGACTCAATGCCCGCCGCATCGAAGGGGGTAGCGGCAATGGCAGCCGTCGCGTACGTCGAGGCCGTGATAGCCAGCTCTTCCCGTGAGATGGCGCCCTTTTTCCTATGGTACCGTCATCTTGACGTCGCGACTGACTTGGGACCGGTAAGGCGCGTTCCGCCACGTGGACACCCAGGGCCTCGCAAGTGCGGTTTATTCACCCTAGCCCCGCCTCCGCGACCGCAGCTGTACGCTGCTCGTGCTCCCGGGCCGTATATGGCCCAAGGAACATGACGGCCGCGCGTTCCGCGTCCTTCAGGCACATGCCTAGGTGACACAAGCAACACGATTAAGCGCGGCGCAGTGACCATAAATGGAAATGAGCATATCATCAAAAGCTTACGAAGGCCGGAGGGCGCTGGTAGCGAGCAAACGGACGGACGGACGTTGTCATCCCGGAGTTTCCCGGCAGCAAGGCGACACTCATGGCCAAGTGGCGCCACGCCGTACAAAATGTACTCCTCGGCGAGATCGCGCATGTTAAAGCGGGCGGAGATCCCCACGAGTCTTCGCGCTCTTCGCCTATCCTCGGGGTTAAGCGTGATGCTAGGCGTGGTGTTGAACGCCATTGGCTGACCCGTGCACTCGAGGCCGCTGCCGCTCTCCACGCGGTGGTAGAACCACCGTTTTGTCTAGCTAGACTCCCACTTCGCCCAGGTTGAGTTCACGGGGAAGAGCTTCCCGCACGGCGACCGCAGAATAAAGTTGACGTTGTCAAAGTTCGAGCGCGTCCCATCCTTCTGCTCCTTCGGTTGGCACCGGGCGTCGTGCAGATAGGTGAACATCGACGTGCTGGGCCAACATGCTTTCGAGCGCAAGGCCCAGCAGTACACGGCGAGGCGAGCCAGCGCATTCGGAGTCAGTTGCGCTAGCTCCAGCCTGAAGGTCCACAGCACGTCGCCAACGATCATCGCGGCCGGGATGCGAAGCCTAGCTTCAAAGTACGCGACGAAAATGATCGCCTCCGACTCCCCAGGCCGCAGCTCTACCTCATCTTCGGCGGGTAGCCGTACCGCTTGGCGGTCTGACAGCTTCCCCTCCCGCAGCAGCGTACGAATCGTCTCCTCCATCACGAGCGTCGCACCCAAGACGCTAGAGTACAGGCCCTCCTTCCTCTCCGTCGCCACCTACCACTTGTCCGCCGCCGCCGAGTCGCGCCTCTCGAGTGTGTACTCCACTTCAAGCGGCGAGGGCCGCCGGCAGTTGGCGTAACCGCTGCGCGCCGTGGGAGCACGCTCATCGCTGCGCGCCATCGTTATCTGGAAGCTAGACGGCGGTGGAAGGGAAGCGCGGTGGCAAGAAAAGCAAAGCGAAGCAAGGAACAACACGAATGATCGAAAAGCGTGCGGAGCAGGCGCAGGCCTGTTAGCACAGGGGTATTTAAAGACCCCTCGCGCTCCTGCACCACCGGTGAGTGTAACCGACGAATGACAAAACGCTCGCCTCCCCACGACCGAAGCCGAAGGGTCGCGACCGCCCACGAGAGTTGGGCGTAACCGCGGTCGTACAGAGACCTGTTAGCGCACGACGCGCCAATAGCGTCCCACCGCGTGTCGGCCCCCACCAGGCATAAATGTGGGTCACGTGACATGGTGCAGCTCTCGACGTGTGTCGGCGCAACTCTCGAGACCAATCAACTGCAATCATTTCGACGGGCTCGCCGCCCCAGCAGCAAGGCCTTGGCTTCAGCTTTGACTTGGTCTCCACGAAGGGCCATCTCCCTGGGACGCTACGACGAGTCGGAGTACACCGCCCCTCTGAGGTCCGCACAACCCTCCGGCCTCCGCAAGCGAAGGGCCAACCCCCGCATCCTCACGATCACGAGGCGCAAGTGCTCCCCTGCGACAAGCTCCGATATCCCTCTCAGGCGGGAAAAGCTACGCACAAGCGGGGCGCGCAACCCCTGGCAACTGGGAACGCGCGCTGGTAGCTAGGCAAACGGCACACGGCGCGCCCACGGCATCCCGCCGCGCGTCCCAGCCTTCTCGGGAAGGGACAAACGACCGTGGTCGTACGACCGCTCATAGCCCACGACGCGCCAATCGTGGCCCACCGTGTGTACACCTCGGGTGGAAAAGCACGTTTGGCTGCAGCAGCCTGCTCCTGCCACCCCAGAGGTCGACGCGATTCCTGGAACCATTAAAGCGCACTACCAAACCACGAAGCCACAACAACCCCGAAAGCACGGTGCGCGGGCAAGGGCCATCCATCTGTCTGTACAATGTAGCACCAGCAGGATATATATATACCCGATCAGGGGGGAGCTCAATCGGCACAAATCCAACCGGCAGGAGCCTAACCGGCGAGAGGAAACTCCAAGAAGCAACGTTGCAACACGGTACGGCCACGACGCCACAAATCCCGCGCCGCGCCAACCAGGCCTCGCCAGGCAGACCGGCAGCCACTTATCATCAGGGGCACGCGACGCCGGAGTCCGTGGTCACTTGGCGCTCGCGCGACGGCTTAGGGGCCCGCTCCGACAACCTCGGTCGACGCATCTGGCTCCGCCAACACCTTCGATTCATGCTCAATCCTACTACGGTGGGGCCTAGTGGACGACGAAGTCTTCGCCGACCCGCCCGGCGCCATAACCGCTTGCAACTGGGGGCACGCAAGGGTAGGTGGGCGGACGGCGCATGACGCGCCCATGGCATCCCGCCACATGTCCCGCCCTTCTAGGAAAGGGGGCGAACGGCCGCGGTCGTGCGAACGCTGACAACCCACAATGCGCCAATCATGGTCTGCCACGTGTGCACCCCAAGTGGGAAAGCACGTACGGCTGCAGCAGCCTGCTCCTGCCATCTCAAGGGTCAGCGCGATTCCAGGAGCCATTAAACGCGCACCACCGGACAGCGGGGTGCACCCATTCCGCGCCCGCAAAAAGCCATAGGCGCGAGGCCTATCTCCGCTCCGACTCCACCTTCGTAGCCCAAAAAGCCCGCGGCTGAGGGCAGCCCGGGCAACCGTCGACCCCTCCAAACAGGAGGTGGCCTCAACCCTGATTCCGACCCGGACTTCGACTCCGACTCCTATGTCGGCGTCGGCCCCCGATCTCGAAGCCGGATTCGACTTCGACCTTCGGTCCAGATAGCAACCTCGACCCCACTACTGCAGGGCCCGGGGAACAACGAAGTCTCCGCAAGCTCGCCCAACGCCGCGCCCTCGCAGCAGGGCGAGCACTACGCTAGACAATAAGGCTCCGCCAAGCGATGACAAGGCTCATAGGCCGCAGGGACGGAGGGGCCAAAGGGCTCGACAACATGGCTTCGACCCGTGAAGCCCTTCACCATGAGAGGCTCCTGTTGTAGGGGTGGCCCCCACCTAAGCCCAGCAGGCCTGTTGGAGGAATGTAAGGCCCAAAATGGGACATGTGTAATGACATGAGTGCCCCTGAGGTGAACATTCGGATGTAAGGGTATAATTGTAAAAGCACTCCCCATATGGATATATATATACAACACAGGCCATGGGGAAACCCCTAAGCCATTACTCACCTAACTCTCCACTACCATACTCTCTCTGTTTGGTCTGTAACCACAACAGTACCCTTCAACCAAGGGTAAGTGCTTCACTAATTGCCATACAAATTTCATTTGTAGCACTTACGCAACATAAAATTAGGATTAATCACTATGGTGACATACATGACTAGGGGTCATTGGATTCTAATCGTGATTATACCAAAGTGGAGCAAGATAATATACCTTGATTCTTTACTTACTAGCAACCACAACATCACTCATATGCAATAAGCAATTAACAAGTAAACTCATTTCCTCCATACATAACTCTATTGTAATCTTTCCTTCATTTGCAATGGCCGAGCCTAACATTTTTAGAATCATGTGGGTCATTTAGTGTTTATGTTGCCTAGGGAGGGAGACATAAGGAATCTAGCAACACACTACGACATAGGACGAGATTTCCGATACCTGCTACAACACAACAATCCTATATCACACTTCATTATAATGCCTCTAGAATTGACAATATCTATGTATGTAATTATACTTTTGCAGTGCCACCAGCAGCTACAAGGCAACGTTTGTGAATTCTACGTTTGCCGCCATATGAAGGAAATCATGGACACTAAGACGAATGATCCAGAAGTTTGTCAATCTTCTAATAATTATTATTTTCTAATTATATATATGTATATATACACACACACATATGCTAACTAATGACTTAATATTACTCCTAGCGACAGCGTGTGGACTTTGATGAAAGTACAGTTGATCTTAACAAACTCGTCGAAATTAGAGGAAACTTCTCACAATTCTTGCTAGCAGAGATCATAAACAAGACTGGAGAGTTCCACCCCGGCAATGGTGATTATATGTTGAAACATGGGATTCAATTGTAATCACTCAATTGTGCTTAATCAAACAATTCATTCAATTTAATTGATTTGTGAGATCTGTGTAATGATTGCCATGTTATATGTGTGATCTTCTTGTGTTGTTTCATTCATTTGTGAGATTTATGTAATGATTGTCCGGTGCTATATATATATGATCTTGCTTGTTTTCAGATGGTATGGCTAGCATATCCTGAGGCTAACCAAAAAAGAGCAATTAACATCGCTCTTAAAATAGCTATCACAGATGGTTCGATGTTCCAAATTGTCTGTGATATCTATATCACGGGCGGTTTGGAACACCGAACCGTCTGTGATATGTACAATATCATAGACGGTTTAGAACACTGAACCGTTTATGATATGCGCCATATCACAGATGGTTAGTAACAAAAACCATCTGTGATACACATGAATTCACAGACAGTTAATACAAAAAACCGTCTGTGATAGAGGAATTTACTTTCAATCTCACAATTAACTGATAATAGTCTCGAAGTGAGTTTTATGAAAAAATGCTTACAAAGTTCTAGATCAGTCAGGGGACCTAGTCTTTAGGATCTCATGTCTAGAAAAGATTTTTAGAGCTGAGTTTTCAGAGTCTTGTTCTTGGCTTAGGTGTCTTGTTGCTTCAGATACTAGAGATCTTGTCTTTTGGTACCATAGGTTGGGACATATTTGTCCTGATCACTTGTTACGAGTTAGTGGTATGGATCTTATTAGAGGTTTTCCTATCTCAAGGGAGATTAGGACTCAATTTGTACACCATGGTTGCTACTTCTCATCCACCTCTTACCATGATCATGATAGATGGTCCTGGATATCTTTTGCACATAGATACTATAGGTCCTTCTAGGGTTTATTCTGCTAGGAAAAAATGGTATATGCTTGTCATTGTGGATGCTTACTCTAGATATTCTCGGGTTTACTTCCTGGCATCTAAGGATGGAGCATTTAATAATTTTAGAGAGTTGGCCCTTAGATTGTCAATGGATCTTCTTGAAACCATTAGAGTCATTAGGAGTGATAATGGTATAGAGTACATGAACTTATCCCTTTCTTCCTTCTGCACTGAACATCGTCTAGAACATGAGTCCTCCATATCTAGAGTTCCACAGCAGAATGAGGTAGTTGAGATGAAGAGCATGACTTTAGTTGAGATGGCTAGGATTATGCTAGATGAGCATACAACACCTAGGAGGTATTGGGATGAATAAATATCTATTGTCTATTATGTGTCTAACAGGGTTTTCTTTAGAACCTCACTACACAAGACGTCCTGTGAGTTGAGATTTGGCCGTAGGACTAGTGTGTCTCACATTACAGTCTTTGGTTGTAAGTGCTTCATTCTAAAATCTAGCAATCTTGATAAGTTTGAGTCTAGATCTTCTGATGGGATCTTTCTAGGCTATCCTACTAACTCTTGAGGCTATCGTGTATTTAATCTTGATACCAACAAAATTATGGAGACCCACGATGTTACTTTTGATGAGGCTATTCCAAGGACAAGACTTGATAGTGCAGGAATATAATTTGGGGAAGATTCACAGAGTATCTTCTTTTAGGAGTCCTCTCCTGCACCGTTAGCTAAACAGGCTTCTCCCACATCTTCTTCTGCACATTGTGGCCCTACTCCTACCTCCACAACCCAAGAGGTAGAGGCTACTTTTGCACTAGGACTTCCTTGACACCTTCAGTGTCAACATCCTCCTAAGCTGAAAATTGGAGAACTCCACGAGCAAGCAACTCACTCCATTTTCATTCTCCTGACTCAATTGCTCATTCTACATTTATTGCTTCCTTTGAACCCCCTGATGTCACTCATGCACTTAGTGATGAATCTTGGATCAATGCCATATATGAGGAGTTGGAAAACTTTGAGGGAAACAAGGTCTGGACCTTAATTGAGCCACTCTATAGTCACAACATCATAGGAACCAAATGGGTTTTCAATTACAAGCAAAGTGAAGATGGGGTAGTGGTTAGAAATAATGCTAGACTTGTAGCTCAGGGTTTTACTCAAGTGGAAGGTTTAAACTTTGAGATCTTTGCTCCAGTTGCTAGACTAGAAGCCATTAGGATACTCTTAGACTTTGTTGCCTCTAGAGGTTTTAGATTGTATCGGATAGATGTTAAGAGAACCTTTCTTAATAGTTTCATAGAATAAGAGGTCTATGTTAGGTAACCACCTAGGTTTGAGAGTTCTAGGTTCCCAGATCACGTATACAAGTTGTCCAAAGCCCTATATAGCCTTAAGCAAGCCTCTAGAGCTTGGTATCATATGATTAAGTCATTCTTGTAAAAAAAATGGGTCTGAGATAGGTAAGGTAGACAAGATATTGTTTACCCTTAGGCATGGCAGTGATTTCCTCCTAGTTCAGATATATATGGATGATATCATTTTTATTGCTCTCTCTTGTTTCTAAGTTTTCAAATACTATGAATAGAAAATTTGAGATGAGCATAATGGGGGAATTGAACTACTTTATGAGATTCCAAATTAAGTAGACGAAGCAAGGTACCTTTATTCATCAAGCCAGATTTGCCAATGATCTACTTTGATATGGGGAGTAGCAAGCCAATCTCTACACTGATGGCTTCTACATCCACCTTGGACCTAGACCTAGATGAGGATGATGAGCCTATTGATCAGAAGGAGTATCGTGGTGTGATTGTCTCTTTCCTCTACCTCACACTTTACTGTGTGTTTGTGCACTCAATTTTAGGCTTTCCTAGTGCATCTCATTGCCAAGCGTATCTTTAGGTACCCCCAGTCCACCCTTGAGTTTGGATTTTGGTATTCTTCTTCTTCTTGCACCTCTCTTGAGCTTTCTCTTATGCTGATTTTAGGGGTTGTGTGATAAATAGGAAGAGTACCTATGTGACTTGTCACTTCTAAGGCAATTCTCTTGTGTCTTGGTCATCTAGGAAGTAGTCTTCTATTGTACGGTCCACTGCAGAGGCTGAGTATCTGGCTGCTGCTTGTAGGGGTGAAAACGGGTCGGGTTTTTCCCGACCGATCCGGTACCGAATCCGGCTGGAAGCAAATTCGGTAAAATGGTTTAGTATCCGGCCGGATTCGGATATTTGTAAACGGATTTGGTAGCGGATTCGGTATTACTGATATCCGACCGAATCCATTCGGTATTCGGATTATCGGGTATTATCCGAATGCAAACCGATTAGGTATCCGACGTCGGCGCCTTAGCCCATCAGCAGACACGCCCACACGGCCCACCGGCCATCTCCTCAGTGAGTCCTCACGCGAAACTACAGAAGCAACGAGACAACCAAACCCTAGCCGATGCCTCTCGAGTCTCGATCTCGCAGGCTCACCTCCGAATCTCCGATCTCGCCTTCGAATCTCCGATCTCCCCTCCGAATCTCCGATCTCCCTCGTCGTCGCAGCCAGTAAGCATCTCCCTCGTCGTCGCAGGATATGGATTGAATATACATTTAGTATATGCATCTACAATAGAAGCTTCAGCTGTACATGAGTATATATCTATTTTGACTATTTATGCTCCCTAGCTTGTATCCCTCTACTAATTTGTGGATATGGGCCATTGCGGGTTACTTGTGCATTTGTGCCCATCCATGTTTTCTTGCAGTCACATGCATCAAATGGATCATCTGATGTAGTTTGAGGCCATCATGTGGAAAATGTTCTGCGTGTGCATGCAGTTTGTTTTTTATTTTATGAAACAATTTGTTCTACAGTTCCTCAACAAAAATCTTCCAGCTTATTTTGTTTGTTAATACAAGCACACATTTTGATGCTAGAGCAGTTCCTTTGCAACCTTCTTGCCGTTCTCGTATAATTTTTCAAAATTAATTTTAGTCATAGATCTTTCAGTATTTTGATCTTTCGCTCACTTTGTCTCATGTATGTTCCCCCGCTACTTTCAGGGACTTATCATTCAATTCTTTCAGTGGTGACCTACCAAGATCGTTTAGTTCGTTGAAGAACCTTCACTATCTGTAAGAATGATATGCCTTCTGAGCTATTTCATGCACATAGATGCAGGAATTGGTCGATTAAAAGTTTCCTTGCCTTTTCTTTTTGTCGTTATTTACAGCATAATGAGTTCATGGGATCTGTGATTTTGTTAGCAGACTTCCCATTGTCAGCCCTATAAGAAATTTGACTGGACTGTATCCATCTTTAATTTGCCATTCTTATCTCTTAACACTGATGACCATTGACTGCTTGCAGCAACATTGAAAACAATTACTTCAGTGGTTATGTGCCTGTAACTTTTGAGTCCATTCCTGAGTTGAGGTATTGAATCCTGTTATACTTTCTCCCCAGTCCTTCCTGAGGATGTTGTGCATGTCTTTATAACAGTACATGTCTTGACTTCAGCAAAAATTGTACAGATCTTAATTGAATATGGATTTGTTTGTTAGCAGTGCTCAGCATTCTATAGATCTTAACTGTAGATTAATTGTAATTGGCGAATTGTAGGAAGAAGAAATAACTAGTGATGACGAGCCATAGAGCGTGAAGGCACTTTGAGCGTTCAGTTGTTATTTGCTTGAGGCTATGAGCCTACATTATTGTTATTTTGTGTTTCTGTTATGGCAAGATAAACTTATGTTATGTATGGTACTCCGTACTTGTAATTTCGTATGAACCTTTGTGTTCCTATTGTGGCTTGTATGAATTTACCACTTGTGTATAATTTGTGTTCCTATTGTTCTCACTGCTTGTACTGTAATCTCGGTACTATCCGCCTATATTATCCGTTTCCGAGCCGAATCCGTTACATATCCGTCCCGACGGTACCGTATTCGAAACTCCGAATATTCCGAATTCGTATTCGTATCCGGTCTTACCGTATTCGACTCCGAACCCGGAGAAAAAATGTGGGTTAGGATATGGTTTAAGCAATATCCGTCTGAATCCGATCCGTTTTCACACCTAGCTGCTTGTAGTTGCTCTCAAATTCTTTAGGATCTCTTATACTCTTAGGGACTTTGGGTTCGAGCTAGATAGTGTACCACTTTCCTATGACAACACTAGTTCTATCAACATAGCTAAGAATCTAGTGCAACATTCTAGGACTAAGCTTATTGACATTAGATACCATTTTCTTAGAGACCATGTGCAAAAGGGGATGCAGTCCTTCACTTTATTGAGTCTGAGCTTCAGGTTGTTGATTTTTTTCACAAAACCTTTGGATTCTTTTTGTTTTGCTTTCTTACAAGGAGAGTTGGGGTTTTTCATCCTATGTGACTGGTTTGAGGTAGAGTTTGGCTCTTTTGCATTCATATGTAATATAATGTATTTTTACTTACCATCATGAATTGTAATATATTTCATAGCTTTGTTTATTATCCTTGTCCATGCTTGTGTCTAGTCATGCTTTCTATATTGAACTTTCTTTATCATATGTTTACATGTTTAGCTTAGCTTATGCTATGAATAGCTTTATAATTGCTCAACTTGAATGCAACACATGTTAAGGCTAAATCATTTGATTGGTTTGCTCTAGTGATCATTTACTGATTCTTGCCACTTCAAACTGTTTAGTTGAGCTATGAATATGAGTCAAGTCAGTTAGAGTAGTTTAAGTTTCTTTAAATAGTGAGGAACACGATGAGCACCTAATAGATTCATGAGCAAGGTCCTTAGAAGTACTAGACTAAACCAATATTTTATTTTTAGCAAAATAATTAAGTTGCCTAGTTAATGCTTCTATTTTAGTGTTAAGCTTAGGACAGTTAGAGTAAGAAAGAGTATCATGATAAATCATTTGTTGAATTGACTTCCGAGATGATTTAAGTCTAGCTTGTAGCAAATCACACTTAGAACATGCCTTAGAAGAGTTAGACTTAATCTTTTCAATTTCATCATTAGCAAGTTTTATCTTTTCATCACAAGAGTCATGTGCCAAATTTAGATCATCAAATGTGTCAAATACATCTCTAAATTGAACCAGATTTGTTGTACTAACTAATCTAGTAGTCTCCAACTTAGCATGTAAGACTTGACAAGCTTCACATGAATCATCTTTAGAAATAGATGCTCTAAGTCTATTAATCTCAAAATTCAGGCTTTCCACTACTGTCGGACCCGGAGCAACTACTCTTGGATCCTCTAGTGCAAGTCCATCCCCCACACTAACCTGAAAATGCTGAATTTAATACAAGTAAAAATAGTAATTATAAATGAAATTAATACCATTAGTAGGGGTGAAAACGGGTCGAATTCGGTCGGATATTGCTTATTCCATATCCTATCCTATATTTTTTCTCGGATTCGGAGTCGAATACGAATAGTGCCGGATACGAATACGAATCCGGATAGTATTGGTCACAGATACGGAACGAATACGGAGCGGATGCGAATACGATAATGAATATCTCGTCGGATATTATGTAGGAATACAAAAGGCATATATAGACGGGTAGAAAATGTAATGTAATCTAATATAACAAAAAGTATATATAGAGTTGTAATCGATATAAAATTTAAATAGTATCTATTTAGGTTTGATTAATCTTGTTCGTTATAATCTGTATCCACCATAACATATAATGTATATAGTTCTTTCTCTTTTTTGTCCTATTAATATGGTAAATCCTAGTACTTAAGGACGATACGTAGTGGTTTTTTCCCTTTCTACTTGAACCTAATTATTTATTTCTTTATTTAATGTTCTTGTTGTAGGGGTGGCCCAACCCCCCGTGACTGGGCCGTGCAACTAGTCCAATATGTAATAGGCCCAATAGTATAGAGGAATATAACAGTGTAAATATACCAATGTACCCTCATCCCTTGTAAGTACTAAGGGGTAGAATGGGGATTTCCCATTCTACCCCACTCATATATATATAACCCCCAGGGGGGCAAAGGGGGCACATCCTCTCACTCTCACCAATCTCTCCCACAGATCTAGCTCTCCTCTTCTCCTTCTACTAGTCCCCTCCATTCCTGTTTAGCCTGTAGCTACAACAGATGGCGCCGTCCGTGGGTAATTGAGCGAAAAGTCGCTTCAGGAGCTGAGAGAGTATTGTTACCATTTGGCGCACCATTGACAGATAAGTACTTCGCTCTGTTTCATGCTTGCTGTATTGAATAGATCTGGGATCTAGCCAAATCGCTCAGATGCTGAATCGAATAGATCTAATCGAATCGCTTATTTCTGTGTTACTGTCGTCTTCGTGCTGCGTGCATTCATGCAGGAAAACGATTCCTGGGATGACTCGGTGGTACGCTCACATCTCTGCATGTGATTCCACGCCTCCGTGCTACCCTCCGCACTGGAAGCGGGCTCCGCGTGCCGTCGAGGCCCGCTGCGCACCGCTGGCTTGGCTGTACGTGTGCTCCGCGTATACGTCCAAAAAAATGAGTGGATACTTCGGCCAGTGGACTCTGCGAGTGCGCCAGACTCCGCGCGGAGCGCACCTCGTCAAGCGGGCCTTCGCGCCCGCGAGCTCCGTTATATCTATCCGTGCAACAGGAGTTTATCCATCCGCCATCCGCCGTGAAGTCTGCATGCATGCATTAGAAATTTATCCATCCACGTGCATGCACCCAAAATTTTCCATGCAGGCATCCGTGGTGGCTAGGCGATCTACTCTTGCATGCATGCATGCGTACACCGCAGGAGCCCGAAGCAGCCTCCACGCCGAACACCACTTCGGCGCAGCCTCCGCGTGGGTGTCCACGGTCTCCGCACTGAGCATCGCCGGGTGGTGGCGGACACAGAGCTTCAGCCATGGCTTCCACCTCCGCGCCGAGTCCCCGCCTGATGTCGAGCCTCCGCGCTGAGTCTCCGTCTGACGCCGAGCCTTGGCGCCGAGCCCCTCCGCGCGACAAAGTCTTCGATCCCGCCCGCAGCCTCTATGCCCAACTGCGAAGTCCTCGGAGGTGCGGGACGCAAGGCCGGGGCCCACTGCATGGCTGGGTGAGGTCACGCGAAGCCGGTGGGGTCCGGTGACTGCACGCGGCGACGAACCAAAGCCGGACGTAGTTTCGTATCCATCCACGTGCTTCCTCATGCAAGTTATCCATTCACATACGTACTAACGCATGTCATCCACTTCATGTATCCAAGTATCCATTCGTGAGCCTTATTCATGCATGCATGAGCCCCTACGTGCATGGATTATCCATCCATGCATGCATGAACGGCCCCTACGTCCACTACTGCTTGTCTTTATACAGGAAAGAGCAAGTATACATGAGGCTTCTATCTCCACGTGCTGCATGGCTTCCGCGTTGCCCGTGTAGAAGACTCCGCGTCAGCCTCCGCGCAAGCCCCGCCTCTGCGCGGCCGACGACCAGCTCTGTCTCCGTTCGTGGATGCCCCGCCGGCCGCCTCCACCGATGAGCCGAAGCATCCCCCTGGCCTCTCCCTAGTTTGCTCCTGGGCGCGCGAAGATCATCTATCAAGGCATACTTGAGTAGCTGTCTCAAGGAAGCTCACGCCTCCATCTGCACCCGAAGCACCTGTCTCAGGGTAAGTGAAGCATAGACTCCGAGCAGGTGAAGCATCAACCCCGCGTAGAGGATGGCCTCTTCGACAGAGGGTTCAGGCTCCGCGTCGAGCCTCGCGCGGAGTACACCTCGCCAAGCAGCAGCAACAGCGCCAGGGCGGCGAGGCTGAGCCTGCAGCTCCCGACTCGGACGGCGTGGGCGCACGAGCTGTAGCTAGGCGTCGGCCGGTGCAGGCGGAAGCCGGCGACCAGCGTGCCTGCGTCACGGTGAGCAAGGCCGAGCCGCTGCGCTGCAGTGCCGTTGTCGCAGGGGATGGCCGCGAGCCCCGTGTCCGAACTCGTCGTCGCCAAGCTCGCCGACGAAGGCCACCCCGCCGAGTGAGCCGGCACGCTGGGTTTCACCCCGCCTTCGCGACTTCGGCCCTCGCCACTGACTTCGCCAAGGTGGACTCCCCGCAACCGAAGACGGGCTCCGGCCTTTGCTCACCTCCGCACCGCTGAAGCCTGGCGCCGGACTCCGCGCAACCGAAGACGGGCTCCGGCCTTTGCTCACCTCCGGCCGCACTGGCCTTCGCAGCTGCTCCGTCCCTCGTCCTTCGCTTCGCCGGAGTCCGAGCGGGCCACAGCAGCTGACGCAATGCCTCCACCGCCATGACGCACTGGAGATAGCCACCACTGTGGGGAGACCTCGCCGAGCTTCGCCCGCGCAGATGGCGAACGCGCCTCCAAGCCTTCGCCGGCCTTCACTCAGCTCCACGGCAACTCCGCCGGCTTGCCAGCGACACCTCGCCGGCTCCGGGAGCGCGAGTGATGGCGCTGCAGTACGCACGTCAGCAAAGACTTCGCCACCAGAAGCCGCCAGGGAGTTGGACCTCCGCTCGCCCTGCGCTGTTGATGCCTAGCTCTGGCGTGGCCTCCGCGGCGAGGTAGACACGGACAGTGTTAGCACTATTCTTGACTTGTACATGTTTTAGAGTTTTGCAAGTGTTAGCAGCGTACATGTGTGTCATGTACCTAGTATTAGTTTGAGTCTGCATGGTGATGTGTTAGTCACATGCATCCAGAGTCAGCTAGTTAGTTCCTTGTTAGTGCATGGATAAGTGTTGGCCGACGGATGGATGCTGGAGTTGTACGTCGCAGCAAGCCATGGAGTGGTGCATGCGTATGGTGCTGAAGACCAGGACTCCGGAGGTGCAGCGTGTGAGCGGCGCAACGTGAGGGCGCCGGGTCTTCAGGATCCGAAGGCTGCATACTCGTGGTCGTGGAAGGCGTGGCTGCATGGCGACCGCTTCGTGTGGATCGTGGGCGCCTGCATGTGGTGCGTGCAGTCAATCGTTGTTTCTTTAGCTAGGCTATTTAACTTGTACGCCTGTTGTTTATTCAAACAGAGCAAGCGAATACAGGAGAAAAGGCATTCGTTGCCGAAGTGTGTCTTCCAGTGTTTATTCTCTCGTGTGTGTTCGTGAGATTCAGGCCGGCTGCTCCGACATTTGGTATCAGAGCCACATGGCGCTGGTTCCGCACGGTGCCGGGGGGAGCTCGGTGTCGCTGACCTGCCCGGTGCTCACGCCGGTGAACTACACCGTCTGGGCGATCAAGGCGGAGGCGATCCTCGACGCCCAGGGTCTCTGGGAGGTGGTGTGCCCGGCGGATGGCGCGGACGTGGACGAGAAGAAGAACAAGACGGCAAGGGCGCAGCTCTTCGGCGCGCTGTCGGAGGACATCCTCATGCAAGTGTCGACGAAGAAGACGGCGAAGGAGGTGTGGGACAGCCTCAAGACGAGGTTCGTCGGCGCCGATCGCGTCAAGGCGGCGCGGCTCTCCACTCTCCGAGGCGAGTTCGACAAGCTGCACATGGCGGAGGGAGAGCTACTGGACGACTACGCCGGCAAGATCAGCGGCATGGCGGCGAGGTACGCCGGCCTTGGCTCGACGCTCGGCGATGCCGCCATGGTGAAGAAGCTCCTCGACACCGTGCCCGACCGGCTGTACTCCGCGGTGGCCGGGATCGAGCAGTTCTACGACGTGGAGACGATGGCGTTCGAGGAGGCGCTGGGCAGGCTCAAGGCGTTTGAGGAACGCTCACGGCGGCGCGCGCAGGCCGGCGGTGAACGGAATGACGGCCAGCTTTTGCTCACGGCTGCCGAGTGGCAGGCTCGGGAGAAGCTCAAGTCTCCGGGGAAGAAAGGTAAATGCTACAATTGTGGTGTTCGTGGACATTTTGCCAGGGAATGTCCAAATCCACCAAAGAAAGAAGCACTTCTCGCAATGGCGGATGATGAACCAGCACTACTTTGAAGTTTGTCTAGAAAGTAGAATAAGCAAGTCAAGATTAGGGGGGAAATTGTTAGCACTATTCTTGACTTGTACATGTTTTAGAGTTTTGCAAGTGTTAGCAGCGTACATGTGTGTCATGTACCTAGTATTAGTTTGAGTCTGCATGGTGATGTGTTAGTCACATGCATCCAGAGTCAGCTAGTTAGTTCCTTGTTAGTGCATGGATAAGTGTTGGCCGACGGATGGATGCTGGAGTTGTACGTCGCAGCAAGCCATGGAGTGGTGCATGCGTATGGTGCTGAAGACCAGGACTCCGGAGGTGCAGCGTGTGAGCGGCGCAACGTGAGGGCGCCGGGTCTTCAGGATCCGAAGGCTGCATACTCGTGGTCGTGGAAGGCGTGGCTGCATGGCGACCGCTTCGTGTGGATCGTGGGCGCCTGCATGTGGTGCGTGCAGTCAATCGTTGTTTCTTTAGCTAGGCTATTTAACTTGTACGCCTGTTGTTTATTCAAACAGAGCAAGTGAATACAGGAGAAAAGGCATTCGTTGCCGAAGTGTGTCTTCCAGTGTTTATTCTCTCGTGTGTGTTCGTGAGATTCAGGCCGGCTGCTCCGACAGACAGTCTGAACTTCGGCGAAGCGAATCGATGACGTCTCCGATGTCGCCGGCCAAATCCCGTAGCTTGGCCCTCCACGTTTCTCCATGGCTGCGAGCCTTGGCTGCAGGTTCGTCCACGCTGCTCAGCTCGCACCGGAGGAACTCGACGTCGCCGCGTACCTCCCTAGGCAAGTTGTACTCGTCGCCGAGCAGGTTGCGGATGGATACTCCGTGTAGGCGCCGTGGACGCGAAGGCGGGGGCAGACGCGAAGGCACCGCGCGGCGTAGACCTCGTCGAGGACGTGCGAAGACCCGCCTTCGGCAACGTGTAGACCTCGCTGAGGACGTGCGAAGACCCACCTTCGGCAACGCGTAGACCTCCCCGAGGACGTGCGATGACCCGCCTTCGGCAACGCGTAGACCTCGGCGAGGACGTGCGAAGACCCACCTTCGGCAACGCGGAGACCTCGCCGAGGACGTGCGAAGACCCGCCTTCGGCAACGCGGAGTCGGGCAGATGCGCGAAGACGGGCGCGGTGATGGCATCCTGTGCACGCGCGACCAGGGCGCAGAAGGTCGACGACAGCATCTGCTGAGGTAGCAGGAAGCAAAGTGCCAGCGGAGGAAGCTTCCAAGGCCGACGCACTGACGCCGAAGCCATGTTGTGGCAGCCCCAGGTTCGTGGCGTCCTCGTACGTCTTCTCCGTGGCATTTGCCATAGTACTTGCAGCCGAACTCAGGAAGTAAAGCAGCAACAGAGGTCCGCAGGCGACCTTGATGTCGGCGTCCTGGGCCAGGCGGGCGCCGAGCGCGGCATCGGAGACCTGGTCGCGGAGCTCGCCGAATGGATGCTCGCCAGAGTGGCCCTTGCGCACGGACTCACTCACTCACCTCTTGGGCTGCTGCTGCCTTTATTCAAGAAGGACATATGCTGTCGTGGATGCTTTGTGCATGCATGGAAGTTTTAATCGCATGCATGCATGGATACATGCATGGGTTTGCCTGCACGGATGGGCACGTGAACTCACGTATATGCATGGATTGATAAAGCTCGTGTGTATGCGTGGGTTGATGGGTATTTTATGCATGCGTGTGGGCGCCGTTATCGTGGAGGCATCCGCGCCTCGTCGACGTTAGCGCTCTTCATGGGCTCCGCATGCTGGGCGTTTCAGGATGCTAATAGATATTTCGTGTACACTCCTCGCTGCCCCCGAGCGGAGGGCGGAGCCGGGCGAATGCTGGCAAAGTCACCGTGGGGCCGGACGAAATCGTCGTAGAGCCCATGACGAAAGTCGGCGAAGCCTTCCCGGAACCACGGCGAACGCGCGCAGGGTCGAAGCCGACTCGGACTCGACGCAGCGAAGGCCATAGCGGGGAGGCGACCTCAGCTCGTCCATCACCTGCACACCGGGAGCCGAGACGGGGAGAGAGAGAGAGAGAAAAGATCACGCGTGGATGCATACCTGGATGTCTGGCCTGAATGCATGCATCTGGTACATGAGTAGATGACTCGTAGGCGTGAATGGGTACGATGAATGGGCAGCTTGCTTGCATGGATAAATCGTGCATGGGTAAATGGATACGCGACTCCATCCGGCCTCGGTCCGACGTGTGCAGTCTCCTCGCGACCCCGCCCGGCTGTGCAACGTCGCCTGGTGCCAGCCGGTTTCACGCCCCGCACCGCTGCGGACTTCGCAGCGGGCTTGACACCTCGGCGGGCGAAGATCTTGACACGGCATGGCCTGGCAGCTGAGTCGATGCGGAGTCCGGCGGAGTCGGCGCGGAGCTCGCCCTGCAGGCCGTGGAGGTCTGCCGCGAAGGCAGTGACATCGGCCGTAAGAATGCTTTACCATACACTTGTCTCTTCCTGCATGAAAACGAGAAGTGGACACAGGACCCATGCATGCAAGGATTGATATTTTATGCACTCACGTAGAGGGATTCTTCCTACCAGATCTAGATCTGGAAAAGAAATTCTTCATGCCACATCTAGATCTGGAAAATAAATGAGGGCTCACAATAGATCTGTGTGCTCACAACACCTTTGCCATATTTAACGAGGTGCATGTATATATCTCGAAGCAAACGAGTTAGCGACGGGATGAACTTATCTGTGATGCTCATGATACAAGCAACTTGAGCTACTCCCGTTCCGCACTAGGAAGCTCCTCTAGTGGTAGCCACCTCTAGCGCCCTTGCGCAGCTTCTCGCCCTGTCCCCACGGACGGCGCCATCTGTCGTGGCTACGGGCCAAAAAGTAGAGAAGGGGACTGGTAGAAGAGGAAGAGGAGAGCTAGATCTGTAGGAGAGTTGGTAAGAATGAGAGGATGTCCCTCCTTTGCCTCTCCTGGGGGTTTATATATATGAGTGGGGTAGAATGGGAAATCCCCATTCTACCCCTTAGTACTTACAAAGGATTAGGGTACATTGGTATATTTACACTAGTATATTCCTCGACACTATTGGGCCTATTAGATGTTGGACTAGTTGCACGGCCTAGTCACGGGGGGTTCGGCCACCCCCACAACATCTAGTCTTTACCATGTTAGTTGATTAAAATTTGCACAACCTGAATTAAATCATGTCATGTTAGATCTTGTGACTAGTCTGCCTCTAGTTATCCTTTTATGATTCACACCATGTCACATAGGCTGAGTTGAGTCTTGAATCTTTGTTGAGCTTTAGATTGAGCTATACTAGTTCTTGGTGAAGCATAAGTTAACTATGTGTTCTTGAACAAAATTCAGAAAATACATAACGATCTCTTTTGTGTGAAAAAACTGATCTCACCAATTCTTCTCATGAGACTGCTTGCCATTGCACTAGGCAGTAACTCAGGGGGAGTTTGGATGACCAAGATAATTTCTTAAGCTTATTACTTGAAATGGTCGCATAAGGCTTGAGATCTGGCACATGGCTAAGTAACAAAAAATTGGTTGGAAACAACCATGTCAAATGTGCTAAATTTTCTCAAATACAAAAAATGCCAAGTACTTGAACAAATGTCTTTTTCTTGAGCTTATTGCTCTCTAAATTGACTCAATGTTAGCTTCTTGGCTCCACTTAGAATATAGACATGGCTTGACTCATCTTTAGATATCTCTAACTAGACTATAATCTTGAATGACTTGACGAGCTAAGCAATTCCTCTAATTTTCATATTCTGACTTATTTGGTTTAGCTCGTCTATTCATGAATTGTCATGATCTAGAAAGCATTCTATTGTGTTATGGCTTGGTGTAATACTCAAAGGGTCATTTTGGATAATCTTCATGGCCCCTGATGCTTAAAATAAACTTCAGTCATTTCAATCCAATCATACTCCATTTTCTTCCTTGTATCTTGATGATTTTATTGCCAAAAGGGGGAGAATAGTGGAGAAAAAGGCATAAAAAGGGGATTTTCTGGAGCTTTTGAGGAAAACTTGCTTTTTGGAGCTTTTGAGGAAAGCTTGCTCTTCTGTTTTTACTCCTGGTGTCATCATGGTCATAAGTTTCTCTGTCATTCCTTCCAGACCATTGTGACTTTTACGGCTAAAACAAAAATTTTCAAACTCAACTTTATACTTTTTCTGTGTTTGTTAATATAATCATCAAGGGGGAGATTGAGAGACCATATGGAGGTGACCATATGTTTGTGATGAGTAATTGACACTTGTTTTTGGAAAGTTTGAGTCTGCTGCTCTGTTTTGCGCTCTGAATTGTTCTACTGTCTGGTCCTCGGTGTTTCCAGTGAGCAATCATCCTCTTGCTTCATAGCTTCTATAGCTATCGGAGAAGAAGATTGTGTGAATACTTAGGGAGGTTTGAAGGCACCATTCACCCCCCTGTTGCCATTTCGGTCCTACAAAAGACAACACAGATAGTTTGTAACTAGAATCATCTGTGAAAAAAACTATTATAAATGGCTCGAACCAAAAACCATCTATGATACTCACACATCATAGTCTGTTCTAATTACCAATCGTTTGTTATTGGCGAGTATCACAGACGATTGGTATATAGAACTATCTGTAATAGTCCTTCATAGATGGTTTACAACACAAATCGTCTGTGATAGTTCATTCTATACCTAAACTTTTTTCTGTTTTTTGGCTAGCCTCAAGAAATAATGTTACCTATGCCCTTTGAAAACAAGCAAATACAACAGCGCATTCCATTTCCATTAAGATTAGAATCCACCATTACAGCATAACAAGATAATGAACACAACTCTTTAACACAGCAAGAATATGTAAGAAGCAAAGATCCTAGCAGATAGTAGAAACTAGATGCATCGGATGGCGGCCGGATATCACTGTCAATGGAGAGGCGCCGGTAGTGCCACATTTGTGGCACGACGGTGAGACTACACAAGACACTCTTACAACACTTACGACAAGAGTGTGTTATGTAGTCGACTATGGTGTCACAATGGAGGCGCTAGCTCACGGTGGTAGTCGGCGTCGTCAAGGAACAAGATGGATGTAGCGCGCGATGTCCTTGACGCCTGCCATCAAGGAAAAGAGGGGAGGCCATCGGATGGCGGTCGGATATCACTGGCAATGGAGAGGCGGCGGTAGCATCATCTTTGTGGTACGACGATGAGGCTGCAGAAGACACTCTTACGACACTTACGACAAGAGTGTGTTGTGCAGTCGACTGTGATGTCACAACGAAGGCGCTAGCTCACGGTGGTAATCGGCGTCACCGAATGGAGGATGCAGGAAGCTATATAGTGGATGAACTAACGCGTGACTGCGGGTGGAAAGGTAGATGGGGAGTAATGAATAAGAGCCGAGCGGTGGGAAGAACCGATGACTGCCATTCGATGTGGAGAGAATGGACAGGTGAGATTGAAATCCTAGGAGATACGCCATGGATCGGTGACGTGTCATGTCACATCCCGAAAATTTGAATTTGAACACGTGTAGCCTTTGAATTATTTGAAATGATTTTTCTTGGAGTTTGGAATTTTATGGTGTTTATCTGAATTTTGGTTAAGATTCCAAAAATTGAAGAAAATCAAGAAAGACAAAAACAAACATTAGTAATGTCATGAAAGGAAATATGCAAATAATAGAAAACCAAAATTTTAAATACGAATCCGAAAAGATGATCCAATATAAGGAGGGAGGAACTTGAGTTAAAATATAAGATTTCTTTTCGGAAGTAATAGCATAAATAGTAGTAAAAGTAAAAGAATAAAATGCAAACATAATATGTATATATGTATATATGTATATATAAATAGGGAACGTATCCAGTGCTAATGCACTATTCGGTGCTAATATGTGAACTCTGGATTTGGACCATTGGATGTACCTCAAACGGTCTGGATCATTGAAGGTGGAAGCACCCAATCCACTTATATGTTTTTGCAAAAACCCCCCTACCGGTTCGGTTTTTTTTTCGGCCCCCGCCTCCCCGTCTGCCTCGCGCGACGCCTGAACTCCCTCGTCGATCTGCCGCTAATCGCCCTCCTCGCACGACGTCGCCTGTTCGTTCTTCCGCGCCGTCGCGCCGTTTGTCTTCTCCCCGCGCCGTTTCGCGCCGTCGCATCTCCCCGCGACGATCTGTCTGTGTGCATGCATGTTCCGCGCCGCTGATTCTGAAGGTATAGCACTTTTTTTTGCATGCATGCATGCATGCACGTTTTTTTGCATGCTAATTTCTACGGAAGATGGGCTTCAGGCCTTTGATTATAAAGGAGATGAACTGACAAATGTTTCGTGAATGTGGGTTGAGAAATTTTTCCATACGACGAGTAATTTGGAGTAGTGCTTAGTTAACTAATTATAGATAGATTCTGAAGGATTTACTATTACAATATGCTTGGCCTTTTTTTAAGCATAGATGATCAAAGGAGTAAAGGACACGCCTCCTCTTAACAATTCATATCTCTGAAAAAAATTCTTTAACTTCAGAAAGCCTTTTTGTGGTCAAAGCATTATTCCCTTGATGCAAAGCTACATTTGTGAAAACAAAAAAAAACATATGCACCATACCTAGGACCTAATGTACAAGATCTATTGAGTAAACACAATGTTCTTCAGTAATTTTTTTCATCATGGCATAAATCTTAGTAAAGGTGAAAAAAGGGAACATCATCCACTAAGTTTCAGAGGAAAAAGAGAGTACTACATTGCGCTGCAAATTATGTCAAATGCAGTATATTTTCTCCTGATTGAAAGCACTCACAATAGTAAAACATCTAACAAGTAATTTTTAAGGTGCAAAATCTGGCCAAAGGATAACTATATAGGACAAAATTACTGCAAGTTTAACCCACACAAACACATAAGAGATTATTACTGATGCCACACTAAAGTCAACAATGATCCCACACCTATATTTTGCATTCACCATTTATATTCCTGAAAATCGTGCTGACTGTGAAACCCCATTGGTTAAGGCATCATAGCAATAGCCATACAAACATCTTAGAACTATTTGAGCTCACATCTCAGACTATGCAATTTTGTTCAATATCAACTGAACTGATTTCTCTACGCAATCCACTAGGGGTAATCAGCAGAAACAACAAAACAGAAGCATCTCAGTGTATTCCAATATCAATCAGCCAAAAAAATCACAAAGCTTATTACTGCCAATGCTGCACAAACAAACAAAACAATTACAACTCATTGTCCAATATCAACAGATACTCCTCATTGTCCAATATCAACAGATACTACTCATTGTCCAATATCAACAGATACTCCTCATTGTCCAACACAACTGGTAATCCATCATTGTTCTCAGTTTCACTCAGAACCAGCCAGATCACAAACAAAAACCACTACTTACACAATTTGACACCATCAATAATGTCAATCCATCATGCTTCATTACAACTGGTAATCTAAAGAGGATTGCATTTATTTTGCAAAATCACAACACAATTAGAGCACAAATCAACATCCCTGGGGGATGACGTGCAGTGGGGGAGGAAGGTGGTCACACTTGGGGAAGAAGCGCGGGGAGGAGGCCGGGTCGGAGGGCGGCGGAAAGCGGGGAGGAGGCCGCGTCGGTGGGCGGCGGAGCTTGGGGAGGTGGCCGGGTCGGAGGGCGGCGGAGCTCGGGGAGGAGGCCGCGTCGGTGGGCGGCGGAGCTCGGGGAGGTGGCCGGCTCGGGGCAGTGGCCAGGTTCGTTGCGGACACTAACCCTAACCCTGGTGCGGCGTCTGGTGTGCGGCGTGGACGCGAATGGATCAGGCGTCGCGCGAGGCAGACGGAACGGCTGGGGCCGGAAAAAGAGACCGTCGGAGGGCTGGGGCCGCAGCCGCCGCCGCCGCTACGAAGCTGTCGTCGCCTAACCCTAACCCTAGCGTGCGGCAGCGATTGGTGCGGGGGCGAATGGGAACGGCGCGGGGAGAAGAGCGAATGGTGCGGGGGCAGGCGTCGCGCGAGGCAGACGGGGAGGCGGGGGCCGGAAAAAAACAACTGAACCGGTAGGGGGGTTTTTGCAAAAACGTATAAGTGGATTGGGTGCTTCCACCTTCAATGATCCAGGCCGTTTGAGATACATCCGATGGTCCAAATCCAGAGTTCACATGTTAGCACCGAATAGTGCATTAGCACTGGATACATTCCCATATAAATATATGTATATGCAAAATGTGCATGTGCAAGAAAAAGGGACTAGTAATACAGGGAATAGAAATGTTAAAATTTTGTGAGCAAGCAAAATGAACAGACATAAGAATGTATACACAAATATACATGCCACATAAATAAATAAATAAATAAATAAATAAATAAATAAAAAGAGGGGAAATGAAGTCAAGCCGGCCGAATCAGCCCAGCCCAACTCCACCTCCCCCTCCACTTTCCTTCTGCCTCGGCCGAAGCCGAGCCATCACCACCCACGTCTGCTCGCCGGCCACCGTCTCCGAAGGCGCCATCTTCCCCACCACTTTACCCGGCTGGAGCGCCTGCGAAACCACCACCGCCCCTGGTTTCGTCACCCCACCCCGGTACGGCACCATCGCCCGCAGCTTCTCTTCGCCCAGTCGCATCGTTCGGCCACGTGGTGCAGCCTCCTGTCGTCCAGCGTGCGCAACGCAAAGCTGCAACGCCACGCCGCTTTGCCACGATCAAATCGCCCCCGAGATCATGTCGTAGCCGCCCGGTCACCATTGCCCTGCCACCGCCGCCAGACATCAAAAAGACCACACGGCCGCCCCGCCCGTTGCCAGCTCCCTTCAGCCACCTATAAAGCTCATGCGGCCCTCCCTCCACTCCGCCACACACTCCTCCACCTCCTGCCCCGAGCAATCGAGGCCCCGAATACCATAGCCGCCGGCGAGCCGTTCTTCCTCAACTCCGGTTACCCAGCCTGTCGACGAATTGGGGCAACGCCAAGCCAATCCCTCTTCCCCGGAGCATCTTGGAGCAAGGAGAAGCTATCCCCACCACCGCCTGAGCTTCTTGCAGCCCGAGCCGAGCCCGCGCCATGCTCCTTCCCCGATTGTCGCCGCCACTCGCCACCGGAACACCACCGCTGTCCCCAATCCGCACCAACCCCTGAGGTAGGCTCATAGTGCTGCCTAGAAGCTCCTCTAGCGTTTAATTGCACTGCTGATATGGGGTCGCCCGATCTTCTCGGCGTAGGATCAAGATACTCACGTGGATTTGATGAACCGTAGTGATCCCCCATTGCCAATGCAAGAGTTAGCACTCTATAATTCGCCTAATCTCACGTGCTGAACTTCACGACCACCGATGAAGTTCTATCGCGCTCCCAATTCCCAGCGGAAAGGTTAAACGATCTTGATTTCAATGAACTCCCAATTCCCTCAAGTTGGTTCGGCCAACAAAAAGAATAAGAGTATTCTATTATCAAAAGTGGTCTAAAGAACAATAGGGGGCAGCTACTACTTAAAGCCAACCCTAACCTCGCACGCACGCACTTGGCCTAAGGCCGAGTTCAATCTGGTTTACGAGTCCTAAAACAATTTAGAATTAAACACTAACTAATTACATGGCTGAATTATGCAATCTCAACCCACTATTGGCACGCAGGCCCACAAACTCCTCAGTTGGTGCATGGGCCTCTTCCAAGTCTTGGCTACATGAGGCTTCCCTCCTTTTGACATGTGACCGCATGAGCCTCCTCCCTTGTGGTCGCATGGGTCTCTTTCTCCATGGGGTTGGTCCATTGGTCCTTCCATCCTTGCTCTTCCATTGCTTCAAATCTGAGAACGCACAATGTATTTGCATTAGGTAGTATACCATTCTCATCTAAAGCAATAGAAAATTCTTTAAGAAACAAAAGTACCTGTTGTTGTAGTAGCTTAGCTCTTGCTCTTGTCATAGGACCTATTGGAACCTCATCACTAGCTTTATCATATGCCCTTGGAGTGGCAGGTGAATGCGTAGTAGAGATGTCCTCATCATCCTCCCCTTTTTGAAAAGGAGTTGACCTCGACTCTGTACAATCTTGTCCAAAGAAGGGTGATAAATCAGCAACATTAAATGTAGAACTTACCCCATAGTCATCTCCTGGAAGCTCAATCTTATATGCATTGTCATTGATCTTGGTAAGAACTTTAAAAGGTCCATCACCATGGGGCATCAAAATCTACGCTTCTCCGGAAAGCGATCTTTGCGAAGGTGTACCCACACTAAATCACCTGGTTCAAAAAGTATTTTCTTTCAAGACTTGTTAGCTTTGGAAGCATAAGCACATACCTTCTTTTCAATTACCTCTTTAGTTGTGGCATGGAGCTTTTTCATAAAATCAGCACGTTTAGAAGTCTCCATATTAGCGCGTTCTTGTAGTGGGAGTGGAAGCAAATCAAGTGGTGTGATTGGTTTGAAACCATACACCATCTCGAATAGACACAATTGAGTTGTAGAATGTACCGTCCTGTTATATGCAAACTCCACATGTGGTAGACAATCTTCCCACTCTTTCAAGTTCTTCTTTATCATGGTACGTAGCAATGTTGAAAGCGTGGGGTTCACCACCTCTATTTGCCCATCTGTTTGTGGGTGACAAGTCGTTGAAAACAACAACTTTGTCCCAAGCTTGGCCCACAAAGTCTTCCAAAAGTAGCTTATGAACTTGACGTCACGATCTGAAACAATGGTTCTTGGCATTCCATGCAATCTCACAATCTCCCTGAAAAATAAGTCAGTTACATGCGACGCATCGTCACTCTTATGACAGGGAATAAAATGTGCCATTTTAGAGAACATATCCACAACAACAAAGACTAAATCCCTCCTCCTCTTGGTTCTAGGTAGTCCTAACATAAAATCCATGCTAATATCTTCCCAAGGAGCACTAGGAACAGGAAGTGGAGTATACAAACCATGTGGATTGAGTTTTGACTTCGCCTTATCACATGTGATGCATCTTTGAACGAACCTCTCGACGTCTTGCCTCATCTTTGTCCAATAGAAGTGATCAGCTAACATCATGTAAGTCTTCTATCTCCCAAAATGCCCCCATCAGTCCTCTTGCATGAGATTCCTGCAATAATAACAAACGCACCGAGGACTCCGGAACACATAGCTTATTCATGCGAAAGAGAAAACTATCATTAATATGAAACTTATCCCACCCTTTCCCATCTTTGCAATTAGAATATGGAGCTGCAAATTCATAATCGGAAGCATATAAATCTTTCAAACATTCTGACCCTGGTACCTTTACCTCCAACTGAGTCAAAAGCACATGTTTTCGTGACAATGCATCAGCTACCACATTCTCTTTGCTTTTCTTATATTTGACAATGTATGAAAAGGTCTCAATGAATTCTGCCCACTTAGCATGTCTACGATTCAATTTCGCTTGGCCCTTTAAGTATTTCAAATATTCATGATCAGAATGTATTATGAATTCCTTAGGCCAAAGATAATGTTGCCAAGTTTCCAAACGCACAAGAGCATATAGTTCTTTATCATAAATAGGATAATTCAATTGTGCACCATGAAGTTTCTCACTGAAATATGCAACAGGTTTTCTGTCTTGCATCAAAACACCACCAATACCTATTCCACTAGCATCACATTCAACTCAAAAGTTTTTGTGAAATCAGGTAAAGCAAGCAATGGTGCTTCAGTCAAACACTTCTTTAATTCAGCAAAAGCTTTGCCTTGTTTTTCTCCCCACTCAAAAATCACCCCCTTTTTAGTTAATTCATTTAATGGGGCAGCAATAGTGCTAAAGTCTTTCACAAATCGCCGATAAAAGCTAGCAAGCCCATCGAAGCTACGAATTTGACTAACATTCACATGAATTGGCCAATTTCTAATAGTTTCAATTTTAGATTCATCCACTTCAATTCCATGAGCTGAAATAACATAGCCTAGAAACACTACCTTACTAGTCCAAAAAGTACACTTCTCAAGATTGGCATACAAGCGTTCTTTCCTAAGCACTTCTAGCACTTGTTTGATGTGTTCAACATGATCATCCAAACAACGGCTATATATGAGAATATCATCAAAGTAAACTACCACAAATTTTCCAATGAAGTGTCTCAAAACATGGTTCATTAAGCGCATAAATGAACTAGGTGCATTGGACAAACCAAAAGGCATCATTAACCATTCATACAAGCCAAATTTTGTTTTAAAAGCAGTTTTCCATTCATCACCATGTTTCATTCTTATTTGATGGTAGCCACGACGCAAGTCAATCTTAGAAAAGATAGTAGAACCACTTAACTCATCAAGCATATCATCTAACCTAGGAATAGGATGACGATAGCGAATAGTTATGTTGTTAATAGCTCTACAGTCTACACACATTCTCCAAGTACCATCTTTCTTAGGAACAAGAATAACAGGAACGGCACAAGGACTAAGACTCTCGTGTATGTACCCTTTGTCCAAAAGTGCTTGCACTTGACGCTGAATCTCCTTTGTTTCTTCTGGATTTGTGCGGTACGCGCGGCCGGTTGGGAAGAGGGGCTCCTGGGATTGGGAAGAGGGGCTCCTGGGACTAAGTCAATTTGATGCTCAATACCTCGAATAGGTGGAAGACCAGCGGGCACCTCCTCCGAAACACGTCATCGTAGACCTGCAAAACTTGAGAAACAACACTAAGAAGAGAGGTTAAATCATTATAAGAAAGCAATGCATCCTTGTACAACAATACAAGGTGCATCAAAGCAGGATCATCTTTCATCTCTCTCAGATCAGATTTGGTGGCTATCATGACTAAGTTTTTCTCTCCCTCACTCTTGCTTTTACCTCTCGGGTTTGGTTTGTGGCTCTCACTTACCTTTTATGGAATCGCACTCTTTTGTTCTCTCTCTTTCTCACTCTCAACTTGCACTTCAATCTTTTGTACATTATCATTTACAATTTGAGAAGGAGTCAATGGTCGCAGCACCACTTGTTTGTTGTTCCACCAAAACTTGTATTGATTAGTTCTTCCATCATGAAGCACATCACGATCATATTGCCATGGCCTTCCTAGTAGCAAGTGACATACATCCATAGGCACCACATCACACTCCACCGTATCACGATAAGTGCCAATTTCAAATTCAACATCCACGGTGTATCCCACATTCAACGAGCCTTTCTCATGCAACCACTGTATCTGATATGGATGTGGGTGTTTCTTGTACTTCAACCCAAGTTTATTGCAAAGTTCCTTGCTAGCCAAATTATGACAACTCCCACCATCAATGATTACCTTGCAAAATTTGCCATCTTTACTAACTTGAGCTCTTGTGTGGAATAAATTGCAGCGTTGTTCATGGGAAGGCTTTGATTGCACACTCAACACCATTGGCGCACACACAAGTATAGGACCAACACCGGGGTCACAATACTCTATGTCTTGCTCCTACTCATGTGCATCAAAATCAGCATGGTGATCATTCTCTTCTTCACTTGTAGAATCATATTCCCCATTCTCTAATATCAACATCGCCTTGTTATTTGGGCAATCCTTTTGAATATGACCACGACCAAGGCACTTGAAGCATTGTATGCCGCTACTCTTCGCTGTAGAACCCACAGAAGAAGCACCACTAGCTGCTGGATTTAATGGCTTTCTTGTACTTGGAGTGGCTTTTTCCTTCTTGCTAGATGATGGGCGAAAGCTTGAACCACCACCTGGAGTTATTCTTTGACTTATTTGTGATTTGGAACCATATCTTCCTCCGCTGGACGGTGTACGGGCAGCAAAGGACGTTGATCTTGCAAACTTAGCAATCTCTTGCAATTGTCGTTCTGCCTTTGTAGCTTGATGCACTAACTGATAAAGATTGTTATAAGGCTAAAAATTGACAATTCTTTTGATTTGATGGTTCAAACCTGAGAGAAAGCGTGCCATGGTTTGCTCTTCTTGTTCTTCAACCTTGGCTCGAATCATGGCTAGCTCCATCTCCTTGTACTACTCCTCCACAGAATGTGCTCCATGCTTCATATTCTACAATTTATCAAATAAATCACGCTTGTAATGACGAGGAACAAAACAGGCTCTCATTTCTCGCTTCATCTCTTGCCATGATGCTACAGGGTCTACTCCATTCTCAGCTCTTTGAGTAATGATTTGTTCCCACCAATCCAAAGCATAGCCTTCAAACTCAAGTGATGCCAACTGTATCTTTCTCTCATCCGTATAATGATGCATACGAAATATTTTGTCAACCTTCAATTCCTAAGTGAGACACTCCTCGAGATCAGTCCCACCTACAAACTTGGGCATGGAAAATTTGAGCTTGCCCAATCCATCATCCTCATTGCGTGGACGACGATAGTGGTCATTGTAATGCAAAGCTAAATCACCACCCATTCCATCGCATGTGCAGCACCACCACGGCCTCCACCTAGACCTTGGCCACGCCCTCCATGGCCTCCTCCTCGTCCTCCGAGCTGTGGTGGACGCACCACATTGGCCGCCACTTGGTGTTGCGGTGCAGGAGGTACATGGGCAGTAGCTTCACCTCCTTAAACACTTGCTTCATTGCCACCATTGCGAGCTTGTATGAGCCTAGTGAGGGATCCAATGTCTTCCCGCAATTGGCGCACATTTTCATCAGCTTGTATCTCCATATTTTGCATCTCCCTTGCAATTTGATCAGCAAAAGCATCATACTTCTCATGGAGTTGATCGAGCCCTTGGCGTAGCTCACATTGAAAGTGTTCACGGAGTGCCCAAAATTGATATTGCTTGACGAATGCTTGAGTTTCATTTGTCTCACCACTCTCATCATGATGTTCTCCTCCACCTGACATGGTTAGCTATGTAGAATAATGCTTTATAGAAATCACTCAATCTCACTGTTTTCTCTCCCAAGTAAAGTTCTTACCCTTCAGAAGTGAATTTAAGGCCAATAAAAACTTACACCTGGTAGAAGTGACAACAGCACAGTGATGATCAAGCGAATTTAAGAGTGTTCACTACTTGCACAATAACGGTTATATGGTGGAGCTTGGTATGAAAGTGTTTATCCTACACAATCTGAATTTTACTATGTTGTAAGATTAAGTAATAATCCAAGCTAGAAACTTTGCCCAAGTACTGATCCAATAGGTTTAAGTGAAGTATATAAACGTACACGCAAAAGATAAATGTGACTTAATGCAAACAAACGAATGAGCTAGCTGGAAGCAATCTGAAAGTAATAATTAAATAGCTCGTTTTGCATCAAGTACTAGGAGAGACGCTAGCCAATTGCAATAAGGAGAGTAGAGGGCACAAGATTACTCAAGAATTTTATTGACTCAAACTGAAACTACGAACTAGACCCACTCACCCAAATCAGCCTTCTCTCAACTTTTTTTTCGGTTTTTTTTGCGCGCCTCTTTTTTTTTTTTTTTTGCTACCGACCCACTGACCCAAATATGTTCAAATCACTATTCTGAGTCTATTGAGATATATGGGTCACAAACTTTTTGTGGAAGGTATGGGTATAAAGGTAGGATCAAGATAGTCACGTGGATTTGATGAACCGTAGTGATCCCCCATTGCCAATGCAAGAGTTAGTACTCTATAATTCGCCCAACCTCACGTGCTGAACTTCACGACCACCGATGAAGTTCTTTCGCGCTCTCAATTCCCAGCGGAAAGGTTGAACGATCTTGATTTCAGCGAACTCCCAATTCCCTCAAGTTGGTTCGGCCAACAAAAAGAATAAGAGTATTCTATTATCAAAAGTGGTCTAAAGAACAATAAGGGGCGGTTGCTACTTAAATCCAACACTATCCTCGCACGCACACACTTGGCCTAAGGCCGAGTTCAATCTGGTTTACGAATCCTAAAACAATTCGGAATTAAACTCTAACTAATTACATGACTGAATTATGCAATCTCAGCCCACTATTGGTACGCAGGCCCACAAACTCCTCAATTGGTGCATGGGTTTCTTCATCAAGTCTTGGCTGCATGGGGCTTCCCTCCTTTTGACATGTGACCGCATGTGCCTCCTTCCTTGTGGTCGCATGGGTCTCCTTCTCCATGGGGCTGGTCCGTTGATCCTTTTATTTTTGTTCTTTCATTGCTTCAAATATGAGAACTCACAATGTACTCATTCTCAAGGACGAGAAAAATGCAGGACGCCATTAAGAAAAGACAGTTCCCGGATCGTCCAATATATTGGTCCCATAACTGCACCCAGAGTGACTCCATCCACCAGTTCTGGATGAGTAGATTCCCACCGCTAAAAGTATCTCCTCGTTCTCATCCATCTCCAAGAACTCAAAGACATGGAAGTGCGAGGAGCTGACGGGGGCCAAGCCAAGCCAGCGGTGCGGTCCGCGGCGGTGTGCCCGGAGTCCGGCAAGGCGACCCATTTCTCGGTGGCGGGATTGCACACGACGTAATCTAACCGGCCCGGAGAAGAGACCCTGCCGCAGTAGCGGCAGAGGAGGAGGCCGTTGCAGCAGTCCGAGGGGATGATGTCCGCGTGGTTGGGCCGACCAGAGGTGGGCATCCCCCCGACAAGTTGGTGAAGTGGCGGGCTTCCACGGGGAAGCGGTCGGCGTTGAAGCTCGCGCAGAAGAAGTTTTAGGTGAGATTGGCCGCGGCGTTGCTCCCCTTCTTCTGGGAGCTCTGCTCCATCGAGGGGAGACTAGAGCAGTGGAGAGGCGAGGTGGAGTACGAGTACTTTGCGAGGGTTTGGTCACATTTGGGCCGTCTGGAGAAGAAGGGAGAACGGAGGCTCTATGGGCTTAAGAAACAACCAACAGACACATCCCACTACGTGGGGCAACTGGGGCTCAAAACTGAAAGCAACACAGTATCGACGCTCTGAGCCAACCTTTTACTCGACTCGAGATCAACCCGTAAGAAATGAGCCGAATTTGAGCAGCATTTGTAAATTGAAATCGGTTGAAGAAGAGTCAAATCAGAAATTAGAAAGGCTCATTCGATTTTAGCTCGACGCGGCCGAATTTTAGTTTATATTTGTTTTCTTGTTCTAATAGATTGAAACGAAATTATGATCTCACGTAATACTCCAAATTATGCACCATTTGATCTTTTTAAAAAAGTAGACATTTTTGTAGCGGTGTATGATTTGGGTACTAGTATCATCCAGATTGGCACAGATATAGCTGTGAATACTAGCGCTGTGAAAAACAGCTGACTCGGCAAACTAATCTGTGACGGTGGCTAAACCATCTTGAATAGTATAAACGGAGTCCTATTAACGCCATCGAACGATTAATTGACCGCATTATTTCCGATTATTCGTCCATTTTCCCATTAATCAAGGAGACAAGCTATTTTTATTCACTACTTACGATAAACTAGTTTATAATATTGTGTGATGATGTTCATAGTATGTACAATATGGATGATGTATTATGAACAATGAAATGTGAACACATGGGGAAAATGTTTTGTAGTGATAATTTACAATATTTTTTGGATAAATAAAAATATTTGTAATTAATTCTAAATAAACAAATAATATGAACGTATAATCATCCATTAATTTTTGATACTGATTAATAGCTTAGCAGGGGCGGAGCTACAGGTGGTCCCTATGGGCCGCGGACCACCCTGCGCTCGGTCTAACCAAAGCCCATTGATAGAGTCCGCACTGGAGAATTCAGCATGTATGTCGCTTGACGCTTGGCCTTCTGTGTTCTACCTTCAGCCATAGCCCATCGCGAGAGACCGAGAGTTCGCGTGGCCGCGTATTCGCGTCAGACTGCGCCCGTTCGTATTCTTCTCCGTGCGGCCGTGCGGTGCAGCCGTGGGGGCGGGCGACGCTGCGACGGCGAGCGCGGGCAAGGCCATCGAGCATCGGCGCGGCGACTCCATGAGGACCACGACGGCAAACGCTGAGCAGTGAGCAGCAGCCCAGCAGCCAGCAGGTACGTACATCAAAATCCTAAGATGAAGACTCAATTGCTAAGCCTAAGCCTAAGCCCTATTCTCCTTTAGTCACGTACTTTGTACTCACGTTTCTCCTTTTCCTTTCAGCTTCTCTAATTTCTCCCCTAGCGGCTAGCGACTAAGCAAAATAGAAGCCAGGATCAACGGTCATAAGCCACGAACAGGAAAAGTGCACATGCCCACAGGGTATGTAAAACTGATTTAATTTCAATTATATGTTAAGAAAGCTATATTCGTCTATTTTATGAAGTTCGTATGTCCTTTTTACCTTAATTGCATTTCGTAATTCATATACTTGTGTACCGACATGTTAAATTTATAGCGGTTAAATAAATTTTAGACAATAGACCACCATAGCTACAAATCCTGGCTACGCCACTGTAGCTTAGCAGTACCCGGACGTCCATCGAGCGCATATCATTCAGGGAAAACAGTTTCGGTTCAGAATAATTTTCAGACCCTCCGAGAAAATTCGAAATTCGAAGATTTTGGGTATTTTTTAGAAAGTTTCGATCAAAATATTTAAACATGCCATTCAAATTCAACAAAAATTCAAGAAATAAGTACAATTTTGGTCGAAATTGGTAGCGCGCCTTGTCCCTGTGCAGATGGTGGTGCCTCACCCTCTCGCAGCCGACGCCTCTCGCAGCCGGCGCCGCTCGCATCCCCCTCACCCCCATCGGCTTTCTGTGGGGGATGGCATCAGGCCATCAGCTTTTAGTGGGATGGGTTAGCTAGCGATGGGCCCAAAATTTTTGAAGTGGGCGGAAATGGGCTTCCTTTGGATGGTCCGAAAAAACTGAATCACGAATTTCAGCTTGAAAATGTATTCATGACACCATTTACCCCGGCTAATTGTCGAGACCCGAATATGCAAATCCGGACTCTCCTGTGTATTCTGCACTAGTCCAGGATCACGCTAGTGCACACAGTATAAACAAAGATGAAATATCGAACATATCACGATTCGCTAAGAAAAGACTCAAATATTATTAATAATTATCAGAGTACGACCTTATGGCCAAGCTTACAATAGACTAGCCCGAAGGGCTTAACAAAAACTAGTAGCGGAAATCCAAAAGAAAGCGCAGCAGCCAATCGACACGCCCACAGGCTATCGAGTGGAGAACGAAGCCTAATCCGCGAAGACGTCGAAGTACTCTCCTTCTGGAACCTCCTGCTGGTGATTCTCCTCCTCCTCAACTGAGCAACAGGGCATAAAGCCGTGAGTACATAGAGTACTCAGCAAGTCGTTTGTAACAAAGATGCAATATAGTATGCAAGGCTTACCAATGGATGGCTGAAAGGTTAATTTTGCAGAAAGCAACAATTTAAAGTAAATACAATAAGTAGATTGAAAAGCAAGCTTTGTAAATGATAATAAATAAGTAACCAAAGGAATTGAGACCAACCCCAAGTGAACTGACCATTCACCCAAGGAATCCACCATGAACCAAGATCCATGAAATAACACCCGTGAACTAACCGTTCACTTCCCAACTTAACCCAACCGGGTTTTTATGAAAACTCTACCCCTCGTGTGAAATCACCGAGCATTGTCCATGACCGAGGACACGGCTACTCAAATAGTTTTACACTCTGCAGAGGTTGCACAACTGTACCCACACGATGTGATTAGCCTCGCGCTAAGGAAATCACAACAAGGCTTTTACAATAATCCATCTCCACCTGATCCCACTCGCTAAGGTTTCGCCGTCGAGTAGGGTAACCCCCTAGTCGATAATTGCCCCCTCTTGCACCACAACAACATCGGTAGTAAAACCAAAGTGGAGACTTCACAAATTATTATGTCAGGTCTATCCCATACTAGACATGTGGTTTGCACGATTAAGCTCAGATCAATGGCGCACAAAGTTAAGTCCTTAAGAATTACCCAGGCGAAGCATCCACATCCCATGTGCCTCTCGCACCCCCTTTACTGCACGATCAATCGCCCAAGTGAAAATCAATTTTGTATAACCAACACCAATAACACTACCCATGCCATGGCAATAAGTTTTATAACCGTGGTTAACCACCACATTCAAGTATATCATTAAGTCAAGATTAATTAACCACATGTGATGATAAACCCAACGTACTAATAATAAGCATGGCTAAGCAAAATAAGCGTACCACCCATGTGATAACTAGTATTGCATCACTAAACAATTTTTCATCCTATGGTGACAATAGAATCATGGCATTCAAATTATCAAGGAGGAAATAATCAATTAGGTCATTAACTACCAATACAAGGGTTTTATAATAAAGTAGCAATGCATGATAGTTTAAAACGAAATAATATATAATAGATTTGAAAACTAGGTTCAACATGATCAAAGAACACGACTTGCCTTGGCCTTGCTCAGTTAGGAATTCTCGATCTTCGGATCCTGCTTCAGCTCCTTGGAAAGCGTGATCTAACGAGAGAGAAAGCGAAACGGAACACAAAAACAAAATCAAATAAAACTCAAATAAACTCCAAAAACTGAAAAACTAGAACCAAAAGATAGAGCTCAATTTTATATGAATTTAGGAAAAAGAATCGGGTCAACCGGAGCTAGGACGAGTGAGAACGGGCTCTTGGAAAATTGGATCTAAAGAAAATCGGGGAAAATAGAAAATTACACTGTGCTGTGGACCGGGTGCACGGGAGATTGGGTCTACGGTGGGCTCGGCTCACGAAACAGTGCGGGGCGGTCGGCTGGCGTGGCGGCTAGGGATGACGTGGCGATCACTGGCTGGACACGTGGCATGACACGTCGGCCCTAGGGCTGGCGTGGGAGCTGACTCGGCGGCTGACTGGGCAGCTGGCGTGGCCAGATCGGCTCACGGGTTCACAGATTTACCGCTGGCGGGTGGGTCCGGCTGGCAGCGAGACGGCGCACCGTGGACGAAGTCCGCGGGAAGGCGAAGCGGCGGCGAGGCTAGCGTCAGCGCTGACGCGGCGGTGCGGGGACCGAGGCGGCACGGGGCACGGCCGAGGCAGCGAGGCGCAGGGGCGGCGAAGCTCACCGGTGACGGCGACGACGGCGGCGGAAGCGACAGCGTCAACCGGCGATGAGCGGCGGACGGCGGCCTCCGGCGAACGGCGGCGGACGGGGCAACGGCGACTCCGGTGGCGCACGGTCGTCGACGGCAGAGAGCGGCGGCGGCTCGAGGGGTGCGGAAGCCGAGGGGTCGCGGCGGCTTTTATACGCAGACGCCGAGGTTTCCCGGGCGGTCACGAGCGCGGAGTTCGAAACGGCTACGGCGATGAACGCGGAAGGCGGCGGAGACTCCCGACCGGAGACGGAGACGGGAGTCCGGGTCGGGGACGACGCCTGACAGGTGGGCCCCACCTGTCAGCGTCACCGGCTACAGCACGGCCGAGATGGCACGCGGGCGCGAGCGAGCGGCCGAGATGGCGACACGCGTCGACCATCGAGCGGAGGGACGCGGGCGCGGGCCGGGCGCGGATGCACGCCGCGTGGGGCGTGCGGGCGCGCTGGCTGGGCTGGCGGCCGGCTGGGCTGGCGGAGCCGAGGCGGGTTGGGCCAGCTGGGTGGGTTTCGGCCCACCTGACTTTTGGGGTTTTCTTTTTCTTTTTCTTTTTCCCGAAATTCATAAAATATTTTTCGAGCTCTAGAAAATAGCAAATAAATCCCAAAAAATCCAGAAAAATTCCAATAAATCCCTCGAGACACACAGAACTCAAATAAAATAACTTTGGCAAATGTTAATGTTTAACTTAATCATATTAAATCCTTTTAATTAATGAAAATTCCAATTAAGCTTTAATTAATTTCAGAAAAATTCAAATGGTGAATTTTATTTTAAAAGCTTCAAAAAGGCTCTGAAAATCAGGATGTTACACTAATCCACAGGGAGCCGTGAATATAAAGGATGGAAGTGCATGTGTGTATTGGCCTCTTCTTTTTGACTTTAGCCTTTTGTTTTTCCAAATGTTTTTTTATAGTAACTAATTTTCAAATAAAATATCTTTTGAAAACGGACTTTATAAGTTTATTAGAGCATCTGCAACAAATCTTCTAAAGTGCTCATATCCCCTATATTTTAGAAGAAAAGGTAAAAAAAAGGGCTCCAACAGATCCCCTAAGTGGTACCCAAAAATATAGAGGACTCCATCCCTGATTTTTCGTCCCCCATATATGGAGGACGCACACCATCTCCTAAATCGGTCCCAACGCTCCTGCGCCGTCCGATCCCCTAAATTCTTTGGTTGGTAGTTTTTGTGGACCCAGATTTTAATTTAGGGGACCATATTTAGAGGACTTGTTGGAGGTTATATATTTTTAATCTTCTATATTCTAGATTGTGTCCTCTAAAAAGTGATTTAGAGGATGAGATTTAGAGGACATTGTTGGAGATGCTCTTATACTGCACTGACTTCTATATCAACCAAAACCGTATATAAGTTTCTCTTATTTCATACTCTCTCACCACCTCTCTATCAATTGTTACTATTCATCACTTGAAGCAAAAAAGCTACCAGAGTAGCCCAAAAGAAACAGGCCCGATATTATTAGAAAAGGCTCGAATACGTTAGAAGCGGCATTCTCATTAGAGTGGTATTTTATCTAACAAGTCCTTTTCTGATAAAGCATGTGTGCACGATGTGGCAAATTGCAAAGTTGATTGCATGAGCATATTCATACCTTTCTAAGAATGCAATTTAATAAATTCAGAAGTAAATTGCTATAATCCAATAACAATCATGTATAATGAGCACGATGATCAACCTCGACCAGGAGGTCAACAACAGCTCCAGCCTCGAGGACAGGCAGGCAAGCAGGAAGGCAGATGACAAGTAGTAATAAGTCAGTACAACTGGATCAATGTCAGCTCAAATGGGTCTGCGATTAACGTGGTACAAGTTGCAGTATCGTTTGATACATTTACAGGCACCACCATTTCCTCGCTATTTGATGCAGTCGATCAAGATAGAACGCGGAACCTTTCCCAACCGAGTTTACAAGCAGAAAACGACTTGATAAACATACCACCGAGTTTACAAATACATTGAATTCCAAGGAAACCTTCCTCTATAAAAAGAGCCTTCACTTGTCATGGAGATCAAAACCACAAATGATTAATTCAGTGCCGTTCCCAGCCAAATTGTGGGAAAATGAACAGTACCTTAAAGAGAGAAGAAAGGGAGCAGGGCAGACCGAGTTAGCCCACCCAAATGATGATATAGCAATATCCAAGAAATAAGAGAACAAAACAATCGAACGAAGAGGGGGGGGGGGGGGGGGATATACTGAGATATGTACGCACATGTTACATTATACTAGCCACGCCTTATACCAAGAATCCTAGCACTGTACTCCCAAGCAACAATAGCTGCAGCATTGGCAGGGAATGCTCTTGCTAGCGTTGGTCCAAGACCAGCATAACAGCCGCCCATCCCAGCTCTCTTATAAACCTGCAACATTGCAAGCATGTGCACTGCCATGATCAGGCATAAGGCACTAGCTAATGAAAACATAAAATCATGAACCATAGCGAGGGCAACTACCATACCATGCTTAAAATTCGAAATGGGTTTCGGCTCGAATGAGGGTCAGGATCAGTCTGAATAATAGTTTTTGCAACATCCAGTGGAAGAGTAGCTGTCCAGAACTGCAGAGTGAAAAGGCTGTCGTCAAAATGGGGAAAAAATGAATTCAATGAATTTAAAATATTTGCAGATACTAACAGCCATCCCACTAATGCCACCACTCATGATTCCTATCCCAACATCTTTTGCCATAGCTAAGGGATTGCTACCGGAGAACCGCGGAGAATCTAAATAGCTGTGCATCCAATACCGGCTGTACTCATAAGTGCAGAAGAAGACGGCATTGCCAATTGCCTCTCTGAACAATGTTACCAAACCACCACGAAATATACCCCTAACCTGTAACATAACAGCCCATTAGACTGGCAAAAATTCAGTCCGAGAATAGAAGAGCTTGCAGAAGGCAAATTAAGCTCACCCCTTCACTTTGCAGTGTTTTCAAAGCACAATCTAGAGGGCTGGAGTACCGAGCAGCGAACATTGCATCCTTCCCTTGAACTTGCATTCTGCACTGGAAAGGTCTTGGCATTACATTATTAAATGTCACCTGAATCATGCCTCCTAAGTCCTAACTTCAATTGGCAAAAAGAGAAATATTGTCCGCTAGACTGACCTTGGTCAGCTCAGTCGGAGCAAGGATGCAGCTGATCAGGGCTCCACTACAGGCAGCAGAAGGAATAATTACCTGCAGCTGTGGCCTACCATCCTCAGATTTTCCCTGAAATAAACAATTATCAGTAAGCTAAGCCTATGATTAACCGAGATCAGCGCATAACACAAGAGTTACATTCCTCCTGCTACCTGTAGTATCATCCGAATACCTGTAGTAATTGTTTGGCTTGTGAATATGTGCCAAAGAAAAGGGAGCTTTCAACTGCTATACCAATGAACGAAGATGAAGCACCTTTATACAACCCTCTTATCTGCAAGAGAAAATAGCCATGCAATTAATTTCTGGTTATTCTGTTGATAAAATAAATCGTAGAAAATTAAATAAAATGCAGCTAATTTATTTCATTCATATTCTATCTTCTTCCATGCATCTAGATTCCATCGTTGAAGGGGAAGAAAGAATGGTAAAAATGTATATCTAGAGTATGATTTAGAGTTTCTGTGTGAATTCTTGCTAAGTTGGAACTTTAATATTTTAATATGATTCTCTTGATCTTTTAATCTCTTCTCAATATGACCAGTTAAATAGAACAATTGTTCTTTCATATGGACCTAGAGTGGCATTTCTCAATTCATTTGATGGATTTGAAGTTTTTTGTGGAAAACATATCATTTTCAGTAGCTTCACTCTATTTCTGGTTTATATGGTCATTTTCAGTATATGCAATCTTTGTGTGACCATTATGAGCTTTTATTTGCAAAATTCCCTCTTTAATTCTAAAACCACCTCCTATTTGCACTTTTGAGAAATTTTCAATGGGTTTTGCTGTAATGGACCAGTCCTTTTGAGGAGTGGAAATTGAGAATTTGTAAATTTGCAGATTTTTCTAAACAAAGAGGCAGTGGTCTTACTGTGCAGCCTACGTTGCTTTAGTCAAAATAGATGATTTTGAGAAATTTGAGTCATGTGATGATTTTGTTTGACCTAAATCAGAGCATATATGTGGCATGATGCATGTTTCAGCTAATATAGATCAAGTTGTGAAGAACTTATGCCCGAAAATGATTCTTGGTCTTTGAATATGCAGGGGTGCTTAGAGTCAACAATGGTCAACAACAAGGATCGGAGATACTCTCATAGAGGACCCTAGGCCCAGAACGCTCAAGGATGCCAGATAAAGTGACTGAGCTCAAGCATGACATAAAGAAGGCGGGAAATGATGAAGAGAGGTTCAAGTGATGAATTCACTATGTGGCTTAGTCAGCCCAAGTGATGTATGGTCTAGTGGAACCAGAACAGGAGAGACCTATCGATGCGTAGCAAGCCAGTGGTGCATCTACACATGACAAGTATGGCGATTGCTTGCAATGGAAGATGAAGACCAGATAAAAAAATAGTATTTTGGTAAGATAACCAAATTACCAAAACTATCTTGGATCAAAACCGCGACGCTTGAGAAAATGGTTTAGGTCAAGAAGTTAAGATGATCAAATTGGATCAAAGGCTAAGACTTAATGGATTTGAGCTTATGTGCTTTCAAAAGCGTACATAAGTGTAGTGAGTAAAACCTATGTTTTTTGGGGTTAACGAGTTTCCCCCATTTGTGCTAAGTAGATAGTATCTGTCAGGGTTAGATGGGGCTAGTTGTCATGTCTATTTAATGGATTAGGATAGAGACTTGTAAGTTAACCATCCAACCATCATATCTTTACTCATTGAAGCCAAGTGTTCTAAGAATAGGGTTTGAGAAGTATGAGTGTTGTTGTATTCTCTTTTGTACGTCAAGTGAAGTGGCTATAAAATCTTCATTCTTAAATAGCAATATATCAACTTTGTTCATGTATCATGGATCTCTTGTTTTCGTTGATTTGTACTTGTTTTGATGGTTTTGGTCTTCCCTCTCCCCTTTCTTGATCCTCCAGGATGAGTAAGTGATAGAGATGTACCTTGGAAATCAATTCCCATCTATCTACGCATTAGGTTTGGCAAGTTATTAAAGTTGCTCGGTTTTTGCTTAATTTAGCATCTCTGAGTGATTTCTTAATCCAGTTGTTTTTGGCTTAATTCTTTGGGTATTTTTGCTTGCCGTGACATGTGAGAATACATCTAGAGTCATCGTGGCCTATGTAGCACGGACACGCCTCAAAACCGTCGTATCCGTGTCCGACACGTGTCGGACACGGATACGACACAGACACGTCTTGGACACGTGTCGGCGACGTATCGGCCGATTTCAGAATTAATTTTAATTATTAAAATTCTCGACACGTGTCGGACACTAAATATACGAGCCGGACACGGCCTGGACACAGCCAGCCTAGGAATGGCCCAGGACACTGCCGGCCCATAACGCACGCACGGGCGTTGCCCTAACCCTAACCTCCCGGCTCCCGCCCCGGATACCGAGCGCCTCATTCCCATCGCGCTCGCACGCTTACGCTTCTTTGCTTCTCCGCATCAGCTGCTCACGCTGCCGCCCGCTCCCACTGGCTCCCACATCTCGCCGCCGCCCCGCTCTCGCCGACTCCCGCACCTCGCCGCCGCCCGCTCCTATACCTCACCGCCGCCTGCTCCCGCTGGATCCCGCACATCGCCGCCGCCCGTCGGCTTTCTCCCGCCGCCTGCTCTCGCCCGCTCCCGCACCTTGCCAGCGCCTGCTCCCATCGGCTCCCGCACCTCGCCACCGCCCATCGGCTTTCTCTCGTGCGCCGCCGACTTTCTCCCGCGCGCCTCCGGCGTCCCCACTCCACCGAGATATCATCTCCCTGCTTCTCTGTTTTAGCATTTAGGGTTGAGATGCAGACTGCAGTAAGCCAGCAATATATATTTAGGCATTTAGTAAACTTGTGCTTGATTGCTTGTTTCATCATTCTAGAAAAATGGAGGACACTAATTCTAGTGCCAGAGAGGAAATTACACTTTACAACTTACAAGTTTACAATTTACATTATTTCAATTTAATAAACATGTGGAAACATAGAAAATAATACATATATATAATTTATTTATTATTTAAATATATATATAGCCGTGTCGCCGTATCAGTGTTTTTGGGAAAACGGCGAATTCCCGTGTCGGTGTCGTGTCGTGTCGACGTATCCGTGTCCGTGCATCATAGATCGTGGCCATCATTCACCTGCGAGCAAGTCATATTCACCATTTTTGTGTTTGGCCCAATTTTAGTTCAATCTTCCTTCAAATGGAAAGAGGTTGGGACTTTGACAACGATTTTCTTGATCATTAATTGGAATAGATTCCTAACATCTTAAAGAAGGTGCATACAACATTTCAAGTGATTTGGATCATTGATTTGATAGTTTGCTCAATTTGTAGTTTTGGGCCAGTTTTAGAATAGCAGAGCTTCACAAACCAAACGATCTCAATTCTCTTAAGTTCTTTCAAGATATTTAGTTGGTATAGGTTCTTAAGGTCATGATTTAGCCTTAGTTCAAGTTTCAAGTCTTATAGATTTATGAATCAAAAGTTATACGGATTTTCGTATTTGAAATAGCGTTATTTTTTACTGTTCACCAACTTGAAATTACTGTAGCACAATGAATTTTTTGAATCTTGGTTTCTTGATATTCATAACTTTTCATAGCGATTATAGTGAAGAATCGGTGAATATTTCAAGAAAAATTTAAAGGCACCATTAACCCCTACTACCATACCAGTCCTACATACACAAAAGCCATAATGCTACACATCCAAAATTTCCATGTGCAATACTACCACAAAATAGTTGTTTGTACTTCCGTTTGGGAGTATTGCAAACTAGTCTTGTATGAAGAGGGCTATATCAAATTAGTCTCCTAAAAAAAGCATAATGTCACATGATAAACTAGTTAGATGAATGCAATCTAGGCAATTTTCCTAGCATGAGTTGTAACTAGAAAAAAGGTCGCCAGTTTCATTTGTCTTGTCTATGGAGTGTACCATGTATATCTAGGACAGAAACAATGTAGACTTTCTCTGAGTAACATTTTAGATAAGCAAATACTCAGTTAACCAACAAAATATGATTAATTTTGCAGTTAGCAATATGAAAGAAGGGGCTTACTCCTTCCTCAACTAGTATCCTGCTAGTGCAGTGGAATGCATTTTTGTAGACCTTTCCGTGAGCTGTGGTATTGTGAGCTTGCAATTTGACCTATCAGTGAACAAAGAAATCTTCAATTGACATTAACCAAAATATACAGCAAACTGATAACCATTTATTCCATGGGGACTGCAGAGTTTTGCCCAGTACATGCACAGAAATAGTACAATATAATTTTGGGCATTCTCATACAATGGCACATATAAGTTCTTGTTCCATAGGTACAGCACTAACAAAAAAAATATCCACGCAATCGGTTGCATAGTTTGCCAGTATCACCTCACATGTATCAATTATGTGCAACCAGATCCTCTATGTTATAAACTTGTGTGTAATCAATAATCATGCAGTGCCACAAAAACCTAGAAATGTGGATCTTCAGGGCCAAATATGCCTTTTATAGGAAGCGGTGTCTTGTTTGGAGGCAAAGAGAGTTATTAGAAATTATGAATGTGACGCAGCTTAGTCCCTCTCTCCAAAATCTCCAGTGTCAGCATTGCAGAACACACTACTACATTATGAATAAATGAATAATAGGCCAGGATATCCCCTAGAATTGAGTTGTAAAAAAACAATTCCTAGAATTGAGTCAAGATGACGAAAATAACAAGATCCTATGGATAAGTTCATTTTAGAAGAAGCATTTCAATCAATAGCACCACTGCAAACATCCAAACATTCCCAAACAACATCAGATATGGAGTTTCACATTTCTCAAACCAATGCAGTGATGCACACCCAATGGAACATAAAGATGGGAAGTACAAATGCCCAACTGAATTATGAAATTGAACATGAGCGATATGACAGCTTCCCAACTACACTCAGAAGTTGGTAATACCAGAAAAAGTATCTCCAAACAGGTATTTCATCAAACATCATCATTACAATGCTCCATAACAGAGGAAGGAATCATGCAAAAAACAAATCATTCTCAAGCAAGCATTAACAAACACTGCCTTCGCAATCTTATAGTAGCACTAGCAGCAACACTAATCCCATTAGCTGTTAGGACACCTCTTATCTCAATTCTCAGCCATTAGAATTTTAGTCTTATTCTGGTTTTGACAGTTGCCTCATTGTCTAAGTTCACTTATGTTTCCTTTTAGTATTAGGAGGTCTTGTCCTAGGAGAGTAGGAGGTTTAGTCTATACAAACCTTTGTGACCTAAGCTATTTGATGTGTGGTTATTTCGGTGTTTCTCTTTCTGCCATAACATTAACCAAACGTGCAAATCAAACAGGCTATAGATCTCAGGAAGCAATTTTAAGCATCAATGCGACCACAGAAATGGAGCATAAGAAATGAACTTGCAGGCAAGCATCGCAACAAATTAGACATATGCGGTTGCAATTGCAGTTGTCCATTCCCACCTCAGCAATGTGAAGTGAAATTACGAGCAGGAGGCAAGCATGAGCCAAACAAAGAGGTTCATTGATGATCAGTTGCCGCCCCAGCAAACACTTGAATCACGTGAAATCAGGAAGAAGCACGCCACTGAAGCACAAGCACTACGTAACACACTGGTGGATATGTATCTGCTGAACGAAACCAAGCAAGCATTTCATCGAACAGCAACGCTGCGGGCAATACATTAGCATAGCATACGGAACACAACCAACCAATCACAACAGATCAAATATTCGAAGAGCGATGCACACACCGGTCACCAAAATAAGGATGAAAAGGGAAAGGAAGAAAAGAAAGCGACCTTCACGGTGTCGAAAGGGTGGCCGACAACGACCTGGGCGAGGCCGGCAGCGGATCCGGCGATGTATTCCTTGGCGGCGTCGCCCGCGCTAGCCATCCGAAGGGCAGGTGCCGCAGGCGTTCGTATACTGGAGGAGGGCGAACGGCAAAGTGGGGAGCAAAGGAGGTTTCCAGCCGCACGCCGGCTCCGGCGCCGTCGTGTCTAGCGTTCCCTGGGAGAGGAAAGGTAGCACCGAGCCGCCGAGCGACCCGAGTAGACGCAGGGTTGTGGTCTTATAGAAAAGGGTGCAATAGTTGGGCCATTTGGGCCGAGTGGAAGGTTGGCGGCTACTGTGTGGACCTGGAAAAAAAGACGGACATCGCCCATTTGGGGCCGTTTCGGTTTTTACGCCTACAAATGTTATAGGTTTTTCTCATAAAAAAATCAAATGTTATGGGCTTAAAGCAAACTTGCACCTTTTTATTTCCTATTTTATATTTTATTTAAAAAGTCAAAATATCCCTATTTGCAGATAGGTCCAATTCAATAGAGTCTATTCAAAAAGGGTCATGATACATACACCAAACATGTCTGGTCCAACTAAGGGTCGCACCTCTATGCCCTTGCCCAAATCCCTGCTAGGCTATCCCCCGTCCTCGCCAAGCTTTGTATGTGTGTGTGTGGGGGGGGGGGGGGGGCGGAGGCGAGCTTGCTTCCTATGTCCTTGTCCCTGGCAAGGATCTCTGTAAAGAGTAAAATTATGATTTTAAATATAATTTTTTATAGATATTTATATATTTATATAATATATAGCTTCAAAATTTATATCTTAATATATAGATTCAACTTTTAGTTTAAATATAGAAAGAATACACATCTCATATTTAAAACCTATAATATTTAAAAATAATAAATATTCTTTTAAATTTTAGTGCACCATGAAGGGAGATCCACCCCTGCACCCATAGGAATTATCCCCAAGGTCCCGTCCCGGTGGGAAAATTGTCATCTGTAAGCCTAAACCCTAACGATGCGCCCGTTTCTCTTATGCATCGCATCGCACTTGTGATTTGTTGAATTTGGAGTTGAGACAAATCTATATGTTCCCCTTGTCAACCTCCATGTAGATTATTTGTTATGTTTGGCCTGTTTCAGAGATGTGGTTGCGTAATTATTTGGCGATATGTTATCCCCTCTTGCATTCCCTAGGTCCTAACTCATTTTATCATTTACCGGAGTTCTTACATTGTGATCGTAGGTCTTATCCTGCAGCTATAGGCCCCTGTTCTTTTAGACATTTTTACTTTAGTTTTTTTATACGATTGGTAGCTTTTAGCTGTACTTTTTAAGATGGTGGTGAATAGTAGATTCATAAAGCTGTTTGAATATGGCTTCAAAAAATCACTTACAGAAGATCTTCAATTTACCATAGCTTCCAAAGAAGTCAAAAAAAAAGTTGATCTAATGCTCAAAAGAACATGGCTTTACCTGCGTATGCCCGTATGAATACCACTAGTCCACTAGTCCCTTCAGGAAAGCTGACAGCCAAGCTAGTCAAAGTTACTCATTAGAAGTAGAAGCTTCCAGATTGCAAAAATAATTTTAAAAATTCTTGATATGCAATGGTACGTCCTGCAGCCTGGAGCGCAGAAGCAAAATGCAGCACTACAAAGTTGTAAAAACATAAGTGTAGGACCGAATGAGGCAACGGGGGGGGGGGGGGGGGGTGAATGGTGCCTTCAAACCTCTCCAAGAATTCACATAATCTTCTTCTCCGATAGCTACAAGAGCTACGAAGCAAGATGATCACTGGAAATTGAGAGATCAGAAACAGCGGAAGAAGAACAAACTCTCTGCCAGATCAGACAAGAGACAAAACATCAATAGATCAAGGTAGATGCTCGGCCGAAGTCCAGAGCGGTCGAGACATCACTGTGAGATGACTCAACTCTCTGCTGTAGTCAAAGTGACCGAAAACAGTTTCAGAGCAGTTGAGATCAACCGGAGAGAAACCGACTGACAACTGAAAGCAAACAGCAAGAGCAATAGACTAGGCTGATAACAGAGAAATATACGCGCGACCGCAAGCACCAGAACTTGTGAAACTCTTTACACCTGCGTCAATCGACCAGGAGATTCCGGCCATAGACTAAAACGACCTCAGGTCATGAAATTACAGACCAGTCGAAGTCTCTCTGCTACAACCGAGAAGAACAGCAAGGTCGAACAAGAAACAGAGGAACTCGATGTGCGTGACCGTGAGACGCAAACACTCTTTGATTCAAACATTTGCTCTTAGGAGTGAACTGACCAAATGGTCTTGAGACTAATTCCCCATTCAGAGCAAATCAAGACCAAGCTTCCTCAAACCAAGAACAAGAAAAGAGAGCAAACAGAGAAATCGCAATCAGGACATCCAAGCAATAAACAAAGAACACAACTCAGAGTTTTCATTCCAACCATCAAGGAGTACAAGGAGTCCCGATACGCCCGGAGAGCATAGAGAGTAGCTCACAGCTCCTCTCTTTCTCTCTTTCTCGATTATTCATACATGGATTCTCCACTCATCCTCTCTCTCACAATCCCAAGAACACACTCACACAGACTCCCATGGGAGGGAGAGGCGGCTGCCTCCAAGGCCCAGCCGGCCAACTCGATCAAACTCGTGCCTCCCCTCTCCCTTTTATAGCCTCACACCCAAGACTAACCCTAATGGATCCATCCATTAGTCCACACTGGGGCTAACCCGTAAACCCCCTCCTAACACCGGGTTTTACACCTCGCTTTACCCACTAGCGAAAACAAGCTTCCAGTGCTTTACCCGTTAAACCCAACGGTTCCACTGCTTTGCCCGTTAGCGCCAACAACTCCTGTGCATTGGCAGAGACACAGCTTCCCTTTGCAGCTTTCCGCATTCCCCAAAATGCCACTCCGCTGCCTTCCCGGAAGCTTCCTCCTGCCTTGCCGTCCAAGCTTGCAACCACCTCGCAAGACTAGGTCTTCTTCGGCTTCCCCTGGTCGTTCTGGACCCCGACACCACCCGCGTCTTGTCCCGACCATCCCAGCCTCGCCAGACCTGTCACCAAGATCCTCTGGCAGCTCCAGCTCCGGTTCCTCATCTCCTTGGCTTGCAACCACCTTGAGCCCCAAGTCTTCTTCGGCTTCACCCAGTCGTTCTGGACCTCAACATCTCCCATGTCTAGTCCCGACCACTCCAAGCCTCACCAAGACTTGTCTCCAAGGTCCTCTGGCAGCTCCAGCTTCGGTTCCTCATCTCCTCGGCTTGCAACCACCTCACCAGCCTCGATCATCTTCGGCGCCTCCAACCGTCTGGACCTCAACACCTCCTGTGCCTAGTCCCGGTCCTCCCACGCCTCACCATGAAATAGCTCCGAAGTCCTGCAGCCACACAGACAAGCAAACCGTCACATAGCACCGCACCAGACAACAGACAAACCATCGGTACAACCAACAAGTGTCACAGCACACAATCTGATCGTAAACCCCCTACGACCACTCGAATGCACAACTCAAGAAATGGTCGAAGCCCTGGAACACTTCCCTGCTTCCTTCGACCACACAACATGTCGTTGCGACCGTCTCACAGCTCACTACGACCATGCGGACACATGCCACAACCATCGCTAGCCGCTACGATATTATCGCATAAGGACCATACCCCATACGACCACTCTGTTGCACAGAACAGAGAAACCCTCCAGCTCACAAGAGCCTTCCTGCAGCCTACGACCACTCACTAGGCTGCTACGACCACCAAGACACAAGCTACGACCATTGCAAGCTTGCAACGATTACCACACAGCGGCTACGACTACTTACTACCAAGACTGGTCGCTAAGATCACAAAGTCGAATCAACTCCTACGACTACCAAGTCGTAGAGCCAGACATCAAGTCATGAGCCTTTACGACCACCAAGTCGTAAAGCTCGATCGACCACCAAGTCGATCCCACGACTACATAACCAGTCACCAAGTCGAATCGGCCTCAGCCGACCACCAATCAGTCGCCTAGGATCACCGATCACACAGGCTTCGACTTCTGCACCTGATCGCTACAACTACCAAGATGTAAAGCAAATCACCAAGTCGTACCGAGCCTACGACCGCACACAACATTGCTACGACTTTATCGCTCAAAGTCTACGGCCTCATCCCAAGTCGTTCTGTCATCTGACCGATCGAAATGATGAACCAATAAATGCACGAGGTCTACGACTTCACCACAAAGCCATACGACCGATTCCCAGCTTACATGGTCGATCCTAGAGGTCATACGACCAATTCCCATGTGTCTACGACCACGTTCAAACATCTCGGGCACAACCGACCGCCTACGACCCCAGAAGACTGCATCTGACGCGCTACGAGTGATTCCGACCGTTACCGAGCACTTCCGACCGAGTCCCGCTGCATTTGGACCGCGTCCGATCGCTCCTCACGCCCGTCCAACTGCATCACAACGTGGTCGTAGGGCGCCGACTACTCAACGTGGTCGTACGCCCGAGCGCCTACTTCCGACCACAGCAATCGTAGATTCGACTTACGACCTCAGACCACGGCCAACGTGGTCGTAGCTGCTTCCGATGGCCTTCGACCACAGCCAGAGTGGTCGTAAACGCCACAACGTGGTCGTACAGCCTTCCGACCACGACCAAACCAGTCGTAACCTCTTCTGATGTTCTCCGTTCACACCCAAGGTCGTCGTAAAGCTATCTGGCGACCTCCGACCATGGCCAATGTGGTCATAGAGGCTTTCGATCACGGCCAAAATGGTCGTAAACGTGGTTTTCGGCTTCCGACCGCTGTCAGTGTGGTCGTAAACAGCATGGCTGACTTCCGACCACTGCAAAAACGGTCGTACTCTCTTCTGGTGCCCTTCGACCATGGCCAAAATGCGCTGCGGTGGTCATAACACTTCCAGCCGCTCAAGACAACAAACAATGAGGTCGTAAGGCTATTGCCAAGCAAGTCGTAAGGGCTTAGGAACCAACAGAGAGACCCATTCTCCTCTCAAACTTCAAAAACCAAACTCAATCTCACTAGATTAAGAGTCAATTACTCATCACAACCATGAGGCGACCTCCACATGGTCTCTCAATCTCCCCCTTGATGAGTATATTGACAAACACAGAAAAAGGCAAGAAGATGAGTTTGTTTTTGAAAAGAAAAGGAAGGAGAGATGCATGAGCTAGACATGGTCTAAAAGAAGTGAAGACAGAACCCATGACCATGCTGGCAAAAAGTGTCCAATCTTGCTCATGGTCCAGAGACAAGAGCTGTTGCTCTTATGACCATTGTCAGAGCAAGACGACCAAGTATTCTCCCCCTTAAAGCCCTTTTTCAATCCTTCTCCCATCTCTTAATGCAAATTCCCATTCTAATGCCTTTTGCACCCCTTAATGCCTTTTTCTCTATCCTTCTCCCCCTTTTGGCAATAGAGTCATCAAGATGCAAGGAAGAAAAATAGAGCATGAATTAAATGGAGTGCCGACAGTTGATTTGATGAAGGCAATGAGAGCTGAGGGAGCCATGAAGATTATCTAAACTGACTTCAACGAAAATTATACCAAGCCATAAAATGTGACAATGCTATCTAGATCATAACAAACTATGTATTGCCAAGCTCAAGCCAAATAAATCATGATCTTTAAATTAAATGTTTAATTAGCATGTCAAGTCACTCAAGATTATAGTCTAGAAGAAGGTATCCAAACGTGAGTCAAGCCATGTCAATATTCTAAGCGAAATCAAGAAGCTATAGTTGAGTTGATTTAGAGAGCTACAAGCCCAAAAATGAGACATATTGTTCAAGCACTAGGTATCACTTGTAGCACTTTGGATACCACTTGAAGAAGATTTGTAGTTGAGTAAAATTAGCACATTAGGCTTTTATCAGAAATTCATGGTTGGTTTCAACCATTTTTTCACAAGAATTTTTTTGTTTTCATAGCCATGTGCTAGATCTCAAGCCTTATGCGATCACTCCAAGCAATAAGCTTAATGAGGTGATCTTGGTCATCCAAAACTCCCCCTGAGTTCATGCCTAGTGCAATGGCAAGCCATCTCATGAGAAAGAATTGGTGAGATCAGTTTTTTTCGCACAAAAGAGATCTTTTTGCATTTACTTGAGTTAGTTCATGAACAAAGAGTTAAAACTTAACTCATGCATCACTAATGAACTAACTTAGCTCAATCTAAACCTCAAAAACAGATTCAAGACTCAACTTAGCCTATTCGACATGGCCTGAATCAAGAGAGGATCACTAAAGCCAGACTAGTCACAAGATTGAACAAGACATGTTTTACTTTAAGTTGTTCACATTTAATTAAGCTAGTATGGCAAGAGCTAAGCAGCACATAGAATGGCATGATAAATCAAGCTATCACAAGACATGGCAAGATATAAAGCATGATATCATGTCACATAAAGATAATAGTCAAGGCTCCAAAGACTGTACAGGCATTCATGTGAATTTTATGCATTATGAGACAAAAGAATGCACACGAGATGAACTCCCCCTGAAAGCTAGCCCGAACAGATAGAAAGGTTCCAACTCCCCCTAGAGAAGGCAACTCGAGAAGAACCAAGAAATTTGGCGCAAAAACCAGAAAAAGAGGGTTCTAACTCAAGGAGGTGATTCCCAAACACACCCTATCCACATGATCTCTAGTCTATAACCTCATACCACGGGGCAAAAGCACACTATGTCAATGCACAAGACTCTAGTGGCCAAGAAAAAGTTCAATCTAGGTAGAAAAGAAACCTAGAGAACCAAAGCCCAACTAGGTAGAAAAAGATCCTAGAGAACCATTTGGATGAGAGGTGTGAATGAGACAATATCACCTAGAGTCGGTTCCTGTCTAACCAATCGGACCCTTCCTCCCACTAGAACAGATAAACAAAGCAAAACCAAGTGGAGGGAAGCAAAACACTGAAAGATCACAAGAGAGAACAAACCTCTGTCATGGTCGCTTGGTTGGTAGTCGTGGTCGTAGAAGAGTCCTGGTAGTATTCGTATAGGAGTCCCGACCTCGGTTGAGTGATCGAAGTCGCCTCGGCCATGGTCGTAGATGTGTTCAGCTCATGATCGTAGTCCAATTCGGGGTGGTCGAACACGAAACCAGGTCGTGGTGGTAGTTGCGTCTTGGTCGTAGTCGCAGATGAGTCTGGATCGTGGTCGTTGCGTCCTGGCCGAGGTCATAAAACAAGTTCGGCCGAGTGTCCAGACCATGGTCGTGGTAGCTACGACGAGGTCGTAATGACCAAAGGAGTGGTCGTAAAGCTGTACCAGTCTCCCCCTCACACACAGCCTGCAGTTTAACCACAGGGAACAACTGGTGTCCTAGTACTGGGGTAAATGATATACAGGCATGATCCAGTACTGAGACAAAAGACCACAAACAATAGAATTACAAATATTAATGCATGAGAACACACCCCCCACAAGCTCAATCTAGCCCTCATCAAAAGCATCTAGAACAGCGAGCCTAGAACCACCCAATACTAGAAGAAGCTTGTGACCTATCCACAGTTCTCATGATGTCTAAGCATAAGCACAGACTAATGCTACCAAGGTGTTGTACATTTTATGTCATGCCAAAAACCAGAATGAGAAAGATCAAGGTAAACATGTATCTCAATGAATCACAACCATTCACATAGCAGGTGACAAGGAAAGATCACAGAAGCATATGCTAGCATGGATATAAGCATGTATACCAGAAAAGATAAGAAGGCATGAATAAACAAAACATCATGACATAGAAAATCTATCCAAGATATACTCAAGCTCATATTGTCCATACATGAGCATACATCATGTAGACATACAACATGACAAAACAGAATCATGAAAAGTATGCTAACATGTATAAATAATGATGAATGAACATAAGGAGCAAGATGTGAACCATGATAGATACTACAGAGCACAAGGTCATGATGATACTTGACTTCTAATATACACATTCTACTTCGCTCATGAAGTCAGGTCAAAGCTTAAGCATCTAACAAATATGACAAGATATATGGATACTTAAGCAACATACACATAAAGGCATGACATGAAAGTATTGAAGAAAGAACATGCTAGTATGGTATAAGTGAGCACCTGAACAAGCACAACATGCCAATTAAGACTAACACATGTATATAGAGACATGAAGGTAAAGAATAGCTCACAAAGTAGGTGAAGACGCCAACGTGAGAGCATATGTCTCTTGGAGGCCATGAAGTGGAGAACCAATAAATGTTCTAGTCGTATGATGAGGCAGAAGACTAAAACTCCAATCAATTCCATGTTCTCCAACAAGCGTCTAGAGACCTACAAATGACAAGAACAGAGTGCCCAAGTCTTGGGTCTCGAAGAGTTAGCAAGCAAATACTTGAGAACGCAAGACTTTGACACACGACCACTCAGCAGAGATGAGTGATCGTTACGTGCTACGACTACGGCCGAGAAGACATGAGCGTGGCCGTAGCACAAGAGGCATAGTCTTGAATGACTACAGCCGAGAGACAGGGTCGTAAAGCCTTTCAGCCACAGTTGGGGATTGCAAGCGAGATCAAAATGCAGTTACGACCATGGCGACCGAGCAGCAACGTGCTAAGAAGCAACAGACGAAGTCGTATGGACTTACGACCATGATGACAGGTAAGAGTGTCCGCCAGAAGACGTGGTCGTATGAAGCTACGACTACATCCGAGAAGCCGAAGCTGTGATCGTAAGACATTACGACTACAACGACGACACAGTAGAGGAACTTGGCTTTTACTAAACCAGATTCTAGCAGAAACAAGCTCCTCTACACAAGTGTGGTGAGTCAAAATTTTAATTTCTCATTTTTAGATTTTAACATGCAAGAAGGGAAATTAAATTATCACCATCTGTAGTGGAAGACTCACAACCTATACATGCTAAAAGAGATTTCAACCTAGCAAGAACGATCTAGCAGTTTACCATCTAGGCATCTCATATTATTCCTAAGAGCAAGTATATTCATCTTGGACAAGGCCAAGGTCATATTGACATTTTACCTTGCTCATGATGAGTTGTTGTTCGTCCCTCTTAGCATTATCATCCGTGTGTTCTTTTGATCCTGGCACATGAACAACCAAGAAAAGAACCAACCAAAGCATCAAAGGAGACTCACACCTTCTCACTGTAGGTGCGCACCTCGTTTGGGCGAACAAGGTCTACCAATTAAGAAGCGGTGGAAGTCCTTCCTTAGGTCAGCACGCAGACAAAGAGCAACAACAAAAGAAATAAGTCTGCGATGCTGAAGATGTCCATCCTTCTCACAAAATGAGCATTGATGTAAGTGTCCTCCATGAAACATGGTCAAAAGGACAAAGCATCATCCTTGCTCAAAAAAGAGAAATCCCTTGGACTAACCGAGAAGAGCCAACAAGAAAAGCACTAGCCAAAAAAAAAAAAGAAGCAACTAAGCAAAAGGCACAAGTGCTGACAACAAAAGAACTATGCTCAAGGAAGGGTCCACCTCTTAAATGAAAGAGGTGACAAAGTCTCAAGATGCAGTGCTCGTATCATTGCACTCCTCTCCTCAAAGAATTTTCATCATCTGGTCGGAGAACAGGGTAAATCAAGACAAACCAAAGTACTGAGAGCTGTGCACCGAGGGAAAGCACCAGGTCGACGAAGTGTAGTCGCAGATGGGGCCACTGAGACTGTGGTCATAACTCTTAATGACCATGTCCCAGCACCTGCGAATACTGCTCTCGTCGCCGTTCTCAGTACGGTGACTGTGCTTGCAAATAACATCACCCTCCAACCGAAATCAGCCTCTTGTCGCAAAGGACATCATTGGCAAAACACCCCAAGCAAGATGCAAAGAAAAGCTCACAAGATCCCCTACTAGTTGCCATGCTCCAGATCGGTTAAGATCAAATAAAGAGCAAACCTTGCTCTGATACCAATTGTAGGACCGAATGAGGCAACAGAGGGGGGGTGAATGGTGCCTTCAAACCTCTCCAAGAATTCACATAATCTTCTTCTCCGATAGCTACAAGAGCTACGAAGCAAGATGATCACTGGAAATTGAGAGATCAGAAACAGCGGAAGAAGAACAAACTCTCTGCCAGATCAGACAAGAGACAAAACATCAATAGATCAAGGTAGATGCTCGGCCGAAGTCCAGAGCGGTCGAGACATCACTGTGAGATGACTCAACTCTCTGCTGTAGTCAAAGTGACCGAAAACAGTTTCAGAGCAGTTGAGATCAACCGGAGAGAAACCGACTGACAACTGAAAGCAAACAGCAAGAGCAATAGACTAGGCTGATAACAGAGAAATATACGCGCGACCGCAAGCACCAGAACTTGTGAAACTCTTTACACCTGCGTCAATCGACCAGGAGATTCCGGCCATAGACTAAAACGACCTCAGGTCATGAAATTACAGACCAGTCGAAGTCTCTCTGCTACAACCGAGAAGAACAGCAAGGTCGAACAAGAAACAGAGGAACTCGATGTGCGTGACCGTGAGACGCAAACACTCTTTGATTCAAACATTTGCTCTTAGGAGTGAACTGACCAAATGGTCTTGAGACTAATTCCCCATTCAGAGCAAATCAAGACCAAGCTTCCTCAAACCAAGAACAAGAAAAGAGAGCAAACAGAGAAATCGCAATCAGGACATCCAAGCAATAAACAAAGAACACAACTCAGAGTTTTCATTCCAACCATCAAGGAGTACAAGGAGTCCCGATACGCCCGGAGAGCATAGAGAGTAGCTCACACCTCCTCTCTTTCTCTCTTTCTCGATTATTCATACATGGATTCTCCACTCATCCTCTCTCTCACAATCCCAAGAACACACTCACACAGACTCCCATGGGAGGGAGAGGCGGCTGCCTCCAAGGCCCAGCCGGCCAACTCGATCAAACTCGTGCCTCCCCTCTCCCTTTTATAGCCTCACACCCAAGACTAACCCTAATGGATCCATCCATTAGTCCACACTGGGGCTAACCCGTAAACCCCCTCCTAACACCGGGTTTTACACCTCGCTTTACCCACTAGCGAAAACAAGCTTCCAGTGCTTTACCCGTTAAACCCAACGGTTCCACTGCTTTGCCCGTTAGCGCCAACAACTCCTGTGCATTGGCAGAGACACAGCTTCCCTTTGCAGCTTTCCGCATTCCCCAAAATGCCACTCCGCTGCCTTCCCGGAAGCTTCCTCCTGCCTTGCCGTCCAAGCTTGCAACCACCTCGCAAGACTAGGTCTTCTTCGGCTTCCCCTGGTCGTTCTGGACCCCGACACCACCCGCGTCTTGTCCCGACCATCCCAGCCTCGCCAGACCTGTCACCAAGATCCTCTGGCAGCTCCAGCTCCGGTTCCTCATCTCCTTGGCTTGCAACCACCTTGAGCCCCAAGTCTTCTTCGGCTTCACCCAGTCGTTCTGGACCTCAACATCTCCCATGTCTAGTCCCGACCACTCCAAGCCTCACCAAGACTTGTCTCCAAGGTCCTCTGGCAGCTCCAGCTTCGGTTCCTCATCTCCTCGGCTTGCAACCACCTCACCAGCCTCGATCATCTTCGGCGCCTCCAACCGTCTGGACCTCAACACCTCCTGTGCCTAGTCCCGGTCCTCCCACGCCTCACCATGAAATAGCTCCGAAGTCCTGCAGCCACACAGACAAGCAAACCGTCACATAGCACCGCACCAGACAACAGACAAACCATCGGTACAACCAACAAGTGTCACAGCACACAATCTGATCGTAAACCCCCTACGACCACTCGAATGCACAACTCAAGAAATGGTCGAAGCCCTGGAACACTTCCCTGCTTCCTTCGACCACACAACATGTCGTTGCGACCGTCTCACAGCTCACTACGACCATGCGGACACATGCCACAACCATCGCTAGCCGCTACGATATTATCGCATAAGGACCATACCCCATACGACCACTCTGTTGCACAGAACAGAGAAACCCTCCAGCTCACAAGAGCCTTCCTGCAGCCTACGACCACTCACTAGGCTGCTACGACCACCAAGACACAAGCTACGACCATTGCAAGCTTGCAACGATTACCACACAGCGGCTACGACTACTTACTACCAAGACTGGTCGCTAAGATCACAAAGTCGAATCAACTCCTACGACTACCAAGTCGTAGAGCCAGACATCAAGTCATGAGCCTTTACGACCACCAAGTCGTAAAGCTCGATCGACCACCAAGTCGATCCCACGACTACATAACCAGTCACCAAGTCGAATCGGCCTCAGCCGACCACCAATCAGTCGCCTAGGATCACCGATCACACAGGCTTCGACTTCTGCACCTGATCGCTACAACTACCAAGATGTAAAGCAAATCACCAAGTCGTACCGAGCCTACGACCGCACACAACATTGCTACGACTTTATCGCTCAAAGTCTACGGCCTCATCCCAAGTCGTTCTGTCATCTGACCGATCGAAATGATGAACCAATAAATGCACGAGGTCTACGACTTCACCACAAAGCCATACGACCGATTCCCAGCTTACATGGTCGATCCTAGAGGTCATACGACCAATTCCCATGTGTCTACGACCACGTTCAAACATCTCGGGCACAACCGACCGCCTACGACCCCAGAAGACTGCATCTGACGCGCTACGAGTGATTCCGACCGTTACCGAGCACTTCCGACCGAGTCCCGCTGCATTTGGACCGCGTCCGATCGCTCCTCACGCCCGTCCAACTGCATCACAACGTGGTCGTAGGGCGCCGACTACTCAACGTGGTCGTACGCCCGAGCGCCTACTTCCGACCACAGCAATCGTAGATTCGACTTACGACCTCAGACCACGGCCAACGTGGTCGTAGCTGCTTCCGATGGCCTTCGACCACAGCCAGAGTGGTCGTAAACGCCACAACGTGGTCGTACAGCCTTCCGACCACGACCAAACCAGTCGTAACCTCTTCTGATGTTCTCCGTTCACACCCAAGGTCGTCGTAAAGCTATCTGGCGACCTCCGACCATGGCCAATGTGGTCATAGAGGCTTTCGATCACGGCCAAAATGGTCGTAAACGTGGTTTTCGGCTTCCGACCGCTGTCAGTGTGGTCGTAAACAGCATGGCTGACTTCCGACCACTGCAAAAACGGTCGTACTCTCTTCTGGTGCCCTTCGACCATGGCCAAAATGCGCTGCGGTGGTCGTAACACTTCCAACCGCTCAAGACAACAAACAATGAGGTCGTAAGGCTATTGCCAAGCAAGTCGTAAGGGCTTAGGAACCAACAGAGAGACCCATTCTCCTCTCAAACTTCAAAAACCAAACTCAATCTCACTAGATTAAGAGTCAATTACTCATCACAACCATGAGGCGACCTCCACATGGTCTCTCAATAAGCAACTGTAGGATCGAATTTACCTTAATCGAAGGGGGTAAATAATTATATTTATTTTTTAAAATCTCTAGGTAGTTGATAAAGGTTTCGACCGCTCGATGCTTAGCTGCTCGCTAGGTCGCTTAGCTTCGATCTTCGACTAGATTGAACGTACTCGATCATCTTTGGACGTATGTTGATCCAACTACAAACACCATCACTTTTTAAGCAAACCAAGAACCAGATTGATTCAAGATAATGTTTATTGCTGAATTTTCATAGTTTTACGAAGCGCACACCAAGCACCCCTAAAATCCCCTAGCTAAAAACTAAAGTCTCTCTTACCTTCGCCAAAAACCTTCTCTACTAGACTATGTGGATGGTCATGAGTTTAGTGATGATAAATAATTGATATTTGGATTGCATTAGAATTTGCATGTTTGAAAGTTTCGGTCGATCGCAGTTGAAGGTTTCGACTTGAGTGGTTTTGGTCGACTCCGAGTAGTTTCGAGTGGTCTCGATTGGGTTCATGCGGTTTTGGTCTACTCTGAGTAGTTTTGATCGACTTCGAGTGGTTTTGATCGGGTCCAAGTGGTTTTGGTCAGCTCCGAGTGGTTTCGATCGGGTTTGTATGGTTTTCGTCTTGCTTCGAGTGGTTTTGGGTTGGCTCTGAGTGGTTTTGATCAGGTCCAAGTAGGATCGGACAATGTTGGAGTAGCTTTGGAGTACCAGACAGTGTTCGAGTGGCATCAGAGCATCGGACGGCGTTCGGGTACCACAGAAGTATCAGATGGTGTCTGACTGGCATTGGAGGATTGGACGACATTCGAGCAGTATCAAAGCCTTGAGTGGTATCGCTTAGGATTTGAGCGGTGCGTTGAAGATTTAGAGCACTGAGCAGTCGAAGGCCTCAAGTTGAAGACCCCGGAGTCAGAGAGCATACGGTCATAGCTACAACGTATTGGTTGAAGCTATAGTGATTTGGTCAGAGCTACAATGTTTGGATGAACAGTGATCAGAGGTGAATAGTACTCAAAAGAAGTATTGTAGCAACAGTGATGTAGTCAGTACTCATAGTCGAAAGTACTAGGTAGTCGTAGACTTTGCATGTTGGTAGTTGAAGGCTTTGCAGTCGTGGGTCTTAAGAGGGCATTCATCGAGAAGGCTTTTAGGGGTGTTTGTGTTGACACTTTGTAATTCCACGAAACTCCAGCAATAAATATAATCTTAAATTAATCTGGATCTTGATTTGCTTGAAGTGCACTGGTGATAGCTGGTGGTTTGGATTTCTTGACAATGACAAAAGCGATTGAGCGAGTGGTCGAACTGAACGGTTGATCTAGCTGTTGTACGCTGGGCATTTGATCAGGTGATTGATCACCGAGTAGTCGAAAGCATCATCGATCATCAAGAGACTCTAAAAAGTGACAATAATCATTCACTCCCTCTAATTGTAGTAGTCGATCCTACAAGTGGTATCAGAGTAGGTAGCAATGAAAACAGAGAGATATGTGAATCGTCTCCCATGCTAGACGGTACTGATTTCACTTTTTAGAAGTGTCGTATGTAAACTTACATTGAGACTCAATATAGTGACGTCTGGAAAAAGTTTCTCAACCTTATGTGATTCCTGCTAATGTTACGACTGAAAATAAAACAGATGTGATTTGAATGCACATGCTCGTAACTTGCTTTTTCAATGAATTTCTCACAAAGAATTTGATCGTGTAGCTCATATTACTTCTGTTCACTTAATCTAGAAAACTCTTTGTAATTATCATGAAGGAACCACAAAAGATTAAGAAAGTGCGTAAGAATCTTTATCAAAAAGAGTACTCAGATTTTGCTATGAAACCTGTTAAATCTATAGATGATTTTTTTACTCATTTTGAGAAGATTTGAGTAAGTTGTGCGGAGTTAGTGTTATACCTACTTATGGAGATAATGCAACTAAAATTTTGAGATCTTTAGGCTCAGATGGTTCATGGCCATCACGACTATTAATCAAACCGTCGATCTAGATACTCTAACCATGGATAATCTGTACACTAGATTGAAAACATATGAGATGAAAGCTTTACCATCTAAGACTGATAAATCTTCATCTTTAGCACTTGTGACTAACCCCATGCATGGTGCTTCGTCGAGTACATTATCTTGTGTTTTCTTGTCTACTTTTCCAATAGAAAAATAAATCCAAAAATTACAGTTTATTCTTTTCTATGATTTCAAACTTCCGAGAGCCTATTCTCCTTCATCCTAACTCTGATTGTGCCCATTAAAATTCCTAAATTCATCAAAAAATTCCAATCTATCCATTTCTTCCCTCTTAATTATTTGGAGTTTATTTGAATTTATTTAGATTTTATTTGAGTTTGCTTGGATAATTTTCACGTGTAGACTACGACGATTCGGAAGAATTCTTCAATAACTCGCACCAGACTGCAGAGCAAGGGAAGTAACACTCCTTGATTATGTTGATCCTAGATTGCGAAATAAAATTATGTTGTTTTAAATAATATTTCATGCTTAATTTTATTCAACATATTTCAAATCAGTTTTAAATTTAGTTATTGCCTACTTGTTAATTCCTCCATTGACATTGAATTCCTCGATACCTTGTCACCCTAGAATAAAACTCTAGTTAGTACACTAATATGCTAGAGAACTTTTGTAGTAAATGCTTAGCCTTACTTAGCATTAAAACTAGGTTTGGGATACCTTTTTACATGAAATGATAAAGTTTTCAAATGTATTCTTAACTTCGGTGAGTCAACGAGGTTTATGAAATATTTTGAAATAAAATATAAAATTTGGTTTAGACTTAGGCTAATGGTTTGGTGGTGGGTGCAGGCATGCACTGTTGTTCGGTGATACAGTGTATATTGTTGGGCGCAAGGGATATGTGGTTGAGCCTAAGTCAAGTTAAGGACCGATCTATGAGCTACTATTGCAAAGCCCTATCGTACTACCACAAGATTGGTATGGGATAGTCCTAGCTAACTAATTTGCGAGTCCCAACCTGAGTCTTGTCGTAGGTTGAAAGTGAGCATGGCGTAGGCCATGACAAGTCTCACTCGGCTCAAGAGGGGGTCCCGGTCTGGTGGATTCCTTATTAAGGTGAAACCTTAGTGTTGGCTTGGCCAGGTTGAAGACTTTGCATTGTTAAGGTCTTGTTATGATTACTCAGTCGCACGCCTACAAAAGCGTGTAATGGTCGATAGTATGAGATAATCATATTTTATAGGTAAAGTTGTATAATCTCTGCGGAGTGTATAATCTATCCTATATAGTCGTGCCCACGGTCATGGGCAAACTGAATAAAGTTTTTCATGGATAAGATTTTGTTTTTCAAAATGAATTTTAAAAAGCTTATGGATGGATGGAATCCACGAGAGATTGAAAGCGTATGGATGGATAGAATCCATATGAGTTCTTTTGGAAAAGATGGTCCGGGTGAGATGCCCGTGGTTAGGATAGTGTGGGGGATGGACTTGCACTAACAGTTAGGGGTGAAAACGGATCGGATATTTCCCGACCAACCGACCGCCGAATCCGAGTCGGATCGAATTCGGATAGTTATGTCGGATAATTATCGGATTCAGAGTCGGATTCAGATAGTTGTTTTCGGATACGGATTCGGATTCGGAAAAGAACTATCCGACGGATACGGAAACTATCCGGGATTTTATCGGATAATACCCAGATAGATTTTTCGGATATCCGGATTCGGACAGTTGGCTGCCTTCTTTTTTAGAACCTTTGGACTTTGACTTAGAGCTGAACTGGTGTGCAAGGAATTTAAGAAGTGTGACTTCCAAGTTTCAACACATCCATGTTTCGGACGTTGCCCTGAAGATGAGCCGGCACACAAGGAAATTAAACAATCAACCCTGGTCGAAAAAGAAAAAAAGAAGCGATCAACCGGCAAGCAAGGAAACTAAGAGGCAGGGCTTTGCTGTTCAAGGACCAAAAGATTTCAGAAAAAGTTAGAAGCTGGAGGTGTTGGCAATACAAGTGTATACTGATAATCAGAACTGTTGTAGCTACAGGCTAAACAGGAATGGAGGGGACTAGTAGAAGGAGAAGAGGAGAGCTAGGTCTGTGGGAGAGATTGGTGAGAGTGAGAGGATGTGCCCCTTTTGCCCCTCCTGGGGGTTTTATATATATGAGTGGGGTAGAATGGGAAATCCCCATTCTACCCCTTAGTACTTACAAGGGATGAGGGTACATTGGTATATTTACACTGTTATATTCCTCTATACTATTGGGCCTATTACATATTGGACTAGTTGCACGGCCCAGTCACGGGGGGTTGGGCCACCCCTACAACAGTACTCCCTCGACAGCAAGCGCTGAGGTCCCGATGGGCGAGCTGACGTGATCAACCACCCCAGCCCCCCGTTCCCCGACAGCAAGCGCGAGGGTGCCGAGTGGTGAGACGTTGCAACTGGCAGCTTGCAGACCCCAGAGGCAATGCCTATGAAGAAATCAGTGAGCCCCTACGCTGAATCCCGCGCCATCCCGCCGAGGCGACGCCTACAAGGCGGACGGCGGAATCAAGCGTCGGAGCCGTGCCGTCCCGCCGAAGCGATGCCTACGAGGCGGACGGAATAGTCGAGCGCCGAAGACGTGTCGTCGAGCACCGAAGACGTGCCGTCCCGCCGAGGCGATGCCTACGAGGCGGACGGCGAAGTCGAGCGCCGAAGACGTGTCGTCCCGCCGAGGCGATGCCTACGAGGCGGACGGCGAAGCCGAGCGTCAAAGACGTGCCGTCCCGCCGAGGCGATGCCTACGAGGCGGGCGGCGAAGCCGAGCGCCGAAGACGTGTCGTCGAGCGCCGAAGACGTGCCGTCCCGCCGAGGCGATGCCTACGAGGCGGACGGCGAAGTCGAGCGCCGAGGACGTGTCGTCGAGCGCCGAAGACGTGCCGTCTCGCCGAAGATGTGCCGTCCCGCCGAGGCGATGCCTACGAGGCGGACGGCGAAGCCGAGCGTCGAAGACGTGCCGTCCCGCCGAGGCGATGCCTACGAGGCGGGCGGCGAAGCCGAGCGCCGAAAACGTGTCGTCGAGCGCCGAAGACGTGCCGTCCCGCCGAGGCGATGCCTACGAGGTGGACGGCGAAGTCGAGCGCTGAAGACGTGCCGTCCCGCCGAGGCGATGCCTACGAGGCGGACGGCGAAGTTGAGCGCCGAGGACGTGTCGTCGAGCGCCGAAGACGTGCCGTCCCGCCGAGGCGATGCCTACGAGGCGTACGGCGACACTGCCGTTCACTCCCTGGTGTTAACGCGCGCGAGGGCGCGATATCCAAGTGGTGCGCCGCTTAAAGCGAGGCACTCCCTTGTGTCTCGGCCATGTAGTAATTTTTATACTCCGTAGAGTGCGTGGGAACTTCAACCACGTCTATTTATACTCCGGAGAGTACGTGCGGGAGCGACGCCCACACATGCGCGGGACATCCGCGTCTTGTTTATATTCAGTAGAGTGCGCAGGGACAACATCCGCGTCTTGTTTATACTCCGTAGAGTGTGTGCGGAGGCGGACCTCGATGCTACGTCTTGTTTAGAGTCCGTAGACTGGTGCGTGCGGAGGCGTACCTCGACGCTACGTCTTATTTAGAGTCCGTAGACTGGTGCGTGCGGAGGCGTACCTCGACGCTACGTCTTATTTATACTCCGTAGAGTGCGCGCGGAGGCGTCCCCCCGTTGCGTCTTATTTAGAGTCCGTAGACTGGCGCGTGCGGAGGCAAGCTCAACGCTACGTCTTATTTATACTTCGTAGAGTACGCCGAGGCGCAAGGCCGTCGTGCGATTTAAATAAAAAACGAGGACGAAAACAGAAGCATCAAAGAAATGGCCGAAGACTCGCGACAACAAAACGCTCCAGAATGCAGTACTGGAAAAGCATTTGATGTTGCGATGACCCAGAACAGGGCAAAACTAGAGAAGCAAATACGGCCAAATCAAATGCTCTCAAAATGGAACTACAGCCCAGCTGAATAATATGTTGCACAACCATTTTCTTAAAGCCATGCACGCAAGAAATGCAGTGTGGATTTAAAGCCTCGCACATAATTACATGCAGCACATACCAGGCGGTACAGTGGCGCCACGGAGTAGACTCCGTGGGAGCGGAGACCCTGGCTGCGGAGGCTAGCGGACGCCTCGCCGTGAGATACGGAGCCGACCCTTGCAATGCCGTACGAGTGCGGAAGCCTAGCTTGGACAACTGGCCTGCCGGGGAGACCTCACAAGGACTTCGGCAACGCGAAGCGTGGCGCGGAAGTAGAGCCTGCCCATAGACCTTGCTTGGACCTCGCCGAAGAGGAGCATGGCTTGCATCGGAGACCTCGACGAGGCCTCACTGAGCGGAGACCGACGAGACCGTCGCAGCCCCTTCGACGACACGGAGATGGAGGCATTGTCGCAGTGGTGGAGCTGTGGCAAGGTGGGCGTAGCCAGCTCGTACTTTGGCGACGTGAAGCACGCAACACCCCGCACCTTCGCACAACTTCGCGACGGGCTTGCCTCCACCCGTACGTGAGGGGATGCTTCACGCCTGCGTACGTACTCGCGGAGGCTCTGCTGCAGCGTGCTTGTCCCGGCTGTTGGATCAGAACACCCAAACCTGCAAGCAACACAATATGTGGACACACACAAGGAAGATACAGAGCAGCGGCAAACACACGCGAGAACTTTTCTTCAAAGCTAAACTCTGATCTTCTGAATTCTGAATACTTCTGGACGTGCTACAGTGCCCAGGCTGAAAAAACGGAATACAAACTCAACTCAATGCTTAGAGACTAACTGACACCCGGTAAGTTTGCAACAACTAAACCACTACGTTGGTCCACGATCCTAATACCCCGGATCACAGAATTTAAACACAAATTTGACAGAAAAACAATTACTAAAGTAACCTGACCGAACTGCAGTCCTGGGGTCATTCGGCTGGCAATACAATGCAGGCTTGACGCAGCCAATCTGGAGACAAGTTGAAACCAGCGATAGACTGAAACCAGTGCAGACTCTGTTTTATTCTGACTGACTGAAGAAACACTCTGACTTGACAACAGCAAAACAAGATTAGAGATAACATTCACCCCCCTAATCTTGTTTCCCTTTAGCTGTATCCACCATGCCTAACTTTTCCCTCATCTCAAGGAATTTAACACATCCAAGAGACTTAGTTAAAATGTCGGCCAATTGTTCTTCTGTCCTCACATGTTCTACTTCAACTTTCTCACTCTCCACACATTCACGAATAAAGTGGTACCTTGTATCGATGTGTTTGCTCCTGTCGTGGTGCACGGGATTCTTGCACAACGAAATGGCCGACTTGTTATCAACCAGCAGTTTGAACTTCTTTTGCTCTTGATTCAACAAATCACTCAACAGCCGTGCAATCCATATGCCTTGGCAAGCTGCCGTTGTCGCTGCAATATACTCGGCTTCGCATGAAGACAAGGCTACCACCTTTTGCTTCTGTGACATCCAAGCAATCAAATTTGAACCGAGGTAGAACACAGCCCCGGTGGTACTCCTCCGGTCATCAATATCTCCGGCAAGATCGCTATCACTATACCCAATTAACTCCATACTACTGCTGTTTCCTCTTCCATAGAAGCACCCCAAATTGAGTGTTCCACTAATATATCTGAGGATTCTCTTCACAGCAGTCATATGTTCAACTGTTGGACTTTCCATGAACCGACTAACTATCCCAACCGAATATGCAATGTCGGGTCGGGTATTGACCAAATATCTCAAGCTTCCAATGATGCTCCTGTACAGTGTTGGATTGACTGGAGGGCTCTTGCTCTCTTTACTCAATTTGTGTCTCTCTTCCATTGGAGTAACACATGGATTACACTTCTCCATCCCTGCTGTCCGCAGCAATTTTTCTGCATATGTGGACTGATACAATGCAATACCTTCACTTGTTTGCTTCACTTGGATCCCCAAATAATAGCTGAGTAAACCTAGATCACTCATGCTAAATAGCTGCTGCATTTGGGCCTTAAAATCAATGATTTCAGCATTGCTTGATCCGGTTATAATTAAGTCATCCACATATACTCCAACTAACAAAACCGAGGAATCTGTTACCTTCTTATACACAGCATGCTCCATTGGACAGCGTTTGAATCCAAGTTTTGTCAAACTCGAATCCAATTTGATGTTCCAAGCTCTTGGTGCTTGACGAAGTCCATACAAAGCCTTCTTCAATCTCAATACTTTGTGCTCTTGGCCTTTTATCTCAAAACCCGGGGGTTGTGTCACAAATACTTCTTCAACCAGCTCGCCATTCAAAAATGCTGACTTCACGTCCATGTGATGGACTTCCCAACCTTGTTGTGCTGCCAAGCTCACAAGTAATCTCACGGTTTCCATTCTTGCAACCGGCGCAAAGTCCTCATCAAAGTCCACTCCATGACGCTGGACATACCCCTTCGCAACCAAACGCGCTTTGTACTTGACAATTGCACCCGAAGGGTCCTTTTTAACTTTAAACACCCATTTCAAACCTATGGGCTTTTGATTCCCTGGTTGCTCCACAAGCTTCCAAGTTTCATTGTCTTCAATGGACTTTAATTCATCTTCCATAGCTTGCCTCCAACATTTTTCCTTCACTGCCTCCTCAAAATTGGTCGGTTCTTCTGCTGACAGCATGCAAAATTCCAATTGTTCAGACTGCAGCTCAATTGGATTAGTTACATCATATACCTCTTGTAGTGATCGAAAACGACGAGGTCCTTCACTTGATGATCCACTTGGCGCTGCTGAAACATCTGAACTGCTCTGTGATGAATTCAGTTGTGTTGGAGACGGGCTGCTGAACTGCATTGGACTGCCATCACCATTGCTGCTACTTGCCTCATTATTTCCACCCAAATTCTGATTTTCTGCATTCTCAGAGGTAACATTCATGTCTGGAAGCTGCTGCTCTTGACTCTCCACCTCTCCTGCATCATCTTCAAACCCATAATGAATTTTAAAAGACTCTGGACAGTAGTTCTGCAATCTGTCACTAGCAGTCAACTCCTCCCAATTCCATGAGCTTTCTTCCTCAAATACAATATCCCTACTCACATGCACCTTGTGGTTCTTGGGGTCATAAACCCGATATGCCTTGGAACCTTGCTCATAGCCAATAAACACCATTGGAGCACTTCGATCTTGCAATTTTCTGAGATGTGGAGCTGCTGTCCTCACATGAGAAATACACCCAAAAGTGCGCAAGTGATTAACATTGGGCTTCCTCTTGTACAAAGCTTCATAGGGAGTCTTTCCCACAACACTCTTGGTCAATGCTCTATTCAACAAATACACTGCAGTGGCTGCTGCTTCTCCCCAAAACCTTCCCGGCATTTGCTTACTCTTCAATAGACTTCTAGTCATTGCAACAACGGTTTGATTCCGTCGTTCTGCCACTCCGTTTTGCTGAGGTGTATAAGGCGCCGTGAGGTACCGTTTCAGCCCCAATTCATCACAAAAGTTATGGAATACTTTTGATGTGAATTCGCCTCCCCGGTCTGTCCTGAGCGCCTTGACTTTCAGCCCGGTTTCTAACTCTGCTTTGGCCCTCACTGATTTGAATGCAGCAAGAGCTTCATCCTTTGATCTAATGAGCACAATCCACATGAACCTAGTGCAATCATCCACAATCAAAAGGAAATACCTCTTGCCTGATGGTGTAGCCGGTGTAATGGGTCCACATAAGTCTCCATGGAGTAGTTCCAAAGGATTTTGTGCCCTGTACATTGCTGCAGTTGGAAATGGCAACCGGTGTTGCTTCCCGGCTAGACATGCTTCGCAAAGCTGCTCAATGTGATCAATCTCCGGCAATCCTTCAACCATCTGCTGCCGTGACATATCCCTCAATGCTCTGAAATTCAGGTGGCCGAATCTTGCATGCCAAAGCCACTCTTTCTCCTTGTGAACAGCCATCAGACAAACCGGTTTTGCCGGCTGGAGCTTCAACAGGTACAGTCTATTGCTTGATCTTTTGACCTTTACCAGTAGCTGTCTTTCTTGGTCATAAATCCTCAGCATCCCATCTTCAATTTCTGTTTTGCACCTATTCTCATCCAGCTGCCCCAGACTCAATATATTACTCTTCAATTGTGGGATGTAGTATACCTCAGTCAGAGCTTTATGTTCCATATTCTTGCGCTGAAACAAAGCTGTTCCACGTCCATGAATTTCAGCTGCAGAACCATCTCCAAACCTCACCGAGCCAGCCACTGTTGTGTCCAAATCCGTAAAAACGTCACGGTTTCCGGACATATGGTTACTAGCTCCTGAATCTAGATACCAAGTGAGACTCTTTGGGCCAACTTCATCCCCAAGGTTAGGGAGTACCTTCTCTTCATTAAGGAGTACAGTGGCTGCAGCTGGAAGGTTTGTGATCGGCTCATTTGCTTGGATCATCAGTAGTGATGGCTCCTCATCATTCTTCTCAACAAAGTGTGCCTTCACTTCCTTCTTCTTTGACTTGCACTCAGAGGAATAATGTCCATAGTTTTGGCAATTATAGCATCTCACCTTCGTCTTGTCAAACTTGAACTCCTTTTCGCTATCGCGCTCGCCGTCGCCGCGACTACGTCCGCGCCCTCGCCCGCGGCCTCTGCCACGGCCACGACCGCGTCCTCTGAAGCCACTGCCGGAAGCTTCACCTCCCTTCTTCTCCTCCTTGGCTTTCCACTGAGCCCTTGTGAGGAGAACGTGTTCTTCATCTTCATTTTCAGCACTGCGCAGTCTCTCTTCGTGAGCCTTCAATCTCCCAATCAGTTCTTCCACAGTCATGTTCTTCAAATCTGCAAATTGTTCAATAGAGCTAACAATCTGCAGAAATTTGTTAGGGAGAGATCGCAACATCCTCTTGACGACATATGATTCTGCAATATTCTCGCCAAGTTCTCGGATTTTGTTGACAACCGTCCCAACTTTGAAGGCATAATCTTCAACAGTTTCATTTGGCTTCATCTTGAGACCATCGAGCTCTTCCTTGAGTGACTGCACCCTTGCCTCTTGCACACGTGCAGCACCTAGAAACATGGTTTTCAGGGCTATCCATACCTCCTGTGCATTCTTCTTTTCCGCCACAAGGAAGAGCACATCTTCTGGAATTGCGCTGAAAATGGCTGCTCGTGCTATCTTGTTTTTCTTGGCGTCGACCGGCTCCTTCGGATCTTCGGGAACTACCGCGTCCCAGAGATCATGCGCCTCCATCACCGCCTGCATCTTGATGGACCACGCCGAGAAATTAGATCGGGTCAGCACGGGGTATGACAGCTCGCCTGAGCTTTCTTTCCCGAAGCCTGCCATGGTGGTCGCCGGCATATACTTGGGCATTCACCGGTTCTTCTCCTTCACCGGTCCTCGCTCTGATACCAAATGTTGGATCAGAACACCCAAACCTGCAAGCAACACAATATGTGGACGCACACAAGGAAGATATAGAGCAGCGGCAAACACACGCGAGAACTTTTCTTCAGAGCTAAACTCTGATCTTCTGAATTCTGAATACTTCTGGACGTGCTACAGTGCCCAGGCTGAAAAACGGAATACAAACTCAACTCAATGCTTAGAGACTAACTGACACCCGGTAAGTTTGCAACAACTAAACCACTACGTTGGTCCACGATCCTAATACCCCGGATCACAGAATTTAAACACAAATTTGACAGAAAAACAATTACTAAAGTAACCTGACCGAACTGCAGTCCTGGGGTCATTCGGCTGGCAATACAATGCAGGCTTGACGCAGCCAATCTGGAGACAAGTTGAAACCAACGATAGACTGAAACCTGTGCAGACTCTGTTTTATTCTGACTGACTGAAGAAACACTCTGACTTGACAACAGCAAAACAAGATTAGAGATAACATCGCCATGGCTTCGCGTCTGTGACAGCGCCTTCGACCTCGACCTTCGCTTCGCCGAGCCTTGGAGGTGCATAGAAGCTGGCTTCGAATCCTGCATGCGGGTGTGCCTGCGGCGAAGGTCATCCCATCAGCCTCGGTTGGAGCTTCGCGTGTCCTCTGCGCCCGCATGTGGGACTCGCCTCCGGCCTCTGTACACGTCACCAACTCCAGCATGCGGCTCCAAGAGCCTCGCAGCGAGCTTCCGCGTCGGCCACGCTAAGCCTCATTACCTGGCGCGCCTCGTTTGCCTCGCCTCCGCATCGAGCCCCGGGACCCCGATAAAACCGCGGTAGAGGTCCGCAGGGCATCGGCGGCCACCCCGGGAGTGCAAGCGGGAGGACTCGGGGACGCCGCCCTGGAGGATCCACTGGCCGTCGGGTCGCTGGCGTGCTGCCGCTGGTAGACACGCAGGGGGCTGTTGCCAACAGTGCCAGATGAGGATCGCCTGCTTTGGCCAGTGCTCCATCTCTGACCTCACCGGTGTGGAGAAGGCGGCCGCATCTGAAGTCTCTACCTTGCCGCTGAGAGACCATGTAGTGGTGATCCCATGTGTGTGATGAGTAATTGATAGTGGTTTAGGTGAGTCGAGTTTGTCTTGAGTGGTTCGGAGTCGAGTCGTTGCATGGTGTGATGGACTCGGTCGGTTTTGGTCATTCCTGGTCAAACGGGTTCGGATGCATATTCTGATATTTTGACAGGTTTGGACTTCAGTGTGTGTAAGTATGGTGTGTTTATACCATTTACGCTTTCATGTATCGAGCGGTGCTATTTGATGTGTTTCTTGTCTGTGTGGCTGCAGGACATCGGGCGGAGTCGTGGCGAGACACGGTGGACCGGACTAGGCGTAGGTGGCGCTGAGGTCAGAACGGTCGAGGATGTGTCGAAGACGACGTGGACTCGAGGTGGTTGCGAGGCGTGTGAGACAAGGAGCGCGGAAGCTTCCCGGAAGGTGCAGGAGGGGCGAAACGGGAATTTCGCAAGGCTGCACAAGCGGGAGCGGGCTCCGTTGGATTTAGCGGGCGTAACGGGGTGGAGACCCGTTAGCCGTGGGCTATAAAAGGAGAGGAGGGGCTGCATGCCTCTCTCATGGCTTTGGGAGAGAGTTAGGGTTTGCTAGAGTCAAAAGAGGCTTTATGAGTTTGTTTTGGCTTTAGGCTTTAGTGGTTGGAGAGTTGGTGTGGGCAGCAGGGAGTGTCTCCCACGATCATCTCCTCTCTCTGTGTGTGTTCATCCCCCACCAAGCATGTAGTGTGGGTGTGTTCTTGACTTGGGGAGAGGGAGAGGATGGATTGAGTGGCCTGTAATCATTCCTCTTGTATCAATCATGTATCTCCTTTCCTCTTTATCAATATGAGATGGTGGAGTTTGAGATTGATTCAGTTCTTGTCACTCTGTTCATTTTTCTCTTCGATGCTCCTCTCTGTTGAATTCTTGCCTTTTTGAGATTCTTGTTGTTTCT